>BSBN01000460.1:10017416-11327332 GCA_027924645.1 Cunninghamia lanceolata | reverse complement strand
GCATCTTTAATCTGCCCAAGCAAGGAAACCTGTTTCCCATCCATAGAATAACATCTTCCAAACATTTTTGTGAGTGATAATCCTAGGGCTTTAGCCACAGAGGAGGGCATAATGTTATCAGAGGCTCCTGAATCTATAATGCAGTTACTAAGTTTATGACCATTGATAAACAGGGACACATAAAAAGGATTAGGCTTCAAATCAGTATATGGGGCACTATTGGATGAATTAGGAGTTGTTTTGGGGGAAGACAAGGGTGATTCAGATGAGGAAGCAAATAGCCTAGCAATGGGGGATTCAGTCTCAACATCCAATTGATTCTCAAATTCAGTTTGTGCAGGACTGCCTTTAACATGTTTGACCAATTTATCAAGTTCAGTAGGTTTCAACTTGAGATACTCAATGGGGGAAATTTGAATTTTTGTAGACTTACAGAAATTTACAATATCAAAAGGGGCATCTAGATCATTTCTATGTAATAATCTATTTTCCTGAGCCTTCAAATTAGCATCATAAGTTCTGGTTAAAGGTTCCTTACCTTTGCCAGGTACTTCTTGAGCATTAGAGGATTTCATATTTCTCTGACCCCTGGTGAGCACAGCGCATGAAGGATCTTCAAGGGTTACTAATATTTCACCCCCCCTTTCTGAATCAGATTCATATTCCAGGAAGTGTATTTCAGAGCCGCCAGGTTCCTGGAAGTTCCTTTCTTCTTCTGTGGCTTCCCCTAACATGTCTTGAGTAGCAGTCATCTGAGTATACCTGAGCATTTCTGGGCAAGAATTCCTATCATGGTCGGTAGTTAAGTGAAATATACACATGTTTCCTCTCCCAGGAGCAGGTTCAATAGCTAGTCTTGGCTGTAATGCCGTCAGGGGTAAAACTCTACCAGTGTTTGCTTGTTGATTCGAATTCCTTCTGCTTATATCCTGATAGGGTTGTTGGAAGGGAGCACCAGTTTTGGGTAGTTGCCTCTTTAAGGCAATCATATCATTCACCAACCTTTGCACTACAGGGTCTGTAGATGATGAGGGCTGGGCATTTGGCACCTGAACCTCTCTTTTCCATTTACTAGCCATAATGAGATCATCTTCCAATCTGACTGCTAAGGCTTGTGCAGCTGGCAAGTCAGCGATTACACCTCTCCTGAGATGGAAGCTAATATTAGGAGGCATAGAATTAATAAAGAAACATTTTTTATTTTCACCAGACAGTCTTTTAGTAGCAGGGATTTTATTCACAATTCTATTAAACTTAGCCACAAACTCCCTCATAGGTTCATGAATCTCTTTCTTTAGCTGAGTCAGCTGTGCAAGGAGGTAATGTTCGTCCTCTGCACTTTTGAACCTATTTTCAAAAGCAGTCTTCATTTCGTTCCAATTTGTAATTGAGGAATCAGTTAGGTGGTAGAACCATTGTGCAGCAGTGTCAGTCAAAGTCTGTACAAAGAGTCTTATGGCAACGTCTTGGTGTTGGACACCTAGTACACTGCATGCTGCTGCAAAAGCACACAAATGTTCTTCTGGTGATTGTTTGCCGTCTCCATTGAACCTGGGCAAATTTTCTCTTGCATTTTTAGGTAATGGATTTAGGTTGGCCCCTAGGTTCAGAGGCCCTATGGCAGCTCCCCAAGGTTGAGCCATGGGTAGAAAATTTATGGCTAAAGGGATAGCAGAGCCTGAAAGGACTAAAGCTTGACAAACAGAGGAAGTAGAAGATTTAGGAGGACTAGGGGGTCTACTTCTTGCTCTTCTTGCAAGAGTAGGGATATAAGGGAAATTAAGACTTTGTAGTGTTTGAAAAATAGGGTCCTCAACTCCCTCTCTTCTCGAAGACCTGGTGTATGGTCTAGAATCCAGCTTAAAATATTGAAACTGGATAGGCAGTTATTGATTTCTTTGTACCTCAAGGGCTTGGTTTCTTGCAGCGTTTCGTGTCTGCCTCCTTCTCTGCCTGAGTAACAGCACTCTCAGGTTATCGGCCAATTCTTCTTCCTGTTCTAATACTCTACTTGCTCTTCTGTAATCTTCACTATTGCAACGAGTACGCCAGGCAAGGGTATTCAGTTGGCCAATAATATCTTCCTGCTTGTCTTGAAATCCAAGGTTGGGTTGCAGAATAGGAATTATGTTTTCATGTGGAAGCACCATTGTTGCTTCATATTCAGGCAAACATTCCTTAATTAATGATTTTATCAAAATGTCCCCAGTGGAGTCGCCAAAAACTGTTGGTTAACAGATTTGTCTTTTCTGAAAATAATCTATTCTGACTCTATACCTCTCTTTTAAAAGAACAAATGAGTTAAACAACAAATGGGTGAACCCTTTGTATTGGTTCCCCTCTGAATTTTTAGGTACAACTCCCTTTGTGATTTTCAATGAATTTAACCTATTCAATTAATCAAATGCATTTTTAACTAGAAAATGCTTAAGGCAGACTAACATTCATACATAACCATGTCATGAATGCGATAATTTATACAACAACAAGGTAGAATATTCAGATTTTGCTTTGATATTTTCGAATTTGTGAATACATTCATAGAAACATGCTTAACCAATAAAGAACTGAACACATATGATAAATTGTCCAAATAAAGAGCAATTACCCAGTGAAAGGGGATTTCACACAGAAAATCTGATTCCACACATTCAGATGCACATATCCAAATAAGCAGCAATTGTTCTTTTCTCATTCACCGATGAATATTTTCTCAAACAATCATCATATAATGCAAAGTTAAGTACAGTATTTTTTGAAAATTCACCTCTTTTCTAACTTCTAACTATCCCCCCTTAAAAAAAAAAAACATATATATATGAATATCTTAACCAAGTCTTTGAGCAAATTAAACCCAGAGTTAACATAACTCTGACCCGTACGGGATTTAGTTTCAACAACTGATTATAAAAGATCAAAGATGCTGGAAATAACATAAATTGAATAACAGAAAAAGAACGAGCTGGCATGGTTATGACTGGGGTGATGAATCAGCATCTCTTGATTTGCTGTCGGTAGCCTGGGAAGTATGCTGGGCTTTCCACTCCTGAAAGGCAGCCACGAACTCCTGAATTTTAGGGAAGTTTGGTATACCTATGTGTTTCATCCTTAATTTCCAGACCTCCTTTTCCCTTCGCATCCTCCCAAATTTTTCCTTGTGCTCAGGGAGTGCGTCGATGCAGAGATAGAGCAGAGATTCGACTTTGGAGACCCTGGAGAAATCCTCGATCAGAATATTATCATTTTCTTTAATAAAGTGGATTTTATCTCTGAAGGATTGGACTACTGCTTCAACATCCTCCACAGGCTTTCCGTCATCCTTTAAGTATTTTACATCGATACATTGCAAATCATGCTGTAGTGATTGAGTAAATTCTGCTATTTCTTTAATTAGCTTTGAGAGTTCAAAGCGCCCTTGTCTGGATATCGAGTTCCTCCATTCGATATTCTTCTTGTTCACGTACAACAAATCTTCGTCTACTCCTGCCAAGTTCTTTTCTGCCAAGAACTTTTCCAGTCCATATTTCCAGACTTCTTCTATTTGATTTATCACACTTGTCCACTTACCTTCATCCTTAGCCCAGACAGCAACCTGTGTTTTAAGATCTTCAATGGTAGTGGTGGTCAGATCATATATGCCTTTGAGTTCATAAATATATTCAGTTCCCTTTTGCTCTATGCTGTCTAACCAACTGTCAAAAGTTTTTGAAACCATTTTGCTTTGATGCACTTGATCTAACATTTTCTGATTCACAGGCGACTTTGGGTCGAAAGACAAGGGAACTTGTGAGATTGGCTGTGGGTTAGGATTGTTAATGGCTTCAATATATTCTGCCATTGCACACAGAGCTTGTTTTAACTCTCTTTTGTCCTTTTCATCTTTCATTGTTTGATTGACCATTCTTTTAGTGGAAGCTTCGAGATGGTGTACATCTGCAGCTCTGGAGGCAGTACCGAGATCTATCTTCTCCACAGTGAAGTCATGCACTGTAGGATCTTGAACCTCTCCCTCGCTCACTAGCTTGGCTATTTCTGCACTCCAGTTACCAGTGCTTGGGTCAACATCTATCCTGGACATTGTTTTAAGTCTCTTGGACTTGGGGGTCTTCCCCAGACATTTACTTACCATGTCCTCCAGAGGGAGAACAAAAGGAATCACCTTCTTTTTGTCAGATATAAAGCTTTCCAGCCATTTCGGTGCAGGGTCCGAGACTGTCTTCCTGGGCTTCTCTCCGTCAGAAGGTTCATTTGAAATCATCAACACCTCAGGGACGTCTAGAAAGGTCTCTGACTGTGAACCAGTGTCAGCTGTTTCTGTTCTATTCGGGCTTGGCTCTTTGTCCCCCATAGGGTCCTCTGCTTCTTCCTCTGAATTTAAGTCGACAATTATTGTCTCAGAAGTCTGCTTTTTCCTCTTCCCCTTTGTCCTCAATCTGGTAACACGGGATGGCAGAATGTCCGTGAGGACCCTTCTGGACCTCTTGGAGGCAGGGTTTTTCTCAGTCGATGTCTTGGATGCACCTGCACCACAGATAGCAAGGGGTTGATTAGAAGAGACCATGGGAAGTGATGATGCGGCCACTGAAGAGAATTGTTGGATGGTTTTACTCTGCAGCCCTTCCTGCCTTTTTTCTTTCAACCATTTTTCAGTCCTCCTTATCATAGGAAGGGTTTTAATTTCAATTCTGTCCTCTTCTTTCTTGCTCCAGTCCACCTCAGGGATGGGCGAGTGTTTTATTTTCTCAAATTGTGGATCAACCACTTGTTCATCATCAACAAAAATTCTAAAAATGTCCATTTTTAAATTAAGAGTAATTATTTGCCCCAAAGAAAATCTGCACCATAACCTTCTCCTCACTTCGAACTCATCTGGGCAGTCCTCCTAATAATCCTCCAGCTTAGGAAGATGCAAGTGCCCTATCCCGGAATCTAGGTTATCTTTAACAAAACATTTACTATCAAATTGAACCCTGGCAGTGAAAAATTGAAAATTGAACCTTTTGAGGTTCACCTCCAGATTTAAAGCATAGCACAACCCTTTTTTGATGGGAATTTATTATCAACATGTGCCAATTGCCGACATACCTCCATCAATACAAAACGATCGAATACATATCTAGGCAACTTCAGGGGTTCACCATCAAACCCTCCAACTCTGATATAAGTAAATTCAGAAAACTAGATGAAAAAGCTACCGTAGATACTGATCAGTTGCATTGCTTCACTGGTCAGTCTCTTACCTGGATTGCCTGCCAGTTCATAGGTTATTTTTCCAGTAAAGACGTCATTAATTCTTTTATAATTTTCGTAACAATTTCTTCTTTGCAACTGTGAGTAATATTGATAAATTTTGCTGCTCTCATCTAAAGGTTCATGAGGCAGGTCAAACCAATCTCTTGTGGATGCTAAATAGTAAAACAGATAAGAAGACATAAAGAAATCCCTGTTACCCAGACGATTATTTAAACTCTGATGCAGACAGTCAGCTATTATCTCAGCCCAATCCAAGTATTGTTCACCTTGAAGGATGACTTGTATAAAAAAATACATCCAGTCTTCCCAGTAATAGGCATGTTGATTGCCTCTCAATCTGTTCAATAACACCACAATATCCCTTACTTCCTGTATTAAATGATCTCTAGTAAGGGGTCTGGGCAGCCTTGAACCGCCCTTTTGAAATTTTAGCAGCCAATTTCTTGCTATCACACTTCTGTATGTTGGTCTCTTTTCTGAGAAATACCCATTGGAGGAAGTAATGTGAAGATTAGAATACGCCTCCTTAGGCGATATCTTCATCACAGGCATGAGGGTTTGTCTGTCAACGTGAAATAACACATCCCCGTTTGCTTTTCTGACACACCTGTGTTGGGGATCATATCTGTTTATACACTCTTGAACCAACTCAGGGCAGAATATAGCTTGAGGAAAGGCTGTGGCTTCAACTAAACCACTGTCCACAATTTTCTTCATGGAGGGGGTTTGGACAGGATTTCAAGTTCTTCCTATGAATTCCTCTAAGTCATATTGAACTAAAGCAGTATCCCCAAATTCTGAGTGAGAGTAGGTGAGACCAGGGCCATGTTCGTCTCCCAAACATGTAGATTTCAAAGACATATTTGGGCGATTATAATAATAAACTTCAAATTTCAAAAATAACAGAAATTCTGGAGGCTTTTCTTTCCAGTATAAGAATTCAGAATAGCACAGGGGAAACAGGACTCACCTTCAGGATATTTGAATTCACTGCGAAAACTTTGAAAAATGAGAGCCTTACACTTCCAGCGCTATCCTTCTCCGCAATGCACAGTATATTTTCTTGCTAAAATTAGCTTGTTCTTGGTTAATAATGGTGCTTACCAGAATGAGTAATCATCGCTTGAAACAATACGTGCCAAAAATATTCAAAAAGACGTGAACTCTGATTTCTTCATTAATAGCAAGTAAGATCCGTGCGCCATCATGAAGTACAATGATTATCCATGGTCTCCGCCAAATTAGAGCTTTCTGTTTCATGATGGGTTCCTGACAAAATTTCCTCCAATTCTCCTGCTAAGTTTGACTTAGAAAGCTGTGGGAGCCAACGGGACCAAAATTGCCAAATCTTCGAACTTATTGAACCGTTGAACCTATGGGACATGGTTCAACGCGATGGTTCAATGTGATGGTTCAAGCATGTCAACTGGACTTTGTAGGCAGGCAAAAGATTGACTTATCGAAACAGAGACTTTAACTTTGAACCGTTGAACTTATGAAGACGCGGTTCAACATGAAGGTTCAACGACGCAAGGGTTATGTGGACCAACAAAAGGTTACACGGCTTCGGTAAAAGGTTGCCAATTATAAACAGTGAACTATTGAACTTTGAACCGTTGAACCCCGCTGGAGAGTACAAGTGGGAGGTTCAACGAACAATACATTAATAGACACGGGAACTGTGTGACCCGAATCATAGGGAGACAATGTGTTGAACCTTAAAATCGTTGAACCATTGAACCTTGAACCTCTTTATGGGATACACGCGGAAGGTTCAAGTTCAACCCGAAAGTATAAAGACGCTTAAGACAAATAGTAAGACAGCTTGCTTTATATGAAACTTCAGACATATTGAACCGTTGAACCTTGAACTTTGAGAATGTTTCAGGTTCAAAGGTTCGAATCTTTTATACAAAGATGACACACGGGTAAAAATTGAAGGACTAAAAGTCGATTTACAAAGCGCAGATATGACCAAAAACACAATACGGTAAACCGACTTTTGCTTAAGAAAAATTACTGATATATGAATAAACAAGGGCGACTCAAAAGGTAACAATCTTGAAGAAATGTCTAAGTCCAGGCAAGCAAAGGTATAGCAGGAATAGTGAACAGGGACTAGTGCAGTGGTCTACATTCCTCCGCAGACAAGTATTTTGATATGTAGTTTTGAGGTGTTTTAAACATTTATATGAATTGTCTTATGTCATTGGAAGGATAGTTGCAAGCTACTAAGTACCGGCATAGTGTTTGACAGAGTTTGATAGAGACAGAGTCTGAGTTATGATGGTCCGCATTTCTCTACAAGATGATATGATGTCTTGCAGTTATAAGGATAAGATTGGGAATGTGTAAAGAGTCCTTGATATGGTTTTGGAAGTGTTTTGAGATCCTCGGTAAAAGTTGCAAGTCAGCAGATGAAGTTGTTAAGCATACTCTTAAGGAAGAGGCTGACAAGTATATTAATCTTTGTGCGAAGAAGAGTTAATGTTTGAAGGATCTATGTAAGTAATTCAATTATTAGAACCGACCTATATGAACATGTTTGGGAGAAGATTTAGGTCTGTACGACACATAGTGCATTGGTTTGAGCAACAAGGTACATCTTTCTATGTACATGTTTCACTTCTTGAATGCCGAACTGATTATGGAGTAAATCATGATGCAGGTATATAAAGGTGATGATCTTTGGTTGAGGATAAAGGATGTGTGGGAAAAGGTGTGTGTGATGTGATCATGTGAATAGAAGAGTAGAGTTAAAAGAGAAGCAGTGATGAAGACTTGGGATTCAGAATACAGTTGTTAAATGATTGCACCCTGACATAGTGGCAGATGCTGAAGCAGTATTCAGATGTCATGTGTGATCTGTTTGGAAGCAAGTTCTTTTCATCAAGGTAGTAAGCTGGCAGTGAGCTTTTAGTAGGGTTTAACAACCCTTAGGGTTTAATAGCCCTCATTGTAATCTTGCTAGGTTTAGGGTTGAGGCAGTGAGCTTGCTAAATCTAGTTGTACTTCATGGTTGTAAGCCAGCATGTTCTAGGCCCGTGTAGTGACCAAGCCTGAACATAATTTCTATAAAGATTGCAATATATTTATGAGAGCTAATCCTCTCCGTGGTTTTTCCCTCTTTGGTTTTTCCACGTAAAATCTTGGTGTTATGTGTCATGATTTTGTGGATGTTATTTAGTTGTATATTTTTCTTTTATTGGATTATTCTTTTGAAATGGTTAAAAGTAAAAGTACATGAAAAGATTTATAGAAAATTGATTCACCCCCCCTCTCAGTGTTCTTGATATTCAACACTTACCAAAGCTTGTTCTTGCTCATCTGTGTTGTCTTCATGTTGCACCACTTCTAAAACATTTGGATCATCTGACTCATATCCACTTGATTATGAAGACTTTACCTTACATTCATCAACTTTAACATTTGCACTTTCAATGATCTTATTCAGCCTCTTATTATAGCACCGATAGGCCTTGCTCTTGGTGGAGTAACCAAGAAAGATTCCTTCATCACATCTAGCATCAAACTTGCCTAAATATTCTTCTCTTTTGATATAACATCTACTACCAAAAACTTTGAAATATTTCACAGTAGGAACTCTACCATGCCACAATTCATAGGGAGTTTTTGAAATCTATTTAGGATATATACTGCGGTGTGAATTGCCTCTCTCCAATATGCTTCCAAAATATGAGCTTCCTTCATCATGGTTCTAGCAGCTTCTTGAACTGTTCTATTTTTCCTTTCAACAACTCCATTTTGTTGTGGAGTTCTAGGTGTAGATAGATGTCTCTTTATTCCATACCCTTCACAAAAGAAATTGAATTCATTTGATGTGAACTCTCCTCCTCTATCAAACCTTAAGCATTTGATTTTCAAATCCATCTCATTTTCAACCATTGTCTTATATGCCTTGAATTTATCTAGAGCTTCAGTTTGCTCTTTCAAGAAGGTAACCCAAGTCATTCTAGAATAATCATCAATGAGCAATGTGAAATACCTGTCTCATTGCAAACTTCTTACTCTAGTAGGTCCACACAAATTTGTATGCACTAGCTCAAATAGTCCTCCAACTGATTGATCCTTGCTTTTGAAACTTGTTCTTGTTTGTTTCCTAAATTGGCACTCCTTACAAACTGGATTAGCATGATTCACAAGCTTAGGCAGAACTCTAACAATCTATGCAGCTCTTATCTTCATAATATTATCAAAATTTATGTGACACAGCCTTCTATACCATAACCAAATTTCATAAATCTGAGTCAACAAACAATAGTTCTCAGTTTCTTTCAAGTGATAGATATTACCTTTGGTCTTCTTACTAGCATTGCAATGACTGTTTCGGAGCTTTCTCTGATCTTGCATCCATTGTTCTTGAAGCTTAATTCATAGCCCTTATCACACATCTAACCCACACTTAGAAGATTGTGGTTCAATCCTTTCACATACATGGCATCTTCAGTATTATGCTTGCCATCAAAAGAAATAGATCTTTTCCCACAAATCCTGCCAGTTGTATCATCTCCAAACCTAACCAGTCCACCATCAAATTTTTCCAAACTTACAAACTTACTTTTGTCACTAGTCATGTGGTGAGAGCAACCACTATCAATAACCCATTCATCCTTGTCCTTAATGACCTGAGCAGCCAAAGCACTTTCCACTAGTTGTTCTTCCTTCACACAGCTAGAAGAATTAGTAGACACAAGATCTTCCTTAATAGCAATGAGCAAGCATTCATTTATAGAGGGATTAGCATTATCTGGTTCACCATTATCTGATACTCCATCATCATCAAAATCTTCAACATAATAACACTTCTTTTGTGTCCTAGGCCTATTCTCATATCTTCTTCTATTTCTTTCAATTCTTTTAGGACATCTGGAAGCAAAATGACCTACTTTACCATAGCAAAAACATTTGAAAGGTAAATTGCCTTTATACTTACCGGATCCTCTTTGCAGCCTGTCCACATAGTTCTCTTCAACTTCATCTATCTCATCATCAGATTCTATCTTATACTTTTCTGATCTAGAAGTACTTTCAGGAGTACTGGCTTTGAAGGCAGTTTCAACTTTTGGCAGAGCATCATCTAACTCCCTCATTTCAAAAGTAGTAATCTTACCAAGCAACTGATCCCTGTTAACTATTTTTACTTGCATGAATTATTCAATCGCAGCCACCTTGTGACAGTAGGACTTGGGCAGAGATCTGAGTATTTTCATGACAATTTCCTTTTCTTCGAGAGTTTCGCCTATGGTTTTTATACCTGTAACAAGTTCACCAACTTTTTGCATAAAAGCTTATATGTTTTCATATTGTTCATCTTCAAGCTTTCATATTTCACTTTCAAACTTTGTAACTTGGCTTCCTTCATAGAGTCATCTTTTTCATATAGATTTTTTCAACTTTTCCCATACCTTATTTGCAATTTCAAGATCCACCACTTTCGTCAGTATTGAGTCAGTTAATAAACTTATCAGAGCATCCTTTTCCTTGATATCTATCTCATATTATTTGATTTTGTCTTCAGTCATTGGACCATTTTGAGGTATGGTGTATTATGTTTCTGCAGCTTTACAAACTTTGACACCAAGAGAAAGAAGATGGCTTTTCATTCGAGCCTTCCAGAGAACATAATTAGTTCCATCAAAATGTGGCGCTTCCTTCTTGTGGGACATTTCAGATCTTCCTCAAGATGATAAACTTTCTTCAGAGGAACCTCGCTCTGATACCAATTGTTGATATGCATCAAACAACTGAGGGGGGGTGAATCAGTTGTCACAAACCTTAAACACTTTCTGTATTGTAAACATTCATCGCTTATCCACAATTATTATGATTTAACCATGAGTTTATGAAATCAGAAACTTAACCACAAATACAACATCAAACACAAGAGACACCAAATTTATGTGGAAAACCCCAAGGTGGGGAAAAAACACGGATAAGATTAACTCTCAATATATATTGCAATCTTGAAATAATGATGTTTAGGCTTGGTCACTCCACGGGCCTAAACATACTGTCTTACTGCCATGAAGAACAACTAGGTCTAGCAAACTTACTACCTCAACCCTAAACCTAGAAAGATTACAATAAGGGTTGTTAAACCCTAAGGGCTGGTAAACCATACTGGTGGCTTACTGCCAGACTCATTGCCACGATCAACACCTTTCTATATAGTGAACAACAATTCCTCTACTATGCTCTTCCTCTGCTCTACTCTTCCTCTACTCTACCTCTCCTCTACTCTACCTTTGGACCTTTCTTAATATATTTTCATTTTCACTCAAGGACACCTTTTCCACAACTCAGCTGCAAGTATTTATACACTACATCAACCTTGGAATGATCATCAAGGTCGGCATCAACCATTGAAACAATCTCGAAGGTCGGTATTACAAACATTTACAAAATAGGTCCTAACCTATTGCAACACAATGCAAAGGGAATGAAATGTGGATCACTCCATGCCTTAGCTAGGACTCAAACAGGATCTTCCACACCACAACACGCTTCCACAATCTTCTAGAGATCTCCGCAATCACTGGGATCAACCAGGTCGGCCAAGACTGGTTACACACTACGTTATCTGGGAATAATCTTCTCACACCATCTCAATTTCTTAATGCAAAACCAAATTCCAGATAAGAACATGATTAGGAGAGATCCACAAGCAAACTATAATCATCAAGAGCAACCGCACGAACCTTAACCACTTTATCCATAGGAATCTTCTCACCGGAACACATGATCTTTACTGTCTTCAATTGTCATAAAATAAAGATAGATTGCAGACCACCAAACCATGAACCATTGCAATTGTAGGCACTTATCATCATCCCAAACTTCCCTCTAGAACCGCAGAGTAAAATGCTTTATTGCAGAGAAATGCGGAGACAAATACTGTCTTCCTGTCTCAACTGAACTTACAGAAAAAGTAGGTTTCACTCTGGTGAACACAACTCACTTAGATCTTCATGCGGATGGCTCAAACCCAGAATGTAGTATCCTTAGACATACCTCTAACTTTCTTTCAATCCATAGACCACGATCTTCAAGCAGGAACAAATGTGGAGTAGTTTACCGTACTATTCTTCAGCATACAACTCACTATTTGTATTGCACTTCTCTGTAGCTTCCTTGTTTCTTTCGGAGAGGCTAATTTTATCAATATCCTCAACGTACAAGTCTTCTAAACAAGTAATAGAATAGGGTATAGTTGACAACAATGACAACAAGAATATCTTGACATCAATGACAATACCGATTAAGCACATACTTGCAACAAAACAAACCCTAAAAGAAAACCCCTCGGCCAAACACTCAACTCATTTCATTTTCACTTTGTAATTTTCTGGGTGCCGCTAAGGGTTTCAAACTAAAGTTTTCATGGAGGTTTGGAGAGTTTACTGGAGCTGAAACCAAGTTGGGTAAGAATTCTTTGTATAAAATTGTCTTTTCTTTTCAATATATGCACATAAAATGCTATCTCGAGCTTCTCTTGTAGAATAAAATTTGTCCTCTATGGAAGAAAATTCTTTCCTTTCATTTTCTGTGAAAACTCCTTCAAAAGATTGGTGACTACTCTTTGATGTCTATACTCTTGTTGTAGTTTTCAAATATTTTCATAGGGCTCTGTCAGGAAGTATTGAAAGGACTAGAGGACTTGAAAGAAAATCTTGGTATTTGATCTCCCTAAGCTTCTACAAAGCCATTCAAGTGAGGGTTTAAGACTTACACATCACACAATGTATTGGAAAGTCAATGAGACAAGGGAAAACCCTGAGCAAAAAGTAGAGAGGAAAATTGATCTGCTCACAGTCAAGGTATGTAAGAACTAGATAGGATAGCGAACAAAGGAATAGAGAGAAACAAAGATGGTCATAAGGACTATAAAAAAATAGTGAACAAGACAGGGGTAGCCTCATTGACTGTGAATAAGAATCCTTGAACAATGACATTGAAGCAATATATTGAAGACCTTTTCAAGGACCTTTGACTGCTATAACACTTTAAATTGATACTCTTTTACCATACACCATATCTCAAGGAAATTATTTAGGGCATTGAAACTTCAAACATGCAGTTTGTGACTCAACCTTTCTTTCACTATGAATGACTACACTTCTACTTAATCTGTCAAAAAAAACCTCTGCCTTTACGTCAAGACTTCTCTTCTTGTATTAGTTGGCCATCATTCTTTTTAGACCTCTATGTTTGTTTGTTGTCATAACCTTTTTCCTTGACATGACCCTTGATATCTATTCTCATTGTCACCTTTTAATGGTCCTAGTCAAAACTCCATGCAGATATCCAGATCTTTAGTATTTGGTAAGATTCTAGGGTCATTGTACCATGTTTCACATGACTTTTGATGACTGTTCATTTTAATCCTCCATCCCTAGACAGGCTGAAAACCATCTTGATGACTGTCCATTGCTAAAACTATTTTATACCCTAAAAACTTTGCTGCTAAAGTCATCTTCTTTGACTATATTTTGATTGTGTAGACAAAAGATATAGATCTTAGGGAACACTTGTGCTGAGATCTCTTTTCATGGCTTGCAAAATAAACTAAGATCTAAATGCTTGACAAAGGCTAAGAGTGGTAGGTTCATTCATGACTACAAATTGGATGTTACTATGCAGAACCAAAAGGTTTTTCTTTTTAACCATACCCTAAAACTTGGACAAGATTGTTAAGGGTCAAACAAAACTCTTGCTTTTGGTATACATCCTCTTCTATGATAGAACAGTTCTATGCTTTTAGGGCTTCATAGACTACATCTTTGAAATTTTGACAAAACCCTTAAGGATTTACAAAAGACAAATCATAGGCCAAAACTATCTTGTATTATTTCAGGCATAAAAAACCTTCCAAACATTACAAAAAATAGTCACAACTTACCTAAAACATTGCCTTATATCAATCCATAACAAGTCATGAAATATTTTCATCATTTGTACAAACCACTGTCTCTTAACTCTATGACTCATGATGTTTGCTTGTGACTGTCTCCATATAACTGTAGACAATCCTTGTCATGCTGATCACTGTGTTCCATTTTACTCGTCTTTTAAGACATTCTTTAGCATACCTATGATGCTCCTAATGAGTGTCATGACTGAGTGACATGACTGTTCCCTTCAGATTTCTTATGATTGTCCCCTCTTCTCATTACTTGTTACTCAATCAATGACTGTATTTTCCACTTTTTATGTTTCCTCGTCACTTGGCAATATGAATTTGATTCAAAAATGACTTTCATCTCTTGAATTGGTATTGCAAGGTGATAATCATTGATGAATACACTCTACCTATATTCTTAGGTACAGAAAATAGAGTGACTTTAACATATGTAGTTACTGATGTTCAATACCTCAATAGGAAGAGTTACCTCTGAAATATGGCATCTATCTGAGCATTTTTCACAAGAACTGAATTATCACCATTCTCTAACTACTTTGGTGGACTCAAATGCTCTTCTTATCCAAGGTTGAAGGACTATGTTGGCATCCACTAGTCTGCCTTAACATGTTGCTCCATGATTATTATGGTTTCATTGAGTAAGTATTTATCATTTATGATAGTGAGACCATCAACTCACTACCATGAGTGATGAGTACTTGCTCATTGTAAATAAGTGTGGTGAATTTACACTCTTATCCCTCTCAAAAAGCTAAGAGGGCAGCATGTTGGGTTGAACCCTTGTGGGAGCCCATTTTACTCCACATGCTATGATGTCAAAATGAAATAATCTAGCAATGAAAATTTCTCTTATACCTACACAGTGAACAAACATGTTAGATAAAATAATGAAGCCAAAAGCTTCCAATGATGCTCATGATGATTAAGGATACTCCTCTGCTTTTTGTGATATATGTGATGTTACAAAACTATTTAAATGCCTTAGGAGAATAAACTATATATTTGTTGATATAGTATATGCAGAGAGTATAGATCCCGAGCTCTAACACAACTTTTCACATCCCTTGCAGGCAATTCAAGCAACAGCAGGTCAACTTCTGGAGCAACCAAGTAGGAGGGACTAAAGTAAGGATGTAGCAATTCAACTTGGGGTTTGTCATTCAGGCAATGATGGATCCCTTCTCTTTCCATATGCTTTTTCTTTTCTATTTTCTTCAAATGTATAGTTTATTCTTATATTGTATTGAAATAGTTACTCCCACAGCTTTTGTGGAACACCATACATTTATGATTATCAATAAAAGACAACATTTGTGCAAATTTGTTTAATCTTTCTCTTGTATATATTTGTATAATGAACTATAATTTATTTGATAATACTTCTGTGCATATGAATGGAACTTAACAGAATTGGATGTGTACCTTTTATCTTTATTTTGCAAAAACTATCTTAGCTTTACCTAATTGAGCTGAAAGCTAAATTAGGTAACATTTTTGGCGACATCTACTACATGTTTGCCTGCTAAACATCTTGACCAGTTGCCTGAACTTATCCATTAGGCACGAAGTCAAATAGGAACTCAACAAGACTTTGAGAAATCATCTTGCATATTGTTGTAAATCACCCAAAACAATGCATAACACCTTCAAAACTTATTCCACCTACGAAAACTCAGAGAAAACAGACTAACTGTGCACAATAGCACTTTGAGGAAAGGAAAAACCTACTCTACCCTAACTACCCAAACCTAAAGCAAGCTAAATATAACCATTGACTGGTACGGAAAAATAGCTACCTCTTCTCAACATTTTTATGTATTTGTCATGTATGGTAGCAACAAGAAAGTACAAGAAGCAAAACATAGGTATACTCATGTTGATAGGTTTATCTTCTCTCTTGGAAAATAGGTCACATACCTCCTCTTGCAACTCCATTGATGTGTGATCATGGCAAAAAAGTGAAAGAAAATGCATTGGTTGGTACTCTTGAGTTTGGAGCTCCACTTTGGCAAGGTTTATAATGGGGCAGCCTTTTGAAATGATGTCAAAACTAGTTGTCTTAACCTCATACTTATGACTAACCTCCTCAATAACTAACTGATTAGACTTATCAAACTCTTGTTGTATCTCTCTTGAGAAACTAGCGTCCTCTTTCAATTTCTCATGTTCATAGCATTCTTCATTTTTTGGAGTTGGCTTGACATCAAGGTTAGCACAAAACTCCTCCAGATCATCCCAAAAACAAATTTCATCATGATAACCTCTTGGATATGCGTGATATCTTTGGGCTTCCCTTCAAGGTCTGAAAGATTTCTAGTGGGACATCTTCTTTAACCTCAAGAACAAGGTCATTCTTTTCAAAATATTTCTCCAAAGTGTTGTCTTCTTGTTGATTAAATAAAATATATCCACTATCTTGAAGAAGCTCCTCTTGACAAGGTGGAGCTAAAACATCAATTTTTTCTTCTCAAAAAGTCTCCTCTTCACAAGGCTGAGTTGAGACATCAGCTTGTTCCTCTTCTAGGCAAAGAAAACATGGTAGCTGCTCAAACAACCTATTTGTCACCTCTTCATCACTTTCAAGTATTGATTGTTTCTATGACATAGCACAAACACCTTCCTCTTCCTTTTGTTCAATGACTTCCCATGAAGAAGACCACACAACAGACCCTCCTTTGTAGAGACAAATAGTATCTGGACAAGATGGTATTGGTTGTTTTATCTCCTCTTCTTCTGCTTTTTGGATTGTAGAGCATGGTTCCATTTGTATGGTTGGTGGAGGAACTTCATAGGGTGGAAAAAATGACTCTTTCCAACTTGGAAACTTAAGGGTAGAAGGTTGCCTAAAACTTGGAATTTCAAACATTGGAGAAGACTCATTGGTGGGCTCAGCTTGACTTATAGGATGAATTTGTATTAAATTAGGAAGAGGAGAAGGGTTTTGGACCTTAGGCTCTTGAACTTGAGCTATCAATTGCCTTACTCTCTCCTCCTTAGCAATAATCTACCTATTCAAACATTCCTCTTCATACATTCTTTCCCTTTCCACCTCCTGTTGATGATAAAAAGCTTGATAGGATTGCTCCTCTTACTGCATGTTATACTCATTTTCTCTATCTAACATTTCCCTTTGAAACTATAGCAATATCTCCTTGATGCTACCAAAATCAGTATCCATGTTGTTAGAATTTTGAGACTGACTAGGGAGGCTACAAGATTGGTTCAAAGTAGGATCGGTTTCACAAGGTTGGGTATGGGTATAAACATGCTGCAAGAAAGGTTGAGAAAGAGTGTTATGACTGTAATGAAAAAAGGGTTATTTGGAGGCCAAAAACCTAAAATTTCATGGTATGGAGGAGGGTAACCATAGTGATGGTGATGATTAGACATTGCAAGGATAAAACATGAAGTATAGATAAGTCTAGACAACAAATTTGGATTGAAAATAGACAACAAGGTCTAGAAACACTCACTATTATGCCCCTACTAAGTTGCAGAACTTAGTGTATTGGTGAAACATTGGAACTTTTCTAGGTTGTGGGTTACCTAAAGCCGAAAAGAACCTCCAGAGTAAGCTGGCTCTTATGGTACTCACCTAAAACTACTCTAATACTTGCAGAGGAAAGAGTAAGGAGGAAATATAAACTAAAAAAACTAATTCCTATGGTGATGCACCAAAATGTTATCTAAAACTTGTAAAGTTGCTTGTACACATAGATTCAATCAACAACAAAGCTTGACATGCACAACTCAATACATATATGCCTTTGCATCAATATTTCATAAGGAGGATATAATGCACACAATCCTAGAAGGAAAAAATACTTCTCACAACTTGAATCACTTGCATCTCAACACAACTTATAACCTGCAAATACATACACTTTCTACACAAAGGTGCTACTAATGAGATGGAACAACAAGGAATGAGATAACTTCACATGTAATTGCATCAATCATTCAAATGCACACAATAGAACGAAAAATTAAGAAGGCAAAAATGCTTATCTTCATTGATCTCCAAGGTGTAAACTGTTATACATATCTGTAAATGAATGAAAAATACTATTTTCTGCTAAAAAGGACTTCCAAAGTCACAATGTAGACAAAAGATAATGATAATAACTAACTTTAAAAATGATGTTTGAAGTTTCTTTATGCTTTTTTTAAGTAGTTGCACAAAAATAGGGACTTCAAACTCCCTTGGTCGTGCACAACAATAAAGACTATTTTTAAGCCCCTAAAAAGGCTTTAGAATGAAGAAAAGGTCAAGCCTTGAACTCTCCTACCATAAAGGCATCATAAACTTTCCCTAGATGTTCTCATTTCCCTCCAAAACCAAGTCAAAACCACTCCCTACATTCTCTCCACATGTTGGTCAACTTCCTCCAGCCTCCCCTATATGCTTGGCACTTGCATATTAAAACTCAACTATATCCCCTATATGCTTGGCACAAGTCATCAACCTTCAACAAGTCCCTTTGACCATATCCTAAAAGAAAATGCATCTTACATTATATGCAGCATTAAATAAAGTGTCTTATAATTATATCACTTCAATAATGTGCTTACATTTCAAATCAGATGTAAAAATAAGACATTCGACCATGTTTGAAAGGCACATACAGAATTCAAAGTTATTAAGGGGCATCTCCTAGTCATTTGGCATACATATAATGCAAAAGCATTAGTTTATGAAGGAAATATTTAAAACAAATGCAAAAATGCCATTTGTTTGTTGGCCAAAATTAGGGTAAAAGAAACCCTAAAATAAAACCTCACGACCAAACACTCAACTCATTTCATTTTCACTTTGTAATTTTTTGGGTGTCACCAAGGGTTTCAACCTAAAGTTTTCATGGAGGTTTGAAGGGTTTAATGGAGCTAAAACTAAGTTGGGTAAGTATTCTCTGTATAAATTTGTCTTTTCTTTTCAATATCTACACATAAAATGTTATCTTGAGCTTCTCTTGTAGAAGAAAATTTGTCCTCTGTGGAAGAAAATGCTTTCCTTTCATTTTCTGTGAAAACTCCTTCAAAAGATTGGTGACTGCTCTTTGATGTCTGTGACAACTCTTTGATGTTTGTAATCTTGTTGTAGTTTTCAAATATTTTCCTAGGGCTCTGTCAGGAAGTATTGAAAGGACTAGAGGACTTGAAAGAAAAGCTTGGTATTTGATCTCCCTAAGCTTCTGCAAAGCCATTCAAGTGAGGGTTTAAGACTTACACATCACACAATGTATTGGAAAGTCAATGAGACAAGGGAAAACCCTGAGCAAAAAGTAGAGAGGAAAATTGATCTGCTCACAGTCAAGGTATGCAAGATCTAGATAGGATAGCAAACAAAGGAATAGAGAGAAACAAAGATGGTCATAAGGACTATGAAAAAATAGTGAACAAGACAGGGGTAGCCTCATTGACTGTGAATAAGAATCCTTGAATAATGATATTGAAGCAATACATTGAAGACCTTTGCAAGGACCTTTGATTGCTAGAACACTTTAAACTAATACTCTTTTACCATACACCATATCTCAAGGAAATTATTTAGGGCATTGAAACTTAAAACATGCAGTTTGTGAATCCACCTTTCTTTCATTGTGACTGGTTGTACTTCTACTTAATCTATCAAAAACAATATATGCCTTTACTATTAAAACTTGTCACTTCTTGTATTAGTTGACCATCATGTTCTTTTTAGACCTCTATGTTTGTTTGTTGTCATAACCTTTTTCCTTGATAGGACCCTTGATGTCTATTCTCATTGTCACCTTTTAATGGTCATATTCAAAACTCCATGCAGATATCTAGATCTTTAGTATTTGGGAAGATTCTAGGGTCATTGTACCATGTTTCACATGACTTTTGATTGTTCATTTTAATCCTCCATCCCTAGACAGGATGAAAACTATCTTGATGATTGTCCACTGCTAAAATTGTTTTATACCCTGAAAACTCTGCTGCTAAAGTCATCTTCTTTGACTGTATTTTGATTGTGTAGATAAAAGAGATAGATCTCAGGGAACACTTGTGCTGAATCTCTTTTCATGGCTTACAAAATAAACTAAGACCTAAATGCTTGACAACGACTAAGAGTGGTAGGTTCATTCATGACTGCAGATTGGAAGTTACTATGCAAAACCAAAAGGTTTTTCTTTTTAACCATACCCTAAAACTTGGACAAGATCATTAAGGGTCAAACAAAACTCTTGCTTTTGGTATACATCGTCTTCTAAGGCAGAACAATTCTATACTTTTAGGGCTTCATAGACTACATCTTTCAAATTTTGGCAAAACCCTTAAGGATTTGCAAAAGACAAATCATAGGCCAAAACTGTCTTGTATTATTTCAGGCATAAAAAACCTGCCAAACACCACAAAAAATAGTCACAACTTACCTCAAACATGGCCTTATATCAATCCATAACAAGTCATGAAAGATTTTCATCATTTGTGCAAACCATTGTCTCTTAACTCTGACTCATGATGTTTGCTTCTAACTATCTCCATATAACTGTAGGCAATCCTTGTCATGCTGATCACTATGTTCCATTTTACTCAACCTTTAACACATTCTTTAGCATACCTATGCCACTCCTGGTGACTGTCATGACTGTTCCCTTCAGATTTCTTATCATTGTCCCATCTTCTCATTACTTGTTGCTCAATCAATGACTGTATTTTCCACTTTTTATGTTTCCTCGTCACTTGGAAATATGACTTTGATTCAAAAATGACTTTCATCTCTTGAGTTGATATTGCAAGGTGATAATCATTGATGAATACACTCTACCTATATTCATAGGTACACAAAACAGAGTGACTTTAACATATGTAGTTCATGATGTTCAATACCTCAGTAGGAAGAGTTACCTCTGAAACTAATGAAATATGGCATCTATCTGAGCATTTTTCACAAGAACTGAATTATCATCATTCTCTAACTGCTTTGGTGGACTCAAATGCTCTTCTTATCCAAGGCTGAAGGACTATGTTGACATCCACTAGTCTGCCTTAACATGTTGCTCCTTGACTATTATGGTTTCATTGAGTAAGTATTTGTCATTTATGACAGTGAAACCTTCAACTCACTACCGTGAGTGATGAGTACTTGCTCATTGTAAATAAGTGTGGTGAATTTACACTCTTATCCCTCTCAAAAAGCCAAGAGGATAGCATGCTGGGCTCAACCCTTGTGGGAGCCCATTTTACTCCACATGCTATGATGTCAAAATGAAATAATCTAGCAATGAAAATTTCACCCATACCTGCACAGTGAACAAACATGTTAGATAAAATAATGAAGCCAAAAGCTTCCAATGATGTTCATGATGATTGATGATACTCCTCTGCTTTTCCTATATCTGTGATGTTACAAAATTGTTTCAATGCCTTAGGAGAATAAACTATATATTTGTTGATATAGTATATGCAGAGAGTATGGATCCTGAGCTCTAATACACCTTTTCTCATCCCTTGCAGGCAATTCAAGCAGCACCAGGTCAACTTCTGGAGCAACCAAGCAGGAGGGACTGAAGCAAGGATACAAGATTTCAACTTGGGGTTCGTCATTTAAGAAATGAGGGATCCCTACTCTTTCCATATGCTTTTTCTTTTTTATTTTCTTCAAATGTATAGTTTATTCTTATATTGTATTGAAATAGTTATTCCCACGGCTTGTGTGGGACACCATACATTTATGATTACCAATAAACGACAACATTTGTGCAAAATGTGTGTAGTCTTTCTCTTGTATATATTTGCATAATGAACTATAATTTATTTGATAATACTTCTATGCATATGAATGGAACTTAAAAGAATTGGATGTGTACCTTTTATCTTTATTTTTGCAAAAACTATCTCAGCTCTACCTGATTGAGTTGAAAGCTAAATTAGGTAACAGTCACATCTACTATCCTTTTGGCCTCCTCAATCTTTATTTTTAGGCTAATAATTAATTTATTTGGTTCTTCAACTTGTACCCTTAAATCCATGATCTATTTTTTCCGCTTTTTCAAGGGCTGAAAGTACTTTGTATTTTGATTCTTTTTCTTCTTGAAGTTGTACCTTTAGTCTTGAGTTTTCCTCTTTCAATTTTTTAACCACATTGTAGGCATAAAATAGTTCTTCAAGATCCACTTCTTCATCATCTTCTTGATCAATTTTGACTTCTTCTTCTTCATGTGAAAGTCTTTTTTGTCATCATCTTCAATCATTAGGTTGTGCTCTCTTTCAAATACATCACCTTTTGTATTTGGTTTTGATGGTGCTTGCTAACCAACATTTTGCTTAGCATTTCTTCTTCCCTTATTTCTTTTACTCTTTTCCATAGTATTTCACCTCCAAGACCAACCCAAGTCTATTAGACTTCTCCAAGGAACCTGCAGCTCTGATACCAATTGTTGGAATATAATGGATCACTGAGAGGCGAGGGTGAATCGGTGATTTGATAAAACTAATTCATTCATTAGCCCAATAGTTGTAAATGAAATTAATATCTAAATGCCAAAGACATAGAGAGCAACAGAATATTCAAACATGAAACCATGACACAAGTGTTTAAAGTGGAAAACCCTAAACAGGGAAAAACCACTATCTAGCCTCACCAAAATCTTTATTATGTCTCACTGACCAAAATATCACTAATTACAATATATCTAGGAGCACCAACTCCTTATGGAGCACAAACTCCAATAACAAATAGGAGCACCAACTCCAACACCAACAAGAGCACCAACTCCAACACCAACAAGAGCACCAACTCCAAAATAAATAGGAGCACCAACTCCAATATCAACAGGAGCACCAACTCCAAAATAAAAGAAAGTCAAAAGTATAGAGTACCACTCTGTTTACAGTAAGCTCCAAATTATCAATCTCCCTTGTTCCACACACAAACATTCAATACTCATCCCTCTTTGCATACATGATGATAATCTCTTCTTTTACAAGAAACCCTTATTTCAACAAATACAAACAAGGTTTAAACTGACATAAACATGGATAATGAACTCACTGAACTTCTGCATACATCTTGACTATAACCTTTTTTGAATGATCAAATAGAAAACACAAAATGACTCTTACACAACCATATCCCCTGTCATGATGACCAATCTTAAACAATGTTAGACTTCAATCAGGACATTTGCACATTCTTTGCACACACGTTGACTTCAAATCAAACTCCATATACCTATGATCTCATTCAGAATACATTCACCTATGCAAAGAAACATACACTTCATGAATGCAGTCATACAATGACATGATATTACTCTTTTGCAAATTGTTGTCCCTCACTATGCATTATTTTTAAAACACATATGGAATCATAGTCTTCAAAATCTTCACTCAAAGCTTGGGCCTCAATAAATTAATAACATAATGCACTAGCATCACTAACTATTCCATCGCTGCCATCATACAGTTACAAAACTGTGTGTAACTAAAAAATAGGTTGATGACAACCGTGTGCCCGTCAAAGTGTAACCCTTCAAAGTGTCCATTATCATTTGAAATAAATATTCAATCTGATCCATTTATTACCTTTTTTGCACCAGTGAACAATTGAATGCAGACCTTAGATGTATCTTTGGCGCTCTAAGCACAAACTAGCCCTCGGCTCACTCGATCATCTTAGGTCAGGGGGACCAGTTTCTTAATGACCTAGATCCCATAAGTAGTCACTTAAGTGACATTTTAACCTGTAATCACTGATCAACCTTAAAATATAACAAAAAGCAACTTTCCTTTGAGGGATGTCATAAGACAAAAAGCCTAGGTCTTTAGGAGTCCTCTCTTGGGGTTTTAGACTATTTGATTCAAGATCTATAAAGAACCATATCCCAATCACCATGAGTCAAACTGAGTATATCCCATCATTAGGAAACCTTAGTTGCAGAGCAAGAACAAATAGAACAATGCATTGACATGATATTGAAATGTCATTCACCTTAAACCCTAGATGTAGGCATCAAACCTTTTCTAAATGGATACAAAGATTTGGTCTATTAAAAAACACCACTTTATAGACCACAAATGTTTGTAAAGAGACCTCTGACATCAATGAGAAACATGCCAACAAATATACATTGTCCTTCTCCATTGAACACTAATGATGTGTCCAAACCATCCATGTCCAAACCAATCAAACTCCAATGATCCATATCTTATAATCCTGATTCAAACACAGGCTACTTGATCCATCCATAGAGTTCTATGATGCCATTGCCTGCTCTATGGATATAACCTTTGATATAGTTGTCTATATCATTTTGATAGCAACTAATGACTTCTCTAATTGCAGATACATATCCATTGACTATTGAAGTATCACTATGCAGATATACTTTTAGATATTGTCTCCTTCATGCATTGATAATGAGCATCAACACTATGACCACAGTACTTTTAATGTCTCCATCACTTTTGCATCAACTAAGTACTTTCTTTTGCATCATGAACATGAACACATCAAAGGACACAATCACCTTGTAATGAAGCAACCCTATCATAAAGATGACAACAAAGAACAAATACCACTGCAACTTTGTCATAACACCACTGCAACTCTTTGCATTTTGCATCAATACCTTTATGAAAGAACAATTATCTTTTGCATGTATCTTTTGCATTACCAATGACAAACTTAATTTTTTTTGCATCAATAACAAACTTCATTTCCTTTGCATCAATAACAAAATTCATTACCTTTGACATCAACAACTAACATATCAATCCATGAGATGAGTATCAATATAGTACAAGCATCATGAGATGATCAACACCATCAAGTATCAACAATGAACAATGAATTTGTCCTGAAGAAACTCCTGAAGCAAAACTTTGAATAAACTCTATGAACCATGAACAACATATTGACATCAATGATCTGAAGCAAAACTCCTATTATGTGAACCATGAACACCATATTGACATCAATGACAAACATCAACACACACACTGGAAAGAAGGAATAAGAATCCTGAGATATGTCAATGGCACCAAGTGTTATGGCATTTTGTATACCACATCTAATGAGTTTGAGCTGGTTTGTTATACTGACAGTGATTGGGTAGGTAGTGTAGATGACAGGAAGAGCACATTTGAATATGTGTTCCACATGGGTTCAAGAGCTATTTATGGGCATCAAAGAAGCAACCAATTATTTTTGTCTCCAAGAAAAAGGTGAATATATAATAGAAAATGCAACAATATGTCAAACTTTTTGGTTGAGAAGAATCCTTGCAGACTTGGATGAGGAGCAAGAAGATGGTTCAACCATATATTGTGACAATGTCTCTTCAATAGCCATGACAAAGAATCCAATCTTCCACAGAAAAAGGAAGCACATTGAGATCTGCCACCATTTCATAAGGGAGTTGGTAGAACATGGAGAGATCGAGATTCAATTCTATAGATCCAAGCAACAGCTCGCTAATATCTTCACCAAGACACTATCAAAAGATTGATTTAAATGCTTGAGAGATAGGCTTGGCATCATAGATAGCTCTAAAAAGGAAACATCTCTGGAAGTTTATCTCCAGAAAGATAGTCTCATGTCAACTCCAAAAGTTAAGCTTCAAAAGGTCAACTTTAGTATAGCTCCAGAAGGTTAGCTTCAATATAGCTCTAAAAAGTTAGAAGAGCTCCAAAAGTTTAGTTTCAGAAAGTTAGAAGAGCTCTAGAAGGTTCAACTTTGAAAAGTTAGAAAAGCTTCAGAAGGTTCAGCTTTGGAAGTGTTAGCTTTGGAAGTTTAGTTCTATAAGTTTTACAGATGGGCTCCGGAAAGACGAGTTTGGAAGGGTGACTACGAAAGTATAGCTCCAAATAGGACAACTCCGAAAGGACACAAGACAACTCAAGAAGGACACAAAACAGCTTTGAAAGGACATAATAGCTCTAGATAGGACAACTTTGGAAGGACACAGAACAACTCCGGAAGGACAGAACAACTTTGGACAGGATAGCTCTGGAAGTTTTAGAATAGCTCCAGAAATACAAAATGGTAATGTATATGCATGAAGGCTTGAGATTAAGGGGGAGTGTTGGAAAATCATAATCTTGAGCTCAACTAAGCCTTGAATGCAACTATCAAAGAGATCCATTGGGATCCATTTTCCCCCTGTTGTGTTTGACACTAGTTGCCATAGTTATTGTTTTTGGCAGGAAACTTAATGTTGGTAGGTCATTTTGAATTGGGCAACTATTTTTGTAAAGACAAGAAAAAGACAAAACAAAAGTTAAAAAATTGTTAGTTAAAAATATGTAATAGCAGAGAAAGATGGAAGATTGCAGCAACAATAGAGAATATTGCATAGAGAGAAGACAACTCTAGAATAGCAGACAACTCTAGAAAGGTAGCTCCAAAACATTGCAAAACTACAGAAGGCCATAGCGGCCAACTACGGAAGCACACATTAGTGTCCAGTCATCTCTGGAAGCTTCAAAAAGGTGTACAAATCTTTGTAGTAAGGGAATATTGAGTATTAGCTCACCAGTTTTAGTTTGTAAACATTCTTTGAATGTAATTTTTTTTCAATATAAATACAAATATTTATTTATTTTTTCTCTCTTTTGGCCTTCTTTACCCCTTTTAGTTGGATTTTGTCCAACAATTATAGTGTATGCATATTACTATAAATGCAAGAGAAACAACAAATGAAGCATACTTAGTATTAAATGAGTTAGTCTCTTTAACGAGATGTCCAAAATTGAAATTTATAGTTTTTGTTTGTTTCCAATTTATATCTTCCCTCTCTATGTATGGACTTGGAACAACTTATATGTTGCTTCAATAATGATTCTCGAATGGTGTGAGGCCTACCTTTTCATTCCCTTATATTTGACTACTTTATTTTACTATTGGTGATACATACTAGACTTGTGGGACTGTTGATCCTGAATTTCAGGACTATTAGACTTTATGCTTTATGTGGATTTATTATGTTTAGCATGATTATGATGTGATTAGACCTTGATATTGATTCACTGATATGTTGGACATATGATTTATATTATGATGTTATTGGGATATCATTCATGTGATTTTAGTTAGAAATTTATTATGTGATTCTATCTTGGGATGGATTTTTGAAATGCAAATTTAGAATTTGATTATGATGTGATTCATTGATGTTTATATGATTTTGTGATGATGTGAGTGCATGTTTCACTTTTCTTCGGCTATTATATACATGTGGGATTAACATTTCATTTGAGTGCGCAGGTGTTTCTAACGAAGCCACAGATACTCGGAGATCATCCCACACACTGTGTTGTTTTCCCATGTGAAGCCGATCTAGTTCCAAGAGGAACCAAGATCAACTATGTTTGCATGATAAGTTTTTGTAATGTTGTTGCATGGTGTTAGTTGGGTTAGGTCTACCCTTCTTTTATTTGATTTCTAATTGGTGTTGTAAGTTGTAATGTTATTTGAATCTTATTTTTGAGTTTTAATTTTTGAGACCCCTTTTTATGTGTTTTTACTCAACCTATGGTGCTAAAAATAGGTTAAAATTGACCCTGGGTTGTACCCCTAGGGTCTAGGGGTCATTTGGGCTTGTGTAACCTTAGATAAACTCCCATTTGGTCACTTTAACTTCACCCTGAAGTAAAGTGACGAAAATGGAAGTTTGGGAGGGAGAGGATGAGTGGGTTGAACACTCAACCTTTTCATTTTCTCTTTCCTAGGTTGGGGGAGTCTTCAAGACCCCCTAATTGTGGAGGACTCAACTCCAAGCCTCTCCCACAATTGGTGAGGGTACCTTGGGATTGTGTGGGCTTTCCTAGGAGGAGATGATTGGGGCACATGTGGTACCCACTCCTCCTTTGGCTCCACCTTTCTCTCCTACATATGTGAGAGAGAGCAAGTGGATGGGAGAAAGACTTAGTGGAATGGGTGGATGGCATGTGTCACCACCCCATTCCAAGAGTCTTGCAAGTAGTTGGGTGGAGGAGTGAGGAGGTGACATGTGTCACCTCCCCATTCCTCAAGGCTCATGAGAAGAGCCTATTTTAATCTCCCTTGAAGAGAGGGAGGGAGTTGTTGAATATTTTCCAATTTTTGAATTTTAGTTGTTTTGGGGGCAAAGTTAGAGGAGAAATTGGTGGCTCAACTTGGAGAAGGGATTAGAGGATCTCTTCTCAACTATCTTCCATTTGGGCTTTATAAGGTAGGATTCAAGGCAAATGCCTTTCCTTATGCATTTTCTTTACTTACATGTTGTGTGTGTGTGAGTTTCATTTTGTTGTTTTTACTTTGTTGTTGTGGGAAAATTGGATATGGGAGTTGTGAGAGCCTCTCCTTCTTGGGAGAGAATGTTCAACATGTGTGGGGTGGGGAGGAGTGAACCTCCTCGGGGTCACATCCTTGGTTTTATGGAGTTTTAGCCTTGAGGGCAAAGTGTGAATTTGAGCAATATGTGTCTATGAGAAATTTGTGATATGGCTTGAGAGCCAAGAGAAAGTTTGTGAAATCATGTTTATAAGTGTGGGCTTGAGGCCTTGAGAGATTTATGTATTTTGAGAAGTTTTTGGAGTGGCACTCTTGAGTTGAGTGATGTCCACTCCCTTAGCCCATTAAACTCATCTTGAGTGAGTTTTTGTTATGTGAAAGCCATGGGAGTATTCTTGTTTTTGTGTTGAGTGAATTTGTTACATAGTGGTGTGTGCTTACCTTGTGTGAGGATGACCTCCTAGCTCGGGGGTGACTCTTGAGTGAGTCTACGGTAGGGAGGAGAGCAGTTTGAAGTGGCTTCTTTTTCCCTTCTATGTGTTTTATGCAGGATATTTAGAGCTATGTGATGTTGAAGAAAATATTATTGTCCTTAAGAGTTGTTATCTTGTGCTCTTGAGAGAGCATGGCCAAGAGAGGCCTTGTGTATTATTTTTTTTAGTTTTCAAGAAAAGAGAGGAGTTTACACCTCTCTTGATATGTAAAAAAATTAAATGTTTCTCTTGTGTTGTAAAAAAAAAGAAATTCTTTGTTTAAGTTGAAAATTTATATATTTGTTGATTTGATTTTTTTTTGAGAATGAGAAAATGTGTAATAAAAGAAAAACGATGCTTATAGATTCTTACTCTTAAATATAGTCGCTTCAAAAATAAAGTATTTATATTCTTGTTGTTTCAATTAGAGAATTTTTTTTTTTTTAAAATGTTGATGTTTGATATTTGCAATATTTGTGGAAATGATATTTTCCTTTAGAAAAGAAAAAAAAATAGTCTATTGATGCTTTTAGTTTTCAAAAAAAATAACATAGTTTTTTTAATTTTATTTGCATGCATTATAAAGAGAATACCTATTGTACACTACCATTATATATATATATATATATATATATATATATATATATATATATATATATATATATATATATATATATATATATATATTATGAATGTTGTGGGGAAGGAGAAATCGATGAATTTTTTTAAATAAAAATATATGTATGAGATTGTATATACATTAAAATAGATATAAATGTCTAGTTGTTGGACTTTTTCGGTAAACTATATAAATTGATATTATCAAACATATATATATATATGAGTGTATTGTTTAAGAATTAAAAAAAAAAATTTAAAAAGGAAACTTGTTTTTGCTATTATTTCTCAGTAACTAGAAGATATATATGAAAAAAAAAAAAAGTTTGCAACATCATTCCTGTATATATATATATATATTAGATGTTATATTTATAAATCTAAAAACCGTTAAAAAAAAGGTTAATATTTTATTTTATTTTTATATCGGTATCTGAACTGTAAAAAAGAGAAGTATTTTAGGTCTGGTTGTGGTGGGGGTTTCAACCCCCACCGCTACCGTTGCTTATGCATCTGGGTGTGGGGAGGGGGGCGAGCCCCACCCACACCCCACCATAGTGGGATGTGGGTGGGGCTCGGTCCTGGTGCAGGAGCACCACTTCAACAGGATAAATATGCACAATAAGGTTTTAATAAGGATTAGACATTTCATGTTGTAGAGTAGCATTTATATTGCTAAGTCAAATGTGACATTTTATGTTGGCATTTCCTGTTTGTAAACATTAAAATTTACATTTCAGACATATTGGGTGATGTGAAGGGTTAAACAAGGTGTCTTGTCATTAGGAGTTTTGTTGTCTTATACAAAACAGATGTCATGAGATTAATTAGGGTTTCTGCTAATAATCTTGGTTAAATCAAAATCCCACAAATAGAGGAGGGGGTTAACAAAAACAGGGAGAGATGGTTGAGAAAAGGATTTTACTTTTTTTTCTGTCTGAAACTATTCAAATGTAAGAAGCTAGAATGAAAGAATAGAAATTCTGCAAATTACGTTCTGAAAATTTGGAATCCTGTGTGAAATCTCGGTGAACCGAATTGTTCTATTTATTATCTGTATAGAACCGTTGTATTTTTTTTATTTGAGTTATTATGTTGCCGTGATGCAAGGTTAAATCCATTCCACCGAAGTGTATATACATTTGAAGTATATACACGGATTGTATGTCTGAGATAGTCTATGAACATATCGCACTTGCTACGAGCCTCATTTTGTGTATGCACAGTGGAAAGTGGTATGTATGAAAAGTCTTGTTTAGTCAAGTTTGTGTTATTCGGTGAATATACATTTCCTGTATATATCGCAACTGTATGAAGGTATTTCTTTGTGTATATCACTTTTGTATCTGGGTACCACCTTGTGTATGTCATCAGACAAATTGTGTATGTAAGAGTCCATTCGGGCTAAGCTGGGGATTATTTGCTGAAATACACAAATGGTGTGTATATACCCAATGTATGTCCTAGATAGTTTGTGTATATATCACCATTGTATGTGTGCGTCAGTTTGTGAGTATACTGCATTGGCATATCAAAGAGGCATCGGTGTGGGAAGAGTCATCGAGTGGACGAAATTGTGTTGAGCCAATAGTATAAAATCTCACTGATTGAATTGTATCGAGGTGACAACTGAAGGTGTCACCGATGGATAGTTCATCGGCACATCAGCAAAGGGAGATTCACTGTGGCCGATTGTTAATGTCTCACTAATAGAGGGAGTTTGAGGATTGAGTGGTCAGGAAGAGATGAACCATTAGAGAGTGAGTAGAAGGTTTCACCAATAGAGGCAGTCTTGCCGAAGGAGAAGTTGGTGTTGGGTATATCGGTATGGGATGCCCATCGGTGTAAGAAGTAGAGAGTCTAAGCGATAGTGTTAACATATCGGTGTGAGTTTTAGTTTCAGCAAGCAAGGAGAAAGCTAGGCCGATAACAAGTGTTTGGCTGATGAACATAACGGTTTCGGCGAGAGGGAGACCGTCGGGAGGAAAGAACCGGGGAAGGCCGACAAGGATAAAGAAGCATAGTTCGGTAAGATGTTGACAGACTCTTGCCGTTATTGACAGAAGGGATTATTTTGTGACTGTTTCCACTGTGCACCCGCTCTACATCAAATTGGTATCAGAGCTAGCAAAAGCTCTGGGCAGAGGTGTTTAAGTATTTAATTTTCTGAAGGTAATTGAATCCTATTCTTGTAGTGTGTGGACAAATGATGTTGAGGTCTGTCTTGACTATTCACCAATAGAGATTTGACTGGAAGAGGGTGTAAAGTGAAACCATTGCAAGAAAGAGTGGTAGTACATCTCCAGGATCTGCTGTTGGATGAGAGGATTTGCAAAAAGTGTTGGCACTGTCTGTGAATGTTTATGTCAGACAGAGAAAGCAAAGAAGGGGCTAGCGAGATGCCTCCAAAGGGGATGACCACTGAAGTGGCCAAGAAATTCAAGGAGATAGAGGATATGATAAAAACTGGAGTCAGGGAAGCACTCCAGGCTGAGTTGAAAACCTTAGGAAAAGGAAAGAAACCAGACGAGGAGTCTGATGGAGAAGAAGATAGGGAAGAGGAAACAACCTTAGGACAGACAGATATATCTGCAGATCAGAAGCAATTTCTGGAGGCCATAAAATCACTTCGTAAGGAGTCGTCTAAATCAAGAATGGAGATTCTGATGTTCAGCGGAAAGATGGATGTAGAAGAAGTCATTGAATGGATCGAGGCTTTGAACAACTACTTCGAGTACAAGGAGGTACCGGAGAATAGAAGAGTCAAGTTTGCAAAAACAAAATTGAAAGGCGCTGCACTCACGTGGTGGAACTACACCCAGGGAGAAAGGGTGAAGAGTGGCAAGAGCATGATCTCATCCTAGAGTCGGATGGTAGAGAGGATCAAGGCTCAGTTCTTACTGGTAGATTATGAAGTGCAGATATACAAAAAATGTAGAACCTCAGGCAGAAGGAGATGGATGTATCCACCTTTACAGAGGAATTTCATAAATTCTCTCTAAGGTGTGGGCATGCTGAGGATGAGAAGGGAAGAGTTGCCAGGTATATTAATGGCCTGAAGTATAGTATACAAGATGAGATTACCATCTTGACACCAGAAACCATTGACAAGTATTTCCAAGTGGCACTGAGAGTAGAAGAGAAATTGAAAAGAAAAGGAGAACAGCAAAACAGAGGAAGCAGAAGACAACAAAGAGGAGGAAATGGATTTGGACACCAAGGTGAATCTAATCAAGAAAATAGCAAAGGAGACAACAGTCAAACTCAAAGGGGAAGTTATAGTCAAAAAGGAAACTTTAGGGGCAGAGGACCTCTTAGATGTTACAATTGCAATCAAGAAGGCCACATAGCCAGTAGATTTCTAGAAAAAGCAACAAGTTCAATGGGGGAAAGGACAAATCTAATCCAAGAATCTGACTGCCAAAGTGTGCAAAGCTCAAACACTTATCAAAGTGTGGATACTCCTGATAGTTATGGATATCCTAAGAAGGGAGAATCATTGATGCTTAGGGGAACACTCTTGAGGACATCTAAGGAGATGATACAAAGGGGGGCACTTTTCAGGACCAATTGTAAAAGCAAAGGTAAAATATGCAAGGTAGTAATAGATTCTAGTTCAACAGATAACATGGTATCTTAGGAAATGGTGGATAAGTTGAAACTGGAAAGGATTCCACATCAAAATCCTTACAAGGCATCGTGGGTAAGTGACAGTCAATCACTTTTGGTATATGAACAGGCATATATTGATTTTCATATTGGAGATTATCAGGATAGGGTTTTATGTGACATATTGCCCACGGAATGTTGTCACCTACTTTTGGGTAGGCCATGGCAATTTGATAGGAGAGTATTGTATGATGGATATGCTAACACCTACACCATCAAGAAGGATGGGAGAACTATTGTGTTGATACCATTGCATGAGGATGCTGTAGCACAGAAGGCAGCCAAAATCATTTTAGTGGGAAAGAAAGAGTTTGTGGAGATGCCTACAGCTGAATCAAAGGAAGTTGAGGATATCTCAAGGAGAGGAGATCACATTTTGAAGACAATTTCAGTTCTGACTGATAGGGATCAGGTGGATCAGCAGTAGGTTACGAAGCAGGTTTGTAAACAGCCACAGGCTGATTGGAAAGACAACGATGCCATCGTAGTAGGGACTATCGTTTGTCCTCTAAGAGTTGAAAGACAAACACATTCTACCATAGCAGTACAGGAGGTTTCCAATACAGATGTTCAGACAGAGATGATAGTGAGAAAGGATGACCAGCAAAGTGTGAGAAGAGCCTAGAGTACTAGGCATGAGTATTTGGTTCCATGGCAGCAGGTTGCAGTCCAGAGATCATGGGGCAGATATGAGACAACAGGAGATAAAGGTGGATTCAATCAAAGACTTAACTCATGGGACATGAGTTCTTTTCAAGGTGGGGAGTATGGTGCAGGGGCACCACTTCAACAGGATAAATATGCACAATAAGGTTTTAATAGAGATTAGACATTTCATGTTGCAAAGTAGCATTTATATTGCTAAGTCAAATGTGACATTTTATGTTGGCATTTCTTGTTTGTAAACATTAAAATTTACATTTCAGACATATTGGGTGATTTGAAGGGTTAAACAAGGTGTCTTGTCATTAGGAGTTTTGTTGTCTTATACAAAACAGATGTCATGAGATTAATTAGGGTTTCTGCTAATAATCTTGGTTAAATCAAAATCTCGCAAACAGAGGAGGGGGTTAACAAAAATGGGGAGAGATGGTTGAGAAAAGGATTTTACTTTTTTTCTGTCTGAAACTACTCAAATGTAAGAAGCTGGAATGAAAGAATAGAAATTCTGCAAATTATGTTCTAAAAATTTGGAATCCTATATGAAATCTCGGTGAACCGAATTGTTCTGTTTATTATTTGTATAGAACTGTTGTATTTTTTTTATTTGAGTTATTCTGTTGCCGTGATGCAAGGTTAAATCCATTCCACTGGTGGATTTCTATGAAATCAGTGGAATGGACTTGTAAAATAGTTTTCCCATTTTTTTTGGTTCATTCTATTGTTAGATAAACATGGAAATGTAGAAATTGCAGAATCCGTCTCAGAGAAGGTCATCGGCGAGAAAATTCAAATATACATTTGAAGTATATACACGGATTGTATGTCTGAGATAGTCTATGAACATATCGCACCTGCTGCGAGCCTCATTTTGTGTATGCACAGTGGAAAGTGGTATGTATGAAAAGTCTTGTTTAGTCAAGTTGTGTTATTTGGCGAATATACATTTCCTGTATTTATCGCAATTGTATGAAGGTATTTTCTTTGTGTATATCACTTTTGTATCTGGGTACCACCTTGTGTATGCCGTCAGACAAATTGTGTATGTAAGAGTCCATTCGGGCTAAGCTGGGGATTATTTGCTGAAATACACAAATGGTGTGTATATACCCAATGTATGTCCTAGACAGTTTGTGTATATATCACCATTGTATGTGTGCGTCAGTTTGTGAGTATACTGCATTGGCATATCAAAGAGGCATCGGTGTGGGAAGAGTCATCGGGTGGACAAAATTGTGTTGAGCTGATAGTATAAAATCTCACCGATTGAATTGTATCGGGGTGACAACTGAAGGTGTCACCGATGGATAGTTCATCGGCACATCAGCGAAGGGAGATTCACTGTGGCCGATTGTGAATGTCTCACTGATAGAGGGAGTCTGAGGATTGAGTGGTCGGGAAGAGATGAACCATTGGAGAGTGGGTAGAAGGTTTCACCGATAGAGGCAGTCTTGCCGAAGGAGAAGTTGGTGTTGGGTATATCGGTATGGGATGCCCATCGGTGTAAGAAGTAGAGAGTCTAAGCGATAGTGTTAACATATCGATGTGAGTTTTGGTTTCGGCAAGCAAGGAGAAAGCTAGGCCAATAACAAGTGTTTGGCCTATGAACATGACAGTTTCGGTGAGAGGGAGACCGTCAAGAGGAAAGAACCAGGGAAGGCCGACAAGATAAGTCAGGCTGACAAGGATAAAGAAGCATAGTTCGGTAAGAGGTTGATAGACTCTTGCCGATATTGACAGAAGGGATTATTTTGTGACTGTTTCCGCTATGCACCCGCTCTGCATCAGGTCCCCTCCCCACACCCCCCGTCACCCCACACACCCTCTTCACCGCGTCCCCAGCATTGACCCCTTTCCCCTTACCATGCCTCACGTTTGCCACGCAGACCCCTCTGTGATTTGCAGCGGCCGCCCTTCCTCTAATCTGTGTCTTCGGCCCTACAACCCTCCTCAGATCTGAAAGACAATTTACAATATTTTTATTATGTCTTTTAAAATATATAAATTCTTCCTTGCTTGTTTTCTATTAAAAAAAAGACCTCTGGTTGTAAACAGAGGTATATACATATATATTTATATATAAAGATATATATAAATATATATGTATATACATTTATACTTTAAAAAAAAAATAGTTAACGTGTATACCAATGGGTATACCTTCGAAACTCTTCTCATGGCATCCATTTCCAAAACCTGCAACAAACCAAACAAGAGAAGAGAAAAAGGAGAGAAAAGGAGAGAAATAAAACAAAGAGAAAAGAAAATGAAGCTTCGAGAATAGGGTTAGGGTTTCCTAGTTTCTCATAAGGAAAGTATTATTCTATTGGTGAGTCAACTAGGGCAAGTGGCTTTAAAATTGTTTTGTTTATTCCTTATTTACTTCCTTCCCTCTCTTTTGAATTTGTTTTATGGGTTTATTTTATTTTAACTATTTAGCTTATGATGACAAAAAAAATGGTGAAAGGGAAATTTAATTACGTGGTCAAAATTTAACTTTGTAGGTTATTTTAAATGTAGGGGTTGGGTATATATTTTATCTTTTTAAGTTTAGGAGATCTTTTAAAATTTAGTTATTAAGTTAGAGAGTGGGATTTATTTATTCTACCTTCCTTCAGATTTGATTATTGAATCGTCATTAAATTTAAAACAATTGAATTAAATTATTGCTTGTGAACTTTAATCAACGAGATGAATTTTATTTTAAGTTTTAATTAGAGTAGTTTTAATTTATTAAATCTAGTGTGCATAAATTAGTTAATCAAATTACTCATTGTTTTATCCCACTTAGAAACCTAGTTGGCTATCAACCAAAATTAGTTTTATTAAAATATACCCTACTCACGCCCGTGAGGCGTTATGCTGCCAATTTTTTCTGAAATCTAGGGTTTAGCTAGGTTAGTAAATTTTAACCTTGCATAGTGTTAAATCATTGTTTTTGCTCGGTTGCTGACATTGTGTGTTGACATTAATTTTTTTTCTCTTGCATTAGAGTTAGACTTTTGCTTTTGACTAGCGTCAAAATCCCATCACCCACTTAGGTAAACCTAGGGTTCAATCCTCGATCCTAACCCTATTAGAGATGTTATTCACATCGCATCTACCCACCTAGTTGGCCTTCATCGCGTAGGGGAATTGTGCATGTGATCGTAATACCCCGCCTTCAACTGACTTGGTTACGCCTTATGTGTATTGCCACCGAGCACGCTTATGCGTGCGAGGGGGTTTCTTGGGAAGCATGGAAAAAATTTGGTATTTCATGTCATGACCACATGACAGATGTGGACATGACATGTGCGATGCGTGTCATGACTGCATGGGAATTATGGGCATGACAAATGGCTCCCAAGAAAACCTATGGACACAAATGTGCTTATTTGCCTCTAATTTATAGGTGTCTAGTTCCAAATTTTATTTTGTTTCCAGATCCAAGAGGTTCTCTGGACCTAATCCTACCTCATATTGCAACTTAAATTAACTTTTCAATTCTATTTTAAGAAGTGTGTCTCTGGAAAAAACATCAGACCTAAATTTGTTATAAACTTTGTCTTTGAAAGGACACCAGGGTTATTACCTAATCACTTTGTTCAATGCTTAAACAGTTGATAGTACTTCTATACCTCATCCACATCAAAAAGTGGTAAATATTTGTCCTTTTTTTGGTTAAAATTAACCTTTAACTGTTGAAATGGATATTATTTAAGAATAGCCATATCTAGTAATTTTTCTCCATGCAAAAGTTTGTAGGTATGAGTTTCCCATAACATTAACTTTAAAACACTTTCGTCTCAAAACAATTTTTCTTTATAAAATATCCTTCTCCCTTCTTAAATTATACGTCTCTCTTTTTAAATGCTTCCTTCTATTCCTTACTCCCTTTTTTGTTAAATGATTTGTCCTCATCTTTTTATTTTCTATGATTTGCACCTTTTTTAAATCTTTGGTAGAATCAAGTGTCAGATGATTTTTTAAGGTGAATGTTTTTGATGTTGAATATTTGATGGTTTCTCAACTTGAATGTGTTTGGTAGATAAAATATAATGATGTTTAAGTAATTTAGAGCAAGAAAATTAGAATAGGAGATGTAATCTTCTTTCACAAGGTTCATTCATATAGCTTCAAATCATCGTCATGCCATAGAAGTCATTTTTTTTAAACCCTGAAGTTTAAAATGGCTAAATTGTTTGTGTGACTCATGTTTGTACTATTTCAGTGGAATTTTCATTAAAAAAGCAATGGTTGTGGGCTATAGTAAAAGGAAACTCTACAGATTTCATTGCATTGACCTTCTTGATCCAAGAAATTGAGAGAACAATAGAGGTATGTTGATGCCAACTCACAATTTCTTCCTTATGCATATTTTGTGTGCTTTTTTTCAATATTTTTATGTGATTATATTATCATAGACTATTTTTTTGAGGTGTTCATTTTTAACCTTCTATTCAGCAACAAGTTTACAAATTGTAAAATTATGACTAGGAATAACTTATAAATCATAAAGAAGTAATCCCAAGAAGTAAGGATAACATTGGACAATTCATTTTATCAATAAGAAAACATAATGGCTTCAAAATGTGTGTAGACTAAGTTATATTAGACAACTACAAAAATTGTTTTAATGTAAAGCTTATTGAAGATGCTATAAAGGAGCACAAGCATCTTCACCTAAACTGATTTAAATGAAGATAAGCCTAATATCTCTTTGGATACTCTAGCACTACCACATATATAAGGTAAAATAAAAGAAGTGTTCATGTTACCAAGTCATGTCTCATATGTTAGGACACAATATTTCACCTTTACCTTTTTATTAGTTTTCATTTTTAATTAAACTTTCAAATTACGTCTGGTTTATGATTCATAGGACTACTTAGTATGGATATGTTAACATTACACTAGACATTAGTATTCCTTAGGATTGAACTAGTTTAATCAAGTATATAAGAATATATAGTTATAAATTCCCTTATACAGAAGTTATAGCTTGCATGGTTGTAAAGCTTGTTACAAAACAAATGGATTCAATCCCTAAATTGTGAACATCCATGGGGGGAATAGATAACTTCAAAATCCTTTGACTAATAGATGCAATTACTAATAATTGATAATAATTAAACCTACATGGGTTGACATCATTAGTTCTTAATAATTTATATAATATATTTAATATTCTATCACAACCTTCTTAATGGGGGCTAATCAACATTCTAACTTGGTATGACCTATCATTTGATCTCAATTTCTATGGGCCAATCTTCCATAAATTAATATATCATTATATGCTAACCACATTTGGAGTAATTCAACATCTTCTTTGGGAGTGGCTGGGTAATTTAGACATTAATTGACTTAAGACTAAATGTAAATGTCTATTATAATCTTGTCATCAATGCAAATCACAAATCCTCATTTTTGTCAAAATTAGACATATGCTCTTAATAAATTTAGAGTACAAGAATATATTATAGTAGACATATGCAATTTTGTGTAAGTTTTTGAACCCTTGGTTCTTCTTTCCTACACATGCAAAATACACTTGATTTAGCTCATAGGTCATGTTATCACTTGGAATTGTACAATGCTTGAAGTTTGATCAAGCATTCCAATGACACAATGGAACTAATCTCAAGGTGTGGGACCTTGCAAAAGAGATCAAACCTCTAGAGAAGGCTAGTTCCTCATTCTAAAATTAAGGCTCAGAGAAAAAGGCTAAATCTAATGCTACCGGTTACAGGGAAAAGGAGAAAGAGAGAAACTTGAAATAAAAGGGGTGATGCATCAAATTTAGAGTGTTTACCTGGAGCTAACATAGCACAGTAAAGATTTCAAAGGCTGAATAAACAAACACAGGCTCATTCGATCTTTAACATAGGTCAAAATAGACTACTGAAACCTATAAAGGGATCATTTTATCCACAAGATAAGTGAGCAACATTCAAGCAGACATAGTGAAAAAGAATATGAGAGAGGCAGAATCAGTTGCTTATATTAATCATAGAGGCTAAATAGCCATTACAAAAAAACTAAATATGGATCAAAAAAGAGATAGAATGATAACCTTCCCCTCATAGTTGAATTGGAAATGAAGACAAGAGAGGTCTCAAAGAGGACACAGTCCATCAGATTCATACAGTTTTGGGAAATATCATGAGGCCATGATCAAATATCTAGTGCTTCAACTTGAGTAAGGACCCAATGACCAACCAACAAGAATACGTCTTCGACATATGCATATATAGCTTTTACAAATCACTATGCAGTCCTGAGTGCTAGGAAAAGTGGTCAACAAGTAAAACTAGTCGCCCATGCTGCATTCAATTCAGCCCATGCCCTATCAGAAAATTTGTGGATTTTGAGAGTCGTCCATATCTTGGTGTGTTGAAGAATCTATAGTCTAGATGGCCACCCATATCCTATGGTGTATTGAATTGGCCTTGGAAGGACCTGTAAAAGGATGGGTTGCAGGGGTACTTCATCTAATTCATTCATTTCTGGTATCAGGCATTAAATTTCTACACTGTTTCAGCTACCTACATAACCTCAATCTACAACAATGGTGTCACCTGTGGAAGCGCATTTTAGGGAACTCACAAAATCGTGCCTTTAAAACTTTTACAACACTTTAAAAGCATTGACCTTTTATTTTAGTTTCAATGCTTTTCCACATTTGGTGAACAATCCTCCTTGCTTTATGTTTCATGGCTCATAACTCCTTGCTTTCCCTTTTCCCTATCAATGAAATTGGAGAATCACGAACCTGTTAGCAAGTTCATAATTTCATGAACTTACCAACCAAGTGATCGACTTCCCTTTCCTTTTCCTTTTGGCCGAATATCAATCAAACAGTTCTTTAATTAGAAACTTAGATCAAAAGTTATGGCCTCCAAAAGTTGAACCTTCTATTTTTTGGGAAATTTGAAAATGTGTTGGACACTTAAAAGAGCTATAAAGGGGAGAGTTACATGTGTTGGTGTGTGATTTGAAACATTACAAGGCATCTTTGATTGGAGATAATTTGGGCACCACTTTTGGGTGGTTTTGGCTCATGGTTTTGTAATTACCATTGACGATTTATTGTATTGTATCTCCTATATATCAGGAGCTTGAGATGGAGGTTGTGTGTAAGAGTCTTATAGATGTTGAGTTACCTCCGGATCTTTGGTTGGTTAATACTCCTATGAAAGCTTGCTCTACAAGCATATTGTAATCTTCTTGATTCCTGAATAATATATTGGGTGGCTTTGGAGTGTGGGTTTTTTTTACCTGAAAGGGTTTTCCCATGTATATCTTGTGTTGAGAGTTTTAAATTTGGATGTTGTTATTACCTTTTTGTTAATGTGCATCTTAATCTGTAACTGTAAAAGTTAAGATTTGCATAAATCTTTCCTCAGTAGATCAATGTAGGAAGCATTTTCCGCATACCTTGTTTCCTTTCAGTTGGTATCAAAGCCTGATCATCTTTGGTTCTAGTTGTTGGGTAGAGGGTTTTTTGACCTAATCTTAGTTTAATTGGGAGATTGTGTAGAGGATTTTGAAATCTTTGTTGCAGGAAAGAGATGGCGAGCACATATGGAAGGTTTGATATAGGGAATTTCAATGGAGGCAACTTTGAGTTGTGGAAAGTAAGATGGAGGACTTATTGGTGGATAGAGATCTATGGCTCGCAGTATCTAGAACCATGCCATCAGGCATGAAATAAAAAGATTGGGATCTGATGGATCAGAAGGATAAGGGTCTGATAAAACTCTATTTGGTTGATTTAGTGCTCTTGAATATCCATGAAGAGAAGACTGCAAAGGATCTTTGGAAGAAGCTTGGAGATGTTTATCAGGCTAGATCCTTAGTGAACAAGTTATTCCTACAAAAGAAATTGTATTCTCTAAGGATGGAAAATGGAGGATCTATTGTTGATCACCTAAATACATTCAATATGCTTGTTGCCCAGTTGACCTTTGTTGGTGTGAAGATGGAGGAGGAGGATCGATGTATGACATTACTGTGTTCCTTACCAGATTTGTGGGATCACCTTGTTATGGCCATTAGGAGTACCACTACCACCTTCAAGATGGATGAAGTGGTTTCTTCATTGTTGTCTAAAGAGATGCAGAGAAAGTCTTCTGAATCAACTAAGGAGGCTCTTGCGATTCATGGTAGATCTAAAGAGAAGGGAAAGAAAAAGGATAAGAAGAAAGAAAAAGGAAGAAAAATAAAAATCCAAATCCTGTGGGAGATCTAAGTCTCTCAAAAAGTCCAAGGCTATGTGTTGGAACTGTGGCAAACTTGGTCACTTCTGCAAGGAGTGCAAGGAGAAAAATAAAAAGAATAAGAACTATGATTTAGATTCTAACAAGTCCTCTCAGGATGAAGGGTAAACATTTGTTGTTGCCTTGGCAATGCATACATCTAAGGATGTGTGTCTTATTGACTCTGGTGCATCTTTTCACATGACTTCGCATCAAGGTTGGCTTTTGAGTATGAAGAATACGATGGTGGAAAGGTGTACTTGGGTGATCATTCTCACATGAAGATTGTTGGCCTTGGAAGAGTCTTGATTCGATTCCCTGATGGACAAGTGAAGGGAATCAATGGTGTTCTACTTATCCTTGGTTCGACACAAAACCTTCTTTCTTTAAGTAAGTTGAATGATGTGGGTGTGCAGGTTGTTTTCTCGAATGTAGGATTCAAGATGATTAGAGGATCTATGGTGTTGGCTAAGGGTGTTCAGATTGGCACTTTGTTTCAACTTGATGCATGCATGGTTCAATGCAATAGTGCCTCTATTTTGAAGAAGAGAGCTTCAGAGTCTTCATCCTCACCATTGGAACCAGCAGCGAAGAGGACCATTCCATCTACTTCTAATGGTCGTGCTTTCTGGGTACCTAAGGGTGCTCATTCTATGGAGATGAAACTTCTAGCTGAGAAGACAATGTTATGGCACCAAAGGATTGGTCACATTGGTGAAAAGGGTTTGAGGACCCTAAAAAAATAAAAATCTTGTTGAGGGTATGAATGATTGTAACCTTGAGTTTGATTTCTATGAACATTACATTTATGGAAAATAAAACCGTGTTCAATTTTATTCTAGTTCTCACAAATCTTTTGAGGTGTTGGACTTGATTCATTCTGATGTATTTGGTCCTGATAATGTTCCTTCAATTTCAAAATATGTTTACTTTGTTTCATTCATTGATGATTACAGTAGAGGGACATGGTTGTATTTCCTTAGAAGAAAATTTGAAGTCTTTAGTATATTCAAAGAGTTCAAATCTCTTATAGAGAATCAGAAGGATAGAAAGATTAAGTGTTTGAGGGATGAAAATGGTGGTGAGTTTCGTTCAGTAGATTTTGACAAGTTCTATAACGAACAGGAGATTGAGAGGCACAAGTCAACTCAGTATATCCCTCAACAGAATGGAGTTGTAGAGAGGATGAATAGAACATTGATGGAGAGGGCAATGTTAGAAATGAAAGCAACACTACTCAATGGAAATTTGATTCAAATGTATATTTAATGATCTTTAACAGAGTATTAAAGATGGAGATTGCAACACAAAATATAAACCCACAATACAAAAATATACCAGAAACAGAATGAAGTACACAACACAGTGTTTAACATGGAGAAAACCCTTGCAGGTAAAAAACTCCACCAAGAAAAGAGGCCAAGTTTTATTATCTTCACGAAAGGATATTACAAATACATTCACTTCCTTTGTCCTTCAACCTTCACTCCGACAAAACTTGGGTACCTGTAAACTGTTATGTATCTCATCTACTATGCCATGGTTTATATAGAATTTACACAACCTCAAGATGGGTGTTCACCTTGGAATCTTCACCCATGTAGCATTCAATGACTTCTTATAAGCTCATAACACTTGTCAAGAATCAACAATACAACCTTGGGCATTCATGGACAAAAATAGGCTCTCACGAGGTCATAAAAGTTGTCATACATGCATCCTACACTTGGCAAAAGATGACCATGCAATCTTGAATGCCTAGGGGCCAAAAATAGCCACTTAAAGCATCTAATGACGTGTCATATGCTATCATAAATGTCATAGATTCTTATGACAACTTACAATTGTCATAGAATCTCTTACACCTTCTTACAACATCTATGACACGTGTCATAACACTAAAAATAGGTGATTCCTCCACATGTGCACCCCACTTTGACCAATTATCATTTACCATAGTAAATGACATCTCGTAACTATAGCCAGTAACTCCAAAACTTACCGGTGCAGTAACTCCGTAATTACCGTGGACAGTAAATAATTTTTAACACTACTAGTGAAACTAGTACATCCCTCATGGGTAATTACAAATAATAAATGGAATAATACAATAATGGGATTTAAAAGGTTAATGGCACCTTATCCCAACATTCTCCCACTTGATATTATACATTGTAAATCAACCCATAGGAAAAACAATTGTAAATAATAAAGCACTAGAAACAAGGCCCATGGCCTCTCTGCACCACATGAACTTCTTTATACTCACAAGCTTGGTCAATGAATCTGCAACATTCTCCTAATTGTCTTTCTTCTTCAGCTCAATATGTCCATTTTTAATCAACTCTCAAACAAAGTGATACTGAACATCAACATGCTTAGTCCAAGCATGATACAAGGGATTCTTGGCCAAACAGATAACACTATGGCTATCACAACCAATCTGAATGATCTTGCAATCAAATCCAATACTTGTACACAGCCTCCTCAACCAAACTACCTCCTTAGAGACATGGGTAGAAGCCATATACTCTACTTCTGTGGTGGATAAATCAACTGTGGGTTGCCTCTTACTCATCCAACTCACTGCTCCTCCAAACAGAGTAAATACATAGCCACTAGTGGACCTTTGACTATCCAAGTCACCTGCCCAATCTGAATCAACAAAACCCTGTATGTCCAAAGATTTATTAACACTATTAGTACCAGAGTAAACCAAACAACAATCAAGAGTACCTACAAGATATTTAAGAACCCTATTCACATAATTCCAATGCTATCTACTAGGGTTAGACATAAATCTACTCAAAACTCCCACTGCTTGGGCAATATCTGGCTTAGTGCAAACCATTGCATACATCAAACTCCCTACAACACTAGCATATGGCACATTAGACATATCCTCAAGATCATCCTCAGTCTTTAGACACATATCTAATGAAAGTTTAGTACCAATGGGTAAAGGAACTCTAACTAGGTTACTGTCCTGCATACTAAACCTCTGCAAAATAGTATTCACATACTTACTTTGTGACAACCAAATCTTTCTGTTACCTCTGTCCCTTCTGATCTTCATTCCCAGAATATACCTGGCAGCTCCAAGATCCTTCATATCAAATGCACCTAAAAGTTGGGCTTTAAGCTCACTGATCATACCCTTAGTATTTCTAAAAAAAATATATCATCAACATACAATGTAATAACCAGTATAGAATCATCAAAACAATAAATGTAAACACAATGATCCTCCTCACTTCTAACAAAACCCAATTTCAACACAAATGAATCAAACTTTTGATACCACATTTTGGGGGAGTGTTTTAAACCATAGAGAAACCATTTTAACTTGCAAGCCCATTTTTCTTTCCCTTTTACCTCAAAACCTGTAGGTTGTTGCATATAAATTTCTTCCTCAAGATCTCCATGCAAGAACGCAGTCTTAACATCCATTTGCTCAATCTCCCAATCATAAGCTACAACAATGGATAAAAGAAATCTAATAGAAGTCAATTTAGCAACAAGAGAGAATATCTCACCAAAATCAACTCCCTCTCTTTGGGAGTAGCCCTTGGCTACCAGTCTAGCCTTGTACTTCTCCAATGACCCATCTACTCCAAACTTCTTCTTGAAGAACCACTTAAAACCTATGGCCTTTCTTCCTTTGGGAAAACGAACAAGATCCCAGGTGTTACAAGAGTCTAAAGCCATCATCTCCTCTTGCATGGCTAACTGCCAAGACTCACTATCATCTGAAAGAATAGCTTCCCTATATGATCTAGGCTCATCGTTAGTATTCAATAAAGCAAATACACAATGGAAATTTGGTGGGCTATACCTATCAACTAGATTCTGTTGTCTTGTGGATCTCCTCAAGGGTGGAGTAAGAGTCTCAACTTGTTCTTCTGCATGATCATTTGTACCAACTTCTTCTATAACAATAGATTCATCTTCATCAGAACTACTCAAAACTTATTCTTCTTCACCCCTCAATCCATCATTATGTTCTTCCTGAGGTGCATCTTGCTGCTCTAACTCAAAGTGCATTCTCTTTACCTTTTCAACTTTTTCTTTTGGTTGCTCAGGTTCAGAAATAGCTCTAAGTTCCCTGAAAATAACATCTCTAGAGTAGATAATCTTACAGGTTAGTGGATTCCAAAGCTTATAACCTTTGACATTATCACCATATCCAATGAATGTACACTTTTAAGCTTTTGGATCCAACTTAGATCGCTTTTCCTTAGGCACATGAACAAAATCCTCACAGCCAAAAACCCTTAAATGTGAAACAAAAGGTTTCCTACCTGTCCATACTTCATAAGGTATTGAATCAAGAGCCTTACAAGGAGATCTATTTAACAAGTAGCAAGTAGTGCAGACAGCCTTTGTCCAAAAGCATTTATCCAACTGTGCATCACTCAGCATACTTCTGGCCCTTTCTATGATTGTTCGGTTCATCCTTCCTGCAACACCATTCTACTGTGGTGTATACAGAGTTATCTTTTGTTTGATAATACCTACATGCTTGCAAAAATCATCAAATTCCTTAGAGCAATATTCCCCTCCATTGTCAGATCTTAATATTTTTATCTTCAATCCTGATTGGTTCTCTACTAAGACTTTAAATTCCTTAAACTTAGTGAAAACTTTAGATTTGTGCTTCATAAAATAAATCCATGTAAATCTGGACACATCATCAATGAAGGTGACAAAATATCAAGTTTTTTCGATAGAATCATTAACCACGGGTCCAAACACATTCGTATGAATAATGTCTAACTTCTCTTTTGCTCTATTGCTTCCTAGAGGAAATGATTTTCTGTTTTGTTTACCAAACACACAATGCTCACATAAATGAAAGTGCTCATCAGAATAAGAGAAACCGTCCAACAAATCTTTATTCTTAATAGTTTTCAAAACATTATTACTAGTGTGGCCCAATCTATGGTGCCACAACATACATGTATTTTCAGTACTAGCCTCAGATACATAAGAGGCATTACAAATTATAGTGGCTTCAAGCTTGAATAGGTTTCCCAATCTCTTTCCCTTCCCTACCACCAAGTTCCCTCTCACTAATCTGCAACCATGCTTGTCAAAAGTCACATGCATTCCCAAGTCATTCATCTTTGAAAAAGAAATCAAATTTATAGCTAATCCAGAAACATGATAAACATCAGGGAAAGTTTTAATCCTCCCATCACTGAAACACAATAGTACCTTGCCTTTCCCAACTATCGTATATGTAGAGTTGTCTCCAAGGTAGATATTACCTCCATCATATTCCTCATATGTGGAGAACCATTCCTTATGTGGGGTCATATGAAATGAGCATCCTAAGTCAACCAACTAGTTTTCATTAGAAACAACATTGTATGCAGAAAGTAAAACATCTTCACCTACATTTAAGGACTTATCTGAAGCACTCTCCCACTGTTTCTTTGGGTTCCTATACTCCTTCACATGTCCCCTTTTACCATAGTTCCAACACTTAACTCTGTTCTTTTTGCCAGGAGTCTTAGACTGACCATTGGACTTGTCCTTAGCCCCTTTTTGATCTTCTTTCGGTTCTCTTTCCCTAGACCTTCCCCTAACATTGAGAGCATCCCCTGAACTATCTGAACTCTTCTTCCTCAATTCTCGTGATAGTAGAACTGAAACAAGAGCATCTAACCTTGGATCCATGAGGTTAGTAGTGATAGCAAGGATAACATTCTCCCAAGACTCAGGTAAAGAACAAAGAAGTAAGATACATTTATCTTCCTTGCTAAAATCAACATCTACTGAAAGCTGACTCAACAACAAATTAAAAGAATTTAAATGCTCTGTAACTGAATCACCCTCTCTCATTTTCATGGAAAATAATTTTCTTTTTAAATAGAGTTTATTTACCATACTTTTGGCTTGATAGATTTCACACAACCGAGTCCACAACTTGTGTGCAGTCTCTTCCTTTGTGACATTCAACAGGACAGAATCTGACATACACAAACGAATGGTTCCCTGTGCCTTCTTATCCAGTCTATCCCACTCATCCAGAGAGACTTCATCAAGTTTATTCTCTTTTTGAACAGCTAACCACTGGTTTCTTTCTTCCAACAAATCCTCCATTTTCAACTTCCACAACTCATACCCCATTCCATTAAACTTCTCAATGTCCAAACGAGAGGTTGATGCAATGGTGGATCCAGCCATAATATCAACACAAGATCTACAAAACGAACACAACCAAATCTCCCACTACAACTATAGCTTCCACACTACCACCCAAGAGTCAAAGTTGGCCAATCTCTGATACCAAATGTTATAAATGAAAGCAACACTACTCAATGGAAATCTAATTCAAATGTATATTTAATGATCTTTAACAGAGTATTAAAGATGAATATTGCAACACATAATATAAACCCACAATACAGAAATATACCAAAAGTAGAATGAATCACACAACATAGTTTTTAACGTAGAGAAAACCCTTGCAGATAAAAAACTCCACCAAGAAAAGAGGCCAAGTTGTATTATCTTCATAATGGATATTACAAATACATTCACTTCCTCTATCCTTCAACCTTCACTCCGGCAGAACCTGGGTACCTATAAACTATTATGCATCTCATCTACTATGCCATGGTTTATATAGAATCTACACAACCTCAAGATGGGTGTTCACCTTGGAATCTTCACCCATGCAGCATTCAATGACTTCTTACAAGCTCATAACACTTGTCAAGAGTCAACAATACAATCTTGGGCATCCATGGATAAAAATAGGCTCTTATGGGGTCATAAAAGTTATCATACATGTATCCTACACTTGGCAAAAGATGCTCATACAAGCTTGAATGCCTAGGGGCCAAAAATAGTCACTTACTACATCTTATGACATGTCATATGCTTTCATAAATGTCATTTTTATGACAACTTACAGTTGTCATAGAATCTCGTACACCTTCTTACAACATCTATGATGCATGTCATAACACTAAAAATAGGTGATTCCTCTACATGTGCACCCCACTTTGACCAATTACCATTTATCATAGTAAATGACATCCCGTAACTACCGTCGGTAACTCCAAAACTTACCAATGCAGTAACTCCATAATTACTGTGGACAGTAAATAATTTTTACCACTATCGATGAAACTAGTACATCCCTTATGAGTAATTACAAATAATAAATGGAATAATACAATAATAGGATTTACAAGGTTTATGGCACCTTATCCCAACAGGCAAGGAGTATGCTAAGTGGAGATGGCCTTGACAAAAAATTTGGGCTGAAGCTATTGCTACTACTCGTTACCTGGTTAACAGGTCTCCTACATCAATGCTCATTGATAAGACACATATGGAGGTGTGGTCTAGTAAAAATCCTTCATTAAGACACATTTGAGTATTTGCTTTTGAGTCATATGCACATGTGCCTAAGGAGAAGAGGTCTAAATTGGAGAACAAGGCTATGAGGTGTATCTTCATCAGTTATGGCATCGATGTGAAAGGGTACAAGCTTTGGGATATAGCGGATGAGAGAGTTTTGTATAGCAGAAGTGTGATCTTCAAAGAGCTCAATCCTTCTTCTGTTGTCTTGTAGCCAGAGAAAGAAGAGAAGAAAGAGGATGTGGTTCATCTTCTTTCCACCCCAGAGAAAGTTGAACCAAAAACATTTATTGGACCTGATAATGAGGAGATCTCTAGTAGCTCTAAAAGTTTAGAAGAAGATGAAGAACCTCAACCTCAATCTTTGAGGAGGTCCACATGGATAAGGTGGCAACCTGATAGGTTTGGTTATTCATTGCATGATTCCAGTTGTATTTTTTCTTTGATTTCTAACACTGATGAGCCTAAAACTGTGAAAGAGGCTATGCGTATGAAAGATGCAAGTTCTTGGAAGGAGGCCATGGAAGAGGAGATGGCTTCTTTGGAAAAACAATAATACATGGGACTTGGTACCTTTGCCTGAAGGATGAAAACCTGTTGGATGTAAATAGGTGTTCAAAAATAAATTTGGTGTAGATGGCAGTGTTGAGAAATATAAGGCTAGATTGGCTACGAAGGGGTATTCTTAGGTGGAGGGAATTGACTATGGTGAGATTTTCTCTCCTCTTGCAAAGCTGACATCTATTCGGTTCCTGTTATCTCTTGCAGCAACATATGATCTAGAAGTGAAATAGATGGATGTGAACACAACATTCCTTCATGGTGACTTGGAGGAGGAAATCTATGTCATAGCCAGAGCACTATGCAGTGAAAGGTAAATAAAATCTAGTTTGCAAGTTGAAAAAGTCTTTGTATGGTTTGAAACAGTCTCCTAGGATGTGGTACCATAATTTTGATGCCTTTGTGTTGAGCATTTGATTTTTGAGATCAAAATCAAATCATTGTGTTTATTACAAGTTTGAAAATTATCTCATTCTCATTATTGCATTGTATGTCGATGATATGTTACTCATTAGGAATGGTAAAAGTTTGATTTCTGATTTGAAGTCTCATTTGTTAGCATAGTTTGAGATGAAAAATCTAGGGGCAAATCAATACGTTCTAGGATGGAGATCAGAAGAGATAGAGTAAATAGAAAACTTTGGTTAGGCTAGAGTATGTTAACACTATGTTGGATAGATTCAACATGGTAGATTGTAGACCTTTGACTATTCCTGTTACGATGGGGACAAAGTTATTTGTTGTAGATTGTCCAAATTATCCTCCTGAGATAGAGGATATGAGCAGAGTTCCTTATGCTAGTGTGGTTGGCAGTTTGATGTATGTGATGGTCTATACTAGACCAGACATTACCCAAGCAGTGGGAGTCCTTAGTCAATTTATGGCTAATCCTGGATGGGTACATTGGGATGCAATGAAGAGAGTGTTTAGATATTTTTGGGGTACTTTCAAGTATTCCTTATGTTATCAAGGTTATCCTATAAGACCTAGTCATTCACTTTATATTCATGGATTTGTAGATTTAGACCGGGTAGGTGACATTGACAGCAGGAGATCCACCAGTGCTTATGTGTTCACTATGTTTGGTGGTGCTATTAGTTGGATGAGTAAGTAACAACCTGCGGTCGCTTTGTCCACTACTAAAGTTGAGTACATGGCAGCAAATCATGCTTGTAAAGAAGCCATTTTGCTTAAGAGATTGTTTATTGATGTTGGGTTTGATGCAAGGAAGATTACTATAATTTGTTGTGATAGTCAGAGTGCCATATGTCTGGCAAAAAATCCTACTTTTCATTTGAGGACTAAGCATATTGATGTCCAATACCATTTTTCTGTGACATGGTAGAGGATGGGAAGGTAAACTTGGAGAAAGTTGACACTTTGATGAATGTTGTAGATTCCTTAACAAAACCCTTAAGCACAGAGAAGTTCAGATGTTGTTCAGAGTCTATGGGTCTCTCAGCCCCTAGCAATTAAATCATGGTGCTGATACTCCCATTGCTCTTGCAAGGTGTTTTACAAGTGGGAGAATGTTAGGAAAAGTGTCAACCTTGCAACTATGAAAGGTTATTATTCTTCCCAGTTTTGGTCTTTTCGAATACCCTTTATCTTGAAGAATGGTCTAGAACTTTCAATGTTTCCAAAAGGGCTAAAAAATGGTGAGACTTACTATTTTTAGTAACTCCATATTTTGACCTCAGATGGACCTAAATTTTTCCCTCAATGTGTGGAATGACTAAGTAAACATCTTAGGTGAGTTTCAACTCAAGAACATACCTAGATTGTGAGTTATTAAAGTTTTTGTTTTTTTGAAATTGTTGGAAAAAGTTTCAAACTCTGTTTTGAGGCACTTAGAGGTCCCTAAATGCCTTGAAATTTATTGTAACTAGTGAAGCAGGCTATAGCTTCATAGATCTCTTCACGATCTTTCTGACACATCAAACGGTTCATAAGTCGAACACCCGGATCAAAAGTTATGGCTTCCAGAAGTTGGACCTCCTATTTTTAGGAAATGTGAAAACATGTTGGACACTTAAAATACATGTAAAGGGGAGAGTTAGATGTTTTGGTGTGTGATTTGACACATCACAAGGCATCTTTGACTGGAAATAATTTGGGCGCCACTTTTGGGTGGTTTTGGCTCATGGTTTTGTAATTACCGTTGACAATTTATTGTATTGTATCTCCTATATATTAGGAGCTTGAGATGGAGGTTGTGTGTAAAAGTCTTATAGATTTATGGTTGGTTAATACTCCTATGAAAGCTTACTCTTCAAGTATATTGTAATCTTCTCGATTCTTGAATAATATATTGGGTAGCTTTGGAGTGTGGGGTTTTTCACCTAAAAGGGTTTTCCCCACGTATATCTTGTGTTGAGAGTTTTGCATTTGGATGTTGTTATTACCTTTTTGTTAATGTGCATCTTAATCTGTAATTATAAAAGTTAAAATTTGCATAAATCTTTCCTCAGTAGATCAGTGTAGAAAGCGTTTTCCACATACCTTGCTTCCTTTCATTTGGAAAACATGAAAATTGCTTTATCTGCATTTTCTTGATGAATCTGAATGTGGGATGAGTAGTCTCCCTATTATTTTAATATTTTATATCTTTTTAGAATATTGTCAAAAAAATATTATGTTGAAAATTTATGCATTGGTTTACTTGCCACGTCTATATTCATAAAATTGTTTTGTGGAATGAGTTGTCTCCTAATTAAAATGTGTTTATGCATCTTTTGAGACCATGTTGTATTTTTGGGATTTTTGGTGCATTGAAATCTATGCCACACTTGGTTTGTTAAATTGGCATGTTGGATGTTTAGGAAGAGGTTTGAGACTTGGTAAGGAGTGGCTCCTTGAACCCATACCAAGGCACAAAGTTTTCAGTAGGTTCAGCGTGAAAGGAGTTGTAAAAAAGAGAAACATTAATCACATGAGAGTTAATAAAACTTAAAATAAGAGTTTCAACACCTTACCACATGGAGCTTCTCTAGACCTGGTAACGATGCACACTAACTACAAGGAGCTTTCCTAGACCCAGTTGGGCATAGAAGCATCGCACGCAATGTTAGAGTTGATGGATGCTTCAGTAGGGCCTGTGATAGGTGACTTACTACTCACACTCGACGAGGAGGTTTGAGTGGCCTCATCATGACACTCCTTATTTAGCTTGCTAGTTCTCTCTTCCTTATTTGTCACCGCTTGAGTTGGACTCAGTGTGTGTTGTGTACTTGCATTGTAATACATTTTTATGCCTAATTCATGCTTATAGGTGTCCTTGATGGACTATGGTTTATGCCTTGTTTGGCGTGCAGTGAAGGTATGATTATTTCCCTTATGCTTGAGTTTTGTGATGTCATCCTATTATGCTTATTGACAAGTGTGCCACAAGTTATTTATAAGCATTGTGTGGTAGTTGTACCATGTATTATTTATATGCATTGGATTGGCAATTGTGTCATGTATATTGTGTGCATTGATTGGTGTGTATGCCATATGTTTCTTGTATACCCTGGATGTGTGAGATGCTCTTAACGGGTTTGCCATGATCACCTTCTCCGTAGCTCAGGGGTTGCCTAGAGTTGCATAGATATCTATTGCACACGATGATGGTAATATGGTTGGGAGGCGAGCAACATTTCCCCATTGGTCCTTCATGATGATCTTCGGGTGTTGGACGGTTCCCTTATCTTCTTGCAGGTTGATTATGTTGTGCTTCAAGTCTTGTTGCACCTTGGAGAGCATGTTGGTTTTTTGGGTGGTTTATGCACTTGTATATTATCATTATTGATTATTGTAACCTTTGTAATGTAGGTCTTTTGAGACCCTTGTAATAATATGTAATTAATTCTATGAGTTGATTTATGATGTTGGCTATGATTCATCTATGTTTAGGATGAAGCCCTTTGAATATTGTAATTATTGGATATCTTCTTGTATTTTTCCACGCCTTGGTTTGTGAGGACATTGGCATGTTTTGATATATTTTACATGTTAGAATCTAGCTATGTTAGCATGTTTAGACTCATTTATTTGATATTGTATTTTATGTTTATAGATATGTTTGTGTTGGCTCGTATTCATCCCACATAGGTGGTCAGTATCCTATCTTTTCTTTTGGCATCTGTCAAAGTTGGTGTCGAACATGCGTAGCCTTTTGTATCACTTTTGTCCTATTCTGCCTATTCAACCCCTTTTCTGAAGTTTGTTTTCATAAGGTGCTCATTTAACCACCCGAGTGTATCCATGGTGTCATTTCCATGATGTTATATGCACTCTTGGATTATTCCCTCTTTTTATTTGGGAAGTGTGTCTTTGCACGAGTTTGACTAGTGACCATTCTAGTTGGTTGAGGAATCATACCTCCTAGTTGGACCATCCCATGGGTGAGTGTTACTCTTGTGTTTGGGATGTATTGTGTAGTCATGGAATGGATTGAGGTGGATGTCACCCTCATCCTACTCCATGCATTCATGAGGGAGAAAGGTCATGGACATGTATCATATCCTCGTCATGGAGTGAGCTCCACCTCTCGCTTGGTCATCGTGGTGAGTTGTCACATGATGGGTGAAGTCTTCCACTTGTGCCACCTTGCTTAGTGCAATGGTGATGTTGTCATAGGTGTTGTTGTGTTTGTTATGACACCTTGTGTGTGTGTGAGTGCAATGCGACATGTAAATGTCAAACTTGCACACGCAAAAAATTTATTGGTTTGGTGTTTGTTTGGCTAATGTCTTGGGTGTAAACTTGGGACATTACAGATACCCATTTGCGTGAGGCATTTCCCCACCAACAACATCAAAATTTTGTGGTACATGTCCATTATCTTTGTTGGTGACCTTGGCCAGATATCGCCTATTATGGACAAGCCTATTTATGCATCACATTCAACTACACTGATGTTATGGAAAACTTTCATTGTAGTTATCACATTAGAGACTATTTTCCATCAACGAGGTGAAAGTCAATCTCAAAGACAATTCTGTAACATCTTGCAAAATATAAGAAATGCCCATCCATTTCATCATGATTGGGAAATACTTATGAAATGCATGAACAAAATGTTGACCGCAATAGAAATAGAAGAGTTCAACACGTCCATGCATTTATTTGCAACTAACAACTTGGCTTTGTTGCATAATAGGAAAATGATATAATTTCTAAATATTCCTATCACAATTAGCGTTGTGAAAACTACTCGACAAAAGTCAAATGATTATGTTGATAATGATTAGCTACAAGCAAAGGTACTACTATTCATAGGTCAACAAATTATGTTAACAATAAATTTATGGACTAAAATCAGGCTTGTAAATGGGTCATTGGGGCAAATTGTAGCTATTGTCTATAGTGACAATTGCAAACCCCTAGATTTTCTAGTCAATGTTGTCATCAAATTTGATAGCTACATTAGTCCAGTGTGGGATACAAAGAAGCCAAAAAAATCCTCATTCCGCTAGTCACACGTGGCAACCATAGATAATTTCTACTATCCATGGCTTGGTTCATAACAATCCAAAAGTCCCAAGGATTAGCATTGAACAGAGCTATGATAAACATTGGGGAAATTGAGAGACAAGGCTTAACATTTATAAATATATCCAGATTAAAGTCCATAGAGAGCCTTCGAATAGAGCCTGCATTCCCTTTTGTCCAATACTCTAAAATGCAAGACAATCCCTACACTATAATTAGAAATAAAGAAGAGTATCACTTAGAATTGCTTTCCTCTAAACACATTTAGGTACATGTGTGTGCTTCTAGTTTCATTGATATTTCATTCTTTTTAAATCACTATAATATTGCTTCCTTTCTTGAATGGTATGCAGATCAATAGAGAATGCAAAGTGCTTAAGGAGTCCAATGATCCACCATCTTGATACTACCCTTTTGATTTTTTTGATGCGGATGACAAATGTAAACCTACCCCCATGTGTTCAAACTTGTACAATAGGGCTTTGTTTTGATTCACTTTTAAAATATAAATCAATATATTTAAAGCAATCATGGCTTACATATTTCTCCTTCTAGTGTAGGTGACGGCAAAGGGGCCTGCTCGAATATGGAAATCAACATGTACAAAAATAGAGACTCATGGGTTGCAAGTTGGTTTGAAACCTACCACTATTTTCTTTGAGAGCAAGTCATATTTAGAATACTAGAACTGTAAATCCCCCACCTCCTCAAAGAGAAAATGTCAAGGTTAATATGAGAGCTTGCACAAAGCAGGGTACCTATGTCTTATTTTGAGCTATTTGACTTCAAATATGACCATAAAGTCAGGTTGGTTGTTGACAGTCAAAGTGGATACATGAAGATATGCATTCTTGACTTTCAGGGATGGTCTTATGGCTTATACCAAGAGCTATGTGACCTCTTCCTTTCAAACTACATGTACAAGATTCTTATCATCTACCTGCTTCTTATGAGAAATTATGACCTCACAAGACAACTAAGTTTGTGATTTCTATAATTAGTGAGATCTGAAGTGGATCAATTCATCAAAACACAACAATGGCTTGAAAACCATATCCATTACAACCACCATAACAAATCTTATATTTACTTTGTAACACCAACATTCAAATACTCCCATGGAAACTTAGGCACTCCAATTCTTCAAGCAATTACCTCCACGATCTCTATTGAGACCATACATTTCCTCTACAATGATTGCAAAGACCAGTTACTGTGAAGGCCACTATTTGTGTTTATAAGTTATAACTGTACATAGGAGAAAAAATTGCCAATCTAATTATCATGTATTCTCTAAATTATATCTCACAATTGTAGTAACAGTGACATTGTTATTGTCTCCTGGTTTGAAACTGCACATTTTAGATTACTACAAATGTTTAAGTATTCTATAATAATATATAGCTTCTATGTAGTGAATATAACTTTTTTAAAATAAGTAAATTGAACTCATCATTGTCATGATGCTTTTCTTCACAACACTAGACAACAACAATCAAAGATAATATTTTAAAGCTTTGTTTCATAGGCATAATAAACAATATTTACTTTGCCATGTATCCTCTGGCTAATCATGTTCACCACTATGGAGCTATCTTAAAAGATGATATGTGTGCATTCTTTGACTAGATTAAAATAGGATTCTCAAAATGCCTTGCTAAATTCTTTGCAAGCTACCTCATGGATCACAATTCTTATGATTTTCCAAGGGTTGAGTTCTAACTCCTCTATTAGGATTACTCATCTAAATTAGAAATAAAAGATTCTCAAATTACCATAACACATGCAAAAGTGGCTTGAGTATTCTAGAAGAATCAAGTTATTGATGGTGTATTACATCACAAAATATTTTGCTTTGACAAAGATGAATTCTTTTAAAGTCATGTGAAGGCAAAATATATTTTGTTCTAATATATACGATTAATTTCTTTTTTCTTTGTGGATTATGCTTATTGATTCATTTGAGATTTGTTTTCTACAGGCAATGTTTTTCTTAAACATGGCTTTGAGTTGCATCTCAATCCTAGACTTTTAAGAAGAATTACCTCTTTGAAGAGCCCATATGGATTTCACTTGGACCAATTCCAAGGGAAAAGGTTTGTGACCAAGTATTGACTTTTATGATGGTTTCTTTTTAGGGATTATACTCTTGATTATTAGTGATAAATACATCATTAATATTTCAATCTCCTTGTACTCTTTTTAGTACCTACCTTGGGCAGTACTATTGCAATGAGTTTTTCTTTTCTAGTGATTAATCTATCAATAGTAAACCAATCAAAACACAATATTATTTTTCATGTCGAACAAATTTTATTTTTTCCTAAGTCTACATGAGAAAATTTTAACAAAAATTATTGGAAAAATGAATTATCTCTATTGTGATTGGCTCAAAAAAATGACCTCTTAAGGGTAGATTTTGCGAAAATACTACTTTGAGTGAAACAAACACCTAAAATTGAGGAGAAAAAACCAGTTAGAAGCGAGGAGGTGGCAATGCTAACAAATTAACTTGTTTAATTAAATTATGAGTGAGTAAATTCTTTGCTGGAATTTGGTCATGAAACAAATAATTTTTGGTTATTAAACGAATAATTTTTTAATTTAAACATCCAAAACAAAATGCACCGTCCAAATTTTTCCCTCGGCAAGATTTTATTTTATTTTATCCTGTGTAATTAGGGTGACTATCTACCTAGAAATCACCTACCCCAAGTAACAGTTCATATATGCATGCGCCGAGTGTAGGAATAAATTTAGCCCATCTCCATATTTAGTTAGCTACCTTACCACCAAATAATTACTGTACACTAGCTTGCCAGTTTTTGAAACGAACGGTCTTCTCAACTGAACCAAAACTGTACCCATCTTTTAAGCCAACTGATTGTCGTTAAGGGAATTAAAATCCTTACAGAGGAATTGTTTTTCATTCTCACACTGCAACTCCTATTGTGTGCTCTTTAGTTATGCTATTGTTCTTTTTTTTTTGGCTCTACAGCTCCAAGAATTTGAGTAACAGAATCAGCATGGGTTTGTTGACACCCATTTCATTTGTTTTAATGTTTTTCTTCTGTCAAATAAGAAACTCTGCGTCAATCGATCGATTTCTTTGCTTCATATTTTAGTGGTCCAATTATTTGAGATGATTATCATCTGGGTGCTCAATTTTTAAAAGAAAAAAATCCCAAGGTATTATGTTGTAGATGTATTCCCTTCAATAAATTTGTTGTAAATGGAAAAATGGTGCAGGGAAGGTGCACAGATCGTTGGCCAGAGTAGGGAAAGTGAGAAGCCAAACTCCAAAAGTGCACAAGCAAGACAAGAAAAAGAAGCCCAAGGGACATTTTTACAAGCGTGTGCAATACAACATCACACATATTTGCAAAAGAGCTTAAAGAACAAGGCTATCATTAGTGTTATGTTTTTGAACTGGTTTATAGTCAACCTACTTTTAACCTGTAAATATAGTGACATTTAAACTGAGCTGTAGAAATATCCTTTTTATATTAAGTTTGGCTATACCTCCTCTGTAAATTAATATAAAAAACTAAATACAGATGGTAGATGGTAGTTCATCTAAATAATTATTTGATTTTTTTAGAAAAAATATGCATAAAATTACGTCTGGTTTTGTTGTTTCAGTGGTGGGGTTTGGAAGGAAGAAAGGACCCAGTTGCTCTTCTCAGAAGTAAACTGCATGGTATTTTTTATTTTGTTTCTCATTGTTTTAGGTTGTAGAGTTATTTTCTATTCCATTGTCAACATGTCTTTGTATTTTGATTTCATAATGGTTGATGAGAAGAGAGAGATAGTTTTGAGAGCACTTCATCTTGGCAGCCTGACTTCCTTTGCCACTGCATGCATTTTTTTAATGAGCTGATGTATTTTGTGAAGTTTCTTTCAAAAAATAGTATGATGAAGAAAGAAAAGAATGCCTAGTGAGATTATAGAGATAAATAACAAAAGTTCTCTTTATTCCCTATTTTGTTAATTGAAAAAATTCCCATTTTAATCTAGTATTTTTTCAAACAAGAGTTGATTCTACTTCAGAAGTTTGAGAAGTAGGGACATAGAAGACATCATTTTAAATTGAGTTTCCATTGACAATTTCTTATTTGAGCTCAATTTTTAATTTAACATGTTTAAATTATTAAAGTACTTTTCTAATTAAATTTTTAGCTTTAAAAAAAAATTATGTAGAACACAATTTTATTTTTGTATATTTTAATGACTAGTATTATAATAAATTTATAAATATAAAATGTTTTTCTTCACTAAAAATATAGTAAAGTATGGTAAACCAATAAAATATGCACTAAATCCAAAAAAAAAATTGGTAAATATAAAATGTTTTCAATGTAAAAATATAATAAAATATGTTAAATTAATAAAAATATACATTTAACTAAAAAGATAATATAAATGTATGAAAAATATTTATTATATAAATGTAATGGTAAATTTATATATTTACATTATTTCTTGTTTAATTTTGTGTTTAATTTTTAAGAATGTTTTAATATATATTGATAAATGGTCATTTTCTTCATTCATTTATATATTTATCTACATTTTATTCATAGCTTGTCTCCTATATTTATTTTTATATATTCATTTTGATCTAATTATTTTAATTGGGTGAATCCACAAGTATAAAAGAATTAGAGGCAAACTAGGTGAATCCACAAGTACAAGTGTGCATACTAGACTACCAAATCATTTATGTAGGTGCAAATATGACCTTAATCCATTGACCCCAAAGAGTGCAAATAGATTGTCCATATCCCAAGGTGTCTAGAATCCAAAGCATTCATAAATTCTTCTCTTTCAAACAAAAAGCTAAGCACCTTTATTTTATTTAATTTAGCAAATTTATTATTTCAAAATACACATACCCACAATAGTCAATTACTTATTCTAGGTTAATGTGTACTTATTTATATGCATCTTATTGAATTAGCCTAGATTAAACTTAAGGGAAATTTATTTTTGTAACTTTGAATTATCATCTATTTTTATATTTTCTAGGGTTTGCATATACTTTATTTACATATCTTTTGATTAAATGTCTAGGTATACATAACAATTCATCTCATTTCCCATCCTCCCACACTAGGAAATTCTATTATTATGACACTTAGTTATGATTTTTGGGAGGCAAACTTTATCAATATATTTGAAAGATTATAAAAATGAAGATGATGCTTATCGATAATTTTTGAAGTTTGGGAACTTTTTAAAAAAATCGACAGCCAATTTATCAAAAGTGAATAAGTCTTTAGATGGAATAAACAAATTTACTTATCCGCAAAAAGAAAACCTTTACTATCAGGGAATTTCATCTATGATATGAGGAAATATTACAATCAGGGATTTCAAAGGCTACGTAATTCATCGATATCAGCCATATCTGAACTTTGCAAACTCAAAAATTAGTCAGTTATGGGCAAATATTAGGGTTTCAGCACTTCATTTCTCCCCAGCAATCTAAAAGTTCTGAAACTCACATTGGAGCCGATAATGTGTATCATGGGAAAAATGTTATGTTCACAAACATTATTATTTGTCAGTATTTCTCTAATCCTGTCAAATTAAAAGTTATTAAACTTCATCTTTTCCCAATTACTTCTTTATCGGTGATACCTAAGGCTCGCAAACCCTAATTTCTTCCGATGGTGCCACCTTCCTCTCTGATTGAAATGATTGCTGGACATATACAAAATGGATTTTGCAGGGAGCTTTTGAAAATTTTATTATTTAAGGTTGAAGTTGTAGTTTGTGCAGCGAGAATACACCTGTAAATGTATATAGGATTGATTGATATTGATTTGATTGTTTATCAGAGCAGTTTGTATTGGTTGCAAAATTATCAAGTACTGCAGATCATAATTGATTCTAAGCATATTTTAGCTCCTATAGTTGGGCAGTTTGGTGATTGTTCATTATTTCAGTTTGCACTGATATAACAACTCTTCTATTTCATAGTGTTTTCAGAATGGGGATATTCTAAACTGAGGTATACCTACACTCCACAACTCGCGCCAATATGGGAACATTGGATTTGAGTACGATTCATCAGAATAGAATAAATTAGATTTTCGTTAGATGTTATAGTTGAAATAGCTCTGGAAAATGCCAGAAATCTAAAAGTTCTAAAACTCACATTGGAGCCAAAAATGTGTATCATGGGAAAAATTTAAAGTTCACAAACATTATTATTTGTCGGTATTTCTCTAAATGGTAAAATTAAAATTTCTTTAACTTCATCTTTTCCTGATTACTTCTTTATCGGCGATACCTAGGGCTCGCAAACCCTAATTTCTTCCGATGGTGCCAACTTCCTCTCTGATTGAAATGATTGCTGGAGATAAACAAAATGGATTTTGCAGGAAGGTTTTGAAAATTTTATTATTTAAGGTTGAAGTTGTAGTCTGTGCAGCGGGAATACACCTGTAAATGTATATAGGATTGATTGATATTGATTTGATTGTTTATCACAGCAGTTTGTATTGGTTGCAAAATTATCAAATACTGCGGATCATAATTGATTCTAAGCATATTTTAGCTCCTATAATTGGGCAGTTTGGTGATTGTTCATTATTTCAGTTTGCACTGATATAACAACTCTTCTATTTCATAGTGTTTATAATTGGGCAGTTCGCTGATTGTTCATTATTTCAGTTTGCACTGATATAACAACTCTTCTATTTCATAGTGTTTTCAGAATGGGGATATTGTAAACTGAGGTATACCTACACTCCACAACTCGCGCCAATATGGGAACATTAGATTTGAGTACGATTCATCAGAATAGAACAAATTAGATTTTCGTTAAATGTTATAGTTGAAATAGCTATGGAAAATGTAAGTGCATGGACATGGCACTGCCTCAAAGTTGTTGCAATGAAATTGATCTCATGGAATGCAATGATTGCAGGATATACACAAAATTAATTTGTTGATCAGGCTTTATAAACTTTCAAGCAAATGAAATTGGCAAACATAAATCTATAATTTCTACCCCTAGCTGATGTCCTTGGAATCATAGACAATGGACATTAACAGCCACCAATGTCATTTCACAACCTTGAATGACTGCAGGATGCTCACAAATGAATTCGTTGAAAAGGCTTTAGAAACTTTGAAGCAAATGCAATTGGAGGGTGTAGGGCCAAACTCTATGATCCCTGCCAACATCCTCCTCTCGCACCTGCCAATGCCAAAGGGGGAAAATTTGCAAAGCAGTATGGACGTCCATTAAAGCAAAACAAAGATGGACTTTTGTCAGATATTATAGTTGAAATTCCTCTAGAAAACATAGACCCATATGCAATGGTGGGTATAAAGCCAAATTTCATAACATCACTAGCATTTTCCTTGTCTATGCCATATTGACTCCCAAAATAACTACAACCTAAAACCTTAAAACATTTCACAATCACCAAGGCCAGGGGTGTCATCAAGGGTTAACTCCTTTGCACTTTGAGCTTAGCTTAGACTCGGGAGGGATATTCCTAGGGGTATACCTGAATAGGTATTAAGTTCAAACCAGATGAACAACTAAAAATAACAAGACAACAAACCCAACTACCTTTTAGGCCCTAAAAATTGTCACTGGACCTAAAACAGTTGGTTGTCATTAATAACCCCTATATAGCTTATTCAACTGTGCACATATACTTGCACAGGAAAGATGGTTTTTACCTTGAACCACAGATGAAAGATTTGTTTGATTTAAAGAGTGTTTGGTCTCTATCCAATATGGACCGGTGCCTATTCTATTGGGCAACAAAGTCATAAACAATAAAGAGGGAGGAAAGGACAGAACTAGCATCAACAGAAAACTAAAATGTATTCATATACATTTTTTAGCTTATATTTCATATATATACAACAAAGAGATGACTCAAAACAAAGTTTGAATTGAATTTAAATGATGTCACACATTATCAAATCTCTATTACAATGGCACCAGCAAATGTGGTGAAAGAAAACATACAAATGTGATTATACATTTTTCTGAATCTTTACAAATGGTTATGGAGACATATGGTTATGGAGACATACCAATGCATAAAATATGCTTTATAATACATTCATACACTGCATCTACACACAATCCTCCATTCAATACCTAGACTGGCTTGATTTGAAGCCCTAAAATTCTCCAGACACACTGCAGACTAGACAATTAGCTCCGAGACCAACCTATTTTACATCTTACATTGAAATGTATATATATCATCTGAAACCCTAATCTAATCATGGAATCGAAAGGGAAACCCTACCAACTCCACCAACCAAATTGATGACACCATGACCATCCATCTACATTGCATTGATGGTGATCTTGATAATCATGGCGTGTTTCTACATATTTCTTGGGCGAGTGTCAAGTTGGTGTAATGATGATCTGATAGAATGATTTTCCCTTAATTTGGTCCCCTTCTTTTATTTGGCTCTTATGATGCAATTCTACAAGAAAATCTGATCTCCTAACCACTCTATTATGTATTCCTTACTCATCGTACATCACAAATTTGCTAGGAGCGTAGAGAACACAATTGCGATGCGAAGGCCACCTGCGATGAGCAGAGATGGAGACACATGGCACCAATCAGGACCTTTGTCGTGTATTGCCCCTTTTGCTTATCCTTAATGAAAGGAAATTGTGATACAAAAAAGCACGCGATGCAACACGGAACAAACACTTGTCGCGAAACCCTCCATCGCACATCATAGGTTCAATATAAGCGCTAGGAAGATAAACGCGATTCAAAGATTATTGTGATGCACATTAGAAGCTGCCATCACACATCACCTTTATGGATGGAGCGTTGGGGATGTAAACACAATGTAAAGGAGGCATGCGATGGGGGAACTTAAGTGGAAAAATTGTGCATGTGCTCAAAAGTTGTTCATAAAAGGGGGTCGCACCTAGGTAACATGAATAAGGGGGGACACTCCACTTAAGCATATTCAACTCGGACTTAGGTCATAAAGAAAATATTTTCATGAGTTGAATAATGTAGCATGATTTTGATGACAAAGGGGCAAGATGGGAAAAAGACTAGGGTTTTCAATGGTTTTACAAGTTAGGATAAAACCCTTGGCACAAATCTATAGGAATAAGGGGCAAAATAAGGACTAATTTTTTGGGTGTCAAAACTGGCTCTAGTTGGGGACGTGTGCCAAGCAGTAGCACAACGAGAATTTAGAAAATCTCTAGGTGGACTAAAAAGGCAAAAAATGAATGAGGGGAAAGAACAAAAATGTATTTACAAGGCATGCAGTCATAGGCATGAAGACGTAGAAGGAAAGATGAATGTATTCAAAATTTAAACATGTTTGCAGGTCAAACCTACACCAAGTGACTGAGCCTACTTGCCTCTGTCAAAGACAAGCTGGATGAAGGATCTGATCTCCCTCAAAATAAATTTTCACTTCTCACCCAGCTGCAACAATTGAGGACTATCTCCAACATATGTCAATCTGCAAAAAAAATCCTGAAATAGAGATGAGCCTCATTACTGAAAACAACATTGCTACATGGTAACCATAAATAATAGGTACTTGACCTATTCCATTCTATACCATGCAATCTCATATCATCGGGGGGTTAGAAAACAAAACCTAGGTCAGTGTTGAAAGAATTGGATGGGAATAAACATCCATTATAAACTACAACTTCATTATCACAGCTGACCTCTTCATATAAACTGAAGATAAAAGAGAACACTTCCAGCTCACATGGCAAAGAAAAATGTGTCTGACTGCACTATTGATCCTCAAGAGAAGAAACTTCATCTCGTAAGGCAAACTGGAAAGACTCCAGCTCAAGGATACCTTCAAGTTGGGCTACCATTTGTTGAAGTTCAGGCATAAACATGTCTCGCTGCTCATTCAGATCAACGTCTGATATAAAGGACTCAACCTCTACTACAACACCAACACATTCAAGAGATAACATGTCTTTCACATCAAAATGAAAGCACTCATAATCATTTGTAACTCCATCAAGATCTTGAACAAAGTTTTCATGTGTGTTGAGCTACAACTCTCAATTTTTAAATCATAAGCATGAATCAGGATGCAATCCAAACCATCAGCACACAAATCAATACCATGAGACACCTCATGTGAAGAACCACATTCCTCAAATTGTCTCTTTGTTTCAAGTCCACTCTAGCAATCTGTTGTGTCATACATGCTACTACAAACTGACAGATGACACTTCTTTTTCCACATTCATTCTTATTCTATTTTCTTGTGGCTGAGATAAAGCACACTCTGTATGAGGAAGATAACATACCTTACACCAAAAAAATAGGTTCTCATATTCGTCCACATGATCGCCATCCACAAAATCTAAGGCAAGCTCTTCACACTGAAACTCCATGGTTGCACCAATAACTGTCTTTGATCAGTTATCATTAGATACAACTAGATCTACATCATCTTCATGCAAACAGACACTTATTGCCTCATCACACACAGGAACAAAGGAGGGTATTACATCAAATAAGAAAAAAGTTTCTTGTTCATCCCATATTTCATTTACCTGTGTGCATCCCTCATACTCAGCTTCAAAAGCTAATCCATCTGACTATTCATCCCTGTAAACAACAACCTCAATGTTCACTGAACCACATGTACCTCAACACTAGGTTGGAAGTCACCATTGGTTTTGTCATTTTTGCTTTCACTTGATGAGCTATCCAACTGAAGGTAGGTGCATATACTGTTTTCATCATCTATTTCTCTATCATATGATGCACCATCTTCCACTTCTACCCTTCTAACTACACAATCATCATCATCTAATGATGCCTTCATTTAATTACTTGTATTCACACTGATGTTGTTCAGATTAGCATGTTGATTACTAGCAACACATGCACTTGTGGATAACAAACCATTTATGTAGTCATCCCTCATTTTCTCCATGGAGTCTAGGGACAAATATGCTTGTTGCATACTCATTATTTTGAAATCTTCCTGCACATAACTCAATCCAGTTTCATATGCTTAAAAAATATATCAATGCAAGCGGGAGTGTTAGGTCTGAAATCATCTAGAATATGGGAAAGAGAAACAACAAACCTATGACCAAAATTCTTGCTTGACTCTCCCTCTTGTCTTCTGATTTTTTCCAGCTCTATGACAAGATTAGTAGGGTCAAGACCCTTAACAAATTCATTTTCAAATGCTACCACAAGTTCATTCCACGAGGCAAAGGACTGCCTTGGAAAACTTTGGATCCATTCTCTTGCCTTTCCATGTAGTGACCTAACAAAGAACCTCATCCACATGTCTTCATCCTCAAACTAATGTTCATCCATGAATTCTAAAAATACATCAACATGTGTGTCCCCTTCCCAAATGTCATACCCATCAAACTTGGGCAACCATTTGTAGACCTTGGTTGGCATACTCATTGTTTTATAATCAACCCATGAGAGGTCTAGTTGATCATATATAGGATCTAAGGGAGGAATAGGGGACTGGGCCAACTAATTTTTTGGGGCAATAGGGAATGCTTTGGACTACATCCTAGACTCTAGCAACCTAATCTAAATTTTTGTTTCTTCTTCTCGCTGCAATAATGACTCCAATAGCTATTTGGTTTTGACAATTTCATACTGCTGGGCTGCTAAGTCATTTTGATTTTGTGTGGGTGCATATAGGTTTGGGTTTATATAATATGCAGGGCCATGACTGGAATATGTATTTCTAAGATGGTCATGGGAATTCACTCCAATGTAATTTCTAGGGTCTAATATATATGAAGATTCAAATGATAGAACATCCCTAGGGTATCTGTGTTCATACCCATTGGCCATGACTAAAACATCCTATAATGTAGGGAAAAAAATGAAGCATAGAAACTTTTTTTCCTTCAACATGACAAGAACAACAAACTCCAAAAGTGCGAAAAGAAGAAACCATGTGTACCTTTATTTCACCAGCTACTGCACACTGGGATGGAGCATTCAAATCACCAATAGTAACCAAGGGGCAACAACAACAAACTTCTATTCTGATAGCAGAGTCGCCACCTCTTCCAAAGAGGAAATCCTTGAAGTGTGACTGATCTTCAAGGCTAAAACTGATTCTGGCTTCAACTCACTAGCAAAGTCTTCAATTGATTCCAACCCATAGTATCATCCCTGACAACGGCACCATAAAATGTTGGCATAAGTTGACGGGATGTAAAACTTACCCAAACAAAGGGTACAAATACAAATCACTATTATAGAGGGGCTTCAAACTGATCAACCTTTTAATTCAATCCCCGGCAATGGCACCAGATATGTTGACTCCCAAAATAACTACAACCCAAAACCCTAAAACATTTCACAATCACCAAGGCCAGGGGTGTCATCAAGGTGATGGAAAGAGGTTTATCAATAGGTTAAGGGTGATTCTGAGGTAGCCTACAGGAGTGGGTTAACTCCTCTGCACTTTAAGCTCAACTTAAACTCGGGAGGGATATTCCTAGGGGTATACCTAAATAGGTATTAGGTTCAAACTAGATGAACAACTAAAAATAAAAGGACAACCAAGCCCAAACTACCTTCTAGGTCCCAAAGACTGTCATTGGACCTAAAACAATTGGTTGTCATTACCCCTATATAGATGATTCAACTGTGCACATATACTTGTACATGAAAGATGGTTTTTACCTTGAACCACAGATGAAAGATTTGTTTGATTTAAAAGAGTGTTTAGTCTCTCTCCAATATGAACCAATGCCTATTCTATTGGGCAACATAGTCATAAACAATAAAGAGGGAGGAAAGGATAGAACTAGCATAAAAAAACTTAAATGTATTCATATACATTTTTTAGATCATATTTCATATATTGGACATTCTTAATGATCCAGAACCAAACTACAAAGACCCATTTGCAACAAAGAGATGACTCAAAAAAAAGTTTGAATTGAATTTAAATGTTGTCACACATTATCAAATCTCCATTACAATTGCACCAATAAATGTGGTGAAAGAAAACATACAACTATGATTATTCATTTCCCTGAATACAAATGGTTATGGAGACATACCAATGCATAAAATATTCTTTACAATACATTCATATGTTGCATCTACACACAATCCTCCATTCACTCCCCAGACTGACTTGATTTGAAGCCCTAAAATTCTCCTAAGACACTGCAGACCAGACAATTGACTCCGAGACCAACTTGTTTTACATCTTACATTCATGTATATATATTATCTAAAACCCTAATCTAATCATGGAATTGAAAGGGAAACCCTACCAACTCCACCATCTGAATTGATGACACCATGACTATCCATCTGCATTGCATTGATGGTGATCTTGATAGTCATGGCATGCTTCTGCGTATTTCCTAGGCAAGTCTCAAGTCGGTGTAATGACAGTCTGACATAATGATTTTCCCCTTATTTGACTCTTCTTTTATTTGTCTCGTATGATGCAATTCTGCAAGAAAATATGATCTCCTAACCATTTTGTTCTTCATTCCTTGCTCATCGCACATCACAAATTCGAGGCCGCTTGCGATCAGTAGAGATGGAGACACATGGCATCAATCAGGACCTCCATCGCATATCGCCCATTTTGCTAATCCTTAATGAAAGGAAACTATGATACAAAAAAAGCACGTGATGCAACACAGAACAAACACTTGTCCCGGAACCCTCCATCGCACATTGCAGGTTTAATATAAGCGCTAGGAAGACAAACACAATGCAAAGAATATGTGCAATGCGCATTAGAATCCACCATCACACATCACCTTTAGGGATGGAGCATTAGGGACGTAAATTTATGCGATGCGAAGGAGGCATGCGATGGGGGAACTTAAGTGGAAAATTTGTGCATGTGCTCAAAAGTTGTTCATAAAAGGGGGTCGCTCCTAGGTAACATGAATAAAGGGTACACTCCACATAAGCATATTTAACTTGGAATTAGGTCATAAAGCAAATATTTTCATGAGTTGAATAATGTAGCACATGATTTTGACGACAAAGAGGAAAGATGGCAAAAAGACTAGGGTTTTCAATGGTTTTACAAGTCAGATAAAACCCTTGGCACAAACCATAGGAACAAGGGGCAAAATAAGGACTAATTTTTAGGCTGTCAACATGCCATAATGGCAATTCATGGATAGGTAATAGACCTTTGTCAACACCCTCCAAGCCGTGGCGAAAAGGGAGGCTTTTGGACTTCATGACAACTATTAAAGCTGCTACATACAACAATGGAGAACTTTTCAATAGTGGTTGTTGATTTTAGAATAAATTAAGAAATGATACAAATGGCAAGGGCCCCAATCTTCCTCAAATTCAATCCACTACTCTTCTCACTCTCACAACCTTATATAGAGGTGGTCAATTGCGAGAAGTGTTGCACATTTTTCTTACTACGTACACCCTTCCCCTTAATCCCTTGTTGAAAGTATAAATTTCTCAACCATGTTCTTAATGAGGACTCATATGGACTCATTGAACACTCTTTGAATGAAGTATGCATAAACACTGAAGAATCTGATAAAATAATGAGGATTTGGATCTTTAGAGTTTGCAAAAATAGTGGAATCTCTGAAATGCAATATTCTCAAACCCTCATCTTTAATATTGATGATGTCACCAATACTGCCAAACCTAGCAGTTGCTTGAATATATTAAATTTAGAAGGGATGAATTCATCATGTATAGCAGGGACTAGCTTAAAACTTTCAATTCCCGGTAATAGGCTTGAGGATTATGTGGTTTTCTCAATAGAAAAGGATTTGCAAGTAGCACAGGAAAGTGATTTGAAGCCGCTAGAACTGGAAAGGGAGAATGGTGTATTAGATTATAATCCAGATATCTTGAACTCAAAGTGCGGTGATGATAGAACTTGGATATGGTGCTTTGAAAGTTGGAAGAACGATAGACAAATTGTGCATAGATCTAGAGAACCTTCAGTCACATGTCGTCGGCAAAAGTGAATTTTGATGACACTTTCTCATTTTACAGATATTGCCCATTTTCCACTTTTTCCTTTATTTTTAGTTCATCGGCCATATTATCATATTTTGAACTTACTAGAGGATGTGCTTCATAGCCAGAAAATTGAAGGATTTATGAATCACCGCTTCATCGGGAATTAGAGACATCCATAAACTAATGCTCTCTTATTGGCAAAAAGTGGCTTTTGTGAACTTTCTAAAGCCTTGAATGATCGGCTAATCAGAAGAACTAGGTACTTTGGGATCAGTCTAATCGAATGTGTTTAACACACTCAGTCAGAAAATAGGTGATTTGATGTTTTCATGAACTCTGGGATTGATGGTTAACTCAACTAATGACCAGGCATAGTGTCATCAGTTTATCGGCAAATCGGGGAATTCATGAACCTAAAAGAGAAACTAGTACGCAAATCCATCTAACATACACATCAACCCTAGTACAACACATGGTAGAATGGGGAACAATACATTATTGTCATTGTCATTGTAATTAGTTTTTCCAATATCTTGTATTCGACTAGTTAATTTAGCTAATTACAATGTAATTTCAGTCTTTCCAAGATCTTGTATTCAACTAGTTAATTAGCTAATTGGAATGCAATTTGTCTATACAACAATATTTAATCTAAGAAAAAAATTACAACTAAAACACATACTATAATTACAACACTACAAGGCAACTACTCGTCAATGGCACTTGTTTCTTTTGTTTGGATTTCTACATATCTTATAGAATTCTTTGCATAACCGTTTAAAAGTGATTTCAACAATTACAACATTGTAGACATGATATTTCCACAGTCCAATTACAACATGTCAATGAATTCAAAAATCTGTATATGCATGTTTCAAAAAAGTGTTATTTGTGGCCTTCAACTTTTGAATCCACGCTTCAAATTGAAAACAATGACCGCCTATTAAAATTTATTTATCATGTAGTTTGTGGCTGGCTATGTTTAATATTATGGTTGTTGATTTATAAGCTCAATCATTTCAAGCCGATAGGATAAAGGAAATTTATTTATCAATTTGGTTTTAAGAATTTTATAATTACAAATGACTGGCTTGTTTTTGGTAGATTAATTGTATACAGAAAACTGCTTTCTACTCAGATGCTATTTTGTTTATGCAGGATTACATTTGGACTCATTTAAAACAAAAGGTTATAGAGCACATAAAATCTTTTCAACAAATCCATTTTGTGTATGCGCTGTCCTTATGCTTTGATAATTGTTCATATCCTGTTCTAATGCACTTGCAGCTACAACAAATGACAAAATGTTTAAAATTATGTTTTGATGAATTTTGTTTATGTGGGATTATATTTGCACACTGTTTTCCTGTATAGTTAGAAAGACAATGATTTTTATTTTATATAGAAAGACAATGCTTAAAAATACGAGTTACACCAAAAACAACTGCCAGAACAAGAGAGCACAGTAGCAGAAGTAGAAGAAGAGCACAGAATGCATAGTACAAACAAAATCTCTGCAAAAAATCTTACTTTGGATATTTGAGGGGGCCGCTTCGTCGAGGGTTTGTCGCTTCACGATTTTCATCTTCCACGGATGTGTCCCACTTTAAATCTTACTTTTCTGTAGATGTGGAAAAAGAGGTGCTTTCGAGAGATAAATGAAAGCATTTTGCGGTAGAATTTTTTTCCCTACACTCTCAAATCTTTGCATTGGGACGTATTACTCACTCCCCTAGGTAATTCTGTTGTTTTAATTTTGTTTCCTTACGTAGATATAGTTTTGAATTTCTTATGTGTGTTATTCCTCTAAATTTATCGTAGGTTTGTATAGACAGTTTCTTTTATTTTGTTTACTTCTATGTGAAAATTTCACGCCATTCCCTTTACTTTTACTGTACAGCATAGGCTATCATACAAAATGGCTTGTTTTCCCTGAAATGTTCTTGTAGTGCAGTATAATTAGCCGATAGGCTATTAGTGGGAGCTTTTAGCTCCCGGAAAAATCGGACGCCGGTTCACGGAAATTCATGGTGCCGGAAAACTGTCAGATGCTGGACGCCGGAAAATCTGTTCCGCTATTTTGTTTTGTTTTTCGCCGTTTTTCTCCTGTTTTTGCCTTCCCCAATGGGTGTGTTAAATAAATAATGATTATCGTTTGTTTCTGCAGCGCTGGATAAATGTTGAGGCTTTTGGAATTTAATGTCTTCTCACTTTTTGTTAATCGCGGTTGATAAATGTTTACGGAAAATGTCTGACGCTGGGTATTTCTCGCCGTTAAGTTTTCCGTGGAGATCGTCGGGCAGCGGGGGAATAATCGGTTCTTAAAATTTCTTCAAACTGAAGTCAATAGAATTTTCATCTATTTAATAGAACAGTGTCAACCAAATTTTGTGCTTTCCCGGAAATCCATTTCTTTGGCCGCGCCACATGCCACGGGGAAATGACACGTAATAAACTATTCTGCGCAGTATCAATTTTTAACATTAACATTATCTTTCGTTGCAGTTTTATTTTTATTGCAAGCACATCTGATGTGGAAAGGCTTCTCAATCACGCAGGTTTCCATATCTTCCAACATTAAAAAAAAAAAAGCTGGGCTGGGGGCTCAACTTACAAGCATATATGATTGGCATGGATAACTTCATGTTTTTCTCTGAGTGGGATTTGGTGTGCACACATGGTCTTATCAATACTAATTCTTTTTCTTTAGCTTTGAATTTTAGTCCATATTTTTATAGGTACACGTGCAAGCACATATGCTTACTTTTAAGTTTAATTTTGCCCAAAATATAATGTGCACATGAAGTTATTGTTGTATACCGACTTTTTGGTCCTATCTCCTTAGGAGAGCATTGTTTAGCACTCAATCTAGGTTTTTAATAAGATAAGAGAGACTTTTCCAAACACAAAAAAAATAATCATATTTAACAAATATGTTAATGTTTTGTTTTTAAATAGCTCAAAATCACAAAAGACAAAGAAGGGACAAACCATTCTTTTCTTGTTAAATGTCTTCTCTATAAAGCATTAAAAGAACAAGGGACAATTTGTTTTTTTCTTATATGGTGCCACTCCTAACTTGACAATATGATGAGATACCAAAGCTAACGCTTCCATATCCCCTTAATCTATTCGTAATAATAATTTCCTTCCTTTCTATTTAGAAGAAAAAGATAATGTTTTATTTTGTTTTGTTTTGTTTTGTTTTTTTGGGTTAATTTAGGTTAATATAATAAAATGTATAAATAAGTATCAATTTAGATTAAAGTAAATTGATTATAGATATTGAATGTTAAAACGATTGAGTGTTAAGTTGGAGAATTTAATGTGAAGGAGGGTGGTACTTAACTTGACAATTGAAGAATGATGCCATATATATGAGATTCTGGAATCAATCTACTATCAAACATGGGCACGTGCCTCTATTAGTGAGTTGCTTGAGAGTTTGCATTTTATCTCTACTGTATCAGAGGATAAGTCATTGGGTTTGGGATGAATTTGTAGTCACAAATCTATATTTGTGCTTTGGATTTGTCTTGGCAATCAGTAGTGTTATGTTCTACAACTTTGCCTAATATGTGACCTTCTGCTCTACTTTATTTAGATGATTGGGGACTAGCAATATTTAGAAATACCTTAAAGGATTTATAAGAAACTTGATAATTGTATTGAAAATTTGTTAATCTTGTTTCATACAAATAGAAGAATTAAAACCCATTTTAGCCCTTTGCTTGACTTCACCATATAATGGGGATTTAACAGGTATTCTTCTTTGGATCAAGTGACACAACCCATCAAAACTCTTACCCAATAAGCAATCCAATTGCTCCTATTTCATTGCATTTGTTCTGCAATACCAATATTAATCATATACCTAACAGTAGCATTAGTTTTATCCTGTTTTTTCCTGAGTTTGGATGGTTCCGAAATTTTATGAAACTCGAAACTTTTGAACATGTAAATAGACTATTAGGTATACCTTTATAAATAGACTATAAGGTATACCTTTGTAAAAATAGGGTAATAAAAATGGACAGACATTTGAGTTGTAGCCACCATGCATGCTTTTGACCTAATGAAGCTTTTAATTTATTAGGCAAGAGAAAAAATTAATTTTGTATTTGTTTGGTGGGTTGGAAACGCTTTCGTTCGATATGCGTGTACTGCATGTCCTTGATCCTTAACAGAAGTACAAAGGGAATGCATGCTTGGATTTCAAATCCAAATGCATTATTTTTTTACGTAACAACAGTGTATATATTTATATGTAGATGCCGACTGAAAAGTGGCCATTTGACTGTCAAATGCATGATGTCTATTACACTGTTGGTTGCGGAATGTTGATTCCCTCATATTTTGCTTTCAACAAATTACTTCGTGGGTATTGCCATTGGGATCGTAAAGAGTTTCACTGCTAATTATGACTTTCTGTTTGTGGTCATGCTGTAGGAGATCATTCTCTGTTGCCATAATGCAGTATACAGGAAGTCAAATATTAAATCTGGGCAAATCATCTATCATATAGTTTTAATTGTTTTAATTGAGTAAAATCAATTCGTTTAAAAAAAAAACAATGCATGTTTGTTTAAAGAGAAGCAATTTTTTTTAATTTTTTATAAACAATGCATGTTTTTTTTGAGGAGTGGCGACAGTTGGGAACCAGCTGCCGCTGCTTACCACTGTAATTTCATTCATTTTTTTAAGCCGGTATCCAACTTAATGCAATAAACACATTTTAAAAAGTACTTGAAGCCATGCCAACAATTTTTTGGTCGGATGAGATATTGATAGACCCTATCGACTATTCGTTGCAAATAAATTTTGTGCAACTGCTAGTAAATATTATATGGTCTTTGGTTTACTTTTCTATGAAATTTGCATGCCATTCCCTTTACTTTTACACTATTAGTACCAAACAACAACCACTTGTCTGTGATAAATTGCCGCTCACTTATCCAACACCCATAAGTCCTAGTGAATTTGATCAAAGATATGTTGGTGTACGTGGACTAGGTGCAGTCCAATCCTTATTTATTATAACGGTGTTGACCGCTTCTTCTCCCACTCTTTGCTATCAACCATTGCATGCATTCTCCCACTCCCACGATGAGGTTAAATATAGTGTATTATTGGAGGTTGTTTATTATCTGGCAATTAATAGATATTGTGGAAGTGAAACGTGTATAGCTGTAGGAACAGCAGTAAGAAAAATTTATTTATGAGCTACTAGAATATATATTGGAATATAGTTACAGATATGTAATTTGTATGAGAGTTTTTATTTCTGATTAATACAAAGAGCAATCCCCTACTCAAAGTAGATGTAGCCATTTGGTGAACCACGTTAAAAAACTCGTTGCTATTCTCTTTTATTTTTTTGTATTTAGTTTATGCATTTTTTATTTAATCATTTTTGTCTGTATTGTTAATTCTTCGCTCAACAATTGGTATCAGAGCTTTGGTGAAGAAGCTTGGCGAAGCAGTTCGGTGGTGAAGCTGGTTGGGAATCGTGAAGAATTTCTAGAAGAATGGACGAAGCAGACAAATGGAAAATTAAAAATTTTTCGGGACAAAACTTCGGTTTGTGGAAGCTCCAGATTTGCGCTTTGCTAATTCAGAAGGATATTGCCATTGCGCTGCAAGGGAAGTCTAAGAAGCTGGAGAAGATGTCAGATGAAGACTAGGATATCATAGACCAGAAAGCAGCTGTAACCATCATTCTATCACTATCCAGTAATGTCCTCTTCAACGTTGCCACGGAGACAACAATTAAACAAATTTGGGACAAGCTATGTGACATGTATGAAAGGGCATCAACAACGAATCGAGTGTCCCTGTTGAAGAAACTGGTAAACTTGAAAATGAAAAAAGGTAACAGCATGTCGAATCATTTAAATGAATTTAATATTGTTATCAATCAATTACTTTCTATTGATGTCAATCTTGAAGAAGAAATGAGAGCCATGTTGTTGTTGTGCTCTCTTCCTGATAGTTGGGACAGTGTAATCATGACCATAAGCAATTCGATATCTAGTAAAAGTCAATTCGAAGAAAGGGAGGATAAGAGAAAACAAACAATGTTGTGGTATGATGATGTAGCAGCCACTCTTCTCAATGAAGATATGAGAAGAGGGCAAAACAAAATAAATGGTGATACCTTGACCGCTGTAAGTACTGACAATAGAGGAAGGGGTCAAGACAAAGGCAGCAATAACAACAAAGGAAGATCGAAGTCCAAAAGCAGAAATGGAGAATGTTGGTTTTGTGGAAAGCAAGGTCACACAAAAAGGAACAGTTGGAACTACAAAAAGGCACAAGAAAAGATGAGCTGTAGCGAAGCCAACACAACATACCAAGAAGATGCAGGTGTTCTTATTTTAACTGAAGAAGAAATTCCAACTACTGGATGGGTGCTTGATTCAAGCTCATCGTTTCATGTCACTCCATGCAAGGAGTATTTCAAAAATCTGCAAATTGGTGACTTCGGTAAGGTTTTTCTTGGTGACAATGAATCTTTTGATATTGTTGGCATAGGGGATATTTCCTTGAAATTGAAAAATGGATATACTTGGTTGTTACATGATGTTAGATATGTTCCCCAGCTAAAACAAAATGTAATCTCGGCTAGGCAATTGGGTTCTCAAGGTTGTGAGATTAGTTTTGAATCAAATAGATGCAAGGTTAAAAAGGGGGCCTTGGTAATTGCAAGGGGTAGCAAATTAGGCACCCTCTATGTCATAGAGAGTCATGCTAAAGTGGGAGTTGTTCATCCTACTTCAGATTTGTCATTGGGGATTGTTAGGCAAGGGTTTTTGGATCAATTAGATGTTGATTCTGTTATTAATAATTTTCTTAGCATTTTTGATAGTGATAGTTTTGGGGATCAGTTAGATGATGGTGAGCAAGTTGATGCCATAGAACCTGGAGTCGATGAAATTGATGGCAAACCAGACAAATTGGAGTCTCTTCTTGTAGCCATAAACAATAATGATAATAGTCTACATGCTATTGATGCTGATAATCAGGCAAATATTAATGGCGATAAGAGTGAAAATTTGAAGGTGATTGAAGATGATGTGTTTGAGGTGCTCTTCACTTCTGGCGACACTCATCTAGGAGAAGATGTAGGGCAACATCATATCAAGAAGGAGCTTACTGATCTGAGAAGAGCTCGTTGGCTCAAGGATCCCTCCACTTGCTCCTCTCTCAAGTCTCCTAAAAACTGCATTGTTCCATGTACAGAGATGACATTGCTGGTGGCCCTTTTTCAACCACAGGAGACCAGGTGAAGGGTATGCTTCATAACTGGACTAGACAAGACTACGGTAGTGCAATAAGCCATGGAGATCAAACTCGAGACAGGGTTTTTAAGAAGTATCAGTATGATGGAAAGGAATTCGAACTCAGACTGAAAGCCACAATGCAATTTCTGAAGGTATTTTTAGGGCACAGGGTGAGGCAGATGCAGAAGGCATTTCACAATGCCAAGGTAATGATGCTTTGTTTGTTTGTGATAGTAATGGTGTTGATGGGCACCATTGGCGTGGGCAAGTTCAAGACGTCAAGCCCAGATCTAGCTGAGATGCGTGAGCATCTCATTGTGGACTGTCGCTGGGTGCCACACCAGGTTCTCTCTAAGGCCACTATTCATGAAGGATCAGGCAAAGCTGAGGTTGTCGGTGTCAAAGAAGAGAGTGACGTGGATAAGGAAGAAATTGTCAGCTACGTGGATGTTGCTAAGCTTGAAACTAGCACCATGAATGAGAAGATTGTGGGTTCATAATTTCCTGAATTAGATAATGGCAACACGTTTTCCAATGATATTGGCCACGTCGTTACACTGTCCTCTCCTCTTAAAATGTCCAACGCCTCATCAGATTGTAATGGCAATGCAATTATGTTATTATCTCCTCGGAGGGACTCGAATGGGAATGCTGCAAAAATTAAGATTTCTGAGCCGGGAAATGGAAATGTGGATGAGAAGATGATAGAGGGTGCTGAGCTCGGTGTTGGCAAGAGTTTGAAGTGGGCACTTCCTAACATGTAGCCAAAAGGCTCTGAGAAGAGTACAAGTGGTAATAGCTTCCCATCTCATGGAAGCTATGGTGATCAGTTTGATAAGGTGAGAGGCAGACCAAGGGATAGGCTTGTCAAGGTTTCAAAGTAATGATAAGATTGGAAATGCAGGGGATTTCTCAGTGCAACTCTTGCAGCTTGGATTGGACCGCAAGTGGGAGATTGTTGGTGTACGTGGACTATGTGTAGTCCAATCCTTATTCATTATAACGGTGTTGACCGCCTCTTCTCCCATTCTTTGCTATCGACCATTGCATACATTCTCCCACTCCCACGATGAGGTTAAATATAGTGTATTATTGGACGTTGTTTATTATCTAGCAATTAATAGATATTGAGGGAGTGGAGCATGTATAGCTGTAGGAACAGTAGTAAGAAGAATTAATTTATGAGCTACTAGAATATATATTGGAATATAGCTGCAAATATGTAATTTGTATGAGAGTTTTTATTTCTGATTAATACAAAGAGCAATCCCCTGCTCAAAGTGGATGTAGCCATTTGGTGAACCACATTAAAAAACTTGTTGCTATTCTCTTTTGCTTTTCTGTGTTTAGTTTATTCATTTTTTATTTAATCATTTTTGTCTGTATTGTTAATTCTTCACTCAACAAGATATACCTCTCCATCATGAAAACTATGCCAACGTTTACCTCAAAATTAAGAATTTAAGGAAATCAAAATTAATAATAAAGACAAAATTAATTCCTTCGAATTACACTCCCTGTCAAAATTAGGTTTTTTTTCTTTTCAAATGACAAATCTCACAGCAATGAGTCGTCATTTACAGGTTTACTCTTCCTCTGAAAATATGGTTTTTTTATTTTCAATAAGAAAACTTCCAAATTCGGATTTGATTAATTTAAAGGGTGTATTATTTGGAATACATAGATCTGGAAGAGGAAAAATATATATTACTTTTTAATTACAAAGATGAATGAAATCTAATAAATTTTAATCTTGTAAAATGTTGCAACAAAGTACCCAGAAGAGAGCATAGGCACTTTAAATTAGTTTGGTACGATAAAGAGAAAATATACATAAAACCCATTTGTTCCCTTGTCTTGTTTATGTGTGAAATAAAACTGATCCAAATTCACATAGACATGAATAGAAAATATTAATTACTCACTCCTCAAAACAATCTATTGCTTTTCATTCTGATTTCTTTAATAGAGTTGAGGGAATTTTTGTTGAGCGGTGAAGCCCAATCAGACGTAACTAAAACGTCTCTGAGATTCTCTACTATTTTCTGACATTTTTATTTATAGATTTCCGTTGTTGGGGTTAAAGATAGTGAGTCTTTCAGAGGTTATTAATTTATTAGCTATTGTTAGACATTGAGGGAAGTGGAGTGGAAACTGTTGTAGGTGTATAAAAAGCATGTTGCTGTGTATTGTAATACATTGAAGAAAAATAGTGAATAAGATATTGCCCTACTGTTGTGGATGTAGCCTTAATGGTGAACCACGTTAAAAACTTTGTGTTCCTTTTTCTTGTGATTGCAGTTCTTTCATTCTATTATTTCAAAACATCTTTATCTTTCATTTTCTGTTGTTACTTTACTGTTAAATAACAATTGGTATCAGAGCCTGGTTTGAACCAAGGAGGAGTTGTGAAGAAATTTCAGCAGATATGGAAAAGAGCCCCAACTGGGATGATTGGGTTCAAGCTCTCATGTCTATGTGCCATGGCCATGAAGAGAGTCATGATGAAGTGGGAGCTATTCATCAGATGTTTTTGGATGAATTAAATGATGAAGTTGATTCTATTATTGAGGAGTTTCTTGGTATGTTGGAACCTAGTAGTGACATGGAGCATATGCAAGTAATAAAAAGGAATGGTTATAGTACTCGGTGTGTAGGGAAAAAGGTTAAATTTGATTTGCCAATGGAAATGGATGATTTGCATGTTTTGGTAGAGGCTGAGAATCAGGATGCTTTGGGTGATGAGGATGTGATTTCCCAGTATCACACGCACGATGTGCTAGCGGAGCATTGCTCATCGATGATGCCCACTATGGAAAAGGATATTGGTTACCTAATGCATTTGTTGATTTCCTTGGCAGTTTGTGCGAATGGAGGGGTTTTACACCTTGTCAATGTGTGTCACAGTGTGGCCACGGAGTTGCAGAATTTGTGGATGGTTGACAAAATTAAGAGCCAAGGGGGATTTAAATCCCTGTTCCTCTTCTTGGAAAGAACCTCCAAGATCATGCAGAAGAGGGCCCTCGAGAACCCTAAAATTGAGGTCATATTGAATGCAGAGGTTTTGCAGGCGTTGGGGAATGAGAAGGGCTTGCTTAGCAAAGATGTGGGTGGTTTGAATGTCGAGATGTTGTCCATGCACCACCAAGAGAGGAGCACTGCAGAGGAGGGGAAGAGTGTGAGGAATTATTTGTCTTTGAGAAGGTTGATGGTGTGGCTTGCTGAGCCCACTGTGAGGGTGAAATTGATTAAGCATGTCCATCATTTGGAGGTTGTTAAAACCGATGTGCTTTGGAGGAGATTCATCTGAAGCTTTCTTGAATAGAATTTGGCGAAGCTAAAATCTTCGTTGGGGTTGATGTAACGATACAAGTGGAAATACATGGGATATCTCTGAGCAACTCTCTTTCCAATGTGACTTGCCTTCAAGTGGGAGATTGTTGGCTACGTGTGAAGCCAAGTCAGGGATAACCATTGGTGAAGACTGCAGATTCTCTTCTTGTTGCAATGACTGCAGATTCCTCTTTCTTGAGTAACGGTTGCTTCTTGATTAACATTATTCTCTTTCACGGTTCAGGTCAGTTATAGGGATCTTCTTTGTAAGAAGAATATACATTAAGTATGGTGAGTAGAACAGAGTGTGAGTTGCTGTATGAAGGTGTAAAAACCAGGGATTAATAAAAAGAGTTTCCCCTGTTCATAGTGGATGTAGCCAGATATCCTAGTGATCCACTTTAAAATTTTCTGTGTTTTTGTCTCTGTGTTATGTTCTTATTTTTCTGTTCTATTTTTCAGCAAATCACTTTCATTTTGTTCTGTGTTTTTCATCAACAATTTTGATGTAGATTTGACTTTTTTTAGTTGGTTACTTTTCTCTTTTTCTCATCTGATTTTGTAGTTCAACAAGCTTTCATCCATCCCAAAATTCCACAGATTGGATTCACAGATCTAATTATTATGGATCAACAAACAGATTTGAAATTCTCTGGTGGAGTGTTTCCAACAAGTTGTATGCACGGTATTGGAGATTAGCTGAGAAATATTTAATATCCTGCAGTTCATTCTTGGCTCTCGAACAGGTCAATCTCTGTGATCGACGGAACAATGGACAACGTCTAATAATGAAACGACGGTTTGACCTAAGACCAATTCCAACACTTTGATATAGATTATTACCCTATTAAAAAAAACCTATATTTCCTTATCTAAGACATTTTCCCATCCTAGACAAGATTTCAAATGTAGATCTATCCCCTAGACAAAAGTACAATCTCGTCGTCCATCGACATGTGCATCAAAAACTTTGAATTGTGTGTCTAAGATGGGTATTTACAAGAATCATACCGAAGTCATGTTAATAGGCAATCATATAGAATCAATTTAAGACAACCCAATTGCATGTATATCTCTAACACGTTTGCAAGTCCAGTGTAATGACCTCCTCTGTCTACACCAACATTTGATATCTACCTTTATGGTCATTCTATCCTTTTGCAGAATGCTTCTAGTTGAAATTGTGTAGAGTTTTTTGATACAAAAACTCTAAACAATTTCAACCAAAAGCATTTAGATACATTTACATGGATTGTGAAAATATCATGACTTTAATCTTATATTTTTATTGTTAACTTAGTCATGAGGCTTGGTTGAGGCTTGAGGAAGTCTTGAACCTCAACCCAAACATAGCGTGTCCCTTAATGCTTCTTAGCACCACCCATATTTTTCTTATATTAGACAACACCATATTTTTCAGAATACTAGTTTGGCGAATATTATTTACGACTGAGAACTAATTCAATTTTTTAGATTTATTGTGAATGCCAGGCCAGTTTCGAGTTGACAAATCTGGAGATTTACAGTTCTCCCTCGTTGCAAAATCTTCCAGATTTAATAGGAAAGTTCAATCATTTGGAAGAATTAGAGATAGTCAATTCCTTGCAGAAGACTGATATAACATCCCTCCTACAGTCACTTCAACAACTTAATAATCTTAGATTATTGCATTTGTTGGGGTTGGGCGTCTCTTTAAGCGGGAATTTCAATCTGAGCAAAGGTAATTTTGAGGCTTCGACAAGCAGCCGCATGAATAGCCTTGAATCTATGAGAATTTCCAGCAATGTTAATATATCAAAGTTGCTAATTAGTGGAGAAATTTGTCCCAAACTTCGATCATTGGAAGTTAGTTTTATGTTCAACCTAAATGAAATGGACTTACAGCAGCTAGAGACACTGAATACTCTTAGAGTGTGGAATTGTTCCAAATTGGAAACAATATCAGGTCTTGAAGAGTTGCAAGGATTAAAAAGTCTGGTAATTCAAGTGGGTATATATGGATGTCCAAGTGTATGGAATTGCATTTATGGACTGAGGGTACTACTTACTTTCTCTCAATTTTGAGCAACTTTATTTATTGTGAAAACTGAAATTCGGTGATTTTTCTTTTTCGGTTGGAGAGTAAAAGAGGATTTTACTATTGTGTTTTAAAAATTATGTTTTTTTTTTTTGAGTTTCTAATATTTGTATCAAGCATTTAATGTTGGGCCACTTTGCACTGGTATTTTAAATGTTTCAGAGGCTGCCGTCAGAGTATACCATTTTAGTAGGGAAGGCTGAATGGTCCAGATTGAATGTAAATTTGTTTTCTGAGGTGATCGGTGGCCAAGCAGTCGCTGAGATAAAGAGTGAGCATATGCACAAGATGAGCAGCTCATCGAGTGCAATCACTATATTTGTTTTACATGTGTCTCTAAATTCTTATTCTCACATCAATGGAATGTATTTTCCATCTGGAGAATGGATGGTTACAGGTTTAGTCACCGAGCATAATAGTGATGTTAGCCTAAGGGTTGTCAAAATAGAGAAGGGGTTCATGGTCACCGTCAACAAAAATGAAGAAGGGAAAGCCTTAAATGTATTGCAAATAATTGTTAACACATTATAGCAACGAAGTATGGTACCAAAGTTGGCCGGCTATTCTTAAATATCATCCACTTCAACAGTCAAAGGTCAATTTTGACCAATAAAAATAAGACAAATATTTACCACTTTTTATTGTGAATGAGGTGTAAAATTGCTATTGATTGTTTGACCATTGAAGTGGATGATTTTTAAGTAGAGTGGATTAATTTGTATGTTTACTTTGTTGAAAAGCTTTTGTGATCTCTGTTTTATGGAATTCTTTGATTTCTAATATTTGATGTATGAAATTGGATATTAAAAATCTGGATGCCCAAATCTTGTTTGGGCTCTCATGGATTTTGTTTCATTTGTATTCTTGGTCTGTAGGGCTTTTTATTTATTAATATAGAATTGATGGTAGTTTACATTTCTTGAAATAAAATAGTTGTCAATTTTTATTTTATTTTTATTGAAATTGTAGTTTAAAAACAATTGTCAATTTCTTATCTATATAAAGGAAATGATTTTTTTAAGGCTTAGTTCAGGCTAATCTAATAACATATATACATATTAGCAGTTAATCTATTAAAGGAAACAAATTTTTAAAGGTTTAGTTTAGGCTAATCTAATAACATATATGCATATTAGTAGTTAATATATTAATTTAGAGTGATTAATTAAATAAAGTTGGGCATTGAAATATAGATCAATTATTGCATGATATTTTAGCAAAGTACATAGGGAGATAAGGGTGTTTAGCTCTCTAATTGTTGAATGTTTAAATATTGATTTAGATGCTATATCTAATATGTCTCATTGTTTGAAATAAAATCTCTCTCATAATTAGAATATTTTGTTTTAACTATGCAAGGTCAAGTTTGGTGGTTAGGAAAACCTGCGACCATGGATTTGTGTTGCACTTGGGAACTTGATCTAGTAATTCATAGAATTTCACTCTTTAGTTTGTAGATGTGCCTTAGCTTCTTTGCTCCTCCTTGATTTTAAAAGGCTTGGCATATTTAAAAACAACTTAATTGGGTTGTTATATCACAAGGGGACATGTTCTTCTAGGTCAACCCTAGAAAACAAAGAGGAATAATCAAAGATAACACTCTTCAGTCACATAAATGCTCCTAGGAATTTTCATGAAATTTTAGATTCCTTTTAATGTAGGAATTGAAGTGTGAAATGTGAATGATATGCAAATTGATTCCAAATTATGAGATGAATGCATTAAATGCCTTTAAATACAAGGACAAAATAGTAAATAATGTAAAAGTGTACTTAATCATCTCTTAGAGGGAAATTTTAATTTTTGAATTTAAGATTAAAGGGGTCGAATCTAAGACCACTAGATAAACCCCACAACCATGGAATTGATGCATGACATAGAAAGGGTCAACTCAATGTTCGTAATGTGTAAATAGAAGTGTGTGCGTAGATAATTGTAATTATATAAGGGATATGAAAAATGTATAGGGATGTGTGACCATACGGATAAGGGTAGGATAAATTGCATAGGAACATGTGTAATGAGTACATGGATAGCATAGGGCAAGGGACCCAACTTTGAATAAATTTATGCCATTTGACAATAGGGATAACTTAGGGAGATAAGTGCATAGCAACATGTGTAATGAGTATATGGATAGCATGACGCAAGGGTCCTGACTTCACACAAATTTATAACATCTGTCAATATGTCAAAGTATCAAGACACTCTCCCCAAAATAGGCACAAAATCAAATGGGAAACTTCATAGATATGCAAATTTCACCATTACATTTTGCCCCCACTTTGAGGTGCATGAGAATCCTATAATGATCATGCATCTAACTTGGTATGTAGCACTCACAATCATGCATGTCAAGTAAATATTTAGACATAAAAGGATATCATCATGGGGTCTATATAATGTAATGGACTAGATACAAGGTGTCATCATGTAATTTTAGCTTCTATCATTTACTCCCCATGTAGAACATGCAACATAGAGGAAAAATATTCAACGAGTAAATTTTGTGGCACAAGCATAAATAAGAGCAAATACAATTTTGAATCAATAATTATCAATAATCATAAAAGGAGAGAAAGATGGTAAGGGAGATTCTTCCTATATCAAAACATAGTACTTGCTTGCTTCACTTGGCAGTCGAATAAATGACATGACACATGAAGTGCAAGGTATTCCACTTATAACGGATTACTCTTTGCAAGCATCTATAACTATCTGCAAAACTCAACCTAAGAGTGCTAGTGATAGGGTATTCCCCCTACAATCAGTTGCATCAATAAGATACAAGGAATTAGAGAGGGCAAAATAGTACATGAAAAAGTAAATGTTTTGTTAGGATTAAGGTGCCATCAACCTTGTAAATCCCACGTATTTAATTATTCCTAATATTGTTTGTAAGTTATTCATAAGGGATGAAGATGGAGGGGTGAGGGGGGCTTGCCCCCCCACTATTGTTGCTGGGGTTTTAGAAAATTGCCTTGTAAAATATTGTAATTTCATAGTTAATCTGGACTGTTCATCATTAGGTTGCAGATTTGACTGTGGAGGTTATGTTAGAGTTCTTTGCCCTAGAAGGCAACACTCTTTTAAGAGGATATTGTATTACGGTTGTGGATGAGTATTACAAGCACTGCAGGATTGAAGACTAGAGAGGAGATTGTTAGTGTTGTATTGTAAAATCTATTGAAGTTAATACAGACTGGTGCATCTCTTCTTGTGTGGAGTTTTTTCCCGAAAGGGTTTCTCCACGTAAATACAGTGTTATGTGTTTGATTTTATGTTTCGTTATTTCTTTGTGTTGATTTCAGCCATCTACATTTTGGTTTAGCACGGTTAAATATCTATATTACAGTTGTAATCAATTTTCCATTGATAGATGTTTACCTTCATTTCTAACATGTTTAAGCATACAAACATGTAATCATGTAAAATAAGTTAATTGTGAGTGAACACATCATGTGATAACCACGTAAATGTGATGAATGATAATTGTGGTAGATACATCGGTTGGAGATGATATCAGGGAATAGTAATGTTGCCTCCAACATAGGAAAATAAGAAGTAATAGTATGGCCCTCAATAGCCATAAACACCCATGTGAATACACAAGACACGTACCCACATATACCCCCCAACATGGCATTTAAGAGAACACATGCACATTTGTGTAGGTAAGGTAATAAGCCTGTAGTGGTGATAAAGATTGATGGCATGCAATCAATGATATGGTAAAATGGCCTCTTAAGATGTTTTTGAATTTCACATATAGAATAGTGTATAAAGAGGCTCGTATAACTTTTAATGTTCCCTAATATAATAGAGTAATCCCTAATATAATATTTATTTCCATACAAGTATCTATTTATTATTATTTGTGTAATAAATTAAGTAAACACACATTTAGAAGGTATAAATTAAATAATATATAAAATTTATTCCTTTTAAAAATATGTTTTCTTAAGCTTCAGGTGGCTTAATTAATAAAGTATACATTTTCCTCTTAAATTGTGACAGAACACATTTCAAGTTGTCTTATTCTAGACACCCTTAACAATGTAATATTTGATACTTTTACTAGTTGATGTCCTCCAACTTTCCAATCGTTTAGAAAAAAATTTAAACAATAAATTCAAATCATAAATTACATAAAAATAACATTTTGTAGATTAAAAAAAAATGACCTAAATGTTAAATATATTACTTGTGATGAAAGGCTTACCATCTTGATTTACTGGTTTTACTAGTTCTTGAATATTGCCAAGTCATGTTTCTTATGCCATGTTTGTTAGAAAAATAAGCGGTGCAGAATTGAAATAACAGTGAATTAGTAATAAAATTCACAAAATAGACAACACCGATTTATGTGGAAAACCTGGTAATATACCGAGAAAAAACCACAGGCAAAGATCTCTCAATTTTTATTCTCAAAAGAAAATTCACAGTTACAATACTTTTTTCGACCCCCTATCCAACAACCTTCGGTTTCAATTCCTTGGCCTTCAGCTCCTCCAGGCAGGTACCTGAGGCACTAGCTAAGTACTCATTGTCAACTGCTCGTCACCGCTGGAATAAGAAAAAAATCGCTTTGAACAAATCTACCATTTTCTATAAAATTTATGGAAACGGGAAAAAATCAATTTCTTATAGTATAGTTATAGTACTATATGATCCTTCACAGATCTCTTAAGTCCATTAAACAAGTCGTGGTGGATTAATTTTGAGCCTCAAGTGCAATTACATCTTATGAATCAACTGTAGCAGTAATTTAAGACTAGCACCACACAAATAAACTTTCCAAGAAACCAATATATACTAATTTTTTACCAACCAATGTATATGAATTTGAAAAAACCTTCTACAATCTTGATATTAAAATAGACAGCTACTATGAACCAATAGAATATTTGGTGATATTAAGGAAGAATGACAGCCATAGAGGTGGTTTTAAACTCTATATAATCTATCTGAAAAAATGAAAATGGTCGGTGCTCAAACAATATAGCATCCTAAACACCAAGGACCACCAATGCAGGGATATAGAAGGTTCGCATGTACAACATTCTAAAAGCAATTTAAAATTTTAGACTCTTAAGTTGATAGATTTCGACAGCTATGGCATCTCCAAGGTATTGTTTTGTTATTGGGTTCTCAACACATCTGATGATTGTCTTTCACCCTATAATATCAAAGCTATCACCAAATACATGAGCTGCTTGCATTTTGAAATTTGTGTATTCTTACATGTAATTTTGCAGAAATCATGTAAGTCCTTTGTACATTGCAAAACAAAAATAGAAAATAAAAACATATTATTCGGTGGTCTTCCATATAGTCAAAAAAAAGAAAGAGGAGTGAATTTCTAAATATTCAATTAATTAAGAAAGTTTCCAACGACCCATATTAGTTGTTGGGAATGTTTAAATGAAGAGCTTTCTTCAATGGTTGCAGCAATGCCAAAACAGTTCCTAGCCTTGGTAAGAGCAGTTTATAAGATGGACGTCTTGTGTAGGAAACACCCATACAAATTTTGCTAGTCATAGGAAGCAATGCAGTATAATAATTAGGGAAAAGTGAATTATACGAGAAAAGACTCACTTCTGTTTAAACAAATTTCAAGTTGTATAATTTTATTTCATCACAAGTAACCCTCATCCTACTCCATGTGTTCACGAGGGAGCAAGGTCATGGATGTGTATCCAATCCTCGTCATGGAGTGAGCTCCACCTCTCGCTTGGTCATCGTGGTGAGTTGTCACATGATGGGTGAGGTCTTCCACTTATGCCACCTTGCATAGTGCAATGGTGATGTCACTTTTGGTGTTGTTGTCCTTGTTGCGACACCTTGTGTGTGCGTGAGTGTAATGTGACATGTGAATGTCGCACTTGCAAACGCAAAAAAATTGTTGGTTTAATTTTTTTTTGGCTAATGTCTTAGGTGAAAGCTTGGGGCATTACATAAATGATGGGTAAAATAGGTCTAAGGCAACAAACGAGCACTAGACTTAAGATTTTTGCAAATTTTGAGACCTATGAAATTAGGCTCCAAGATTGACTCTAGTTGGGGACGTGTGCCTCTTATAGACACAACAAGAATCCAACTATGTCTGGGAGGCAGACCAAAAAGGAAAAACAAAACAAGAGGGAACAAGGGGGGAAAGGACAAACACAAAGATGATATGTACACAAGACAAAACACACCTAGGAAGTATGTACAAGACTACAAACTACAACCAATGGCATGAGGGTATGAAGACATTTGATAAGGTATGGCTATAACCAAAACTTGGAAACAATTGTAAGTCAAACCCTACAAAGAAGCTCCATGGCATAAGGCCATGGAAAAATTGTTGAATACCATTTGCCTCTATCAAAGATAAACTAAATAAAGAAGTTGATCTCTCTCAAACACAAAATATACTCACCACCCAACTACATCAAATGATATATCTTGCATACATGCATAACCATGTGAACAATGCCTAAGAAATGATGGGTAAATCCACCACCAAGGCCATTACTGCAAGCCACCCATAAGTAGTAGATGTATGACCCTTGCCACACATATCATGCATGTTCATAGCAGTAGAGAGTTAGAAGAAAAAAAGTCAAGTCAGTAGCATCATATGTGGATGAAAGCACACATCCACCATCAAAAGAAATAACATTACTCTACCTACTGACCTTTTCATGTGAACTAAGGCAAAAGGAGAACACCTCCAATTCACATGGTAAAGAAAGATATACTTGATTGCAACCTTGGTCAACACAAGGAAGAAAATCGTCTTATATTCCAAATCAGAATGCCTCAAGCTCAGGTACATCATCAAGTTCAGTTGCAACATGTTGGTCTTCATGTTCATTAGAGTACTACAGCTCAATGTCACTTTCACTTGTATATTGAACCCACATAAATGATTATAATTCAACAACATCACCATCATCCATAGCCTTAGAAACTTGATCTTCATCACAAAAGAAAGCTTCATAGTCACAAGTGTTCTCATCAAGCTCTTGGACAATAAGTGACCAATATACATCACTTTCACATGTGTTGTTACACTTTTCAATGTCTAAACCATAAGCATGATTCAAGTCACACTCAAACCATTAGCACAAATATCGACATCATGAGACACTTCAAGTGAAGAACCAAATTCTTCAAATTATCCCTATGTTTCAAGCTCATTTTGGCAACTTGTTGTGTCATATTTACTACTAAAATTTGACTGATAACACCTTACCTTTTCTTCCTCAATCATTCTAATGGTATTTCCTTGTGTCCCACTAGAAGCACAATTTGTATGGGAGAGACAACAAATCTTGTACCAAAGAAATGGGTTCTCATATGCATCCAAATGATCTCCATCTTCACAACTACCAAGGGTAAGGTCTTCAAACTAAAAATCACTGTCTAAACTAATATTTATCTCAACAATCTTATCATTAAGTGTAGGCACATCCATGGCATCCATCCTCATGAAATATGTGCAAAAAGGTTAGCACTATAAGCCTCATCACCATCCAAGGAAACAAAGAAAGGCAACACATCAAACAAGGAATGCGTCCCATGTATGGATTTGATATTACATGCATGTATACAATCATCATGATTAGTCTCATAAGCTGATTCATTTGGTTGCACACTCATACACACACATTCTTCTTTTTTCCTCCGATCCATCACAAATTGCAGAATTGCATACCTCAACTTCAAGTTGAGAGTCAATTGACATACTATCATCATGGGTTCCTACAAAAAATTGGGTCCACATATAGGGGAATTCATGGACAAAGAAAAAATCCCGACAGAAACAGGTACCGTTTTAAAAGAAACGGGTACCCGTTTAAGAACGGGTGCCCGAGCCTAAATGGGTACCCGCTTAGGAATGGGTACCCGTTTCTAAATAGGTATTTGAATTTTTTAAAAATCCCTTCACATTTTTTCTCCCACACAAAAGGAACAAGTACCCATTCCTAAAAGCTTAGGCTCAGGAAAGGCATGGTAAGCCAACCCCTTGCTTCGGACCTACAACTACAAGTTCACGTTCAAAGCAAGAGAAAAGACCAACTTTACCACTATGGCTGACGATGTTTTTTTCTAAATTTTTTTATGAAATTAAAACCCATTACAAATGACAATGTGTAGTTTTCAAATATGTAATTTTTTTATTGGACTTGAATTTCTTTTTATTATTTAATTTATGAGCAAACTGGTCCAAAAACTTGAAATGACAGGTGTTTGTATTTTTTTAATAACTTTTAATTTTATTTTATTTTAAATTATATGTCATCAATCTACACATCATTCTTTACACAATGAAAAAAAAAATCATTTTATGATTAGTTTTTCTCAAATTATGTTGGTCGTACACGAGAAGTTTTCAAAAACAACAATTAGGGCCAATAAAAAATTAATAAAAAAAATATTTGGAAAAAAATTATAAAAAATATCCTCATCAAACTTCACTATACTAAACATCTTTCCCCAAAAGGATTTAGAAAAATACTTTTATTTAGGTCAAATTATGTTGGTCGTACATGTGCATGGTATGGTAAAAAAAAGGTGACTGTTAAACAATGGTTTTTAGAAATGCCTATTGAAAATCAATTTGTATCATCTGGGTATTAAAATAAATTACATATTTGGAAACTAGAGTTCGAGTACTACATTTCATATTACTAACTTTTTTTAAGATTCAATCTTAAGTGCCTCAAATTTTTAGGTCAAATGTGATAAATTCTAAAAATCAAGGAAAACACTTCCACTTTTTGGCCAAAAAGTGGACCCAAACTTCTTGCATTGACCCCATCATCATCCCCCAAATAATGATCCATCCAACTAAAGTAAGTGCATATACTATTTTCATTATCTGCATTGTTTTCATATTATGTACCATCATAAATTTTTACCCTCCTAAGTACACACTCAACCTGATTTGATTTTGCATACATCTAGTTACTACTCATAACAAGTATTCATCACTAGAAACACTTACACATGAGAACAACAATTTTTCAGTGTAATCATTCCTCATTATTTCAAGGGAGTCAAGGCATTGGTAATCCTGTTGTAGACTTGTAACTTCAAATCTTCCTACACTGAACTCAAACCAACCTCATAGGCTTTAAATAACATATCAATGCAAGAAGAGACATCAATTTTGCAAGAATTTGTGATTTTTAAAAATGTAATAGAAAACCTATGGTTGAAGTCCTTATTGGACTCATCGTCTTTCCTTTTGATATTTACCAATTCTCAGACAAGAGCATTAGGGTCTAGATTACTTACAAAATCTTCATCAAAGGTAGCCACAAATTCCTTCTAAGAAGCAAAATAATGTTCTAGAAAACTTCCAAGCCATCTTCGTGCCTTTCCATATCTAGACCTAACAAAGAATCGCATCCACATATCTTTGTCTTCAAACTATTTTTTTGATAAATTATAAAAATGCATCAATATGTGTGTCCCCTTCATGAATATCATGCCCATCAAATCTAAGCATCTGGTTGAAGACCTCGGATGTCATGGTTTACACTTCATAATCAACCCAAGAGAGGCCTAGTTGTTTGTAAGTGGCATCTAAGGGAATGATAGGGGATTGAACAACTTGCCTTTTAGTGGCAATAGGACGAGCATTGGATTGCAACCTAGACTCAAGCAACCTCATTTGATTTTCAATTTCTAAATGCTTCCTAACAAATTCATTTTTTTATGTATGGATTCTTGTAGTTTTATGCATGTGTTCACATAAGGTGCAGGGCTACCTAAATGGCATGAATAAGCATCAGCAAAGTTTTCTAGGTCATCTTCTTTATCATAGTATCTATGACTTGAAACTTGAAAGAAGGTGCAAATGAATGAGCAGATCCTAGATGATCATTATCAATCCAAGAATCTATGACTAGAACATACTACCATGCAAGGCAAAAAATTGAGGTCTTGTAACAATGTGTTTCATCACCATGAAAGAAACTATCTCAAAAGAGAAGATGAGAAAATTCTTGTGTACGTTTGTTACCAACTTTTGTGAACTTAAGATGTGTTCTTGAAGCACTATTAACAAATAGGTAGCAATAGAAATCAAACTTGGTTCCTGATAGTAGAGTCGCAACCTCTTACAAAAGAGGAATACCTTGAAGCACATCTAATGTCCAAGGAAACAAACTAATATCGGTTCAGCTCACTAGTAGAGTCTTCAATTAAGTTCAACCTATTAATGTCTCCCTAGCAATGGTGCCATTCTATTGGCTCAAGTTGATGGGCTACCAACTTAACACACAAGCAAAATGCAATACTTAATTTCAAATTACAAGGGCCTTCAAGATAAAGCAAATTAACACATTTCCAACAATGATGCCATTCTTTTGGTGTAAGTTGGCGAGATGCCAACTTAAAACACAAACCAATTAACAATACTGCAAAACTTCTTTCAAATTACCAGGGTCTTCAAGATGAAAGATAAACTAAATCATCCCCAACAACGATGCCATTATGTTGGCGTAAGTTGATAGGATGCCAACTTAAAACACCAACTGAGAATACCACAAATTTCTTTCAAGTTTTAGAGGTGTGAATAATAGAAACCAAAGTTAAACTCATGCCCAGCAATGACACCATTTTGTTGGTAGGCTACCAACTTAACATGCAAGCAAACTACAAACCTTCTTCACTGAATCACCAGGGTCTTCAAGATGAGATGCAAATCAAAACTTCCTTGGCAACAATTTCATTTTGTTGGGTCCTGAAATCACCTCTCACACTCCTGGAGGAATCAATCCACTTCAAGGCTAGGGAATTATTGTCTTGAAGGGTCAATCAATATCTCATCAATAGAATACAAGTGATTAAAGGTCAATATTTTAGAGGCTCTCCTTCACTTTGGGCTCAGCTAGACCCAGGTGGGTGTTCCTAGTGGTATCTTTAATAGGACATATAACTAATTAAGATAAACCATGACTGAAACAATGACAACTATACCTAATTTATGCTTGACTCAAATATTTATAACTAGGTCAAAGACTAACTAGCTGCCTATAAAACCTCTAATTAAGTTGAAACTACAAACTTGCATATGCACCTATAGATGATAACAACATGATATCCAAATAAGTGAATCCACTTAACATTTCATATACAATTACAAGGTGTAGGCATGCATGACATAATTCTCTAATAATTTAACTATTTTAGGTCGCTTATGATGTTCCCTGAGTTATAATATTGAATCATGAAAGCATGTAAACCCTAATCTACTTCTAAGATAAAGAGGACAAAGAGGATAATTAAAATAGAAAGTATTTGGTCTCTCACCAATCAGATCGGTTCTTACTCCATTGGGTAAAAGAGTCATGAACTTCAAGGAAGAGGGAGATACGTTCGTAAAGCATAACTAGAACTAGATATACGTATACATACAAATCAAAGATAACATCTTATGCAAATAGACATACTTAATAATCCATCTGAAAACTACAATAACCCACATGAAACAACGGAGAGACCATCACAAAAGCTTTGCAATGCATTAGAAGTCGTCACACATTTATCAAACCCTTATTACATCCATACCAGCAAATGTGGCAAAAGAGGATGAACAAAAAGGTTCGAGCATCCCTTTGAATCATTACAAACTGTCATGGAGACATACCATTTACATGTGAATGTTCATTACATAACCCTCCTATGGATTACAAAATGGAATCCATCCCTTACAGACTAGACATGCAATGTTTTATGCCCTAGAACCAACTCGAAAAGCTTGTAATCAAGATTAGCTCAATGACCAACCCTTTTACATTTTTTTTACATGTATATATAGCATTGTGATTTCTTCCATCCTTGGTGACCTATGGAATTTGATGTACTTCTATACGTTGAAGCATTGAATGCAAATCGTGTCTTATCCCATGAAATCCACATATCAAAAGTTTCCAACTCAAAATGAATAGTTTGGAGCTTGCATGAAGACAATCAGTAGCTGAAACTAAACTGCATTCATGGCAATCCATACCTCCCTCATCATCCACCATTGAAATCAACAACTAGAGTAATGATCTTGAGATGAGTGATGTTGTTTGAGTGGGAAAATGGCATTTGAGTAGTTTTAGGGGTCAAATATCACCATTAATGGTGACCTAGGAATTTGTTGAAGCGTTATGGGGAGTATCGAAGAAGTTACACAATTTTGATGTGGGACATGAGAACTGGACATTGGAAATGGCATGAAGAAGTTTAGAAGAAATGAGAAGTTTCACAAATGGATGAAATGAGTGAGTGAGAGATGTTGGGAGGATGGATGGGATAAACATGGGGAAATTGCATAATAGGATGTCATGACCGGATATGAACACATCCAAAAGCTAGAAGGAATTTTGCATGTAAGAAGGAAGTGGGAAATCGGGCTAATGGAAAGTTGTGGGAACCCGATGTGGAAAAGGAGGTCATAAGTGGAAATGTTATGTGCATGAAGTTTAGAAGAATTTTGTTGACAAAGGAAATGGAAGTGCAAAGATGCAGGAATTTCATGTGGGATTACAGGTTAGGACAAGATATGATCATATCCAGAAGTCCATCAAAAATCTGCACAAATGAGGGAGGTGAAGGGTTTGGTTGGATAGACAAATGTAGAAATTCATCGTGAAACAAAAGGAAAGGATGGGAGAAATATGGAGAAAGACGACGGAATAGGAAGATAGGATGGGATATGATCATATTCGAAAGTCCTTGGAAAGTATATACAAATGGGGAAATGGGTGATTTGGCCATTGGAACAAATGTAGGAATTTGTCACAGGACTAGAGATGGGAATGGGTGGTTACCAAATGAAGTTAGGAACCTTGCAGAGAAGTCTTGCAAAATAAAAGTGGGAATGCCCAATAGGCGGGGGAATTTTCACAAAATAGAAAAGAAGGCAAACTGAAGGAAAGTGGGAAAATGATGAAGGTTGGGATGTTTGGTAAGAGAATGAAAATGGAAGAAGTTTGGTGGAGTTCCACAAAATGTAAAGTAAAGGAAATCAGAAGGAAAAAAAAGGACATTACAGAAAAGTGAAAGGGAATGGGAGTACTGGATATCGAAGCAACTAAACTGAAGTCTGACAAACCAATGAGATTCTATAAAATGGAGGAAATGGGTGGAATGTAAAAGACTAAGGGCCCAATAAGGTTCTACAAAACGTTTCTGTCGAAAAGGAGGTGAGGACTAGATGGGAGATGAAAGGGAAATGTCTAGTAGTTCACTAAATGTTTGCAACTCCACAAAACACTAGAAAATGACTTAAAACTTCTCAAACTTGGAACTTTCTTGGATTTTGCAACTTTCAACATATAATAGGAACATAGGGGATTACAAAAAGCAACTTCAAGACAAAATTTGACCAAGGGAGGCCCCATTAAAGATTTCTTGGATAGATTATAAATGATGGGCAAAATAGGTCTAAGGCAACAAAGGGGCAACAGACTTAGGATTTTTGCAAATTTTAAGACCTGTAAAACTGGGCTCCAACAACCTATAACTTAGAAATCCTACCTCAATTAGTTTGGTTCAATCTAAAGGTATGTCCCATGTGACATTTTACCTGAAGGTGACTTGGATGTTTTCCTGATGAAGGCCAAAGCTATAACACAACATGAATATAGATATTTTCATATTTTAGAAGATGCTCCTTCTCAAAAGGAAGAAAATATTTTATCCTTTATAGATATCCTCATCATTTCACACACAAAATCCAAGAAGACTTTAAGGAAAATTGTAGACCCAACAAATGTAAAGGAAGACTAAAGCCAAAAGACTTCGAATGGAGGCTTTGAACATAGTTGGGGAGGGTTCTCATTGGACTATGGAGACTCTTCTTGCTTGCAAGGGAAGGAGGTTTCTTTCAGTATAGCGTTAATACCTCTTGGTTCTTAGTTGATTTTTTATGTCTAAAGAGGGAAATGGTGCCTTTCATGGCCATGGTGAAAGTTTCATTAGAGGTTTCTAGTTAGCTCTTTGACCAACAAGATTTTTTAGATTCTTTGGAAATCTAAGTTCTGCACTTTCTTTTTTATTTATGTACATTTTTTTTGGATATGGGAGAAGGCTCCAATAGATTCCCTCATTTACAAATCAAAAAATAGTGTTATTATACTAATAATATTAGTATTAATTTTATATCCAAGATAATAATAGTATTAGTATTATTATTCCTAATACTTATAATAAACATATTATTAACCATATTATATTAACCTCAATATTAACCATAACATTAGACACTCTCTAAAACAAATATTATTCCTAATCTTCCAAGACATATTAAATCAATAATATTTTTATTCTATTATTTTTAATTAGAGATATAAAAGGTGAGAGGTAACAAATTATTACATATAATGTGACTATTAATATTATTGTACAAAGATATCAAGTTGCAGTCTGATATCTAGAAATGTACTTTGTAGAGATAAGATGTTTCTGAGTGGTATCTAAATTTATGGTCAATGGGAGGACCAAATTAGTTTAACCGTGTGTTAGGGAAATGTACTTAGGACACCTACACAAAGTAGTGTAAAAGGAAGGATAAAATTTCAGGGTATGCACTTTTCACCCTTAAGCTTAACTATAACACAACTTGTACTCAATAGAGCCAATCCTAAGATAACATAGGATGTATAACAATTCGATAATTTCATTAACAAGTTTAAAACCACCTTAATTTTTAGTGTATTTTAGTTATTATAAAACTAGATTGATTCAAAACTATATTTTTTCCTTCCAATTAAATACCCCAAACAAAAATAGTAGTTTAATTATAAAATATTCTTACTAGCTCAACTTTTTCATATAATATTAAGAGGCCTTATGACATATTTATTATACCTTAAAAATAGGGTGCTCAACTACTCATTTAAGAAAAACACGCCTAATCCAAAGAAAATGGGGGCTACCCAAGATGTATATCAAAAAATTACAACTACAATTATATATAGGTATCTGAACAAATAAGAAAATGCCCATCTATCAAAGGGACAAATCATGATGTAAACTAAAATAAATATAGTTGTATAGAAATGAAATTATTTACATGGATTATCTAGGCTAAATAAATAGATTTAATCGATAAGGAAATAATTAAACTAGATTAAATCAAAGGGGATATAAATTTTCAATAAGTACATGAAAATTAAATGTGATAGATAGGCTTAGCTCTAAAGATGACGATCAAAGAATGGTGTTGAAGTTGTGTATAATTGATTTACCATTGTCAAATAAATAATTGCCACTATATGGTCATTGTCATGAGTTTCATGTCATCTCATAAAACTCTACATTTCATTTCCAAGTATTGCAAGTTTGATCCTATGTGTTGTGGAATTTATTTGTCATGTATATTCGATTTGTATTGTGGGATTGATCTAATAGAATATGCACTTAAAAACTTGTTCATCTTCATCTTCTAGATAGTTGAACTTGTCAAGGTGGTGTCTAAGGACATTGTTTAGGAATTTGTCAACTTGATAGGCTAATGGGCTCTACTAGCTCAATCCCATTTAGAAAGCCAAATTAATGGTGATGAGCAATAACATTCATGTACAACATACATAAACATGAAGATGGCATGTATGATGATGTAGATCTAATTATTTATTGCCCTTTAGAAATTTAATTGTGCTCTAGTGATTTTCTCTTTCTAATTACCTTGTTCTTCCTTATGAAATTAAGTGCACATTGAACATCTTTAAATACCATGACATGCCAGCATGTCACATAAAACATGTGCCAGTTGTCTCATAACAAGTAGAAATTTGCAGGAAAGTTGAAATCAAAATTCAAGATCATTTTTGCGTACCTCAAGATTGAACAATGTCAATCTCAAGTGATGTGGAAATGAACCTTAGGGATAAAATGATAATTTTAAGGTAGGGAGTGAATATATGAAAATAAGTGCGAATGAGGATGCAATAATGATGAGTAAATGGAGAATGCAAACTAAAATGGTACAAATAGGTGTAAAATAGATGTGGATAGGAATTGGTCCATGAGCCAAGCCCAACATAAGAGTATGTCACTTGTAAATATGTTATTACATTAAGACATTCCACCAAGGTGGGCACACAACTAATTGAGAAATGACATGGGTATACTAATTTCACCATTACGTTTTGCTCTCACTTTGAGATGTGCATGTGAATCTAGCATGAGCATGCATTTCAAAGTATATGTACATTTCAATCAACATATGAAAAATAAATATTCATCCTCGTAAAAGGATATTGATCTATATAAAGTAACACACCATTCTCAAAGTCTTATTGTACTCTCCTTGGTATGAGTACACTCCATTGAAACCTCAAAATATAAAAAAGTATGCAAGCATCTACCACATGATCAAAATAAGCATAAACTATAATTTAATTTAATTTTCTATGAAAAATAAAAGAAGAGAGAAGGGATAGAAAATTCTGCCTATACAAAAAGTGATACAAAAACTCTGCATGATGTAGTAGTGCAATATGGGTCTATGCAATGCATCCCTTTTTTAAAACTCCACACAATGTAGCAATGTGATAAAAAAAAAATCCATGTGATGTGACATGTGATGAAGGTTTGTGTGATGCATCCATGTAATGTGATACAACTCCACATGATTTGGTAATGTGATAGATCTTTACATGATGCGAGCATGTAATACAATCAATCTTTATCTAGATACAAGACACTATTTGAAATATTGACCATTAAAAGTGTTGGTGATAATATACGCCCCTTCAATTGGTTGCATACAATTTATGCAATGAATTGAAGGAGAGGGAAAACAATACATGATAATGATAATGATAAAAAGCATAAGATAATTGATTAAGTATGTTAGGATATAAACATGTGTCACCATTTAGCATCATAAATTAGAGATGGGCATTAAGACATAATGTTTCCCCCAATATAGGTAAATCATAAAGTAAGGATGGCCCTAAAGGAAAGATAAAGATTATATAAGCATATCAAGTATGTAATCCAATCAAAAAATAAATGTGTAAGCACAAATAAGTAGGATATAAATACAAAAGCAAATGTGGAGATAATTCCTCCCAACATAGGCAAGAAAATGAAAAGATAAAGATGGCCCTAAAGGCAAGATGAAGTTCATAAAAATTATCAATGGAATATATAAGACTCTAAAGTCATGACAAGGTTCTCAAAATCATGATAGAGATCCTAAGACATAGTAACATAAGAATGATTTGATGATAAACATAGGCATGATTTGATGATACACATAAATTGATAAACATAGAGTCATATGTAGGTATGAATGATGAGAAGTAAACATAGGTCATAATAAATATAACATAAAAGGCATAGTGATCATGCATATCGGAAGGCGTCACGAGTGTATAGAAGTTCCTTAGATTGTAAGAACATGAGATAATAGTAACATGTAAACAATGAAGAAGTGAACAACAAAAAGTGGTGAACAAGATATGTGGAAAAACATAGAAACAAACAACAAATATAAGAAAAAATGAAAGTGGAACATAAATAGAAAATAGGTGCTAAACACAAAAATGGCATAAGGAAGATGATTTCCAAGAAAAGAACCAAAGCATAAAACATAATAGAGAAGTTGAAATGAGAATAAGAAAACACAACAAACAAGGCATAATCAAAAGGACAAATGTAGGAACATATGTAAAAAGATCAAATGAAAATGAAAAATATAGATATATAGGTATAAGAGTGCTTACAATCTCATGGAACATTGTTGGCAAGACCCACATATAAGAGGTCACCCTCTTCCCAAAAGGTTTCATCATATTCCTCCTCTTGCATCACATGACTTGCTTTTTTAATCATGTGTTTCTTCTTTATATGGATTTGTACTCTTTGTAAATGCACAATCAATAGGTGGAACATTAAGTGTTTATTTATTTATCCTCTTTTATTTTAACTTTGGAGGTGGTTGTGTAGAGAAATTTTGCATAAATGTTGCACCACAATATTTTTTGAATCCATGTAATTTTCTTGGTATGAAACACTAGTTTTTGCAATATTGGATTTTATCCTTCTTTTGTGGAATAAATGATGAAGTGTGCTTAGATTGTTCATTTACCATATGTTATTCTTCATGTTCCTTTTATGATTCTAATTGCCTTTGATACACCTCATGAAAATCTTTTTTCCTTTTAGATGGAGATTCCTTGGGATTGAGAATAGAAGTATCTAGAGTAAAATGGCTCAATTCCACAAGAGGCTCATATGAATCTTGTGTAATATTTACAACTCTACCTCCATGAACAAATTTACACATTGATGCACAATTGAAGGTACAACTCCAAAGTGTTCCAACCAAGGTCTACCAAGTAATACAAAAATATATATTGAAGGTAGGAATAACATGACATAATATTTTTACCTCCTTGGGTCCAAGCTTAAGAGGTACCCAAAGTGTGAATCAATAATCCATTAACTCTTGAATAGGCATAATAATTTGGCTTCAAATATTTAAAGATTAAGAACTCCTCAATGCATATGGTGTACTGATTTGTAGTGTCTATAAGGACGTCACCAATGATGTTATCTTGTATTTCACCTATCACATATAGTGGACCACAATTACCATGTTGTGGGATCTCCTCATTGAAAAATGTATCTTGAGAATGTATTGTTCTCACAAAAGCATTCATATGTAATGTAGTATGCGAATCAATATAGTGATCATCTAAAATGTCATCATCTATAGCAATTGAAACTTGTGTATCCACATTGTTAGCATACTATGGAATGGCTTGGTATAAATGTGCAAGTTTCAATTTGGAGTTGTAACCGAATGATTTCGATTATCATTGTCACTTTCAATATGAGTAATGTTATTGTCAATAATTTATTGTATTTTATGCTTCAAACACATGCAAGATTGAGTATAATTTCATATTGACTCTATGATAATGACAAAATGCTTTCTCATTATAATTCTTGGGGAGTACATTGCTAGGATCCAATGGATAAATAGGAGGAAGATTAATAACAGTTGAGCTCAATACACTTTGAAGCACTATGTCAAAAGGTTCTTACAACTTTGTAAATTTCCTAAAAGCATTTTATTTGAATGTAGGAACATTAAAAGTATTAGGGGTAAGTGCAAAAAGTTGGAGGGCCAAAAAGTGGCCAAATTTTTTTCAAAAAAATTTAATACATAACGCGAGCGCATTATGGTTTGTAATGATGAGCCTAAGGCTCGTCAAAACCAAACCATAACGCGCTCGCGTTATAATGCGAGTGCGTAATGACTGATTATAAATTTTTAAAAAGAGCATTTGTGCTCATTTCATTTCTTCATTTTCCTCTACACTCGCGGCCTGCAAACCCTAAGAAGTGCGCTCGCATTTTGGAAAACTCGATTCAACACCAAAATCTTACCAATTCGTTGCCAAAACGCTGCCACGACATCGAGAAAGCCAAAGGAGTGAGTTTGATTTTTTTTTTGTTTGAATTTGTTTCTAAATAAGTAGGTTTGAGTTGATTTTTGATGTAAATTTTGTTAATTGTCAGGAAATGTTAATGCACCTCCTCCTCCTCAAAATCCACAAAATCCTAAAGAAGAAATACCTACCGAAGAACAACCCGAACAACAAACTACTCCATCCATTGCTCGACACGCTCTTGGAACACAAGAAAATCTAATGGGGCAAATTGAAATCAATAAAAAAGAAATTGAAGACATAATTGCAAGGTTGAAAGATCCTTCCACTTCAACCTTGCATAGGTCCATGTTTGCTCAATCTCTTGAATCTATGTTATCAAATGTAGATTCAATTAGCAAGCAAATATCTAGTTGGTTGGATAAGAGGAGAGAGTTTAGAGACTATTGTGCAGACAAGCTATAATATGAAGATGTGAAAAAATTATAAATTACAAAATTAGACTTGTGTTCCATTTTCACAAACCCACAAACAAATCAACCTCCACCCATTACATGCAAGAGGTTCCCTATCCATTGGTGCAACAACCAAGCGATAAGGGATAATTTTGGGCAGAGGTGGTGGATGGTTTTTGACCATCCTCCATGCAATAATAATGAGGTCCCGCAATACTTTTTGAGAAAACTCTACTGCGAGTTTGTCCTCAATAAAGTGCTAAACTATTTTGATATGCAGGACTTCAGGGGTCAGCACAAGATAGCCCAGGGGCACGTGTTGACCCACAACAGCCAGTGAGATGAGTAATCAGCAGACCAGCTCATGAGCATGTTTCTATCACTTCCATTATGAAGGAGAGTGTTGAGGTCAATACACTTTCGTCCATTAGTGCCTTGACCCAGAGCATCATATAGCATGCCAGTCCTGCAGTACAGCGTGGGTTGGGAGATAGTGAGAGGAGTAGAGTCCCACCCCATGCTTGTCAGACTTGTGGGTCAACCTGTGGTTATGACCCCATGGATAGTCAGGACGCAGGTGCACAGGCTACATCTACAGCTGAGCAGATGGTGATGACAGATAGCCTCCTGAGTGAGACTTTCGGCCTTGATACTCAAGTAAATATTAGCAAGTTTATTGAATTTAATTTATTAAATTTTATTTTTGAAATTCAAGATTAACTAATTTAGTTTGATGATTTTAATGAAATTTCAGGGTCATAGCGTTGATGCAGTTTTCAGTGGTTCTCCACCTGCATATTACACTACATCATCTACTGTCGAGGTATGTAACTAGTAAACAATTATAAATATTACATGTGAATAGCATCATTATATGAATGGTATTCTAATATATGATTTTGGATGTTGAATAGGTTAATATTGGAGATTTCACGGCAAAACCTGCCAGCGGTGGTGGACTTCAAAGCTTCACAGAGGTAATAAAATAAATAGTTTAATGAATGAATTGTACTTACTAGATTTTTGTATGTGACTTGTGTGCTTTATTGTGTGTACTTCCATGTTTAGATGAACGTGTGTGTATGTTAGGAGCCATGATTTGCATCACTATTATAGTTTTTGTAATTGAATAATGTTGTTTTATTTCTAGATGATGCAGGCTATGGAGACACCTCCCGATGTTCATAGGGCAATGGAGCATGGTGTGACCTCTGCGATTCATAGCTCCATGCCATTGACAGGGGTATGAGGTAGATTAGTAAATTTCAATTTACATTCATTGTTATAGTTGTTTATTTTTGAAAAATCAAAAGATTATTGATTTGAAGTTTAATTTCTATCTGGATGGTTTCTATAGGACATGACATCACCACGGCCTATTCCTGCTATTGAGGCAAGTGACGAGACAGATTATATGGTAGCAGTAAGTGATTATTTTTTTAAATGTTTCATTTTTTTATAACATGTAATTTCTATATATTAATTTCTATACTTTTTATTGTAACAGCTAAAGATGCAGGAAGAACTAAATAGGAGGAGCAGCCCTCGGGTTCATAGTAGACCACCCACATATGCATCTCCATCCCCTAGAAGATCAAAGGCTACCCGTGATCTATTCTCTTCACCAGCCAGAGGGGAATGACTTTTTATTGTGTTCCTTTGATGTATGCCTATATGGCATTTGTGGACATATATTTTGTATTGCATATAGTTGACATTGTATGCCTATATGGCATTCTTGTAATCCTATATGGCTACTTTTTATATATGTTATACTTATATCGATAGATATTGATGTATGCCTATATGGATATTTGGTTAATACAAATCTTTTTTATTGATGGCGTCCATACTTGCATTATAAATCCACGTTTGAATGGATATTTGTAGATGGCTACTTCAAATATTTAAAGTCCAATTGTATTACATAGGATGTTTGTTGATCCAATAAGCTAGCTATTGTTATTCAAGTATCACCTAAACCTCATTTTGGAACTAAAAGATAAAAGTTGTATTTTAAAAAAAAATGAATCATATTCATGGTGGATGTGGTTTTGTTCTTGCAATAAGAAGTTAGAGAAGACACAAGCTTTCATAATCATAATCTTATTGATAGTTAGGGTTTGCATATTGGGCATTAAACCCTAAAAAGAATCTACTTTTCTTAAGACTTTAAAACCCTCAATTGCTTGTCGTGTGTAAAGTGCACTTTTGTGTTAATTTAATATTGACTTATAATCAAAAGTTACTATCACTTAAATCAACCTACTAAAGGGTCTTTAAGTCATCAATTCACTGGCCCTTCAACCTAACTCAACTGGCGTCTATGGTAAACTCTCATAAGCTCGAGCACCATATCATAATTGAAGGTCATATTTAATTGATATGAGGGCGGGAAAAAGGATTGGATCAAACACATCATACTGAGCATCATACCTCTAGGTGCATTTTTGCCTCTCTCTAAACTATCCATTTTGGTGCCTTGATGTAAAGTGAAGTCTAAACTTAGTGAAGATTGAGCCTAGAAAGATATCACCTTGGATATGCGCCTAGAGTCATCCTAGATCATCCATTTGTGCCTAAGGGTCAATATAACTTAGGAAGACTTTAAAAATCGTCAAAAGAAGCCTAGGTGCCTTTTCTTGTCTCCACCATCCATTTTGGGTGCCTAGAGGAAAATGAACTTCAAATCACTTCCAACTGTAGCACCTAGTGTTAGAACCTTCAAAATGACTAAATCTTACTAAAGGAAGTCTAGGTGCCTATTGTCACTTGGATCATCATGAATGAGTGCCTAAGTGGAAGGAGAATAAGCATCTTGTATGGAGGCGTACTTTTGTGTCTAAATAACCTTATTTTGGTGCCTTGAAGGAAGATGTTCTAAATCCTAAGATCTAGCGCCTAAGTGTAAAATGGTCTCCTATAGGTTTGAACAAGTGATTGAAGCCATCAAATTGCCAGGAAATGAGCTAAGTATACTAAGGTGCCTTTTCTTGTCTAAACTATCCATTTTGGTGCATAGGAGGAAGCAGATTCAACATTATGAATCAAGGCACCCTTTGCCATCAAAACAACCTCACATTGGCGCCTTGGAGGAAATCAACTTAAAACTACAAGTCTTGGATTTTTTTCATGTTTTGATGATGTCTTTTGAGAACAATTATAATGATTGAAGGATGAGGTGGGTAAAAAGTCTTCATCTAGCTTAGGCGTCCATTCAACTCTGAACAACCTTACATTTGCACCTAAGATGAAGGGGACTTTCTTAAATATTTAAGCATTGATTAACAAACATGAAAACCTTAGGCGCAATTTTCAACTCATTTTACCTTTGATGAGCGCTTAACTTGGAGAGAACACCTATTAGCATCAAGACACTATTTCATGCTCAGAACATCACATATCAATGCCTAAACATGAAGAAGCTTAAACTATGAAATCTGATGTTACTTTGATTCAAAAATGAAGAAAATGAGCCAAAGAATCTAGGCGCATATTGTCACTTGAGCCACCTTCAACTAGTGCCTAGTCTTGTGAAGGAGGCAAGAATCGTGGATAAAAGACCTCACCTTGTTTGAAAGTGTTGAAAGGCTAAGGAATGGGCTAAGTTCATCTAGGCGCACTAAGACATCTATAATTGATTGAGGTCATTAAAATGATAAATATGAGGCTATCTTTTGCTAGGTGCATATTTCAACTTTCACATACCTTAATCTACACCTTGACTTTGAGGAGTTAGTTTATGCTTTAAAATGATTTCTATGTGTTTATATGATTCAATATTAGTCAATAATTTAATATGCCGGTACAACGTAGCTCAGAATGTTTCAGCATGTTTGGGTGCAAAATAGGACCATGCCTAGCCTAAACATACCCATCCAGACACATTGGAACTGTCAGTTTGGCCACACAAGGAGAAGAACAAAAGTTACACCCCTTTGCAACTTTACACTGCCTCCTTCTGATGATTTTTGGGGCAACAGAAAACCTTTCACCACAGGCAAACACCTCAGAGATATAAAAAACTGAGAGCTTATTGTAGAGGCACTCTACATGATTGTGTTGCCTTAGACAGAATGTTTCTAAGTGACACGATTTTTGAGTAACATCTCGTCAAAGATTGCTGCCTTTTTGCACTTTGGACTCTTCAGGGATATCATCGATACAATGTAGCTCGGACTGTTTCAACATGTTTGGGTGAAAAATAGGACCATGCCTAGTGTAAATGTACCCATCCGAACGCGTTGGAATAGTCAGTTTGGTCGCATCAGGAGCAGGACGAAAGTTACACCCCTTTGCAACTTTACACTGCCTCCTTCTGATGATTTTTAGAGTAGCAGAAAACCTTTCACCATGGGTAAATGCCTCAGAGATATAAAAAATGAGAGGTTATTGTAGAGGCACTCTACATGATCGTGTTTCCTCAGACGAAATGTTTTTAAGTGACACAATTTTCGAGTAACATCTCATCAAAGATTGCTTCCTTTTTGCACTTTGGACTCTTCAGGGATATCATCGGTACAATGTAGCTCAGACTGTTTCGACATGTTTGGGTAAAAAATAGGACCATACCTAGTGTAAATGTACCCATCTAGACACGTTGGAATAGTCAGTTTGTTCGCATCAAGAGCAAGATGAAAGTTACACCCCTTTTCAACTTTACACTGCCTCCTTCTGACAATTTTTGGGGCAGTAGAAAACCTTTCACCACAGGCAAATGCCTCAGAGATATTAAAAACTGAGAGAGGTTATTGTATAGGCACTCTACGTGATCGCGTTTCCTCAGACAGAATATTTCTAAGTGACACAATTTTTGAGTAACATCTCATCAAAGATTGCTACCTTTTTGCACTTTGGACTCTTCAGGGATATCGTCGGTACAATGTAGCTCAGACTGTTTCGACATGTTTGGGTGAAAAATAGGACCATGCCTAGTGTAAATGTACCCATCTGGATGCGTTAGAATAGTTAGTTTGGTTGCATCAGGAGCAGGATGAAAGTTACACCCCTTTGCAACTTTACACTACCTCCTTCTGACGATTCTTGGAGCAGCAGAAAACCTTTCACCACGGGTAAATGCCTCGGAGATATAAAAAATAAGAGAGGTTATTGTAGAGGCACTCTATATGATCATGTTGCCTTAGATGGAATGTTTCTAAGTGACATAGTTTTCAAGTAACATCTCGTCAAAGATTGCTGCCTTTTTGCACTTTGGACTCTTCAGGGATATCATCGGTACAATGTAGCTCGGACTGTTTCGACATGTTTGGGTGAAAAATAGGATAATGCCTAGTGTAAATGTACCCATCTAGATGTGTTGGAATAGTCAGTTTGGTTACATCAGGAGTAGGACACCAAAAATGCAAAAGTTGATTTTTACAACTTGACAACATTGACATTTTTTTGCAATAGGACTCAAAGACTCAAACTAACCCCAAATGACTCAAAGTGACTTAAAAATAAATGAAATGGTCTTAGAAGTCCTTATTACATACAATTGACTCAATCAAAACAAAATTTAATTTTTTGACCCCTCTAGTTAGAAACCAAGACACCTAGAGACACCTATATTTTATACATTACCTAGATTTTATACATTATTCTCAGGATCAACTTCATCCATCACTTAGGTCTAACCCCATGAGCATAACATGATGATGTAAAAATATGTATATCTGTAAAAATGCAGTAGGAAATAAAAAAAGACAAACCTTACAAATTAATGTGCATACTTACAACTCAATGTAACATGACTTTACAAAATCAATGTGAATACTTACAAATTAATCTAATGAACCATCTAGGACTGTTCTACTCTTTATTGTGTCAAGTATTGTTTCATGGTCAGACTCACGCACCTTCCACAAGATTTTGTTCAAAGGTCTACCCCGATACTGTATCAAATGAACATTGGTTGCCATGACAAGGTTCGAGTAATGAAGAATCTTCCGATGCGTGTCAAAGTCTTGAAACAGCCAAACATTAACACTCTTATGTGGGTACCTTCTAAGCCATGTTCCAGTAATAACCACTGAGCCTGTAGGGTATTCGATATTTTCTCCATCTGTAACTGGGGCCTCCAATTTCTTTTTGGCCTCAACACAATGACATAAGTAATAAACTATTCCCTCTTCATTATCTTCATCTGTAATAACTGCATATACGTGCCCTACACTGATATGTGTAGCAAATTAGATGAAATTAGTCAACATTACAAAAACACTACAAAGTAAGATGACATTAGGAATTTCAAAAACTATGCAAATAGATATATTACTTGGTTGAACTAGATCTGATATGTGGTCAAAGTCAACTGATGATTCCATTTGTGTTAGTTCCAGTGCCGTCGAGGGTCGATACGTGTCAAGTGGGCTAAGATAACTGCCATTCGTCAACCCACTCCTTTGACTCGCACTCATCCCAGGCTTGAATTGTATAGGAAGAACAAAAGCATGACATCTTTTGCATATGGATACTCCATGAACTTGCAATTAAGCTTCTGAAAGAGTGCATCTCATTTGATCCTATTAGTGTAGAACAGTCCTCATATGGTGCAATGTTAGTATCATCTATCAACCAAAAAAATCTACGAACTGAAGACTTACCTTCATTACCTGGACCCATGGAATCATTACACCACTCGACAATCGATTTTGCATCTATCAACTTTGCATTGTCTTTGTACTTCAACTCTTCTCGTGGTATGGCTCTTTTGATACATGCTCCTACACCATCATGTTCCCCCTTTCCATGCCTAGCCTCACAAAAGTTCCACATATGTTGAATACCTGTAAGATTATGCCTCCTACTCAGCCAATAGAAATTTTGTGAGTTCTTGAATTGTGACGCATAGTTATCTGACCATATGATATGTTGACTGAATGATATGCCTCTTCTAGCCAAATCATTGTAGAACACCTGAAAGCAACCTTGCATGAACTCTGTAGAATGCATGCGATCATCACTAATATAGAAACTATACTCCCTTATGATCTTTTTGTCATCCTCTATACTATCATTCGCATGAATAAATGCCATGTGGACAAATATAGAAACCTGTGTAGAGTTGTAATATTGTGATTGCACCTCACACTGTGGCTGTAGACTGTAGTTCTCTGCAAAGTTGACAACTGAAACAATGCTACCAACCAGAAATGTGTCCTTGCATAACTTGAATTGCAAGTCCAACCATCGATCTCTATGGGCATGTCTTGCATACTCATACACTATGCTATTACAATATATAGGCATAAACTGATACACTGGAATCTTTTCAATAACCAATTCACACCTCTTTGCTTCTTTACCATCTTTTGTATTGTATGCCACTATTTTATACTTGCCAAACTCTACTAGTTTGTTTCCAACCGCATGTGTTCTTTCCATATGTTCACATATTGGCAAATGTTGCAAGCCACCGCAATGATGACATGTGTCATCCAAGCATAATTTCTTGTAGAATATTTGACCTTCCTCTCTTTCACATAAATTCTTGATATGAAGTCTCTTGAAGATGTTGGTGGGGCACGTATGGCACAACCCTGCAAAACATTGTTAGTATGCATATCTAAACATATAGACCTATAAACATCAAAATGGTTAGAAAATTCAATATGTAATCTACAACAACAAGTAGTGCATGTGTGATTTATTTTGACATAGAAAGGTTTTAGCATTTCAAAATATCTTTGACAAATTTTAATTTGAGGATACTTCTCTAGAAATTTACCATAAAACTGTGTTTGTGTCTCATCCAAAAAATGCTTTGGATGTGGCTCACGGTTCTGACTACCGATTCTCCTTCTTACCACATCCTTTTGATTTAGAGATACCCTTGTGTAATTGTTCCAAAAGTCTTCAATTAGTGATCTCAATGCTTCAACAATTGGTTTATCTTTTCATGGTAGTATCCCCAAGAACACCCATAATTCATTGGCATTAGTGTCCTCAATTCTTCGGCGTCTTCCAACAGCTCTTGATAAAGTTTTCCTATTAATTCTCAATTCTTGACTCATCTTTCTAATGAGACGAGCTTTCCTAGTTTGACTACTTACTATAGTCGATGTAATCACATGTCGTGTTACATTACTATCTTTTGTGCGTGAGGTGTTACCCACACTTTCATACGCACTCATTAGATTCTTGACAATAGATTTTTCACTTGAAGCCTCTAATGTTCTCAACCCAAGAATCTTCATGATGGACCTATACTTTATACTTTGCATCATTTCAATTAATAGTTGACATCTTGCAGTCTCATTTAACTTTTCAAAGAACAATCTTCAAATCTTATGAGCATATCTTCTACAAGTGCGTTTTGGAATCATACCTTCCATTGGCTACAAAATATTCTCATCAATATCAATCAAATACTTTGGCTTTCTATGCAAAATTCTAGGTGGTGTTAAGTTAGGTAAATTCATCTCAACATTAGAAATTTCATCAATATTTAAATGAGATGGGCTAGATGGCATACCTTCAATCGAAGATGGAATAGATGACATACCTTGAGGTTGAGGTGGGAACGATGGCGTACCTCCTTCATCACATGTGAGTGATGATGTACTCTAAACTTGAGATGTGGTAGATGGTGTCCCTACATGTTGACTTGTGGTAGAGGACATGTCTCCAACTATGGTATTCAAATCTCTCATAGCATGAAGTTTTTGCATTTGTTCTCTTTGTGCCGCCAATACCATATCTCTTTGTGATGGTTGTGGTTCCTCTTCGATTGGCATGTCTTCATTAATCATGTCCAATTTCCTCTTCTCATGAAGTTCCCTCATAGCCACTGCTTTCTTTGCATTCTTAGCTTCTATCTCTTCCTGTGTTGGTTTAATTCTTAATCGTTTCCTCGGCATGACAGAGAATTTGTCTGTAGCATGATAAAGAGACCAATATTAGTTCCTAAGAAATGAATACAAGATAATAGTGGGATTGTATTTTATTATGTTGTAAGGATTTATTCTTGTATAGTTTGACATCATGGTATGTTAAGGTCTGTTTATTACACATAATTATTAAAGAGCCCAAGTGTAGAAAATATACATGGCATCATGTGAGATTGTAGGCTACTTTCTTGATTGGGAATGTGTCTATTTTAAACATATATGATAAAGCATGATAAATTAATTCAAATAGAATTAAGGAAAATGTAAAGAACATGCATGTAAAGACTTGACATACCTAAAAAATGAATATTCGAATGGAGAGAGTACCCAATTATGTAGTGTTTTTTTCTTCTTGCATCAAACTCCTCAACAACTTGAGTGTTTCACCACTTTCTTCCTTTTCAAATTTAAATTGAATAACACTCAAATATAATTACTAACAACAATACTTTTAACCAATCTATAATATTAAATTCCTAAAATTGAATCACAATTAACATTGCAACACTACAAAAATTGAAACTTGAATAGATATATATCAAACTTGGTGTGAAAACTATGTTATTTTCTCCTTCTCAAGTTGGCAAAGAAGAAAAGGTGGTGGAAAGATCATGCAAAGGTGGTAGAATGTGTAAAATGTGCATGTGAACTTCCCAACAGCATGAAAGCACTTCTTTTTTGTTAGAGCACGCGCATAATCAGCATAAAAACAGAGCATGTGGGCCTGGATCATAGGGGTCAACACTTTTTTACTGTTTCTATAGCAGGACAAAATGCAAGTGTGTTATAATGCGCTCATGTTTTGTTGTGCTATAGATTGATCCATAAATATTTGTGCCTATCTCACCTTTACAATATCTCAACTCTAGTTCCATCAGCTCATGTTCTATATCTCACTTATCTCTCCCCCTCACCTCTCTACCTCTCCCCTTTCTATGTCTCTTAGTCGTTCCTTGTCTACCTCAACCCTAAACCTTATCCCTAAACCCTAATCCCTCAACCCTCAACTCTAATCCCTCATCCCTAAACCCTAAACACTATCCCTATTCCTAAACCCTCAACAGGCTCGATACTATACCTTAAACCCTAATCCCTTATCCCTAAACCCTCCAACCCTATCCCTAATCCGCATACCCTTGACACTCTACTTTAACCCTAATCCCTCAACCCTAACCCTCAACCCTCGAACCTCAATGTACTCAACCCTCTAACCTCAAACCCTAATCCCTCAACCCTTAACTCTGATCCCTCGACCCTCAACCCTATCCCTAAACCCTAAACCCTAAAGCCTCAACCCTCAACCCTCAACGTCAAATCTTAATCCCTCAACCCTTAACTCTAATCCCTCAACCCTAAACCTTATCTCTAAACCCTAAACACTATCCCTATTTCTAAACCCTCAATGGGCTCGATACTATACCTTAAACCCTAATCCCTTATCCCTAAAACGTCCAACCCTATCCCTAATCCTTATACCCTTGACACTCTACTTGAACCCTAATCCCTCAACCCTCAACCCTATCCCAAAACCCTTAACCCTCAAACCTCAATGTACTCAACCCTCAACGTCAAACCCTAATCCCTCAACCCTTAACATTGATCCCTTGACCCTCAACCCTATCCCTAAACCCTAAAGCCTAAACCCTCAACCCTCAATGTCAAATCCTAATCCCTCAACCCTTAACTCTAATCCCTCAACCCTAAACCCTATCCCTAAACCCTAAACACTATCCCTATTCCTAAACCCTCAACGGGCTCGATACTATACCTTAAACCCTAATCCCTTATCCCTAAACCCTCCAACCCTATCCCTAATCCTTATACCCTCGACACTCTACTTTAACCCTAATCCCTTGACCCTCAACCCTATCCTGAAACCCTTAACCCTCGAACCTCAATGTACTCAACCCTCAACGTCAAACCCTAATCCCTCAACCCTTAACTCTGATCCCTCGACCCTCAACCCTATCCCTAAACCCTAAAGCCTAAAGCCTCAACCCTCAACCCTCAACGTCAAATCCTAATCCCTCAACCCTTCACTCTAATCCCTCAACCCTAAACCCTATCCCTAAACCCTCAACACTATACCTTAAACCCTAATCCCTCAATTCTCAACCCTAAACCTTATCCCTAAACCCTAATCTCTCAACCCTCATCCCTCAACTCTAATCCCTCATCCCTAAACCCTAAACGCTATCCCTATTCCTAAACCCTCAACAAGCTTGATACTATACCTTAAACCCTAATCCCTTATCCCTAAACCCTCCAACCCTATCCCTAATCCTTATACCTTCGACACTCTACTTTAACCCTAATCCCTCGACCCTCGACCCTCAACCCTATCCCAAAACCCTTAACCCTTGAACCTCAATGTACTCAACCCTCAACGTCAAACCCTAATCCCTCAACCCTTAACTCTGATCCCTCGACCCTCAACCCTCAACGTCAAATCCTAATCCCTCAACCCTTAACTCTAATCCCTCAACCCTAAACCCTATCCCTAAACCCTAAGCACTATCCCTATTCCTAAACCCTCAACAGGCTCGATACTATACCTTAAACCCTAATCCCTTACTCTACTTTAACCCTAATCCTTCGACCCTCAACATTATATCTTAAGCCTTAAACCCTCATCCCTAAATCCTCAACCCTCAATCCTTAAACCTTCAACCCTAAACCCTATCCCTAATACCTCTACCCTCGACACTCTAACCCTAACCTCGACATTAAACACTAATCTGTCAACCCTAAACCCTATCCCTAAACCCTCAATCATCAACACTATACCTTAAACCCTAATCCATCAACCCTAAAACCTAATCCCTCAACCCTCAACCCTAAACACTATCAATAAACCCTCAACCCTCGACACTATACCTTAAACCCTAATCCCTCAACCCTCAACCGTCAACCCTAATCCCTCATCCCTAAACCCTAAATGCTATCCCTATTCCTAAACCCTCAACCCTCGACACTATACCTTAAACCCTAATCCCTTATCCCTAAACCCTAAACCCTATCCATCAACCCTTAACCCTTAAAAATTAAACCCTAAACCTATCCATAAACCCTCGACGCTCAACACTATATTTTAAACCCCAATCCCTTAACCCTTAGCCCTAAAGCCTCAACCCTCAATCGTTAAACCTTCAACCCTAAACCCTCTACCCTCAACACTCTACTTTAACCCTAATCCCTTGACCATCAACCCTATCCCTAAACCCTCAACCCTTAACCCTCAACTCTCAACATTAAACCCTAATCCCTCAACCCTAAACCCTAATCCCTCAACCCTAAACCCTATCCCTAAACCCTCAACCCTCAACACTATGCCTTAAACCATAATCCCTCAACCCTAAACCCTAAACCCAACAAAACTGCTTTGCCATATGTTAGGTTGTTAAACCCATCATTTTTTACACTCTTCTCTTAAAGATATCTGAGTTGCAAGAATATGTCAGAAAAATGGCTATGAACTTTTTTAATGTTAGTAATGTTATATGGCATGTTTTTCTAGCCCATCTGGGGTTCATTATGCCAATAGGTGTACACACTATGAGAAAAGCTTTGTGTATGGTACATCCACAGTGAGTAATTAATAGTTGAATTCATAAGGATGATCATTATGAGAAAAGCTTTGCATTGGGGTACATCTATGTTTCTTGCTGTCCACCCCGCACTTAGGGGAGGTATATTGTTATGAAACAGGCAAATAATCTCCCATTGTTTATTGGCTCTATCCACAAGAACTACTAAACTTTTTTCTCTTGGTAATTGTAGAGGACATTCACCTATTTTTGGCAACTCCTGCATTCCCAAACCATTACAAAAACTAAGTTATTTTAACCCAATAAATAGTTGATTGCATTGATTTAATACTCTACTATATTAGAGCTTAGCATTCACACAAATGCAGATGTTCATATTATAGAAGACTGGATTATATTAGACTATTAGAGATCCCTCAGAAAAATGTAATAACAAAACTGCTTTGCCTTATGTTAGCTTACAATTAAACCCATTCTTTTTGACACTCTTCTATTAATAAAGTAAGAGTAATAAGAATAGAAGGCAGAGAATTTGATCTTACTAGTATGCATGGTCGGTTTACATTCCGTGACTTCATTTTCATTGAATAAAAAGGTAAATATCTGATTTGAAAGGTGGGGCAGAGTTCATTGTCATGTGCTTTTCTAGATGATAGGGTCCATAATGTCCAGGGTTCTTCAAAGAATGGCTTGTAACATAATTAAGTTTTTGTTATACCAATCCTCTAGGTAAAGCTACAATTCAAATGCCTGCTTTGAAAGTTGAAATAAATTAAATTAGACTTTCAATTTTGATTGTCTTCCATTGCTTCAACAACATCATTGTTTTCTTCATCAGAAACCAATTCAAGATCGACAACTTGCTGCCCATTGGTTGACTTGAATTGCATCCTTTGTTAGAAGAAGGGAATTTTTTATCTGTATCAATGTTGGTATTCATAAGCTGAAGAGCATTGATATTTTTCACACACCCTGTTCTTTGAAATATCTTAACCTTAAAATATGACTTGGATATGTACTTGAACACGGCGAAATCTCCAATCTTTAGCCCATGATGATTCACAAAATTTTCCCAACCCTTCCTAAATTCTAGTTTATTTATGGTACCCCTTAATTGTACATCCCACTCCTGCCCACCTGGCCCTTGAAGAAGGAGGCACGCCCATTAAACCAACTCATTCGACAACTTACTGCCCATCGGTTCACTTGAACTGCATACTCTGTTAGAAGAAGGGCATCTTTTATCTGTATCAATGTTGTATTCATAAGCTGAAGAGCATTGATATTTTTCACACACCCTGTTCTTTAAAATATCTTAACCTTAAAATATGACTTGGATATGTACTTGAACACAACGAAATCTCCAATCTCTAGCCCATGATGATTCACAAAATTTTCCCAACCCTGCCTAAATTCCAATTTATTTATGGTACCCCTTAATTGTACATCCCACTCCTGCCCACCTGGGCCTTGAAGAAGGAGGCACGCCCATTAAACCAACTCATTCGACAACTTGTTGCCCATCAATTGACTTGAACTGCATACTCTGTTAGAAGAATGGCATCTTTTATATGTATCAATGTTGGTATTCATAAGCGGAAGAGCATTGATATTTTTCACACACCCTGTTCTTTGAAATATTTTAACCTTAAAATATGACTTGGATATGTATTTGAACACAACAAAATCTCCAATCTCCAGCCCATGATGATTCACAAAATTTTCCCAACCCTGCCTAAATTCTAGTTTATTTATATGGTACCCCTTAATTGTACATCCCACTCGTGCCCACCTAGGCCTTGAAGAAGGAGGTACGCCCATTAAACCAACTCATTCGACAACTTGTTGCCCATCGGTTCACTTGAACTGCATACTCTCTTAGAAGAAGGGCATCTTTTATCTGTATCAATGTTGGTATTCATAAGCTGAAGAGCATTGATGTTTTTCACACACCCTGTTCTTTGAAATATCTTAACCTTAAAATATGACTTGGATATGTACTTGAACACAACGAAATCTCTAATCTCCAACCCATGATGATTCACAAAATTTTCCCAACCCTGCCTAAATTCTAGTTTATTTATATGGTACCCCTTAATTGTACATCCCACTCCTGCCCACCTGGGCCTTGAAGGAGGCATGCCCATTAAACCAACTCATTCGACAACTTGTTGCCCATTGGTTGACTCGAACTGCATACTCTGTTAGAAGAAGGGCATCTTTTATCTATATCAATGTTGGTATTCATAAGCTGAAGAGCATTGATATTTTTCACACACCCTATTCTTTGAAATATCTTAACCTTAAAATATGACTTGGATATGTACTTGAACACAACGAAATCTCCAATCTCCAGCCCATGATGATTCACAAAATTTTTCCAACCCTGCCTAAATTCTAGTTTATTTATGGTACCCCTTAATTGTACATCCCACTCCTGCCCACCTGGGCCTTGAAGAAGGAGGCACACCCATTAAACCAACTCATTCGACAACTTGTTGCCCATCGGTTGACTTGAACTGCATACTCTGTTAGAAGAAGGGCATCTTTTATCTGTATCAATGTTGGTATTCATAAGCCGAAGAGCATTGATGTTTTTCACATACCCTATTCTTTGAAATATCTTAACCTTAAATTATGACTTGGATATGTACTTGAACACAACAAAAACTCTAATCTCCAGCCCATGATGATTCACAAAATTTTCCCAACCCTTCCTAAATTCCAGTTTATTTATGATACCCCTTTATTGTACATCCCTAAACCCTAAACCCTAATCCCTTAACCCTAAACCCTAATCCCTAGTCCCTAAACCATAAACCCTAATCCCTAATTATAATTTATGGTACCCTAATCCCTAAACCCTAAACCCTTATCCCTTATCCCTAAACCATAAACCCTATCCCTAAATCCTCAACCCTCAACACTTAAACCTTAAATCTTAAACCCTATCCCTAAACCCTCAACCCTCAAAACTATACCTTAAACCCTAATCCCTCAACCCTAAACTTTCAACCCTAATCCCTCTACCCTCAACACTCTACCTTAACCCTAATCCCTCGACCCTCAACCCTAAACGCTATCCCTAAAGCCTCAACCCTAAACCTTAATCCCTCAAGGTCCTAAACTCTAATCCCTTATCCCTAAACTCTAAATCCTATCCCTAAACCCTCAACCCTCAACCTTAAACCTTAATCACTCAATCCTTATCCACCCCTCTCCTCCCCAATCTGGCTCACCCCCATGTCTACCCTCCTCTACCCTCAACACTATACATACATACATATAGGCATACATAGATACATACATACATATAGGCATACATATAGGCATACATACATGATTAATAACCTTGAACATAAAAAAATTCAAGGGGGACATAATGCGACCGCGTTATAACACGGTCGAGCTATTGCAAACATGACAAACAATGCACAAACTTCTGCGGAAAAGGAAAAATGCAAAGTAGAACATAACGCGAGCGCGTTATAATGCGCTCCTGTTATGTTTTGCTTTGGGAATCCCAAGCCTTGGGCTTGGGATTTTCTTTGGATTTCCAACCCAAAGGCTTGGAGTGCCTTCCCAATGTCCAGAGACGTGTTTTTCTATATTCAACAGGATTTTACATAATTTTGTTCGTGCTAACCCTCAAATTTGCACGTGTTTCAAGGTCGAACAAATCAAACACCTGGTAATGTTAGGCTTTCTCTTAGCTATTTGACGATGTGATTTTTTTCACATTTTGACAATGTCAAGCCTTTCATCTTTAATTTCTTTTGTTTGTGTGTCCGTTTTTGGACAAAAACCACTGTTTGGTCTTTTTTTTTGTAAATTAACTATTCATTGAAATTTCAAAAAATTACATATTTAGAAACTAGAATCCATTCTACACATATTAAAAAAAGAAAAAAATGATTTTCAATTAGTTGTCAAAATTTATAGGGGTAGCACAGCCAAATTCTATTTTTTAGGATGTGTCCACTTTGAAAATTAGTAAAAAATCAAATATTCATCAAAAAATTATCAAAAAAATCGGGCATAAACTACATGCTGTTAGATAATTTCTCACTGAAGTGATTTTAAAAATACGAAAAAAAAGTTGACCTTTTGAGGGAGCCACAAAACATGCTATGTTATGTTTTTTTGACAGAAACAACACCAATTTATGTGGCTCCCTCTTTTGAACCCCTTAATGTATACCATTTTCAAAAAAAAATAGTAGTTTAGAAAGTAGACTTGGAGTACTACAAACATTGTTTTGGTTGCATCTCCAAATTTTGAGTGTAACTATGCTCAATTTCTCATCCAAGGCCAACATTTCCTGATTTCAGAAAAAAAAAAAAAAAAAAAAAAAAAAAAAAAAAGTGGCCACTTAAGACCCCTTTTTGGCCCCCCATCTTCTTGCACTTACCCTTAGCCACTTGATGAACATTTTATTTTGTCTCCCTAAGATCATTACCTTTTTAAATAATATTATACTTTTAAATTTTTGAAGGGTAAGAAGATGTAGAAGATGACGATGATCTATACTTCAATGCATTATATGCAAGCAAATTGATCTAAAGATTCTTTAAGTGAGTGAGCATGTCTCTAAAAGAACCTAGTTAAGTGTACATTATTCTTAATGATAGGAAAAAATCCTTCATGAAACTTAATTTGGAGTTCATCACCATCAAATTGATGCTTAAGTTTTCCACATAATGATTGAAAACAAATAACATAATCATCGATAGGATCATTGCTTCTTTGGGGACATTTAGTCAAATCATTTAAAGTTATTTTCAATCTTACATTTATGTGAAAATTTTGTAAGAAAATGGTGTCTAATTCATCAAAATAATGTATGGAACCCAAAGGTAAAGAATAAAACCATTAAATATCACAATCTCTCAAGGTCCTTAGAAATGGCTTAGCTAAGATCTCATCCTCGTATGCAAAATCTAAACATGTCGCATTGAAAGATTGCAGATGAACATTGGGTCACCTTTTCTATTGTATAGCTCAAGTCTTGGTGTAAGAAACCCAAGAGGCAACGAATATGTAACAACCTCAAAAGAAATTGGTGTGCAATGCGGAGCATTGTACATGATGGAATCCTTGTTATGAGGCATATCATTCACTTACTTTTTAAGATTGGCCATATTGAAATAGTCTATCCAAGGTGGAGATAAGGATAATAGTTGTGTTAGAGAGTGTGACAATGGAAATATTGTAATGAGGTTGTGTAATGAAAGATAATTTCATGGCCATGGAAGGAGGGGTTAGATTATAAAGTGGAGTGGACATGGGGTGGGAAGGAAGAATAGTGTTATTCAGAGGATAGGAGGAGGTATAACACTAGTACATATGTGGATGGATGAGATGTGAGTGGAACATTAATGGAGGTAAAAGGAGATAAGCCACTAAAAATAGGTATGGAATAGGTAGGGGTGACACTAGGAGTGACAACATGAGTGGTAGTAGCCATAAAAGGGGCAACTATAAAAGGAGAAGGTTCAGTAGAAGATGAAGGATTGGAGGATACACCATTGGAAGAAGACAACAAAGTACTAATACCATGAAGAATATATGTGCCAAATGGAGCACATACTAATGTTTGATGTAAAAGAGTTTCCAATTGTTGAGAAGATTACACCTTGGTGAGTGCATCAATAAGCAATTAGCTAGGAAAAGCAAGATCTTGTCTAACTATACATGTGTCATGGTCATAATCATGTTGTTCTTCATGCTCCTTTAAATTATTTTCAACATGAGCATCATAATGGACCTCATTATTGGATTAAGTAGCCATGCTAGGGTTTAAATGAGCACTCCTTCGTAAACGATGATTAGGATCTCGAGTAGATAGTGCTAAGAGAGATATAAAGATGAAGTAATGTAAATCACTCTCAAATTTGTAAAATAAAAAAAAAAAAATTAAAAGATCATATCTAAAAATTAAACTCTAATGGAAAATCCAAGGGTAGTTAGGGTGGGAAAAAGTAAGGTCACAGCTATAGTAATAGTATATGTATGGCCCTCTTTTTAGTTCCCATTCATCTCCACGAACGGGTTATCCACTTGAATGAAAGGCTAGGGTCTCTCATCTCACTAGAGTAGCCAAATTCTACATGGTTGTCTTACTTATCTTAAACCACCTGAAAGAACTCACTCAAAGTCAATGAACCACAAACCCTAAAAATACGAGGAAGCTCTAGAGAACCAATAAGAAAGGGAAGTCAAACCCTAGGTAAATCTAAAGATAAGATATAGCACTCATAAAATTAGATCTAAAAACCCTAATTTAGAAGGAAAAAGATTAAGGGGTGTGCAATAAGTTGGGTTCACCAAAAATGTAAAGAAATAAAATCCTTTACATGGATTAAATTTGGGTTAATTAAATTAATGCAATCAAAAAGCAAATAACTAACCTAGATTAGGACAAATAATTACAATAAATACACAAAAATTAAATGCAACGGATATGGGTACTTAGCTTTAAAATTGATGATGGAAGAATAGTGTTGAAGTTGTGTAGAATCGATTCACCACTATTGAATAATTAATTGCCACTATATGATCATTGTCTCAAGTTTTGCGTCATCTCAAAAAACTTTGCAGTTCACTCCTGGGTGCTACAAGTTCAATACCAAATGTAGCAAAATTGATCTACTACATGGATTTGATCTATTGGGTGGGATTGATCTAATAAAATATGCACCTAAAAACATGTTCACCTTCATCTTCTAGATAGCTAAACTTGAAGGTAGTGTTTAAGGACACCATTTGGAAGTTTTCCAACTCAATAGATGAATGGGTTCTATTAGGTCAAACCCCTCTGGTGAGCCAAATAAATAGCAATGGGCAATATCAAAGACAACATACACATACATGTAGATGGCCTATATGAAGACACAGATATGATTTGCTTCTTTATTGTTTTTTAGAAATTAAAGTGTGCACTAATAATTTTATCTTTGTAATTTCCTTGTTCTTCCTTATGAAATTAAGTGCACATTGAATGTCTTTAAATACCATAACATAGAAACATGTTTCATAAAACATGTGCTACAATAGCTAGTAGAAAGGGGTGAGAAAGTTGAAATTTGAATTTTAGGATCAATTTCGCATGCCTTGGGTTAAACTAGGTCAATCCCAAGTGAGGTGGAAGTAAACCTTAGGGCTAAAATGATAATTTTGAGATAAGGAACAAATGTATGGAATTAAGTGTGAATGATCATGCAAAAATGATGAGTAAAAGGAAAATGTATGGAAATTTGTGCAAATAGGGGTGAAACAATTGTGGATAGGAATCAAGCCATGACCCAAGCTTAATACAAGATTATGCCACTTGTCAATATGTTATTACATTAACACATTCCACCAAAGTGGACATAAAACTAAATGGGAAATGGCATGGGTGTGCTAATTTCATAATTACAATTGTAAAATCAACTCTTTAAGGTAACTAAACAATCTAAATCTCTATGGCTATTTTTTAGTTTTTACAATAGTCTCAGTGCCTTTGAACATTTGCTAATCGATAAAAGAAGTATGGCCTCTAAGCTTGTCTAATTACATTCAACATGTATCTAGAATTTTCTTTCTGATAATAAACTATTTTCCCTCCCCTACTATACCTAATATCCATTCTTTGCTTTGGGATCTAATATAACATTAGCAATTTTAAAATAGATGCAAGAGCTCAATATTTTTCCCTCTATTGAGTTATTGTGAAGTTATGATAGTAGACCCTAATAATTTTTTCGAATATTAGATCAAAATTCCTTATTGTCTGGCTAAAAGAATTTTGCTTTTATAAATTTAACATTACACATATTCCATAAATATAGTCAATTAGTAAAATAGTCCATAAGCTTTTCCATGTTGCTTCAATCATGGAAGGTATGCACTGTCTTTACAAAAATTAATATGAAAAAAAATCCTCTTGACATATGGTATATTTTACAAAATGAAGATTAAACTAAGTCTGCCCTTGGTGGAACTACTTGGGAAGTAAAAAATAGAGACAAAGACATGATCCATTATGTGAAAAAAAAAAAACATTAATTTATCGTACTACCAATACAACAAGGGAATAAAATAGTTCCTTTTTCATCTACCAGCATTACCATCTTGTGCATTTGATCCACAAGCCTCTAAAGAAATTATATGTTACTATAGTCAGCACTTTTGTGCTCTCCTCTACAACACTTGCACTCAACACACAACTCCCAATGTCATTGCACACTTTTGAACATGACACTGTGTGTTGCTTATCACACACTTCCTACACATGGCTATGCATAACTTTATGTGGTATGCCTAACGAATCAATAGATCTACACATGGATGGCTCCAACCAATTAACAAAACACAAATTATTAGGGAGCACAACTGACAGGGAAATTACAAGGTTGAGGATTCATATTGAGCCATTATAACTTATTCCCTCTTATTTGTAACTATAATTTACTCTTTATATTCTCGTGTTCATTCACATTGAGGGATGATGATGAATATTGTATAGTCATAGGCAAACTAATCTGAAGTATCTTCCCCATTCTGGTCATAGAGATTCTCATTCCTCATCATGCACTTGTAACCTATTCATTTCTAAATTTGAATGGAAGTAGCATATCCATTTTGCTAAAAGTCTTATGCTTGTATTTGATTGTGTGTTAGTTATTAATTCTTTGTTTATTGTACATAATCTATAAACCCCATCTTTCTTAAGAGGGGTGTGTCCCTCAGACCACATGGGATCTAGATCATTAATATCATAGCATTGTTTTCACATGCCAATACAAATGAATACTCAATAGCAAAAGGACGGTTGTTCACTCAATTCATCTTAAAAGTTACCGAATGCAAATCTCAACAAGAGAAAAATGATAGATGCAAAGAAACCATTAGAAGTGTCCTCAAACATTTGAAACATGATCAATGACACTCTAGAAGCACAATAATAGGAATTCTTCAAACAATTCTAGGATCTCATGGATCAACTTGGACCAATGCCACAATGCACCAAACTACTTGTTCCCACCCAACTCCAAAATATTTTCATGTTACAAGTAAACCTAGACATGTAGATGTTCAGAGACAAGATCAATGTCATAGCATTGGACATCCAGGTGCAACAACTAGTAGTGCATTTCTCTATAAATCACTTCACAAATGAAAAGATTTGTTTTGTAGTGTTGAAAATGTCCATTGTAGTGTCCCACTAGTGGCATATACTCAACGTGAAACGTAAGAGGGATTATGATTCGATTCGGATGTAGAATTCCTTCATCAATGCTTTGGAGGAGGAATTCTACTGCCTTGGACATTTTGAGGATGGGTATATGAACTTTCAATAATTGTAGCAATATAAGAAGCAATCAGTTGAAGACTACACCAATTAGTTCCACAACTACTTTGTGCTTATGCATGAAGACATTCCCAAGAAACATGGTGCAAGGTGCTCAAGTACATAAGTGGGTTATCACCTTATCTCTGCACAAAGATAGTGTAATGCCCCAAGATTTTTCCCAGGACATTAACAATCAATGAATAGACAAACAATTTTTTGTGTTATAATTGCAACACACACATGGCACAATTTCATGCTTATGCCCTAAATTTTCCACAACACAATGTGACGACACTCAATAGAGCACCAAGCCAATGCCCAAGCACAACTACACAAGCAAAAGACTTAGTCACATGGCAATAACCCCACGAAGACCCTACAAAGAGGTAGAGTTCTATCTATCTCTAGTAATCAAATCCAAGACCACAATCTACATCACTCAGGAACAAAAATGATAGAGTGAGAGCAGTGCAACAACCCATCCCTCAAACCAAGCCAAGCGTAACACACTTTCACAAAGAAATGGAAACAACATCCAAACCTTTGGTCCTCTCACCCAAGAGGTAGGATGAACAGGGGATTGAAGACCTCACCTAGTCATAGAAGGACTAGTAATTCTCACACTAAAACCTAACTTCCAACACAAAGAGGTGAATAACTCACAAGGCACACAAAGTACCAACAAACCATGATAATAGGCATCCAAGGCAGAACCTAGGAACCATTTTCCTTTAGACAACTTTTTTGAAAAGAGTCCAAAAGTGCTCACTATCTCCAAATTGCCCCTATTGCTAGACAAATTTCTCAGGTGATTCTCCAAATTTCCCATGTTGCCAATGCTAATCACCCCTACTACAAATAGGTGATTTCAAACAAGAATCAGGGCTCAAGAGGACATCAAAGTTCCAAGAAGCATAAAAATCACTTCCAAGGTCAACCCAAGGATCTACAACAAACCTATAAACATAAATAACTTAAAACACTAAATTACCACCTTTCAAGACAATACTCATGGGTACAAAACCCAATATGAGTGAAGAGCTAGGCCTAGACAAGCTTAAAGCAACCAAACACTAACATGGTGTAACCTTCACTTTCCAAGGGGTGTTTGCAAATAGTTTGAATGATACATTTATATTATTCCTAAGGTTCATTTAGCCACATTAAACATTGATGAATTCCACTAATTCATTTTTAACCAAAATCACTTTACCATTCAAGCTTTGACATCATACATCAAATTAACAAGCATAAGAGAGAAATGCAAGTCCTAAACATAATGTCTACTACACAACACCATGTCATTTGTTCTATCTACTCATAGCATTCAAATGATAACAATACTATAACTCCTAGTTTCATTTCAACTTATGTAAATTAGATCTACTCATCTTATTATCAGGATTACTCCAAACATGCTAAATATTTCATAAGATGTCCACGAAAAAACAACTCAAATAATAACATACACATATACAATGAAATGAATCTCATCCCAAACATGGATGGTTCAAAGTTCAAATAATAGAGTCCAATAATATACAATTGGTCACTCTAATCCAGGATCACAAGAGCCCACTTACACATGTATTTACTACTAAAATATGAATACAATAAAGATCACAATTACAAGCCTACATCTGAAACATACAAGGATAGGCATAATTTGAGATCAATTATAAGATTAAATAAATTGATAACATGATTACAACATTTGCTTAATTTCAAGGCATAAATGCAACTAATCAATATACTAAACTAAGAACTCTTCAAGCTCTCAAGAGAACTTCAAGAAGGGGATCAATGAGAGACGTTACCCGCCTCAACCATATTACCATTGTCCAGTGCAATAGATGCCTATGCCGCTCTAGATAACCCCCAAGCTACAAAGAGATAAGATCATGAATACACCACTAGTAAGACCATTATCACACACAAACAAGGGTCTCCAAACAAAACACTACAATAATCTGTGCACAAGGGTTGCACATGGTTTTCACATACCATTCATTGAATAACACAATGTGGATAAACAAACCAATAGTAATTCAATGCACAACTACACTTGAATACACAAGTCATCAAGGGTTCAAAGTACAATTTCACAACTTGGGTACTCATGACCCAACTGAACAAAGGGGAGTGAAATAGGCTAAATACATGGAGTATCAACACTTTTTAATTCAAATAAGATTGTTCTTTACTATTCACAAACACTACTCATTTCATTTCAATGTGGCTGAGGAAAGAAGGAAGAACACTCCAAAACCATATTACTACTCATCTATTAACACATGATAAAGAATCATTTTACTCAAAATGATCATATAATGAAAAACAAAACATAACATCATCACATTAATATCCAAACACTTAATAATTCATTTGCCACGCAAAAATCGTTAAGGCCACGAAATAATATCATCTCAAACATTCAAAATTCTAAATTATCTTTTCAATGTTTCACCAAGAACCATAAAACTAATTTCTACCATTAATGGTCGCCAAGCTTTTCACTAATTTTTCACCAAAATTGAAACTCAAATTTAAAAAATCTAAATATACCCTCTCATCTAAAAAGACAAGTGGAATCATCTTTTCTAATCACATGAACTTTTACAACAATTTTTTAAGGGTTTGTGAGTGTTTTTATGTTTTTTGAGAAAACTAGAAACTTACCCATTTAAACTTCTAACATTGCCTTGTGTTCTAAATCTACCCATCACCACAAATATGCAATCACATAATTTCAAAGAAATTTTGTTAAGGTTTGGGTACCATTTTGTGTTTTCTAAAAATATGAAACTACAACAAAATGAATTCTACAATTCTATCAATTGCTTAACAAAATGAATTCTTTCCAAATCAAAATTCAAGCATATTCAAACAAGCTATATGTCTATCCCAAATGACATGAGAGCATGGCCAAACAAGGAATTCACATGAAGAAATTGCATTATTTAATAAAAGGAAAATACTTCTTTATTGTGCAAGCTTCCAAATGGAGATTGTTAAGGCAGAAATCAATCCCAAGCAAGCAAACAAGCATAGCAATCCTTTCTTCAGGCAAGCTCTCCATCAACAAACAAATCTCTCCCAATTCTTCCAATGCTCCATTCAAGAGCTTCAAGGAAAAAATAAACTTTATTTTCCAAGCAAGGGCTCACACATAGTGGAGAGGAAAAATGAACAAGCCTTCTCAAAATACCTATTTCTTTTCTTTTTTATTAAAAAAATCCTAAAAGCACTAAGAGTTTTTCTCTCCTTTCACATTGGAATTATATAACTTTCAAAACATAGATATTTTCTTTTCTTTTATAAAACAAGATTGAATACAATCTTTAAAAATTGACTAATGGATTTTATTTTAAGACTAGTGTATTTTCTTTTCAAACTAAATATTAACTTTTAATCAAAAGGAAACTCACTAATAATAATCCAACAATCCGTTACTAAACCAATTGCATATTATCATTCCTAATGAACCATTAAATTGTTTTGAGCACTCAATGCAACTAATTTGCATTTAAGAATAAAATAATACACAAGGGAAGCATGCAATTTATGGGTTTCACACAGTAGGGATGTAGAATCGCAAATGATTCAGATTAGTGGAAAACCAAATAAACATGGAGATCATCCTTTCATTCGCACTTAAATAGGATGGGCTGAACAACCAAATATACCCACAAGAGTCACATGGTCACTAACTCCACCACAAGTATGAGGTAAAGTGAGAAGGTCAAGTGAATCCATGTCGTTCTCCTCCACATCCTTCCATTGGTCAAAGAACTATGTATTTCTTACACACTCAAGGCAAAGCATCAAATCCGACAACAAAGATCAAAGTTGAAGTAACATATAATGACCAATGACATATAATCTAGCATAGCATATATCCATCCTACAATTACATCATATCATAATCAACTCAATATAACTTTTAATCCAATCATTAAAAATATCAAGACAAGCCAAGAGTTATCACATAGGTGGACATTATAGATAGAGTTTCTAACCTTGAAAACATTGGGGCAATCTTTTTGCAATGTATCCAAGATTGAAGCCAAAGCAATGCTTAAGAAAAAGTTTTCTTCACATAAGAAACCACTTCCAAGCCTTTGACATGGAAGCAAAATTCCCTTGCATGGAAACAACAGAACTCCAAATCGTTCATGCAGAACTCAAAAGCCACAATATCACCTACACCAAGCAAGGAAAAGGGAAAGAAGAAACAAGGTGATAAGTGGTACCATCACCATCGCATGAGTTCCCATAGTTATGTTGAATGTTGCATGCAACAATCTCTTATTGCACAAGCCATGTCAAATCATGCACAACCCCAAGATACTAATCAGGAGGCACAGTGTGGTGCAGTCACAACTAGGGGGTTTTATCAAACTACCCAGTCATGCAGCCATAACACACAACAAAAGCACAAATGTATTCACAAATCTAAAACTATTTTATTAACTTCAAAAATATCAGCAATTACAAATCTATTGGCCTTTCAGCATTACACTGCAATACAATCTATCATGTGCTTACAACACCATATCGCTTTCCAGAAGATACAGAGATCGCTCCCAATCAATTACCCCACATTCCTTCAATGATTCCCTAGACCAAACCCACAATCTGGTTTTCCCATTCGTATTTATGATCCTCCACTCAAAACAGTTCAACTACCCAAATCATTACACAACTGATCAAAACTGTTTGAACCGAACCAACTGCCAGCATCAATTCTTTCATAAGGATGGCCATTGCAAATTTATTTAGCTTAGACATATTCGACTCAGGCAATCATTGGCCAAAATATCCTTTTCCGCGACCATGGAGTCATCTATCGGTGAAACCAAACTGTGCAAAACTTTATCGGCAATTGTCTAGTTTTCTGAACTTGAGAAATAAAGGCCTATCGGCAAACTATCAGTTTTCTGAACCTTCACTATAAAGGCTTATCGGAAAAATAAAGCTTTTACGAACTTAGCCACTTGCCCAAGTTATCGGCAAAGTATGTCTTCCATGAACCTTGGGGTCCCTTATCGGCAAAACATTTATCTCACGAACTTAGAGGCCGAAGCATGTTGTCGGCAAAACTTAATTATCCTGAACCATCAAAGGTCTTCAACTCCCCTTTATCGGCAAAACTAAGCTTTTTTGAACCCTTCTTTTCACCATTCCTCTTCTTGTCAGCAAAATCAAGCTTATCCAAACTTAGTCAGCAAATCGGTAACTTGTAGAAGTCCCGAACTAGTTAGGAACTCTAAAGTTTCGCCGACTAAGCGATTTATTTCTATCGGCAAAGTTGAACTTTATGAAACTCAAAATTTAGTCACTAGTTGACTTCCACACTATCGGCAACTTTAGGCAAAACGGAACTCCTTACTTAAGCCTTTATCGGCTTATCAGTCTTTTTCCAAAACTCCAAACCATAGTCTTCTATTGGCAATCTTATGCCGCCGCGAACCAAAGAATTCATGACTTCAACTTGCAAGACTTGTCAACGGAAAAGACAATCGGTGAACTAATGAGTTTGCTAACTCACAATATTGCCGATAAAGTTTGAATTCTCGCAACTTCGCCGACAACGAAGAATCTTCATGCAAAAGACTTAGAAAATTTCCGCTTCCCTTGAAGGCTTTAGTCGAGAAAATCGCATGTCAGCGAACCAGGAAATCGGCAAACTGTTGAACCGGGGAACTATAAAGTTCACGAACTGGAGATTTTTTTGACTGGTCATAACTTCATCATTTTTCATCCAAATTTCACCAAATTGAAACTGGGGATACCCATTAGGCTCTTCTACAAGATGATGCTCTTATCGTGGCCAAATAAATCTGCATTTGCTCCAAAACTAAAACTGCAAAGAAAACAAAGCCAAAAACCAACTTGGAAAAATAAAATATATTTTTGGTGACACAAGATTGCCAGTGAACCCGGATGCTCCTGCATCATAGTGTCTCAACACAAGTGTCATGACAATTGATACTTCAAGGAATGCGAGCATCTCTTCCACATAAGTGTTGGGTCAATAGACAATAATTGTATGTTATCATCAACAACAGCAACCAAAAGAACATTGTGCAAGATATTGTCAAGTGCTTGGGTCTTTCCACTGAAGCACACCAAGAGCATACTCTGGCATGGTTGTAACAAGGTAAAGATATTAAGGTAAAATGATAGTGTACTTTGAAATATGCAGTCAAATCCATACAAAACAGAATCACTTGTGACATCTCACCACTCAGAGTCAGTAACTTTCTACTTGGGAGGCCATATGTATGTGACAAAGATGGTGTGTATCAAGTGAAACCACAAAGATGGATGGTCAATGTTGGTGATCGATACTTTTTTTTTCAAGAGTCTTCACCGAAGACTAAAGTAACCTTAATACTTGCCAAGCAATGTTCAAGATCATCTCACACACGCATAAGTTGTGCTTCTCATGGTTCACCCTAAGACACCTACATAGGGAGGAAGCGTGCATTGGCAACATGCAAGATTGCCCAAACGTTGCAGTAGCAACAGCTCTACAAGGTACTACAACGGTACACAAATGTCTTTAAAGAATGCAAATATCTTTCGACACACTATGCAATGCAACAAAATTAATTCTTGGATCTCCTCCTCCTAATAGTCCTTTGTATTGTAGATCTATTTGGGAATGATGAAGTTTAGTGTCAAATTCAAGAGTTGATTGATCAAGAAAAGATCAAGCCTAGATCTTCTCCATGTGGTAATTTGATAGTCCTTGTGCCAAAGAAAGATGGCGTGTGACACCTCTGCATCAACTATCACACACTCAACAAGATCACAGTAAAGAACAAATATCCTCTTCTGTGCATTGATGATTTTTTGGACCACCTCCACAGTACACAATTCTTCATGAAGATCAACCTCAAATCAGGATATCACTTAGTACTAGTTCATCCCAAAGATGTTTGGAAAACTACATTGAAAATGAAGGAGGGACTATATGAATGGATGGTTATGTCTTTCAACTTGACCAACGTGCCAGTGACATTCATGTACTTGATTAATGACATCCTACAACCCTTCACCAACTCCCTTGTCATTGTCTACTTAGATGACATGCTCATCTTCAACAAGACTTGGGAGGAACATGTGGAACACATCTTGTGCATCCTAGACACTATGCCAACACAACTTACAAGCCAACTTAGATAAGTGTACCTTCAACACAATGCAAATCTAGTATCTGGGCTACATCATTAATAGTGCAAGAATCAACGTAGACCCAGAGAAAATCAAGATGACTCGAGATTAGCCAACTCCACACATCATTGAATTACATATCTTTCTTAGACTTGCAAATTTCTACTGCAAGTTTGTTCTCATATTCTTGCACATCCCTTGGCCACTCAGTCAAATCATGTGCTCCAAGGCAACCTTCGTTTGGACACCTACACAACATGCTTTTAAGGAGCTCAAGCAACAACTACACAATGCTTATTTTGGCAATATTTGACATTACATACACCTTTGAGATTTAGACCCATGCATCTGACTATGCACTAACACAATACTCATTCAACATGAGCATCCAATTGTGTAATGTGTCGAACTGGGGTTTGAACAAAATTTCTGAATTTGCAATGTTTCAATTTGAAACCCTAGGACTTTCTGATTTTATTTTCTACACCTTATTAAATTCACTTCTCCAAGCATGAAACATAAACTAACATATGTAAAATGATGGCAATTGTAAACACATATCTACTCCCCTTATTATGGACGAATTACACCATGAAATACACATTACACATGCAGAACAAGAATTCAAGGTGATTGCTCCAATTTGAGATTATGTAGAGTAAAATTACAACAAATTCATAAGCCAATCATGGCCATCAAGCTCTCAGCTACTGATGTTACAAATCAAAGATAAATGTGGAATGGCAACATACCAATTATGATGAGAACTATCAAAACAAGGCAGTGAACCTTCTCCAATATCAGATCGGCTATCAAGAGGATGTCAAGGAACCTCTAATGTGGTTCGCTCCAATACATATGCTAATCGCCACATCCAACAAAGATCAAATCGTCTTCTAAGAAGTTCAGCCCTTCCAAATGGTGATAGATGTCAAGGTGTCAACGATGTCACAATGTTGATCGCCTTCCTTGATGGATATCAAAGTGTAGATCCAAGTTATCAAAGATCAATCCAAGAGTATGAAAACCTCCTCCAAGCTAGCACTCCTTTAGAACAATGAATATACACTATAGGATGGCGGCTAGGGCATATGGATCCCAACAGTTCGCTGATTAGATGACTAATGTAACCCTGTTGTGTGATCTACAATAAATCTCCAAAGAAACTAGTGTATACCTCTAATGACATGCTTCCAATATGCAAGGGTATTCTCCCAAAATCGACGCTCACGATAGATTTGCAATGGATCTTCAATGTTGCCAACAAAGTCTTCAACCAATGACGCCACAAATCTGCTAGGAAAGATATCTCATGAATGCTCAAACAATCTTCAAATTCTCCAATGAAGCGCAAATGTGAACTCCGTATGAATCCACCTCCAAGATGTCAATGGGTTTTCGTCCAACACACCTCCTTCCACAAGGGTTTTCATCCTTGGAAAGTCCTGCAATACAATTGCCAAGCAAAATGCCAAAGTTGCCAAAATGTTCGTGATGATCAAATGAGCTCCGTCAACCTTCTTTTACACTTGGATCTTCTTTTTCCTTCGAAATAGCCGACAAATTCAAATTAAAGATTTGAATTATCTTTTTGCCTCCATGTCGGCCAAAGGCCAATATTTTATTTATTTTTCCAGTCTCCCAAGTGGCCGCCCAATTTCAAAATATTATATTATTTTATTTTCACTTTTTCTCAAGTTGAGCACTCCACTAAATAATAATAAAATATTATTATTTTCTCCAATTTTTGGCCGCTCCAATTAAAATAATATTATTTTATTTTCATTCCATGACTTGGCTGCTCAACTTAAATAATAATAAAATATTATTATTTAATTTCTTATGCCATCCTTATGCCTCCAGGATAATATTATTTTATTCTCCAATTGAGTCTCCCAAACTGAAAAATAATTATTTTATTATTTTTGATCTTTTGATAATTAATGTAAAATTACATTAATTCATTTTCCAATTTCGTCAGTGCTAGAAAAAATTAGCTGAGCCTTGTAAATCAACTTTCCATTCTCCAAGCCTCTAAACAACGTTATCTTCTCCAAGCCATAGCTCAACCAAATTTATTCCCTTGTTTAACGAATTAGCCTACGAGAATGAGGATAGGCTAACCTAGACACCTGTTAGTTGATCATGCCGGAAATGGGGACATTACAAATTGCCTACCATTCAGAGACATTTTCTAATACACCTACAAAAGAGAATCGTATGCATTATACATGTTAAGTAGTGGCAACACTACATTTTGGGTAAGGAGACAACCATTCATTCGGATCATAAGCCACTTCAAATTTTGTTAACACTAAGCAAGTTGGAGAATGCACAACACATGAGGTGGATGGCATACCTACAGTAGTTCCATTTGGCGATCAAACACAAGAAAAGGAAAGACAATAAAGTGACAAATTGCCTCAATAAACCATCAATTCATGCGCTCATTCATAATGTTGGATTTTCATGGCCACGACTTCGCCTATTAGGACCTCTACTCAACAAATTAGAACTTTGCACATGTGCTTGCACAAGGTAAACAAATTGGTGAATTTCATCTAAGTGACAGGCTTCTTTTCAAGCTTAGAGATTTATGTGTTTCAAAAGACACACCACGCCAATGACTCATCTGGGATGTGCACTATGCCAAGATAGTTGAACACTTCGTTGTTATCAAGACTAGCAACATTACCTTTCTATGGGCCTTATATGTGTGTAGACATTGAGTGCCATATCAAGCACTGCATTCTCTGTTGCATTACCAAGCCCATAAACAAGAAGCTTGGACTTTACACCTCTTCTAGTTCTACAAGGCCATGGGAATCTATCAACATGCATTTCATGAGCGAACTCCCTACAATGAAGCGCCATCATGATTCAATATTTGTTGTAGTGGATAGGTTTTCAAAGATGGCCATCATAATTGCTTGCAAGAAAAGCAACACAATGCAAGAGACCATGTGTCTCTTGTTCAATCATGTTTGGGTACATTTCGAGCTACCTTCATTGTGTTTGATTGCAATTCAAGATTTGTCAACACATTTTGACAATCTTTGTGGGAAAGATTGGATACACTATTGGATTGGTCCATAGCCTTTCACCCACAAACAGATGGTCAAATAGAGTTAGTGAATTGCACACTTCTACACCTATAGTGCATCCACAACCATTCACACCCACCCACTTGGGATGATGACCTACTTTACATCCAACATGCGTACAATAGATCCTAGCACAATTCTACAAGGCATAGTCCTTTCCAAACATGTTTTGGGTTCCAACCTATGGTGCCCCTCAACATATCCTTTTGTGCACCACCACACTTGGGAGTTATGCACACAAGAATGGGAAGCAAATAAAAGTCTTGAAACACATTTAGAGCGTTCACCAATAGGTTTCGTAGATTCTCTCGCATCAATAGCAAAAATACAAAGAGTGCCACGATGCACATCACACCCCTCATTCCTTCAAGGTTGGTGATAAGGTTTGATTACATCTTCAAAAGAAACACTTCAAGGGTCCACACCAAAAGATGAAGCCTCTGCAATATGATCCATATACCCTTCTACGTGCAACTAGTGAGAATGCTTTTGTTCTTGATCTCCCACAATACTTGAATTTGCATCCACTATTCAACATGGAACTCCTCAAGACATACTTTCCTCCTCTTCTTGAGCATCACTTCAACATCCTTCAAACTTGGATTTTGAGCATTTGTGCACTGTCGCGCAAGATGAGATCATTCCAACCACCACAACGCACACTCACAAATATTCACATCATTTGTCCAAAGTGGCCAAGGCAAGGCAATATGCAAATCAAGCAAAGTGGTACAATCTTTTGCAACTTTGGGTTCAATTTCCATAGCTCACCAAAGACACAATGGGTACCATTACTTCTCAAGAAAGGACGAATGATCCAAGCACCACATAAGCCTTTGAAAACATTGCACACACCACAATAGTTAGCCCTTCTATGCTCTCCTCTACAACACTTGCACTCAACATGTAACTCCCGATGCCATCATGTGCTTTCACACGACATTGTGCATTGCTCATTGCACATTCTTGCACATGGCTATGCATAATTTCACACAAGACTCCTAACAACTTCAATAGAACTACACATGGACGACTTTGGCCATCTAATAAAATGCCAATCATCGGAGAGCACAACCGACAAGGCAGTTGGAAGGTCAACAATTCACATTGAACTATTATAACTTCTTCCCTCTTGTTTGTAATTCTTTATATTCTCACACTCCTCCACATTGAGGGATGATGATGAATATTGTGCAGTCATAGGCAAACCAATCTAAAGTGTGTTCTCCATTCTAGTCACAAGGATTCTCATTCCTTGCCATGCAGTTGTAACATTTGTAACCTATTCACCTCTGAATTTGAATAGTAGGAGCATATTTATTTTTCTTAAGTCTTCCACTTGTATTCGATTGTGTGTTAATGTTTAATTCTTTGTTTCTTGAACATAATCTACAAACCCCATCTTTCTCATGAGAGGTTTGTCCCCTGGACCACCTGAGATCCAGATCAGCATTGCATACCCAAACATCTACTTCTGCTAAACCCTAGCTTGGAAGCTCTTTCATGTTCCAGCATATTCAATTTGAACAATATATATTTGTAACACCCTGCATGATCTATTACTATTAAGCACTAACATATTTATTCTGCACAAACCAGTGATGCTGTTTTAACAAAGAAAAAAAAGACTTGACATTTTAAACAAAACGTGAAACCATCGTAACAGAAAGGATTACAAATGAATAGATGTCTTCCAAAGAAAGTCAAAACTGTTAAGAGTCCTTTGATTTGCATATACCACAAATCCAAAAAAAACAGTGACTAAGAGAGGTGCCTATTATAGCTATTAGATCATAAGCGGTTTAATGGTTCCCTTAACATTTAGAATAAATTGACCTCAATAAATTTGTTCTCATTTTTTATAGATTAGTATATACTATATACAGGCGTATATCAGTCTCTGAGGATGTGGATCATCTAATAGTCCGATTCTCGTGTTTAGAGCACCTTACACACTGACAACATATAATGAAAACATTAAAATAAAGCCTGAAATGTAAGAAAAACAAGTTAAAAATTCATTTGGTGTCCATCCAATCACAATAATTTTCAATTTTTTGATGCTCTCACAATTTTTTGAAAACCTTTTTAGTACTCCAAATATAGGGGAAAATACACAATGGTGCCATGCCAAAGCCACGGGAAAGCAATATTGATGTTTTTTGTTGAAGTTTTTTGCAGGAAGTCATATTGTCGAAGCTTTTCTGGGTGAACTGTGGAGATGCTTTTCATCCAGAAAAGCTTTGACAAATTGAATAAATAAAAATAAAATACAATCTGACACTGGAGAATCTCACGCAGTCAAATGGGGAAAAAAAACAGAAAATCAAACATTTGCTTGCTATTCAGCAGGATATATTCAATTGCAACGCTACGAAGGCTAAAACTCTGGATATCTAGGTTCAAAAATAAGTTTCAAGTGCGTCTTTGTTTTCCTCTCAATGAATGCAGAAATTCAACAATCTGTTCATTTACAAAAGGGAAAATCTCTCCCAGATGAGAAATCCACCACGTCTAATAAATACCACTTACCACAGCTTAGGGAAAATTGTAATAAATTTCAAAAGCAGTAAAGTTTCCCTAATGGTATGAGAAACCCTTTCCCAAAATTCTACTCTGGGAAAAGGATCCTCGTGATTCATATCACATTCTTTCCAATGCATTTGAGGTTATGGAGATCACACCAGATGGTGAAACAATAGCATCAACAGGAACATCAAGAGCAGAAACAGGGATTGCTTCATCCAATATCTGTGTGGAGTATGCCAATGCAACTGCAGAAGTTAATGAAATAGTTTATTAGGATTACCACAAAAACCTTTAAAATAGATAAAACATCATCTTAACAGACAATAATTTCAAATTTTCTACCTAGTAGTGGGGGCTGCCAACCTCTTTTTCCAGCAAGTTCCAGGTATGTTTTGATAAAACGGTCATAATATCTTCCATAATGAATACAAAATCAGAGATTAGTGAAAATAAAAAATCAATAATTTTGTAAAATAACTATGGTTTGCATCAGTTATCTTGAAAAGTTGAACTGATTGAGATGGCATATGGAATAATCTTACCCTCCACCTCGACCCAAGCGTCTTCCAGAACGATCAAATGCAAGTCCTTCCAGATTGAAACCCACACAAAATTCCAAAGCTGCTTAGAAGGTGGACACACAAGTTTTCCTCTTTCTTTTGATACTACCATTCATGGTCAATTTGCTTTGCATATATCATGTCCACAGTCCATAACTATGCTTTCTCCAGAGAGTTGGAAACAAAAAAATATTAAGGTCAATCTTAAGCATAAAGTACCAATTACCTGGCAAAAGTAGCAAGTCTACTGATTTGTCTGCCTGCATAACTGCATAAACACAAGTATTTACTATTATCAGCTTATTCATATACATACTAGGGAGTATAACTAAGGCTTTTGGAAATGTACATTATGTGTGTGTGTGTGTGCACGCGTGCGCATGCGCGCATGTGAGGTGATAATAAAATAGAAGTACACAGAAAATTTCTGGATAAGTAGCTAAACCTTTACCGTAAGCCAAATTTTCTAGACATTGGGAAAAATCAACAAGTGGTGTGCTTTGAACATAAGAACACCAATCATAGGAGGAGGTTTCTTGAAATAAAATCCTTTCCAGAAATAGAATGTAGCACTATTTAATCTACTGAAATCAGTTATTCTTAAACCTAGTAGCAAATATGACTAGCAAATTAAACTGTGCAGAGAGCGAGTTTGAAATATATGTGTCATGTCTCTGGTACATAAAGAACTTATCAGCTAGGTTCCATGGCATTTCCAGAACAGGAACAGCAGGGGACTGTAGGATGCATTTCCAGGGCAGCAGTCTAGGAGGCCTTTTTTCAGGTTGGCTGGAGACGGCTGTGTGTGTGTGTGTGCGCGCGCGCATGTGTGTGTCTGTGTGTGTGCGCGCGCGCGTGTGGGGGGGGGGGGGGAGGTGCAGGTGCAGGTGTGTGCGTGTGGGTGCGGGTGCGGGTGTGTGCGTGTGCGTGGGTGTGGGTGCGCACGCGTGTGCATGCGTGTGCGTGTGTGTGCGTGCATGTGTGTGTGTAGGGAAATTCAAATTTTTACAAGTTAAGCTATACATGACATCAAGATTTGAGTTTAGACATTCATATAATGCATCAAATTTGATATTCAATGTTCAATGTTAATTGATTCAAGTATAGCAGCACTTAAAAACTAATTTCATTGTTTTCTTCACGACAGAAGGTCCCAAGGCTACAAAATCACAAGATGCCCAACACTAGGCATAGCAATATGATTATAGATATAAGAACATACAACTTTCAACAACTAGAACTCATACAGTGACGCCTCATCTGGGCTATCAATGTCAAAATCAGTCACTCCCTATATCAAGTTGTGTCTCATCAAATGAGACCCCAACTAATCCATGTTGCATCTCCTCATCAATCTATCTAGCATCTTTAGGATCAACATCCCAATGTGGGTTTGGAGTTTGTTGATACTTAATAGTTTGTTGATTCAAAAGTCACAACCAAGTGAATGAAGCTTTAGGTGGACCAATTCCTCTCTATAGCAAAGGACCTAGCTACCTATGAGAATAGGCCAATGGCAAGCTACCTCAACTCCATTGTATCTTTCCCATGCCATGTCCACTATCCAATAGGGCCTTTTTGAGCAACAGTAGCTATATCCATTCTAGCCTCTAGTTTGTTGCATGTTGAACCTTGAAAATTGACAAATGCAATCTATTGTTCACAAAGTCTAGATGCATCCTCAACACTATACACCTTCCCAAGGGCCTTCACAAACCCGTCATTTACCTCATCATTATCAAAAGGAGGAATTTTGTCAGCCTTAAATGTATACCACTCGAGCTTAAGAGCATTGTTTGCCATGTAAAGTGGGGTGTTCATTGTGTTCCACCTCTGTATCACAAAGGCCTAATATGCTTCTCATAAAATTCCAATATAGGCTCCCTACTACAAATTGCTTGCTTCATTTAGTCAAGCATGTTGTTAAATGTCTCAAAAATCTCTCCAAGGCTAGGAGAGTCTATATTAACCAGTGTTATAGTACTCGTAGAGACTCACCAAGACTCGACGAGTCCCAAAGCGAGCAAGTCAAAATGGGTCATGAGGACTCATGAACCGACTACCCAATGAGTCCCATTAAAAATTAGGGGAAAAAAGAATAAAAATTAAAAATGCTAAAACGTAAAAGCGTGAAAGTCAAGTGTTTTTTGAAGAGTTTGGAGGACTTTGAATGCTTTTAAAGTGATAAAATTATGAAAAATGGCATGCCCCATGAAGGTCTATGTGGTCTCAAAGGCTTTAATGTGGGCTTGGTGGCAAGTGCTTCGCCCCTCGACCCCACCTTGTATCACGACAAGGACTGCGCTAGGGGTGCTGCCCCCGAACCCTGCGAGGGGTGCTGCCCCCGAACCCTACAAGGGGTGCTGCCTCCGAATCCCCGCTCTAGTTTTAAAAAGAAAAAAATAAAATCATTTTGGGCCATGTTGGATGGAAAAGCAACATTATTTTATTCTTTCAACTTTTCCCAATTAAATGCCAAGAAATTGAATTACATTTATACTTCTAGTTTGCTAAGTCAATCCCTATCCTAAGTAAAGCTCCTATGGCTGTAGTAGCATTTGTCGACTTGTCTAAGATACAAGCGCATGACTCCACATAGAGCTAGCAATGCTCGGCTAAGTGATAAAGCTCCTTTCTATCATAGTCCATGACTCCGTATTGTGATTTTTGTTTTTGATGCCATGGATATAATAATCCACGAGTTTTGTACACTTAAAACACTTGACAATATTTGTATATATAAAAATGTTGTTTCCTTCAGCTAAAATCCGCTTTTATACTTGTGATCGATGTATACTTGTGTTTGTGATCAAAGTAATTTCTATTTGATTAATTTATTGTCTTTAAAGTTTATTTATTGAACGGTGCATGATAGAAGTTTTAAATCCTTAAAAATCTCTATATTTCATGGTTTTTTCAATTTGTCGAGTCTTCGCTGAGTCTAAGTGCCGAGTCCGAGTCCAAGTCAAAAATCAGCTTGCCGAGTCTGAGTCAAGTTCGAGTCTGGTAACACTAATATCAACATGCACAATTACCCTTGCAACAGGTGATATGACAAAGCAAATGGATTTTGCAAGCAATATTTAAACAAATTTAAAAATGAATATAAAAGTTTTTCAAAATTACTACTAAAGGTTAAATAAAAATATTAAATAATAAAAAAAAACACAAAACACAAGTTTGATAAATTACATTCTAAACTTCTTATCTCACTATGGACCACCAAGCATCATCAAGTACCTTTTGTCTCACCTCTTCTTCTAACTTAGCCTCAACCCACTTTTTCCACCCTCCACAAACCACCATGGAGTGTAAAGCCTCTTGCACCTCCAGTATCCTCTCCAACAAAGTGAAATTGCTAGCATTTTTAGTCTCCATTGGCTTGAGGAATCCCTTCCTTGAAAAAGTCTTGAATATTGTAAGTGATGTGTGGTGGTTGCATACAAACATTTGAATGTTTCTAGCTTTGGCCACCACCATCTTCACCCAAGCTATCTTCCCAATGTTTTTCAAAGCATTGTTCAACACATAAATGCATAGGGTCCCAAAAACATGTTTGTAAGCACCCTCCACCATCAAACCAACTAACTTGCAAATAAAAGTTGAATCAATACAACCTACACAACACTTGAAACCTCGACCTCCTCTATGGCCTCTCTCAAAAGATGAAATTGGAATTTTGCATCCTTGTGAATCTTGATTAATCAATAGTTCTAAGAAAATATGAGTCAGTTGAACATGTAACAATAATATTAATGAGTGGTTAATGTCTAATATCAATCCATCCATTCATGACAATGGAGCAACCTGTCCTTATCCATTCATGTCTCATCTCTTCTATCAACAAGTTCACTTTCAAATATTGTTTGTCAAGGAGGGAGGTACACAATCTGTGATCTCCCGGGGGCATAGGATCCAATTGTGTTTGTTTTTTCAACATTTCCTTGAACTATGGAAAATGTGCTATATGAAGTAGGATGGCATGGGCAAGAAAGAATTTGGCTACAACATCATCAACATTCTCACATGCTTGCATGTTAAACCCTAGAATTATTTTTTCTTATCAATAATGGCCTTCCTCTTCCTTGTACTAGAACCCTCTCCCCTCACAACATCCCTACGAGCAGTAGACAACACATTGGAATGCTGTACCATAGATTCTAAAGGTACACTTCTAGCTTTTGCCTCACTGTGCCTGACCAGCCTCTAGCCATTTTGGCCCTCTCTTCTAAAGTTGTGTTTCCACAAAACCTAACCCAATGTCCACTCACACCTATTAAATTGTAACCAACCCTACTATAAGTTCCATGTAAATCAGTTATGTATATATGAAAACCAAATGTCTACTGCCCCCTGAATTTTTGAACTCGTGTTCTCCAAAATGGTGACATACTGCAACAAACATTTTATGGGCTTGAATGAGCCTTTTGCATATATATTGAAAATGATTGAAGGGCATTTGAAAGGGTTTCCTACAGCATGTGCACTCTTAGAAGAGCCCCCAACAATGGCTTCATTTACATTCACATTCACTGAGCCTCCACATACTAATCACTACTGGTCACTTTAATTTGTAATAAAAATGTGATGGCAAATTGAAAAATAAAAAATAAAAGCCTAATATCTTTGACCAAAAAATTTGAAAGCAACTTAAAAATAGTAACTATTTCAGACATGGTGATTGTAGTTTACCTGGCAATAAATGATCACACACACAATGGTGACAAATGCTGAAAACGACTGATCTTTTCTTCCATCTTTCTTTTCTCCTCAAGTTGCAAGTGCAAAAATGATTGTGGTGACTGTGAGTGGCAATGCAAATGGGTGAGTGGGTTACATATAGGGTGTGTTTAGGGCTTAGTCAGTGTTCCATAAAGTCTTGGAACCGGAGGATGTTGGGACAGCAAAAAAAATTCCAAAATTTGGAGATAGCAGGGAGAGGGAGGGAGGACAACATCTAAAATATATCTAATATTTGAAGAATTAAGTATAAAAAATAGTAAAAGAAAGTGCAATTTATCATTTATGTAACTGAACCAAAATTTCGAATATAATATATATGATAATATTCAATTTAGGTTTCACAACTATTTCGGTTATGGTCATTTAGCATCACATTACCCAAATAGGAACAATAATCCTCCTAAGAAAACTAGAAAGATGCTTTATCTAAAGCAACTTGGTGGCATGGCATAGAGCTACATCGTCATAGAATACTTCCAAAAAAAGAGAGGCTTTTCTTGTTCCTTAATCAGCAGGAAGGGCTGAATGCAGATTCTTCATTGATGGATTTTCCTTCTCCCACAATTAAAGAGGAAGAAGGGGTGGATAACCTGCCACCTTCACTGATAAAGTAGGATGTGGTTGTTGATGGAAAAAAGAAAGAAATCGCATAAGCTCTTTCAGAGGCTCAATAATAGAAAATAACAGTAAATATCCCATATGAATATGATCCTAAGGCTAAGATCATCCAAGGGGTGATCTTGTTCTTTAGTAGGTTGAGTTGGTGTCAGATTTGGGGTGTTAATGCATTGGGGGTTGACTTTTCTTTCAGTGTATGAATACACTGTTTGTATAGTGGAGCAAATCTTCTGCTTGTTTTTCGTGTTATATTCCCCTTTTTGAGTTATTGGGAGGGAGGCCAAATCAAAAAAAAAAAAAAAAATCAATTTCATGATTTCATTAAGTTTGGAATACAAAGTTAGTGTTATAACTTGAAATCATTCTTTGATGCAAATGTCGTGGTGCACTCCTCATCGCAAGAACTATTGAATCCCTTTTATGCTCCTAAATCCCCAAGGCAGACCATTTTGATGCCCGTTTTAAGTTGGTCTTTGATAAGAGATAACAAATAAATAAATTAACAATAAATAAATAATTTATAAATATATATAATAAATTAATTGAGCTATAAAAATATAGTTAATTTATAGTATTAATATGTTACATTAATGGAGTGATCAATAAATTGTTAAAGCAAAAAGCTATTTCTTGGTCTCAGGATAAGGTAGGTTTTTTTTTAACTGAATTTTGATGGAGCTGCCAAAGGTAATCCAAGTCCAGTTGGTGCAGGTGTGGTGATCCATTCTTCTATGAGTCTTTTTATAGAAGGTGCCTCCTATTTGGGTTCTTAGTCTAACAACGAATTGGAAGCTTTGGTAGTGTTAGAAGGCCTTAAATTGGCAATCTCTATGGGATGCAAAAACCTAGAGCTGGAAGGTGATTCCTTGATCATGATTAATGGGTTGAGGAAGAATTCTTTTAAGGATTGGAGGCTGAACAATATTATTGAGGAAGCGTGTCATCGAAGTCTTAACTTCGAAGCTATTTGTATAACAGTATAAGCATTGTTTTAGGGAATGTAACAGGATTGCTGATTATCTTGCTAATGCTGGTGTTGATCAACTCGCTTTTGCTTCTAAATTTAGCAATCTACCAGAAGACTAGGATTTATAAAATTTGCTTAATGATGATTTCCCTCCCATCAAAGACTCAACAACTATACCAACATTTAGATTTCCCCCTGCCTTTTAAATGTGGACAAGATTATTCTTTTGAGATGGTCAATATCATGTGAAGGAACGCTCTAAATTCGAAAGGACTTCACCCACATCAAGTCTTTTCGTTCCTTTCATTTGTCCTGGGTAAATCATGTGAGCAGTTGCTTAAGCTGACATTCCAGCTCCAGGTTCTCGTTGTTGCTGCTTTTCACTCTTGTTTGTCTGTGTTTTCCTGCAGGTGTTGCAAGAAGGCTTTTGTTTGTTGCTAAGCAATCATGAGCCGTGGCTTCTCTATTCAGGATTTTCTCTATAGTGGTGTGGTTTCTGATTGTTGTCTGCATAAGACCTTCTGCATTCAGGATGTCACCACTCTGTGCTTTGTCAAGGATGCTTTAGGATCGAAGGGTCTAAGCAATACAGGTGTCATGCACCCTAGAGCACCCATTATTGACATTTTATCTTCAAGCTCGGCACCAGGATTAGGATTTCTGATTCTGTTACAGAAGGGAAGATTCTCTCACAAATACTTCCCAATGATGATTTATGTAATGTCCCCATTTTCCGAGTAATCACCTAGCAGAGTTGGCTAGCCTATTTCCATTCCCGTAGGCTAAGCCGAAGGGTTAAGGGAATAATCTAATTGGCGAGATTTCATGCTTAGCCAATTTTGTAGGGCAAAATGATTATGGAGATGACTTGGTATATTTTTGTGAGTCTTTTGGTGAAGTCAACACAAATAAAATAATTTGCCCTAATGATGGGCGACCAAGGAGGAGAATGAAAAATAGAAGAAAATATGGAAAAATGCCTTTGGAAAAATGAGAATATTTTATGATAATTCCCTTGAGGAAGGACGACTCAATTTAAGGTCAAAACATGATGTATCTTATGCCCAAGTGGTTCGCCCCACTTGGAGAAGGGAAAGAAACAATATAAAAAATAAAACATCCTGTTTGGGTCAGCCAAGGAAGAAGAAGAAAAATAACATATAATATTGTATTTTGGGCACTTAGCATAAGGTCGGCCCTATGAGAGGGAAAAAGTGAAATAAAAACATGATTACAAAGGGAGGTCAGCCAGCTTGAAGAGAGAAGAAGATTCATGTATAAATATAAGGTCATTTGAGGCATTTCCATCATCATTCATTCGTATCATTTCTTTGGAGATTTATCTCTTTGGCTGTAACCTTTGGTGCAACATATTCCAAGGATGAAAACCCTTCGGAATATAGGTGGATTGGACGAAAACCCAATCTCATCTTGGAGGTGGACTCATACGGAGTTCATATTTGTGCTTCATGGAGATTTGCAAGGAAAGAAGGAGCGACAAAGCCATATTTGTTTCTGCAGAAACCCTAAGGCCAAATTGTGAGATTTGTACCAAATACAATTTGGAGAAGTGAAGATAAAATCAGATATTCAGATCAGACTTGAAGCGCCATCATTTGGAGAGTTTGTGCATTGATTGTGTTAGGGTTTTCAGCCTAGATTGAGCGCCAAAGAAGGGCGATTTCATTTGGGAACATTGCTGATCAATCCTAGCCGCCGCCGCCCTCATTTGCATGCCATTTGTCATTTCCAAGGGAGCGCCACCTAGCTGAAGAAGTTCGCCCAGCTAGGGTTTGTTTTGGAACTTCATTCTACATCATTTGTGGTATGTACAAACCTGATTTGTAAAGGCAGATTTCTGACCTATGTTTGGGCATGTTTGGCCTATGTATTTGATTGTAATTGCAAACTCAGATTATTCTGATTTGTAGCAGCAGTTTGATAAATTCAGAAATCAGATTTGTTTGTCATCTTATTTGCATTTGGATGATCATATCTTGTGGATGATTTTATTATTGATGCTATTGTCATAAGGATTCATCATTGGCTTGTTTATTTGAGCAATCTTGCATATATATGTTCGCTGTCCACATTTGTTTGTAATCAGAAAAATAAATCAGAATTCTAGGGTTTGGAGCAGAATTCTAAAGTTCAGAAATCTAGGGCAGAAATCAGAAAATAAAAATCAGAATTTTAGGGCAGATTGCATTGGGGATATTACAATTTAATCATGCTGGGAGATAATTCTGAGATGAACATGGAGGAAGTGGAGGATGCTGCAGTACGATTGCAGCAAGCTGAGTTGGTGGATCTCTAGCGAGCTTCCAACACCATGACCAAGAAACATGCAGATTTATCTCTGTATAGCTAAGACTTAGCTTTGTATCTGGATAACCTTTGTGTTATCTTTCAAGAGGGTTTCTAGAAATCAAAAGTATGTACACCTTACCAGCCATCTCTAAAAGTATTGTTTCCCGGGCTGTGTGTAGATCCATAATAGAGTCAAGTATCCAGGTGGCAGCTAAGGAGGTTTCAGCACCAAGCCCCTCTGGCTGATCTGGCCACCTTGGTTGGATGTAAGTTCTTGTTTTTAGCTGCTTTGTGTTTTCTAGCACCCTTGTATCCTAGGGTTTAGCTTTGTCACAGGCTTTAGTATTTTGTTTTAGAATTTGCCTTTTTGGCTTGCTCCAATTTATCTAGACCTATATTGTAAAAACACTTTTTAATTTTAGAGAGAGGGCCCCTACAAAACACTCAATTAACCTATCCAAAAATTTACATATTATACAAATACAAAATATAATAAATTTAATTAATTGAATTCATCCAATTTGCAAATAACAGGTGGGCATTGCTAGAAAAATCAAACTTGAAGTGATTGCTTCTTATATCTAGTGGAAATTCAAGGTTTAAAAAATAAAAAATAAATCAATTAATATTAAGTAAAAAAAAATTTAAAATGTTCTTTTTTTTTTTTTTTAATTAAGATTGTTTGAAGAGTATAGTGTACGGTTATGGAGGAGTGGCTGTGTAATACACAGTGTGGGGTCTGCAGCTGAAGGTTGTGCAATCGAAGAAGTTGAATATTGTCATTCTTTTTATTTATTTTCTTCTCTATCTTCACTTCGCCTTCTTCCCAAGATATAGTAATGAGGATTCAGAATCTCACAATCATTTATGAAAATAAAATTTACAGAGATTAACTGCAATTTTTTTTAAAATGACTTTTTTTTGTTTTTAGTGGCATGGGGAACATATCTATTGAGGGATTGAATGAAGAGTATAGTGTAAGGTTACGGAGGAGTGGGTGTGTGATACACAGCATGGGGTCCGAAGCTGAGGGTTGTACAATTAAAGAAGTTGAATATTGCCATTCTTTTTATTTATTTTCTTCTCTATTTTTGCTTCGCCTTCTTTGCAGAAATAGTAATGACTAATGAGGATTCAAAATCTCACAATCATTTATGAAAAGAAAATTTATAGAGCTTAACTGCGATTTTTTTAAATGACTTTTTTTTTGGTTTTAAATGGCATGGGGAACATCCCTATTGAAGGAACGTCCCCAAGGACATCCACTGCAGGGCCATCCCAGGGACGACCCCCTTTGCAGGTGACACTTGAAAGGATGATAGAGGGACGTTTCATCCCCATTCCACTGTCCCTGAGACATCCCTATTCCAGGTTCACTGAGTTTTACCCATGGGAACATTAGGTTTCATAAAAGGCATGTGAGGGTTTGTGTGCCCCTATGCCCTTTCTTATGTTTTTCAAATAGACTATGTTTTTGAATTAAAAAAAGATAATGCCTCGCCATTGTGGTCATCCAAGGATGGCCAAATGTCACCAGGATGGCCTGCCTCATCAATTAACATTCCTAGGAAGAATCTCTAATTTCCCCAAGGACAAGAGATGGCTAGGCCTGCTAGGGGACATCCCCTGCATCCCAAGGACAAAGGTGGGGACAAGGACGAAAAGTTGGGAGGTGGGAGCACATCCCTGTGTATCCCTGCTTATAAACCAATAATAACACAGATGAAACCTTAACATAGACTTCACCTGCACAAAAACCAAATGTAATTTAGGCCTGGAAGTCTATACACAAGCACACCATAATATCTTAAATGAAGCCTACAATAATTGGACTAGAAATTAAGGAAGAAGGATTCCATTACATGATTTGTTGTAGCTCAAATTATTAGGTAATAGATGTCTAGGAAACATGCTCCAAATGTAATATATATGAGTGCACAACCCTGAACTATATTTTGATTTGTTCCTAGCACAATTAATCACAATAGAGAAGTTCCCTATGTATTTACCTATTGTAGGATGCTAATATTTAAAAACAAAACACTAAATGAAATTTTTCCAGTGGGATTTCGTCTTTCAGTTTCCCAGCCCATGTAGCTCACATTAGTATGTATAATTTACATGGGATTATTGAAGCATTAGTTTGCAAAAGAACAGAACATTACATGAACCTTGAGGTTTTCTCATTTCTTGTGTACGTGTTTATTATTTGTATTTTTGTATTGGTGCTTTGACATTTGTTTTGATGGGGAAATTTCGGAATTAGGATGGGAGTTAGGAGAGGGGAGGTGGGAAGGCCATGAGAAGGGACGAGAATCTGAAAAAATTGTGCCGTTGTTTCCTCATTTCCTTTACTAGGAAACTCAGTCAAACCTATGTAAACCATACAACGATGGGAATCATTCCAAAATAAAAAATAAAAATTATTTCATATAAGATGCAGAAATAGTTAAGTCACAAAAGCCACCTAGATGATGAGTTACAATGATAATTCATTTTTTATGGTCACTACAATGAATGATTGAAATATGGTTACAGCGCTTAAAAGCTTGCCACACGAAAGTAAATTGGAAGAAAAAAAGTGACAAGCATTTCCAGGAAACTCTAAAATGAAGCCTTCTAATATGACTACAAAAACCCAAATGTCTATGAATGCAAGATTTGGGGAATAAGCCTTAGGCACACATAGGGGACTCGGAACTTGGTTAGAGATAGCACAGAACATTATATGTTAATATTATTTATCATAAGTTTGTCACATTCAGTACATTGTCCACATTGTTTTTGGCGCTCAGCTTTTCCTTAAGAAGATTTTTAGGCCGCCATCTTCACACGTAAAAAAAGATGATAAAAGTCACAGAAAGCTGCAATTATGCATTCTTGGCTCTCTACTCTCTCAAAAGCTTGCCTTATCAGTCAGCCCTGACAAAAACAATGTTGGTTTTCAAAGAATTAATTGTTTTTGCAGTCAATTGGCATTCTCATTGACCATCGTCATCCACAGATTCTCTAAATGCTTCCACCCCACATCACTCCTCAAGGGGAGGGTTCAATGCAACTATCACAAAGGACATAAATAGAGTTATAAGTGAATGACATAGAATGCCCCTACAGCCTCTCAACCCCAAGCTGGCATTTTATGTTGAGCAATGTTTTTGTGTTTGTTTGGATATTACAGTCCACCCAGATTATCTACAGTGAACCACCACTCACATAGCCTTAGCTTTCCTCTTTGCTAACCTCTGTTTGCATCAGATGAGACCTGAAGCAAATCACATCAACCATCAGGACGAATATCTGTAGACTTTATTCATTACAGGAGGTAGAAATAAAGGAGTATCTCATCTCTAGATGTCCGGTTTTGTCTTCTCAAAGACTCAATTCCAAGGCTGCATCTGTGCAGCCCTGTTTTCCAAAGAGGTGATTATCTTCAGATGCTTCTCACCCTAAAGCTCTTGTAAATCTACTTAGATTTACTACTTCATTTTTTCAGCCTATTACCAGCAATGGTAGCATAAAGCATCATTTGGTTATAACAGGCATCCAAGACGATGGGCATAGATCCATTAGATGACATTCTATGATGATGCCATGCTTCCTCTGTGTTATCCCAATTCCATGTATGACCATGATATATGTTCCTCTTCTTATGTGCATGTTTGTATTTTCTGCCTCTTTGATTTAAAGGCACCATAGTTGTTTTTTCTTGGTTTCCAAATATACCCAAAACTACTGCTCCCACAATTCTCCCTGTCATGCCTCCATTACTGTTGTCTCTCATGATGATGTGGACAATAAACTGTTGAAACCTTTGGAGCTTCAATTTCTTCCTTCAATTAGTCTAACTTCTTTATCTTCCACCTATTCCCTTGGCTCTGGAGTAGGCAAAGGGTTTGAAGTTCCTTCACTATGACCCAAGTCATCCTTCTGTTGCTTTTACTCAAGTACTTGAAAGGTTTGAATTTTCTTCACCATTATCCATCTCCTCTACTTGTTCACCTTCAAATTCTTACTTGTGCTCTTCTTCCTGCTTTTTTATACAATCTTCTTTATGCTCTTTTTCACATTCTTGATCTTATAGCTCACACAACCTTTTCTTTCTCAAAATTTAAACATATTACTCATGCGCTGAAATACACTGGAATGTTGTCTTCTTCCTCCAACAGCAAAGTTTCATGAACTTCTTTTGCACATTAATATTGACCATTCTCACAATCTCCAACTAAGAATGACCAAGAATAATATCCAAACTATCAATTTACGCAACTCAAAAATATGAATATAATACATATTTGTCCATAGTGACCTCCAAATTTTCCAAAAAATATCCTTCTCACCATATACACATGCTTTCTTGATATACCTAACTTGAACATACAACCGCTTTGCCAATTCAATGTTGATTAAGTAATGCCCACAATTATAGTTTATGGAAATTATTACCTGCTCCTAAATGCATCCACAAACCTGGAATGTTGAAGCTTCTATGGTTGGAAATAAAACACTTGGACCTCTTTCATGTTCCAAGACTAGGATTTCCTCTTTCTGCTGTTGTTTTTGCTTTCATCTCCCATTTATCTAAGAGAACTAGTTATCTTTCTTCCCAATAAAATTTTCTTCCTTAAAGTTAAAACTTCACAATCAATCTAATGTTTATACTCGCAACCACTTTTTAGTATCAATAATTATATAGGTTTGTAGATCTGAAAAATCCTTCACAATGCAAAAGCAGCACTTTTTGCATACCTGAATTGCTAGATAGAATGATTTTCCATTTTTTTCCTACTAGGGTTGCAACCACAAAAACAACAATTTGGATGTCCAAAAGGCCAACATCATGAGGTCACCACTCCCTTGATATTGCCTAAAAATTTTATTGCGACTACTTTCTTGAAAGCTCTTGAAGTGCACTTCTTGATGATGTAACAATCCCTTCAAGTTCACGGATTTCATAGTTTGACGGTTGACCTATATTTTATTTGCTAGATTTTGAGTTAACCTCAAAGATATTATTGTATAGGTAGGATTTGTATCTAACAATGAATCATGATGTGCTAGCTACTCCAGAACATCATCACAATCTCAAATCCTAGAAAACATTGATCCTTTCAGATCTTTCAAGAAAACATAACCAAATTGTTCGACTCAAAATGATAGTCCACTGCCAAATTAACAACCCCAAATGATCCTATGTGTATACAAAATATAGAGTGCACATAACAACACCTTTTTAGGCTTTCATCATAAGTCTCTATTAAGCCACCCTTTCAGGTTTTCAACTTAATGGGAAGAGTCTTAAGTCATCCTTTAAGATTTCAACCTACAGACCTTGTGCAAGATATGGGCCTCCTATCTTCCCTACCAAATCATCAACAAAAAGCACAAAACTCTAATTACTATAACCTACCATAGCTTTTTTAATTGAAGGTAGACATGTAGCCAATGAACAGAACTATTGCAAAAATCTACATGATAGCCATCATACTATACTACTCGTACTGCTAGAATCAGAGACATATCCAAACCAAAACATACCACTATGGCACAATGATCTCCTCCATGTGCTACAAGTCCAATAACTCAAATCTGTCACTCCAAATGTCTCCCCTTAAAAATGAGAATGCGATAATAAAAAAAGATAAATGTCATAGCAAAATTGACTAACAACTCAACCAAACCATTGAATAAAACCCATCTGCAAATGAAAGATATGTAGATATATGAACAATCGTATGTGGTAAAAGTTTCATGTCATCATCTATGTGGATCTAAGTAAACTTACTCTGCCCTAAAAAAGGCTTTTTTTCACTTTTGACTATATTCTGTCCTTTTTGACACCTATGACTTCTACCTGAGCCCAAATTTTCACTTTTGTCAAAATGTTTTCTATTTAACTTCTATAAATATATATACATGCCTTTTCAGATAAATTTGATAAGGGCAACAACTTAAAAGGATTTTAAATACATTGAGCACCAGGTCAAATGTTTGCAAGGCATTATGTATTTATAACTTCTGCCAGAACTGCAGAACCGTTATCCCTTCTTTTTCTTTGGCCATTCACTTCTCTCATTCCATGCTACCTACTACATGCAAACAGCATCTTTCTTCACGCAATTACATCCTCTACACTGCTCTTGTGTTTCTTAGCCCTGGGCATTCCTTTTTTCTAGACAAGTTCTGTGTGTAAACTTCAATTTAAGCCCCTTCAACTTCTCCTGAACCCTTTTTCTGTCATCAAAAAGAGGTTCACACTCTCTGCAAAGTACATAACTCTTGTCTCACAGGTAACACAAATCCTTTGGGGAAATTTTTTCCTTCTCTTCCTTCCTGTCCTTGGAGGTATTCAAGGATTCAACTATGCCTGAAATGCAGTTGAAGGACCTGGAAGAGGTTGGAAGATTATGGTGAGTGATTAATCCTTATTCTCCACTAAAAGTATTGGTTGCAGGCTGTATAATCTCCTCACAGTCAGTGCCGTTCTTTCCACAAAAACACATCATTGCCTGCTTAATTTTAAAGTTTAAACAGGTCCACTTTCTTCCACACTGCCCACACTCCTCACACAGCTTTTCTCCAAAGTTTGCTCACTCATTCACCGTGCCTGCAATAACCCTTTTTTCCCATACAGCCACTATGCATTCTCATTAAAATATCCAAAAAACTTTCTAAAGGAGGCAGCTTCAAAAAAATCATTTCTTATTGCCATGAGGTGACTCCAAACATATTTTCTTCACAACTTTCCTCACAAAACTTAAAATATACTGCTGTAAATGCACAAACACAGAAAACTCGAAATTTATCCATTCTGACTCTAAATGAATCATTTTACCATGTTCATGACTCCAATAATTCACCACAATTAGACTAAAATTTTGTTTACTTTGTTCTGATACCACATTAAGTCCACAAGAGAAATATAAGACAAAGGATGAAGCATCAAAAACAAGCATCCGTCACTAATTACATTAATATGAAAGGAATAATTAATACATAACTTTACAACTCCCTCAATCTCACAAAAGAAAGGAATGGTCATGTGTGACCTTCCATCTTCCAAACTCTTTTTTTTTTATATTGCATATCATTTGAAAATGTTATGCTCATACAAGCATCAACATGAGACTAATACAAGCTCTTTTATGAGCAAACACATTAGAAATCACCTATGGAAGACCAAGACTAACTACTTAGAAATCCACTTTATTTAGAAACCACATCCACATTAGAAGCCAACTATGGAAGGCCAAGAGTCACAACTTAGAATTCCACATTAGATGTCCCTATGGGGATTTGAACTTGGCTCTCCACAATGAGAACCCAACATTTTAACCAATTAAGCTCAACCCTTGGACTATCTTCCAAACTCTTGAATATATTTTCAATATTAACTAATTATTCTTTGGATCAACTTCCTACCACCAAGAACAGTGGTAAAATAACTTTCTTGTGAGATTCTCTCATGCTACTGGTTTTAAACATTACACTTGATAATCCTTCACTTTTAATGAGTGCTTGATTTTCATGGCTTGTTATGGCCCTAAACCTTTTAAGTCGTGACAATATAAGAACCACACATCAAACCTTAAAAAAAAAATGAAGGTCTACAAAACAGAAAATCAGGACAGAATTAATAAATCGAAGCTCCTCTGTGAAACTACAGATCACACTCATTCTGCCAATATATAACATGATATATTTTGTTAAAAACCAAAAAATAGCATAATAGGACCCTATTTCCTCGATCTACATCTAGCTGAAGTAGGCACACTTGCATATAATGGTATTAATAAAATATATAGGTCAAATCAACATACATTCTATGGAGTTCAATCAATTTTCCTCGCCTGATGACATGGAAAAGGATAGGTTTGTTTGGATTAGTGCCTATCCTTCGACATCATGAATATATAAGATCCACACATCAAACCTTTAAAAAAACTGAAATTCCATACAGAATCAATAAATCAAAACTACTCTGTGAAACTACAGATCAAACTCTTTCTGATGATATAAACATGATTGTACTTGGTAAAAGCACCAAAAAATGGCCATTTTGACCCTATTTCCTCAAATTACACCGAGCAAAGTCAGAACAGTTGCATATAATGGCATTAATAAAATATACATGAAAAAGCTCAAATTGAAACACATTCAATGGAATTCAATCATTTTTCCTCTCCTGAAGGTATTTAAAGGACAGGTTTGTTTGGATTGGTGCCAACAACAGAGGCACATGTAGACATCAGTACCACTTTGCTTCTTCCAATATGCCAGAAGCTAGGACAGACCTTCCACCAGGCCCCCTATAATAGATCGAGTGCATTGATGTTAATTATTGTACTTTTCATTATTTTGACTTAATCTTTGAAATCGCAATCATTTGACTACTGGTGGCTATATTATCATGTTTTGATCATGAAACTTTTAAAATTATATTGGATACTTGTAATACTAATAGTTGTGGCTATTTGTGATTTTTTGTTGTTTTTGGATCAGTAAGACAGGAGAGTGCTCCTACCTATTATATTAATAAAAAAGAAAATAGATGGATTAGCTTCAGACCTTTGATACAGAGGAGCTGAGGCAAGAACCCGTTAACAGGATTGCCAAACAAAAATTAAACAGAAAACTACACATTTTCCCCACCTCACTGACCCATCTTATCATTGGAGCGGAGTCATATGAAAACGAAAAGTCAATTCTTGATTTCCCATCGTAGAAGGAATCTTCTTATATCTTTTCACTTTGGTCAAGTCACTGGAGGAGCTAGAGGGGGGCTCCATTAAGAGGAATCTCAAGCCCTGAAAAACCAGAAGAGGCGTGTGCTTTGTCAATTGCTAAGAAGCAGATATGCCTATTGTGGAAGTGATTAAAAAAGACAATTTTTGCAGAAGGAAGAGACTCACCTGTCACCAAAGAGTTAGCAAAAGGATTCACATTATTTGCAGAAGAAAGGGACTCCACATCCAAAGCATAGGATGGAGAAATAGTGGGAGCAGAGGGGTTACTCTCCGAAGAGGCATTGAGAGAGGCCACAATGTCAGGTTTGTTCCTACCCGCAGACCAAGGAGAAGAAAATGATTTAGACCCCCAACTTGCTGTAGCATTTTCCATCACTGGAGAGTTCTCAAGTGTCTTGTCAAAAGACAAAGGAAGGGGAAGAGCACCAAAAGATTCCACCGATGGCTTTGGAGTTTTGTTGTATTTGTGCAACAAACTTGCAACTGTTGAAGTGCTAAGGAAGGTCATCTTTCCACCATGAAACCTGATTGGCTGGTTTGAATTTGAGGATAGGGCAATTTGCGACCGTATGTCCTGTATCATAATATTTTCTGCACCAGAAAGGAAGCCCCTCATAATCCAAGAGTTGCTTCCATTCACAGTCGGCAACCTTCAAAACAATGTCAACTGAAAGGTCTTTCAAAATATCAACTTCCACCAGAATGCGGGCATAGGTAGTGTGAGTAAAGGTTGAGGTTGCCGCGTCTATAGACAAGAATCCCCCCAAAGAATTTTCAATAGCTTCAAAACAAGAATCAATCCAAAACTGAAGAGGAATGTTAGAAAGCCTCACACAAACCAACATTACATTAAAAGATTACGTGAGGGGATTGAACTCAGGGTGCCATGGCTTTAGCAACAGTGAATGATTTCCCCATATCCAAGATTTTTTGTTGAGGAAGGAATCTCAATCATTGGTGGATTCGAACGATGTGATAAAAAATCCCTGTGCACAGGGATAGATCTCCAGATCGCTTTCCATGTGAGGCTGCCAATTGTTAAGAGCCACTTGTGCAGATCAACAATACTTGGCCAAAAATGGTTAAATCAACCGATCAAGTTGGCTTCTAATATATATTCCTCACCTTCTATGACTTCCTCCCCAAAGGCCAGAACAAGGGCTGACGAGGAGTGATTTAAGGGTCTAATCGTGTCCCTATGTAACACCTGTGATCTTTTGATGTTACCAGCACCACCATTTTGGGATGTTGTCTCATCCTGTCGCACCACATCTTTGAACGATTTGGTAGATTTATTGTCTGTGCTCTTCACAACCCCTAATTGGACAGTTTCCTCCCCCCCCCATCCTCCACGTAGGGTGTGAAGCTTTTCGGGAATAACAGAATCCAGGCTACGAGGTGATGCCCTAGACTTGGCACGATGTAGTGCCTGCCCTTGTGTGACTCTATGTGCCCTATTATTTTGGATGAATGGATTAAACGATATATTAATCTTGATTGTTAAATGATGTAAATTCAAGATGAATATGTGGCTTACTAGATTTCACATCCTCATTGGTCTATTAATGTTGCTTCGGCTATGATTGCATTGTTGGATTTGATCTTTCGATTTGAGTGTGCAGGATATATGTATGTAGGTGTTTGACCAATGGATGGATGTGGAGGAGGAGACATGGAACCACTTGGCCACCTCACCTTACCTAGTCCTTTGGTCGAGTGTTTGACTTTGTGTTCATGTGGTAGGTCGGCCTCTTAACCCAGTTTACTTGGTTTTGATAAAGGACTATTTCTAGTGTTACCCTCCTTGCCTCTGATCAAATCATTACGTAGGTGGACCCCTGTTTTGTGAGTAACCCCGTAAAGTGTTTGTGTTCCTTGCATGATTTTAGCGGTCTAGAATGCTCTTTCACTTTATTGGGTTTCTATAAGGTTAGTGATGATGTGCTTGCAGAAAACCTCCATGCTTTAAATGTGAAGTCAATTTAGTTTTTCCTATTTTTTTGGTAGGAGGGTCCTTTACATTTTAATGTGCGAATATCTTGAAGTGCTTTTAGAGTTAAAAGTTAGTTTTTGATTTACGTCATAGTTAGATTATTTTAATCTAGTGATAATTTGATTCTATTGTGATTGATTTTACGTTTTGCATTAATTTTGGTAATGCTCTAAGGATAGCATATTATTTGATAGTCGACCTTGCTTGTCAAGCAATTCGTTTATGACAATCATTTGTTCTAAGGTGCCCATAAAACACTATGGCAGATCTTAGTATAAGTAAATTATATTAAAACCAGATATATGTTCTATATCATAATCCCATATGAATTTTGGTAGCTCTTCTAAAATCTCTCCTTTCTTATGTTGCGGTCGTGTAGTATTTCGGTTGGAGTTTTCAGCAAATGCTTTTATTAATTAATAACCTTGTTTTGTGAGCGGTTGGAGATAAAAGGCGTTGGTTCTGTTAGTTTGAAAAAAAGTGTATGTGGGGAGAGTTTTAAAAGACTTTTTTTTGTTTTATTATTTTAGGGAGGGGAGATTTGAAGGGGTTTAGGGTTTTCTTTGAGGGGCCTCCACTGGTTTTGAAAAGAGGGAGATGGAGATGTTTTTTTGGGGGGTTTTGGGATGGACTCGTTCTAGAGGAGATGGGGAGGAGAAGCCATAGAACGGGAATGAAGGGAAGAGGGGGCAGGAAAGTGAGCTCCCACTTTCGATTTTTTTGTTTGCTGGGTGTCTCTATGCTCCAGTTTTAACTGTCCTTTCAGCGCCAGAGGTATTCATCTGGATTTTTGTCCACCCTGCTGTATGCTTCCTCTGTAGTTTACCTTTGCATGCTTCCACGGAGTATTTATCCTAGATGTGGGCAGATTAGCAAATAAAAACCAAACATGTTAGAGAAGGAAGGTGCACAGTAATCCAGAGCTAGTTGTAAAAAGAACATTGAAACGCAGCTTGTCATAGAAACGAACATACTTGTTTAGCAAACTCTTACTCTGGTTGTGGGGCTCATGGCCTGTAGGAGGCGAGTCCCCAGCAACAGGGCATTTTTTTCTTTTGTCAAGGGTGGCCTCACTTGCTGGAGGCGCAGCCTCATGAGGCTCGACCTCCCTGGGGCCGCCCACTGCTAGAAACGTGGCCTCCCAGCCACTCAGGCCTCCCCTTGGAGCCGCCTCTGTCGTGGCCCTCTTCTTCGCCCTGCAGACCCTGTACTAAACGATTTAGTTGTGATGAGGCCCTTCTGGGCATTATTAAGAAAATGCCATGCTGAGTTTTTTTTTGACTGCGGAAAGGCTCTTAGAAGCTACCTCTTTTACTTGATGCAGTTATACTGCAAATAGATTCGTTTATTTTTTTAAACCAACATTGTTATAAAATTAAATTTATCTATGCTCAGATTTGACAGTCGACCTTGCTTTTCAAACAATTTCTATTATGACAGTATCCATTCAATGGTGCCTGTAAAACACTATGACATGCTTCGCTATAAGAAAGCTATGTAAGATCTTTATTTATATATTTTTTTTATCATCATAATCCATCATTAATATTAAATTGTGGAAGGATTTCTGAGATTGACCTTCCTTAGTCATGTCTTGTGACGTCCTCTAGATAGTTGAGGCTTCACCTAGTTACTTTTGGTTATTTCAATCAGTTCTTTTTTTTATTATATAGGATATTCCTTTAGTTATCCTCAAGTCGTGTAAGGCAAATAATTAAGATAGGAACATGTTAAGCACTGAGGCTGGATAATTGTTTGAATGCTATCAATAGCTGTTTTCATACAGTAAGAAAGTCCACAGATTAACTTTCCTTTTTATTCTTCTTCTGAGGATATATGGGTAGTGGGTGCGGTGTTTAATTACCGGTATTTTATTTCAAACTACGAAATTCTTTTTTGATCAGATTTAGACTAAGTGAAAAGTTCTTGAATCCGTATCTTCTCTCTCTCTCTCCCATAATACCTTTGTTAAAGTATACTCTAAATAAATAGATGTATGATATTTCAGTTAGCAAATATTGATAGGATAACCTTAAATTTATGCACATCGTGCAAGGGCAATGGTGCAATCCTAGGAACAATAAATTTTATTAGTTGGCTTAATGATCTAATTTTAAAATGTGTTATAGTATTATAGAAGCATCGTTTCAATTTTTGAACTAGAATCTTGTTAATGGTTGTACTATCTCTTCTTTTTTTTTAAAAGTAGATACATATAGCTTTTCTTGAATGGTTGGACATAGGAAAGACTCAATTGAGTTGATAGGGGATTTGTTGTACATGTCAAAATCATAACGTCCCCTCCTGCTTCATTAGATTCTGGTTGAGGGTTGCAAACCCAGTGTATTATTATACTGTTTTGACTGTTCTATCATGTTCATGTGGCACACTGATGTCTCACCTTGCTATTTTTCTAGTACTATCTCCTTGTATCTAGAATGTTAGTTTAACGTGCATTACTGGGTGAAATGTTTTACGGCTTGGGAGTTTTCTTTTGCTTCTTGGCCACATTGGATCGCAATGCTTGGTGTATTTGTAAAGAAAAGCTCTTACATGAAATCAACAGTGTTGATGCTCCTTGTGCTAGTCTCTTATCCTTCCCGTTCTTGTTAGAGTTGTATGAACGACCTTATGGCATTTTATGGGTGATTGATCTTTAAGTGCCTTAGTCTTGTTGATTTTCCCCTTGGAGATGTGTTGGGTGTGCATGTGATTTGTGTCATACATTATGTGGTTAAAACCTAGTGTTCTGTTTGAGACCCTCCTTGTGTGAGTTTGGCCATTTCGGAAGTGGTTCCATGATCTCCTCTCTCCGTAGCTCGGGGGTTGCCTAGAGTGCCAATAGACATCTATTGCACTCGACGATGGCAATATGGTTGGGAGGTGGGCAGCATCCTCCATTGGTCCCCGTCTTGATGGTTGCTTGGAGACTTGGTGTGATTCTTGGTGTAGTTTCTTCATGTTGGTATCTTATTGTTCCTCGTGCCGCTAGAGTCCCTTAGTGGGGTAATTCATTGTTGTATTATTTTCGATGTAATCTTATATTGGGGTGTGATGCTTCCATGATTGGAAGATAGCCTCCGCCTTGTAATTGTACTATATTATCATTAAATGTAAGATTTACTCTTATTTATAAAGGAAATCAATTATTGGGCATATCTTTAATTTTGCTTAACTATTTAAACCTAGACGTTGGAGTCCTCATACTTTCATTAATGTTTCCATGCTATGTTTTAGAGTTGGGTTCAAATCTTTATGTCGGGAGAATCTCCCCAATACTCTTGTATGTTAGAATGATTAAAATTGTATCTCACCTACTTATGAATGGTTTATCTTAACTAAAGATGAATGGTCGTTTTACCTTACTTCCTTTTGAAATGAGTAAAGTTTTTTGATGCTTTATGTTGGTTTCCCTAAGAATGCTTTCCCTTGGCAAGGTGTCGTTATCTTATCCCGCACCTTGTCGCCTTCCCCGCCTTGGTGCGACGGGGTTTTAGGGTCGGGTGGAAAGTTTTTTGGTCTTTCATGTCATGACCACATGGAAAATGTGGGCATGACATGTGGTTTTCGTGTCATGACCACATGGCAAATGTGGGCATGACACACAATCAAAGGAAACCGCAATGGTATCTTCCATCAAAGGCCCTAAAATGGAGGTAAGAACAAAAGTAGCTGCTTGTGAATGAGAGGCAGAAGAAAAGTTTTGAGACAGAAAAACCCTATGTTGAGCACAATCGTGCATGAGAGTGATGGGAGCTGTTTCTATGGCTATTTGAGAATATGATGTTACTTTAGAGTTTTTATTTTTAGATTATTGCTTTGCACTTCAAAAAGGATAATCAATTTCCTAATCTTTAACCAATATTTACAATGATTACATGGCTCATTTTTTTGAGACCCCTAACCTTTTTTTCTTGACCGTGATATTGGTAACATTGGCTTGTAGAGCACAATATTATAAAGTTTAAACATTCATTTCTTGATAGTACATTCAGTTTAAATTATAATATTAATGCCCTAAGAACAGAGGAAGCTTATATAAAGCCCGTTGTAATTATTTTCACAAACTTGTTTTTTATCTTTATATGGCTTCTAATGCAAGATATTACAAGCTCTAACACGAACTAATATTTGTTACAAAAAGAGTCATGGTTAACAATTCAGTGCTAAATGAGCCAAATGACAATTCAACCACAACATATATGCTTTAACTAGAAACAAGAAGAATTGTCTCAAGAAAAATGCCTGGGAATGGAGCCCAAAGTTGAAGCATCAATGATGGCTACAACCATGCTCAACCATACCAAATTTTCTTGTAAAAGTGCACAACAAAGGCAAAAAAGAGGAATAAGTTGAACTCTGTACTCATGCCTACAAATTCAAGCCCTAAAACCGTCTAGGAATACTTAGGATTTCTATGAACATGTCACTATGCATGAAGACATGTTTCCAATGAAGCTTGAAGCAGTAATAACAAAAATCACTGTAATATAACATTGAGGCCAATGCTTGTAGAAGCAGTACAATGTCATTGACTTATTTGCCCTATGGCATGGTAGGCTGCTGATCAAGTAAAATGCAGTATTGTGCAATATTATATGCTGGTTAAGAGAGAGGAATGAAAATTTATTTCATTCACAAGTTATCTTATATATGTGACATATTTATGAAATGGTTTATAGGAAAAGCTAGATTTTACCGACAATGCTAGAAATTTTAATCACTAAACGGGATGTATTTTAAATTAAAAAGCAAGACATGTGAAAGTGAGATAAGGTCGACCAAAAAGGGGGTGCTACATTTGTACAAGATTAACAATTAAAACAAGAAAGTAAGATACATGACCCCAAAGCACAGTTTACCAGTTGAATTCAAACATCAATTGCAATGCATTTTTTTCTCAATACATGGACCAACCAACCAAGAGCATTAGGTAAATTGTTCTTCATATCTAAACTTGGAATGTTAAGCTATTAATAGTAGAACACTTAATAACAGATATTTCATCTCATTTGATGCATACATAAACATCTAAAAAAACATAGGTCAGATACAACATTCATATATGCATTTCACCATGCTCTATGGATTTGGGATCCATTTAAATTTGTCATTTTACAAAAACACTTTCTCAAACCTGAACAAGATAATCATACGAAAAGCTTGGAATCATTTGATTAAAGACCTTTCCTGATAAGATTGTAAAGAATAAAATAAAGCATTAGTTTAGCCAGCATACCATCTTCTCTTTGATTTCCAGCACTATCCAATGGTGTTGGTTCCAATATATTCATTGAATTTGCAATCAGCTCCGAAACACTGGTAATATGCAACATTCTCATATTGCTTTCCTTGTCTTCAACACGAGGAACATAAAGCACCTTTGGAACCTGCATGTTACGTGCTAAATTTTGAAAAGAAAAAAAAAAAGAAAAATCAAGATGAGTGCCTGAAAATGTAATTGCAAATATAATCACCATGTTCAATTGTAATGTCCCAAATGGGATTTAGCTGAAAATAACAAAATTTAAACACAATTTCTTGCAACCAATATCAAATGGAAATGAATACACTTATGTTCAATTGAATGACTTGAGTAATGTAATCTCAAAACAATGATTTGCTGCCATGATGACAGTCACATAAACTTATATCAGTCCTTCTAAACATTACAAAACAACTTCCATATAAAACCAAACATTAGCGAATGAAGGCTAAATGATTATCAGTTCATTCCAGCCTCAAATATAGTCAAAATTGTCATCAAGAGTCACTGAAATGACTGCTGTTAGATCTGTATATGCCCAGCGAATTAGATCTCTCTGAATATGTCACAAATCCCACTAATGATGAAGTCTTGTTTTGAGCGAATGATCTTGGGTGTTTGCCAATGAATGTATGGAGACAAGTTGCTAAGATGATAGGACTGTAGCAGCTCTGTGAGTGGCTGCAAATGAATGTAGCAACCCCTTTGTGACTGGGATCTTGCAATACCAACTTTCCACTGAAGTCTCTAATGATATCCAATGATGGTAGACTCCTCTAAAACCTGCAATAGTTTAGAATACCTGCAATTTTAATAGCAATGAAGATATTAGAAGCAATATCTCCTCCAATAGCATAGGGGGTCATCACCCTATGTGCAAGGGCACATCACCTTGCAAGAAAGTAAGAAGATCGAAACCTTCAAACTCAGAAATTAATGTAAAACATACCAAAACTCAGACATATGTTCAATTGTCATGGATTTCTCTATTTATTCCTTCTCCTCATGGCCGATGTCTTGCATTGGATCTTGGGCGAATCCCTCTAGGCGAGTGTATTTGGGTCCTCTTTGTCTTGGGCGAATGCCTTGGTGAATGTGATTTGGAACCCTCATTACAATGCTTTGGCCGAATCCTTCTTTGCGTTGGAGAATGTAATATGATATGTGCGAATGGCTTCCTCTTGTATTCTTTGCATGGCGTTTTGCATAGGCGAATTGAACCCTTTCACATGGCCGAATGTGTCTTGGAGATCCCCATTTGATCTTGGACGAATGCAACCTTCAAACATGGCCGAATTCCTCATGAGTATTGGCGGATGGCATTTGATATCTTTTTGCATAGGTGAATGCTCTATCTTGGTGGATGCTCCTCCATGGATGAATAATTTCAGCTATCCTTGCATGGGCGAATGTACTGCCTTCTTTCAACCGTTGGCTCTCCTTCATAGGCGAATGCATTAAGATTGGCCGAATCCATCACATGATCCCATGTTAGGCACAAGATCCCATCGTTTACCCCTTCTAGCATAAGCGAACGTATTTTGAAGTCTTCTTTCTCATGGGCGAATGCAACCCCATTCATCCAACCATTTGCATTTGAATTTGAAATAGGTAAATGTATCTTTCCTTGGTTTGGCCAAGTTTCCCTCCAACACATGCTATTTGATTTTGAATCTCTTTTCTTTATGTTCGTTAGGTCCTCATGACGGCCAATCCCTTCTTGGAATATCATTTCCTTAGTTGAGGCCTATTTCTCCATGGGTGTGAATGCCTCATTTTATGATGTCTTCTTTCCTCATCAATTCCTCTTTTGACTTTGCATTTGGCATTTGAATCTTTTAATGAAGTGGCCGATCCTTCTTAGCTTGGACTTATCTTGCATGATGGCCGATTAGCTTGGACCTACTCCATGATAATTGTTAATAGGTCCTATTTTAGAAATAGATTAGAGAAATGTAATTAAAGATTTCATTTCTCCCTTATTCACAACACTTATCCTTTTTGCCCTCTTTAATTATAGGTCCTACCCCCTTTGAGTATGCGATGTTAAAAATAATGGGGACATTACATCAATTTCTGTTTTGTTTTGACACATATATGCAAACACTTGGTTTCTAAAATGTGGTACAACAAGATGAGAGGACAGCCAATCAAACCCTTAAAAAACTATGTAAGATAAAATGCATGTTTTATATATGTTTTGCATCCTAGATAGACAAAGCCATATAACAAAACCAGAAAGATATTACAAGTATATAGTGCAATCAAATGCAATATTATTTATATACACAGCTTGAAATATTATAACAATATCCAACCCACAAGATTCCTCATGGAGGCATCATCCCAATCAAATATTCATCTATGAAAGTGTTACTGTACTAGATTTCAAATTGCAACAATTGATATCATTGTATTTCAGGTTTTTTCATGCCCTGAGACTTCTAGCATGTAGTACATGATCTCCCAAGACACAGATAACCCTGAAGCATCTACTGACATCACCTCTAAATAATGAAATGCATGAAGAAACTTGCAACTTGGAATATACTATCTCGAACCTAATCCATGTCTGAAAATCACCAATTTACTTTCATGTGGTATATATGTTAGCATAGATGAACATATATCATATTAGATGTACACATTCAGCATATTAAAGCAAACAAACAGATGCATAAACATTGGGAGTGGCACCTTTTGGGAAATTGCAGACTTAAATTTTATGTGGATCTGAGCTAGTTGCAAAAACACAATATCAAGAGTAGTGATATGAGTAAAAAACTTTCATAACTCCTCTTTGGGACAACAAGTAAACTACATTTGTTTATCCCTAACAGCTGGTAGTTGCCCTATCTCCCACAACTATAATTGATCTTCCTCCCAAAAGGGTATATTGAACTCTCAGGGAATCCTTCTTGAAATCGCAAATCAATTTGTGTGATCAATCTTTGACTAATGAAACTCATTTCATCAATCAAAAATTCAAAATATTTAATATAATTAACATGCCTCATTTCTTCTTGGAATCTTGTTAGGCCAGTTCCTTATGGTTCTAACTTGGCAAGTTGCGAGACGGGCAACCCTAGGCAAGTCTGAGAGACTCGGCAGTCGAGTACTCGCCAGACTCACCGAGTCTGGGTGAGTCTCGACTGCTAGACTCGACTGTTATACATGATAGATAACAGTAATCAAAATTTGTCAAATGGTTATTGATTCTCCACTTAAGGACATTTAAATTGTTTCCAAATGTCTTTTGTTAGTTACATAACTATCCCAACCAACATTAGACTGATTTTTAACAAAAGCAAATTAGAAATAAAAATATTACAATTTAACAAATCTGATTGACTAATCTGACAAGCTAGTTATGATGTAGCATTCTTTGGGGCCACATGATGTTGGGCCACTGTCTGCTCCTGATTGGACTGTGGTTGGCTGCTTACTGTAGAATCCCTGTTTAGCTTGTAATGCTGATATTTTTGCATGACATCCTGAAGTAGGTCCAGATGTGGAGAATTAATGCCCCTCATCTGAGTATTCCCCTTGAAAGACATTTTAGAGAAACCATAGGAAAGAGAGTGACATTTGTTTATTTCTGGTATCTGCCATCAACTCAGAAGTTACAATTTCAATAATTTCACCAATACCATTTTATCAAATTATATGGATTTTCTAAATTCTTCTTTCACGCAAGTCTGAAACTGTGTTTTTTGTTTGTTGTCTTTGGCTGTCCCCAATGAAGATAGGACAATACACTTACTTATTGAATTCTTTGATAACATTCATGACATCGATGCATTGGTCTCTGCCCTTTGTGATCTTTGCAATTGCCTAATCCAGTTCCTCCAATCTAGTGTGAGAGCAAAATGCCAATCATTTCTATGATAGTCAGAAACATTATTGAAGATCTGAGAAGCCACTAACTCTTGAGAAGATGTTTCAGAACTTTCTGATATTTTGGGAGCATGTTTATTCCACAAATTTTTATCCTTGGTGAATTTGAGATCTTATTACTTAACTCCAATAACAGCAATTGAACTTACTGTATCCTTTGACAGATTCATCTAATACCTTCATTTCAGATATTAGGATAGCCTCTATATATGCTTGAATAGCATGCCTATATTGACCGATCTTTCCAACTTTAGGCAAAATTTTCTTGTCAAGAAGAAAGCCATGCATGTCAGAAGTGGACTTGTCACATAGGTATAAAATAGTCAATATTAGAACCAAATTAATTAACCTTATTCTTTAGATATGGCTTGTATTTTCCATTCTTATCAATCTGTTGTATGGTAAAATTAATTGCAATCTTGAGGTTAAGAATCACTCTTTCATGATTCAGCTTGGGTGATGTAAATGTCTGGATATTGAAGTCACCCACTAATGTATCATCACAAATTTTGTCAACTATAGGCCTGCCAACATCAAAGTTTATCTTGTTAAGCTTATTAAGCCACACAATGGCACGTGGTTTAATCATTTTAGATGTTTTATTTAGGTGTGAAGCAACCTCATCCATCTCAGTCATGCTTGCTTTCATGACATGCGCCTTTCTCTTATTAAGTACCTGTTGTACTGATACTGATATCAAAACCTAAGAAGAAGTGATAGAAGCTAACACTTTTTGTTTGTTTTCTGTTGTATATGGGTAGACAAGTTCTGTCTTGTTGTTGATTTACTTTGTATATTGCTAATGGGGTTGCAGAACGAGAAGAATTTGGCCACTTAGAGAGCCGCCCCTCGCCAATTTTGTGTTCTTTGGGTTGTGTATATTATCTGGCCCACTTTCGGCTGGGCTTTGTTGTACATTATGTAATCCCTTTAGAGGGTCTCTTCTATTTAAATCTGTTATGTCGTAAAATGCACCCCATAGGACTTTTACCTCGTAAGTTTAGCTCCTGGGTCCCTTGTTTTTCATTATGCATGTTCATTTTAACTCCCGATGCAAAATCCCTAAAAACCCATGTCAAATGGGGCTAACAGGATAGTGTTGAACTTGATCCTGCCTTGAAAATGAGGCCTAGGGCTTGAGCGCTCACGCCCTAGACCTGCCCTATTTGGTCAGGGCCTAAATTTTGAATTTAAAAGGTTCCATTGCCGACATCTTAAATTTGAATTACAAAATTTGTAGCGGGAATGCATATATAAGCATGTTTAGGGTTTCATTTGTAAACTAGAAGAAGATGATTATGAACTTTTGGCGAACTTATGATTTTAGAGCATTCAAAGCATTCATTGTTGTAGAGCAGAATATTGTTGTTGTGTTTGTTATGCAGATTTGGCTTCATCTTCTCATGTGTTAAGGATTTTCATCTACACACGAGCTACACCTCCGAGGTGATATCCATTTGTGTTGAATCAATCATTTATCAATTTATCAATTTGTTTTTGCCTCCATCCCACAGGGATACGCACTCCTTATCAAACAACAATGTTGGAAGGCTTGAATGTTATTCCAGGGTTTGACTGAGGCAAGCTCCTAAACACCACAACCCCCAACCTCATTCCTTGTGATTGCAAGTGACAGGTGTCGTATCTTGCGGAGTGGAGTTGCAGAAGGTTGTGTCAGAGTGTGCAAATTCCAGATCTAAGAAGAAAAGCACTGCAAGGGCTTGGACGCCCGCTCCGAAGCCCTCCAGATTCGCAAACCTGAAAATCTCTGAGACAGTGCTGAACAGTAGCAAACAACTTCCGGAAATCCTTGAAGAAGTTCCTGCCCTGGGCTTGGGTGCCCGCCCCGAAGCCCCCAACTTTTCCGCATCCTGAATCTCGAAATCTGGTATGTATCTACTCTGAATATTATACCTCTGTTTGCGAGCATTTGTCGAAATTCGTCTATTTGTTTACGATTTTGCATAATTAGGGTTTTGAGCATAATTGGGCATTAAATTCACACATTAATCAATAAATTCCAAATTTCTCTATCATTACAAGTGCCAACCAACCTGTAGGTGAATCCTCTTGCAAAAGTTGTGATTCAACTCGTTTAAATGTCCTTGAATGTGTGTAGTGAAAGGAGGATCTAGGCATATCACCACCATCGATCCCATCTTCTCTCTTTTCCTACTAAACATTTTGGTGAACCCGTGTTTTAATTGAATTTTGCACCTCGCTGAGTGTCGTATTTCAGATTTACATTCATTCATTTCATTTTCATCTTATTGCATTTGAAAATTTACAAAAAAAAATTGAAAATTTTGAAAAAAAATTGGCATCTTAGATTTGCATTTTTGCCTAGTTTGTATTAATTTCATTGAATTTCATCTAATTTCTGATTTTTGCATCAGATCTGATATAAATTACAGCAGTACATCATTCTACAATCATTTGCATTGCATCTTCATGCTTAAATTGTTAGATTTTGCTTGAAATTGTGCATTTTTCATATAACCTAGTTTTTGGAAAAGCTAGGGTTTGTAGTTAAAATCTTGTTTCAAATTTTACTACTCCTTTAAACACTCTTTTAGGACTGATTTCTGATTGTAGTGTTTCATCATAGTGTGTTTTTGCATTTACATTTCAAATTTTGCGTTTACACAGTCAATTTCAACAAAAACTAGCATATTCACTCATATTTCCTTAAAATTGCACTTGCATTGAGCATTGTAGGACTTGTGACATCATTTTCAGATCTAAGCTGAGTTATTTTACATCATAAATCTGATTAGACTTCATTCATACATCATTTTGCATAGTTTCATGCCTTAATTTCACAATTAGGGTTTAAAATTTTTGAATTTTCACTAGATTTTGACTTATCATCCATCTAGATTTGCATTATAGGTGTGTTGTGAAGGATATTGTTGCATTATTGGACTGATATTAAGGTTATAATTCACTGCCCCTCATCAATTTCCTTACAACACTTCATCTTTTAGTCATTTCCATTGAAAAGAGTGGAAAATTTGAGCTTTTTTAGGCACATAAGCAAACATAAATTGGTGTTGTTTCATTACATTCACCCTAAATCTCTTTCATTTCAAATCTTGCATTCATATTAAAGCATTCATTCAGTTATCATTTGAAAATTTGGCATTATTTCATTAAATTGTGTGAAAATTGGCATCTTTTTAATTACACAGTGTGTATTTCAACACTAGTTGTCCACACACTTCATTCACATCTTTTAATCAAAACCTCTAAAATCATCAATTGGGCTTTGTTGTGTTATACTCTTTCCTCCTACCCACTGTGTTTATTGTGGACTCCGTGTGTCTTTTAGTACCCGTTTCCCTCAAACAAGTGCTTTGGTGCGAAATAGTCTCACTTATTTTGCCTTGTTGATCATTGTGAAATTCATGTGTATTGGAGTTCTTTCAAATTAGCATCATGGATACTTCTTATTATTCATCTTTGGAAGCTTTGTTTGCATACATCATCGACATTGATAATTTTTCTAAATTTACTAATGAATATCCTCAAGTCTTGAAACAAATAGCATGCATATATGATGCTGATATTTCTCTGTGTTACACATATGAAATCCTTTGCTATACATCTGATTTTGATAGCTTCACAAGCCTCATGGGAACATATCCTCCGATATTAAATGATCTCACTAAATTCATAGCCAATAATACATTTAGTAGTGATGACTTCAATATGTTATATGAACCCTTAGATGACTTTATCTCTATTGAACATTCCACTACGACTCATATTGCTAAAACATGTGATGGTAACTTAGTTCTACCTTATGATCTCTCTCCCAAAGTTGTTCCCACTGATGAGGACACTTTGGCAAAAGAGGATGAACTCATTGACACATCCCTTAACATCATACCACCATATCTTCATTCCAATGCTCTCTCTAGCCAAGATGAAGCGTTAGTGAATGAAGAACGACCACCATCTCTCCATTCCAATGCTCTCTCTGGCCAAAATGAAGCATTAGTGAATGAAAAACCCCCTCTAACAAAGAGCATTCCATGGATAGATAATGAGCATTCATCTAACAATATTAAAAATTATATCCCTACCATAGTGCATGAAGCCTCTATGGATCATCCCATCGACCTTCCTCCTTTAGTTAATTGTTCACACACCTTGGATTCACTAAGGAAGAGAAGACCCTTAATCTCCCTCCTTTGATTGAATATTCAAGTCATTTGGATATCACTAAGGATTTAAAAAAATTGACTACCTCTCCTTTGGTTGCATATTCTTTGAACATCACTAAAGATACAAACTTTAACAATTATCCTCACAACACCTTACCTTCCCTTCATTCCTATGCTCTCTCTCCAAAAGATGCAGCACTAGTGAATGAAGAAAGGTCTCTCACATTAAATCCCTTATGGATGGATGTCGAGATCACTCAAAACAAATCACTTCTTCCACCTCCTAAGAGGATAGTGAATAAGTGTACTAATGCTACTACAATATCAACAATTTCAAGACTAAATATGATATATCCTGAGATGATAGAGATGACTTATCCACCAGGTAATATCCCACTGAAACAGGGAAGTATTTCTCCCTCATTTCGCCACACTCATTGTAGCACTTGTTCTAGTTGCTCTCAAGGGTGGCCTCCTAGATATATATGTTGTTAGCATTGGGTTGTATCAGGTAAGTATTTCTAACCCTGGTGGTCACCTATGTCGTAGCATTATTTGCTCGTTTATGTGACCTCCCCTCTTGTGTTGTGTTCCCCTTGCGATGTGTTGTGTTGTTTAGGCCTCCTTGGATGACCCTTGATACTCTTGCAAGATCAAGGATACCGAGAGACCGCCTCTATTGTGACCATTCTTCTATTCGTATCATCATTCTTCTATCTTGCTTCTCCTCTATTTTCATTGTTGCGTGGTGTGTCTTAGGCACATAGCGTTGCGGTTGATGACCTAGGGGCATCCTCCTACGTGATTGTGCCTAAGGCATTTGTTCTCCTCTCTCTCTTTTATTGTTTACCTTCTTCTAGTGGTTCTATCTAGTCGACAGATGATGAAAAACAAACATATACTGATACGGACCGCGTGTCCCTTCAGCGAGTAAGTGAAAATGGACCTAGTCCATATATGAAGATGGGGTTGATTTTTATATATCCGACCTTTGGCTAGTAGAATCACTCCGTGTGATATTTGATGTCGTCTTATCTTTGCTAACAAATCATAACAATACATCTGCTCCATGCACTTTGATTGTTTTGGGTGTCTTGCCTTGTTACACTCGGTTCTAAGATGCCTGCAATATAAGCCCCACGGCTATACTCGAACTCGAACCTGTTTGTGTAGCCTTGGCTTCTTTGTTTTCATGCACTGCTTAGATTAAGAAATGTGTGTTTGTGGGAACATTCGGTGATCGTGAAACATGTCGCCTTTGGGGTAATGGGCTTTGCGAAAGCTCTTGTTCCCTTGTGTGTTTTCTCTCTACCTTAACGTGCTTGATATCGGTACATGATATCAACCACCTTAAGGTGGGGGCATATAAAGGTAAGTTGTCTAATGATTTTGGTACTAACGAAGCATGTTTGTAAGCCCTCTGCGAAGGCGGGATGTTGTATCTCTGGCACGAGTGCACATCTTTATTCTATATTGCAATCATAAAGCCCTCTACGGAGGCGGGATATCGTGCATATCCTTTTTATTCAAAGCCCTCTGCGGAGGCAGGATATCGTGCATATATCCTTTTATTCAAAGCCCTCTGCGGAGGCGGGGATGGTGTATCTCTTGAGCTAGTGCATATCCTTTTTATTTCAAAAGTCCTCCGAGTAGGCAAGGTTGGTGTATCCTCCCTTAAGCGTGTCTTTGGCAATTGTTGTGGAATAAGCCCAACCGTCAAGTGTGCCTGTAGCGTGCTTGAAATGGTGGGGGCTTAGCAATAAGTTCCTTCCATCGCCTTGTTTGTCGTGTTTAAGACATATAGTATGTCTCTGGCATACTATACGGCGCTCGTGTATTCCGTGTCTTCCGTGTGTTTTCACCTTTGTGTAGTCTAAAGTTGTGTAGCGAAATGCCCCTCCCTACACTCAGGCTTTGTATGGCGTGTTTGTTCCCAAGTATAGTCTCAAGAGCGTGGCGAAATGCCCCTCCTATGCTTTGGGATTTGTATGGCGTGTTTGTTCTCAAGTGTAGTCTAAAGCTGTGTGGCGAAATGCCCCTCCCTACACTCTGAGATTTGTATTGTGTCTTCTCCCCCATATGTAGTCTAAAGAGCGTGGCAAAATGCCCCTCCTACATTTTGGGGTTGTGTGTTGCATTTTTACTTTCCATGTATCTGCATTCATTTATATATATGAAAATGAAAATGAAATAATCACTGCATTCACTGTATTCATCAAGTTTTGTGTATCTTCAATATTGTTTTCTCCATGTTTTGCGTGCCTATTATTGTCTTCTCCATGTTTTGCGTGTCTGTTACTGTCTTCTCTATGTTTGGCGTGTCTGCAGCGTGTTTTCTCTAATGGCTACCTGAGACTGGGAGCTAGAAATAGTTCCTCAATCTTTGTGTATGCATTAGCTTCAAGTGCCTGGCGTGTTTGTTGTGTTTTGACCATACTTTAATGCATGTATGGGTCGTAAGATCATACATCCATTAAAGTGGGAGCTATATGTTATGTCCTAAATTGTTCCCCTAGGATTTTTACCTCCTAAGTTCAGCTCCTGGGTCCCTTGTTTTTCATTATGCATATTCATTTTAACTCCCGATGCAAAATCCCTGGAAACCCATGTCAAATCGGGCTAAGGGGATAGTGTTGAACTTGATCCTGCCTTGAAAATGGGGCCTAGGGCTTAGGCGCTCACGCCCTAGTTCTGCCCTATTTGGTCGAGACCTAAATTTTGAATGTCGGTTATGCGACCGTTAAAAGGTTCCGTTGCAGACATCTTAAATTTGAATTATGAAATTTGTAGCGGGAATGCATATATAAGCATGTTTAGGGTTTCATTTCTAAACTAGAAGAAGATGATTATGAACTTTTGGCGAACTTATGATTTTAGAGCATTCAAAGTATTCATTGTTGCAGAGCAAAATATTGTTGTTGTGTTTGTTATGCAGATTTGGCTTCATCTTCTCATGTGTTGGAGGATTTTCATCTACATGCGAGCTACACCTCCGAGGTGATATCCATTTGTGTTGAATCAATCATTTATCAATTTATCAATTTGTTTTTGCCTCTATCCCACAGGGATACGCACTCCTTATCAAACAACGGTGTTGGAAGGCTTGAATGCCATTCCAGGGCTTGACTGAGGCAAGCTCCTAAACACCACAACCCCCAACCCCATTCCTTGTGATTGCAGGTGACAGGGGTCGTATCTTGCGGAGTGGAGTTGCAGAAGGCTGTGACAGAGTGTGCAGATACCAGATCTAAGAAGAAAAGCACTGCAAGGGCTTGGACGCCCGCCCCAAAGCCCTCCAGATTCGCAGACCTGAAAATCTCTGAGACAGTGTTGAACAGTAGTAGACAACTTCTGGAAATCCTTGAAGAAGTTCCTACCCTGGGCTTGGGTGCCCGCCCCGAAGCCCCCGACTTTTCCGCATCCTGAATCTCAAAATCTGGTATGTATCGACTCTGAATATTATACCTCTGTGTGCGAGCATTTGTCGAAATTCGTCTGTTTGTTTACGATTTTGCATAATTAGGGTTTTGAGCATAATTGGACATTAAATTCACACATTAATCAATAAATTCCAAATTTCCCTATCATTACAAGTGGCAACCAACCTGTAGGTGAATCCTCTTGCAAAAGTTGTGATTCAACTCGGTTAAATGTCCCTGAATGTGTGTAGTGAAAGGAGGATCTAGGCGTATCATCAAATCAAACCTATTTCCCACTTTTCCTGCTAAACAAAATCAATTAGGGAAAAACATCCCTGAGTAGTAGTATTAACTAGGAACCTTTAAGATATATGAGTTGTTAGGATATACGGGGATTGTAATGGTATACAGTTAGGGAGGATATTATGATTCATATGACATTATGGAGTAGCTGATTGTTGCTCACAAACTCATTATTATATATCTAAATGTGTTATTTCCTTCAGCTAAAATTTGCGTTTATACTTATGTGATCGATGTATACTTGTGTATGTGATCAAAGTAGCTTCTATTTGATGAGTTTATTGTGTCTTTAAGGTTTATTTATTAAGGGGTGCATGAAACAAGTTCTAAATCCTTAAAAATCTCTGAATTTCATGGGTTTTTCAATTTGCCGAGTCTTTGGCAAGTCTGGGTGGCGAGTTCGAGTCCGAGTCAAAAATCAGCGTGCCAAGTCTTGGGCGAGTCCAAGTCTTGTAACACTCGTTCTAACATATCCTTGACTATGAAATAAAGGCCGTGGTTGCAGATATATTAACAGCAGCAACACCTATAAGTGATAAGACAAGCAAGGGACTTTTTGCAAGAGATGTTGCCATTTCTAAAGCATATCGAATAACTTGCATTAAGAAAGCATTTCCTGTGTTCTCGCAATCCCTTGTATAATCATACATAGCACTTCAACATTATTTCTTTGTGCATAGTGATGAAGAACGATTTCAAACTCCAAGTTTTGCTTATCATCAAAAGATCAGATGTTGTCAATGGAGCATGGTTTCAAATGCCAATTGTGCTTCCAATTTCACTGCTTCAATTATCCAACACCACCAAATGTCCTTTTCAAATAATTTTATATACGACAATCATTGCCTCCAAAAAAAATTTAGTTTCCAATTCAATTGCTTTGATTGAATTCGTTTTCCGTTTTTTAATAAATGAGAAAAATTCATTTCGAATATATGTATTTGTGCATTTGTATATTCTTGTCGAGAATAAGAAATAAGGATGGAAATATATTGGGGTAACACCTATCAACAAATTTTAAAGCTAGACTGATATGCGTTTGTGCTAGTAGTTTTACAATCAAAAAGGTGTTTGATTTAAGCTTTGGATCCTAAATAATTTGACCCGCTCGTACAACACATTCATCTACAATCAATTATTGAGTCTACATGTGGAGAGGGTTTTGCACTCAATGATTAGTTCTAATTCTTTTTTATGAGTATTTGTACAAAACCTATAGGATCACATCCATCTATTGTGAGTAATAAAGAAATCACACGAAAGCGCTGTAATCAAAGGGTAGCCTTCAAGATCAAGTTAGCGATCTCATACACTATAATGATGTCTCAATGTGATAACTAAATCCTAAATAATCCAAGTCATCTATAAAGCACATCCATCTATGTTGGGAAATTTAATGTGAGAATACTACACTTGAGGAGTGGCTCTTAATATTACTCTATGATTGTCTAAAACACAAGTAAAACACATACATCTATAGTAAATTATTGAGTCTCCATGTGAAGAGGGTCTTGCACTCAATGATTAGTTCTAATTCTTTTTTATGAGTGTATGAACAAAATCTATAAGATCACATCCATCTATTGTGAGTAATAAAGAATTCACACGAAAGCACTGTAACCAAAGGGTGGCCTTCAATAAGCCATCTCTGGTTCACCTACAATGTGACAACACTCACACAAATGCTTAGGTTAATGCAATCTCTCACAAGCTCACCTCTAGGACTCATAACACTCGCTCTGATACCAAACTAGTGTAGCAGCCACATGCAAGTCAATTGAACAACTAGCGAACAAGCGTGCAGAACGCACAAACAAAAGTAAACAAGGAAAAACAATGGAGATCGAACAATAAAAGAATGAATTTGATTGCAGAAAGCAAAAAGAATTAGAAAGGGCCACCTATAAGTGAAAACCAACACACCCCATGCTACCCAATCCTAAGGAATATGCGACAAACTCTATGCACTACAATCACTTCTTAAGCTCTACCTAAAATCCAAAAGGTTGAACCCCAACAAATGGCCAAACATCTAAATACATAATGCCCAACCAAAAAATCTAATGTGTGCAGTAATCTAGGATTGATGCAAGCCATTCCACCATTAAAGTGCACCTAGGAGGAGATCCAATCAGCAAGGTAGATGTGCAATCTGCAAGTAGAACAATTCAGCCATTCCTTAATAAATTCGAACCTGACACCCTTCTGACATTCCCAAATTGACAAGCCATTAGAAAATCCAATCGCTATCGTAAGAGACAAGTTATATGCAAAAGAGAACATGTGTGCAAGCTAAGATGTGCTTCAACAAAAATGTGCCAAACCACAAGGCCCATGAATGTTGCGCCAACAAAAATAGGGTGTGCGAGACCATCAAAATCGCCCAAACAAAACAAACAACACAAGTGGGCAAGTTTAGCTTGCATACAAACAAACTACCACTTAGAACAAGATGTGTGCACAAGTTAGTAGGCTTGCACGCGAGGAACTACAAAGCACACAATAGATATTTTGGGTGATGCAAGATTGCACCAACCCAATGATGCTCCTACATCAACTTCATTGAAGGAAGCTTCGTCCTTGACCAAAGTGAAAGGAATCATATGCAAACTACCCATTCAAAAGCTAGCTAATTGAGTTAGGAATAGAAATTCCTCTAACCAAAACTTGCTTCGCTCTATGTGCAAGGAGGTATCCAAAAGCTTCCACAACCATGACATACAATGTTGGAGCAAGAGGAGAACCCTATCGGATAGAGTGGAATGGCCCAAAGCTTTCAAATTTACAGTCATTAATGGAAAGACAAGCCAATCCATTAGCAAATAAGGTTTGAACCACAAAGAGAAAGAAACCTCCAAACACTAATGCTTTAAGAATAGCCAAAATAAAAGCCCACTCAATGCAATCATAAGCCTTCTCGAGATGAGATTACAAAATAAAATACATAGTTGAGATGCTCAAGCCCATTCCATTCCTTCCTAGACAACGATGACATTATCTAGAACATATTTGCTCTTAATGTACCTGGTTTGGTCCGATCTAACAATTGTGGGTCGAAGAAGACACGAATGGAGTGCCAATGCTTTCACCAATATTTTATGAGATAGTCAACAAAGTGATGGGTCTCCACCGAAAATAAGTTCCAAAACACCAGCCTACGGAATGAACTTAATGTTTCCTTGGTTGATAATGTTGCCTAAGACGTTATTCTATAGAGTTTCCTTATAAAGCTAAAGCAAGTTGGGACTTACAAACTGCCAAGTGGCTTTGTAAAACTCACAAGGGAAGCCATCAAGACCCAAGACTTATAATTGGTCATTTGAAGAAGTGTCGAGTAGAGCTCATAGAGAATAAGCGATGCATTACAAAGCTTCTAATCAATAGGGCCAAGTTTGGGACGAACAACATCCAGACATTCCTGTAATGCACTGTAACATTCTCCAATCCCTTCCTGCACCTAGAAGACAACCTTATATATTAGACTAGAAAATCTCTTGAGATCTTAGGAGCTCAGTGAGTCGTGCATGAGAAACTTTGATAGCTCTAATTTGCTCCTTTGCGTGCTTAAGGCATAAGAACTTGAGGAATTCCTTTAAGGCTTTGTCTCTAATCTTAAGCCAATGCAAGCAAGCTCGGATGTGGGCACCCTTGGCTCTCTATGAGTTTAAGCTTATGCTTGAGTTGAGCAGCTACAAATTGAAGTTGTATGTCCCAAAGGGTTGCATTTGAGCTAAGAGGATATACGTTGGAATTCTTTAGCCATCACATTATCAACTCATTTTCGAAGTTTCACGACCTGCTTGCCATACTATTTGACAAAGGACTCGGTGCGTGTAACTGCATCATTCCACCACCTAATCTCATTGGTGGAGAACAGTGGACATGGCACGAGGTTCAAAACCCTAGCAATAACTTGGACCGAACCTTCATGAGCCAAAAGAGAGGTGTTCATGAAAATAGCATGCTAGAAACTTTTTGCAGCTTGTCTTCCCAAACTAGATAGAAAGAAATGGGGCTATAGTTGAAAAGGAGAAATTCCAATGAACCATATGACCACTTGTCCGCCAAAGTTCCGAAGGTGGGATGTGTTGCTTGAATACCATGATGAGATCAAGCAGCTTGTGGACCCAATTAGGACTTGTGCCGTAATTAGACCACGTAAATCAAGGATCCAAGGTGTGAAAACATTGCCAAAAACCAAGGTTTGACAAACCCCATGGTTTTTAAAATAGAACAAAGCTTCATATTCACCAATGCACCAACACATCAGCAAAGTGCCCTTTTTGTCCTCAAAGATTCAACCATATTAAAATCCTTGCATATTAGCCAATTAGAAAAGGGCAAGTTGTTAGTGAGCCATCTTTGTAAAGCCAATCTTTCGAGACTGTCAATGGGCACATAAACATTGATGAGACCCAAAGTACAACCATGAATGTCAAGTGTAAACCACACAACACAATGCATTGGATCTTCCCTTGAGGATACTACAAAAGAGGCAACCTTGGGGGAAAGCAATATACTCATGCCACCACAACCATCCTCATGCAAGGTAGCGAACCACAACGTTTGAACCCATATTGTATTTTAACATCATTTGAAAAAGAAAACCAGAAATTTACCTCTTGAAGGCAAATCACATCCATAGGCCAAGCCTCTACCAAGCAAGCCTTACAAAAAAATTGTGAGAAACCTTGATAAGGCCCCATGCATTCCAAGAAATAAACTTCATGTGGAGAAGTCCTCCATAAAAAACTATGTTTGGCTATCATCATCCCCTAATGCCACAAATTTATTACTCAAAAAAGTATACTAGTTTGGATGGATAAAATCACCCAATGAGATGAAGCAACATTTGCCCCCATTATCTCCCCTAGGTGACTCGTTGTCTCTGCAGGCTACACAAGCATCTAGAGGGCTAAGAAGTTGTTGATGTCCCAACACTCGAAACAAGGCCCTGAGATGACAGAACTTGAGTGGTTTGTTTTTGCGTGGCTGAGGCAAACTAAGGAGAGTCATTTTTTCTAACATGCTGGTATGTCTTGACACCAGGTGAAGGTTCACTCTACTTAGATACTTTTGGCACTACTACAAGTGTCTTACTAATGACAATTGTCCATGCCTCATTCTTAGCAACCAATAATGGGGTCTCAAAAGCTAGCTTAGGAGGGGGTCACAACATAAGAAGACAATCTCTTATCTTGTGGTCCGAGGGTTGACATCGGAAGCAAATATTAGTAAAATTGATATATGTCACATTCTATGAAAGGCAAATGGATCCCACTTCAATCTCCAAAGATTCTTTCATATCAATGGTAAGGTCCACTTCAACACAACCTTGTTTGTGGGGCAAGCAAGGGTCGGGAGGAATCAAATTTGTTGAGTTGTTGGCAAATAAAATGGCCTATCAACTCGATAATCTGCTCTAGAAAGGCCCAAAAATGAATGGGTAAGCTTGGGATCTCTAACCAAATGGGGACTTTTAAGAGACGCTTACTCTGTGGCCTTAAAGTCCAAGGTCCAACAAGATAACACCAAAAGGGTTTTGTGCATAAACCAACTAGCATCACAAGCAATTGTTGCATCTCTTTCAACAAAAAACAAAAGAAACCCTTAGTGAGGTTTCCAACACCTGCAAGCTTAATGCCATGGGATTCCTATACGACAGTCATTACCTCATCATAAACCTTCATGACAAATTTCCTTGCCCGCTTGGGTGCCATTCTCTCTGTCATTCACAACAAGAGTTGCAGAAGGCTGGACAAGAGCCATATTTAAAGACCTAATCCATCCTAAAGGTGGGATTAAAAGTGAAATTAATGCGGAAATCTCTCGAAGGTCCCACAAAAGTAGTATGAAAAGAATAGAAGGCCAGCCTGAAAAGCCTAAAGCTGTACATAAGCCAAACCCTCAAGTTGCTTTTGCATGATACAAAGCTCCAAAAAACTTCAAGGAAAATTTATTAGGATAAATCATAAATTTCAAAAATCTCATTTCATAACAAATCCATGATCTGTGAAGCTTATTCATGAAACTTTGATTCAAGAAAAACTCAAGAAGCTTAAGAGTAATATTAATAAGTATTCTTGGCACTTAGCAAAAATCTCAGCAGTAACCGTATAACTCTGCATATTACTGTGGAGAGCATAGTCAAATTCAAGAGGACTTGACCACCAAGGAAGAGTATGTAACTAAAGCGTCTATATGATTTAATATTTTGTATTCTTTAGAAGGCAGTAGATTGTCGTTTTAGCTTCTGAGTTGCCATTCTCAAAAGTTTAAGGATGCTGACTTTATTAACTACTTTTAAACTTCAAACCCATCGCAATAAGGTGGCTCATTACTCTAGCATAAATGTGGCACGGTATGGTGATTATGGGATAGAATCAAGCATGACCTATATTTATAACACAGTTCATAATTCTAGCAGAAGTGATAGCGCAGTGATTATGGTGTCAATTGGAGCATGACCCATATTTACAATAAGGTCCAATCCTACCCAGATTAGGATGTAATGCAGCTAGTGTACATTCCAGCACGACAAGTGTTTGCAGATCTTAAGAAATAGCCCAGGCTCACCCCACATTGCATAGGCAGCTCAAGATTATCAAAGAAAAAATTATTAACAAGGTAGCCACTTAGCTGATCATGTTTAAATTACAAAAAGTAAAAAAATATTTGAAATATAAAAAACAGGCAAGGCATTCTGGAAAATACCAGATTCAGGCTTCTGTAAAATATTTGATATTATTTTGGAAGTGTCCACTTCTCTTAGACCCTCACAACTTATGTAAGCACATAAGCCACTGCTGGATTTAAACCATGGAGCTTCCAAAACAAGCTCCTGAACAGCTTCATCTAATCAAGAGAAAAAAGCACACCCACAGATTATATACCCACTTATAAATATGTAGGCATCAAAAGCAAATACTGGATACACATACATCTAGTTTAGTGGAAATCTGAAACGCAGGTCAGATCCAAGAAAGGAAATTTGAAAGGTATATAACTGAAAAAAACCACTTTGTATATTCTTCATTTTTTAGGGCATTTGAATAATGTTTAGAGAGAAAAAAATGAAGTACCTTGTTGTCTCCTCTGAATCGGGTCGAGGGCCTTGAGGTCCCTGCGGACCCTTGACCGAAGTGCACGCTTTTGCTCTAAAACAGAATCTGAAGCAGCTGCTGTTGTTATTTGTGCAGCCATTATTCTTCTGTGTGAGAATGAATGTGAATTTTTCACGAGGGTTCTCAGCGTGTGACCAGCAAATGGGAGGAGTGTGTTATAATTCATTGTATTTTGGTGCCTCGTGATGTAATAAATTGGTGTTGTCATCATAATTTCGCACTTCCCACCTTGGTTGCATTCTCTATGTTATTTCTGTGTCTCAGATTTTTTTTCACTGTGATATTAAAATTGCATTAGAGTATTTGTATGTTCCCTGGTTCTCTGATTTGGTGATTATGTTTTTTTTAATGGCCAATTGATTTTTCATAAAAATGTTAATACATAATTAAACCATCCTAAAAATTTAAATTGTTGGATAAATTTTGATTTGTTATGCCCAGAGGCATTCTACCATTATATGGGGTGGACATCATAGCACTCATTTTTTTTTTTAATATATAGCTAAAAAATAAAAAATAAAAACCAAAAAAATTAGAAATGGTTGAATAAAAAAAATAGAGAAAATTTAATAAATTATGAAACCAATGGAAAAAAATTTAAAAAGGTGGAGAAAATAAAAAAAATTAGAAAAGTTATGAAAAACAAAAAAACATGGACAAAACTTAGAAGATATTGGCACATATAGATATATTTTTTTAAATATAAATATGCATTGTCACATTGGTTTAATAATTTAGTATATTAAATATTTTATTAGTTTCTGCCAAGGAAACTATAGGCGAGGTTATTAATAATTCTTTTTGTAAGCAATGAGAACTGAAATAGTTTTTCTATTTAAAAAATATATAGCTATTGCTATTATATAGATGCAAATATTATAACAAAACATATTTGAAAAAAAAAAAAATTAATCTAATTCGCAGAAAACTTTTACCTCATAAAGGCGATTAATGCGCATCCATTACAATAATGGCGTAATATTGGCTTATGGAAAGGGAGTGGCAGACTGACCAATAAATTTTTATTATCTAGTAATTATTCTATCCAAAATAAACCAATGACGAGAGTATTTTTTAAACATTAAACAAATATTAAATTTTTCATAGCAAATATTTGTTGAATAAACCAATGACAAGAGAATATTTTTTAAACGTTAAACAAATATTAAATTTTTCCTAAGTCTATATGCAAATATTTTAACAAATATTATTGAAAAATCAATCATCAATCTTGTCATTGGCTCAAATTTTTAAAAATATAATATAATACATAATATAATACTATATAAAAACAAAAATATAATATAATACTATATAAAAATAATAATATAAATATATTATTATCATATTTATAATATAAACATTGTTTATTATCAATCAATAATTAACTATACTATCTCATTAATATTTAAACTAAAAAAATTTAAAAAATTTATAAAGTATACTATAAATATTACAATTTTGTTATAATATTTATGTTGACTTTAAAAAAAATATTTGTTTATATCAATTAATATTATAATACTATAATATCAATTAAAATAATATATTTAAGTGTTATAATAAATATTAATAATATAATTAATATTATAACTATAAATAATAACCATTTTGTTGGTTTGACAAAAAGTAAATTTGAAGTTTCCCTAAATTAAAAAATTAAAACTAAAACACAACTATAATTACAACTAAAACACATACTATGATTACAACACTATAAGGCAGGTAACGTGTCTTTGTTTAAACCTTGCACTTCTATATGTTTTGAAAGAGACTTATTATCGGCCATAATGTATCATTTAATCAATGATTTTTTTATTTAGAAATAATGGGGAACTAGTACTTTTATATTGTAGTTGCATATTTGTTTACTTTCATTAAACTAAAATAAAGTTTTTCTTTGCTAATTAATTGTTAGATTTAATTTATACGTTGCATAATTTAAGGTGCACTTTAAGTGCAATAATAATACGCAATGCCTAATCTAACTTTTTTATGTACCTTAATGCCAGTGACTCCTCTGGTGTAATTATTTTTATATGTCGGCTCTTTAATAGGTTTTGTTAACACACTCAAGCCATTAATTGTTAGCTCTAATAATTAGTTTTTAATGAAACATTTATCTAAATGATACCAAAAACTTTTATATTTTTTTACAAGAATTAATTCCCATAGTAAAAAACTTATTATAATTTTTTAAATAGCCAACTTGGGTTGCTAAAACTAAGCAAACACAACAAATTAAAACACACTATTCGTGAACATTTTGGCAAAAACTTCCCTGCTCTCCAACTCTTATTTTTTTAGAATTGGTAAATAGTTAAATGGGTAGATCATTTAGAAAATAGAGTAGGTGGACTTAGTTAAAATAGAATTGATTTATAATTATGGGAGATTTATTTTATTTATTGTGTAAATTATGCATATTTTACATTATTAAAATAAAAATAAAAATTAAATTGGAGTTAAATAAAAAAATAATTATTAGAAATAGAATTGGATATTATTTAATTATTGTAATTCTTTTATTAGTTTTTTTATCTAATGATTAATTTATCTAGAGTAAACCAATCAAAACAGAGGAATACATGTTGAACATGGGAAAATTTTAACAAAAAATCATTTATTTATGTTGTGATTGGTTCAAAATTTGAGCTCTTAAGACAGATAAACAAACACACCAATACGGTTAACTTGTTTAATTAAATTGTGAGTGGCTAAATATGGAATGGAATGAAGCAAGGCGCTGGCAATACTAACAGATTAACTTGTTTAATTAAATTCTGAGTGGCTAATTATGGAATGGAATGAACCAAGGCGCTAGCAATACTAAGATTAACTTGTTTAATTAAATTGTGAGTGGCTAAATGCTTGCCCAGAATTTGGTTATTAAACAAATACTATATTAACAAAAATTGTAAATATTTATATTAATATAATATTCATTTAATGTGATTATTTAATTTTGATTCATTCTATATATATTATTATTTATAAATTTGATATTTTAAATATTAATGAAATAATATAATTAATTATATATTAATAATAGAATGTATATTAAATTACTGATTATACAAATTATACCATTATAATGTATTTATATTTATGTTATATTATAGTAAAACAAGTGCTACCGAGTACCTGCTTTTATAGTATTGTAATAATGAAACTTATCTTATAATTAGAAAATAATGTAAGTTTAGAACAATTCTAATTGCATTAAATTAAAGAAGCCTAAATCTTATTATTTAATAGTTAAGTTGTTTAAATATTATTTAGTTAAATTATTTATGTTTATACATATGTTACAAAATATTTTTAAAATGATGTTTTTGATATTGGTAAGTTGCAAACAAGGGTACATATCCCTATTACAAAAGCCCCAGGGGCAGTAAAATAGGTCAGCGGCCACGGACAGCAAAACAATAGAAGACTGACAGCTAACTAACATAACAGTATCAAAAAAGACCCAATACCAAAAACAGCAACAGATATGGAAACTACTTAAGTAGAGCATTCCAATCATCCTTGAGGAAACCCAGAAGCTCCTCCTTACTAGCAGTCTTGTCTTCCTTGTCAACCTTATCATTTTAAGCATCCTATAGAATAGTCAACAACGTGGCAGCACGGTGAATAACCTTAGAGCACATGGTAGAGAACACTTTCACTTTGTTCTCCATAGCGAGCAACCTCTTCTTAACATCATCCAAACCCTCATTGAGCTGGTTGTAATTATCACAGTTCCTAACGTTGGAAGCTTCCTTCTCAGGGGTTTCCAGGATCTCAACTTCCTCCTGATCAATTTCATAATAGGAGTTATTTAACTCTTTGAAATGGTTGGCACCCTCTAGTTCCTCAGGTTGTTCCAAGGTTGACTTAACCTCCTTTATCTCCACCTCATCCTCCGGGTCTGAAGCTGAGGAATAATCCACAATCTTCAGCATGGGCATTTTACCCCCAACCAATTTGCTCGACCTTTGAATGCTCGACCTCCTCGTAGTGCTCCCCTTGATCTCAACATCCTTGTCCTCAGTGGCATCATCCCCTTACTCTTGAAGTTCAGTGTTCCCCTTGTCCACCACTAGTTTAGCCAGTCTTTCACCACCAACAAATTTTTTGCCTTTCTTCTTTCCAACCTTCTCGACCACAGGGTGTTCATCGAGACTCCCTTTCCTCTTTTTTCCACTTGAGTGTGAAGGGTTGTTCTTCAAACTACACAAACCCTCTGCAGCCGCTTTCTGTGATTGACTTGGAGACCCGGCCGCATCGTCCAAAGGGTTAACTGAGTCAAAGGGGCTCTGCAGAGTAGGGTTAGACTTCTAGGAATCCAGTGGGGTCTTAGAGCCTTTTTCTTGTTGGACCAGAGTCCAAGATCATCAACAAGTTGAGCCTTAGGGTTTGGGGGGGCCTGGAGATCTTTGATAGTGGGGCTAGTGACCTTGCTTTTTTTTGGGGCTACGATATTTAATGCTCAAAGGGATGTTATCATTAGCTTCATCAACAAGACAAGCTTTTATGGGCTTAGGGGGCAAAGGGCCAAGTGGAAATGGAAAAGGCAAAGAATCAGGCCTTAATGAAGCGGGATGGCAACAACAACAGGGTTACCTTCATGAGTCTTCTTGGCCACCTTAACAGAAGACTCTAAGGATAGTAAGAGATAAAAAAGGAAAATTCATAAGAACCTTATGCTTAAAATGATTTAGTAGGGCAAAGTGATAGTGATAGTGATAGTAGCACCCTACCTCCAAGGGGATATACTTCATGATGAGATAATAGACTCTATCCTAGGGGTTAACAAGGATTTCCCTTTCGAAGCCATCCTGCATACGAACTGGCTACTCCCCCTCTCTAAAGAATTTCTTCATTCCTTCAGGATCCTAAACTTTGGTTTATTTCTTCAACCTTTTTCCTTCGCATCTCAATCCCGTAGCTTTGGCTATCATTTCTTCAGTCACCTCGAACTGAACACCACCAACTCAGACTTTACGTTCCTCATCCCATGACATAGCAAACTATACCGAAAGATTTTCATCAAAGCCATTAAGGCATTCCAAGAGTGGCATGATACCTCCCTCATAACATATACTCCATAGCATGGATTCCACCTTAAACTTTGCACAGGAAGAGGGTTCGGTTCAAACTTTATCTCCACCCATAGTCATGTTCTTCACAATCTTGAAGGGGAAGTCACACAGTGCTAACTCCAACACCCAAAAATAATGCATCTTATCTCTGAATTGTTTAGAAATGATGATCTGGCTATCATCATTAAACCTACTCTTAAGGCCACTCAAACACCCAAGCTCATCCTTTGAATCACCTTCACTTTTCAAATAATAATTACTATCATAATGAATATTGTGCGGGATTTCAATAGGAGGAAGCGTCGCTGGAATTTGAAATGACCTTATGTGCTAGCTAAGCGACTGCCACAAGGTCTCACTAATCTGGCTTCTACTTATGTGGAAGTCTTCGCTCCTAAGGGAATGATCATACGTCATCTTAGCCATGAAGACAACAACCTCTTTACACCTCCTCCGATGACTAAACCCAATCAAGAGAGCATTGATAAGAATATATATGAAAATATATTCTAAATAATAATACTTACACTTTATCAGGATCATTGAGCAAGATAGGGTTGGGCCTCCAACTGGAGGCGAGTTCTAACATTAGTAGGAAGATTGATGAGCCTCCTCCAACACCTAATAGGATAAAGGTTGATTCCCATGTTAGCCATGGCATCTGCCACTTGGTTGTCTTCCCTGTAGGTATGCTTGATATCAAGACCCTTAAAGCCAAAAAGAAGCCTCTTTATGTCTTGTATGATATCAGCAATCAACCATCCCATCCTAGCCTTATCTTTGACAGCATCAATGATAATCTTGGAGTCACCTTCGATCAGGAGGTTTTTGATCCCAATAGCAAGAGTAACCTTAAGATCCCAAAGGAGAGCCATAGCCACAGCAACATTATTAGAATTAATCCCCAACCCTCCAGCATAGGTAGCCACAAGCTCTCCCTTCACAGATCTTAGGATTCCACCTCCACTAACCTGGCTGGGATTACCTTTGGTCACCCTATCAAAATTGAGCTTCGTCCAACCTTCAAGAGGGGGGTCCATTTGGTGTTTAACCGAGCTAACCTCTTAGAATTGTCAACCTTGCAGATATGAGTCGAGACATTCCAATTGTTGATGATATTGGCCTCATGCTTGCTGGGGGGAGAGTCAGCAGCTTTCATAGTGTTGTTAGAGATGTTTTCCTGCAGCATTTTAGCAATCATGTGAAAGACCTCCTTGGTGGATTTAGCTACATCTCTGAACAACCTATTGTTACGTTCCTTCCAGAGGCCCCAGGCCAGGATAGGGGGATCTGACCCCAAATCTCTTTGCAAATGGGGTGAACAAAGGGGGACAACTAACACCTCATAATGATTTTTAAATGGTGGAGCTAAATTAATTAATTAATATTTAACAGAATGAGAAATTGTCATAATGGAACTTGTGAATATTGAAATGGAGATAAGATGGTGTATGTGTATGTTATGTAGAAAAATTAAGAGTTTGTTTAAGTTAATTATGGAACTAATTAAAAATTACATCATTAAAATAATAATAATAATAAACCTATAAGTGCAAGTAAATACAAACTAATAAAAAATGAAATTTTTTCCCGTAAAATAGAAATGATGGAGAGAATACAGGGGGAGTGGAGGACACATTAAAGAAGATGGGGGAGAATATCAATTAACCAATAGAAATGTATCTCCTAAATCCAAATCAAATTGTAGATAAAAAAATTATTTAATATTTTTGTTTAAAAAATTTGCATTTTTAACAAATTTAATATTAATTTATATAAGAAAAAAATGCTCTTGATTAGATTGTTTAACAAAAATCAATTACAAGTTAAAGAGTTTTGAACACAATAGTATGTGCAAGGCAAGTACTAATAAAAGAATAAAATTTACAAAATCAATTTAACCACTAGTTATAAAATTGAAACTAATTTTTAATCATATTTAAAATATTAATATTAAAATTAATATACATATAAAATAAATAAAAATTAAATAATCATATTAATAATAAGACCCTCAATCAATTAACCAATAGAAATGTATCTCCTAAATCCAAATTAGCTTGTTTAACAAAAATCAATTACAAGTTAAATAATTTAGCCACTTAGAATTTAGTATTGCCATTTTTCTCCTAATTTTAGTGTGTTTGTTTTACTCAAAATAGTATTTCTGCAAAACTCATTCTTAAGAGCTCAAGTTTTGAGCCAATCACAACATAGATAAATGATTTTCAGAATAATGTTTGCTAAAATTTTCTCATGTAAACTTACCAAAATTAAAATGTGTTCATCATGAAAAATAATATTTATATTAAATTATTGATTATACAAATAAATGGAATTATCATTATAATGTATTATATTTATGTTATATTATAGTAAAATGAAATATTGATATATATTTGTGTATAAGTATTAAATATTAATATATTTTAGTGATCTAAATATTAATATATTATATTGTGTAATATTCATATTAATATGATTATTTAATTTTTCATATATCTATAGAATAATATAATTAATACTATTTTTATAATAAATTTTATTGAAATATAGTGAATTATTGCAAGAAAGCTTATCAGACCAGTATCATAAAGTGACTCCCAGACAACCTAAAAATCACACACAACCCACTCCAAATATCAGATAAACATTACCAAAATGCCAATAGATCATGAAGGAAGGAAGAGCGCCTCCCAAAATGCCAATCAACACAAGGAAATTGAAGAGATTCACCTCAAATACCCATACATTCACTTCCAACCAAGTACGACCAACTCTAGGGTGTACGGCCTATAGGTCTCTAGCATTTGTAGTAGAAAAAACTCCTTGAAATCTTCATCAAACAGTGCACCCCACTTAGGAATTCATTGGCACCTCAAATGGAAACACAAATTTCAATGAAAGATTGCAACGTTTATTTCACAAACCCTCATGCCCTCCTACAATGTACAACTACTATATGGATAGCATGGTAAACACATTCAAACTGTATCAAACACTTATATTAAATTCAGTTTCAACTCCTTAATCAAATCTGCAAACCATAACTTTAAAACACATCAAAATATTTTAACACATTGAAATGCCAGTGTGATCTCTTAATGAAATCACTACTATCAGCTAGGGAGGATCTTTCGCCATCGAAACTGATCTTCTCCAAGAGTATTTTTGTCCTCAAGAAGGATTGGAAAATATCGCAGGTTCAATCCGATAGCATAACATTAAGAAATCTTCAGCATAACCCCAACAATGAGCTCTCAATCTCCTTATATAGGTACTTTTAGGTTACATGGGAATATAATTCTTTTTTGAAAATAATTAATTTTTTCCTCTAAATTCAATAATTCATTTTTCCCATGTCTAGGTGCTCGCTTTTATGGGCCAATCAAATAATAAAACACTTTACCTTTCTAATGAGCTATAACACTTAAGTCACCTTTAAATATTTCTAACCTTAGGAGACTCAAGTGAAATTAACAATTCAATAGCTCACCCAACTTACAGAAAATCCCAATTTGAAGCAAATTGCAAAATAAACCATACCAACACAATCCTGAAGGTTTGGGATGAAGAATGACGCCAATTGGGTGACTTACTATAAATAGATGACTTCTCCAAGAAGTTTGGAGAGCAAGCCAAGAATTTGAAAATACTTTTGAAAGATACACTGTAATCCTCAACAATAACTGAGCTCAATGCCGTCAAAAATAATAAAAAGGAATTGAACTTGTGCTCTCCAAGAATCAAGGAGTTCCCTTACCATTACCAGATAGCCTATGGGAACTCAGAAAATAGGCTATTACTCGCAAACTTGGTTAAGTGCCAATTGGGGACATTACAGTCCTCCCTCCGCGAAATTGCTTGTCCTCAAGCAATTGCAAGTCAGGATGACCATAAATCAATTCGCCATTCCCAAAAACAACTCTTCTTATAGAATCATCATCACATGTTAACCCTCTCATGACATAAGTTGTTGGCAAACACCTAAAATGTTTCGAAACATTCATTTGAAATATCCATGCTCAAACCAAGGATATGAAGGCTAAAATGTAGTTTTCCCATAACTAAAGCCTTTCCCCAACATCCCTCTAAGGTATAGGATCCCCAAATTGAGTCAACATGTGGCTGTCCAAGGAAACAATCATCAAATCATAACCCGGTTTTATTAAAATCAATGTTCTAGAAGTAGGACAACAGATGCACAAATGAAATCTCCAAGTCTGATTAAGAAAATTGAGCATTGAAATGCTCAAAACCAGCTTGGAAGAGGCTAGAAATGACACCCACACATTCTCCAACTGGAAGTTCCTCCTTCTCAAGTAATAATTGCATTGCCATCCCGCATGAATAAGTGCAAACAAAAGTTCAAGGTGGCTGATCTGAAGCAAAATAGTAGAGTTAGAACTAAAAATTTGATCAACTCTCCTCCAAGGTACATGTCTTTGGTCACTATAGCCCTCCAAAATACTTTGTTGGTGACCTCTCTGTTGATTTGGAAGTAATGAAGCATCTTCACCATGCATGTGTTGCTCACTCTCATCATCAATCCTAGTGTTATCAACAAAAGGAACCTTCGAAGCACTAGGATTTTTGTTATCATCATGTAATAATGCATCATTATTCAAATCATCTTCCCTCTTCCACTACGAATCTGAGACAACTTTATTTTTCCCATCTTACATCTTTACCATTTCAGCATTCATATTCAAGGATCTACTATTAATCGATGCTTCCACATTCCACTCAAAAAGAGGATTATGATGAATCAAATCAATTCCTATATCATAAAGTGGATTATCAAATGAGTGAAAATCATGATTAGACCCTTGACTTACCAAATTTGTGTGCAAAACATGTTCTGATATTGACTTATTTGTTGTTGTTCTGCAAACTCTAGTAAGCTCAAAGTCATATTTTGTAAGCTTCTTCAGCAATATACTGTGGAAATCTTCACTTTGCTCATTAAGTATGGCTTACACAACATCAAAAGTTTCTTTCTCCATTCTTTTTATAGTGGGAACTCGAGATGCACCATATGACATCCCCTTCAAAACTATTGTCTTACCTTCAGCTTGAAACTTGAGTTCCATGGTTTGTAGGTTCAAGCACATCCCTCCCAATTATTTAAGCCACTGAATGTCCAAGACAATATTAGAACTCCCAATACTAACAACATGAAAAACATCCTTTACCTCATAATTTCCCAAAAGGAGACTCATGTTTGGAATTCTTCTTGTGCATTGAATAGTGAAGCCATCTACAACCATAACATTGAATCCCTCAAACTCCTTAGTCTGAAGGCCTCTTTACACAATAATGCCTTCATTGATGAAATTGTATGTTGTACTAGTATCAATCAAGGCAATGATTTGTTATCCACACAACACATCATGAACCCTAAATGGATCATTCTTTGATTGACAGAACAACTGGGCAAAAGTGTTACCAACAACTTTCTTGTTTTTAGATCCTTCTAGTACTCTTCTTTCTCACTCAACTCTGAATCAGCTTGTTGTTCTGAAGTTTCAAAATCTGATTCAACAGTCACATAAGCTTCTAACTGATGAGATTTTCCCTTTTCATTACACTTATGACTCGGGGCCCAAGGCTCTTTACAGGTGAAGCACAATTTCTTCCTTCTTAGCTCATTTTAGAGCTCATCATCCACCTTTGGCGCAATTATTTTAGGTTGCGTATGTTCTTTTTGCAATTGCTTCTTGTCATCCTTCTTATAAAAGAATGTCTTGGACTGGAATTTACTTCTTGGAGTTGAAAACTCCATGTTTATTTATTTCTTAATGGCCTCTTGCAATGATTGTGGCTCCAAAGCTTTGATCCATCCCCTCAATGGCTCTATTAATCCTTCAATGAAGAGGTAAGTCAGCCTTATCTTAGAAACATCATGTACCATAACTGCTAATCTTTGAAAATCTGCAACATAGGCATCAACTAAATCCTTTTGCCTTACTTGGGCCATCTCTCTAAAATGACTTTTAGGATCCTTCTTGTCAAAACGGCCAATGAGCCTTTGAGTGAAATCAACATAGGAGGTGATGAGGCTATGACTCTGAGTGATCATACCGTGAGTCCACCAATCATGGGCATCACCATCAAGATGTAAAGTGGTGAACTTGATTGACTCACCCTCCATCATTGGGTTCAAACAAAGGTAATTATCTAGCTTTTGGACCCATGACCTAGTAGTGTATTTTGCAAACCCATCAAATGAAGGAATTGAAACCTTTCCAAGCTTTCGTTGGAGGTCCTAATTTTGGTTCCTTGGTTGATTTCTATATTTGAGTTAACAAAAATCATGAAGAGACATAGAATTTTGGAATTCTTCTCCAAGAGAGCCATTCTTGATGGTATTCATTAAAACTTTCACCTACAATCTATTGTCCACCACCATGATTTTGTTGTTGTCCCAAAAAATTGGACATCATGGGCCTAACTGTAGAAGCCCGAGAGATTCTAGTATTGATGGGTGGATTGCTCCCACCATTGGAATTACTTGCATCACCATGATTCTCATTATTGCCTCTATTCTAAGGTTGCCACCACCAATATTCTGATTTAACAACAGTTGTGACAATAGTCGAGTCATCTATTATTGCCCTCTTACCATCTCACGTTGTCCTCTTGCCAAATCATTCAAGATATCTCTAGTAATTGGATCTTGAGGAACCCTTTCACCCATGGCATTGTAATCTAACCCAAGGTGTTGCTGTCTTCTTTTGTAGATAATGAAATCTCTGTCTTCAAGATACATAAAGCATGCAAGGCGAAAAATTTTTATTTTTTATACTGACAACCTGTAGAAGGTGTTAGCATCTAACAAGCTGGCAAGAACACCATCTCTAATACCACTATAATATAACACCCCTAATTTTTTTTGAAAACCACTACTGAAATGAAATGCAACAATTAAACTCCTCCACACTTCCTGGTCACCGAGTTCCCGATGTGGGCAAGGTGAGAGCATATAGTGTTTCGTATTTCTACAATCAAAATATTGTTGCAACAAATAACAACTTCCACTTATTTAGTGGGCATCCACTTATTCAGTGGGAATCACCACTTGTTCAGTGGGGAAACTGAAAGTAAAATCAAGGCACATCCACTTATTCAGTGGGAAGCCTATTTACAATGAAACCACTTATTTAGTGGGGTGAGTAGAATGCAAATAAAGAGAAAATAATCCCACTGGTGGTACTACGATCCAAGGGTTTCAAACATAATCATTTGCAACTCAAAAATGAAACTACAAATATAAGAGAAGGCTACAAAATGAGGTTAAATCTAATTTAGTCTAGAAAATCACTACTGTAGCATTAATTCAGATTGAAAAGATCTGGGAATTCATTCAAAGATCATTAGTTTCATACTTCCCAAATCAATATGTTGTAGAAGAAGATGCAAACTGAAATCACTAACCAAACCACCCAAAATCACTATCCAACTGCAACAATTGGTCTGATTTTTGGTGCAGCTCTGTTATAAACCCCAAACAGTCTGAAAATCACAAGCAACCCATTCCAAACAACAAATAAACATCACCAAAATGCTAATAGATCATGAAGGAAGGAAGAACGCCTCCCAAAATGCCAATAAACACAAGGAAACTAAAGTGATTCACCTCAAATACCCAGAAGTTCACTTCCGGCCAAGTACGACTACCTCTAAGGTGTACAACGTGCAGGTCTCTAGCATTTGTAACAGCAAAAACTCCTCAAAAATTTCATCAAACAATGCGCCCCACTTAGGAATTCATTGATGCCTCAAATAGAAGCACAAATTTCAATGAAAGATTGCAGCTTCTGTTTCAAAAACCCTCACACCCTCCTATAATGTACAGCCTGTAAACTATACAACCAACATGGTAAACACATTCAAACTGCATCAAACACTTCAATTAAATTTAGTTTCAACTCCTTAATCAAATCTTCAAACCAAACTTCAAAACACATCAAAATATTTCAACTCCATTGAAATGCTAGTGTGATCTCTAAATGAAATCACTACTATCAATTAGGGAGGATCTTTCACCACCGAAACTGATCTTCTCTAAGAGGGTTTTCATCCTTAAGAAGGATTGAAAGAACTCGCAAGTTCAATCTAAGAGCATAACATTAAGAAATATTCAACATAACCCTAACAATGAGCTCTCGAGCTCCTTATATAGGCACTTTTAGGTTACATGGGAATATAATTCTTTTTTTTAAATAATTAACTTTTTCCTTTAACTTCAATAATTCCTTTTTCCCATGTCTAGGTGCTCAGTTTTATGTGCCTAATCAAATAATAAAACACTTTACCTTTCCAATGAGCTATAACACTTAAGTCACCTTTAAATACTTCCAACCTTAGGAGACTTAAGTGAAATTAACAATTAAATAGCTCAATTAACCACCCAACTTATGCAAAATCCCAAACTGAATCAAATTGCAAAATAAACCATACCAACACAATCATAAAGGTTTGGGATGAATAATGACGCCAATTGGGTGACTTACTATAAATAGACGACTGCTCCAAGAAGTTTGGAGAGAAAACCAAGAAGATGAAAATACTTTTGAAAGCTACACTGCAATCTTGAACAACAACTAAGCTCAATGCCATCAAAAAGAATAAAAAAGAATTGAACCTGTGCTCTCCAAGAATACAGGAGTACTCAGGAAATTCAAGAAATAGGCTATTTGTCATGTAAACTTGGCTAAGCGCTAATTAGGGACATTACAACAAACAAAAAAGAAGTAATTCTCTTCTTGAACCAAGCACTCTTCCAAGCAATATTTTCCTAAGCACTTCAATCACCAAGCAATCCACAATCTATCCTTACTTTGCAAACCAAGGATTTTCTTTTCCAATAGAAAGAGAAGAAATTGAGAGATTAGGATTTTTGAATAAAAGGATCATAATGGAACAAAAGCCATTTTCCTTCCTTTTCTATAATTTCCTAAAACCCCTTTATATTTTATGTTCTTTTCGCACTCAAGCAAGCTATTTTAACATGCCTTTTTGAATTTCAATAATTTGAAATAATGATATCAATTCATATTTAAACTAAAGCCATTTAATTGAAAACCCTAGAATATTAATATTTCCCTAAGGCAGTTTAATTAACATGCCTTTCATTTATAAAATAATTCTACTTTCTTCACATAATTTATTTTAATTCCATAAGGCAATTACATTCATTATATTTTTCTTTTCACAAAGAAAAATAAAATTCCCTGAGCTTTTCAATGAAAGCATAATTAAATATATTTTCTGCAAAAACATTAAGCACACATTTTGAGATACTTTTTAAATGCAAAGTGCTAATCTATGAAATTAAACACGTGCAAATGATTTCCACACGCTTTATAGGTTTTTACAATATATTGATCCTCGAATTGTCGTCGATTTTGATCCAAGTTTATATAGGGATACACAAGGTCCATCTCATACTCAAATTGAGTAAGATAAAGGTTAACATACAATTTAGCCCAATATAAACACCTCATTTATAACCACCATTGGGGAATTACCTTGTACCTACACACTCAAGTCAAACATCAGGTGTACCTACTCATACATAATAGCTAAAGCAAAGTGCAAACAACCAACGTGGCATCACATCATGTAAATCGAATAAGCATCACATCTAACATGAATCATTAACCATAATCCTAAAGATGCAATAACTGATAATAATCCATAATACCAATCCATCTGTATAATACACACATTTATACAATATATATACACATATCTAAGCAGTGAAACAGTAACACTGGAAGGTCCAACATATACATCCATAGGAAAATTCCTAGATGCCAATACAAAAATCCATTAAAAAACACCTTGATGGCATAATAAAACATCATAACTAATAATAGTAGTGGATCCAAAATAAAATTCAATAGATGACAAGGCACGAGTGCCAGAGGTGTTACATCCTCCCTCTAAAACTAGGATTGCTCCTAGAAGCCCTCAAAAAGGTGAGGGTATAATGATCTCAGCTATGTGGAATCCTCCCAAGTAGCTGCATAATCATCTAGAGGGCCCTGTTGGACTCATACCTTATCCAGGTCTTGACCTTGAAGTGTTAGCCTTCAATGTTGCAATATACAAATGAACTCTAAATAAAATTACCCACCCTCGACCTATAAGGCACCCTAATCAAGCACGTGTCACATCTAGAATATATTATCTAAGAAATGAAACATGAAATACATCATGGATGTGAGAGAGACTGGGCAGCAAGGCAAGCTGATAAGTGACTGGACAAATCCTCTCAAGGATCTCAAAAGGCCCAACAAAACACAATGTGAGATTAGAACCTTTTCCATAATGGATTGGGCTCTTGTGTGGTCACACTATCAAGAATACACATTCACCACCCAAGAAATGTTGATCTAATCTCTTGGCATAGGCATACTTCTTTTTTCTATCCTAGGTGGTCAACAACTACTCTTTGATTTGAACTACTTTCTGCTCCATTTCTTGAAGCATCTTAGGGCCAAGAACAGTCTGATCTTTGAGTCTATCCCAACTTAAGGGTGTATGACATGGATGCCCATACAAGGCTTGAAATGGTGGCATTCCAAGAGAACTATAATAACCATTGCTATAAGCAAACTTTACTAGATACCAATAGTCCTCCCAACAAGACTGCTAGTCCATTACATAGATGTGAAGCATATTCTCTAACACATGATTCACCCTTTTTGTCTGACAATTTGTTTTGGGGTGAAAGGCAGAGCTAAAATTAAGTTGAGCACCCAAAGCATGCTATAAATATGTCCACAACAATGACATGAAAATAGGATCATGGTCTGAAATGATCCTATGAGGTACTCTCTCCAAGCATATAATGTCCTCCATAAAGGTACATGCCACATATGCAACACTATAGGATGCCTTTGTGGGTGAAAAATGGGCAACCCTGGTCAACTTGTCTATTGTCACCGTGATGGCATCATGATGACAAGAATAAATAGGTAAACCAATAATAAAGTCCATGGAGATTGTGTCCCATTTCCATTCAAGAACATCATGTGGCTATAGGAGACCTACAAGATGTTGATGTTTAAATTTTACTCTTTAACACTCAAGGCACTTACCAACAAAATTAGTGACATCAAGCCTCATTCTCACCCAATGGAACAACTAATGAAGATCAACATGCATCTCACTAGGATGTGCTACGTACAGAGCACAATGCATCTCAGTCATCAAGAAGAAGGCCACGAAAACTTGGGACATAAATATGGCTAGAATATCATAATAGCCCATCAAACTCCAAGGAATAACCATAATTCTTTTCTCCAAGGGTCCCTTGGGACTCTAAATCTACTTTAACTATTTAGTATGAAGATGTACTATAAGCTACGATGGTCAGTAAGAATCTCAAATCAATGGACCAACAAGAAATGTCTCCATTGTATAAGCGCACGAACGACTACTACCAACTCTAAATCATGGGTGGGATAGTTCAGTTCATGATTCTTGAGTTTTCATGATTCATAAGAAATCGCTCGGCCCTCATGCATAAGGACCACTCCCAAACCCTCTAATGATGCATCCATCCAAACCACAAAATTTGTTATAGGATCAAGCACTTCAAGGATTGGTGCACTAGTTAGCTACTCCTTAAGACACTAGAAGGCTTTCTTGTACTGATCTAAAAAAAATTCTTCCCTTTTCTTTGAAGAGAAGTGATCAAATACGCCACTCTAGAAAAGGCCATGACATACCAGCAATAATAACCTACTAGTCCCATGAAACTACGAATCTTCGTGGCATTGGTAGGCATTAGCCAATCCATAATATCCTGAATCTTTGAGGGATAAATTGAAATACCCTCATCAAAGATAACATGGCCCAAGTAACTCACCTCTAACTAGAAGAATTCACACTTTTCCAAGTTACCAAATAATTGGTTGTCATGCAAACACTGAAGGACCTAGTTTAAGTGGACCTCACGCTCTTCCACTGACCTTGAACAAACTAGAATATCATCAAGAAACACAAGGTAAAATCAATCAAGATAGGTACATAACACTCCATTCATAAAATTAATAAACATGGATGGAGCATTCGTTAACCTGAATGGGACTAGCGTGAACTCATGGTGCCCATAACAAGTATGAAATGCAGTTTGATGAATATCTGCCTCTCAAATACAGAGATAATGGTATCCAAACTTTAGGTCAATTTTAGAAAATACTGTCTCCCTTCATCTGATTAAACAAACCATCAATCTTTGGCACGTGATATTAGTTCTTCACCATCACCTTATTCAAATGTCAATAATCAATACACAAGTGAAGAGATCTATACTTCTTCTTCACAAAAATAATCAGTGCTCCCCAAGGGGATACACTAGGATGAATATGCCATTTTTCCAACAACTTCTCTAATTGTAAATGGAGATCGCTAAGTTTTGAGTGGTCATATGGTATGGAACATGTGAGATGGGCTCTGCTCTCAGAATAAGAGATCTATACAAAAGACCACATCCCATTTAGGTGACATACCCAGAATAGCACTAGGAAACACATCAACAAACTCCCTAAGAAGGGGATGATCATCTAGAGATACCTCTTGGCACTCATTCTTAGAAAGAACACCTACCAAGATAGCAAACATCTGGCATCCCTTCTGCATACTTTGTTTCAACTGCATACTATAAATCATGCGAAGAGATATGGGTCTAAGCACCTTCACTACCTCAACTAGATGACCAAAGTCATCAACACACTTAACGACCTTACAAAGACAATCAATACTCACCTAATGTGCTCCAAGCCAATCCATGCCAAGGACTATCCTATAGGATCCCAAGGGTAGGATTTGTAAATTGATAGTGTTAGTGAAGGCTCTAAGATTCAAAACACAACCACTCATGAGGGAGTCTACAACCACCTTAACATCAATAACCAACTCAACCTACCATCAATCATCTTTCCTTGTAGCCTCAAGCCTGCTACACTCAACCAAGGATGGGGAAATAAAAGAGTCTGAAGCACCATAATCAAATAAAATGGAAGTACAAACACCATCAAACAAACTTGATGTCTTGAGCACTGTACCCTAGTACTCTACCTAATAGTTATCTATCCCAACAAAAACCCTATGTGATCTACCAACATCTCCAGCCACTAGCTCTGATGCTACAGTGTTCTGACTCCCTATTGTTGTTGATCCCTAAGGGCAATTCCTCACATAATGGCCCTCCTAACCACAAGAATAACACAGTCCCACAAATTGAGTAAGAGTTGGATGAGGGGTACTAGACTACTAAAAACTAAAAGTGACCAAAATTAGACTGCCCACCCTAAGCCTACTATCAAGACTAAGATCTCTTATGTTGATCCCTCTGCTTAGCATGCAAACATCTACCATAACCTTGCCTTCTCTGAGGGTTCTGCTAAGGTTTTTGCTTCTGCTACTGGGTATTCCTAGATCATCCTAAAGGTGCTTTGTAAGGTTCCCTAGTTTGGGGTTGAGATCCCTACACCCCTGAACCAAACTAGTAAGGAACCACTGCCTGTACTCCCACCTGACCGCCATACTTTTTATCCAAGTTCTCCTTGATCAATCTAGATTTTTCCACAACTCTAAGGTCTTTAGTTCTAATACATGAACACCTCCACTAATATGAGCATTTAAGCCCCTTTATAAAGTTTTACTAACATCCCTTCATCCTCCACTATGCTCACATTTTATTTTAGTTCAAAGAATCGGTTCTCATAATGATCTATAGTCATGCCAAGCTATCAAAGTTCATGGAACTCATCTACATGGTGTTGCCTGTAATGCTCAAAAAGGTATTGAGAATGAAATCATTCTAGAAAGGTCTCCCATGAGACTGTAGTAATATCTAGGTGATGCTTCTACTCCTAGCACCACCAAGTAGAAGCAAGCCTGTGCAAGTGCATGATGGCAGCTCAAGCCTTGGTGTTACTACCATATGCATCCATCATGAAACATCTATCAAAGGCCAAGAGCTAGTTCTTAGTCCATGTTCCTCTAATGGAACCTTCAAAAGTGGGTGGGTTTTCTCGTAGAAGATCTCTCATGTGAGTTGTGGCCACACTGTCCTCATCCACCAAATATCTATCACCTTGACAAGGCAAATCTCAAAGGGTATTTCCTCCACTCTAGACCATCATGGGCTCCTATAGCTTTCCCTTTCACCATCCCTCTATGGAACCTCTTCCCTAGCTTGAGATGGGTGAGAGCTACTAGAATGCATCTGTTGGAAACAAGGTAGATAACTGAGAGGGGGGGTGAATTAGTTATCTTAATTTTCTTAACATTCTTTTCTCCTTTAACAATTAGTGCAGCATCAAAACATATAAGCATATATAATCATGAGAGCAGAAATAAAATCAACACACATAACACAAGGATTTTTACGTGGAAAACCCTATTAAGGGAAAAACCACGGGGTGACTAACCCAAGATTGTATTCTCTGTTAAAAGAATAAGAAGTACAAAATGGTACTTGCCAATTAGGGCTCACTGCCTGAGCACACTGCTCACAAGAGGCACACTGGAGACTCACTATCTACAAAGTTTATAGAAGGTAACCAGGTGTTTGAACTGAAGAGAGGCATCCACATATGCTGAGGTTCAGTTTCTATTAGGATCAATATACTGATCTAATGCACTTCATTCTTCCTCTGCTTTAGTGCCGCTATTCTATCACATATCAAACTTGTATTACTGCTTCCACACTTCTCTCTGCCTTTCCTCGCACACTTCACACTTACACCCACACCTTCATACTGAAAACCCATCTGGTATATATATCCGCACCAAGGCTTTCAACATCTTTCTAGTTGGCAACTGGAATACTCAAGATATTTACAAAACACTGATATGTCAGCTGAATCCATGCTTAATATGTGATGTGTATCAAAAACATAGACATAGAAGTCATCAATCATGTCGGCCAACCATGTATGATCCCTCAAGTAGCTTGATCACCATCAATTTCTCATCTGGATTAGAGTTTGATGCTTTGCCGGTCAGTTCTTCCTTAGTCTACTCTGCCTGTCAGGAACCTAACACTTAGATGCTCATATATTTTCACTCATTCATCACCGGAGGCTCAATCTCTGGAATGTAGTAGTCATGGTACTCCCCTTGACTTGTCCAAGTCTGCAACTTGCTGAGTTACACCATCTAAGAGATCCGGACTTGATTGTCGAACCTTGTTGCATGCTCTGTTCTTGTTCATCAGACCAAAACACTCTTCAATCTGACTTCTGGTATAGGCATACTATGTGTTGTGGATGTGTCGGATAGACTTTGTTGCTAGCAACAACAACACTCATGAAGCCACACAGTGTCTCTTGCCAACAATCTCCCCCTTTGGCATTGATGGCAACACTTAGTGAAAAATGACTAAGTGTCGTAGCAAACTCCCCCTTGGTTGATGCTCTGTCTTATGTACACTTTTACCGGAGCTCCCCCTTAGCTAGATTCCACATTTTTCACTACTCCTCACTCACCCTTTGACATCAATGGCAAAGGGTGGAATCCGCACACCAAAATTTGCAAAAATCAACCTATATATAGCCGCATAAGTATATATACATGTTATACTTACATATACTTAAGTATATCCGTGAAGGTGGTCTTCTACTGTACAAATTATGTCGCCCAACTCTACTTCATCTTGTCCAAAATTGAAATGTGGCGACTCAACAAAAATGCAAAAGCTTCTCCCCTTCTTAAGTCTGTCAGATCACTAGTCCGGGCTGTGGTCTAAGCATCAGTTAAGGCCTCATGCATGGCCTCTAACTTGGGGATAATTATCCCTCTTAGTTCACTCATCCTGCTTATTATATTCTTCCTCTTCTTTTCAAGCCTCTTTATTTCATTTATAATGGTGATAGCCTAGCACTCTTGATTCATTATAGATGTGGTGAGGGGATCAAAATTTTGAGATAAACTTAACAATTTATCTTCTTGTTCTTTTACCTTCTTTTCAATATCCTTTGTCACTTTAGACCAAGATAGACAAAATTTATACATTTCTCCACCATCTTTAAGAGCATTTTCTAGGGTCTTTATGCCAATATCCAGGGTCCTCCTGTCATTAGTTATGAGTCCCTGTACTTCAGTGAATCTCTTTCCCAAAAATTCTTTCTAGACTTTCTCTTCTGTCGATTTCTCCAAAGAATCAAAATGGGTGCTAACAGAATTAACTAGAGATTTCAAGTTACCGGATGGAAAGGCCGAAGGATCCTTTTGGAAGGATGGCATGATCTTCTCCAGCATCCCAGATGCAATCTCTATCAGCTCACAGTCTTCCATGTGAGACTTTAGAAGCTTCTCTTTTGCTTTAGCTTGGACAAAAGATGCTATCTTCATTGTCTAGACCGGAGAGAGGGAATCAAAATTTAGTGGTACTTGAAATAATTTTAGTTCATCTAACTCTAACATTTCTTTGTTCAAGAAGCTCTTTACTACCTCAGTAGTGTCTCTTGTCAGAGACTGAGTCTTCTTTCCTTTTGCCACCTCAGAATTGTCATCTGGGATCTTCTCTGTTTGATCTTCTTCTCTTCTCTTTACCTCTTCTTCTTGACTCACTTTTTCTTATTTTCTTCCTTCTCCTTCAGCTCCTAAGTCTGGAATGTCTACAGTAGGATCTGGAGGAGAGATGTTGACTTCTTCATGGACTTCCTCTTCTGGAACAGAGGAATCCAAGTCCTTAGACTTCTCCTCATCTATCTCTTTTATCTCTTCTACATTTTTCACAGTAGATTCTTCTTTTGATGCACTTAATCCTTTGACATCCATGGTAGAAGGTTCTTCATCTAAGTCCTCTATAATAGGAAGATTAAATCTCATGAAGGCATTCCGGAGGATGTCTTCTGTTTCTTTTGCCACCTGATCAGTCTCTCCAAGCATAAGTTTGTTCATTCTTGCTTTACTCTGGAACTCATCCTTGCAGTCCTTAAAGATCATGGTCATTTGTTTTGGAGTAATGGAAGGATAGAGCTAAATTACAATGTATTCTCGGATCTCTAGGTCCTTTGCCTTAGCATTCTCCTTTCTCAGTTCAAGTACCTTCTCTAGACTTTTGGGAATTAGAGAGATGATTTCAATGAATGCTTTATTATAAATGTTTAGATACCTGACTGTAGCATCTTCCAAAATCTTCTTGTCAGTATCACTATATTCATCATAAAATTCAGTGACTGGTTGTAGGTGCCCATCCACTGTGACTGTCTTGATGATATCATTAATAGAGAGAGTAGGCCTTTCAACAAATTCTTCTGCCTCTTCTTCCTTATTTTTACTGGCAGAGGACTCCCTGGAAGTTTTCTTCTTCTTCTTCATTTTCTTAACTTCCTCATCCAACTCTGTTTCTTCGTCATCCTTTTGGCTTATGTAGGACCTTGTGGCCTTTGTTTTCATTCTCTTCTCTCCCTTTCCGGATGTGTCATAACAGTCCAAAAATACATATCCCAAAGATGGGCGCCTAGATTCTCCAACTCACCTCATTTACTTTTACCGAGATTCCTTGAGTAGTAATAGTAACTCCATAACAACCTGTCGATAACTAATTAATCACTGCTGCCAGTAATAAATTATTTATTGTACCAATAAATATAATTTACTGCTATCCGTGAAACCTTCATCCCTTATAAATGATTTACAAACAATATTAAAAGTAATTAATTACATAGGATTTACAAGGTTCATGGCACCTTAATCCTAACATTCTCCCACTTGACATCATACATTGTAAATATAGATCCATAGGAAAACATAAAAACAACTAAGCACTAGGAACAAGGCTGATGGCCTCTCTGCACCAAGTAAACTTATTTGTAGTCACATGTTTAGTAAGTGAATCTAAAACATTCTCTTAAGAGTCAATTTTCTTCAAATCAATCTATCCATTTACAACCATTTCCCAAACAAAGTGGTACTGAACATCTACATGCTTAGTCTAATCATGATACATAGGATTCTTAGCCAAACATATACCACTCTGGCTATCAAATCCAATTTGAATAGTCTTGTAATAAAAACCAATACCTACACACAGTCTTTGTAATCAAACTACCTCCTTACAGCCATGAGTAGTTACCATGTACTCTACTTTAGAAGTAAAAACTACAACTGTATGTTGCCTCTTACTCATCCAACTCACTGCTCCTCCAAACAGAGTAAATACATACCCACTTGTGGACCTTCGACTATCTAAGTCACCTACCCAATCTACATCAAGATAACCATGTATGTCCAATATCTTTTCTACACTGTTAATACCAAAATCAACTAAACAGTAATCAAAAGGTACCACACAAATATCTAAACACCCTCTTTGCATAATTCCAATGATGTCTACCAGGGTTAGACATAAACCTACTCAAAACTCCCATTGCTTGGGCAATATATGGTCTAGTGCAAACTATTGCATACATAAAACTTCCTATAACACTAGCATATGGCACATTAGACATATCCTCTAAATCATCTTAATTTTTGAGACACATGTCTAATGAAAGCTTAGTACCAACTGGTAAAGGAATTTTAACTGGATTACAATCCTGCATACTAAATTTGTTTAGAATAGTATTAACATACTTACTCTGCGATAATCAAAGATTTATGTTTATCTGATCTCTTTTGATCTCCATTCTTAGAATATACCTAGCTACTCCCAAATTCTTCATCTCAAATGTACCTAAAAGTTGAGCTTCCATCTCATTGATCATACCCTTGGTGTTACTAAAAAATAACATATCATCCACATACAAGGCAACAATTAGTACATAATCATCAATACATTGAATGTAAATACAGTGATCCTCTTCACTTCTAACAAAGCCCAATTTCAAAATAAATGAGTCAAAGTTCTGGTACCACATTCGGGGTGACTGTTTTAAACCATAAAAAGGCCTTTTTAACTTGCATACCCAATGTTCATTCCCTTTTACCTCAAAACTCGTAGGTTTTTGCATGTAAATTTCCTATTCTAAGTCTCCATGTAAAAAAATTGTTTTAAAATTCATTTGCTCAATCTCAAAATCATTAGTTGCAGCAATGAATAATAGAAATCTAATCGAGGATAATTTAGCAACAGGAGAAAAAATTTCACCTGAAATCAACTGCCTCTCTCTGGGAATAGCGCCTGGCTACCAGTCTAGTCTTGTACTTCTCCAATGAACCATATGCTCCAAAATTCTTCTTGAAGACCCACTTACATCCTATAGGCTTTCTTTCTTTGGGAAAATGTACAAGATCCTAGGTATCACTCGAGTCTAAATCCATCATCTCCTCTTGCATGGCTAGCTTCCAAGACTCACTATCATTTGCATGGATAGCTTCCCTGTAGGACCTAAGTTCATCATCAATACTTAATAAAATAAATACACAATGGAAATCTAGTGGGTTATACCTGTCAACTGGATTTCATTGTCTTGTGGATCTTCTTAAGGGTGGAATAAGAGATTATTCCTCATGTTCTTCTGCATGCTCAACTTATTTAACAACAAAGTCATCCTCATCAAAACTTTCACTTGAACCTTCTTCTTCCTCTCCATCCTCAAATCTGTCATTTGGTTCATCCTAATGTGCATCTTCTTGCTATAAATCAAAATGCAATATCCTCTTCCTTTCTTTCTCTTTTGGCTGTACAGGATCAGAAATAGCTCTAAGTTCCTTGAAAATCACATCTCTAGAATGTATAATTTTCTTGGTTAGAGGATTCCAAAGTTTATATCCTTTAACATTCTCACCATATCTAATGAAAATACACCTTTCTGCTTTTAGATCCAACTTATAACACTTTTCCTTATGCACATGAACAAAAGCCTCGTAGCCAAAAACTCTTAAATGTGAAACAAAAGGTTTCTTACCTATCCACACTTCATAAGGAGTAGAATCAAGAGCCTTTCAAGGAGATCTATTTACCAAGTAACAAGTGGTGCTCACAGGTTCTGACCAAAAGCATTTATCCAAGTGTGTATCACTCAACATACTTCTGGCTCTTTCCATTATTGTTTAGTTCATCCTTTCTGCAACACCATTCTATTGTGGTGTATATGGAGTTGTCTTTTGTCTTATGATACCTACATGCTTACATAACTCATCAAATTCCTTGGAACAATATTCCCCTCCATTGTCATATCTCAATATTTTTATCTTAAGCCCTGATTGGTTTTCTACCAAGACTTTAAACTCCTTAAACTTAGTGAAAACTTTAGATTTATGCTTCATAAAATAAATCTATGTAAATCTGGATACATCATCAATGAAGGTAATGAAATAACAAGATTTTCTAATAGAATCATTATCCACTAGTCTAAACACATCTGAATGAATAATTTCTAATTTCTCTTTTGCTCTATTGCTTACTAAAGGAAAATATGTTCCGTTATGTTTACCAAACACACAATGCTCATATAAATCAAAGTGCTCATCAAAATAGGAGAAACCATCCAACACATTTTTATTCTTGATTATTTTCAAAGCATTTTCACTTGTGTGACCCAATCTATGGTGCCACAACATACATGTATTTTCAGTAGTTTTAGTTACATTAGTGGAACTACAAAATGTAGTTGCATCAAGCCTAAATAATGTTCCCATCCTTTTTCCTGTCACTACCACGAAGCTTCCTCTTAGAAATCTACAACCATGCTTATTAAATGTTACATGCATTCCTGAACCATTCAACTTCAAAACTGAAATAAGGTTCCTAGACAAACCAAGAATATGTAAAACACTAGGGAGGGTTTTAATCCTCCCATCACTGAAACACGACAATACCTTTCCCCTTTGAACAATCGGATATGTAATGTTGTTCCCAAGGTAGACGTTACCTCCATCATATTCTTCATATGTGTAAAACCATTCTTTGTGTGGAGTCATGTGATATGAGCATCTTGAGTCAACCAATCAATATTCATTAGAAACAATGTTACAATCAAAAACTAAAACCTCATCACTTCTATTTGAGGACTTTTCTATAAAGGAATCATACTGTTTCTTCTTATTTCTACATTCCTTCTTAGCATGCCCTCTTTTTTTCACAATTCCAACACTTAACTCTGTTCTTCTTTCTAGGAGTCTTAGATTTGCATTTAGATTTGTCCTTAGGCCCCTTCTGATCTCCTTTTGGTCCTCTTTCCTTAGACCCCCTAACATTAAGAGCATCCACTGAGCTATCCATAACTTTCCTCCTCATTTCTTGTGACAACAGAGTTGCAACAAGAGCATCCAACTTGGGATCTTCAAGATTAATAGTGATAGAAAAAATGAGATTCTTTTAAGACTTAGGTAAAGAATAAAGAAGCATAATAGTTTTGTTTTCTTCCTCAACCTTAACATTTGTAGACACCTAAAAATGTGCTCAATCTGCAAACACCACTTTCACATCATTTTCTTCCAATTTCCGCATTTAGCTATTACATTTTCTCATCTCTTCCACATTCTCCTATTTTCCCCTATTTTTCCTCTATAATTAAAAAATTAATTTTTAATTAATTAATTATTTAATTATTCACTTTTCAATATCCCCTTTACCCAACTAATTTAAATAAATAAATATTTATTTAAATTATAGGCCTTACCTTAATTAAATAAGTCCCACTTATTTAATTAAATCCTCTCACACTATCCCCCTTCTCAAATAAATTAAATAAATTAAATAAATTAACCCAATTTATTTAATTTAAAAACATTCCCTCACACCTCATCATATTTTCAAATTTAAAATTATCCCTTGTCCTCTAGTGGGAGGGAAACCCTAATCAATCTACACCCTCCATTCCATCAAAAGTCAACATGTAATCTGAGCCATCCATTCAAACCTATTCTTCTATAAAATCACTCTTCCAACCTCATTTTCAGGGCTTTGAGGTTACAACTCTCTAGCTTGCTGCATACACTCCAAAACCTTGCTAATTCATTCACTTGAGCTTCTCACAATTGTTGCAAACCTGCAAAATCTGAGAACACAATAGCAAGATTGAGGAGAACAATGGAGAGAAGTCAAACATTAGCTTAGAATCTTAGTTTGTTAGTGTTTATTTGATTGATTTCTTAGCTTGTTTGCACTCCATTGAGGAGTTAGGGTTGCTGTAGTTTATTTTATGCATGCTTGAATGATTTTACCCTAACATCAACATCTATAGAGGCTAGTTGACTTTGGTGGTGCCTGCATAAGCAATCAGGTTTTAAGCATTTAAATATGCAGGCCCCTTCCCAAAAATCCAAAAAGTTCTATCTCTTTTGACCTCTGCAGTGCTAAAAAATGTAAAAAATCAGTCATATGCATGTGTCTTTGTATATACAAAGGTGTTTGTATATACATACAGGTCAAAATGTGCATTGGCGGGTCAAAATCTCTATCGCCCTTTGAAAAATTGAGTTAGGTGCATTTCTGATTGTATATCGGGCTCTAAAAGGTGCATATACAAAGGGGGAATCTTTCGCAGATTCCAGGGAATATTCTCGCTTTGTATATTGGGTTATATACAAAGCAAAATATACAAGGAGGTGCAAATATACATTTGTTACAATGGCGAGGCAGAGATGCATGTGGTGGGGCCCGTGGATATACAAGGTGGAATGTATATGCAATATACATTCAAGCGCACATACAATGGTTAGATACATTGCAGGAATATTCTGGAGAAGATTCCTTATTTGGATGTGCAAGGGGAATGTACATTGAAAATTATACAAAGGCTTGCGGCATGCAAAGTGAACAGTGCAAAGGAGAGAGAAAATGGTCGGGCCCACCAGTTGTATGTGCATTCGTTTGTATGTTTGCACATACAAGCCAATATACGAAGAAGAAATATACATTTTGGACCCGAAGAGGAAATCAAGCTGCAATAGATAGATTTTTAGGTCTGTGGGTTGTATTCGCGTTTGTATATGTGATATACAAAGCAAAGATGCAAATGAAGGAGATACAAGCCGGACTTCAAAAGGAGGTACATTCTAATGCATAAAAGTTTCAGGTCCACCTTGTCTATCAAACATATGTATATGTATTTTGCATATACAAAGGGTTTTTGAGGGGTGAAAATGGCAAAATGAAGAAAGGAAAAGTCAGCGATAGGAGCATGAAGTGCCTACGTGGCATGTTTTCACTAGTAGGCGACTTTTCAGGGTGTTTTGAGCCGTTTATCACAGCGATGGATTTTGGATCGATGGCCATGTTTTGGACCTTCAGCGGTGGTTTTTCTTGAGCGTGTGCGGCCATTTTTTTTTGAGCGAGAAAATCTCCAGATGTACCTGCTGTTGCATCTCGCGAGTGGATGGGGCTTTAATTACAAATTGTGCAGGGAAGTATGGGTGAGGTGATAGGTGAACTACTAGGCTTACGAAGAGAACCTTTAGGCGGTGGCCCAGATCCCATTTCTGTCTGCTCCTTTCTCCTTGTCCCTCTGCTACATTAACTATTTTGAGTGCCAATCTGATCATGCATTGTATCTGGCGAATTTTTGATTTACCTTGTAATTAATGTGTTGAGTACACTTCCTTGTTGTATAAGGAGGACTGTGTTACTCATTTTTTCGTTGTTGAAGATTTGGGCATTTTTGGAAAAATAATGAAGAACAGGGCATGATCCTGGGTTGTTTTATCTCATTCTAGAGTTTATGAGTTGCATCATGAATGTATTTTGCACGTATGTTCAGTTTCATGTTGATATAGATGAAAAATGCTCTTATGCATGTGTTTATCTGTTTGTCTCCTTCGCTGCATGCATTTCCTTCTTTTGAATTTGGCTGCTAAGGGTTTCTCAGATTCTAGGGTATAAGTTTCTGTATCACATGCTTCATCTCTGACTTCCATTCAAGGAGTGGATTAAATTGTTTTAGGTTAAGCATGGAGAAGGTTATTTGTCAGTAGGGATATCTGTAAGTAGAGGCAGCTAAATACCCATTCTTGGGTGATGTTTGTAAGGCAAGCATCAATCCAACCCCTTGAAACTTGAATGCTAGTTGTAAACCATCTATTGCATACGTCTAGTTGACTCCTTGCCTTGAGATAGGCACCGGTCTTCTCTTGGGTTAGTAGTTATGACCCAAAACCCCTTGTCTTGCATCCAAATCATCATATCCACCTTTTCATAACTTCCACCTGTTAGTTGTAGGAGTAGGATTAGGAACCCCCTACATACTCTCATCCATAACCAGACACATATGTCCAAGAATGTTGCCAACCTTGTGATCTATCATGCAGATCTTGGTCCACACATGAGAGTATTCTGCCTGTTGCTGTCAAGCTAAATCTTTTTGTCATTGATCTAGTCAATGTTACACCTTTAGTAATAGGTATACCCCCCTTGGTGCGGTAGAACCAGAAGTGAAGGGGAGGCAGCTCACGCAACCTCCCGTACTCTGTTGGCCAGATATGCTCGTGCACAGGAACTGGCAAACCCTCTGTCGATCCGGAGAAAATAACCAACAGACTTAAAATCAAATTAAATGAATTTAAATGCTTTGTGATAGACTCACCTTCATTTTTAGAGAAAATAACTTTCACTTTAAATAAAATTTGTTTGCCAAACTTTTGGCTTGATATATCTCACCCAACTATTTTCATAATACGAATGTGGTCTTTTCTTTGGAGACATTAAGTATGACAAAATCTGTAAGACACAACGAGATTGTACCCCATGTCTTTTTGTCTAATTTGTCCCACTCATCTTGACTGACATCATTAGGTTTCTTTTCTTTTGTCGTAGCCAACCATTGATCTCTTTCTTCAAGTAGATCCTCCATTTTCAGTTTCCACAAATCATAACTCGTTCCATTGAATCTTTCTGTGTCTAATTGGGATGAGGATGCAGCCATGCTTTCTACACAAAATTTGAAAAAAAAAATCAACCAAAACTCCCACTACAGCTCAAAAAACCTTCACACTTCCACCCAAGACACAGAACTAGCCAGGCTCTGATACCAAATGTTGGAAATGAAGGTAAACAACTATATAACAAAAATCTGATTTCAAATGTAAATATATTATATACAATGCAAAACCAATGGAGATAGAACAATAGTAGATCAACAACATAATAGAAAATGGAATAGAAGCTAAAACACATAACACAATATTTACATGGAGAAACCCTTTCGAGAAAAAACTCCACACAAAAGAGAGGCACAAGTTTGTATTATCTTCAAAATAAGATTACAATACAACCCCCAATCTCCTCCTAAGTATTCAATCCGACAACATTCCTGTACACAAAAAAATTGATGCATACTACACTCTCAAGTCTCTTATTTATACAAAATGAGTTCCCTCCAAAAATGGCATCCAAGTTGGGAAAAATCCAATGCCCCTGTCTTGGGATTCTATCATGCATGTAAGATCCAACCTCTTATAGATTTCTTACAGTTGTCATAAGGCATCTTCCCAATATGGGTGCCTAGGTCCAAGAATAGACACAAAGTAATAATTGTTGTCATACATCGTCATAGAATCTCTTACACCTTATGACATTTGTAATCTATCATAGATGCTTTTACAACTTATGACACATGTCATGATAGTCCAAAAATATATATCCCAAAGATGGGTGCCTAGACTCTACAAGTCACCTCATTTACTTTTACTGAGATTCCTTGAGTAGTAATAATAACTCTGTAACAACTCGTCGGTAACTAATTAATTATTGTTTCCAGTAATAAATTATTTATTGTATCAGTCAATATAATTTACCACTATCAGTGAAACCTTCGTCCCTCATTAATGATTTACAAACAATATTAGGACTAATTAATTACATAGGATTTACAAGGTTGATGGAACCTTAATCCTAATAATTTTTCCATAGTAATAGCTCTAAAATGGACTTTTTAAAATTGAAACCCTACAATTAAAACATCCAATTTACTCATGTAATTTTTTAACCAAATTCATACCTACAATATGAAGGTCATATGCACCATCTAGTGTGGGCATGGAAATAGATAATTCCATTTAAAATTCAAACTTTTTAAATCAAATACGCAAAGGGAAGAATACCTTCCCAATGAAGAACACAAACAAAAAAAGCAATTCTCTTCTTGAGCCAAGCACTCTTCCAAGCATTGCAATCACCAAGAAATTTACAATCTATCCTTCCTTTAAAAACCAAGGATTTTCTTTCCCAAGAGGGAGAGAAGAAATTAAGAGAGAAGCATTTTTTAACAAAAGGATCATAATAAAACAAAATCCCTTTTCCTTCCTTTTCTATAATTCTCCTAAGCCCCCTTTATATTTTATTTTCTTTTCACACTCAAGCATGCTATTTTAACATGCCTTTTTGAATTTCAATATTTTTTAAATAACAATATCAATTCATATTTAAACTAAAGCCATTTAATTGGAAGCCCCACAATATTAATATTTCCTTAATTTGATTTAATTAACATACTTCTCATTTATAAAATAATTCTACTTTCTTCACATAATTTATTTTAATTCCATAAGGCAATTACATTCATTATATTTTTCTTTTCACATAGAATAATAAAATGCCCTAGACTTTTCTATGGAAGCATAATTAAATATATTTTCCAGAAACATAATAAGCATGCATTTTGAGATACTTTTTAAATGCAAAGTGCTAAAATAAAATTAAACACGCATAAAGGATTTCCACACACTTTATGGGTTTTCACAACATAGGGATCCCAGAATCGCCACCGATTCAGATCCAGGCTTACATAGGGATACACAAGATCCATTTCATAATCGAATCAAGTGAGATAAAGGTTAACACACAATTTAACCCAATATGAACAACTAATTTATAACCACGATTAGGGAATTATCTTGTAGCTACACACTCAAGTCAAACATCAAGTGTACCTACTCATACATAATAGTTGAAGCAAAGCATAAAAACCAACATGGGATCATATCATGTAAATCAAATAAGCATTACGTCTAACATGAATCATTAACCATAATCATAAAGATGCAATAACTAATAATAATCCATAATACTAATCCATGCACAATACATACATCTATACAATATCTATACACATATCAGAGTAGTGGAATGGTAACACTGAAAGGTTGAACATATACATCCATAGGCAAATGCCTAGGTGCCAATACAAAACCCAATTAGAAAATGCCTTGATGACATAATAAAACATCATCACTAATAACAATAACAAATCTAAAACATAAGTCAATATATGACATAGCACAAGTGCCAAAGGCATTACAAATACATTTTTTATAGAGGTGGAATGATTATATGAAATGGTATAATAGTGGATAAAAAGAGATTTGTGCTTAAGTGTTAAGAATACATGTAGTACGGGATGTATAATATTCTACCTTGAGCTTAGTGGGATAATTAAATTATATTGTAACATACCATCTCATATTACTTGGAATTACTCACGAAATTTTACTAAGTAAATGAACATGTTAAACATGAAAGAATTTTTTTTAACATTTGCATAATCACATAGAAATAAATGCATATCCTTTCTGAATATTTTTCAATTGTGAAAATACAATATATTCAAAGATAAAAGCATAGTGAAGTCACTTCACTTTACATTTACAAATAATTTGCACTTGGCAATATGAATAAGTTTACATAAGTTTTGAAAATTAGAAGTCAATCATGAAGAGTGTACTGCATTTGGAATCTTGATATCTGTCACTCAAGTCTCAATAAGTCTTCTGCTATAGAGGTAGAGCATCATCTGAGTGCTTTACCTCCAACCACAGACCGACAGTCCCCCTCACACCTTCCATCTGGAAGTGGCCCTACCCTTCACGAAGAGTATAGACATAAGGAACCAACAGGTTGCCATCTGAGTCCTAGTGTTGTGTCCTACATAACTCAATCGACCATACAACTCTAGACAATCTTCTAGCTAAGTATGATCATTCTGATGGATCACGCCTGTTGGTTTTTTCCCTGACTGGATGTTCATTCCCAGATTTCCCTACAAAGGTAGCCATCAGTGATCAACAGGATCTCTGGGCCAAGGGCCAACAGTATAGGAGATAGACTCTATTTTTATCTCCTCTTCTTCTTCAAGCTCTGCAAAACCTAGGGGGGTATTCCGTGCTCAACACCCATGAGATATAACTATGCAAAGATTGGGATGCTGACACAAAGTAGATAAATCCTCCTGTATGAAGACCAAAACCATGGGATAAGTACAAAGGGGCTAGCTTTGGGCTTATGTTCAGTTGTAGACAGAGGATTCTGATCCTAAAACTAATTTTAAAGTCCTAAAGGTTTGGTTTGGAAGTTTGAATTTGATTTTATGTTTGGATGCAACCCTGGACCTGGTGTATAACTTCAACACAGAGCTAGATTGGTGCTTATCCAGGGCTTTGAGTCAGTAGACATACACCTGTGAATGATCAGCATGAACACACTAAAACTGGATTTCAAGGGGATGTTGTGGTATCTGCCTTACAAACACCTCCCAATACAGAGTGTTAAGTTATCTCTACTTATGGCATCCCTATTGCAGTATATTCTTCCCAACACTTAATCTGAAAACACTTTAATCTACCCCTTGAGTAGAAGTTGAAAGATCAGGCATTCAATACAGGAATTCTATATTCTAGAATACCAGACACCCCTTAGATATCTAGATTCAGAAGGACACATGCAATATTGGAGACATAATTAACAAAACACATGCAAATATAGCATTACTCATAAAATCAATCATGAAATCAGTAGATTAATGCATCAGACATACAACAAGAGATACATAAACTCACAAGACCTCCTGCACAGAGCAACCAAAACCAGTTGTATCTATTACAAAGCCAGATATGTCCAATTTTTCAACAACCAAAAATGAGAAAACACAACCTGCTAAATACATCAAAGAAGGTCCTCAGCATTAATTACATGGCCATTCAAAATTTGCCAGATACCGTACCCATGAGAAGAATGGCGCTCATCAAAATGAATACAGCAGGGGACAAGATGGGAAAAAGCAAGAGAAGGGCAAGGGGCAGCCAAACTCGAGCCCTGCGTCGCCGCTGGAAAGCTCTCCATTATAAATCAGGTACAAGGTTGTTCGATCGTCGGCCCATAACTCTGCATACCGCCATTGATGGCTCAACAACCCAAATCTTCTCTTGGAAACCGTCACAACGCTCCTATGGAAAATTCCTGCTCAAAACAAGCCTGAAGATGCAAAAGAAAACCGATGCTCCAACTTTAAAACATGGCCATCGATCAATCCGCCAGTTGAAAATCCATGGCACCAAATTGTCGTTGAAAAGTTGCCGTCCTGCAAAATGTGCCACGTAGGAACCTTGCATATGCATATTCTGCTTTGTGCAACGCGTCATCGACGTGACCAAGACTATCAGGGAGACCTTCTAATTTGCATGATTCAATATCCCACATTCGTCCCGTGGAGACCATTCTACCAATTTATAAACGGGGCCGCATGTAAACTAAGTGTCAAGTGTTTTGCCCCGCTCGACCCAAGAATCTTCCGCCAATAGCCTATCGGCCAGACCCCTCATATCGATCATTCCAAAATTTCTCCTGCCGATACACATGTCATCCCGATCGCCAATGAATCATACCTCGTCGGCCAGACATATACTATCGAAGTAACAGAAAACTCCATCGCCGACCACACAACTCATGTCGACGACACTTCCATCTCCCACCTCCATCGGTGTGACCTACACCATCGGAGCTGTTGACATTTCTTCTGAATCAGCATTAGGGTTTGCCACTTCTAATGCACAGGCAGATTCAGGCCAACTGAATACAAGAGGTTGCGTGAGCTCCTCCCCTTCACTTCTGGTTCTGCCGCACCAAGGGGGGTATCCCTATAACTCAAGATGTAACCTTGACTGGCTCAAAGATAGAAAGATCTAACTTGACAACAACAGGCAGAATACTCTCATGTATGGACCAAGATCTGTATGATAGATCACAAGGCTGGCAACATTCTTGGACATGATGTCTGGTTGGGTATGAGAGCATGCAGGGGGTTCCTAATCCTACTCCTACAACTAACAGGTGGAAGTATGAAATGGTTTGATATGAATTTGGATGCAAAGCTGGACATGGTGTATAACACAAAACAAAGCATGACTGGTGCCTATCCAGGGCTTGGAGTCGGTAGACATACACCTGTGAATGATCAGCATAAATAGCTAAAACTGGATTTCAGGGGGATACACATGATATCTGCCCTACAGATATCTCCCAATGTAGAGTGTTGAGCTATCTCTACTTATGGCATCCCTACTGCAGTATACCCTTCCCAATGTTCAACCTGAAAACAGTTTAATCTGCCCCTTGAGCAGAGGTTAAAAGATCAGACATTCAACATAGGAATTCTATGCTCTAGAATCTAAACATAAGCAAACATCCAGATCCAAAAGAAGGATACATGCAATACTGGAGACAGAATTAACACAACACATGCTAAGGTAGCATTACTCATATAAGATCAACCATGAAACTAGTGGATTCATGCCAAGTCCTACAACAGGAGATACATAAACTCACAAGAAAAACTGTACAGAGCAACCAGATCAGCTGGTTTTGGATTACAGAGCCAAAAATCTACAACTTTCAACAACCTACAAATGAACAACACAACCTGCTTATAACAGCCAGGTAGGTGCTCAGCAATTAATTACATTGTTGACCAAAATTTCGCCAGATACACAGTATCATGAAAATGGCGCTCAAACACAACCGGATTGGCGCCCAAACTTGAATGCAGCAGGTAGGGGAGGAGACAGGAAGATTTCTCGAGCCCTGCGCCATCATCCGCTGATTGACACCTTCAGTCGGGTACCAGATCCGCCCACGCCATCGCCCATACCTCTGCAACCTTCGCCATTAATGGCGCACCAACCCGCGGCCTCGGGAAGAACATCATACAGACTATCGCAAGCATTTCCCGCCGAGATTCATCATCATGATATTTGAAAATGCAGGATAACAATATCCCACATGCACCCCGCGATGACCTCAATAACACTTTATATACTAGGTCATGAGCATATATCATGTCGGTGCTTTTGCTCCTGACGACATTAGTATATAACCTCATCATCATCATCCTTCAGCAGCATGATATCCTGTTGCCCGAAATATCACCCTGACGCCATCAACATCTCGCAATACAAACCGCATGATAATCGCCTTCATCGGCTCAACCTGATCCATCGGAGAAACATCCTCCTGCTGAGCTTATTCTAAAAGTCTGGCCGATGAACATCCTGATGACGTCATCATCATATCCTGCTGACGTCATCATCATATCTGCCTACTGCGTACCTCCTCATATCCGGATGAAGTCATCATCATGTTTGCAAATATCAGGAGGTCTCTTCAAGATGATCAGTTGTTAGAAATATGACCCCCGCGGACCTTGATGACGTCATCATCATATTAACATCATCATGATATTCGGAAGACAACCGGATATTTGGAAATATCCTCCTGATGTTCAAATATCAGGTTGCACTGTAGCTCCACTGTAAGATCGGGGCGATAACTGAATATGATGATGCTGCTTGAAAAGATCACCCCCAGTAGATAATGCGCGAAGCAAGCAGGCGGATATCTCCTTAATATTAGCATCATCATGATGCTCGAACAAACAAACATATATCCGGGTGATATGAAAATATCACCCCCTCCTTCGGAATATCATGATGCAGATAGGCAGAGAAATAGATATCACCCTGATATAAGGATGACGTCAGCATCATCAGGATGAAGAAACAACGAACAAGAAGTGATACAACATCATCAGGATGATATTGACTAAGATCATCCTGACGTTCAAAATATGATGACCCTAGTGAATATCGGGTCGCACTTAGAACTCTTCAACAGCATCATCAGGATGATATTAACCAAGATCACCCGATGATAAAAACATCACCCCGGCGAAATATCATGAAGGCAGAAAATATGATGACCTCCGCACGCAGCAGGATGAAAACTGGAAATATCATGATGATGACGACGACCCTTAGGATAAAACAAGTTAGGTCGAGCAACTCAAAGAATAAGCAACATCATCATCATGCCTGCGCAAGGTGATAAATGGAAGATCACCGGAGACTTTGAAGAATCACCCTCGCAAGCAGATAAGGGCGCACTGTAGCTCGTCAGCATCATCAGGATAAAACCCGAATCATCACCCGACAGCGAAATATGATGATGACGATGAGAAACCGGTCGAAGGAGAACATAATGATGTTGACCTTCATGGAAACAAACATGATGACGATGACCTCCTCCTCAAGAAATATGATGCTGCAGTTGAAAAATGCTGAGGAGGTCCAACACTTAGAAAAAAATGGGCAAGAAGATAAAGGCTTCAAATGAAGAAACCTCCTGATCATGACAAATCAACCCCAGGTCAAAATGAGTGTCAACAGGAGCAACACTTCAAACCTACGCTGACTCCAAAAGCCACGCCAACGCCCACAAGCTAATCCATCGGCCAGAGTAACCCTATTTGGCCAACGTTCTGCAATCTGCCCGACAAGTAAATCACCCCGATGGCACGTCCAGCCACACTCCATCGGCAAGATCCACTGCATCGGTGAACACTCTGCCAACCTCCCCGATGTGCAATGTTACTCCGATGCAACACCCATCAGTGTAACCCCTTCCCGTCGGTGGAAGCAAAAATAGCTTCGCCGATACACCAAGCTATGCCGATGAACACACACAAAAGCCTCAAACCACAATCCGTCGGCCAGACACCAACCATCGGCGCGACCACCATACTTCGTACCGATACCACACATCACACCGATGGACATCCCCCGTCGGCGTGACCAAGACCATCGGCCCAACAAAAAAGCTTCCCCACCGACCACACCACGTTACGCCGATAGCAACTCCATCAGCCAGATCGAACACCAAGTCCCTCCGATGGTCACCTCCAAACAACCCTCGTCGGTAAGACCCACGCCATCGGCACAATCAAAAATCCCCTTGCCGATACAACCACTGTCACTGATGACCACCCTGTATAACCCTCATCGGCATGTCGGAGAGACATGCAAGACAGCTGTCGATGGATAAAGTCTTGGCGATGGAATGAACATACCACCATGAAAAACGTGGTTGCCAAGACAAAGGTGAACTCACACCGATGGCCATATAAATCTTTTGATTTTTTGGGAAGGTGCCTGCATGAAAAATTGCTCGAAAACTGATAGTCAATTCAGGCACCAACAACGCCATCTAGACACTATGAACCAACTAATGCATGCAGAGACAAATGCATCACTTTGGCAAAAGTTTCTATATAAATAGACGTTTGCAATAAACATAGTCATGTGTTCACACACCTCTAACTCGACTTAGAAACTATCTCATCCTATAGTTTGATTTGTTTGACTAGTAACTCTAGACATGAATTGTCTTGACTAAACTCAAATCCTAGTCAATCTGACTTAGAATTTAATCCTTAATTTATGATATATATACACAATGTGTAGGTTTAGATGAGTTTAACTTTTTAGAGAGTCCCTAATTGCATTCTTGCAAATATCAGGGTCTATGACTTCCTGTCATTCTACTCAAAGAATCAAAAATTAAGCACTCTTGTGCTATATGTCAAGTTTCGACTCTATCAAGAAATCATTTATTATCATAAGGCTTTACGTTTTCTTAACCATTCACTGTCGAATGTAACAAATAATAGACCAATTCAATGTTACAATTGACAAAAGAGTTTTCAAGTTTCATCAACCCTTTTGGGTTGATTCTAGGGTTTTAACTTCTCTAACCCAATACATTAAAATATCCAATACCCTTGTTTTCCATAGTTAATAAGTTGTAATCGAGAATATAATAACCACTAGTCTACTCTTGACCACTTGGGTATTGATCAAATTCTCGTTTCTCAAAACATGTATAAATATGGTACATGAGGTATATTCTCATTTAGATCTTAATGAGTACTATCATTATCAAGACTAATCACTTAAATGAGTACAATATTTCAACCTAGATAGGTTGAATCTACAACAATAATATGATAATTTTGATCTCTTGGTCTTCTTGAGTCCACTGACTCTCGATATAGAATAGACTATGAACTTATGTTAAACATCCTATGTTTATCATGATAAAGCTTTTCATTATTTGTCTAATGCAATTGTGATATTGAAACACTATACTAGGTGTCTTCAATAATATCAAAATCACTTTTATATATATATATATATATATATATATATATATATATATATAAAGTAAATAACTAACACCTCAACTTTCGAGTATAATCAATAAAATTATATTTATATATCATTGAAAAGAATGAAAAACTATCTTGGTCTAGATATACTCATCTTGACTCTTGAGTTTATAGTCTCTATGTTAATCCTACATGGTCGACTTACTCTAAAAATAATCAGTTTACTAAATACATAGCTGAGATATTGTACAATGATTATCATAAGATCATTATGAACTCTTGTATACTCCATTGATTAAACCCTTTAGAGTCAGTCAGTCAGTCTAGAAAAATAAGTCCAAACTCTACAACTTATAGTTACGAACAAAGTTGATAGGAAATAATATACATAACAATCTAAGACTGAATTAAGTAGTCTCCATACATTGCTTCCTAACAAAAACTCTGTGGCCGATCTATCTATGGCTCTTCTTAGCTTATCAGGTTTCTCTGTAAAATAGAGATATAAACTATAATAAAATAGAGTTCTTGATTGGTTCAATTTTTGCAATTAAAAAATATAGATCTCTACAAGATTTCTAGTGTTTTTGACAGGCAACACAATCTATGGTTGTCCGAGTGTAAAAATATAGGTAAGAGATAATTTGCTTCAATATGAAAACCTCTAAATAAACTCTTCATATCATTCCTATTGAAATCTACAACATTCTATTTTGATACTCTTTGCTTTAAACTGCTATACAAGGATAACTACTCACTCATACGTTTGGCCTCTATTGTCTCAAGCTTAGAGAAAAATAATTCCTCTATTATCCTACAATGAACTCTTACTATTCCCATAGTATCTCTGTTAAAACTAAACATTCTATTGTTAACTATGGTGGATCAGACTGCTACGCAAAAATATTATGATGTCTATCTCAAAACTTTGTACCACAAGCATCTTATAGTGTTGACGTTCATCACATTTTTGTTTATGCATACAAAATAGAAAACAATGTTGTTTAAATAATGAAATGTTTAACTAATGGTAGATATCCCTACCTTCAAATATTGACGGTTTCTCAAACGAAGTTCTTCATGCTCACACAGCTCCTTGTGCACGAAATTATCTCGCCTCCTTTCCTCTTGGAGTGGCGTACTCGCTCAAACCGAACCTTCTTTTCTCTGTAATTTGAAAATTAGAGAGATAACTTTTAACCTCCTTCCTGTTTTTCTTTCTCACCTCATTATCCTTCGATAATATAGTCTTTTGAGGATTTACTCTCCATTCCAAACTATGGAGATCCTTCCTTCACATAAGCCCATTTTTACTCTTTGGTTGCATGCAAGGTTGATGGAGATAATGGTCATAAAGACCACTCCAAAAAATTTATTTGATAAGGTCATCCTTATTCTCCAAAAAATCAGAGTAAAGGAATTTAAGTGTCCACAAGGTCACGTAGTAGTTGGCATTAAATTTACATCTTTACCATGTACATTCTAAAAATTCAATATCTACCAAGTATGAGTTTAAACTTATAGATTATATATATATAACATTGTTTTTTATCACTCGACAATATATGAGAATGGGTTGAGGTATTCTCCCACTCTCAATCTTGCGTAAACGCCAAAATAGATAGGTTATCATAATGGAATTTCAACCAGAAATTACCAATAATGAAATAGTTTAACCACTAAAAATTATTCTCTCTTGAATATAATCTATATTCATATCATACAAGAACTAATGACTATCAACCATTCCTTGTTGACGATCATACTTTCCCGACTTAGTTCTCAACAAAACCTACACTAATGGATCTTGACGACAAATCAATGATTGATGAGTCAAAACCAAACTTAGACCAAATGGGTTGAACACAACTTACCAAACTTGACGAGGGTTCACTAAATTATGAAAGCATGAGACTTAGATGGCAACAACCTGTACTTATCCATACGTCTATTCTCTTCTCTTTGATGATGCTCTCCCTCTCTTTTCTTGGAGGGTGGAAAACATGTTTCCTGATTACAACTTGTATTCACCAAACTGGGATTAGTGTATCGTTAGTCAATCCATCAAACTTATGAATAAACAATCATGACATCATACAATTGTTGTCACTCGAATTTGCACCCTGTGTTGAAGCACTTTTGTTGCAACAATCCAGTGAAATATTGGAGTGATTTCTAGGTGTGGGACCTTGCAAAGGAAATCAACCCTCTAGAGAAGGCTGGTTCCTTTCTCTAAATATGAAATTCAGAGCAGACTAATACTAAACCTAATCTAATCATCACTGGGAAAAGGGGAAGGAGAAACTGAAAGGAAAAGGAGATATACCAGGTTTGAATGAAGAACACCCACAAAGATAAAATGCACAAAATAACTTAATACAACTGATAAACTCACACAAATCCTACAGATCTTAATAGAGGTAAAAGATAAGAATTGGACTGCAAGGAATTAAACATTCACATACAATAAACAGTTCTAGATCTACAGAGAGCTAAAAAGCAGCATGAAAAGGTAAAAACATCGTTTATTATCCTCGAGTGATAAACATTGTCAAGTGATAAAAAACAATATTGTCGAGTGATAAAAAACAATATTGTTGAGTGATAACATTCTTTGTATCCAACCCTCATTACATTGATTTTTCATCTATTTATACCATTTCATTCATTGACCTAAGTCACCTACTATAATAAATTCACCCCATGGGCCTATTAGAAGATATTTCTGCAAAGGGAATGCCTGTGTACATCTATCTTGCAAAACATAAATGCAGAAGATATCCTGAGGATGAAGTAGCTGGGAAATATCTGCTGCCTGAATGCTAGTAGCTAATTCACCTACCTGCAACAATTAAATGCACAATAACTACTTCTAGCTGGGCTGATCTGATCCTGCAATAATGGCGGCTGGAGAAGATAGATATTTCAAAATATATTTCCCGCAAAAATCCTTTCATAAAGCTTTTACAACACTTTAAAATATTTTAAAATTAAAAATATTTTAAAGCTTTACATTATATTACAAGCTTTATTTTCATTTTATTCCCTTTACTTTACTTCTCACTTTTATTTTGCCTTATCAGAAAAATCTTTTTTTCACAAACTTGGCTTGTCTATTTCTTCTTACTTTCTCCTTTAATCAGCGAAATCACCTTTTCATGACCTATTCTTGTTTCATCCTTTTCTACCATTTAGCCTACGAAATCACCTTTTCGCGAACTATGCTTGTTTCATCCTTTTCTGCCCTTTAGTCAACGAAATTCCACTTTCACGAACTATCTGTCTTCTTCTTTCCTTCATCTTCCTTTGTCAACAAAGTTTCACTTTCATGAACCTTGCCTCTCTTTGTTACTTTTCTTCTTTATCGGTGATCTCTTCATTTTATGAACTTTGCATTGTCTTTGCCTTTGTTTCTTTATCTTTGTTGGTGGATTGCCTTATCGGCAAACCTTGGAAAACAAAAACTATTTGACGGGTTCGAGTTTCTTTCAGTTTCTTGATAATGCCTTTCTTTTTCTTTGCCTTAGTCATTTTTCAAGTCTTCCTTTGACCTCTCTTTAGTCGGTGATTTCTTTCCTTCATGAACCATCTTGCCTTAGCCCATTTCCACCTTGCCTTTATCCCCCTCCTTGCCTTTGTGGGTGATTTCTTTGATCGGAGAACCAACTTGTTGGCGAATCGGTGGGTTCGCGAACTTAACTCTTTGTTGATAAAGCAAAAGACTAAGGCCAAAGACTTAGAATTTTCTAGGTTTTTTCAAGGGTTCAACCTTAGGGATTTTTACAAGGAAAACACCCTTACCTGAAGAACATTAGGCACTTAACCAATTTAAAAAGATTTTCAACATTTTCAAAACTAGTCTATTTGATTCTGCGAAGGGGAAAATAAGTCAACATTTTGGCGACCTCTCAGGGATGTTTCCCTACTAAACAAAAGAACCAGTGGCCTTAAGCATCCATTGGGCATAGAGTCAAAAGGGACTGCAGCAGGCTGAAAACAATTGAAATCTCGCTTTTCAAAACAATACCAAAAAGGAAAACAAGACCTGCATTCTCCTAATGAGAGTGCAGCATGTACAACAACACTTAGGGGGAAAGGAAAAACTAAAGCAGGAATAAAAAATAGTATATACAAAGTCTTAGACCAACCTTAGAAGTAAGGTTTGAGATGGATCCCATTGACTGAGATCAATAGAACTTCACCATCTAGCTTTAAAATATTGAAAGCGTTGGATTGCTTGTAGCTGGTGATGATATATGGGCCACTCTAGATCACATCAAACTTAGTGTGTGTAGAATGAGGTTTGTCATTGATGTCAAAACAAGGTATAAGGTGACCAGAAGGATGGATTTTAGGTTTAGATATGACAAGGGTGCTTTGATATTTTCATGAGAGAGGTCTTTCTTGAAGTTGGTATTTTGGAAGATCTTGAAGTTGGTATTTTGGATAACATGGTTGGATGACTTAGAATGTTGGATGTTATTGTGCCTTCATGAGGATGCATGGATGTTGTATTCTCTTCATTGAAGTCATGCTTGATGTGGTTGATGTCATGATGGATTGTTATGATGACATAGTTTTCATTATTCACTGTACAATCCTTGATGTTCACAGTACAATCATTTTGTGTTGAGTTCTCAGTTTGATTGATGTCTTCAAGATCATTGTGGTTAGATATACAAATGTGGTAAAAGAAGAGATGCTCTCATTTGGATTAGGATGCTTCAAGGTGTGCTTCTTAGAAACCTCAGGTTGTGCTCCATAGTTTGTCATCTTCATATGGTTTGATATAATAGGATGATGTGCTTCAATGATAGAGGTAAGGCAGAAAGTTGGTGATTGTGATGTCTTAATGATCATTATGCTTAAAGGAGATTAGGATAGGAGAATTGCTTCATAGTGTTTAATGTTCATGCTAACATGTTATGGAGGTTCATGTACTTGTGCATCCATATTGTTCATATGAGTTCATCTTGTCTTCATGCTTGATTAGAGTGGTGTCTTCTTGGTTACTTCTTGATGACAGTTGTTGATGACACAGTTAAAATAAGGTTGATGCCTTGCAGATGCATAGAAGGTGTCATTCATGTTCATTCATGTTGATTGATCAGTTGATGATCATATTGGTTGTTAATGTCCACAGGAGGTAGTTGTTAATGATCTTCATTAGGTGGTATTAGTTTGATATTTTTATGATGACATAATGCAGATTGAGGTAAGTCAATTTGGATCAGTGAAGAAGTTATCTTCTCAGCTTCAACATCAAGAAGAAAATTGACTATGATAGTGTCTCATAAGTTTAGTCAATTCATTATGATGTTTGGTGATTTTGTTTGATGGTAATATGGGTTATTGTCTATGATAGAGGCATTAATGTTTATTAATGGCAGATATAAGAGGTTGTCTAATGTCTTTTGTGATGCAGAGTTATCTCTGATCAATGTGTCGAGCATTTTATGGTTATCATAGAGTTAGGGTTTATATTATAAGGAGTTTAAATCATTAAAACCCTAGTTCTAAATCTTCTAAGTGTATTAAGGAGCCTCAAAGCCAAACGTCATACAATTTACTTATGTTTTGATGGTGACCAGTTAATAAGGTTAAAGGCAACTTAAGTTGTGTCTTTGAGGGTCCGACCTCGTGAGGTGACTGGCCTCGATCACCTAGGGCACCCGATGTTATAAGTTAGTTTTAAAGCCTTTGGCGGGAAGCGACATCAGATGGTTAGGATTTAAAAGGCTCGATGGTGGGTGATCAAATTAGTTGGTTGTCATTTAACTTCTATTTGAAGCTCAATGGTTGTCAGTTCATTACTAATTTTGATGGGCTATGTTGTATAAAAGCCAAAAAGCATGGCTTTATCTCCTTTTTTTAAAGAGTGATGCAAAAGAATGTTTCTATTTTGATCTAGGTAAAGTATTCATGAGTTGTTTTATCATTTTTGAGGATGTAAGAGTCTATTTACCTTCTGCATATGATTTTGTATACTTTTGGTGAAGAATTTTATAATTTTTGAAAAGGATAAGTGTATACAAGATGTGCCCAAGTATTGCAGGATTGTTTTGAAATAGTTGCAGAGGCATTAAAGAGTCTTGAACAAAGATGATTGAAGATGATTCAAAGAAATGATTGAAAGTTTTTTTTTAAAGGTGGACTGTTTATAATAAGAACCAGAAGCTCTTTTGTAGAGATGGATGATTTCTAGGCATGAAGGCATTGAAATTGCAGTTAAAAGATATTGAAATTGAAGAGGTTCAAGATTGTTCAAAGAAAGGAAAGAGAAGTGTAATTTGATAGTGATTGGTTCTTCAAATCATTTATAATTTGTAGAGACTGATCAGTTGTGATGTGTAATTGAATGTGACATTGTGTAGTGAATTTGTTGTGTGAGATCAAAAGGGAGATATAAGGTTTTGTGATGGAGTGAAATAGGGCAACCCCCTGAACTGATTTATTTTCTTATGCACACTTGTATCAGCCAGTGAGGCACAGTGTATGCCAGTGAGGCATTTTTTAAATCTAGTGAAGCTTCTTTGGTTAGTGAGACCTATTTGTAACCAGTGAGGTTTTGAATAAGCCAGTGAGGCAATTTTGAGAGATTTTTCTACCCTAGGAGGGTTTTCCTCTCGTATAAACTTTTGTGTCTTGGTCTCATGTCTTGTATTAATTCATACTTGTACATATGTGTTTAAAAAATTATTGATGTCCTCATCTCTCTTTGTCTTGTAATTTAAAAGGTATAGAAATTTGTAAAAGTTTACACAACACTGATTCACCCCCCTCTCAGTGTTGTCCTGGACTCCAACAGTGTGGCCTCCAAGTTTGGCTATGTCAACATCCCATTTCAAAGCAAGATCACCTTCCTTGAAAATTTGATTTTTGGCCTTCTTGTCAAAGTATTTCTTGGTCTGTTTCTGGTGTTCTTCCAATGTATTCATGACTAACTATCTAAGTTCTTCTAATTTAGTTAATTTAGCCATCCTCACAGACCTAGCATCTTCACCTTCTAATTCCAATTGTTGGGCTAATTATAATGAAGGAAGCTCCAAAGATAAGGGCAATCTAGCCTCTTTTCCATACACAAGAACAAAAGGAGAGTTACCAATGGCTCTTTTATAGGTGATCCTATCAGCCCAGAGAGCCAATCTAATCTTATTATGCCATTATCTCTGATTTATTTCCATGGTCCTCTTTAGGATTCTGATTAGGTTCTTATTAGTACATTCAGCTAAACCATTACCTTGGGGGTAATAGTTAGATGAAGTCGTCAAGAACACATTATATTTCAAAGCCCAATCAATTATCTTAAAACTAATAAAAGATCTTGCATTATCAGAGATGATAGTGTGAGGATCTCCAAACCTTGTCATTATTTCTTCCAAGAAATCCATGATTGCTGACTCTGTAGCCTCTTTGAGTGGGACTACTGCAACCCACCTGGTGAAGTAGTCCATCATAGTTAGAACCTATTTGTGGCTAATACTAGATGCAGGGTTGATCATGCCAATGAAATCCAGGCCCCACTGTGAGAAAGGTTGATTTGCCTGAATAGGATGAAGTGGAAAGGCTGCCAATCTTTTCTTCCCAGCAAAGAGAGCACACTCTTTGCATTTTCTTACCCATACATGGGCATCATTAAACAATGTAGGCCAAAAGTACTATGCCCTCATTATCTTCATTGTTGTAGCTCTTGCAAAGAAGTGGCCTCCAACCGGACCAGTATGAAACTCACTGAGTAATTTGTCAATCTGATCTTCTTGAATGCATCTCAGCAAGACTCCATCCAAACTCCTTTTAACTCAGAGAACCCCATCCACCAAAGCACAAGGAATGGACTACAACCTAAAATGTCTTCAATTAGTTTTGTCCAATCCATAAGGATACTCACCAATAGATAGGAACTTGGTCATGTACTCTGCTATCTAGGAACTTACAACTGCTAATTCAACTATAGGTTCTATTTCATTCAAGTGGTAGGATGAGTTCACTTCATCCACAGTAGTTTGAGCTAATTGTTCACATAATCCTTTGCCTCTAATCAATTTAGTGGCTTTGATAATAACATCATATTCCAGGATCTTAGTGACCTAGCTTGCTCTCTTTATATTGATTTTTATTCCCATTATGTAGTCTCTCATACTAGGACGAGAAACTAATACTTTGATATGGTTATTTGCCAACATATATCTAAACTTTTTCAATGCTCTTACAATGGAAAAAACCTGTTTGTCCATGCGACTATACCTAACCTCATAGTCCTTCAATGTTTGAATGAAAAAGGCCACGGGTTGCTCCATACCTTGGTCATTTTATTGCATCAGAACAACTGCAATGCTACTCTCTCCTACATGGGCATAAATGACAAAGTCCTCATAATTAGGGTTCATAAGGGTAGGATCTTGGACAATTTGTTCCTTTATCTTCTCAAAGCCATCCTTCCCCTCCCTAGTCCACCTAAAAACATCTTTTTTAAGCATTAGGGTCATTGGTTTGATTAAATCAACACATTTAGGAATGAATTTCCTAATAAAATTAATCTGCCCCAGAAATGATTGCAAAGCTTTTTTATGAGCAGGAAAAGGAAGAGAAAGAAGCTGAAATTCTTTCTAGATATATGGAGATCCCATCTTTGGACACTAAACGGCCCAGAAGCTTACCCTGAGAGACAACAAAAATATTTTTCTTGGTGTTCAGGGAGACCCCAAACCTCCTGCATCTTTCAAAAAATTTCTCCAGATGCTCCATGTGATTTTCTCCTCTCTTGGATAAAACTGTGATATCATCCAGAAAAATTAGGATGAACTTGTTGATAAAGCCCTTAAAGGTAATGTCCATTGCCCTCTAAAATGTGGCGCCAACATTGGAGAGCCCAAATGGCATTTTTGCATACGTCATGGTTCCCCACTAAGTGGTGAAAGCCATCTTGAATATGTCTTATTCCCTCACAAAAATCTGGTTATAACCAAAAAAACCATCGAGCAATGAGAATCTTTCTGCCCTTGCCACAGTGTGCAAGATTTGGTACATGGATGATAGAGGGTAGTGATCTTTCAGGGAAGCTTGGTTTAGATCACAAAACTCTATGCATAGCTTTATTTCTGAGAAAGGTGAATAAAATTTTGTTGTTCATCATCACAACATACCTTTCCCAGCAATAACTTCTTGTCTTGGGCGATAGCAACATTTTTATAGTCCTTTTTGAAAGTAATGTTCTTTTTCTCGCCCTTGAATAGAAAGGAGGAAGATCAACGATCAGGATATCTTAACTAATAGTCAAGTTTGGATAGGCATGCAAGGTCAAATCCAATCCTTTGATCACCCCAATAGTGTTGACAGAAGTACCATCCAGTTGCAACACACTCGATGAAATAGGGGTATATTTGATGCCTAATGCATATGCTATCTTCTTTGGCATAACTGAGATACTGGCCCTTGAGTCTATCATGTAGTTATGTACCAGAAACTTCCCAATGATCAGAGACAAGTAGAATGGGGATGGCTTCTTTGTTGGACTTACCTGTTCTTCACTTGGTTATACAAGATTGACCGGGCCTTTTTCCTTCTGGACTGCTGAGTCAATTGTTGGGAATTGCCTTAAGGCATCTTGCAACAAATCTCTCTGAGAGGGAATTGATAATGCCTCCCACATTGACACATTCAAGTTTGTCCTTTTCATTTGCTCTACATTATTCATAGGAAATGTTGTTGTTTTATAAATGGAAGGAATCTATGTTCCCCTCTTTGTCTACCCTGTGGTTTGTTCAGGAACTTTTGGAGATGATGGAACCTCCTTTGCAATAGTAGGCCTGCTACTCTGAGTTGAATTCACAACATTGGCCCCTTTTGCCTTTGATATAGGTTACTTTTGTAATATAGCAGGCATGGGGTTATCCTCTAATTTCCTCTTCTTGGATCTTGTGTTGTCTACAACACTACTTACAGGCATGATCACACTATCCATAGGCTGATTGACAACACATAAATCCTTAGGAGTCCAATGCATTAAATTGGAATCAGAAGCAGCCTCATTTGGTACCTCAGGGTTGTTGTTAGTTGCTTCCACCAATGATGCTTGTTGAGTGTGAAAATTTTGTACCATTTTAGGGCTTATTCTTGTGCCCCAATTGCATAAGTAGATTGATGGTGAGGTTGGTTACAAGGATAACACCAATATGCCTCTCAAGCCAAATTGTTTTGAATAAGAACCAAGGCCCTAACTAGGTTCACAGTCGGTATTTGTTGAATGGGTCTAACCGTTTGCATAGGCTAAACAGGGTTATTATTTTGGTACCTATTTGGCTGGTAACCTTGGTTCTAGTTTTGATTTTGTTAGAATTATAACTATGATTCTAGTTTTGATTTGAAGACTATCCCTAGTTAAAATTTTGATGAGGTTTAGGGGCAGTTTGGATGGCTATGGTATTGATTTTGTTAGCCATGTTGGCCACTAGGGTTTTATAGTCATCCCCTTCTTGTGAAAGAGTAGATGTAGAGGCTTTAGACTCTAGGATGGGAGTAATAATGGGTTGTTCAACTTGTGAAAGCAATTATGGGAAGATAGGTGCATGCGGTCTGGGGGTAATTTTCCTAGCCTGTATTAAATAATTTTCAGCTCTCAAAGCTATCTCATACGCATCTGGTAAAGTTTGAGCACCCATGGATTATATCATAACAACTATATCATAATTTAAAGCTCTTAAAAAATATAAGAAAGCACCTTGTGGAGATGGTCTGAGGAGAGGTGGGATTCTTTCCCATGTCCTTTGAAATATGAAGTTGAAGTTGGCCATCATCTCGTTGGGAGCTCTCTTTATGGTTGTCAACTGTTCCAGCAGAGAAACATTGTCTACTCTCTCTGAACTACTTGTAGAGAACTTATCATAGCTCATCCTAATCATGTATTAAAGTAGGGGTTAAAATCCTAAACCATTGAAGAGCCCTCCCCTTGAAGGATGAAACCATGAGCCTAATAGCCACATCTTCATGTTGAATATGGTGAATTGAACATACATTTGATATGTCTTTGATATGTTCAATAGGTGTAATAGAACCATCACTCATAAAGAATGAAATACTCTTTAGGGTCGAGGTAGGTATATCATTATGTGTAGCTAGGGCTAAAGGGATTCCTCCATTGAAGGTTACAAAGGGCACATTTCTTTCCATATTGGGAATATTCAGATTTATTCTAGGTATATGCAAGCCTCTTCTTGAGTATTGAAACCTAACAGGAGGAGGTGTAGATTGAGATCTTGGATGAGGAGGAACAACACTATTATTCCTTCTTGCAGGAGACCTAGATAACCTAATTCTTCTCCTTGAAGAAACAACAGGAAATTCAACAAGTTGATAGTTATTACCTCTTGAAGAAGCTCTCATCTGCACCCCAATCATATAACGATGGACTGGTCTGAAACCAAGAGCCTATAAAGTCGCCAGGTGCATGAAAGTTGTCTGCCAAACTGTAGAATACTGAGAATAACACCAATTTCTCAGTTTAACTCTTCATTCAGAGTAAAGTGGTCCCACTAGGCATGCCAAAAACTATTTTCACTTGGATTTGCACCTTATGTTGAAGTGCTTTTGCTGCAACAATCCAGTGAAACATTGGAGCAATTTCTAGGTGTGGGACCCTGCAAAGGAAATCAAACCTCCAGAGAAGGTTGGTTCCTTTCTATGAATATGAAATTTAGAGCAGACTAAGACTAAACCTAATCTAATCACCACTGGGAAAAGTGGAAGAAGGAGAAACTGAAAGGAAAAGGTGATACACCAGGTTTGAATGAAGAACACCCACAAAGCTAAAATGCACAAAATAACTCAATACAACTAATAAACTCACACAAATCCTGCAGATCTTAATAGAGGTAAAAGATAAGAAAAGGATTGCAAGGAATTAAACATCCACAAACAATAACCAATTCTAGATCTACACATAGCTAAAAAGCAACATGAAAAGGTATAAACATCAACATGCATTGATCAAAGACACGGTTACAACAAAAGAGGGTTTTGTTTGGAGCATAAAAAATAAGTCTCTGTATCCAACCCTCATTACATTAATTTTTCATCTATTTATACCATTTCATTTATTGACCTAAGTCACCTACTACAATAAATTCACCCCATGGGCCTGTTAGAAGATATTTCTGCAAAGAGAATATCTATGTACATCTATCCTGCAAAACATAAATGCATAAAATATCCTGAGGATAAAGTAGCTAGGAAATATCTGTTGCCTTGGATGCTAGCAGTTGATTCACCTACTTGCAACAATTAAAATGCACAACAACTACTTCTAGTTGGGCTGATCTAATCTTGCAATAATGGCGGCTAGAGAAGATAGATATTTCAAAATATATTGCTCACCAAAATCCTATTGTAAAGCTTTTACAAGACTTTAACATATTTTAAAATTTAAAATATTTTAAAGCTTTACATTATATTACAAGGTTTATTTTCATTTGATTTCACTTTACTTCTAGATTTTATTTTGTCTTATTGGCAAAATCTCTTTTTCACGAACGCGGCTTGTCTATGTCTTCTTACTTTCTCCTTTAATCGACAAAATCACCTTTTCGCAAACTATGCTTGTTTCATCCTTTTCTGCCCTTTAGTCGGCGAAATTCCACTTTCATGAACTATCTCTGTCCTCTTGTTTCCTTCATATTCCTTTGTCAACAAAGTTTCACTTTCACAAACCTTGCCTCCTCTTTGTTACTTTTCTTCTTTATCAGTGATCTCTTCATTTCATGAACTTTGCATTATCTTTGCCTTTGTTTCTTTACCTTTTTCGGTAGATCACCTTATCAGCAAACCTTGGAAAACAAGAACTATTTGGCGAGTTCAAGTTTCTTCTAATTTCCCGATAAAGCCTTTCTTTTTCTTTGCCTTAGTAATTTTTCAAGTCTTCCTTTGGCCTCTCTTTAGTCAGCAATTTCTTTCCTTCATGAACCATCTTGCCTTAGCTGATTTCCACCTTACCTTTATCCCCCTCCTCGCCTTTGTCGGTAGTTTCTTTGATCGGCGAACCAGCTTGTCGGTGACTCGATGGGTTCGCAAACCACATAATTTTCTGACAAAAGGCAACCTTTTGTCTTTGTCTTTACTTTTTTAAAAGAAAGCCTTCCTGCTTGGCCCTTTAGTCGGCGATTTTTCCGATCGACGAACTAGCCGGTCAATGAGCTTTAAGTTCGTAGAATTTGAAAATTGCCTATAAAGGTTTCTCTTTTCCTTGTTTCTTTTTGCTTCTTTTGAATCTTCCCTTAGGCGGTGAATCGGCTGGTCAGTGAACCTACAAGTTCGTGAACTTAACTTTTTGCCGATAAAGTGAAAGACTAAGGCCAAAGACTTAGAATTTTCTAGGTTTTTTTAGGGGTTTAACCTTAGGGATTTTTGAGTATTTTTACAAGGAAAACACCATTACTTGAAGAACATTAGGCACTTAACCAATTCAACAAGATTTTCAACATTTTCAAAAGTGGGCTGTTTAGCTCTGGGAAGGGGAAAATAGTTCAACAATAATCACATGTCTAAATTCTAAGCATATAAACATAAACTCATGATATCATTGATTTTTCCTAACATTTTCACTTAACGTCAAATCATTAAATCATGCATAATCAACTCCTAATTATGTGCAAGTAAAAAGTAAAACATAGCCAAAATTTGGGGTGTGAAATATATAACATTAGAAAATGGATACTCGCATAATATGGGATGCATGAAATGTCCATTTGGTAGGAGTTGTATAGTTTCAAGGAATATGGAGTTAGCTATCTTTGTTTGGTTATAAGAGAAAACCAGGATATATAACACAATTATAGTTGTGGTTAAGGTAACATGTTTTGATGGATGGTTTTTCCTCTCTAACAAAATATTTATAAGTGTTAGAACATAATATTATTAGGGGTCATATACCCTTATAACATCTATATATTGTTCTAATATATGGTTATAAAACCTTATGTTTATGATATGATTTATAAAGCATATACCATTTAATACTTAATAATCTAATAGTTTATTAGATTATTAATTATTTGCAAATGGTAGTTTTGAATAGGTGTGGAAACTACCCTTTCTAGCATTTTTCCATTCCTTCTCCTATATTTAAGGAACTTCTCTTTCATTTAAAAGAGATTCAATTTTTGAGAGATTTGGTATGATATCACTCTGCACAAAAAAATTATTGTTGGCTATGTGAAAGTGAGGAGAAGTGATATCCCAAGGTTCTGTATATAATTTCATAGACAATTTTGTAAGTGTTTTATAATAGAATGATGTTTTACATAATTTTTTACACAGAAGGGTTTTCCCATGTATATATTGTGTAATGTGTTAGGTCTATGCATCCTGTAATTCTCATTTCATTTATTTTATATTTTATTTGTAATGATTAATAACCTAAAATCTTAATTTCTAATAGGATATCAAAGCTAGGTAGGCATTACTAATCATTCACCATTTTTTATATTCCTCCTGTTGGGTGCTACCAAGCTCCTTAGATTTTGAACTTCATGCTGGCCCTAAATTTGAATGCTTGCACAAGCTCTTATATAAATATAGTTATGGTTGTCCATGTTGCACCACTTACGTATACCTCTTTCAAATTTTGCCATATTATTCTATACCTTGGCAACACCATGTGATAAAATTCCAAGATGAAAACTTATTCATATTTGCTTTTCTTGTATGCCTTGACATATGGAATATGCCTATTGAAATTGATGTTGCCTTTTGCTAGTTTGATTTCCACATTGTTTTGGCTTTCATACATGATGCTAGAATATACATATTGTTGATATGTTTTTGACAAAATCCCATTTCAAATATGGCTTAAATATAACAAATTAAAATAATAAAAAATCCTACTTCCTACCCAAGTCGTAGAACAAATGTCTGTAACTTGGAACCAAGATCATGTTGAAATAAATATTGAATTTGTTTGTATGAGTCCTCCTGTATCCTAGTATCTTTTCTTCCATTCAAGTGCTTCTTTGGGTTGAGTGCAGATCATTTATATAGAGGAGAATCTAGGCAGAATAGAGAACTATGTAGATATGCAAGAAGGATGCAACTGGAGACTACCTTTAATGGTGGGTGAGTGAGTTGTAGAGCTTGAAAATGCAAGATTATCTCTAGGAATGTGTACGGACTTGGAAAAATGAGGGAAAAATGGAGTTTTTGTGATGCTACGGGTTGAAAGGGAGACATTACAAGATGGGGGATGTAAGCTTGGGTGTTACAAGTCAATTGGGAAGGTGAAACATCACCAAAAAAATTATTAAAGTGTGATGAAATCGTCAATCCTGACAATGAGGTGGTTTCATAATTGTTGGGGTGAAACTTTGAAAACATGTCAAAAATGTTACATCAATGTGGTAATGAAATCATCACAATAGTTAAAAATTTCTTGGTTGATTACACAACCACAACCGATTGCACAAAGGTGATTCCATTATATTTGATAAATACTGAAAATTAATAGAGAAAAATTTGGGAGGAGGTACACTATGGTTAGGGAAGGTCCTAAAGGCATGTTAGGGATAGAGAGGAGGGTCCTAAGGCACATAATTCTATGGGTTGGAGCAACCATTCTATCATGCACTATAGAGCATCTTTTTCGTGATACACCACATCATCAAACTCGAAATGTCAACAGAATTTGTAATGTGCAATTTTGAGTACTTACAAAAGCATAGTGAAGCATGCTTCAAGATGAGTGGAGGAATCCTTGCCTTGTCTTGGTAGTAGTTAAGCCCCTAAAGAAGAGAACAATATTTTTCAATCATGCCAATCATGCGATAAAGATGCAAATTTGATGTAATAATACAGAAATACAGTGCCTAGATGTAGAAATATAGCTTTCAAGAGTTCTCTTGAACCAAATGATCTTTCCAATTCTATCCTTGGATGCTAAAGACCTAAATATGTTTTTGCATACATGTCCATAGTAACTCAATTCAAAAAATTTGGCATGCAGGCCAATGAGATAATTAGTTTCCAAAACAATTATCTTTGATGTGCAAGATTTAAAATTTGAATGTGGATGACTAGGCCACACCAAGTGTCATTCGACCTAGGGATGTGGACCAATCCATATTAAAGTTTTATATAATGGGATTTGTCTAATTGATTTAGAGTAGGAAATATTTTTGTGTTCCAAGTAGTTCAAATTGAACATGATGACTATATATTAACAACATTTATGCAAAGTGGTGTAAAATGAAGGTGTAAGAGTGCATGATATACACTTCTATCCCTTACATTTACCCCCACTTTGGTGTGCATGTTGTCACATCCCTAATTTTGACTAATTTTTACTTTATACTTGTATGTAATTAGTAGATAATTTTGCATGGATTAATGATTTGACATTTGCAGAAATGTCAGGATAAATCAATGATTTTATGATTTTATGAGTTTATGTTTATATGTTTAGAATTTAGACACGCGATTATATGATGTCATTATTATTTATTCATAAAATTTATGAATTGACTAACGATACTCTAATCCCAGTTTGCTGATTGTAAGTTGAAACCAGGAAACAAGTTTTCACCCTTTAAGAAATAGAGGGAGAGCATCATCAGAGAGAAGTGAATAGACGTATGGATAAGAACAGGTTGTTTCCATCTAAGTCTTGTGCTTTCACTATTTAGTGAAACCTCATCTAGTTTGGTAAGTTGTATTCAACCTTTTTGGTCTAAGTTGGTTTCAATTCGACAATTGTCGATTTGTTGTTAAAATCCTTTAGCATAGGCTTTGTCAGAAAAACCAAGTTAGGATAGTATGACCATCAACAAGACATGGTTAATAGTCATTATTTTGCTTATGTGATATGAATATAATTTATATTATTATAACAATTATATATTAGTGGTTTAACTAATTCTTTATCAGTGATTTCTGATAAGTTTTCTATTTTGATAACCTATCTGTGTTGGCATTTATGCAAGATTGAGAGGGGAAGAATACCTCAACCCCATTCTCGTAAGTATACATTGAATATACATACATTATGTTGTTTTATAAATATTATCTATAAGTTTAAATGTAGGATATGGAGCTTCATAGTAACGTGTATAGTGGCATTTATTCTAAACCACTACATGTTTTACATGGGCAATGAGGATTGCAATCACAAAAGGAGTCTTTAATGTGGTCTTTAAAGACTAGTTACTCCACTATGTTTGCATACTAATGAAGCATGTTAATAGGTAAAGATTTTGCCTATTACTCTGCGGTATTGTGGAATGGCTAAGCCTTTTATAAGGCTATGTCATTTATAGAAAAGGACACTCATACATGTGCAATGATCAAGAAGTGACTTGTAGTGCATAAGACTGGGAGAGATTATTTAGATACACAGAGTTTTACATTTGTTTGGAGCTAGTGCAAGCGGTTGATAACGAGCTCTGTGAGAGCATATCGAGCTCTATGAGAGTACAACAAGCTCGACTATAACATAGTTAGCTCAGAGAGAACATTAAGAGTTCAGTAGTAGAGGTATGGTTACCTCTTATTAATATTTGCTTCATTCTTATTGTGATATTTGCTTTTATTTAGGCACATAAAACTTGTGTTCGAAACAACTATATTGACACATCAAACTTGGAACATAGAAACTATATAAACACTGTCTCATAGGAAATAAAAATATTAGCATGTTTTATTTTGGATTGCACTCAATATGAGCCCAATTCCCTCATAATGCAATTATCTTCGAACAACAGAGGAAATTGTAGGTTACAAACATTAGAATATTGTTGGTTTTACCGCAAGAATACTATGTAGTCATCTTTTTGTGCCTTATATTGTATCTTTGAATCCTTAGAAGACTAAAATGCTTGGTTGTTTAAGTTTTTATTTATTAGTTGTGAAGACATTTTTATGCGTAGTTAAATACCTTGAAAATGTAGACAACAGACCAAGAATGAAAGAAAGTATTTGGTCGATTTCTTTTATAGTTTTAGTGTTATATCTATTTTAGTTTCATGCAAATAGTTAGACTGAATTTCGTGAGAACCTTTTTATAAACATGGAAAGCAAGAGGAACAAGTTTGTTGGAAAGTTTTGACAAAGATAGATTTACTTATTCCTAAAAGTTTTAGATAAGTTTTATTGTTATCTTCAAACAATTTTGTGTTAGGAAAATACTTAATGTATTATATATATGTATAGAACTGATATTGGCATCATTGTAAACACTTAGTTGAGTGATATATTATCACATAAGCATCCTACAATGAATAAGTATTATCTTGATATTCAAAGGATGATATTCATGAGATCATAACCTTTTCAATTATCAAAGTTCGTAAACTTAAGAAGACAAGAGATAGAAAACATTGTATTACTTATTATAGATGTAAATCTATCTAAGTTGAAAGATTGTTTTAGATCCAAGATAGGATATGATAATATTAGAATTCCTTTAGATCCTATTTGAAAGAGGATGAACCTCGTATTCTATGTTATGAGAAATATGCTCAAGTGGTCAAGAGGAGATTAGAAATTTTCGTTTCCATGATATTACTATAAACTTCTACTTTTGGGAAATAAAAGAGTATATGATTTACCAAATGTATTGGGTTAGAGAAGTTAAAATCTTAGAATCAAACCCGTAGGGTTTAGAAAACCTAAAGCTCTCAAGTCGACGGTTATGACTATGATCTAGTCTATTGTATGGTCGACAATAAATGGTTGAGAAACTATGGATTAAGATATTATAGATTAGAAAGAGTCTTAGAATCTTTTTGATAAAGTTTAATGATTTCTTGTTAAAGTCAAAACATGACTTATAGCACAAGAATGCTTAATCTTGAGTCGATGAGTAGAATGACAGGAAGTCATAGACTCAGATGTTTGCAAGAATGCAACTAAGGACTCTCTAAAAGGTTAAGTCATCTAAACCTATACAATGTATGTATCCTAGATTCATGATTAAATACTAAGTCAACTAAATAAGAATTAAGTTCAATCAAGATGGTTCTTGTCTAGAATTAAAGTCAAACAAGTCAAACTGTAGGACGAGATAGTTTCCAAGTTGAGTTAGAGGTGTGTGAACACATGACCATGTTTATTGTAAACATCTATTTATATGGAAACTTTGGCCAAAGTGATGCATTTGTCTCTACATGCATTAGTCGGTTCACAGTGTCTAAATGGTGTGACCTGTCAGAATGATCATACTTAGCTAGAAGATTATCTAGAGTTGTATGGTCGATTGTGTTACGTAGGGCACAACACTAAGACTCAAATGGCAAGCTATTGGTTCTTTATGTATAAACTCTTTGTGAAGAGGAGGGCCACTTCCAGATGGAAGGTGTGCGGGGGACCACCGGTCTATGGTTGGAGGTAAAGCACTCAAATGATAATCTCCCTCTATAGTAGAAGACTCGCCGAGACTTGAGTGAGACAAATATCAAGATTCTAGGTGCAGTATACTTTATGTCATGACTTATGATGAAAAATTATTCTTTTTTCCAAGTGTAACATATTTGTAAATGTATTGTGAATGTAATCACTATAATTTATCTTTGAATATATTGTATTTCAAGGTTGAAGAATATTCAGAAAAGATATGCTTTGTAATTATGCAAATGTTATAAAAAAAAATTCTCATGTTTATCACATTCTTTTACTTTCTTAGTAAATTATTGTTAGGATTAAGGTGCCATCAATCTTGTAAATCCTATGTAATTTATTATTCCTATTATTGTTTGTAAATCACCCGTAAGGGATGAAAGGTTTCACCAGCATCGATCTTGTTTCATCCACATGTTTATATCCGGTCCTCAACACTAATTCATCTGTAACAGGGGGTTGCATGGGTGTTTCCCCCTGTGAGGGGTCCAGGGGATCATCCTCCCGACGGTGGGTCCAGGGTCCGTGCACCCTAGTGGGGGCTCGGGGGTAGCACCTCAAGAGCCAAATTTTATCATTGTAAATTTGGACCGTTCGTCATCAGGTCACAGATTTGATGGTTGATATTATGTCAATTTTCTTGCCCTAGAAGGTGTTGGAGCCCAAAATTGCCAATTTCCAAGATGCATTATTTTCCCCAAAAACCCATAAAAATCCATTAAAAGTTCCCTTTTTTCCTTTAAGTTCAAGCCCCCTGTTTAAATTTGATCTGAGACATCCTCTAGGGGCTTTTATCTAAAAAAATTGATTGAATGTCTATCCCCCATGTTCCTCCTTTTCCCTTAGAAAATTTCATTGTTTTTTGCCTCGAGTCAGTGAATCGGTGAATTTCTGAACTAGCGAACTAGTTTGGAAGTTTGCCAATTCCCCGACTAGCCAATATGGCGGCAGGAAGGCGCTAGCAGCAACAAAGGTGAAGGCTTGTAGAACAAAGGAAAAGATAAATGTCATGACAAAGGAAGAGAGAGTCTTCAGTCGTCAAAAGGCTTGGTTAGAAAACCTTTGGTTTCGCCGACTAAAGTTGTTCGACAAAGGGCCGAGTTGCCGACAGAGAAGAAAATTTGGCGAATTTGTCGTTAAAGGGGCCACAGAGGTGAAATTTTTAGAGGCACAAAAGAAAAGCGTTCTAAGTCTTGATTGGAAAACCTTTTGGTTTGCAAACCTTTGGTTTCGTCGATGAAGAGTTCGTTGATGCGAACTTTCCCCAACAGCAGAAAGAAGGTTTGACAAATAGATTATTTGCCGATAGACAAAGAAGAAAGGGAACTACCAAGTTCACAAATGTTCATATTTGCTGACAAGGCAAATACATGAGGAAGAAACAAATAAAGCAAGTGCTTTATTGATGAATTGTGAAAGTCCCAAACTTGCCATCAAGTTCAAGTTTTCCAATATTCGTCGATAAGGCGATAAAACAAAGAAAAGGTGAAAGCTCGGTAAAATTCATTTTTGCCAACAAAGGTAAGGTGGAAAGAATGACAAGGAAAAGAAATGGAAAGTTTGGAAAAGCCAATTTTACCGACAAGGGCAACAAAAGAAAAGGAGTGGCAGGTTCGTGATAGGCACTTTTCGTCGACAAAGGGTGAAGGAGATGAAAAGAGAGAAAGTTCGGTGAATGGAGTAATTGTTGATAAAGAGAAACGGACGCCAAAGCCATGGTTCAAAAAAGGATCATTTCGCTGACAAAAGAGAAATCAAGGCTAAGGTTCGGCAAATTAAAGATTTGCCGATAGAGGCGAAAGAAGGTGAAAGGAAGCCAAGTTTGAGAAAAGTATGATTTGCCAATAAGGCAAATATGGAGCAAAGAGAAAGAGTTTGAAAAAGTTGAAAGTTGTCGACAAATAGGGTGAGAAGGGCTTGGTTCAAAAAAGATGGGATTCACCGATAAGGCAAAAAGATATGAAGATAGAGAGATAAAGAAAGGGCTGACTGGTTCGCAAAATCAATATTTTGCCGATAAGGCAGAATAACGCCCATGATGACACAGGGAGATAAAGGAAGGAAAATGAGAAGGGCATAGATGTTCTCAAAGAAGAAAATTCTCTGACTAAGGGAAAAATAGAGATTAGAGGTAGAAAATTTAAAACAAAGATCAAATGTTTTGTAAAGCAAATTACCAATGTAATAGTTTGAAATGTTTTAAACATAGTTTAAAATATTTTAGAATAGTGTAAAGAGATTTACACAGGTATTTCGGTAGATCATATTTCAAGCGCCTATCTACCTAAATATGCACCATGATTGCAGGTGATCAGTCAGTTGTAGGTAGATGAAATAATAAAAATCTTCAATGCAAAAGGACCATAATTGAATGTAAGGATGAAGTGTCTCAGCATCCAAATCTTTTTGCAGGTACTTTCATTCCTGAAGGATGCCAAGGTGTGGGCACCTACAAGTTTAAGAGTTATCAGGGTATGGGTAGGCTTCCAACGTGCATTTTCTTTGACAAATGTCTATGCCTGAATTTAATACAACATGGTGTGTATTGATTGACTGAGTGCAATGCTGGGAATTGGTGCAATCAGTTTGAATTGTAATGTTATATATACATGTTTTTCATATGTTTCCAGGGTTGGTCGTGGAGCCAATTGTCTAGTCTACAATGTCTCAGGATAATTTCAGGGCTTCAAATCAAGTCAATAAAAGTATTAAATAGAAGAATGTGTTTGATGCAGCGTAGGAATGAATTGTACTACATATTTTATGCAGTGGTATGTCTCCATGGCTATTTATAATGATTCAGGGAAGTATATAGTCACAGCGTTGTATTTTTCCTTCACCACATTTTCTAGTGCGATTGTAATAGATATTTGATAATGTGTGACAGTATTTAAGTCAATACATGCTATGTTTTGAGTCATATCTTTATTGCAAATGGATCATTATAGTTTGGTTCTGGATAAGTAAGTATGTCCAATATATGAAATATAATCAGAGAAATATATGTCAATATATTTTAGTCTTCTATTGATACTGGTTTAATCTGTTTCCTTCCTCTTTAGTGCTTTTGACTTAGTTGCCCAATGGAGTAGGCACTGATCCATATTAGAGAGAGATCAAGCACATTTTAAAATTAAATAAATCATTCACCTGTGGTTTAGGGAAAAAAACCATCTTTCTTGTGCATGTACATTCGCACAGGTGAATCAACTATATAGGGGTTATGTGATAGCTAGTCATTCTTAACTTAGTGAGTCTTTAGAGTCAAGATGATGAGTTGTGTTTGGTTGTCCAGTATTTTTAGTTGTTCATCGGGTTTGAACTCAATACCTATTCAGGTATACCCCTTGGAATATCCTTCTAGAGTCTAAGCTGAGCTCGAAGTGTAGAGGAGTCTACCCACTCCTGTTAGTTGGCCAAGATCACCTAAAACTTGTTGATAAACCTCTTCCTGTCACCTCGATGAAAATCCTTGGCCTAGGTGATTTAGGAATGTTTTAAAGTTTTGTGTTGCCATTATTTTGGGTCATGTCCTATTTTGCTCCCTAGCCAAATAGCCCAAATAAAAAAATCTCTAAGTGTTTTCCTTATTTCACCTTTAAGCTCTAGGTTTTGCAGTCATCTTCCTTCACGTTATAATCCATCATTGGTTGCCTAGCCTAGGTTGCCGGTCACTTAAGTTACAACCTTGAGCCTTTTACATCATAAAGTGCCCAGCCTCGAGTCCTAAGGTTTACCTTTTATTGCCCATTGGCATCGTTCTTTAAGACTTAAGTCCTTTAGGCCCGAGGGTGCTGTGTGGCGGTATTTCGCACGCCCGCAAACCGCCAAAGCTGACGTCACATTCCTTCCACGCGGCTACGAAATGTAGACAGATGTAAGGTATATTGGGGGACCATGGCCATAGGATCGATGACTCCGTAGGACGGTGAAGACCGCACCAGGTGTCAAAGGATGAAGTGAAGAGGTGGGGTCTTCAACAATCAAATGGTAGCGTAGTGTCGCAGGAAAATCTTTTCTACTGGGAAGATTTTGTGCGCGACTGCAAGATTCTGACACATGTCTAGGTCCGTAATTTCAAAATCAGCTAAGTGTTAAGCATTCATCAGACTTCGAAGTTTCACTCTTCAGCGTTCCTCATTCGACAGACCTGATCTCTGCAGAATTCCAATGCACCACATGTCTTCGAGACAAAAAAGAAGGAAAGCCTCCCTCCGATGTGCGCCGTTGTGCCAAGTATTATCCAGTAGACCCTTGACAAAAAAAGGATATCGCACACCCACAGCCCACCTATGTTGATGTCATGTTCCTACCGCACGACTGCGATATGAAGACAGTTGTAAAACTCAAGTGCCAGCAGGGCACTTCATTAACACATGGTGGAATTTTGTGGTGACTTTGTCTTCACTGAGCCTCATTTTGGCTCCCCAGGAAGCCGTGAAAGGGCCACATAGGCAGAATCTTTGGGCCTTAATGCAGAATCAAAGGGAAAGCGATGGTTGTTGATTCTAAGAGCAGATACATCTACAGTCAGGATTCAAAGGGAGGTTCTCAGGCATCCCTAAGGTGGGAAATCTTGCCGATCAAGGAACCAAACAGACTCGGCTGACAGGGGCATTTCAGAGGCTGATTATTCAAAATTTAGAATCGATGAAAGACACAAAGATTTAAAAGTTAAATATTTAAAGTGTTGTAAAAGCTTTGCTTGGGAAATTTGTCTCATATGCCATCAATGCAGATCCTATGCCTCTTAGTTGCTCCTCTTTAGATATTTGTTGCATTTATGGTTGTAGGTGATGAATCAGCTAGGGCATTAAGGAGACAAGATATCTCTCATCTGTCTCAGGGATCTCGATATTTTCTACATTAATTCTTGTATATAGACATCTTTAAGGCAGAGATATTTTCTGACAGAGCCCATGGGGCAATTTATTGTAACCTAATTGGGTCATTTGGAATCAGATGCTATATATGCATGAATGTAAGATGTAAAAAAGGATGGAAAATAGTTGGATATTCTGGATGCCTCTGTATTCCAAATAGAACTTTCCTCTACCGTAATTGTACCTCTTGATCAATACATATGGTGTTTTACTTTTTCATGCTTTTAACTCTGTGTAGCCTTAGAATTGGCCATTGTTTGTGAATGTTTAATTCATGGCAATCCATTCTTTACCTTTGTTAAAATCTTCATGATCAATGTAAGTTATCAGTTGTATTTCTTTATTTGTGCATCTTAGCTTTGTGAATGTTCTTTATTCAAACCTAGTGTATCACCTCCCTTTACTTTCAGTTTTACTTCTTCTTCCTCTTTTCCTATCAAGTGGATAGATTAGGTTTAGTCTTAGGATTGCTTAATTTCATATTCAATAAAGGAACTAGCCTCTCTTTGGAGATTCGACCTCCCTGTAGGGTCCCACACTTGGAGGTCGTCTCAATGTTTCACTAGTTGTTGGAGCCCTAAAATCCTTCAACATTGGGTGCAAATCTATGTGATAATAGTTTCTGGCATGCCCGGTGGGACAGAAAGAAAAATGAATTAAGCTGAGAATTTGGTGTTCTTCTCAATACTTTACATTTTGGCAAATTTTCATGCACTTGGTGACTCTACAAGCCATTGGTTCTGATTAGTGCCATCTTTTATGCCTGTGCAAACTAGGGCATCTTCAAGAGGTAATTTCTAGTTCACTGAATTATCTGCTACTGCTTCAAGGAGAAGGTCTAGGTTGTCTAGGTCTCCTATGAGAAGGAAAAACAATCTCACTTTACCTCTTTCAAGGGCTCAATCTACACCCCCTCCTGTTAGGTTTTAGTATAATAGAAGAAGCTTGCATATCCCTAGACCAAATCTGAACATTCCTAGGATGGCAAGAAATTTGCCTTTTGTAACCTTCAATGGAGGAAGTCCATTAAATTTGGTTGCATATAATGACATACCTCTCGTAGCCCTGAAAAGTGTCTCACCCTTCACGAGTGATGGTTTTGTAACCCCTACTGAGCATATCAAAGATATATCCAACGTATGCTCGATTCATCATATACAACATGAAGATGTTGCAGTCTGACTCATGGTTTCATCCTTTAAGGGGAGAGCTCTTCAATGGTTCAAGAGCTTGACCCCTTCTTCAATACATACTTGGGATGAGCTGGGAGAAGCCCTCTACAAACAGTTTGGAGAGAAGGCAGACAACATTTCATTTCTTGAGCAGTTGACTACTATCAAGAGGGCTCCAAGTGAGATGCTGGCAGACTTTAACTTCAGATTCCAGAGGACGTGGGAGAGAATTCTAGATACCCTCATGCCATCTCCACAAGGTGATTTCTTGTACTTTTTAAGAGCTTTAAAATATGACATTACTGTGATGATGCAATCAATGGGTGCTGAGACTCTACCAGATGGTTATGAGACATCTTTGAAAGCTAAAAATTATTTAATACATGCTAAAAAAATTGCTCCCAGACCTCCTCTTCCACTTTTTCCAAAGCTGTCATCCTCATCCCAGTAGCCCATTATTGCTCCCATCCTAGAGCCTAAAACTTCAACATCCTCTCTTTCTCAAGAATAGAGTGATCTTAAGACCCTAATGTCTAATTTGACCAACAAGGTGAATAGTATAGCTATTCAAACTGCTCCCAAACCCTATTAGAACTTTAACCAGGGGCAGACATCTAATTAGAATTAGAACCAAGGGTATAATTCTAATAGGAATCAAAACTGGAACCAGAGTTATCAACATAATAGATACCAAAATCCTAACCCTGCACAACCTTTACCAACAATTTGACCTATCCAACAAATACCTGCTGTGAATACAGTTAGGGCTTTAGTCCCTACTCAGAATAATCTGGTCCAAGAGGCAGATTGGTGCTACCCTTGTAATCAACCGCATAATCATTCCTCTTATGTTTTTGGAGCACAAGAGAGGGCTTTAATGGTGCATAACATCCACACTCAGTAGGCATCATTATCAGAGGTAGGAAATAGCAACCTTGAAGTATCAAAGGAAGCTACCTTTGATGCCAATATGATGCTATGGACATCATAAGATTTTTGTGCTGTTAATCAGCCCATGGACAGTGTTGTTATGCCCATTGCAGACAACATCAGGTCAAAGAAGAGGCAATTGGAGGCTAGTCCTATGCCTGCTGTATTGCAAAAAGATCATGTTCCAAGGCAAAAGTGGCTAGTGCTACAATCCCAATTCAGAGCAGCAAATCTACTGCTACAAAAGAAATTTCACTAGGTTTAAAAGTGCCTGAACAAACTACAGATCAAACAAAGAAGGGAACATGTATTCCCTTCATGCACAAGGTAGCCACTGTTCCATTAAATATTGTGGAATAGATGAAGAAAACAAATATCAATGTCTCCATGTGGGAAGTAATGTCAATCCCATCCCAAAGGGATCATTTGCAAGAAGCCTTAAGGCACTTCCCATCTGCTGAGTTAGCAGCATCAGATCCATCAACTAGGTAGAAAGAGAAGGCTTATGTCAGCCTAGTGCAACCAGTTGAAGGACAAATAAGTGTCGTCAAGAAACCATCTCTTTTCTACTTGTCCTTGATCATTGACAAATTTTTAGTGCATAGCTGCATGATTGATTTAGGGGCTAGTGTTTCAGTAATGCCCAAGAAGATAGCGGATGCATTAGGCATGAAGTACACCCCTTTTTCATCAGGAGTATTGCAAATCGATGGCACCTTTGTGAATACTGTAGGAGTGATCAATGGACTGGACTTGACTCTACATGCATGCTCGAATATGACTTTCAAACAAGATATTTCAGTCATTGATCTTCCTCCCTTCTTTGACATTTGCATGTCAAGGGATTTCACAGCAAAGGTAGGTGGCTACCTTTCTTCTGACTGGTCACATATGTTATTAAGGACCATATATGGTACACACTTTACCATTAAGGCTGAACCAATTTTAGATTATCATGTGGAAAATTATGACCACAACGTGGTGAACCCACATGTGATGATTCAGGGTGAGGAATTGTATGATCCAGAACCTGCTGAGGCAGAATCTTCTCCTCTTCCTATCCCTGATCTATTTCTTGATGAATATGTAAGGGATCATGAAAACTTTGATCCTTATGATACCACTGAGGTGACTGACTTAGGCAACTACATTATCCATGAAGGGGATTCTTCAACTCCTTCTATACTCAAGCTGGATGAGGACTCCAATGGCCCATGGAAAATGTTTTTTGATGGTGCGAGAAGCAGAAGTGGAGCTGGTGCGGGTGTTTTTCTAGTCTCTCCGACTGGTAAGAAGTTGCATTTTGCTCATAGGCTGCACTTTTCTTGCACCAATAATGTAGCAGAATATGAGGCATTGATTCATGGTTTGCTTATAGCAGAACAAGATAAAATCAAATATTTGGAGATCTTTGGTGATACCAAGTTGGTGGTCAACCAAGTCAGAAAGAGATGTGCTACAAAGAACTAGCTTCTAAGAGCTTACAGATATAGAGTTTGGGGCCTGTTTCAGAGTTTTGATGCTCTCAATCTATAGGTAATCCCAAGAAAATTAAATTTAGAGGCTGATCAATTAGCAACAGTGGGAGCTCAATTTTCTCCACCTAAGGATTTGTTTCAAGGTCCCGATCAGCATGTGAAAATGGTCATCAGGCCCTCTATTCCTGACAATGATATTCATTGGCAAATTTTTGATAGAAATGAGCAGATTCCATGTTTCATCCAGAACGAGGCTAAGTTCTCTTCAAGGGCACAACCTAGGTTGTAGGAGTGCTATGGTGATCAAATCATCTAGCTCAAATCAAACAAGTTTCCCAATGGTCTAGTCACCCTGGAGGCCATCTTCAGCTATGATGATGAATTTAAAGGAGAAAGGAATAACATGACTTTCAAGAAAGAAGATTACGAGAAGGTAACCATCACCCAAGACAAAGAACTACTACTAGGGAAAGTATACGGTGATGTAGAGGAGCAAGAGTTCATAAAGCTTGCCCAGAAGTACAATGATGTCATGGCATGGACATATGAAGATCTTAAAGAATTTGATCCAGGGGTGGCTCAACATGCCATTGATCTAGATCCTAATTGCAAGCCAATTTGCCAAAAATAATGGCCCATAAATCCAAAAATTGAGCCACTCATGAGAAAAGAGCTTACTAAGCTCATACAAGCAAGGATTATCTTCCCTATCAAGTATTCTACTTGGGTGGCTAATCTAGTCCTGTGAGAAATAAAAATGGAGAGATTAGGCTCTGTGTAGACTTCAAGGACTTGAATCGTGCTTCTCTGAAGGATCACTATCCTTTGCCCTCCATGGATCAAATCTTGCAAACAGTTGCAAGGGCAGAAAGGTTTTCATTGTTGGATGGCTTCTCTGGCTATAATAAGATCTTTTTCAGAGAGGAGGATAGATTTAAGACAACATTCACAACCAAATGGGGAACCATTGCATACACAAAGATGCCATTTGGTCTGTCTAATGTTGTTGCAACATTTCAAAGGGAAATGGATATTGCCTTCAAAGGATTTATAAACAGGTTCATCCTGATTTATCTGGATGACATCATGGTCTTCTCCAAGAAGGGAGAAAACTAGATGGAGCATCTGGAGAAAGTTTTCCAAAGGTGTAGAGAGTTTAGGGTGTCTTTGAACCCCAAGAAATGTATTCTTGTTGTTGCCCAAGGTAAGCTTTTTGGTCCACATAGTATATGAGGATGGAATATCCATAGACCCGGATAGGACATCTGCTATGCTTTCTCTTCCTCTGCCCGCTCACAAAAAGGCTTTACAATCTTTTCTGGGGTAGATCAACTTTGTTAGGAAGTTCATACCTAATTGTGTTGGCTTGGTGAAGCCTCTAACCCTTATGCTCAAGAAAGATGCAGTCTTCAGATGGACTAAGGAAGGGAAGGATGGATTTGAGAAAATCAAGGAAGAGATTGCCCAGGCACCTACTCTCATGAATCCAAATTATGAGAAGGACTTTGTCCTCTATGCACATGGAGGAAAGAATAGTATTGTTGCTGTCCTAATGTAGCAAAATGAGCAAGGACTGGAGCATCCTTTGGCCTTCTTTAGTCAGACCTTGAAATATTATGAGGTCAGATATAGCCCCATGGACAAACAGGTATTTGTTATTGTTAGAGCTTTAAAGAAATTCAGATATATGCTGGCAAATAATCATATTAAAGTTTTAGTTTCTCACCCCACTGTGAGGGAAATACATAATGGGAATAGAAATTAGTGAAAAGAGAGCCAGTTGGGTCACCACGATCCTAGAGTATGATGTGATCATTAAAGCTATTAAGTTGGTTAGAGGCAGAGGATTGTGTGAACAACTAACTCAAACATCAGTGAGTGAAGTGAATTCATCCTACCACTTGAATGAGGAGGAACCTATAGCTGAGCCATCAGTTATGAGTTCTTGGATGACAGATATGGCTAGTTTCCTATCCACTGGTGAGTATCCCTATGGACTAGACAGAACCAAAAGAAAACATTTTAGGCTGCATTCTATCCCTTATGCTTTGGTAGATGGTGTTCTCTTCAAGAGAAATTTGGATGGAGTCTTACTGAGATGCATAGAAGAAGATCAGGTTGATAGACTTCTCAGTGAGTTTCATGCTGGCCCAGCTAGTGGCCATTTCTCTGCTAGAGCTACAACAATGAAAATAATGAAGGCGGGTTACTTTTGGCCCACATTATTCAATGATGCCCATGCATGGGTAAGAAGATGCAAAGAATGTGCTCTCTTTGCTGGAAAGAAAATATTGGCAACACTCCCACTCCACCCTATTCAAGCTGATCAACCCTTTTCACAATGGGGATTAGACTTCATTGGCATGATAAATCCCTCTTCCAGTGATGGCCACAAGTGGGTTTTGACTGCAACGGACTACTTCACCAGGTGGGTTGAAGCAGTCTCACTCAAGGAGGCCAATGAATCATCTATCATGGATTTCTTGGAAGAAATCATGACAAGGTTTGGAGCTCCTCATACTATCATTTCTGATAATGCAAAGGCATTTACTAGTTTTAAGATTGTTGATTGGGCTCTTAAGCACAATGTGTTTTTAAAGACTTCATCCAACTATTACCCCCAAGGTAATGGGATGGCTGAATCCACTAACAAGAACCTAATCAGGATCCTGAAGAGAACCATGGAGACAAACCAGAGGCAATGGCACAATAAAATTAGATTATCTCATTGGGCTGATAGGATCACATACAAGAGAGCCATCGGGAACTCTCTGTTTGTTCTTGTGTATGGGAGAGAGGCTAGATTGCCTATATCCTTAGAGCTTCCTACACTAGATTTGGCTCATCAATTGGAGTTGGAAGGAGAAGATGTATTATTTGTCAGGATGGATAAATTAACTGAATTAGAAGAACAAAGATAGTCAGCTATGATCATATTAAAAGAAAATTAGATACATACCAAAAGATGTTTTGATAAGAGGGCCAAGGTTCAGACTTTCAAATAAGGCGATCTTGTCCTAAAATGGGATGCTAACTGAGCCAAACCTGGAGGCCACACCAAGTTCAATGCACTTTGGAGTGGGCCTTATGTCATCATCAGCTGCAAGCAAGCAAATGCCTTCATTCTTTCAGGGTTGGATGGTGAAGTTCTACCGATCTCAATGAATGGGATCCATCTCAAACCTTACCATTAAGGTTGGTATGAGATTGTGTACATGTTCTAGTTTATTTTAGCTTTACATTTCCTTTCCCTAACTGCCTTACATAGGCGGCATTGTTATTAGGAGAATGCAAGCCTTATTTCTTTTGTGGTCTTGTTTTGAGGCAGGTTTCAGTTTTTCCAACATGTTTCAGACTTGACTCTATACCCAAGGAATTGATAAGGCCACTGGTTTCCATTTGTTTAGTAGGCAAACACCCTTGAGAAGTCGCCAAAATAATGTCCTATTTTGCTCCCTAGCTAAATATCCCAAATCAAAAAATCTCTAAGTGTTTTCCTTATTTCCCCTTTAAGCCCTAGGTTTTAAATCATCTTCCTTCACGTTATAATCCATTGTTGGCTCCCTAGCCTAGGTCGTCGGTCACTTAAGTTACAACCTTAAGCCTTTTACGTCATAAAGTGACCGGCCCTGAGTCCTAAGGTTTACTTTTTATTGCCCGTCGGTGTCGTTCTTTAAGACTTAAGTCCTTTGGGCATGAGGGTGCGACGTGGAGGTATTTCACGCACCCGCAGACCGCCGAAGCTGATGTCACATTCTTTTTGTGCGGTTGTGAAATGCAGACAACTGTAAGGTATATCAGGGGCCATGGCTATAGGATTGATGACTCTGTCGGATGGTGAAGACTGCGCCAGGTGTCAAAGGATGAAGTGAAGAGGTGGGGTCTTCAACGATCAAATGGTAGTGCATCGTCACAAGAGAATCTTTTCTGCTAGGAAGATTCTGTGCACATCTACGAGATGCTGACACGTGTCTAGGTCCATAGTTTCAAAATCGGCTAAGTACTAAGCATTTGTCAGACTTTAGAGTTCTGCTCTTCAGCGTTCCTCATTTAGCAGGCCCGATCTTCATAGAATTCCAATGCGCCATGTGTCAATCCCACGTATCTCTGAGATAAAAAAGAAGGAAAGCCTCCATTGGACGTGCACCATTGTGCCACGTATTCTCTGATAGACCCTCGACAAAATAAAGGATATTGCATGCCCGCAGCTTGCCTATGCTGACATCATGTTCCTACCACGCAACTGTGATATGAAGATAGTTGTAAAAGTCAAGTGCTAGTGGGGCACTTCATTAACACATGGTGGAATTTCGCGGTGACTTTATCTTCGTTGAGCCTCATTTGGCTCCTTGCGAAGCCGTGAAAGGGCCACATAGGCAGAATCTTTGGGCTTCAATGCAGAATCAAAGGGAAAGCGATGGTCGTTGATTCTAAGAGTAGATCCATCTATGGTCAGGATTCAAAGGGAGGTTCTTGGGCATTTGTAAGGAAGGAAATCTTGCTGATCAAGGAAGCAAATGGACTCGACTGACAGGGGCATTTCAAAGGCCGATTATTCAAAATTCAAAATCGATGAAAGACACAGAGATTTAAAAGTTAAATATTTAAAGTATTGTAAAAGCTTTGCTCGAGAAATTTGTCTCATATGCCATCAATGCAGATCCTATGCCTCTCAGCTACCCCTTTTCAGATATTTGTTGCATTTATGGTTGCAGGTGATGAATCGACTGGGGCATTAAGGAGACAAGATATCTCCCATCTGTCTCAGGGTTCTCAATATTTTTTGCATTAATTCTTATAGATAGACATCTTTCAGGCAGAGATATTTTCTGATAGAGCCCATAGGGAAATTTATTGTAACCTAATTAGGTCATTTGGAATCAAATGCTATATATGCTTAAATATAAGATGTAAAAAAGGATGAAAAATAGTGGGATATTCTGGATGCCTCTATATTCTGAACAGAACTTTCCTCTGTTGTAACTGTGCCTCTTGATTAATACATATGGTGTTTTACTTTTTCATGCTTTTAACTCTGTGTAGCCTTAGAATTGGCCATTGTTTGTGAATCTTTAATTCTTCATGATCTATGTAAGTTATCAGCTGTATTTCTTTATCTGTGCATCTTAGCTTTGTGAATGTTCTTTATTCAAACTTGGTGTATCACATCCCTTTACTTTCATTTTTATTTCCTCTTCCTCTTTTCCTATCAGGTGGATAGATTAGGTTTAGTCTTAGGATCACTGAATTTCATATTCAACAAAGGAACCAACCTCTCTCTAGAGATTCGGCCTCCTTGTAGGGTCCCACACCTGGAGGTTGTCTCAATATTTCACTAGATTATTGGAGCCCTAAAAGACTTCAACACTAGGTGCAAATATATGTGACAACAGGTCCCTACAGAAGGCATCCCCCTTTTATAAGGATATTTGTACTACATTTTGAGTAGAGTTGAGAGTAACAGGCACCACTGGATTGAAGACTAAAGAAGAAGAGGAAGTGACAAGGGTCATTGTACCTTAGCATTTGACCATGTTTTCATATGTCAAATCTAGGGCTGTGTCCTCGACTATTTGCAATAAGGAACCTAATAATCAATAGTCCTTAGCCAAACTTATTGAATTGACCTGTCCTAGTAAATCAATGCTACTTAGTTATCTTCTTGAAAGGAGATCTGATCTAAAAATTAAAACAGTAAATTACAGAAAGAATATATCTAATTCATACAAAAGTTGGAAACATGCATTTACTAGAAACAAATCTATTTAGACAATAATTGACCTATCTTAGGAAAACAAGAAAATTGTACTTCTAATGAAAGTTGTAAATAAGACAATGAAGCAAAGATACTAGCCTCCTGTCTATTGGCGGGAGTGGGCCCTTGCTCCACACCTTCAGAACTAAAGGCTAAACAAAGAACTCAGAATAGAAATGCAACAACACAGCTCTCCTTTAATCCAGTCTCATCAAAGTATGTTGTATTCAAAAGTATATGTTTTGCTCTAAAAATGAAATTACAATAATACTGCTAACAAAAATCTGTATATGTTTATGTTGTTCCCATCCAGATATATATTAGTCTAAGCAACATAATATTATTGGAACTAACTACTTTACCTATCAGTTCATCTATGACATATAACTAATCTCTTATTCTAAATTAAGACATGCAACTGTCCAACTTAAAGTAAAATCATGCAAAGTCTCAAAAGGCTTTAGTGGTACTAAAAGTTCCACTAAATCTGGAGTTTAACTTAAACAATGGGCAGCGAGGCCTTGAAATAGTGGTTTTAAACAAGTCTTTGAATTTCATGCAATAACAAAATAAAAGAGTATCAGATCCTAGTAGACAATTGGAGTCACCACTGGAACACTTAGGCTAGATGGGCAGACTCCATAGCACTGCGGTCATCTCTAGAGATGTAGGTTGTCAATGGCACCAAAGACTGTGTGTTGTTGCCAGCAGCTCTAGAGATGCATCCATGAATTACCAAGGCACAACTTCAGAGATCACTATCTTCTTTGCTACAATGCTCCTTCTTCCTCAGAAATTCTCCAACAACTGGAAAAGGTTGGAGTTCAATGCAGTTTCCTTTATGTCTTGCTCTAGAGCTCTTCAAAAACTGCTCTCGCCCGTGTAACAACACCTGTTAAACCCAAAAAGAGATTTTTCTGCACAATTTCATTAATTTCACTGCAACATAAGTCTTTTCATCAAAACAATAATCTTCAGTAATTCATCTCTTATTAGTATAATTAAAACAAGCCTTTATAGTTTCTACAGTGCAAATACTAGGACAAGCAGAATGAAAAGAGGGCAAAAAGGAAGTAAAAAGGCATGTTTAGATGAGTGCTACATGGCACTCATCATCTCCCCTGATCTTAAGGGTTTACAGGTCCTTCTGCACTTCATAACCTTGACTTGTTAAGGCTGTATATTTTATTAGTGAGGTTGTATCCCTTTTCAAAAGTTGTCCAAGTTGTGAAGTTTGTATTGGCATTCCCTCTGAACCCTTCAACCTATTTTATCCACTCCTGGAATCTTTCATCCTCCATTTGCTCAGCCCATATGGGCAAGGGCTCAATGATGAGGGGTGGCTTGAAGCGTCCCTCCATCCAATCTTGCTTATACTTGTCCATTAACTTGAACACTGCCCTTGCCTTCCTCATAAACCATCTAAGGTTGGTTGGAAATGCTATATCCCTGAGATTTTAATCTTGGATGAAAGTGTTCCATCTTTTCCTACAAATGGCCATGATTTGATTGGCTGAGTTATGCATGAACAATCCAAACTCAATGGCACACTCTTGGAGGTGCTGCTGATATAGGGGTAGGAGTGTTGGTTTTCCTGTGGGGGAAAAGAGTGTCACTCTAAAATGGATTTCAAAAGCATTAGGATTTGGACAATCCCTTCTCATTAGTAGGCCTGTACCTGTGTCCTTCTTTGTGTATGCCTCCATTCTCTCACTCCAAATCTGATGGTTCCTCAGCAGTGACATGAATGCCTTCAACTGTCATTCCCCTACAAAGAAATTAATGAAGAAAGTGTGGTCTTCTATGAAGAAATTATATAAATACATCTCACACAGAATTTTTTTATCTTCATCAGAACTTCTTAGGTACACCCTGAGGAAATCCTTCCCATCATGTATATTCTTAGTCATATCAGAGAGGATTAATGATAATTTCCTTTGGAGGATCCTCTACTGTAGAAACATAGCATAGTTGCCATTGGGGGGTCTGTAGGCTAAAATCTCAGATGAGAGGGTGGCAATACTGATGACTTTCTCCTCTAGAGTTTTCACCTTTTCTGTCATGGTTGTCACTTCCCTTTGCAATTGCAACATTACAGTTGTTCCCTCTAACTCCCTGCATCTCCTTTCCCAATAATACAAGGCTCTAGGAATGTCTATATGAAGTGTCCCCAGATAGTCATCTGTTTGTGTATCTTGTTCAGTATTGGCAATAGGGACAATAAATTCTTGGAGTAGCTCTGCTTGGTCATCTATTCTATTATTAGCTTTTGTTAGTTCCCAAGCCTGGCTCTATATTTTCTCAATCATGGTTGAGATCAAGGTAATGCAATTTTCTATAGATTTGATAATACTAGAAGTGTTCTGTGTTGCTTCTGCTTTCTTCCTTTGGATCTCAGCCTCTTTGATTTCAATTATTTCCTGCTTCTCTTCTACCTGTTGAAATTACGGTAGACAACTAAGAGGGAGGGGGGTCAATCAGTTGTCACAAAACTTTATCTTTTGCTACATTTAATCTTCTTTACCACATATTCACAGATTAATGATATAACCATGAAAGCATGAATCAACAACACATGAGCAGAAACACAATCAACACACATAACACCAGGATTTTTACGTGGAAACTCGGTTAAGGGAAAAACCACAGTGGGGGTTAACCCACAAGATTTATTCTCTGTTAAAAGAATAGAAAAATGGGAAGGCACTTGCCTTCAGGCACACTGCCCAGAGATCACTACTCCAAGAGACTCACTGTCTACAAAATCATTCACTTGATTAACACTGAAAGGTTGAACTGAGAAACAACATCTTCTCCATGCCAAGATTCAGTTCCATTTAAGCTCACAACACCTCTACTCTACTCCCAAACACTCCTTCACTACCTCTGCATCTTCACTGCTCTTCCTCTTCTACTCTCTATCTTTGGACCTTTCTTAGAATCTTCTCATTTTTGCTCAAGGACAACTTTTTCATGACTCAACTACAAGTATTTATACACTACATCAACCTTGGAATGAACATCAAGGTCGGCATTACAATAATCAACCATTGAAACAATCTCCAAGGTCAGCATTACAAACATTCACAAAAAGACTTGACTTAATACAAAATGCTATATGCGGACCACTACATTGTCGGCCAAACATAGCTAGGACTCAAATCTTCCTCGAACAACACGCCACGCTCCATAGAACTTCTCTTAGATCATCTGCAACATGTACAAAGCATCCGATCAGCCAAGACTGGAAAGAACAACAACACCCAAGGAGAAATCTTCAACTATGAGCTCAATCCTCAATGTGAACCACCAACACAATAGGCACATGATCCAGAGAGCTCCACAAGCACAATGAAATCAACAAGAACAATTGTACCACCTCAGATCACTAGAATCACTTGCATCTTCATACAGGAACTTAAGAACACTAACTGTCATGACTGTCACACTAGAAAGATTGCTTGCGGACCTCCAAACCATGAACCACTTGAGTTGAGGATACACACCAACATCCCAAACATACCTCTAGATCCGCAGACCATAATATTCCAATGCGGAGCAATCTGGACCAAATTCATGTCATTTTGTTACCTCTGAACAATTACAAAACCTAGTTCTACTCAGATGACCATAACTTCACCAATCCTCCATGTAGCCCTCTCAAATCTTAACTAGAGCAACTTCGGACAATCCTCTACAAGATCCTTAAGTCTGCAAACTCTGATCTTTGTCTCATTGTGAATGCGGAGTAATCTACTTTACTGATATGCACTGTCTTCACTGTCTCTGACAAAGAGATATGTTGACATCAATGACAACATGTCATAGGCACATATTTGCAATAATCTCCCCCTTTGTCATTGATAGCAACATATGATGTGAAGAACTAATTCAACCATCAAGACAAGGGCTTCTCCCTCTTTCTCTTATCACACCTGCAACCACTTTCTTCACTGCTCCCCATTTCACCAGCAACTACTTACCTCTAAGTTTTTCACATGACTTCTCTCCCACTTTGACATCAATGGCAAAGGGCACATATTTGCAATCGTCTCTCCCCCTTTTTGTTTCTTAGATAAAACCAAACTAAACTACAAAATTAACATGCTGACTACTCCCCCTGAGTAGCATCCCCTTAACACCAATCTGAATCACAAGCTATGACTGTGAGTTCCACTGGATTGATACACACTAGTGCACCTTAGTTTTGAATAAGAGGGGTAATAACCCCTAGCTTCCCTCTGAGATACTCAAAAGTGTCCTTAGGTAGAGGCTTAGTGAAAATGTCCGCAATCTGATCCTTTGAAGAAACAAACTCCAATATGACTTCATTCTCATTTACCTTCTCTCTCAAAAACTGAAACTTGATGGATATGTGTTGTGTCTTTGAATGCAACATCGGATTCTTTAAATGTTTATTGCACTTGAATTATCATAGAAGATTGCAACAGGCTCTTCAAACATAATTTTGATATCCTTCAACATTTGCTTCATCCACAAAGCTTGAGTACAATTACTTGTTGCTCCTATATACTCTACCTCTGCAGTAGACAGAGATATTGCCTCTTGCTTTTTGCTCAACCAAGAAACCAATCTCTTTCCCAAGAAAAATGCACCACCACTAGTACTCTTCATGTCATCCACATCTCCTGCCCAATCAACATCTGTATATGCATGAAGAGTGACATCATCATCTTTAGGATACCATAATCCATAATCAGATGTTCCCTTCAGATATCTAAAAATTATTTTGACTGCTACAACATGAGATTCTCTAGAATCAGCTTGCAATCTAGCAACAAGGCTAATTGCATTCATAATATTAGGTTTGGTATGAGTCAGATAAAGCAATCCTTCAATCATTGATCTATACCTTTTCTGATCTGCCTTAGGGAAATCATCATCTTTACTCAACTTGCATCTGGTTATCATAGGAGTACTCACTGGTTTTGAGTCCTCCATTCCAAACTTTTTGAACAACTCTTTCACATACTTAGACAGATATGAAAATGCCCTTATCTAACTGAATGATTTGCAGACTCAAGAAGAAATTCATTTCACCAAGCATGGACATCTCAAATTCACTTTGCATCTGATCAACAAATTTTTTACACATGCTCTCATTTCCACCAAAGATGATATCATCAACAAATACCTCAACAATCAAGATGTGTTTATGATCAATTTTGAAATAAAGAAAATTGTCAGTTGTGCCTTTGCTAAAACCTAACTTTAGCAGATACTTACCTAATCTTACATACCAGGCTCTTGGAGCTTGTTTAAGTCCATACAATGCTTTCCTCAATCTGCAGACCATATCTCCTTGATCAGACAACTGGAATCCTTCTGATTGCTCAATGTAGACTTCTTCTTCCAACTCTCCATTCAGGAATGCTGACTTGACAACCATTTGGTAAACTTTGAAATCTTTGTAAGTAGTAAAGGCAAGAAATAATCTAACTGCTTCAATTCTTGCCACCACAGCAAAGTTTCTTCAAAATCAATTCCCTCTACCTGAGAATATCCTTTGCACACCAATCTTTCTTTGTTTCTCACAACTTCACCATCTTCATTCAATTTATTTTGGAAGACCCATTTAATTCCAATTACATTAGGAACAAGATCCCAAGTATGATTCTTTTCAATTTGCATTAATTCTTCTTCCATTGCTTTTACCCAACTTTCATCATTACAAGCTTCAATCACTGATTTTGGTTCAATCTTTGAAATCAAACAATACTCTTCTTTTCTTCAACAAATTTTCTTCTAGTTTGAACACCTTTATTTCTATCTCCTATAATCTAATCTTCAAAATGCTTCAACCTTACATACCTAGGAGTTTTGGGATTTTCTTGAACTTTTGATTCTTGAACTTGTTCCTCAACATTTGCACTAGCTTCTTGAGTCACTGGATTCTCTGGAGCAATCTGAATCTGAGTTTGAGTTTGAACTTGCTTTCCTTGGTTTGGACTTTCATTTTGATCATCTGATTCATATCCACAAGACTTGGAAGGTCTCTCCTTGCTTTCATCAACCTTAACATTAGCACTTTCAACAATCCTTTTCACTCTTTTGTTAAAGCACCGGTATGCCTTGCTTTGATTATAATAACCCAGAAATATTCCTTCATTACATCTTGCATCAAACTTGCCTAGATCTTCATCTCTCTTCATATAGCATTTACTATTGAAAACTCTGAAGTATTTCACAGTAGGAGCATTACCAAACCACAATTCATAAGGTGTTTTACCAGTATTACCTTTGATCTACACCCAGTTAAGAGTGTAGACAACAGTACTCATAGCCTCTCTCCAATAGACATGTGGAACATTTGCCTCCACCATCATGGTTCTAGCAGCCTCTTGAATGGTTTGGTTCTTCCTTTCCACAACTCCATTCTGCTGAGGAGTCCTAGGAGCAGATAATTGTCTTCTTATTCCATGCTCTTCACAAAATGCATTAAAGTCACCAAAGGTAAACTCTCCACCTCTATTAGATCTTAGACACTTTATTTTCACACCAATCTCATTATCCACCTTAGCCTTGAACACCTTGAATCTGTCAAGAGCCTCTGATTTCTCTCTCAAGAAAGTGACCCACATCATCTGAGAGTAATCATCAATTAGCAACATAAAGCATCTGTCTCCTTGCAAACTCCTAACTCTGACAGGACCACACAAATCAGTGTGCACAAGTTCCAACAATCCATTTGAAAATTGTTCTTTACTTTTAAATGTAGCTCTGTTCTGTTTGCCCAACTAACATTCCTTACACATGCTATTAGTAGGTTTCACAAGCTTTGGAAGATCTCTCATAGCCTGAGTAGAACTTATCTTGACAATGTTATCAAAGTTTACATGACACATTCTCCTATGCCATAACCAACTCTAATCAATCTGAGCAATTAAACAACTTTTACCAGTACCACTTAAATGAAAGATATTACCTCTAGTCTGTGTACCAGATGCAATCTCAGTTCTGAAGCTTCCCAAAATTCTACATTTTTCATCCTTGAATCGGAGATCATACCCTTTGTCAACCAACTGTCCAACACTGAGAAGATTATGCTTCAATCCTTCTACATACAAAACATCATTAGTGTTATTCTTACCATCAAGAGAGATGGATCCTCTGCCATGGATTCTACCAGTTGAATTGTCTCCAAACTTCACAATTCCACCTTCATATATTTCCATACTTACAAACTTACTTTTGTCACCAGTCATATGATGAGAACATCCACTATCAATCACCCATTCATCCTTTTCTTCATCCTGAGCAGCCAAGGCACTTTCCACATTCACATAGCTAGTAGATTCAATAGGCACCAGATCTTCTTCTTTGATAGCAATGAACACCCATTCATTTCCAAAGGGACTTCCCATATCAGATTCATCATCTGTGACTCCTTCATCAATAACTTCTTGGACATTGTAGCATTTCTTTTGAACCCTAGGTCTGTTAGGGTTTGGATTTGAAACCATCTCTGGACATCTTGAAGCAAAATGACCAATCTTATTGCAAGAAAAACATTTGAAAGGCAACTTTCCTTCATACTTACCGGATCCTCTTGGTAATCTTTTGGTAATAAGGGATTCAAGTTCTTCAAGCTCAGATTCATCTTCTTCAAGTTCCTTCCTTGCCTTCTCATATCTAGTTAGTCTTCTTGAAGAGCTTTCACCTGGATCAAATCTTTGCTTTTCGAAGACACTAGATTTAAATGTAGATTCTAATTTAGGAAGAGAATCACTAAACTCACTCATTTCAAATGCTAAAAGCTTGCCAACCAACTGATCCCTTGTAACATTTGTCACAGTTCTAATCTCCTCAATAGCAACAACTTTATGCTTGTATGAAGTAGGTAAGGATCTGAGCACCTTGGCAACAATCTCTGATTCTTCCAGTTTTCCACCAGCACACCTGATACTGCTCACAAGTTCATTCACCTTCTACATGTAGGAAGTGATGTTTTCATCTTCACTCATCCTCAAACATTCGTATCTACCCTTCAGGCTCTGTATCTTAGCACATTTGACATATGCATCACCTTCATACAGAGTTTCCAACTTCTAGATTTCATGAGCGGTTTGTAATTCCAAGACATTTGTCATTTCTGTATCAGTCAGAGAACTCAACAATGCTTCCTTAGCCCAAATGTTGTATTCAGCTTCTTTGATTTGATCTGGAGTTGTAGGACCATTCTACGGAGGAGTATACTTATTCTTAGTTATCAACCAATAAGGATCACCCATGCATTGCAAATAACACTCCATGCAATTCTTCCAAAGAGAGTAATTTGTTCCATCAAATCTCGGACTGTTCTTCTTGTATGTCGACATCCTAGATCTCCTCAAGCAGTCAAGATTATTTTAGAGGAACCGACTCTGATACCAATTGTTGAAATTAGGGCAGACAACTGAGAGGGGGGGTTGAATCAGTTGTCACAAAATTTTATCTTTTGCTGCATTTAATCTTCTTTACCACATATTAACAGATTAATGATATAACCATGAAAGCATGAATCAACAATTCATGAGCAGAAACACAATCAACACACATAACACCAAGATTTTTATGTGGAAACCCGGTTAAGGGAAAAACCACGGTAGGGGTTAACCCACAAGATTTATTCTCTATTAAAAGAATAGAAAAATGGGAAGGCACTTTCCTTCGAGCACACTGTCCAGAGCTCTCTGCTCCAAGAGACTCACTGTCTACAAAATCATTCACTTGATTAACATTGAAAGGTTGAAATAAGAAACAACATCTTCTCCATGCCAAGATTCAGTTCCATTTAAGCTCACAACAGCTCTGCTATGCTCCCAAACACTTCTTCGCTACCTCTACATCTTCATTGCTCTTCCTCTTCTTCTGCTTTGCCTTTGGACCTTTCTTAGAATCTTCTCATTTTCGCTCAAGGACAACTTTTTCACGACTCAACTACAAGTATTTATACACTACATCAACCTTGGAATGAACATCAAGGTTAGCAATACAATCATCAACCATTGGAACAATCTCCAAGGTCGACATTACAAACATTCACAAAAAGACTTGACTTAATACAAAATGCTATATGCAGACCACTACACTGTCATCCAAACATAGCTGGGACTCAAATCTTCCTTGAACAACATGCCACATTCCATAGAACTTCTCTTAGATCATCCGTAACACGCATGAAGCATTCGGTCAGCCAAGACTGGAAAGAACAGCAACACCCAAGGAGAAATCTTCAACTACGAGCTCAATCCTCAATGTGAACCACCAACACAATAGGCACAAGATCCAAAAACCTCCACAAGCACAATGAAATCAACAAGAACAACCGCACCACCTCAAATCACCAGAATCACTTACATCTTCATACTGGAACTTAAGAACACTAACTGTCATGACTGTCACACTAGAAAGATTGCTTGCAGACCTCCAAACCACGAACCACTTGAGTTGAGGATACACACCAACATCCCAAACATACGTCTAGATCTGCAGACCATAATATTCCAATGCCGAGCAATCTAGACCAAATTCCTGTCATTCTATTACCTCTGAACAACTACAAAACCTGGTTCTACTCAGATGACCATAACTTCACCAATCCGCTATGCAGACCTCTCAAATCTTAACTAGAGCAACTTCGGACAATCCTCTACAAGACCCTTAAGTCTGCAGACTCTGATCTTCATCTCACTGTGACTGCAGAGCAATCTACTTTACTGAACTGCATTGTCTTCACTGTCTCTAACAAAGAGATATGTTGACATCAATGACCACACATCATAGGCACATATTTGCAACACTACCTTCTTTTTCAGCTCCTCAATTTTTTGATTTTGAGTTGTCTCCTTTTCTTTCATGACCTTTTTGAGGTCAGTGATGACCAAGTGTTTGCTCCACAACAATCTTTTCAAGTTTTCAATTTCCTCCATTAACTGTTGTTCCCTTGGGATCTCAATATCCTCTTGGTCAGAGGGATGTGAGTAACTCCTTGTTTCTCCTCCCTCTGTCAATTCTACATCTGGAATCTCCATGTGCCTCTATTTTATACTGTCAACCTATTCTTCCTGCTCCTCTACCCCCTCTTGCTGAGCCTTATCCTGTTGCTCATTCTCTTGGTCTGCTACAGAGGCTGGAATAGATGATGGTCCAGCCTGTTCTTGGGGAGGGGTCATAGAAGTCTTGAACCCTACAAGAATTTCTACCAAAAGGGCAGTATCCTTTTTTGCCTGAGTGGGTTCCCTCTTCCTTTTGCTCCTCTGTAGCACTGGTTTTGAGTGTGTCTCTGGTGCTGGTATATCTCCCTCAGAATCGGAGGAGATAGTAAAGGCCTCACTATATGCTACCTCTTGAGCTTGGGTATCCTATGACTCAGGGATCTCTTGAGCTTGAGCAGCTGGAGGGTTAGAGGTCTCCGGAGCACTTCCCTCGGTCACTTTTCTCCTTGTACTTCTCCTTATTAAAGCGATTTCATTTGAATCCTCTGAATCTTCCTCTACCCTTTTATGCTTGCTAGACTTAGGGGTTTTGGAGTCCTCTTTCCTCTTTGCTCTATTTTGTCTTTAAGTTTCTTAGCCCTGGGAGTTTTGGCAGACTCCCCTACTGCCTCCTCCTTAATAATGATAGCATCCTTTTTCTTCTCAGCTGGGGTGGACTCCTTAGCTAGGGTCAATTTTCATTTTCCTGAGTGAGTTATTCTTGAGGGTTGCTTTGCAATTATATCTTCCACCTATTCAACTACAACTGAGGGTTCTACAACAGTCTCTTTGCCTTTTCTTCTCTTCTCAATAGTTGGACCCACCTATGCTGCCTATGGAATGGAAGTTGGGGTTTCCTCTACTACTTTCTTCTTTGCCTTACTTCTCCCAGTAGCTGGGGATGAAGTAGAGGGTGCCTCTCCTTCAATCTCCTTAGTGGAGGAAGGTGCTTCTTTAGTAGTTTCCTTGGTCTTCTTTTTGGTTTTAGGTGTGTCATCCAAAAATGTCTGGTACAAGGCCTCTCCTCTTCTAGACACAAAATGGTGTTTGATAATTAACTGGATGAGTCCATGGTGCTTCATAGGACCCTTCCCCTGCTGGTGTTTGTCTGCTAAAGCCACAATGGCAGAGTACATGAAGTTCAATAGGTTTATGCCGAATTCTGGATGGGCATGTCCATGCCTTAAGAAAATCAACATTTTCATTATGGGTCCTAGTACTAGGGAGAATTGTCCATCACAGGGGAAGTATTTCATCAGCCACATGGCCAAAGATTGCCATGGCTGAAGAAGTAAAGTCCTTATGATCCCTTTTACTTCACCTTTATTTAAGTGTAATTGCACCTCATTGTCATTATCTACTGAGAAATTTTTTATTAAATCAAAGTAGAGGATTTTAAGATGGAAACACCTCTCACCTTGTTCTGGCAAGCCTGAGATACTGCTGATGATGGCGGTTGAGACAACAACTGTCACTCCACGTACCTTTGTCTGGTTATTCTTTAGGTTAGAAAGGAATTTATTAACTATGTCTTCATGGTACTCCTCAAATTTTTCCAAGAACTCCAACCACCCTGCATTTCTTAGTGCAAAGCAATCCCTCTAGTGTTTCAAGCTCAAATTTCTTTTTCACTCCCATGCTGCCCTGACAATATCTTTACTCCTTCCTACTTGTATTGATTATGAAACCCTCACCTTTAACTCCTTTCCTTGTGTCCCCTCTGGGGCTCTTCTTTTGTGGTTACAAACCCACCCCAACTCTGGAGCTCCCCTATTTCTACAAAAAGGCTCTGTTGCGATTATTGTTATACTATCTCTGGAGTTTGAAAGCTCTACAATTCTTGGAGTTTGGAAGCTCTTTTGTTTGGATATTACTAACAGTGATTGCTTAATTCTAGGAGGGTTTGGTTACTTGAATAATTTGAAGTGAGGCGTTAAGTCATAATTGCAAGGAGGGATGTGACATTCTTGGGTGGATATGTTAGTTCAGACAGTTATGGTGACATGCATAGGCTGAAATAGGAATAATGGAAAGGTGTACATCTCCAAGTATTTTGCACAAAAATAGAAATGAAAAGACTTGTAATAATTAACTAATGCAAGCGATATACTTGGATTACCATTCGTGATGATTAAACGATGTACTTGGGTTGCTGCACTACTGTTTTGATGAGGGGTGATGTGACTTTGCCTTCATACAACTCTCCCATCAGTTGTCATGATGTTAGCATCGCACGATCTGGCACCTTTTCTTGAAGATAGATTTGAATGTGACACGCTAGCAAGTGACATCACTGGATGGCACGTAAATGATGCTTCATTGGCGGCTGGTGATGAGAGCATTCTATGTGGGTTTTCCCTTTTTGAAAGTGGATGGTGAGTCATGGTGACCTCACTAGTTTTTAGTGTCCCCACTTTGACTTCTAGAAAGGTGGGCCCCAGACGTTTGAGTTACTTCTAGCTTGATGAAGCACCGGAGGTGCTCCTAGATTGCTCCAGAGGTGCACCTGGGTGACTCCGGGGAGACTCCTGTTGATATCCTGCATGAAGAAGAGAACTGCCATTTGCTAGTTTTCAGTTCCCTAGGTGAGAAAGACCGCCATTTTACTGATTTTCAATCTCCTCCCCCCCCCTTTTTTTTAGAAGGGCCGTCATTTGCCGATTTTCAACCCTTCTTTCTTTTTAATTTTTTTTTAATGTTGTGCTTTGAATTTCTTCAGTTTGTGGAAAATGACCTTTTTCACCAAGTACAAGTCCTTGGTAAACTCCTCCTTAGTAGTTGGTCTTGTATAGAGCCAAATTTCGTGGCCATTCACTAAGAAGGTGTTTTCTCCTCCATCAATAGGTGCCAACAAAACTATTCCATTCTCATAAACTTCCCTGATTTGGTAGGGTCCCATCCAATGAGTTTGTAATTTCCCCTTGAACTCTTTGAACTTAGAATCATACAAGAGAACTCATCCCCCTTGTTGAAATGTCCTTTTTTTGATGTGTTGATCATGCCATTATTTCCTTTGATACTTAATATGTTTTGTCTATTGTATGGACTCTATCCTAATTTCATCCAATTCATTGAGTTGAAGAATCCTATCTTGTTGTGCTATAGATAATGGAAGTCCAATGTCCAATGATGTCTTTAGTGTTTGCAATTTGAATTTTATGGACAGTATGGGTTTCTTCCCATAAACCAGTTCATAGGGTGAAAACTTGGTTGTTGAATTCCATGTTGTGTTGTAAGCCCAAACTGCTTCAGGTAACCTGCTAGCCCAATCTTTCCTATTCATGGCCACTGTTCTTGTCAGGATGTTTTCTAACTCCCTATTTGTCACCTCTTCCTGCCCATTTCCTTGGGGATGGTAAGGTGAAGATTTCCTATGCTTAATATGGTATAGATCTATGAAGGCTTGAATTACCTGAGAAGTGAACTGTGGTCCTCTGTCTGAAACTATTGATCTTGGGGCTCCAAACCTCAAGAATATTTTGTTATGAAGGAAATCAGCAACTCTTTCTTCTCTTGCAAACTGCAATGCTTGAACTTCTGCCCATTTGGTTACATAATCATTGTAGACCAAAATATATTCTTTACCTGAAGATGGTGGAGAAATTGGTCCTACAAAATCCAGGCCCCATTGCTCAAATGGTTCCAAAACCACTTGAGATTGTAGTGACATCTCCTGGGTAAAGGTTGGTTGACCCATCCTTTGGCATTGATCACATTGCTGCACATACCTCTTGGCATCCTTGTGGAGAGATGGGCAGTAGTAACTGGCTCCGAGAATTTTGTGGATTGTCCTTTGTGAGGAATAATGTCCACCTGATGGTTCATCATGACATGCCCTTAATACATCAAAGATTTCATCAGCTCTTAAACACCTGCGTAAGATAAAGTTGGGACCACATTTAAACAACAGACCATTCAACCATTTGTAAGATAAACTTTCTTTTACCAATTACTTTTTCTGTTTAGAAGTGAAATGAGAGGGAAACAAGCCTGTAGCCAAGAAATTAGCTATGTCAGCAAACCAAAGTGTAGTAGAAGGAACAATGAAGAGATGTTCATCTGGAAACTTATCTTCCATTGGTTGGTTTTCTCCATTTGTATGCAAGCTTGACAGAAAGTCAACAACCAAATTGAATTTTCCTAGATTGTCTATGATAGTAATGTCAAATTCTTGCAATAGTAACAGCCATCTAATTATCCTTGCACCTACTACAAGTTTGTTCATTAAGTATTTAATGGTTCCCTGATCAGTGTGCACAAATATTTTATATCCGGTGATATAATACCTGAATTTGTTAATAGCATAGATGACTGCCAAGAATTCCTTTTCAATTATTGTGTAGTTATTTTCCATAGGGGTAAGGTTCTTACTGATGTAATAGATTGCATGCATACCTTCCCCTTCCTCTTTCTCTCCTAAGACTGCCCCAATTGATTCATTTGAAACATCAGTTTATATGTGAAAGGACAAATTCCAATTGGGTCCCCTCAAAATAGGTGTGACTATAAGTTTCTCTTTAATGGTTTCAAATGTTGTTTGGCAGTCCTCTGTCCACTGGAAGTCGACATCCTTAGTTAACAGGGAGAACATAGGAGAAACTATCTTGCTGGAATTTTTTATAAACCTCTTATAGCATCTTGCATGACCTAAGAAGCTTATAACATCAGTTTGATTCCTAGGTGAGGGTAACTGCTTTATTGCTTCCACTTTATTTTGATCTACTTGGATCCTTTTTGTTGATATGTGGTGTCCAAGGACAATCCCCTCTTCTACAATCATAAAACATTTCTCATGACTCAAGGACAACTAATTTTTCTCACAACATTGCAACACTTTATCTAAGTTCTTAAGGGCTTCTTCAAAGGTGTCCCCATACATAGTAAAGTCATCCATATAAACCTCCATACACTTATTGGCTAATTCAACAAAAATGGATAAAACAACCCTCTACAAGGTAGCTGGAGCATTACATAGGCCAAATGGAAGGACTCTATATGCAAAAGTTCCCCATGAACATGTAAAGGTAGTTTTATCCTGGTCCTATGGTGCTACTTGAATCTAGTTATATCCACTAAATCCATCTAGGAATGAGAAGTACTTTTTCCCTGCTAGGTTATCCAGTACTTGGTCAATGAATGGCAAGGGAAAATAATCCCTCTTTGTGGCTTTGTTTAGTTCTCTGTAGTCAATACATACCCTCCATTTTCCATTCTTCTTCGAAACTATAACCAAGGGTTAAACCCACTGGCTGTCTAAAATAAGATAGATGAACCCTGCTTGTAGCAATTTCTCTATTTCAATTTTAACAATGTCTTTCAGCGCAGGGTTTAATCTCCTCTGGGGTTGTCTAACAAGTTTGACGTCTTCAGTGTATATGTGATGGGTACATATCTCAAGAGGGATGCCCTTCATATCCTGATATTCCCAAGCAAAAGTTGTTGAATGGGAGACAAGGAGATTAAGAAGTGATGCTTCCTATTTTCCTATTAGCTGAGTGTTGATGTTCAATGTTTTCCCAGGTAAGATCATGACATGTTTTGTAATCTAATCCATAGATGTTCCTATCCCATATTCTGGAGTCATAGTGTTGAGAGGACAAGAATGTGGAAGCAACATGTAAAATGTGGCTAAGTCCCTATAAAATGTTTCTCCACAAGGAATGATATTTGCAAGGGTACAATGGGTAGCAGTCAAAAATTCTCTTTTCAAGTCTTGGGCTAATTCCATTGTATCTTTCCCAATGAGAATGTGAGTTATATCTTCAGGTGTGTCATAGTCTATTTCTTCTTCTAACTCACACAAATGTTCCTTGATGGTAACCATAGCTACTGAGGCATTGTTTTCCATGTTATTAGTCTCATCTACCCACACTTTTCCTGAGTAGTGTATGAATGGTTTAGCTGGAGGATACAAGGAGATTTTCTTCGTGTCTAATCCATTTGAAATGACCATGTCTCCAATTCTGCAATCAATAGATGCTGTTGATGTAGCCAGCCATGGCCTTCCTAGGATCAAAGGATAAGCATTTCTTTGGTTTCTAGGTTCCAATATCAGAAAGTCTACCAAAAATTCCCATGATTCTACCACAACTAGAACATCAGTTAATAGCCCTTTCAGAATAGCCATTGACTGATCAACCAATTAGAGGATTGTGGATGTGGCCTGGACACTAGTCAAGGATAATTTATCCAGGGTGTGAACTATCATTACATTTATTGTTGCCCCTAGATCAACCAAAACATTAGATATTTCTACCCCTAAAATGTGGACAATTATGACAGGGTTCCCAGGATCTCCATATTTTGGGAGGAGCATCTCCCCCAAAAGAAGGTTTACTACTTTTCCTTCCACCTGAATGGTGGTAGAAAAGTTTTTCTTTTTACCCTGAGTTTTAACAGAATGTTGTTTGATAAATTGGTTCAGTTCAGGCGCATCCCTGATTGCTTGCAGGAGTGGAATTTCAATGTTCAGTTGTTTGATTTGCTGTAGAAGTTATGATTCAATGGTAGGTTGGACTTATTTTTGTAGGACAATTTTCTAAGGGACATGTTGTTTGAGCCATTCTGGGTAAGGTGCTTGTTTTTTAATCTCCGGAGCAGCTCTAGAGCTCATCTCAGAAGTAATTCCAGAGGTGATCTCCGGAGCTATTCCTTTAAGAGGAACTCTAGAGTTACCTAAGGGTTGTTCAGGCACATCCTTGATTACTTGCAAGAGTGGAATTTTAATGTTTAACTATTTGATTTCCTATAGAAGTTCTGATTCAATGGTAGGTTGGACTTATTTTTGTAGGATGATTTTTTGAGGGACATGTTTGAACCATTCTGGGTAAGGTGCTTATTTTTCAATCTCCAGAGCAGCTCTGGAGCTCATCTCAGAAGTAATCCCAGAGGTGATCTCTAGAGCTGTTCCTTTAGGAGGAACTCTGGAGTTACCTAAGGGTTGTTCTTTTGGCATAGTTTCGATAGTAATCTTCTCCTGGGGTTGAGTGGATGGGTTTTTAGGTTCCATATCATTAGTTACTTCAACTATGAGTGGAGGAGATGGTCTTGGTAGTGCTTTCCCAGAATGTAGCTGAAGGTTGTTTAGATATTTAGAGTTTACAACAACCATGTTTTCTTGCTTTGTCATGTAAACAACTGCTCCCTATTTATTTCATGGATTTGCTACAGGTTGAGTTGGTAAGGGTGGCTAACTAACAGGCTCATTTTGTAACTGTCCCTATGTGTTGAGGGGTCCAGTTAGAAGTGCTTGTTGCTGAGGTTAGAAATGTCTTAGCTGTCCTCGGTAATGTTGATTGTAACCCTGCTGAGGATTCCACTAAGGTTGCATGTGTTGTGGTCCATATTGTGGTGGAAATTATTGTGGCCATTGTTGGTTTACCCAAGGTTGGTTTTTCCACTGCTGGTTTTGCCATTGCTAGCTTGACCAGTCTTGTGGTATCATGGAGGAATGTTTTGAGGTCCCTGCCAAGTTGGATTCCATTGATTATTTCCCCAGTTTGAAGGACCCTTGTAGGTAGCCTGATTTAGGTACTGGTTGTATGGGAAATGGCCAATTTGTTTTTGTCCCGTGTAGTTCAACTCCTCTTCTATTATGGCATTCTTTTTAGTTAGCCTTTTTAAAGTTGGGAGCTGATCACAATGAATGGTAGAGTGTTCTTTGTCACAGATTTGGTAGATCTCTAACGTATCCAATGGACATTCTCTCAAAAGGTGTTTGTTCCTACACCTAGGACAATATATGGAAAGAGGTTCAGATGTTTTGTTTTGTTTAGTTTTTCTAGTCTTTAACTGAATCCCATCTAACATGGTATTCAACTAGACTAAGATATCTGTCTTTAGGTTTGCAAACTCCTCCATTAATTGTCCTATTTCATTTTTCCCTTTTAAGGACCTTGGTGTTCTCACCCCATCCTGTGTTCTAGAGTAGTTTCTGCAGATTTCCTCTATGGCAGGCATGTCCATTTTGTTGATATTTCCTCTTCCCATTAGATCCAGTGCCTCTTTTGACTCTTTGTCCAATCCTTTTACAAACAGAGTTCTAGCTAAGTTGTGATCTACAGGGTTGCCATATCTCCTCAAGGCAAAGTTGAACCTATCTAGGTAGTCTTCTAAACTTTCATCCTCTTTCTGTTTAGTTTTGAACAGCTCCTTTTTATCACTGACCCTGCAGTATTCCTAGTACTTGTCTAGGAACTTAGTTTCCATTTGATCCCATGAGTGAATGGAGTCTTGGGATAAACCCATTAACCACCTCATGGTAGAATATTTTAGGGTTGATGGGAAAAGTTTGAGTTTTTGATTATTTGGTCCGTAGTCATATGTCTGGCATAAGACTTTAAACTCAAATAGAAACTGATCTGAATCCTCAGAAGTAAGACCCCTGAATGTTGGTAGGTTTGAAGGTGAAATGTTCTTCATAGGGGCATTGTCTCCAGGAGCAAGAACAATGGGGTATGAGAAGGTTCTGGCATTCTCATGCAGAGGATTTGCCTCATCATTGTGATTATCCCCCATGTCTGATGCTTCTTCTTCTTGAGATTCAGTGTGAGGTTCTGGAAAAATGGGTTCTCTTAATAGATCTGCTCGGTGTTTTTCCTGTAGTTCTTGATTATACTCAGAGAGTGAAAGATTTTGTGGACTTGTGGGAATGTCAAATTGGGGTGTAATTTCCAAGGTATGTTCTATGTGTTCCTCTTCCTCTTCAATAAGATATTGTACCACCCTACTGGTTTTACCTGTAGTTTTTTGCTTGGGTGTTTGTTTAATATATCCACCTTTTGAATCCCTAGGCCTAACCATACAGATTCAATTTAATCTAAAAAGGACTGCTAACTAGAGTTTTCTTATTAACACATATCCCTGGCAATAGTGCCAAAAATGATAAGGGTCGATGTACCTTGGTATTTAATCATGTTTTCATATGTCAAATCTAGGGTTGTGTCCTCGGCTATTTGCAATAAGGAACCTAATAATCAACAATCCTTAGCCAAACTTACTGAATTGACCTGTCCTAGTAAATTAATGCTGCTTAGTTATCTTCTTGAAAGGAAATCTGATCTAAAAATTAAAGTAGTAAATTACTAAAGAATCTATCTAATTCACACAAAAGCTAGAAACATGCATTTACTGGAAACAAATCTATTTAGACAATAATTGACCTATCTTAGGAAAAAAGGAAAATTGTACTTCTAATGAAAACTTTAAATAAGACAATGAAGCAAAGATACTCGCTTCCTCCACACCTTCAGAACTGAAGGCTAAACAAAGAACTCAGAATAGAAATGTAACAACACAACTTTCCTTTAATCCAGTCTCATCAAAGTATGTCGTATTCAAAAGTATATGTTCTGCTCTAAAAATGAAATTACAATAATACTGCTAAAAAAATGTATATGTTTCTACTGTTCCCATCTAGATATATATTAGTCTAAGTGACATAATATTATTGGAACTAACTACTTTACTTATTAGTTTATATCTGAGATATAACTAATCTCCTATTCTAAACTAAGACGTGCAATTGTCCAACTTAAAGTAAAATCATGCAAAGTCTGAAAAGGCTTTAGTGGTACTAAAATTTCCACTAAATCTGGAGTTTAACTTAAACAACAGTGGGCAGTGAGGCCCTAAAATAGTGGCTTTAAACAAGTCTTTAAATCTTATGCAATAACAAAATAAAAGAGTATCAGATCCCAGTAGACAGGTGGAGTCAGCACTGGAAGACTTAGGCCAGATGGGCAGACTCCATAGCATTGCAGTCACCTCCAGAGATGTAGGTTGTCAGCAGCGCCATAGACTCTATGATGTTGCTAGTAGCTCTGAAGATGCATCCATGAATTACTGAGGCACATCTTCGAAGATCATTATCTTCTTTTCTCTAATGCTCCTTCTTCCTCAGAAATTCTCCAACAACTGGAAAACATTAGAGTACAATGCAATGTCCTTCATGTCTGGCTCTGGAGATAATTAGGATTACCTCTGAAGTTCTTCAAAAACTATTCCCATCTGTGTAACAACACCTGTGAAACCCAAAAAGAGATTTTTCTGCACAATTTCATTAATTTCACTGTAACATAAGTCTTTTCATCAAAACAATAATCTTCAGTAATTTGTCTCTTATTAGTATAATTAAAATATGACTTTACAGTTTTTACAGTGCAAATACTAGGACAAGCATAATGAAAAGAGGACAAAAAGGAAGTAAAAAGGCATGTTTAGATGAGTGCTACCTGGCACTCATTAGAAAGTGCATGTATTGTAATCTCATATTTGAAGATAATACAACTTGGAGCTTCTTTTCTTGGTGGGGTTTTTTACCCAAAAGGGTTTTCTCCACGTTACTGTTATGTCATAAATTGTCCTCCTGTATGGAATGGTACAATTTCTCATGATTTAGCTCCTCTCCTTTGGTGACCTTTCAACCTAGTTTATTTTAGACCTTCCTAAACCCTGATTGACCTATGTCTGACTGGAAGAATGTCGTATTTTGAAATAATTGAAGACTGAAGATGAAAAGAAAACTTGGATTTGGGATCCACTAACCTCCTTGAGGTAGTCCTGAGTGGAAAATTAGGGCTTGGACTTGGGCACTCATGCCCTTGTCCTGCCCTATTTCCTAGGGTCCTAAATTTTGGAGGGGTGTCAGCTCCCGCCGTGCATTCTGGGATTCCGTTTTCAAATTTTTGTTTTTCGCGTGATGTCGACATCTTATTTTGGAATTTGAAATTCCTAAGGTTAAATATTTAAAGACATTTGAAAATCATTTTGTGACACACAATCTTTATGCCAAAACTTTGCCAAAATTGCCATTGAAGTTCAGTGATTTGTTGAATCTCTTGAAAGTTATTTGAATTTGCTATCATGGAGACAATGGATGGAGATTAGGAATCAAGATCTTGATACTATCTTGCTCTTCCTAGGGTTTATACACCTTTTGCATGATCGAGAGAAGGGTTGAAGCCTCCAACATCGAGCTTGGAGATCCTCCATAGACATTGTTGATTCGCCTTCTTGTTCATGCAAGTCTTCATTATTTTCATCTCCTTGAGGTGAACTTGTTTTTGTTTATTGAGTGGAACAAATTGTTGATATTTCATTAATGCTTGAGTCATCTAGGGTTTTGTATTTTCTATATACACATTTGTTAGATGAGCACACACATCTGCAGATCTTTATCCTTGGCTATTGTTGAGGTAGGAATACTGAAAATGGGACTTGACTGAGGCAAGCTCTTATATAGCCACAACCCTCTTTCTCCTCCTTTTGTATGTGCAGGTTGAATTCGTCGAGATCCGGTGGAAAGGAGCGACAAGAAGTTAGATATTGCAGACACAGTCGTAACAAAATTTAGATTTCAAGATTCTGAGACTTTCGGGAGATTGCCCTGGGCGCCCTAGTCCAACCAGGTGATTTCTTTTGGATCTGGGAGCCTCTAAAGATTGCCAGACATTTTATACAAAAGATTCTGACAGTTAGGAATTTCTGGGACATTGCCCTTGGCACCCTAGTCCATTAGCTGCTCTATTTCCAGGTACACTTTCTTAGTATTGTCCTCTCTTTGTTTCTATAATTAGTTTATCAAAATCTTTGTCAAAAATTCTGTTATTACTGTCTGATTAGTGATTTAGGGTTTCATGCTTGTTGAATGAAACTAGCTTGCAAAAACCTGATCTAAAATAGTTACACAATCATATTTTACAAGAAAAGGGAACATAGGACATCAGTAGTTTATCCCTAAATTCATCCCGTGCTTCCTTAATGTTTTAGTGCATGAAAGTGTGGGACTTGTAGTTCTTTATCTTGCTTCCACATTTTCACCCTAAACATTTTGGTGAACCCGACCTCTAAAGAATTTGCATCCTTTATAACATCAGACCTGAATTAGTTTGTTGTCCTAAAACATATTTAGATTGCAAACCCTCTTTTATGAAAGTGCATGCATTGAAACTTGAGTGATTTCCTTTATCCTTTCATTAAAAGAGTTTTGAAATTATAACTTTGTGTTTTGTATAGTGTTGTTCTATTTTATTTTCACAAAGTTCATGTTATAGCATTTTACATTTAAGTCTTGGGTTAATTTGAGCATGTTATAATGTTGGATTACTTTTTACAAGACGTTCATGTGTATGATGAGTTGTTTAGTTGTGATGACTTCAATATGTTAGATGAAGCCCTTGAGGACTTTATCTCGATTGAACATTCCACTACAACTCCTAAACCGTCATTGTTTCAAAGATTAGTAAATGCAATTTATTTTTCTAAACCTCAAGAAGAATCTGTGAAACTAAAAATAGTGGTCACTTTGTGTTCAGATGCGGTTCACCCTCCTTTTAAATCGGTGCTCACTGTTAGAGGTCTCCCACCTTCTTCTCGACCTTCTGATTACATTTATAACTATGCTAAATAGATAACATATCAAAACTCACAACAACCTAGTCATATTGTGGTTGCTCATACATACAATACTAGGAATAACAAACAAAGCAAACAACAACCGCATTATGATATCTTTACCAGCTTCTCAACCTATGCTTCCTCAAGCACCTCGTTTAACGAATAGGGTTGGTCAAGATTATGATCTTATTAAGCAGCTTTGTGCTACTCCTGCTAATATATCTCTTTGGGAACTTATTCAAACTTTGCCTACATACCATGGAATGCTCCAAGAAGCTTTACAAAAGGTAATTGTACCACCTGCTGCAAAACCTAATGATGTAGCAGCTCTTCTAGATTGTATGCATGCGACAAAAATAGACATTTTGTTTCAACAACATGAGCTGCCATCTCTTGAAGTTCAAAATTAGTATGATCCTTTGATTATATTCATTACAATAAATAAGAAACTCATTAAATGTGTTATGATTGATAATGGGTTAGCTCTTAATGTTTGTAGCATCAATTTATTAGCTAAGATTAAAGTTGAGACATCTCTGATTAAGCTGGATAGGATAAGCATCCGTGGCTTTGATAATGTTGGAAGAAAATCCGTAGGCACTATAACTTTACCTGTACAAGTTGAGCCTGTGACTTTACCTACCTTGATTCATGTCATGCCTTGTTCTTTATCTTACAACATGATTCTTGGTAGACCTTGGATTCATGCATTGGGGGCAGTTCCTTCTACCCTTCATCGTTCAATCAAGTTTGTTTTTAAAGATAAACTTCATACTATTCATGCTGACCCTGAACCTGACAATTGTTTACAAATTGAAGCATAAAAACAAGTCATTCATCATAAGATCTTAAACAATCTAAAAGTTGACTCATCAACTCCTCTTGCCACAGATAATGTTGTGCAAGATTCTAAACAATCAAATGCATTCTTTAGTGACGACTGGGGTTTGTTAGATTTTACATCTCCCTCTATAGGAGAATACAAAATTAACAACCCTGCCCCTGAAACATCAAGTGTTGCATCGATATCATCTAAAAATTCATATTCAAAAGTCTCTTTGATAATGAATACAGATAATACTTTCACTTATACTACAGATTACGAGACTTATGAAGCCCCACCATCCTCTAAGGAAATGACTTCTCTCTATGGTCGAGGATTTCAGATCCTTTATAAGAACTATGACTGTGTAGGTAATGGTTGCAGTATTAATCAATAAGGGATTCATGTACCTATAGAATCTGCTTTGTGACATTACTTAAGTGGCATTGGATATAACCCTTTCAAGGAATCTAAAGCCCATACACATCCTACTCTTAATGTGAACACAATATCGACACTTAATTTGATCTTTCCTGAGATGATTGACACTAGTTGTCCTCCAAGAGAGTTTCCCTTGGATATTTTTACAATAGATGAAGCAATAATTGAATTCTTGGGTGCTTATGATAATATTCCCCATTGTCATCATAAATGTGGATTACCTTATTGTTTGAACAATAGTGCATATTTTGGAAAAACCACTAATATGATAAATGCTACTCTAAAATCTGAGGAAGAATCTGAAGAATTACTACAATCGCCTGATCTCCTAGACCACAATACCTTGCTTAATGTAAAGACTATTGATGTTTTCATGGAGAAAGATAACACTGAAAAGGTTATCCTTGTAGGTGATTGTTTAAGTGCAGAAGAAAAAGAAGAAATGACTAAACTCTTACATGAATTTTTTGAATTGTTTGCTTGGACTTACTCAGACATGCTTGGTATTGATCCTTAGATTGTAACACATAATATCGTACTAAAACCAGATGCTAAGACGTTTAAACAAAAGATTCACAAGATGAATCCTAAGGTTGTGTTACTTGTTAAGGTTGAGATAGAAAAGCTTTTACAAGCTGACTTTATCCGCCCTATTGATTATTCACCTTGGATTTCGAATATCATCATTGTCGCTAAACCTAATGGCCTTCTTCGAATGTGTACCGACTTTAGAGATTTGAGCCTCACATCTTTGAAAGATGATTCCCCACTTCTGAATATTGATATGATGTTGACTCAATAGCTGGCCATAAATTACTTTCCTTCATGGATGGATTTTCAGATATAATCAAATCGTTATAAACCCTCATGATCAATATAAAACAACTTTTATAACACCTTGGGGTACATTTTGTTGGGTGGTCATGCCATTTGGACTTAAGAATGCCAGAGTAACTTAATAACGCGCTATGACTCTTATCTTTCATGATTACATGCATAATATCTTAGAAGACTATCTCGATGACATCTTGGCAAAGTCTGTTCATCGCTAAGATCACGCCATGACTCTTCAACAAATCTTTGAGCGAATAAAGAAATACAACATGCGATTAAATCCTTGTAAGTGTGTATTTTGTGTAGATAGTGGAAAACTATTGGGATTTATAGTTTCAAACCGTGCTATTGAAATAGATACGAAAAAGATTGATGCGATTATTAACATGCCAACACCTAAAAACATATCTCAACTTTGTAGTTTACAAGGGAAGATACAGGCCATTTGCCGATTTGTCTCACAACTCATGGATATGACTCACCCTTTTACTCAACTACTGAAGAGGGATTTGAAATTTCAATGGAATTCAGAATGTCAAAAGGCTTTTGAGAACTTAAAAAGTTATCTCGCTAAACCTCTTGTTTCTAATAAACCTTTCCTCTTATATACCTCATCATCTAATAATGCCCTCGCAACATTATTAGCACAATATAATACTGAAGGCAAGGAATGTGCTGTATATAGCCGAACATTGCTGGATTATGAAGTGCGATATACTGTCATTGAGAACAATGCTTAGCTCTTGTCTTCACAACACAAAAGCTTAGGCATTATCTTTTAAATGCCGAGACACATGTAATTATAAAATTTGATCCTTTGAAACATTTATTTGCTAAAACAGATCTTTTAGGTCATCTAGCTAAGTGGGTTATGTTGTTAACTGAATTTGATCTCAAGTTTATATCTTAGAAAGTGATTAAAGGACAAGCATTAACTGACCATTTAGTTGAGGCACCTTCCCCTTTTGCTATACAACATCAGGACACATCCCCTGATGATCAAATTCTAGCCATTACTGAGGATGATAAATGAAAGTTATATTTTGATGGATCAAGATGTTGAACCGGCTCTGGTATTGGTGTCATACTAGTACCTTCCTCGAATAAGCCGATTCCTATGTCCTATCATTTAAAGTTCTCATGCACAAACAATACCACTGAATACGAAGCTCTCATCATAGGACTTCATGCCGCCTTGGCCCTAAACATAAAAAATATCACTATATATGGTGATTCTCAATTGATTGTGAGACAAATAACTAGATCATATCAAACTAAACACGACAAGCTATGTCAATATCATGATTTCGCTCTATCTCTATTAAAATAGTTTAATTCGTTTTCAATAGATATATTCCCAGGAAAGACAATCAACATGCAGATGCAATGGCAAGCACAACTTCCCTTATATCCCTTGATAATTCTCCTGAGGAATTTACTTTCATTATTTATAATCCCAAAACACCAACCATAGAATATTCTATTGTCGCAAATACGGAACTCTGTGGTAATACAAATTCAGATGAATGGTTCTCCCATATATTCAACTATTTGCATGATGGAACCATTCTTAATTCAACATCTAAAAATGCTCAAGTTTGCCTATGTAAACTTGCAGCGTGCTATATTATTCTATCTAATGTCTTATACAGACGAAGTTATAATGGTGTTCTTCTCTGCTACCTTAGTAATTTAGAGATCCTGATAGCCTTAGAAGAAGCTCACTTCAGTGCTTGTGGAGGGCATTTTGGAGGAAAATCGCTGGTACAAAAACTAATATGTATGGGGTATTATTGGTAACGCATGGAACAATATTCCTTTGCTTACGTCAAGAAGTGCCTGCAATGTCAACAACATCAACACTTAATCCGAGCACCAGCCCAAGAACTTCGTGCCTAAGTCTCACCTTGGCCATTTTCTGTTTGGGGCTTGGATCTAATTGGTAAAATTTCTCCACCCTCCTCTCAGGGACATACCTTTATAATCACCACTACTGATTACTTCACAAAGTGGGTCGAAGCCGTTCCTTTACGATCCACGACTACTGATGTAATTTGTTTATTTATACAAGATAACATAATCTCTCGCTTTGGTATACCTTCCTCCTTGGTCTCTGACAATGGCATGCCATTCAAGAACAAGGATGTGAAGAAATTTCTAAAAAAGTATCACATTCAACATCGCTTCTCTATGCCTTACTACCCTCAATCAAATGACCAAGCAGAAGCTTCAAACAAAGTTATTGGATAAATTCTATGAAAAACTATTAACAAACATCAGAAAGATTGGAATACTCAATTCTCCTACGCATTATGGGCTTATAGAACAAGTATTCGTACGGCTACTAGAACTACCCCGTATAATCTTGTTTATGGCGCTGACGCGGTAATGCCCTTGGAACTCAAGATTCCTTCATTGAGAGATGTTGTTGATGATGACATGGAACATGAAAAGAGATTACAACAACTTGAGATGCTCGATGAACAGCGTATCAACACTCTTGAGCATCTTAAGGCCCATCAAAAGAGTATACAACGATCGTACAATGAGTGTGTTAGACACCATTCATTCGACGTTGGAGACTTGGTACTTTATGAGAATCAATGCAATGTAAACGCATCTCCTAGAGAAAAAGGAAAGTTTAGCCCTAATTGGCTCAGACCGTATGTCGTTACTGAAGCCTTTGGATCAAGAGCATATAAACTAGCTAATGAACAAGGTACACCGCTTAAAGAACCTATTAATGCTACGCACCTCAAGAAATTTTATGCTTAAGATTCTATGTTAGATGTTACTTTAAAAAGCAAAACTTATTAGTTAGTTTAGCTTCAATTTTGACAAGATATGATTATTTTGTCTTAATTCATTTAACATAGAAATTTCTTTCAGTTAATCATTGTGGTATCTTGTTAAACATGCTTTATTAAGATCACTTTTGTATTAACTTTGTATAGCATAGAATATTGGTTATGTGTGAAATTTATTAATCATTGTGCTCTTACTATATGTTCTGTAAAGAATTGTTTAGTATCACATTTGAGTTAATTACATTTCCTCATAAGCTTTAACATTTATCACTAGTTGCATTTTACATAAATCACATGTGATAGATTAAACAACACTAGAAACGGTAATAAGAAAACATCTCATATATATATATATATATAATCATCAGCTTCAAATATACATCCGAGTCAACTATCCCGTATATCAAAATGGGATGCCGTAGTACATAATATATACATCACATAGCTAAACCTCAATCACCTATACCCTCGGGACCTCATGGTGTGCACGTGACAGACGACTAACCATGTGTGGCTATGGATCGCGAATGACTATTAGAGACACTCCATGATCATAACCCCCTGATCTCTCCTCTCAGTCCTAGCACCTCGTCATGTGACTCCCAATACATTTGCTAATACTGGTCTCTCTCAGAGATGGCTCTCTCTAGCTCCGCCCGAATCTTATCCTTGTTAGCTCTTGTTTGGTGTAACTCTGGAAGTAAGATCTCCCTGGTGATAGGATCTCCCTCAGGTGCGGGTACTGCTATAGCCTACTCTCATCACATCTAGAGCTCTATCTCTGCACGCTTGGCTCTCTAAAGTAACTCCTCTCTCTCCCATGAAGAGTGATCTAGAATGGACTCCACTGATAACCTGTATCTCACAAAAGGCATAAAGATCTCTGCATGTCGCCCTGCGGATGGCTGTGGCAAATATCTCGTCCGCACCTGCTGCTCGGTCACATCGGCTAGAACTATCTCTGCTATGACGCAACTCACTAAATCGTGCCATGCGTCTATCCTAATTACAAAAAGGAAACAAAATAGATATCAATACCTCATATAGACATCATAAATCAATAATCACAAATAACTGCATATAAAAGCATCCTACTTGGATCTCCATCTCGCCACAATGGATCTTGGATAGCTGATGGTGTGACTAGCTCTACAGCCAACTTTATAACTAGGGGCACATGACTGCTGGTCCCCCCTCGCTCATGCTGACTCAATCTCCTCACATCTGTAGGAGCTGGACCACGAGCTCTGGCTTGTGACTAGGACTTGGCCTCCTCGTCGCTGTCTACCTCCTGCTAGTCTTGTCATGGTCTCGCTCTGAAGACATACCATGACGTGGTCTCCTCCTCCTCATCATCCTCATCCTCCTCCTCATCGCGATCATAGTATCTTGCAAAGTCACTAATGTCATCCTCTATCCTTGTGTCACTTGTGTGACCAACCCAAGGTCAAGGATCGCTTATATGGTGACTAGGAGGATAAATAGGAGCATACTACGCTATCTACCACCAGATCTGGTATGTTCAGGTGACTCTGACATCATATGTGTCAGATATCAGCTCTGCATCCTCTGGACCATCATCATCACTAATTGCCACATCAGCTACTGTCAGTCATCGGGCATTTTACACCCTGACTGTGCTACACACAGAGCACGCGTAGCTTGGACGCATCATAGGTACATCTTGTCAGAATCTAAATTGTCGCACTACCTGGTCAAAGTAGAACCACACAATAATATGATCGAGGTGACCAACCATCAACCGATCCCTCTACATCCTCGCTAACTGTCTCTGCTGACCTGGCCATGCTATAAAGCCGTGATATGGTCTCTAGATGATATCACTGGGCTATAGTCTATCAAAGATAACCCTCCAGTATAGAAGATCACTGTGTCATCAACATCTGATAAGAGGATATGCATGGACGCGTGGATAAGTAAATGTTGTCTCTATGGGAAAACTTGTAGGCTGCGTGCATGTGATATGTTAAAAGGCCTAGACCTGTAGTAAAGTGCAACATATCAAACTCTGTGCCTCGTAATGAACATATCACCCTAACTTGCGATAGAGGTGTGCAAGCATATTGCACCCCCACGCATAGACTATACCACACTCCTCCATCGCCCTGATTGTGTGAACAAGGCCCCCGTGAAGGTGAGTGCCTCATCCGTTTGGTGTGACCGATAATGCCACTGTCACCATCATAATCCTCCGAATTAGAGGGATGTCAGCACACCCCTGCTCTAGTAACCGGAGCTGAATGTGCCCTCGTTCTGCCTGAGTGATGGTGCAGCCTAGGTAGTATAATTGGCTCTCTCGTGTGTACTCTTCAAAGCGGTGCTCTACGATCCTCACTGTCCCCCCACGTATAGGCAGTTGCAAGATCCAATACACGTCCTCTAGTGTGATAGTCATCTCCCCTGTGGGCAAGTGGAACGTAAAAGTATTTGCATTCCACCTTTCCATGAAAGCCATCAACAAAGTGGGACCCTTGTCCATGATTGTCCTTTATGACACAAAAAATGATTAAAAACTAACAAAGTACAGAAAGAATGATACAAGCAAGGATCTAGACCCTACCTCAACCTTGAAGCATCTCTCTGCCACTCGGGCTCGGAGCATCTCCAGTCTCGGAAGCTGGTATGGACGTTGGGTCGTCATCGTCAGTCTCTTTGTTCTTCTCCTGCTCCCTTCTACACAACGAAATAAGAATGAATAGTGAAAACTTCCCTTACTTATAGTAAGTGGATGAGAATTCCTATCACTATCTAGGTGCAAAATTAAACAGTTTTACTCTTGAGCCTTTATCTTGAGCTGTTGAACTCAGATTTTTGCGTTGTTCATTATGTTGGAATCCTAGTTCTGCTCTCTATCTTACCCAATGTGTTGTGCTTGGGCGTTGTTTCTTCAAACAACCATCACAATGCATTTCTCATCAAGTTTCATCGAGATTGATGCATGTAGATATCTCCTTGTTTCTCCTTTTTGGACTAAGCAAGAAGAAACAAGGGGATCATATATCTCGCTCAATTTCATCACTCATCATGTCTCATCACTCAACCCCCTTAGTGTTTATGGACTGACTTATTGGTGGTGGTTGCAGGTTGATTTGATTTTGGATTCTCTGACAAGTGTTCCTTTGCAGGTTGTGGTTCCTAACTTTGTGGTCTTGCAGGCTTACAGACTTGGGGGCTTCTTCCTTTCTGCATCAACACTTCGGCATCCTCTACAGTATCCTTTTCATGATTGAGATATTTAATTTCCTTTAGTTGCATATGCACGTAGTGTTATATGGCCACTAAAGTGGGGGCTAAATGTTAGGTCATAAATTGTCCTCCTATATGGAATGGTACAATTTCTCATGATTTAGCTCCTCTCCTTTTGTGAACTTTCAACCTAGTTTATTTCAGACCTTCCTAAACCCTAATTGACCTATGTCTGACTGGAATAATGTCATATTTTGGAATAACTGAAGACTGAAGGTGAAAAGAAAACTTGGATTTGGGATCCCCTAACCTCCTTGAGGCAGTCCTGAGTGGGAAATCAGGGCTTGGACTTGGGCACTCGCGCCCTTGTCCTGCCCTATTTCTTGGGGTCCTGAATTTTGGAGGGATGTCAGCTCTCGCCGTGCATTTTGGGATTCCATTTTCAAATTTTCATTTTTCACATGATGTCAACATGTTATTTCAAAATTTGAAATTCCTAAGGTTAGATATTTAAAGAAATTTGAAAATCATTTTGTGACACACAATCTTTATACAATCTTTATGCCAAAATTCTACCAAAATTGCCATTGAAGTTCAGTGATTTGTTGAAGCTCTTGAAAGTTATTTGAATTTACTATCATGTAGACAATGGATGGAGATTAGGAATCAAGATCTTGAGACTATCTTGCTCTTCCTAGGGTTTGTACACCTTTTGCATGATCGAGAGAAGGGTTGAAGCCTCCAACATCAAGCTTGGAGATACTCCATGGACATTGTTGATTCACCTTCTTGTTCATGCAAGTCTTCATTGTTTTAATCTCCTTGAGGTGAACTTGTGTTTGTTCATTGAGTGGAACAAATTGTTGATATTTCCTTGATGCTTGAGTCATCTAGGGTTTTGTATTTTCTGCATACACATTTGTTAGATGAGCACACACATCTATAGATCTTTATCCTTGGCTATTGTTGAGGTAGGAATACCAAAAATAGGGATTGATTGAGGCAAGCTCATATATAGCCACAACCCTCTTTCTCCTCCTTTTGTATGTGCAGGTTGAATTCGTTGAGATCCGATGGAAAGGAGTGACAGGAAGACGGATATTGCAGACATAGTCATCATGGAATTTAGATTTTAAGATTCTGAGACTTTCAGGGCATTGCCCTGGGTGCTCTAGTCCAACCAGGTGATTTCTTTTGGATTTGGGAGCCTCTGAAGATTGCCAAACATTTGATACAAAAGATTCTGACAGTCAGGAATTTCTGGTACATTGCCCTAGGTGCCCTAGTCCATCAGCTGCTCTGTTTCCAGGTACACTTTCTCAATACTATCTTCTCTGTGTTTTTGTAATTAGTTTATTGGTATCTTTGTCAAAATTTCTGTTATTACAGTCTGATTAGTGATTTAGGGTTTCATGCTTGTTGAATGAAACTAGCTTGCAAAAGCCTAATCTAAAATAGTTACACGGTCATAATTAACAGGAAAAGGGAACATAGGACATTAGTAGTTTATCCCTAAACACATCCCATGCTTCCCTAATGTTTTAGTGCATGAAAGTGTGGGACTTGTAGTTCTTTATCTTGCTTCCACATTTTCACCCTAAACAGTTACATACCGTGTTATGTGTTCAGTTCTTAATGCATGTTTTTGATAATATAAGCAGCAAAAAAGGGTGTCGATCCCATTACATATTAGCCAAAAAGGCACACCAAAGTTCCATCAAAGAACCAAAAGAGAGAAACCGACCGAACCAACAAGAAACAACCAAAAAGAGAACCAAGACCTAGATAGGGGACAGATAGTAGACCAACAACAGATAAAACCAAAAGCCCAGAAAAAGCCCCCAGTTCTTAATGCATGTTATTTTTGTGTAGTGGGTTTTATTTTTCTTGCAATCTCCATTGATTCTACATTGTTTAGAGGACATAATTAGATTTCCATTGTGTGGTTTGCACCATCATTTCTAACAATTATTGTGTATTTCCAAGTAATATGAGATGACATGTTACACATGTGAATATCCATGAATCATGCATGCCAAAGTAAATATGCAATGAAAAGTAAACAAGCATGAAATGTTATAGTGTTGGATTATTAAATGACACCTCACTATCTTCGTGTACCTATAAAAACACTTCATCCTTTGCACCTGCACATAAGTCATTAGTTGCACTTGTTTGAAGAATTAGTGGTAAAAATACATAATCATCATTCTTAGAATGACACAAGTATGAAGTGCAACTATAATAAAATGAAAAATGTAGAGAAATGTGCCATGACACATAAGGCGATGTGGAGTTGGAACCGATGTGGCCCCCACAAAGTATATGCATGGTGACTAGTGTAAAAGTAATCATGAAACATAAGATAATATGGAGTTGGAACCAATTTGTCCTCCACAAACTTGTATGTGCATGATAGTGTTAATGACATATAAGATGATATGAACTTGGAAATGTTGTGGCCCCCACAAAGTGTGTGGATGAAACCATGCAAAAACCAATGTAAATGGGATCATGATGCATAATGCTCAATGTGGAGTTGAAATAGATGTGGCCTCAAAATAGTATGTGTATGTGTAGAAAACTTAAGATATTTAAAGTGCTTGTATGCCCCCATCAAGTTGAGTGTATGATGGAACCATACATTCAATTTGAGGAGAGAGAAGTGATGTAATGCAATAATATAATCGCTAGACACAAAAATGTAATGGTCCTAGATACAAGTCATATGTTTTTTCCAAAATGTATCATGTCATGGGTGGGCTTATGGTTTTCCCCATGGAGGGGCAATCATGTATGTAAAATGTGTGTTCATGTGTCAACAATGTGTTGTTTTTATTTGTACTTCTAGGGGGAATTATCTAGCTTGTATGATAAAGTGCAATGAATTCTCACAATGTGGAATCTAGGTATCATGATGTGTGAGGTGATTGAAAAAGGTTATGGAATAAAATAAGATAATGACCAAATACTATAAAATTTAAAGTGATAATCAATCAAACATTAAAAGGAAAATCTTGTAAGTAATGACGACAAGGGAAATGTAAGTGCAAAAGGCAATGTTATAGTTGAGGAAGTTAGGGGCCATGTAAATTTAAAGGAAGGCATGTAATAATGAAGGCTAGGAGCACAATATATAAAGCCAAACATTTAAACAATGATGGATTGAACCAAAAGCAAGGTGAAATATATTTTTGGTTGACATGAATGAAATATCATGGGGACACTTGTGTTTCTTTGCATCATCCCAAATGCATAGAAGAAAAAACACAAAGGTAGGTGGAGGCCCAATAAAAGATGTTAAAAAAGAGGACAAGTGCAAATGACCCAAAAAGGAAATGTTCAAGAATTTTTGTGTCAACATGCACCATGAAAGGTGTTGTTGCATCATCCACTAGTTATGAGTAGGTAAAGGAGACAAAGTTAGGTGAATCAAAAAGACAAGCAAATATATTTATTATAGGTTAACATTCAGTAAGATATGGAGGATCAACCAATGTAATGAGTGAATTGATCATCGATTAGGAGGTTATCCTCTTCCCAATCCCATGGTGAAGATACATCAATATTTTCCATATGGGTTTTTACATGTGAAGAAGGCCTTAGATTTTCATGAAAATTTATCCTTTCAACAAATATTTTTTGTAGATATGTTTCTATTTTTGGTTTAGGATTCCATATTTGTTTAGCTTTTTGCCCTCTCTTGACAATGTTATTGGATTGGTTTGTTTTGTGTAAATTTTGTTATAATCTGTTAGAATTCATTTGTTGAGTTGTTTATAGTGACATTGTTTGCTTTAACATTAGAAGCATTTACTTGATCCTTCTCATATCTAATGGAATAAGAGATACATGAATATTCAAATTGGATCGATCTCTTTCTAAAGGCTTTGATAGTTAATCGCTTGCACTCTTGGATTTGTTATTATTTGAATAATTTGTATAATGTGTATAAAAATATATCCTTTCATTAGGTACCTTTGTTGGGCTTTTAATGAATGTTTTAATTGTACACTTCACATTATCCAAAAAGGTTCAAAATTGCCTCTTGGGATAATGACTACTTATCCCTTATGAATGAATTTAATGCATTGGTGTAACAAAGAGGGAATTGCTTGTTATTGTTCTATATAAGGATGTTTAAGTACCATGTTGAATCTATCTGATGTTGGTATGATATGGAACAATGTAGGGTTGTCCCTTGTATCAATTTACAAGTTTAAGGTAATACACCCTAGACTATCTAGTATTTGAGCATAAGAGCTCTTGAGAGCCATGCCAAATTGATCTAAGTAGCTTTATGAAGATGAAAGAATAAATCTTTGATGTAAAAATTCAAAGCGGATCCAAGATCTACCATGATGGCATCAACACACTTGTATTGAAGAAATCCCTTGATATATGAGGGTCTATGATAGGCATTATTAGGAATTTCATCTAGTGAGAAGGTAATGATGGGGGAGACAAGTGGATTAGGCAAATATTCAATGAATCTCACATTATCCTTGAACATGTCACACAAACACAACAATGTGTCATCATGAAATTCTTACTCCTCAATGAATTCCACATGATTTGATTGGTTATGTTTCGGAAAGGGGTTAGGCCAGATTTGTAAGTTTTGACTTTTGAAACAACGAAAAATTTTCCTCCATTATTAATCCCTTCTACTTAAATTATGTTATTGTCAAGATCAAGTCTTGAACCTTACTCTTAAAATTGAGTCATTTTTCATTTGTATGACCATTTACTCAATGAAATCACAATATGCATAACATCAAAGTATTTGGGTAGATGGTGAAAAGTGTTGAAAATGGATAAATAGGCAACACAGTGATCAAATTGGTTAGATATTTTAAGTGCTTGTATGCCCCCATCAAGTTGAGTGTATGATGGAACCATACATTCAATTTGAGGAGAGAGAAGTGATGTAATGCAATAATATAATGGCTAGACACAACAATGTAATGGTCCTAGATACAAGTCATATGTTTTTTCCAAAATGTATCATGTCATGGGTGGGCTTATGGTTTTCCCCATGGAGGGGCAATCATGTATGTAAAATGTGTGTTCATGTGTCAACAATGTGTTGTTCTTATTTGTACTTCTAGGGGGAATTATCTAGCTTGTATGATAAAGTGCAATGAATTCCCCGAATGTGGAATCTAGGTATCATGATGTGTGAGGTGATTGAAAAAGGTTATGGAATAAAATAAGATAATGACCAAAAACTATAAAATCTAAACTGATAATCAATCAAGGGCCATAAACATTAAAAGGAAAATCTTGTAAGTAATGACGACAAGGGAAATGTAAGTGCAAAAGGCAATGTTATAGTTGAGGAAGTTAGGGGCCATGTAAATTTAAAGGAAGGCATGTAATAATGAAGGCTAGGAGCACAATATATAAAGCCAAACATTTAAACAATGATGGATTGAACCAAACGCAAGGTGAAATATATTTTTGGTTGACATGAATGAAATATCATGGGGACACTTGTGTTTCTTTGCATCATCCCAAATGCATAGAAGAAAAAACACAAAGGTAGGTGGAGGCCCAATAAAAGATGTTAAAAAGGAGGACAAGTGCAAATGATCCAAAAAGGAAATGTTCAAGAATTCTTGTGTCAAAATGCACCATGAAAGGTGTTATTGCATCATCCACTAGTTATGAGTAGGTAAAGGAGTCAAAGTTAGGTGAATCAACAAGACAAGCAAATATATTTATTATAGGTTAACATTCAGTAAGATATGGAGGATCAACCAATGTAATGAGTGAATTGATCATCGATTAGGAGGTTATCCTCTTCCCAATCCCATGGTGAAGATACATCAATATTTTCCATATGGGTTTTTACATGTGAAGAAGGCCTTAGATTTTCATGAAAATTTATCCTTTCAACAAATATTTTTTGTAGATATGTTTCTATTTTTGGTTTAGGATTCCATATTTTTTTAGCTTTTTGCCCTCTCTTGACAATGTTATTGGATTGGTTTGTTTTGTGTAAATTTTGTTATAATCTGTTAGAATTCATTTGTTGAGTTGTTTATAGTGACATTGTTTGCTTTAACATTAGGAGCATTTACTTGATCCTTCTCATATCTAATGGAATAAGAGATACATGAGTATTCAAATTGGATCGATCTCTTTCCAAAGGCTTTGATAGTTAATCGCTTGCACTCTTGGATTTGTTATTATTTGAATAATTTGTATAATGTGTATAAAAATATATCCTTTCATTAGGTACCTTTGTTGGGCTTTTAATGAATGTTTTAATTGTACACTTCACATTATCCAAAAAGGTTCAAAATTGCCTCTTGGGATAATGACTACTTATCCCTTATGAATGAATTTAATGCATTGGTGTAACAAAGAGGGCATTACTTGTTATTGTTCTATATAAGGATGTCTAAGTACCATGTTGAATCTATCTGATGTTGGTATGATATGGAACAATGTAGGATTGTCCCTTGTATCAATTTACAAGTTTAAGGTAATACACCCTAGACTATCTAGTATTTGAGCATAAGAGCTCTTGAGAGCCATGCCAAATTGATCTAAGTAGCTTTATGAAGATGAAAGAATAAATCTTTGATGTAAAAATTCAAGGCAGATCCAAGATCTACCATGATGGCTTCAACACACTTGTATTGAATAAATCCCTTGATATATGAGGGTCTATGATAGGCATTATTAGGAATTTCATCTAGTGAGAAGGTAATGATGGGGGAGACAAGTGGATTAGGCAAATATTCAATGAATCTCACATTATCCTTGAACATGTCACACAAACACAACAATGTGTCATCATGAAATTCTTACTCCTCAATGAATTCCACATGATTTGATTGGTTATGTTTCGGAAAGGGGTTAGGCCAGATTTGTAAGTTTTGACTTTGGGAAACAATGAAAAATTTTCCCCCATTATTAATCCCTTCTACTTAAATTATGTTATTGTCAAGATCAAGTCTTGAACCTTACTCTTAAAATTGAGTCATTTTTCATTTGTATGGCCATTTACTCAATGAAATCATAATATGCATAATATCAAAATATTTGGGTAGATGGTGAAAAGTGTTGAAAATGGATGAATAGGCAACACAGTGATCAAATTGGTTAGATATTTTAAGTGCTTGTATGCCCCCATCAAGTTGAGTGTATGATGGAACCATACATTCAATTTGAGGAGAGAGAAGTGATGTAATGCAATAATATAATGGCTAGACACAGCAATGTAATGGTCCTAGATACAAGTCATATGTTTTTTCCAAAATGTATCATGTCATGGGTGGGCTTATGGTTTTCCCCATGGAGGGGCAATCATGTATGTAAAATGTGTGCTCATGTGTCAACAATGTGTTGTTTTTATTTGTACTTCTAGGGGGAATTATCTAGCTTGTATGATAAAGTGCAATGAATTCTCCCAATGTGGAATCTAGGTATCATGATGTGTGAGGTGATTGAAAAAGGTTATGGAATAAAATAAGATAATGACCAAAAACTATAAAATCTAAACTGATAATCAATCAAGGGCCATAAACATTAAAAGGAAAATCTTGTAAGTAATGACGACAAGGGAAATGTAAGTGCAAAAGGCAATGTTATAGTTGAGGAAGTTAGGGGCCATGTAAATTTAAAGGAAGGCATGTAATAATGAAGGCTAGGAGCACAATATATAAAGCCAAACATTTAAACAATGATGGATTGAACCAAAAGCAAGGTGAAATATATTTTTGGTTGACATGAATGAAATATCATGGGGACACTTGTGTTTCTTTGCATCATCCTGAATGCATAGAAGAAAAAACACAAAGGTAGGTGGAGGCCCAATAAAAGATGTTAAAAAGGAGGATAAGGGCAAATGATCCAAAAAGGAAATGTTCAAGAATTTTTGTGTCAACATGCACCATGAAAGGTGTTGTTTCATCATCCACTAGTTATGAGTAGGTAAAGGAGACAAAGTTAGGTTAATCAACAAGACAAGCAAATATATTTATTATAGGTTAACATTCAGTAAGATATGGAGGATCAACCAATGTAATGAGTGAATTGATCATCGATTAGGAGGTTATCCTCTTCCCAATCCCATGGTGAAGATACATCAATATTTTCCATATGGGTTTTTACATGTGAAGAAGGCCTTAGATTTTCATGAAAATTTATCCTTTCAACAAATATTTTTTGTAGATATTTTTCTATTTTTGGTTTAGGATTCCATATTTGTTTAGCTTTTTGCCCTCTCTTGACAATGTTATTCGATTGGTTTGTTTTGTGTAAATTTTGTTATAATCTGTTAGAATTCATTTGTTGAGTTGTTTATAGTGACATTGTTTGCTTTAACATTAGGAGCATTTACTTGATCCTTCTCATATCTAATGGAATAAGAGATACATGAATATTCAAATTGGATCGATCTCTTTCCAAAGGCTTTGATAGTTAATCACTTGCGCTCTTGGATTTGTTATTATTTGAATAATTTGTATAATGTGTATAAAAATATATCCTTTCATTAGGTACCTTTGTTGGGCTTTAATGAATGTTTTAATTGTACACTTCACATTATCCAAAGAGGTTCAAAATTGCCTCTTGGGATAATGACTAGTTATCCCTTATGAATGAATTTAATGCATTGGTGTAACAAAGAGGGAATTGCTTGTTATTGTTCTATATAAGGATGTCTAAGTACCATGTTGAATCTATCTGATGTTGGTATGATATGGAACAATGTAGGGTTGTCCCTTGTATCAATTTACAAGTTTAAGGTAATACACCCTAGACTATCTAGTATTTGAGCATAAGAGCTCTTGAGAGCCATGCCAAATTGATCTAAGTAGCTTTATGAATATGAAAGAATAAATCTTTGATGTAAATATTCAAAGCGGATCCAAGATCTACCATGATGGCATCAACACACTTGTATTGAAGAAATCCCTTGATATATGAGGGTCTACGATAGGCATTATTAGGATTTTCATCTAGTGAGAAGGTAATGATGGGGGAGACAAGTGGATTAGGCAAATATTCAATGAATCTCACATTATCCTTGAACATGTGACACAAACACAACAATGTGTTATCATGAAATTCTTACTCCTCAATGAATTCCACATGATTTGATTGGTTATGTTTCGGAAAGGGGTTAGGCCAGATTTGTAAGTTTTGACTTTGGGAAACAATGAAAATTTTTCCTCCATTATTAATCCCTTCTACGTAAATTATGTTATTGTTAAGATCAAGTCTTGAACCTTACTCTTAAAATTGAGTCATTTTTCATTTGTATGACCATTTACTCAATGAAATCACAATATGCATAACATCAAAGTATTTGGGTAGATGGTGAAAAGTGTTGAAAATGGATGAATAGGCAACACAGTGATCAAATTGGTTAGATATTTTAAGTGCTTGTATGCCCCCATCAAGTTGAGTGTATGATGGAACCATACATTCAATTTGAGGAGAGAGAAGTGATGTAATGCAGTAATATAATGGCTAGACACAACAATGTAATGGTCCTAGATACAAGTCATATGTTTTTTCCAAAATGTATCATGTCATGGGTGGGCTTATGGTTTTCCCCATGGAGGGGCAATCATGTATGTAAAATGTGTGTTCATGTGTGAACAATGCGTTGTTTTTATTTGTACTTCTAGGGGGAATTATCTAGCTTGTATGATAAAGTGCAATGAATTCTCACAATGTGGAATCTAGGTATCATGATGTGTGAGGTGATTGAAAAAGGTTATGGAATAAAATAAAATAATGACCAAATACTATAAAATTTAAACTGATAATCAATCAAGGGCCATAAACATTAAAAAGAAAATCTTGTAAGTAATGACGACAAGGGAAATGTAAGTGCAAAAGGCAATGTTATAGTTGAGGAAGTTAGGGGCCATGTAAATTTAAAGGAAGGCATGTAATAATGAAGGCTAGAAGCACAATATATAAAGCCAAACATTTAAACAATGATGGATTGAACCAAAAGCAAGGTGAAATATATTTTTGGTTGACATGAATGAAATATCATGGGGACACTTGTGTTTCTTTGCATCATCCCAAATGCATAGAAGAAAAAACACAAAGGTAGGTGGAGGCCCACTAAAAGATGTTAAAAAGGAGGACAAGTGCAAATGACCCAAAAAGGAAATGTTCAAGAATTTTTGTGTCAACATGCACCATGAAAGGTGTTGTTTCATCATCCACTAGTTATGAGTAGGTAAAGGAGTCAAAGTTAGGTGAATCAACAAGACAAGCAAATATATTTATTATAGGTTAACATTCAGTAAGATATGGAGGATCAACCAATGTAATGAGTGAATTGATCATCGATTAGGAGGTTATCCTCTTCCCAATCCCATGGTGAAGATACATCAATATTTTCCATATGGGTTTTTACATGTGAAGAAGGCCTTAGATTTTCATGAAAATTTATCCTTTCAACAAATATTTTTTGTAGATATGTTTCTATTTTTGGTTTAGGATTCCATATTTGTTTAGCTTTTTGCCCTCTCTTGACAATGTTATTGGATTGGTTTGTTTTGTGTAAATTTTGTTATAATCTGTTAGAATTCATTTGTTGAGTTGTTTATAGTGACATTGTTTGCTTTAACATTAGGAGCATTTACTTGATCCTTCTCATATCTAATGGAATAAGAGATACATGAATATTCAAATTGGATCGATCTCTTTCCAAAGGCTTTGATAGTTAATCGCTTGCACTCTTGGATTTGTTATTATTTGAATAATTTGTATAATGTGTATAAAAATCTATCCTTTCATTAGGTACCTTTGTTGGGCTTTTAATGAATGTTTTAATTGTACACTTCACATTATCCAAAGAGGTTCAAAATTGCCTCTTGGGATAATGACTAGTTATCCCTTATGACTGAATTTAATGCATTGGTGTAACAAAGAGGGCATTGCTTGTTATTGTTCTATACAAGGATGTCTAAGTACCATGTTGAATCTATCTGATGTTGGTATGATATGGAACAATGTAGGGTTGTCCCTTGTATCAATTTACAAGTTTAAGGTAATACACCCTAGACTATCTAGTATTTGAGCATAAGAGCTCTTGAGAGCCATGCCAAATTGATCTAAGTAGCTTTATGAAGATGAAAGAATAAATCTTTGATGTAAAAATTCAAAGCGGATCCAAGATCTACCATGATGGCATTAACACACTTGTATTGAAGAAATCCCTTGATATATGAGGGTCTATGATAGGCATTATTAGGAATTTCATCTAGTGAGAAGGTAATGATGGGGGAGACAAGTGGATTAGGCAAATATTCAATGAATCTCACATTATCCTTGAACATGTCACACAAACACAACAATGTGTCATCATGAAATTATTAGTCCTCAATGAATTCCACATGATTTGATTGGTTATGTTTCGGAAAGGGGTTAGGCCAGATTTGTAAGTTTTGACTTTGGGAAACAACAAATTTTTTTCCTCCATTATTAATCCCTTCTACTTAAATTATGTTATTGTCAAGACCAAGTCTTGAACCTTACTCTTAAAATTGAGTCATTTTTCATTTGTATGGCCATTTACTCAATGAAATCACAATATGCATAACATCAAAGTATTTGGGTAGATGGTGAAAAGTGTTGAAAATGGATGAATAGGCAACACAGTGATCAAATTGGACCTTCAATTTTTTTGCAATATGACATGGAAGGGATCACATGTAACTTGGTAAAATTTCTTTGTGCTTGAGGTTTAGTGTTAATGATATTGGAAGCCTCTTAATATTGATGAACAAGATTCACATGAGATTTGGGTTCTTGGATTGTGTCCTTAACAATTTAACTAAGGTTGTTAAGAATGTTCATGCCATATGATTTAGCCATTATGAGTTGTTGTAGCTTATCAACTATAAATGATGATTGTGTATCTGTAAGCACCAAAATGATGCACAACCTCCATGAGGACCCCTATGACGAGTCACAATCCTTGTCATGCACATGTAAGCATGAAATAACATCCTCCCAGTAGCAATTCTTTTGGTGACGTGTCTTTTCTTCCTCCTTGTGTTGTTTCCCCATTGTCGTTCTCTCTCTCTTCGCTTTCGACACTTTTCAACACTTTTTCGACACTTGTCGATTTGAGTTTCATGTGCTTGCGACCCTGTATCTAAGCCTTGTATACATCTTGTAGGTGTGTTTTCACCTTTCCCTGGTGTTTTTCATCCATTCGCACCCCTAGAGGCCTTCTAGAGGTCCTCCCTAGCCATCTCAAACTTTAGGTTTTTAGTTTCACTCAACCAATCCAAATCTCCCCCTATTATTTCTAGATCTCCCTTGGGAGATCCTACTTTTGCAAGTGGAGATTTAGATTTTCAGACATGATTGACATGGTTTTAGAGGCAAATCCCCTCCTTTTAATCTCCTCTTCCATCTCCCACCACGGACTTTCACCCAGGTGCCCTCCTCTGAGGGTCACCCGTGGGTCTCCCTTAGGTGAACTTGACTGGTGAAAGAGGCGACCCATGGGTGACCTTGTCGTGTTTCCATCCGTGAGTTCACTTGAGTTTCTAGCTTAAAATAGCTCCGTTTTTGCCCGTTTATCTTCCTGTTTGCATGGAATTTCGTGCCAAAGATAGAGCTAACTATTTCATGCACCCACACATGCATATTGCTCTTTTTCATCTCTAGTTATCAATTCATGCATTCCCATGCATTCTCTTGTATTCCTCTTTCCTCACTTCTTCTTGAGTGATAAGCTTTTACTAGGTAGTTCACTCCAATTTTAGCCCAGATCACTCTTGAGTCTTCTAAGTTAACTCTCCAATCAAATTGAGTTAACTCTTCTTCTTCACCTCTCATCCCTTCTTCTAACCTATAAATACCCCCCTCCCTCAAGCACAAAGGGAGGCAATTTCATTTGTTCACATAGTTCTTGCAGGTTATTGCTCTCCAAATCAAGCATTCTCATGCTCATACAGGACATAGGAGCCTTTTACTTTCATTTTTTTTTAATCTCATCTAGCTTTCATACAAGCTCGTTTGTGTCCATATGCTGCTCACATCACCAGCCACAATGCTCATCAAGCTCTCATTGATCTCATTTCAAAGCTTCAAAGCTTCTTTTGCTTCTCTTTTCTTATTGTCGCCAAGAGGATCACCCCACTGCTACAAGAGGATTAGAGGTTGCCTATACAAGGATTTTTGAGGGTAGTGGAGGCTCACGTGTCTCCAGCTTCCTTCATGTTTTTTTTTTCATTTCATAGTAATTAGATAATCAAAACTTTGCTCTCAGGATAAGTAAATACATGTTTTTTCCTTGATAGGCTAAGTAGTTTTGCATTGATAAAGTAGTTTCCCTTTCCAAAGTTCATAGATTAAAAGAAATTTCCTTTCTTAGATTATATTGATCCACCTATTCAGAAAATAAACAAAAACATAGATTACATTTCATTAGGTAACTTCATCATAGCTTGTATATATTTTCTAATTCCTAGATTAAGAAAAAGCACTTTGATTTCCAAAAATATAAAAAAGCACAAAAAATGGTTTGCATTCATGTATTCTTGCATACATATAAAATCTAGAAAGCACAAAAATATTAGCAGCTCATAGAAGGTTTACAAAACCCTCGGTTTCATCACAGGGTCAAACAAAGTAAAAAAAAAGTCAAAACCTTAGGTCACACAAACCCTAAGTCAAAATCCTAGGTCAAGTCACGATTAGCTTAAACCATCTCTCTTTTGTTTAGGCTCACGAATGTGCCCTGGACTTAGAGGTGAGTGGGTGAGGGCAATCCTCGACGAGATAGAGGAGATCCAACCTAGACAGTAACAAGACCAACAAGTCATTAAACAACAAGAAGGATTCAGACAACTCCTGATACAACAAGTAATCATCCAACAAGAACAAAACATCAACGAGAATAACAGTCAACCCACACAACATTGGAACATTAGAAACCCAAACAAGAGAACGATGACTAGTGACCCTTCGGGTCATATAGTTATCTTTACAGCAACGGTCACATAACACTGCATTCAAACAAACGCACAACAACACAGGCTCCAAGACTGGCCGACCCCTCTCTGCGAAGTCCAGCTCTCCAATGAGCTAGACCACCCCAGTGTCTCACCTCCTCTCGACTGGCTACTTCCACGAGAGTGAGAGTGACGTGAAGGTTCACCCCGTGGCAAGGAGAGAGGGTCCGTGTGCACACTAAAGCTGACTCAATCGCCCCAAGCCACCGAGTCATGATTTTGAGCATACAATATCCTCATCTAAGGTTGTGATATCCTTCTTTAAAAGTTTCAATTTTGAATCCATTTCACTCTTATTTTGATTTCGAACCTAGTGATAATGAGCATAAAGGTCGTATGTGTTAGCTTCATTGAGATGGATGGGATAGGTGTAGTTTATTGCATGATAACCATGTGTATTAAGAGTTGTTTAGATCCCTAAATTTTTTCTCAAAGAAGAATTAGATGGTAAAACAATTTGAGTTATATTGGCTTCATATGAAGGACTAAAGGAATCACTATGGACAATAAAGGATGGTGTACTATAAGAAATTGTAGGAGGTTCCATTTAGTGTTATATAAGTTGTGGCCACTAGAGGTTGGAAAACTCGTAGCATCATAACAATGCACTTCAGGGCTACTAGTAAAGAAATGTATGAATTTGTTTGCTAAACAATAGAATGAAGTAAAAAAAAGCATGAAATACACCAAACCAATGCAATATTTTTCTAAAAATACTTTTCCCAAATGCATCCATCAAGAAGGTATTATATTGTATATGCTCAAAGTATGAAGAAATGAAAGATCTAACATGTAGGCAAGCATCTCTATATCCATCAAATGCAAATCTTAGGTTCACTAATAATATGCTAAATATAAACAATATGAAGTGATTTATCAATAGACAATGGGTCACTAATGTCATGCATACAAGTATCAAGAGTTATAGGAGGAAAGCTATCATGAGTTGCATGGAGGATTTCATCATCATAAGGCATGTCAACATCTAGAGGTATCAAAGTTAAGACTCATCATCACAAGGACAATCATCTCTAAGTTCATCACTATAAGCATGATTGCAAGAAGGGGGTGTTCTTAGAGGTACATAATCATAAGATGACATGTAGGAAAAAGTATCATCATCATGAATTACATGGACAAATGTAGTGAGTTGATATAGGATGGATGGGAAATTGAGTACAATCTCCATGAAAAGTTTGATTTTGGATACATATTGAAACAATAAATGCAAGGAGCGTGAGACACCATTATCTTTGTAAAATGAAATCATATTATACCAAGGACTAATGGGTTAGATGTAAAAAAATGAGAAAACACATTTAAATCTTTGATATATGCATATAGATCAGCCATGGATGTGGGTTTATGACAATCCATATTGGATGAGATAGATTCAGTTAAAGCTCTAGGAAATGTAAGAAATATCAAGTTCACTAATTTGTGTATGGAAATTTAGTGCTCTTTTACCCTTAAATCCCTATGATAATCTAGATCAAATGAAAATGATCCAAGTATACTAAATAAACATATCAAATCTAGATAAATCACTAATCAATTGAGTAATTGGAGAGTGATTAAATGCTTATTTGTTTTTAATGTGGTAGTGGTTTGACTTTGTTGTTTGATTGGTTAATGTGTGATGATAGAGAAATAGAATTAGGAATCATAATACGGATTAGAGGTCAGGAGGATGTGAGAGAGTTGTTTTGGGATATGTACTACCGTGAATAGGGTCACATTATGTGGCCTAGTCCAAATTTGGGTCACACCCTGCGAATTAGTGTTTGTGATGCAACATGGTCTTCTACTAATGTGATCTTCCAAGTCTGCTCACTTGTTCTTTTGACCTACTTTTGAATGGGCATGTGCTTAAAAGCACAATAGGGCTTGCTTAGAGATAAGAGGAGGAGTCTTTGGATTGTCTTAGTAGTCCCTATGGAAAAGAACAAGATATTGCAATCAAGCCAAGCATGCGATGAAGATACAGATCAAATGTAATGATGCAGTAGTGCAATGCCTAGATTTAGAAATGTAGTTTTTGAGTCAAATGATCTTTCCAATTTCAAATTTGACTATTTGACTTTAATCGCTGCACAATTCAGAGTTTTTAATGCATAAACTAACAAGATATTGACTAATTTTTGGAAAGGTGAAATTTGAGTATAGCAAATGAACTAAACTACTATAGTATAGATAACCTAAAAATGTGGACCGATCTAAATTAATCTATAATTAGATTTCGCTGATGGGTTTGAGAGAGTCCAAATAAGCCCGTTAGACAATGAACTTCTTGATGGAGACGGTGTGTCTGATGTCTCTTGCACAGACTAGAGCTTAAAAAACAATTTCACATCACAACCCAACAGGCGAAAACAAAATCTGGTAAAGGCGAAGATCATCCCAAACTGTACACACCGATAACATAGGAAAACAAGAGTATAAAAAAACTTTTCACATTATAATCTCCAAAAACAGATTTGAAGTTACTAGAGAGAAGTACTAGACGTCGAAACAAGAGATGAAATGACAGTTAAAGTGCATCGAGATTCGGACCCACCACACATCCATCTTCATGAAATAGATAGTGTGAAATAGATTTATTATAGTTTTGTTTCCCAGAAGAAAATTGCCTATTTTAATAAATTTATTTTAGTTTTATGTTATTTTGGGTTGATGTTTTAGATATGCGATTTTAGTAGATAATTTAATTATTTTGGTGTATTTATTTATCCAAGATTTACCATTGAGACATGTTGCATTTTCATGTTCAAAACCTTCGTCACCTAGTTTTTATGTTCAAAACGTTTGTCTCCCAGTTTCTAATAGTTTGTTTATCTTAGACTCTCGATAAGGTCTCTTGCATAATCTCCTCCTTGGCTTTCAAATTTTGAATTCTTGCATTCCAAGGCCGACATTTCAAAAATCTAATGATTATTCATTGGCATGGGTGTTGAAATTTCAAATTCACATGTCTACAATTTTTGTACTTAAAGACATCATCCCAAGTCATTTGCACATTATCAAATCATGGAATAATTAAAAACATATTTTTGCAAGAGCATACAATATCCTCTCTTTTTGCAAGTACATTACTCAAAGCGTATGTTAAGCATTACCTATAACACTCAATCCTTCAACAAGCAACAACTGACATTCATTATTAGTGCATATTCAAAGTACATTGACTAACACAACACATTCATTGACTCACATTAACAATCTTTAATTAAGGATTTACTTAGCAACATTCATTGCCACCCCATTATCTCTTTACTATTACTATCAATTCAATCTTAGGACTTGACTAAGGCATAAAGAAGTCTTAAATTTCATCCCTTGCATAGAAATCCCCACAATGCTCTTTAGCACCACCACAATTTTTCCTATCTTAGATATCAGTAGGCAAACACACATTTCAAGTACTGAAGATCCATTTCTATAGAGGGCATTTTGGCTGGGATCATGCAACAAGGGAGATATGATTGCTACTACGATTTTCTCCCAAACATTCAAATTCTTAGATTCTAGTCATCTCAGCCTTATGATCTAGAATTCAATATCATATCTAAGTTATCAATCTTCTATCACAACATGTCATCAAATATAGTTCACATTTCAAGCTACACAACCTTAATCCCTCTTATTTCAGTTTCATTATGTGTTTAATTTTAGTCAATGTTAGCTTGCATCAAACAATTTGTTAAACAACTTTTATACTAGTTTAGGTTAGTTTTATTTAGTAATTATTTGTTTATCCTTAAATTAACATAAAATTAAAAAATAGGTCTTTATAGTATAGCAATAATCCGCTCCTCATGACCTACTCCCACTCCCTCTCGCTCCCCTCCCCAAATTCAAAAAAGGATTTCCCACTCGTTGGACAGGGTAGGGTTTCCTGTTCTAGTGAGGGATGAATTGTAGTGGATTTGTCACCATTGGGTGTGGCGCCTGGTCATTCTTCGGAGAGGTCTGTGGCAGTTCTACATCCCATGGTGCAACAGGGCACGACGCCTAGAGGTGTGAATGCTGGTGTTCTTTCTGCTAGCATGAATGGAGATAAAGATGGCAGAGTTCCTTCTCCTGAGTCCTCTAACGCCAAATTTGGCTCTTATGCAAATGTTGTTTGCAATGGTTCTCCTCGGAAGCGTGAGGAGAATGCTAATGTTGCTACTACTCTTGTAGTTAGAGATTAGTTTCTCAGTTTGATCTGTCTCCCCCCATAGTGGTCTTAGGGGACGAGGTTTTAAAAAATGTTGATTATTTTGCTAGGTAGGGGTTGATTTGCAGATTTGACCGATTGTGGCCTTGGCTTGGCGATTTAAACCTCTGGATCTCGGAGCATTGACACCCTATTATAGAGGGAAAAATAGAAATTTACCCTTGTGCAAAGGGTTTCTTTATGGTTATTTTTAATTCAATTTCTAATCGAAACATTGTTCTTGATACTCATTCTTGGTTTTAGGGCCAACATGCCCTCCTTCTCAAGCCTTGGGTTTCCTCCAAGTCAAACCTTTGACCGAGTCCTTCAATAGAATGCCTATTTGGATTCGCCTCCTAAATCTTCCTCTACATTTTTGGTGCAAATCTTGTTATGTTGGTATTGGTAATACACTGGGTACTTTCATTATGGAGGATCAAGCGACTCCTTTGTTCTCTCATACCACTTATGCTCATGTTATCATGGATTTGGATCTTTCTAAGCCTCTCCCAGCAGAGATTATATTGCAAGTTGCTGATAGTTCTTGGAGTCAAATTTTAGATTATGAAGGTATTTCCTTCCGGTGTCGAAGGTACTTCGCAACAGGTCATCTTGCTTCTGGGTGCCCTCGTTTAAAGACTCCATGTCTTTCCTCTTGGTGGAAGAATGCTTCACCTGAACATCTCACAGTAGATGCGGTTGGGGATATTCCTTGTTTAGAGGTGTCTTAACCTTCTTTTGATGATGTTGGTGTTGCTATATGGAGCCTAATCAGACTTGGAGGTTAAATTTACCCCACTTTTATCGACGCGGTTTCCCCCCAAATTCCTATGGGGTCAAGGTGCAGCACCCCTTGCGGGGGTTTGGGGGCAGCGCCCCCAAGACGGGGTCAAGGGGCAATGCCCCTTGCGGGGTCCAGGAAACCTCACACGGTTTTTTATTATTTTATTAAGGCATCGAGAGTTATTTTTTCATTAGTTGACATAAAAAAACCCTATTATTGTAACCAACATAAGCTTGATAAAAAGTGGCTAAGGGTTAGGGTTTCTATTGAGATGTATTGTAGCATTTTGCAACGGTATTGAGTTGCAGGGATTGTTGGTTGTAATCGGTTTGATTTACTGGATAATAATATTGGACTCTCTATTTGGTGGATGTAGCCCGAGTTTGGGTGAACCACGTTAAAACTTGTCTCTTGCTGTTATTATTTCTGTGTATTTCCATTCCTCTGTTTAATCTTTATTTGCATTTAATTGATATCTTTTGCCAGTTAACCCTAACAGTTGGGACAATCCCTAATGATGTGGTGGTTCCTGATTCGATGGTCCCTATTGATTTGGTAGTTCCTGATTTGACAGTCTCTATTACGGTGGTGGTTCCTCATCCCACTACAGGTGTTCCTCTTCCTTCAGCTCCCACCCCTGTTTCTACGGGTGTTGCTGGTGTGTCTTCTTTGGTTAGGCATGCCTCTTTTGGTATGTTATCCCATGTTGGGATAACTATGAGGGTTTCGCCTCCTCCCTCTCCTGGTTCAGACTTGGAAAATGAGATGTCATGGACTATTGTCTATAGAAAGAAGAAAGGTCTCCCGAAACATGTGTTTGTCTCCCACCCTTGGGTCAAGAGTTTTAGGTTTGCCCACTTGGGAAATTGTGTTGTGTAAGTTGACCCTTTGGGTTGTGGGTGTGTTTTCCCCACTGGCAGCTTGTTGCAGTTTTTTTGGTCTGTTTGTGTGTTGTTAGTGCACCGTTTCTGACCTGTTTGGGGACTGGCTTGCCCTGTGGTCTATTTTGTAAAGGGATCAACACCCTTGTTTGTTGCTTACCTTAATAAAAAACATAAAATTAAAAGAGGGTATTCTTTTAGTCCTCTTCAATAAGGTTTAAGAAAGAATTGCCTAAAAAGGCTCAAATTTCTTGCTAGAGATTTTATACAAAATGATGTACATGCACTCCAAGCTACCTGGAATGAATCGACACCTTACACATTTGAAATTTGAGCTCCTTTAGTGAACACCTTAAGAATGGAAGTGGGGTGTTTAGGAATGAGTTTTCTTACAAGGTAGGCAAGGGAAAAGCTAGATTTAAGGGCATAAGTGGGAGAAAGCAAGATGGTGTAAGAGATTTTCTTGTAGGAAATTATAGGGGCATGGTATTATGCTGATGTGGCCTTTCGAATATGCTCACGTATGCTTTGGTCGTACTTCTAAATGGACTAGTGCTTAGAAGCATAGCGGGGTTTGCTTCAAGACGAGGAGAAATCCTTGGCTTTTCTTAGTAGTAGTCAAGTCCCTACAGAAAAGAACAAGATATTCCAATCAAGCCAAGCATGCAATGAAGACGTATATTTGAGAGAACGATACAATAGTACAATGTGTATTGCCTAGATTTAGAATTCTAACTTTTGAGTTCTCTTGAGTTAAATGATCCTTCTAATTTTTAACCTTAGATGCTAATCACTTAGAAATATTCTTAAATACTTGTCACACAATCTGAAGTTTTAGTGCATGAATTGACGTGAGAATAGCTAATTTTTGAAAGTGTTAATTTCAAAATGCAAAATTTAAAACTTAAATGTGATAGACAAAGCCTATGTCATATGGCCTAATCCAAAATTTCAAATAACCCAAAGAAATAGACCAACATATACCTACTCAAATAATCTATAATTAAATTTTTTTAACAAATTTTGCATAGTCAATTTTATCAATAAATTGAATTGAACATAAAATATTTATACAAAATAACATAAAAGTTTAGAAGTACATGAATATAGTGTGAAAATAAAGTCATTATTGCCGTTGAATCTTTTAGAAAGAAGTCCATTTGACCAAGTTAAGCATCCCGTGTTCAAAACATAAACTTGAGCTTAGAAATTTGACCAAAACACAAAATCTCGTAAAGGCCAAGACCATCCCAAAACTTAGAAAATTTGTACACGCGGAAAACAAGACTAGAAAACCCTTTTCACATGAATCTCGTAATTGAAGGCCATGACACTTTCAAGCCCTTTCCACACCATCAAAGACGAGAGATAATTTAACTCTCTTCCCTACCTTTCACAAGGAGATTGGAATTGTTGACTTAGATTTTTGATTGGAATTGTTAACTTGTCTACGAAGCAATTTTTTTTTTTTTGGTGATGGTTATTTATTTAAAGTCATTAAAATAATTTTATAGAAATTAATAATTAATTTAAAATGTCTTTTTATATGATATATTTTTTTAAAATTTTAATTGTATTTTACAATAAAAATGTTTAAATATAGTCATATGGTCTTTAAATTTTGGTCATAGATACTTATATAAGCAATGGTGACAATTGAAGCACAATGGGATTATGACTATGTAGACATCAATCTTTATGAAAAAGATAGTGTGAAATAGATTTTTTAAGGTCAAGTTTTTTATTAGGAGTATGTGTACAAATTCTTGACTTCTTTTAGTTTAGTCTTATAATCTTTGGTGGGTTTTTTTGAGTCATTCAACTTCACTAACATACCAAAAATATTTCATGTAAAAACTCCTTGATTTTGTGTAAATGTTTAATTACACGGCGATGATATTAAATTAAAACTTAATAATTGACAAATTAATATTAGACCCCTGATTTTGTGTAAATGATCTAGTGTCAAAGACGAGAAATAATTTAACTCTCTTCCCTTCCTTTCACAAGGAGATTGGAATTGTTGACTTAGAAATTTTGATTGGAATTCTTAACTTGTCTACCAATCAATTTTTTTTTGGGTGATGGTTATTTATTTAAGGTCACTAAAATAATTTTATAGAAATTATTAATTAAAATAATTTTATAGAAATTAATAATTAATTTAAAATGTCTTTTTATATGATATAGGTTTTTTTTTTATAATTTTGACTGTATTTTACAATAAAAATGTTTAAATATAGTCATATGGTCCTTAAATTTTGGTCATAGATATTTATATAAGTGATGGTGACAATTGAAGCACAATAGGATTATGACTCTATAGACATCAATCTTTATGAAAAAGATAGTGTGTAATAGATTTTTTATGGTCAAGTTTTTTATTGGGAATATGGTGTACAAATTATTGACTTCTTTTAGTTTAGTCTTATAATCTTTGATGAGTTTTTACGAGTCATTCAACTTCACTAACATACCAAAAATATTTCATGTAAAAATCCCTTGGTTTTGTGTAAATGTTTAATTACACGATGATGACATTAAATTAAAACTAAAGCATTGACGAATTAATATTGGACCCCTTGATTTCGTGTAAATGATCTAGTTTTAATTTAATGTCATCACCATGTAATTAAACATTTGTAATAGTGAAATTTGTATGCTCATGCTAATTCCCATTTAGTTTTAGGCCCATTTTGAGAGAATTCCTTAATACAATTACATATCGATAAATAGCACAATCTTGTGTGAAGTTGACCTCATTCCTTGATCCTTCACTCATTAGTCTTTACACACATTCTCACACATTTGGCCTTATCTCATGTTTCCACACACATTCCCACACTTGGCATTTACTACATCCTGCATATCTAGACAGCCATTCCCCACTTCAATCTTACCACCCCTCATTTAGGTCAATCGCATGGGCGCAGGATTGATCCTACATGCAAATGTAACCAATAAAATTAAAAAAAAAAAAATTCAGATTTTGTCCACTCCTATAATGAGCCATCTTGGTACATGTTTTGCATGATTATTGCTATGTAGTGATATTTAAAGGCATTCAATGTGCATTCATTTATCATCCAGTAATCATTTATAAAATCTTATGCATTGGAAAGAAGAATAATTTTAGGAATACTTCAATTAGAGCACTAAAATAAACCTAAATCTACATGATCATTCTAGGACATTTGCATGTTTGAATCTATTGTTGTCCTTGATCATTTCCATGATTATAAAGCTAGCCTTTCCAAGGGTTTTATGTGGGAGAACTTGACCCTAGCAATTTGAAAGCCTCCCCAAGGTATTTTTTAACAATGATAGCCCTTGACATTTAGCTTAGAGCAACATTTTAGGCTACACAAGTAGCAAAATTCCATACTGTGCATGTTCATTCCCACGAGTTATAGGTCAAATCCATTTAAAAGGTCAAATTTGTGTCATTCAAGGCCAATTTCACCTATGCAAGATCATTCTGCCAAATTTTGAGAGCAACCTAGTTGAAATATCATCATTCTACTTCCAATGCATATAAGAAGTTGAGATTTTGAATTACATGATTCAAAAGTTATGGTCAAAACAACATATAGCCATCTTTAATCCATCGGAATGGGCTAAGTGCATTTATTTTTATTATTTTTAGAATCTAGAATTTGGATACATGATTTATCCCAACTCTTAATTAGGTTAATTGATTGTATTATTCATAAAACCTAATTTTTGTAAAGGAATCCATTTATTGCTTTACATTTTTGGCAAACTTGTCTAATCTTATACAACCTTGTTTCCCCCTTAGCTCATTTTCTCCTAAATTTTATGGTTTTTAGATATGTCACTTTCTAATTTGTATATCTTATTATCATCTCTAATCTTCCTTTTATCCTTGTGCTTCATTGATACATTCTTATTCTAGGGTTTGGTATGCTTGTGTACATACCCTATCTTTAACCCACCCTACCCACTTGTTTAGCTTTAAGGTTTACATCTTACACTTGTTTCAAATCTAATTAGGCACTAGTTTTCTGAGATACATTATGTCTCACCTTCCATTTATACCATTTATTCACATTTATTAAATATTTAATCTTTTGGATATCCACTCTTGAAGAGATTTTCATTGTTATATCTTTCACTATGGCTTCTTTTAGGTCTCTCTTCTTGGTTGATATGCATGCTTACATTTCACATTTTGGTAGGTTCTTATCTTTCTAATTAGGTATAGTCCCTCTGTCCTTGATATTATTATGACACATTATACTAAGGATAGGGATATGCCTTATATGGAGGCATTATTCTGTCATGTCTCATCTTTTCCTTCCTTCACGGAGTTGATTAGTGCTCATACATGCCTATTAGATACACATATCATTTATACATGAACCTAATGCTGGTCATATTGAATTGTGATATTAATGAGTACTTACCTAGTGAGGATATACCTTGTAACACACCTTGTAGGATGGATACAATTGATATGGTTTTACCTCCTTCACCTATTCATGACACATTTACACCTTTTGACGGTAAATCTCTTATATGTCATGATAGCCCTATCTCCATAGATTCATGTGCTTCAAATGCATTGCCTTCTTTTAAACACAATGAAGCATATAACAATGATCATTTTTACATATCACATGTTGAACCTATAGACACTTATGATTTAGATACACATGGATTACCTTCAACTCCATATGATGATGATGCACATTCACCCATGCCTAGTGATATATTTGTTGATTATGTAGATAATGAAGCACTACTAAACATAATTAAAGATCAAAACCTTAATATATTGAAATTTTAGAAAAAAATACAGGGTTAGAAATATATGATGGAGCTTGACATCAAAGTGGTGTTTTCATGGAATATTCTCTAAAAATACACTAACTAGATGAAGAGCACACTTGACATTTATATGTTTTTTGTAAAACATAAATTTGGGCACCCAATATGTAGGTCCAACCCTTAGGCTTAGAAATTCAAATGTATTTCACACCTAAATGGAGGATTTTCATTAGTTTATACTATAATACACTCACGTTATGGCTCAATCTCCCCACTAAAAGTGTGACTAAGCCATAATGTGATAACATTGTAGGTTCAATCACGCTTTTATTAGTGTGATCTCATTATGCCTTAAAAAAATTTGGCCACTTTTTGGTCGCCCATCTCCATGCACATACCCCATATATGAGGTACTTGGAAAGGTCTTGAATATTTGTGTAAAGTGGATCCATAAAAAATATGTGCACTAATGGAATGATTTTGGATTTAGGTATGACACCCATACTTGTTTTAGTTTTTCTTCTTTCTTTATGATGGTGTTTACTTGATCTTTCATTGAAATTATAGCTCCTTTTGTTGAGTAGGTGGTTTTGTTATTATCACATTATTAAATTTAGATTTAGCAACATATCCTTGCTTATGTTTAGGTACTAATGAGATATTATTCTTAGAGATATTTAAAATTGATGCAACTTTTCCCATACTTTGTTAAATAACATTATTTAGTCTTTTCGGCTCTTATGCTTGTTTCTCTTCATGTACTTTATAAAGTTTATACAAAATGTTTGTTATTTTATGTGGAGGATCTTTTAGAGTGTGAACGAATGTATCAATAGTAAAATTTACATATTCCAAAAGAGGTTGATATGGATCCTTGGTACCTTAAAAACTTTCTTTTGATGGATGAATTTCACACATTGATTTAATATATATGGAATGACCTTGTATTGTTCAATCTACCATGCTAAATATCCAGGTATACTATATTAGACTAGTTCTCCATTTCATTCAATTTGCAAGTTTAATATGATGCATTCTATTGCGTCTTGCATTATACCTCTTGAACATTTAAGTGAAACAATTGAATGTGCATATGATTTTGTACTTAAATTCTTGTTAAACAAAAAAATTACATGAATATTATAATTGACATATCAATAATGCAGATGCTAGGTAAATGAGAGATCAAGCACTAAGTGACATGGATGCACAAATTTGTTCAAATTTTGATTAAACTAGTGCCAATTAAGGTATCTAGATGAATCATTCTCCTATTTTCATTTTGAAACACAATATTGACTAATGAATTCCAAATTTCCTAAAATTTTAGATGATTAATAAATATTTGCTGGCATCTAACACTATTAAAAAAATCCAAGAAACAAAATTCCTATCCTCATTGATAACATAAGAATTGTTATAATAAAATTGATAATAGTTACTACTCGAATTAACAAGTTAAATCTTAATAGCTTACTCTTTGTTAAATATAATGGAAGCCATGAAATATACCATTCAAACCCTCAATTTTAGTTTTGCTAAATTTAGGTACTCTTACAATTCCTAGGTTCTTATACATACCTTTGAAATGACAATAATATCATTACAATATGTTCTTGTCTTGTATATGTAGAAGATTCAAAATTTGAAGTAGTGAGAACGATATGTATTGATTAAGGTCAAAAACATGGATTTTAAAAGAGCCTAGACCCTTAAACAAAGAAGCAAGATGGTACAACAAGGAGAAACAAAAAAGAAGAAAGCAACATTAAGACTGCACTACAACATCAACCAACCAAACTCAAAGGGACCACCAACTTAGACCAAAAACCAACCTACTAAATCATGGTGGTTTGAATCCAAATTGCTCCAAAGAGCTTTGGGTTACCCTAATCATTTTTTCTTTGAAACTGAATTCCTTTTGAGTAAATCTCCCCTTTTTAGACAAGGGATCACTTGAAGTTCTTGAACCCAATTCTCTTTTATCTCTATTCAAATTAGCTGAAGTCCCAGTCTCATCTCCATAATCCTTATGGTCTTTCCCTCTATTCACCTCCTTCAACACTTCCTCAAAAGGGGAACAAACTTGCACACCCACTGAATCATCAACCACCTCTCTATTAAGAGGGATGGTTTTGCTTGGACATTTCACTTCTGCGTGACCCACTTTGTGGTAGCCGTGACAAACAACCATGGAATTCTCAAAAACTAGTTGTTGCACTCAAATTCTCAGTTTGGAACATAAATAAATTTGAGAGGGGAGCTCCTTTTTAGTGTCCACAAAAACACTAAAGTGAGCAAACAACAATCACTTTCTGAGGTTGGTGATCACATTCGACACTATGAACTATCCAAAGGCGTTGGCTATCGCCATGAAGATCTCATCATCCCAATATTTTAGTGGCAGACTAGACAATCTGTCCCAAACTGAAAACTTGTTGATCCTTTCCTTCTTAGGGTTGAAACCAAGTGACCACTTTTTGAGGTATAAGCTATTGGTTCCCAAAAACCAAGGGCCTTCTGAAAGGATCCTAGTGCAATCTTCAGGGTTTGTGCAAGAAATTAGGAAGAAGTTGTTTGGCATGGCCGCAATCTCTACCTAGCTACTGAGCTTCCATCTACTACGAGCCCATCTTCTTACCATGTCGATGTTGGGACGATTACCACAAAATCTCCCAACTAGAGAATCTTTGAACCTGAAAGCAACTCTGTCAATGTTGCATTCATGGATAAAAAGAAGAGGGATTTGTTCCTCTTTCACTATTAGGATAAGAATAGCCTCATCCCCAGACTAGGTCACATTGGCCTTAGCAAGAGAGTTTTGTACTGAGCCCAACATGTTGTGCACTTCACCTAGGTGAGGGACAACAAAGATAGTTGCCCCAACCCTATAACCTACCTGTGTTCTATTCACCACAACAGGGGAGATTCCAACATATTTGGTGGGCACCAAGCATATCCCTACCAGACCTTAAAGTGATTGGTGCAGGGGTTTTGGCCTTTGAATTGGCCTCTCCTCCAATGAACCAGGTCCCCTTTGGTCTTGTGTTCTGTCTCTGTGTTCCTTTCCTGCTTGCCTTCCTCTGTGTTCCTTTCCCACTCACCTTCCTTATTATTGTTAAATCTGCCCCTAATCTGTAGCGCTTGAAGGAAAAGTGGGGTAGAGAGGAGGGGTGCCACACTCTGTAGTGGCTACCCCAAACACAGTCTCTAGAGGAAGAATGTCCATAGAAGAGTCCATGAATTCCTAGGAACTAGTAGAGCCATCCCCAGTAGATCCAACCATCCTTGAGCCCTCAGCTTGCAATGAAGTGCTGGAATGAGTAGCCCTATCATCAACCTGAGTTGTGGCAGACCCCATAAGAAGGGACTTCATTGAACTCAACTGAGACATCGAGGAAACTCCATTCAGGTGACCTTTGCCATCCAGTGAAGAAATATTAGCATCTCTATTAGGAGAAAATCCAGCATTAGGTGAGGGGGAAAGGAATCCCCACCTCAATGCCTTACAAAGCCCTCCATCCCAAATTGCAGGCGAGGAAAGAATCTAGCTATAGGACATTGACTAGGCTCAAGAAATGGTGCTCTGAGCTTCCAACCAAAGCTCTAAGAATCACACATCCTCATCATCCTCACTGGGAAGGTTCCAACCCTCGCCATCGTATGCATTGCCCTCGTTGTCCTCATCATCCTCATTATTTCCTCCCTCCAAGCCGCTCTCGTTCATGCCCTGTGCAAGATTCGAAACTCCTCTCCTGCTGCTCGCCATTATAAATTTTTTTGACTCATTATGTTATGCAAACTTCATGAATGTATAGTGAGAATGATATGTTAAGAAGAAAAAAAATGACAAAGGATTGCCTTTTTGACACAAATATTGACTCATTTGTATTAAATTAAATTGAGACTAGTTTATCCATAGAAAAGTACACTCTCTAAATATATAATTAACTTTTTTTAATTAGTACCATTCAAGTGCTAGCCAAAAACATGCCCTAAATTAAACCTAATTTTAAAAGTTAAACTTGGGTTTTGTTGTGCCTTGCACACACACCCCATTTTATCAAGTGAAGTGCCCCTCTTTTGCTTTGGCTTGGAGTCTCAACCTTTCCCCTTTACAACAATGAGAAAGTGAAATTGTGCTTAGAATGCAGGATTTGTTCCATATTTGAGTATTTGGCATGTTTGGAGTTGTTTGATGCCTTTCATGATCAATTTGGAGGTGTCTTGATTCCAGGTTTGTGCTTAAGAAATAGCCATTTGTTGCCTTTTGTGATGAAATTGGGTGTTACTGCATTTTGTGGTAAAATCCTGTGTCACTAGATATGGTCCTTGAAATTGCTACTGCAGGTTGTGTCATGTCAGAATTCCTAGTTCTCAGGCCTTAGAGTTGCAAAATCATCTCAAATTCCACAAAATTTCACTAAGGGGTTCATTTGCCTTCATGCATGTTCCTGGCACCCTGATTTGGCTAAGTCTGAAATCCTGAAACCTTGAAAAACTAACTACGTCTAAAATCTGGTGGATCCTAAAAAATCTGGAATCTGCATGTTAAATCCTATGGATTCGGGACCTGTCTCAAACATCTTGACAATATATTTAAAAATATTTAAAGTATAAGAAATTATTATTATACTTAAATATATTTTTAAATATACTTTACCGTGGGAAATTCAAAATTTGGCAGAAAAAATACCTCCTACTGGACATTGTGTTAATATCCCATGTTATTGGATATTAGCGTTGGCACCCTCATATTCCATTCAACGCTAAAAACCAACTTGACTGGATCGACGCTAAAAACATGTCCAACTGGATATATCTAGTGCATAGGATTTTCTCTGCCGACTATTTTTTAAAATCAGCGCTAAAACATCATTGCACAGGATTTGCGCTAAAAAGTACTTCACCGCATATGTCCAATAGGGGTCAATTTCTGCATTGATCACATTGAAGACAAAATCCCTGCTAAAACATTAAGGAAGGGTTTTTGCGCTATTATTGCATGTCACATGATATATCCGGTGACACTAAAAAACCTCACCGATCTTGTGAGGACCAAAATCTCTGCCAAAGGCATAAGAAGAATTAGTGCTAAAGTCAACCTCCACTGGATATATCCAGTGACACCTAAAAAGCCCACTTTTGGCAATTTGGCTTGGAAAACTTGTTTTTCGAAGGTGAAACTTGGATTTTATTGGTGAATTTGAATTGCATATCTATTTATTACATCATGATGAACATTTTTATTAGGTTTTTATGGATTTTGAGCATGTTTTACATCAATTAATGCCACTGCACGTGGATAGCCAGTGGCCCCCAAAAATCTCGCTTTTTGCCAAAAAAAAGGGCTAAAAACATGAATAAAGTCTCCAAATAGATCTAAATGGCCACAAAACATCCCAGATCATTATATATGCCAAATGGGTAGTAAAAAATGATGAAAAATTAGAAAATCATTAGAAAATGCCAGATTTGTGAAGATGGCCATAAAACAACAAGATTGATTTTGAGTCGTTTCAGATAGATCCAAGGCCGCAAATGGACATGTTTTGACTAATATTGATGGAAAATGATTTGTTAAGATGAAATTAATGCTTGGCATTGTGAATTGCAGGTCTGAGGGGATGAAGGAGTTTGCTACAGCTATCTTGGAAGGATGAACACACAGAGATGCAATGCTGACCCAAATATGTTGAATCTTCATTTTATCAACCAAATTGATGCTGCACATGCAAGAGAAAGTTAGTGTGATGTCCAATATGATGGAGATGAGCCCTAGGAGCTAGAAGACACATGAAATCAGGCCTACTTCATTGTTGTTCCTGTAGATCCAGTTGAATATCTAGGACACTTTCACAACAGTCCCAGATATCCAGTCATGGAATGTTGAATCCAACAAGCATTCAGTTGGATATGCCTTCACCAAAAATGTGCCACATACTCCTCTTGATCCAGTCAGCACTTGGAATCCATCAATCCACATCAGCTCATATTTTCAAGTGTCATGTGACTTCATTTTGACTTTTTTTGCCTTGGAAAGTGGCTCTGTCATGTACAACCAAATGGGTATCCATTTTGTCCAGATTCAATGTATTTGTAAGCTGTATTTTGTCTTTTTCTATCAAGACAAATGCAAATCCAAAAATGTAACAAACTGTTGTATCTCAGTGAATGCAATGTAATCTAGACCCTTGGTGTTGAGTAAGTCTCCATCGTTCATTGAAAAACTCAGTATGGTGCCTTGTCTATAAAAGGGCCATCATTTTCTCTCATTTGTAAATAAGACTTGATATTGAATTGCTAAGACTCTCCTGAATTGTGATTAATACTGTTTAGGATGAAAATGAGAGTAAGGTGTTTAGGGTTGATTTTGATGGTTTGTGTTGATCCTCCTTTCACTGCTAAACATTCAAGGACATCCAGCTGAGTAGGAAGTCTACTACAGGCCTTTTGTCACTTGGAACATAGGGGAAGATTGGAATTGTATGATTTTGTTGTTCAGTTAAGCCCAATTATGCTAAAAACCCTAATTATGCAAATTTGTGAACAAATAGACAAATTACTGAAAATGATCGCTCACAGAGATATAAAATAACAATCAAATGTGTACTAGATTTTAAAGTTTGAAAAATGAAAAAGTCGGGGACTAATGAGTGAGCGCCCTAGTCTAGTGCCACAATTTTTGTCGAGATCCAGAAACCTTGTCTGCAACCTGTTCCTACTGTTCTGGAGATTTTCCTATTGCGAGATCCGGAGGACTAATGAGCGGGTGCCTAAGTCCAGGTCCTTATTTTCTTCTCTGATCTGCAATTCTGACAGTCTGCACTGCTCTCCTACAGCTCCACTATTTATGCTTTCGCAACCTGTAACCTACAATCACAGAAAAATGGGTTGGGGGTTGTGGTGTTTAGAGGCTTGCCTCAGTCAAGCCTCGGAGAGACATTCAAGTCTTCCGAACACCATTGTTAGATAAAGAGTACATATCCCTGCGGGATAGAGGCAAAATCTAAATGATAAATGATTGAAAACACAATTGATACCACCTTGTAGTGAAGATCTCATGGGAGGAAGATAATCTTCATGCCATGAGGAGATGGATGCCAAATCTGCAAATACAAACACAAGAACAACACAAATTCTGCTCTGCAACACAATGAATTCCTTAAATCACTTTCACAAAAGCTCTTCAATAAAAAATGCCATCTAATGTCCATCTAGTTTACAAATGATAACCTAATCATGCTTATATATGCAACTACAAACATTCTCGCTAAGAATTTCGTAATTCAAATGTACTGTGTCAGCATAGAACCTAAGAATTTCATAATTCAAACTTACCATGTCAGCAACTACAACATAGAACCTAAATAATGGTCATAAATTGACACTTCAAAATTGGTCCTAACCTAAAATAGGGTAGGACTAGGGTGCGGGCGCCCAAGTTCTCCCCCCTATTTCAGGTAAGATTTATGTCAAGTGTACCCCCTAGGTCCCATTTTCCATGAAACTTCAGGGTTTTCTCATCGGGATGTCAAATTAACATACAAGATGTCGTAAATGCATTCTAAAGACTTGGGAGCTGAACCTTAAGAGGGAAAATCCCTGAAGGGTGCATTTTTTGACGTAACATTTAGCCCCCACTTTAATGTATGTATAAACACAAGGCCAATACATGCATTAAAGTACGGTCAACAAGCACAACAAACATGCCAAGCACGGAGAAGACATGCCAATCACAAAGAAGATAGTAATAGGCACGCAAAACACAGAGAAGACAGTTACAGTCACACAAAACACAAAGAATACAACATTGAAGACACGCAAAACACAGTGAATATAGTGAATGCAGTGAAGACAGTGATGATTTTTTCTTTTTCTTTTCATTTTCATATATATATGAAATGCAGATGCAAGTACAAGAAAATTAAACACACCACCCATAATGCAAGAGGGACTCATCGCCACTAGTCTTTAAGACTGCATATGGGGCAACACAAATGCAATACACACCAAACAAAACAGGCGCGCCATGCAAATCCCAAAGCATAGGAGGGACTCATCACCACCGGTCTTTAAACTATGCTTGGGAACAAACATGCAATACACGCACACTTGGAAGACACAGAGAAAATACGGCAGACAAGTGATGGAGTGTTCCTATTTCTAGGTTCATCACCATCAGGCACATTATAGGCACACACCGACGATTAGGCTTCACCACAACAATCGCTGAAGACACGCTTAAGGGTTGATTTAGTCACAGAACTACTCCCCGCCTCCACAGAGGACTTTTGAAAATGATAGGATGTGCACTCTCCACAAGAAATACACCATCCCTGCCTGCACAGAGGGCTTAAGATAAAAAGAGATGCGATATCCCACCTCCACAGAGGGCTCAAATGATTGCAAGTTGATTTCAAATAAATCTCAGAGTGCAGGAGGGACTCATTGCCACCAGTCTTTAAGACTACACCCGAGAACAAGTACATTACTAACATCTAAAACAGATAGCTTACCTTATATATGCCCCCACCTTAAGGTGGTTGATATCAGGTATCGATATCAAGCACACTAAGGTAGGAAGAAAACACATAAGGGAACATGAGCTCTCACAAAGCCCATGCCCCCTGGAGGTGACATGTACTTTACAATCGCCAAATGTTCCCAAAAACACATTCCTGCAAGAAAAGTGTTAGCGTCCATATAATCATGACAAATAACAATGCATATGGCCATTCACACAAAGAGCCAAGGTTATACTACGACGAATTCGAAGATTGAGTATAACCGTGGGGCTATACCATGAAAATCTCAAAACTGAGTGTACCCAAGGCGAGATTCAAAGACAAAGAAAGTGCACAGAGCAACAGTATTGTTATGGTTTGTAAGTGCGATAAGACAACATCAAGATCACACGGAGTGATTCTACTAGCCAAGCGTCGGATAATATATATCAACCCCATCATCATGTTAGGAACTAAGTCCAATTTTTGATTTCTTGCTAAAGAGACACTAGGTTCGCATCAGTATAATATGTTTTTCATCATCCGCCCGCTAGATAGAAACACTAGAGGAAGGGAAACAATAAATCAAGAGAGGAGAAAACAAGTTCCTTAGGGACAATTATGTAGGAGGGTGCCCCCAAGTCACCAACCACGACACTATGTTCGTAAGACACAACACACAACAGTGAAAATAGAGAAGAAACAATGTAGAATAATGATGACACAAATAGAAGAATGGTCGCAACAGAGGCAGTCTCCTGGTATCCTAGACCTTACAAGAGAATCAAGGGTCATCCCAGGAGGCCTGAACAACACATAACACATCACGGGGGAAACACATCACGAGAGATAAAGGGTTAGAAATACTTACCTGTAGGGACACCCGAGCTAGCGGTCATCACGAATTTTGATCTTTACCTTAATGGTTAAGGCTTTATCTCTTCTTCTCTCTTCCATATGTTCATGAGTTTGTGAGGGTATCCTTCTAGGAAAGGTATCCATTAGTGATGGTAAAGAGGGGATATTGCCATTTTCTGTGTCAGTTATCGGAGATCTTTTAATTCTATTTGAATGAGGTTGTTGAGGAACTCGAAAAGTGCCCATTTTAGTCCATATATAGGGTGTTGGAATACCTTGGGTTTGAGGGATAGTTTGTTCTTCAATGTTGTGTGAAATTTCATTGTTTTCCAAGGTATGTGAAGGTTCAGGTAAAGATGTATGATTTGTTTCTTTTTTTAACGTGTAATTGAGGATTTCTTGAACATCAGGTGGTAAATTTTCAGTTTCAGCAGGTTGAAGCAAATGTTCGCAAAGGGAATCTGCATCATCCAAAGCATCATCCTGGCTAGGGAGAGCGGGAAGGGATGGCAGAGTAGTATGGACAAATGTATCAATGATATCTTCTTCTTGTGCCAAAATATCCTCACTAAGTGGGGTTATGTTGGGACAAGTATCTTTGTTCGATGAATCACCCATTGCTATATTACTCTCATAGGTCTCAAAAAGAATTTCCATTATGTCATCATGAAATGACGGGAGAGAGGGAATAATATCTTCACTACTACTTTCCCCATGGTTATTTTCAGACATGAAATTAGTGAGATTTTCCAAGATTGAAGGGAAAACACCCACGATAGTGAGAAAGCTTTCAAAGTAGGCTATTGTTTGAAGGATATCACAGGTAGTGCTCATGTTCATGTCAATACCATAGATGTATGCTATTTGGTGCAAGAATTGAGGATGTTTATCAGTAAATTTACAAAATTTATCATAATTCATAATGTTCTCAAATAAATCTTCCAAAGATGAATGATTAGGAGAATCCATGAATGCAAAACTATGTGCGAAAATGACCTAAAATGCTTGATTTTTTTCAACTTTTTCAATGTAAATAAGTTAAAGAAAGGTTGTTGTAAGGAAATTGATCAGGGGTAGAAAATAATATGTCTGATATCAGTCCAATAAAACAATAATATCTTTCACAACACACTTCTGATGCAAACCTAGAATGATGACAAGTTAAAACCTAGTGAATATACACTAAAATATGCAATTTTTCACAACTTTTCAATGCAAAGACCCAATAAAAGGAGTGTTGTAAAGAATTTTAGGAGGTGTAGAAGATTATAGAAGTAATATCAATCACATAAAGCCATAAAATCTATCACAACATGCTTGGAGTGCAAATCTAGGTCAAACCCTAGTGGAAATATAGTTAAAATATGTAAATTTTCACCAAATTTTAAATGTAAGGGCCCAGTAAAAAGGTGTTGTAAATAATTTTAGGAGGTGAAATAGATTATAGCAGAAATATTAGTCACCTAAAGCCGTAAAATCCATCACAACACGCTTGGAGTGCAAATCTAGGTCTAACCCTAGGGAAAATATAGCCAAAATATGTAATTTTTCACCAAATTTTCAATGTAAGGGCCCAATAAAAAGGTGTTGTAAATAATTTTAGGAGGGGCAGCAGATAATAACCCTGATAACAGTCAATTAGTGCAGAAAAATCTTTTACAACACGCCTATGGTGCAAATCTAGAGTGACGATAAGGCCAAAATCTAGTAAAATATCAAGGTTTTCAAACCCTAGGCATGGAATTTTGCAAGCAAACCACTATGATGCAACACTACAATTAGAAATTATTTTTAATGAGTGTTTTAAAATGGTAGTAAAATTTGAAACAAGATTTTGACTACAAACCCTAGCTAATGCAAAACTAGGTTAAATATAAAAATGCACAATTTCAAGCAATTCTCAACAATTTAAGCATGAAAATGTAATCCAAATGAATGATGAATGAAAAATTTCTATATTTTAAATCAAATATGATGATAATGACATAAATTTATTAAAATTAAATGCCAATTAATTCAAATTATATGAAAATGCAATCTAAAAATGCCAAATTTTTCCAATTTTTCCAAATTTTCAATTGTTTTTATAAATTTTTAAATGCATAAGATGAATAATGATATGAATGAATGAAATACGTGTAAATATGAAACACAACACTCAGCAAGGTGTAAAATTTATTAAAAACACGGGTTCACCAAAATGTTTAGGATGAAAATGAGGGTAAGGTGTTTAGGGTTAATTTTGATGGTTTGTGTTGATCCTCCTTTCACCACTAAACATTCAAGGACTTCCAACTGAGTAGGAAGTCTACTGCAGGCCTTTTGTCACTTGGAACATAGGGGAAGATTGGAATTGTATGATTTTTTTGTTCAATTAAGCCCAATTATGCTCAAAACCCTAATTATGCAAATTTGTGAACAAACAGACAAATTACGAAAAATGATCGCACACAAAGATATCAAATAACAATCAAATGTGTACCAGATTTTGAAGTTCAAAAAATGGAAAAGTTGGGGAGTAATGAGCAGGTGCCCTAGTCTAGTGCCACAATTTTTGTCGAGATCTGGAAACCTTATCTGCAACTTGTTCTTGTTGTTCCAGAGATTTTCCTGTTGCAAGATCCGGAGGACTAATGAGCAGACGCCCGAGTCTAGGTCCCTATTTTCTTCTCTGATCTATAATTCTGATAGTTTGTACTGCTCTCCTACAACTCCACTTTTTTTGCTTTCGTAACCTGTAACTTGCAATCACGAAAAAATGGGTTCGGGGTTGTGGTGTTTAGAGGCTTGCCTCAGTCAAGCCCCAGAGAGACATTCAAGTCTTTCAAACACTGTTGTTAGATAAAGAGTGTGTATCCCTATGGGATAGAGGCAAAATCTAAATGATAAATGATTGAAAACACAATTGATATCACCTTGTAGTGAAGATCTCATGGGAGGAAGATGTTCTTCATGCCATGAGGAGATGGATGCCAAATCTGCAAATACAAACACAAGAATAACACAAATTCTGCTCTGCAACACACAATGAATACCTTGAATCACTTTCACAAAAGCTCTTGAATAAAAAATGCCATCTAGTTTACAAATGATAACCTAATCATGCTTATATATGCAACTACAAACATTCCTGCTAAGAATTTCGTAATTCAAACTTACCGTGTCGGCATAGGACCTAAATAACGGTCATAAACCGACACTTCAAAATTGGTCCTAACCTAAAATAGGGTAGGACTAGGGTGCGGGCACCCAAGTCCTCTCCCCTATTTCAGGCATGATTTATGTCAAGTGTACCCCTTAGGTCCCATTTGCCATGAAACTTCAGGGTTTTCTCATCGGGATGTCAAATTAACATGCAAGATGTCCTAAATGCATTCTAAAGACCTGGGAGCTAAACCTTAAGAGGGAAAAGCCCCCAAGGGGACATTTTCTGACATAACAAATACAAAGCAGATTTTGTAGGTTGCTGAGAATTTGCGTATTGTGTTATCTCTTTTGGTTTTCATGGTTCATATCAATTTGAAGTTACTTAAATGTGTTTTTGCAATGTTGGATGAATGTTAAAGATATTTGATGAATGCTTTGGTCCATACTATTAGTATCTTGCTAATTGTAAGTTGTTGTGTATAGTTAGCTTGGGCCTTGTTATTGAATTTAGTTCGATTGCATTTCATGAATTACGCTGTGCCATTTTCTAGGTGTTTAATGAATGAATGTGATATGAAAATCATTAGTCTCATGGATTGAAGATTGCATCATTTTCTGCAAAATTGTGGTTTCCTAACTTGGTTAAACAGGAGGTGGTTTACTAAAAGCATTTGTCTATCTGCAACATTTCATCTAGTTGTAATTGTCACTTAGGATTTCACATCTCCTCTAAACCCTTTACCTTTTGCATTTTATTTTAATTAGACTTGTTAGATTTAGACTTTGAGCAACATCTACATTGTCAAATCTGCTGAGGATATTAAAGGGCAGCTTGCACACTTTGTTGTAATAGTTTATAAACCCTATCATTGCATGTAAGTCCCCTTAGTTGGTACAACTGAAACATTCCACTGAAGTTATTCCTACAAGCTAAGACCTAGCTGTATAAACCTTGGGGTAGTCTTGTCTAGGATAGGATACCTTTTCAAGAGAGGTGAGATACCTAATATCTTACCTGCGTTGTTGTGTGCTAAAACCACCATTAACAGGTTTGATTAGGGACACAACTATTCACTCCTTTGTATCAAATTAAATTGAGACTAGTTTAGCTATATAAAAATACACTCTCTAAATATATTTTTATCTAGTATCATTCAAGTGCTAGCCAAAAGCATATCCTAAATTAACCCTAATTTTAAAAGTTAAACTTGGGTTTGATTAGGGACAAACTTTTTATCAAATTAAACTAAATTAGGTTTGATTAAGACACAACTATTCACTCCTTTGTATCAAATTAAATTGAGTAGCCATATAAAAATACACTTTCTAAATATATAATTAACTTTTTTTTATCTAGTACCTTTCAACCATTGCTAGCCAACAACATACCCCTAAATAAACTTTAATTTTAAAAGTTAAACTTTTGGATCATGTTTTAGTTGAATGGGGTGATTAATGCTACTTATTAGGTGAGACATGCTTTCTTAGCCACATGGCCCCTTTGATTTCCTAGCAACAATGTACATGCTAGGTAAATGAGAGATCAAGCACTAATAGAACACGGTCACTACAAGAAGTAAAACACTTTGACAAAAATGAGCTATTGATCAAGCAAGAAATAATAACAAACAACAATAATTGCATATATTAGGAAGGAGATTCAACCATACTTATCAATATTGAATCCTAAATCCTACCAAAATGTTGCCCTCTCTGTTCTTAATAAAATTGAACCATCACTCTCCTCCTCCTTTGCCGCCCATTTTCTCTTACTTCCTCCTTTTGTGGAGGACCTTATAGCCCCCTTTGAAGACAAATGAAATTAATCTTGTTTCTCCATATTTGGAGTTTTTGGCATTGCTTAAAATTTTAATGGTTTTTTGGAATGGAAGCTCTAGTCTAAATGTCAATGGTCATTAATAATATCATAACTTGGCCATAACCAACTAGATAGTGAACACAAAAAGTAATTTAAAAAATGCTCTCATATTCTCCCACATGTTTATGTTACTGTAGATATATTAATGCACAACACTTGTCTTTGTAGTGAAAGAAAAACTTAAGTTTGCTTTGCAATAGGTGTTGGCCTAAAGGGATAACAGTTCCATGTAATGTCATAAGTATAGATAGTCTCTTTGTAGATAGTGTTTGGTCATTTTTGAATTTCTTCATTCAAATTGCAATTTTTTCAATTTCTTTAGATAAATAATATGTCATTTCCTAACAAACAAACTCGCTATCTTGTTGACTTGTTTTAGTTTGTATTCTGAATTTTCTACATAATTTTGTAGTTTATCATTTTTCTTCTTTCCTTTGGGCACACATTAATTAAACATTTTATATTCTTAATGTGCAACACCCATAGCAAATATTAATCATTTCATTCTACTGACATTATTGAGAACAAACAAAATTGGATTTCTTGCAACATTATTAAAATAAGTAATAATCATTACTTTAAATTATTACTTATGATTGTATTAATTTTTAGGTTTTTGTTTCATTGTTTACTTGATCTTTTAAGAGAATTGTAAACATAATAGGCTTTATCTTGTTACAACTCTTATGGTTAGGATTTTCCCAGACATGACATACATAGGTTTTTAAAAAGTTTCTTGTTCACCCTTATGAATACCAATTAAGCTATAATGTCATGAATGGATGTCTTTTATGATGGAGAACCTAGGTCTTTGTTACCTTGCGGAACCATTTTTTTCTTCACCTTTTAGTTGGTGTAGTCTATTGTAAAATGGTGTGTAAAATTTTATGTAATAAGTCGATTTTTCTAGTCTCAAATGAATGTAATACTATGACTAGGAGCTTTGAGGTATTTACACCATCTTCTTATGCCTACTTATCATTACATGTTACCTTTTTCTTATGTTAAGTAATGCATGCAATTGTTATTAGGAGCTTATGTTACGTTTTTAGGTGGAACGGACAAAATGGTTTAATGGAGCCATAAGCACTTAAGAATTTATAGTATAGTTGTTTCAACATTTTAATTGACTTCTTATAGCTTGATTTGAAGTATTATATATGGAGTTAATAATAAGTTGGCTATAAATTAATTTTTTTATACTTTTGTATTGTAATTGAAATTTGTTAGTAATGTGGACAATAATGGTGATATACAATTTTAGGGTTTTTAAAAAATTGCATTATTACATATATAATTAATAGTTGAGCATCTTAACTTCGCATCTTTAAAATTATATATGGTAATTTTAAATTATTCCAAAATTTTTACAATAGTTTACTTGGCAAGGTTGTGCTTATGATTAAGGTTTCAAATCCACATCATCAAATATGATGGCGCATCAACTTGCTTTTTGTTGAGGTGTCCAAAAAGACCCCAAAAAAGGGTACACTGATAGCTGTGAATTAAGTCATGTTTTGTTGGTGCACCAATGTGGCATCACATGATTTGTTGCTTTTTAGATCTAAATAATACATTTCATTCAATTATAAGTAATTATGGTCAGCACTAACAACTTTGAAGTCACAACTACTAGTTTTATACTTTTAAAAATATTGGGCATTAAATCCACAAATACTATCACAACAATTGGAACATGCTCAACTACTAGGTCCTCTCCCCTAGTTTTTTCCACCAAATCTTATAATGGTAAAGATTGGTTAGTCATGCACTTTGTCCTTATTCTAAAACAATGAGGCAGTGAAGATAGAATGACACTTTATTATGGAATGTACATTGTATGAGGATATCCTAATCACTACAGAAACACCCTGAAAGTTGTTAGTTTAAGTGAGCTTTTCGAGGAAGCGAAGATTGGCAAAACTATTGATTTGTTGGTCAAGATTTATAGTAGGTGTCGAGAGGAGATTGAAAATAACTTAGGGCTGCGTCTCTTGATCCCTTAGACCACTTGGTCTTGTGAACATCATTAAAACTCTTTCATTCATTCATTATATTTTAAACTTATTTTTAATTAGAATGTTCCTAATGTAATGATTTAAATTTTTAAGATTTAAAATTCAAATTTACACCTTACTAACCTTTTCTTTCTAACAATTATATATTTGTCTTGATTTCTTATTATTATATATATATTGTTGTATTTAAAAAACATAACTTATAATTAACTAATTTTCAAACATATGACAATAACTACTATCTAAGACAACTTAACCAAATCTAACTGATTTATAAATATATTGCAATGAAAAAGACTAAGAGCTATAAAGTTCCAAAAAAAAAACACTAGAATTCTAATGTGAAACGTATTGTTGGTAAGTGTTCCATCTTAATAATTGCGTGGGTCCCATTTTGAATGCAGTTTCATTAAAAAAACGGCACATTCTACGAGAAATGGAAAGAAAAGAAAGGGACATAGGAGAAAGACAGAAAGGCTTGCAAGCTGAATAGCTGAATTGCAAACGCCAAACGGAAACTTACTGGGTGCCATAAAAGTGAGTGCAATGGTCAAAGTAAATTGGAAGTTGGGAAGGCGTATAGATGACACGTGGCCATGACTGCACCGGATATTCCACGCTCTGTATTTTCAATTCACGCGACATTACGGACTCAGATTCTACTCACAATTCACACTTCCTCAAACGTGACTTTTATCGTCTGCTCGACCGACGCCAAATTATTTGACGGTAGTCTGTTATCTGTCAGAAAGAATGCAGACAGAAATTCCAAACAGGGGGAGAATAAATATATGGGCTTGGAAGCGTTCTATATGTTTGTTTCTCGCTCCGGGATTCGAACTCGAGACTGGGAGGTGCGCTTACGGCGTGGAAACAGTAGGGTTTTTCGAGCCTTTCGCGAAAAAATGAGTGAAGTGGCCTAGGGCTTGAGAAATTTAGGGTTTTTCCATTGGTTTTGTGGAAACTTTTCTGGGGTTCCGGGGTTGGATTTGACAGTTTATGGCCTCTTTTACAGTACGTATCTTCTTCCAGGAGGAGGCCATGTGATGTGCGATTTCAGAAGTTAGGGTTTGAATGCGCTTTTTAAAAAACAAAGCCATTCGGGGGTTTCGAGGTTGTACGGTGAATGTATGCCAAGCTAAGTCATAAGGTTTCCCTGAGGCTTCAAGATATCTTCTTAAATCTGTGGCCTGAAGCAGGGTTTCCATGTCCTGGTAGTTAGTTTTGAGGTGAAGGTACGTGTTATTGTGTTCTCAGGATTTGTTATTGTCGAAGAATTTTCAGCGTTTGTGTTGAGTTTTGAAATGTGAAGATCCAGGGTTTTAAACTCTCGAGGCAATGCACTGGGTTCCCTGAAAAGTTTTCATGTTCTGCGCTGGCTTTATGTGCTGTTTGCAGGTTTGGTGATCCTGGGCAGGGGTTTTTGCCCGACATTAGGGTTTCATTGATTTGATTTTTATTTAGTGATACTAGAGGTTCAAAGGCAAGTTCCTGATTAAGCTTCCTCAGTTGGAATCTGGGCTGGTAGAGAGGTTTACACTTACGTGATCATCATGACCTGTGCATTGCAACCGATTGCAGGAGGAAATACCCCAGCCTCGAGAATAATGAATGCCCAATAGTCTCACCTCAGCATTTTTGATAAGAAGGCTTGCCATACCCAACCGGTGAGGTCGTTGGCTGACGAGTATGGGAAAAAGTATTGGCCTTTTCTTGGCTAAGGTTATTGTTTCTGTGGTTCCGCTGCTGTTTCTCTTGTTGATTCAAGGCAGTGCAACTGAAGTGGATATTCAATGCCTGAAAGCTTTAAAGAGGAATTTGATTGATCCGAACGACTATCTTTCTACTTGGAAGTTTGAAAATCTCTCTGAGGGGACTATCTGTAACTTTGTAGGAGTGGACTGCTGGCATCCGAACGAGAATAGGGTTTTGAACATCAAGCTCCCTGGCATGGGTTTCGAGGGTAATTTTCCTATGGGGTTTAATTATTGCACCACAATGACAGGGCTGGATCTCTCTGATAATAAATTTACGGGGAATATCCCTGCAAAACTTCCAAAATGGATTCCATATCTGACTTCCTTAGATCTTTCTCAGAACAATTTTGTAGGCCCAATTCCGCGGGAGGTTGCAAACTTGACGTATTTGAACATACTTCATCTGCAAAGTAATCAGTTGACCGGCCAAATTCCCTGGGAACTCACCAGGTTGGAACGACTCAAGGATTTTAATGTAGCGAACAATCGGTTATCAGGGCAGATTCCTACATTTTCACATAAATTTGAAGCTGCTAACTTCAATAATAACAGTGATCTCTGTGGATTTCCTCTGAGGAATTGCAATGAGTCATTGCCTGCTAAGAAAACAAGCCCAGTTATTCCTACGGCTGCATCAGTTACTGGTGTTTCAGTTGTGTTTTTGATTGGATATTCCGTCTGGTGGTTCTTCATTCGGTCAGAGCCAAAGGAAATTGTTTTTACAGATGAAAGCAAATGGGCTGAGCGGATCAAGGGTCGATCCAGTAAGGTAAGGATAATGAGTTTAATAAATGATTTAGGTCACACTAATCTGAAAACACACTAGGGCCACTTTACAGTCCCTTGACTTATATTTTCTGAACTGAGAGGCAAATATACATATAATCTTATTCTCTTATAGAGATGCAGGCAAATTTGATTCAAATTCTAAATTTTTTAATACCAAATGCTTTTTATTAATCTTGATAATTAAGGTAGATACTTAATGGAGAAATTTTGTTTTTGCTCATTTACTATCTAAGCTCCGTATAGATTACTTGCCAAATTTTTGTTTAGGGTTACTGAAAGCTTTCATATTGAATGCTTGGTATTAATTTTGGTAGTTAAGGCAGATTGTTATGGAGAGATTTTGTTGTTAAGAGTCTGTAATAGCTTAGTTCCTTAGAGGGTAATTATCTATCTTTATAATTTCTTTTATGCTTAAGGTAGATATTTCATTTTCGTTTCTGCCAATGTAAAGTTACCTGAAGTATTTGTTTATTGTTTTGCACCTGCTTTAGGTTTCCATGTTTGAGAAACATGTTTCTAAGATTAGTCTGGCTGATCTTATGGTGGCCACAAATGAGTTCAGCACAGAAAATATCATAGGTACAGGAAGAACGGGCACAATGTATAAGGCAACGCTACCAGATGGTTCTCTATTAGCAATCAAAAGGTTGCAACCATCTGCACAGACCGACAAGCAATTCAAGTCTGAAATGATTACTCTGGGCCAATTGCGTCACCAAAATTTGGTTCCACTTCTTGGCTACTGTGTTTCGAAAGGAGAGAAGCTTCTGGTTTACAGGCACATGCCTAATGGAACCTTGTATGAAAAACTGCATATTGTTGAGTCAGATGGTACAGATGGTAATATTATAGATTGGCCCAAAAGGTTAAAAATAGCAATTGGTGCAGCTAGAGGACTGGCTTGGCTTCACCATAGCTGCAATCCTAGAATTATTCATCGCAATGTAAGTTCTAAATGCATATTGTTGAATGAAGATTATGAACCGAGGATAACAGACTTTGGGCTTGCTCGGTTGATGAATCCTGTAGATACCCATCTTAGCACATTTGTCAATGGTGATTTTGGTGATTTGGGTTATGTAGCACCAGAATACATGCGCACCTTGGTTGCCACTTTGAAGGGGGATGTCTTCAGTTTTGGGGTTGTTCTTCTAGAGTTGGTTACTGGACAGAAACCTGTTGAAGTTGAAAATGTACAAGAAAGTTTCAAGGGTAACTTAGTAGATTGGATCAGTAATCTTTCAAAACATGGTAATGTTCAGGAAGCCATCGACGAAGCTTTGATTGGAAGGGGATACGATGATGAGCTTCTACAAGTGCTGAAGGTGGCTTGTAACTGTGTTCTTTCTCCACACAAGGAGAGGCCCTCTATGTATGAGGTCTACCATCTGCTAAGAGCCATTGGTGAGAATTACAACTTTTCAGATCAGAATGATGATATACCTTTTGTATCAGATACAGCTGAGCGTGATTACTCAAATGAGCTTATAGTGGCAATCGACCCAAAGTGAAATTTGGCTACAGCTGTGGGTATCTCTCAAGAAAGTCTTTGGCAAGTGGCAAAGATGACTCGGATTCTTAGCTGTACATTTCTGTGGGAGCTGAGCTACGGCCTTAATACAATGATGGGTTGATAGTCTGCTACCTCCTTTCAAAATGTCTGATAACCAAAATTAATCTCAAAGAGTTATCGTTACCATCATGAAAAGTGTTCTCATCTTTGCAAGAGAATATGAATGGCTTCTTGAAACATGCCGGAGGAGTCATTGGCAGATTATTATAACTTATATATTCTAGTAGTTCTAGGTGAATTTTGTTGGGCAATAGACCCAAGGTAAGAAAATAGTTGTTTTCAGTTCTGTTCTAAATTTATCATCATATGATTGCAAACTTGTACATCTGTTTCTAAAGACAAGAAGCTTGTTTGGAAATTGGAACTGATTTGTCAGCTAACAAGTTGTACTCATGACAAGCAGCGATATATGTGTGGCAATGCAAGTACATGTTCGTGCCAATGCTCCTAATTTTAGGAGGAAGATATCCATACATACAGATAAATTATATCTAGATTCTAGACATTTGGCATGTCTTGTCATGCCTGCGTCTATTGGAGGCTTCTTTTATATTGTCTTGCCATAAAATGGGAGAAGAATGTCCACAATTTATTGTTGTCTAGATAAATTATATCTAGACATTTTGCATGTCTTTTTATGCCTGCATCTATTGAAGGCTTTTTCCATACATGGTCTGGCCATCGAATGGGAGTGAAGGTTTGCCCAGAGTAGTTAAAAGACAATATTGAGCCTCTAGAATTATTGCCTGATTTCTTTTTGTACATTACCTGATATGCCTGCATCTATTGAAGGTTTTTTTTTGTTTTGTCTTGCCATAAAAATGGGAGATGAAGGTCCATCACTGTATCTTTGGGTCTAGATAAATTATATCAAGACATTTTGCATCTCTTTTTATGCCTGCATCTATTGAAGGCTTCGTCCATTCATGGGCTGGCCATAAATTTGGATGAAGGTAACATCACTTTATGCCTTTGCCTAGAGTAGTTAAAAGACAACATTAAGCCTCTTGAATTTTTGCTGTATATCTTGCTATGCTTTTGGAAGTACACTTCTCACATTTTGGGGTCAGGTCAATCAGTAAATATGATGCAACTATGGTCCACTTGACTCACGTCCTTAAATTGGATTATATTGGGGAATATTACTCAAATGCCCATTCTACTGAAAAAGTTAAAAAGTTCTGTATTTTGTCACATATTTCTGTCAAAAGGAACCAGCAACGAGTGTCTATGCTGGATATCTTGCTGTGCTTTTGGAAATACACTTCTCACATTTTGGGGTCAGGTCAATCAGTAAATATGATGCAACTATGGTCCACTTGACTTACGTCCTTAAATTGGATTATATTGGGGAATTTTACTCAAATGCCCATTCTACTGAAAAAGTTTAAAAAGTTCTGTATTTTATCACATATTTCTGTCAAAAGGAACCAGCAACGAGTGTCTATAAGTAGGATTTTTTTCTCGTCTGTATTTGCAAAATACCCAACAAGTGCAGAGGAGGCAGGCAACCTGATTTTTAATAGACACCATCTTGTTGTAAAGTCGGGAGTTTTGTTTTCTGTATTTTTGTCTAAGGTAGATACGTGCGTGTTGCTTTTGAATGGTACAAACATGATAGGCAGGCTACATTATTTTTCGTAGTAGCGATTTTATTTCCTGAGATCTTTTCTAAGCGGGTGCAGAATGCATTGTAACTATTGTATAGAATAGCTGTCATATTATTGAGCACAACTAATGTAAGTGAAGAATGTAACGAACTTTTCTACTCTGACAAAATAGTATAACAATCTAGACAAAGGCAAGTCTTTTTTCATTTTCTTTACAGGTGGCAAAATTGCCTTCTGCAGTTAGGGATGTCCAATCTATTTCTTTCGAACTTTGTTTTGACCACTGTCTTGTTTCGCAGTGCATTCACATAAAACCTGTACATCATTCCAATTAAACCTCATCGTCTGTTTAAAACTGATTGTGTATTTGTTTTTGGTGTAGTTGTTATTACTCCTTCCGAACTTTGTTTCACCACTACCTTGTATCACACTCTGCATGCCAGGAAGTAGTGGAGTACAGAAACATTTGCGTGGATCAACACCATTTGTGTCCAGATCATTTTCATACATTGATGAAATATTACTATAGTAATATTGGCATGTATTCATAAATTAGTAATAATGAAAGTATCAAAATAAACTAGTGTCCATAAGATAAGATTATATGTTAGGTTCACTTTCATTGACATTTTGATGGTTGGATGTGACTGACACTCATTCAGCTTTCAATGAAATGTAAAGGAAAATAAACTTACCCTAATCCAACAAAATGCACACTAAATAAACCTACACTACAATATCCAATTAAATGCATACACAAGCATAAAATAACCTAGATTACAATATCCAATTAAATGCATACTAAATAAACCTAGATTACAAAATCCAATATCCAATTAAATGCATACTAAATAAACCTAGATTACAATATCCAATTAAATGCATACACAAGCATAAATAAACCTAGATTGATTGAATGACCAGTTGTGGGAGTGATTAATGCAGGCTTAGATGCTAAGCTAGGAAATTAAAAGCAACGGATAAGGGGAGTTTAGCTCCAAGAACAAAGATGAATATTTCTGATGTATTTTAGGAATTTGATTATCTTGGAACTGGAGTTGGATCGATGCTATATTTTTTTTTGGGTTAGTCGCTGATTTGGAACAATTTTGTGGCCACAAATTTGCTCTATGGGACAGATCTAATATTGCGATTTGTGCACTTCTGCTCTTTGGATTGCTGAATTCATTGATGTTTGCTCTATTTAAAAGATTGGTGGTATTTAAAAATAGCTTTAGATGGTTGTGAATGGTTAGGGAACATGTTCTTCTAGGTCAACCTTCAGAGAAGATTGATTTTACAGTCGCGCCAAGGATTGGTAGGCCACAAGCAAGCGTGTACATGTCCTAGCTAATGCTAAAGTACATGAGCGAGGATGATAAATAGGTGCAATTGAATGCCTTTAAATACAAGGACAAAACAATAAATTATGCCAAACTTGTGTTTAGTCCACTCATAATGGCTAATAGTGAAATGTTCGAGAGTCAACGAACTTGAAATTTAAAACTTCAAATTTGAGGGGTTAGATCTATGGACGTGAGATCTATCTTGCACCTATTGATCCCACACTTGCCAGTTTAACTCAGGGTAATAAAACGATAAAGTTGTGCATGAAATGAATGTATAGATATAGGAGGTGCAATAACAATGGAACACATAGGAGGATGCGCATAAATGGAGAGAACATGATTGGAATTTGGGAGTGTGTAAATAGAGATAGGTGAAGGCCTATTGAATGAGGCCTACTTGGCACAATATTGCACCATTTGTTGATATGTAATTGCATTAAGACATTCTCTCAAAATGGGTAAAAAATTAAATGAGAATTGACACAGATATGCAAATTTCACCATTACATTTTGCCACTGCTTAGAGATGCATGAGATACCTAAAATGATCTTGTATCTTGAAGTATATGGTACTCATAAACATAGATGTAAAGTCAATATTTAGACAAAAGGATACCCATGTCCATATAAAGAATGAACACAATTCAATGTCATCTTGTGTGTTCATCCTTTGGCATATGCGTTCCATGGGAATTTGCAAAAATGTGCAATGAGTACCCAAGTGAAAATTGGGCATAAAATACAAGCTTGTTTAATAGTCTAGATTTCCCCAATGCAAGGATATGGCAATGGAAGCTTAATGTGAAATGGGGAAGGCGTGATGCCCCCGATGTAAAATTATGGCAATGGAAGCACAAATGCTTTGGGGAAGACAAGATGTGTAGATGTAAAGGATATGACAGTGAAAGCTCAAATGGTATAGAGAAGATATGATGCTCCCAATGTAAAAGACAACTCTAAAAGTGTGATATGACAATATAGAACCAAAGATAAAAATATAGGCATGCGGCTAGGTATGGTAATTATCATAAGCATAGGCATGTGGCTAGGTATGGTAAATGTCACAAGCATAGACATGATAACTATGTGAACAAGCATGAGGGTCATAAGCAAAGCATCACAGTAAGCATAGAAATGTGTAGTAAGCATGAGAGACACAACGCAACATGAGAAACCAGAGTAAGTGAATACTATCAAAATGCATTGAAAGCATGCATAAGGATGCATAATGTAAAGTAGGTGAATGTGAAAGTAAGGTGTAAAACATAGGAAAAAGACGAGGGTAAACAAAGCATAGGAAAATAAGGAAAATGCCAACAAGCAAAAGAGAAAAAGCATGGAGCAATGAAAATGTAAAGGAATAAATGTTCCCCAAGTTGGGCAAGTAAGCATGAAACTAAAAAGAGATAATGAAATGAGCATGCGACACAACAAACAAGGTATAATAAAAATAAGCCAAGATGTAAAAGCAATAAGGAAGCACAAGACTAAAAAATGAAATCTAAGTTATAGGTATATATGCTATGGTGATGCTCATAAATCATTGAACAAACTTGGAGGTTCAATGTAATGAAATAACTTGCAAAATAGAAGAATATAATAGGAAATATACTGCAAATACTTGAAAATAATAAGCCACTTCGAGGGGGCAAACCTCCAAAAGTATTTAGGAAGAACACAATTGGTAATATCATGATCAAATAACATTCACTACCTCATATATATATCCCACTTATGCCTTGGATATCACCTAGGTTGACTTGTATACCTAATTATATCACCCAAGCCGACTTAAATATCTAAATAAGATTATAATGATGATCATATAACTTAATTAGGAGTTAAGGTAGCCACAAGTTGATTACTTATAGCCCTATGCACACTATAAGATTAAGTATCATGCCCCCCTCTCTAGAGAAGCATTGTCCTCAATGTTGATCAACTATAGATGCTTCTACATAGAATCTTCATCTTCCCATGTGACATCTTCAATCGACAAATTCTTTCACTGAATGAGATACTTGGTGATTGCTTTAGTCCTTAACTTCTTTGTGTGTGTTTGGAGAATTAACTACGGATCCAACATGATTCTTCTTTTTTAATCTAGCCTTGGTAACACTACTTGTAGAGGGATTTTCTAACCAATCACCTTTAAATTGGAAACATGAAAACCTGGATGTATCTTTGTTGTTGATGTTAACTCAATCTTGTAGGCTACACTAACAATCTTTTGTAGAATCTAGTATGGACCATAATATTTTGGTGACAACTTGTTATTTTTTGTTGCTTCAGGGACATTTGCTTATAATGTTGCAATCTCAAAAAAACCCAATCACCAACTTCAAAACTCCTTTCATATGGTGTTGGTCAACTTGTTATTTCATTCTATTTTGTGCCATGGACAAATTCTCCTTGAGTCCTAAAAATACTTGTTGATGATTCATGTGGTCTTCCACAACTTGAACTCTTGGTGTCACCTTCACTAATGCTATGATAATGCCTTAAATATGGTTATTTTTGAAGAACTATGGAAGTGTTATACCACCATTTTGCTAGTGGTAGCCCATCCACCCATTGAGACTGCTTACCTAAAGTGAAACAACACAGATACCCTTCCAAGCACTTATTGACGACCTCAATTTGCTCATCTGATCAAGGATGGTATGAAGAGCTACGAGCCAACTGAGTACCCAAACAAGAGAATAAATCTATCTAAAAGTTACTAGTAAAGATATGATCACGATCACTAACAATAACCCTTGGGGTACATTGTAACTTTTATATATTCTCCATAAATACTTTTTCCACTGTACTTGCTATAATAGGATAGGGTAATACAATAAATGGACATATTTGGTGAAGTGATCCACCACTACCATGATGACACTTTTACCTTTAGATCTTGAAAGCCCTGTGATGAAACCCATGGAGACCTCTTCCCACCGCTAGCTAGGGATAACTAAGGGCTACAAAAGACTAGGTGTCTTAATTGTCTCTCCTTTATTTTTTTGACATACCAAACATTCTACCACAAATGTTTACACATGATGTTTAATTCTTTCCCAAAAGAAATCCTACTTGATTTGATGATATGTCTTTAAAAATCTTGAATGACCCCCAATTGGAGAAACATGAAACTCTTTGAGAATCTTATGTTTGAGGGTGGAATTTTTACATAAGTACAATCTCTCTTTATACCATAAAGAGTTTCCCTTCCAACAAAACTTATCTGAAATGTTGGGATAATTTTACAATTGTTGAATGAGATTCCTTATAACAATATCATTCTACCACTTGTTGTGTGGTCTCACAACACGCCCCATTTTGCTTTAGCAAAACAGGGACCCAACTTTTTGCTTTGCTTGTGTATTTTCCTTCTTTGGGTGGTATGGTAAAATGCCATGTTCTAATCCATGGTCAAAAGTCAAGTTCAACAAATTTCCTAGCAAAGGTCACCAATGGATAGAGAATTAAATTTTGAGCAACTTTGCCTTTTACATCATGTTGAAATTCATTGAAATGAAGAAGTTATGCTTGGTCAAAGTTTTGGTTTTATGCCTTTTATAGTTAGTTGAAAAGTTAAGTCAAAAGGGAAATTGGGAAAATCTTCAAGAGAAAAACCTTAGACATTTTGGGAGTTGGGGAGTTCAATGTTTCACCAATTCTCTGACTAAGCAATAAAAGGAGAGAAAAAACTTAAGTCTTTTGGTTCGTAGATTTCCAACATCACTGATAAGAGAAAAACTCTTAAGTGTTTTAAAAGTTGGTGAGTTCAGCTTTTCGCCGATTCGCCGACTGAGCGATAAAAGAGAAAACTTAAGTATTTTTGCCAGTTGGCGATTTCGGCTTTTCACCGACTCACCGACTGAGCGAAATGAAGAAAGGTCAAGGTTTGCGGTTTGAACACAAAGTGTTATCAGAAAAATCTTTATTGGGGAAACTTATATTTTTAGAAGTCAGTTTGCAAGTTAGGGATTCTCGTGATTTGCCGATAACAAGGCAAAGTTCACAGTCTTGAACTTTTGTCGATAACGAAGAACAAGGCAAAGTTCTTAACTCTAAACTTTTGCCGATAAATAGCTAAGCAAAGCTAAGTTTTTAATTTTGAACCTTTGCCAATAGAGCGTTTAAGAAGGCAAGGTTCAAAATTTGGAATTTTTGCCGACAACAAGGCAAGGTTCAGAATTTGGCCTGTTTGTCAATAGGGAAGTAATAAGGCAAAGTTTGAAACTTGGAACTTTTGCCAATAAAGAGCAAAATGGGCAAAGTTCGTGATTTCAGATTTTTGCCGATAAAAGGTCAAAGTTACCAAAACGGTTTGGTTTGAGATTTTGTGAAATCTCTGATAAGAAGGCAAAGTTCGAAAAGTTGAACTTTTGCTGATAGAAGGGCAAAGTTTGTAGTCTTCACCTTTTGCCAATATAAGGGATAGGGAAAGACAACGGGCGATGGTTTGAGATTTTGTAAAATCGCTGACAAAGGGGTGATAGTTTGGAAAAGTTTAGAGTCGCTGATAAGATAGTTCGGAAAAGGTGACTTTTACCGATAGAGAGACATAGAACCATAGTTTGAAAAGGCATAACTTTGCCGATAAGGGCATCAAAAGACAAGTTTGTGAAAAGAGTAAAATTGATAATATTAACACCCAGATATACACATCTGGACCCTCTTCTCGCATTTTAAGCTTTGTTTAAAAGGGTAAATTCATCCTTACTCTTAGAATCAGGATATTCAAAGCAATGTACAGGAAATTGAAAGAGATTAAAGATGAATTGTAAGCGATTCTCCAACATAGCTAACAGGGCATTCACCTCAGCTTTGGCATGATAAAAAGGTAAGGTCTTGGCAAGCAGGTATGAATAAAACCAAGCCTCTCTTGTCATTTTCATAGGTATATTATAAATTTACATAGGTTAAGGTGAAAATTCAAAGATTAAGCCAAATCCTCAGTATTTGTATGCTGTCTTAATCCACATAGGGGGATTTAAGGTAATAAACATGCTGAATCATGGATATTTGTTTGTTGCAAGACAATAGAACTATATGAATCAAAGACTTAAAGCTTGGAGTAGATGTTCTCACATGCTGCAAGATGAAAGGTTGGACTCTGGAGATGTGTTAAGTTGAAGAAGATGCATCAGAGGTAGAGAAACTAATTAAGTATTCTCAGGGATGTTGAGTCAAAGATACTTGGAATATTCCTTTGCCAGCTGTAGTCCACCATTGATTACCAACTAGAAATCACGTGCCACACATCTTGATCGTTGATTATTCTTGATCGTTGGATCAATTGTAACTATTTTCTGGACCTTGTGCTATAAGAGGATCATGACCCTAGTTCTATTGTAAGAGAGATTGAATTATTGAAAATTTGGAGAGACTAAATTGTTGAAATTTTGAGCGCTTAGTTTATGAATTTGGCAACTTTAGTATTTCTTCTCAAGGTTCCTTCTCAAGATTATTGTACATGTATATGTTCTTTGCATACTTAATGAAAGTGAAGCTATAGATTACTTCCTGATCGTAAATCTTGCATAGTCTTCTAGTTTATTTTTGGATATGTGATTATGAATTGCTACATCCTCTTGGAGTGCATTCAAATAATTGCATATTATTATCAATTATCCTTTGAAGATTTGTGCTGATCATATGTAGCTATGGAACATCTTGGTGAAGTATGGTTTAGTTTGCTTCTTTTTATGGAAGTATCAGAATATATATGTGGATCACTAACCAAAACCAGTAATTTAAGATTTATCTTTCTAAACTTCAATCTTTTGACATTTCTTTATAAATAATTGCAAATCATGAAAAATCATAAGCAAATACTGTAGATGCATGTTGCTAGTGACTTATCCAGAGCATATACAGTGAATAAATGCAAATATTGATACATTTGAGTAATATATGCTGAGTAGATGCAAAATACAGATATATCCAGAGCATGCATGGTAAGATGTTGTAAATCATAGCAAATATATGCAAATAGGCATAAAATATCAGTGAATTGCATGCTTCAAAGCACATTCTTTAGGCAAATTTAAGATACAACAACAAATATTAGTTCATACAGGGATAATTTTACAAGAATTCATCAAAGTTAGAACAAATTCATATAAATTTGTGCAAATCCTAACTGAATATTGTAAGATTTAACATAATTGTTGAAGATATATGTAGAAATAAGGATTTTGGACATGAAACTGGTGAATATTGACTAAATTTGTAGAAATCATGAATCAAAGCATGTAAGGCCCCAGACATGGAAAACAACAAGACGCATCAACATTGAGTAACGATCAGATGGTCAAGACCTGACTCACAGAGACTTGGGATTATGAATTCACCTTGAATTCATTGTATCTTTCAAGATAATAAAGGTTTGTTTGTGAACTTTTATTCTTGTTTATGTGACTAATAACCACATCAACACCACTCTACTCTGGCTTCTTCAACCCAATCTTCTTGTAATATTGAAATGGCATACACTAAAACCTCATCCTCCATCTAAATAGTGCATCAACTACTATATTCTCCTTCCTTTTCTTATAGATGATCTCAAAGTCATAACCAACATCTTAATGACCCATTTTTGTTGCTCTTTAGAGGATAATCATTGCTCCAAAAAATATTATAGGCTATCACAATACATATTAACTTTGAAGTGTCTACCCATTAGATATGGTCTCCATTGTTTCATTGCATGAAGAATAGCTAGCATTTCCTTCTCAAAAATAGGTTTGAGTTAATCCTTACCTTCAATTGATGACTTTCAAAAGTAATGGGTCTATCTTCCCATGTGAGAACTTGTCCCATACCATTTCCTAAAGCATCACACACCATGATAAAATCTTTGGTGCATAGTTCATATCTATCAATTCAAGTTTGGCAAATATATTGCAACCAACAAGGGGTCAAATCAATCAGATTTTAAGAATTATTGGTCAAATGTATTTTAATTCACCACCAATTTATTTTATGAGGCATTTGTAATTAATATTTTTGCCATAGTAACCTACACGTTTCTAATGGTGATTTGCCTAGAATTTTGGAGGTATTTTTCAATTTATCGACATATTTGCCAATAGCATTAAAAGTTCACTATGTGTGGCGACGATATTTTTTCAATACCATTATAAATCTATGCTAATCCTAGGGCTATAATTGCCTTGAAAATTACAACATATGTTTTTGATCGTGGTCTAATTCACCCAACATTTATATGCATCGTTCTATAATCTATACAGGATTTGTGAGGCCTAGTTGGCCGTATTATTGAGACTACTATTCATATACCTTGTTTATGTTTTATTTTATTGATTATTGTGTCATGGTGTACTATTTTCATCGTGTATGGTTTATACTGTCTCATCATGATCATGGATATATATATATGTGTGTGTGTGTGTGTGTGTGGACGTTATCTTTAGAGTATAGTTAGTATTTGATGGCTTAATTTAATGAAACACTTTTAGTTATGTGATTTATTTGATTGTGAATTTTAATATTAATTGCACAAAAATGAATGCTGTCCATATTATTATTTATAAAATTCAATGAATTATTGGAAATGAGGAAATATTGATTTATTCGTAAGATATTCTAGAAATTTGATATTTATTTTTATGTTGCTTCGACTATCTTATTTCCATGATATACTGATGTTTGAAGTTGAGTTTTGCAGGTGGACAACCTAGACCTTAGTATAAGAGACATTCTCAAGACATTTATTTTGTTTGATTTCTGTTTAGCTTTGCCTAACCTATAAAGGGGTAGAAAGACATTACTCATGGCTTAATTATTTATTATTGTTTAATTTTAATTTTGGTGGTGTGTTGAGGGATAAATGATTATATTTCATTTATATTGGTTATTTTATTATGTTTGTTGAGCTATGAGCTATTTAGGAATTTGAAGAAATTATATGATATTTTGTTTTTTTTAATAACTTCCATTTGGGAAGTTGTAAGGTTGGGAGTTCGGTATTTTTATTTGGGAATATTTCATTTTGAGGGGTCTGTGCGTGAATAGTTTTTTCTTTTGGGGCTGAGAGGAAGAATTTGAGATTTCTTGGCTGAAGAAGGAATTTGGTGATGAAAGAGGGCTTGAAGGTGCATAATTTTTCGGTTGGAGTGGTTTTTTGTTGAATTGGATTCCATATTTTGGGCTGCTCCTAACTTGGACAACTAAGGTAGGGTTTTATATATTTATTTTTTATTGTTTTTGAACGCAAGTAAAATTTGTGGTTGTGGAAAAGTTTGTTGAATCTGAAATGTTGAGTTGCATTTTAGTTTTGTGTTGTTTGGTTTTGGATTTGGGTAGTGCAGGGAGCAGATCTCCCCTGAGTGGTGAGAGCCTCCCTTGTGTGGGGTTGAGAGAGACATGGAGCCTCTTTTGGAGAAATTTTGATGGATATTGTGAATAATGGTGGATGGGATGGTTGTGGTGTTTTGGGTGTGCCGTGGTATGGATGGAATGATTGTGGTGTTGTGGGTATGTAGTGGTATGGGGGTTTGGAGGAATAAGGAGATGGTGGCTATGGCTGTGAATTGAGTAAGAGAAAATGTGTTGTTCTTTGTGATTATTTTGGCATTCCCCAAGAGGGATGAGTATTCCCTCTCTCCCCCTTTGTAGAATCCGGAATGGATTCTTTGTGAGTGAGTCAGCCAATTGGGAAATATGTTTTGTTGAATGTTTAAATCTAAATTTTTGTTTCTGGTTTCAATGTCTATTTGTTTGGGTCTTGAGAATGTCTCTTGCTCGGGGGGTGGGTTTGTAAATCAAACCCTATGGTTGGGAGGAGAGTAGGACTGGGCTGTTTGTTTTGTTGCAAGTATTCATTTCCAGCCAATGAAGAAATTATGAACTTGCATGCTCTATATCAATGGAAAATTAAATCCATTTTGCAGTTGTAAATGTTGTACCATTGATGATTTTATTGAAATAAATTACTTTCTGTGATTTTGAAACCTCTATGTAAACCTGTTGAGTTGCAATTTCTATTTCATCCTCTATGTTTATGGCTGGAAAAATACCTCTGAGTTTGAAGAAATTTCATTATTTTGAGCATGTGAAATGCTTCTATGAATATGAATTGAATATAATCTCAATACCTCTATTATTTTTGTTGTTAAATTATGAACTGTTCTGTTCAGAAAAAAAAAAAAATTGTGCTGTTATGATAATTTATAGTTCTAGTTTATAGAATAAATAGAACATGTTTATATTCTGTGGTTCTAGTTTTATTGAATTTCCATAAAATATATAAAAAATTTATATGTTTTTTAAGCCATAAGGCTTCCATGGCTACCACAACTCCCTTAGGAACCGTGGGAGCCGTGGGAGCCACGACTCCCATGGAGAGGTGGCCTTGGCAAGGCTTCGGCCAAGGCCAAGCCTACCAAAGGCTTTGCCGTGGCATTTTATCTGCACATCAAACATTACTATATGCGATATGTATTCTATTATTTTAATATCATTTGGTTATCATATATATATATATTGCCATCTTTTCATTATCAAATGTATTCTTTTTGGATATATATATCTGTGTCTGTGTATAAATATAATATTATATATACACACACACATTACACACACACACACACATATATGAATGAGTATATTTTCAGTAAATAGACTTATGTCAAAATTAATTGAGTTTGATAAAATGAAATTAGGAACAAAATTATCTTGTGAATATTGATTTGATTTTCAATTCATTATGAATTTTAGATTGGCCAAATTTTAATATGATCATACATTTTAATTTGAGGAGTTAGAATTACGTAGATGAGATTATGTTCGCCAAATGACTATAGAGTAAGTTGATGTGAACTTTAGTATTATTTGTCATTATGTATGTTGTCGTTATATCTATTTGATTACTTTTCCCTTTTCATTAATGTACTTAGATTAACAATAATCTAGTAAATTGTCTTGATAGGAAATGTTATTATTAACTTAAGTTCTTTCGTTTCTCTATTTATGCAAACAAGAGGAAAACACTGAGGCACCTCCTTATCATCTAGGAGTTTTCATAAACGAATATGTAATCTTGTCATTTGTAACTTGATTATTAAATTTATTGTCTTCAATTAGTTAATTTTTAGAATTTTTTTTTGTCATTTTGTGTTCATGTCCATTCATATGGTAATCATAAGGGTGGGAATGAAATTTGGTATCAGAGCCCAGGTTACCAATACTTTAGGAATTTTGGGGTAAACTTTATTGTTTTATAACATTGCTTTATGATCTTGTAGTATGCCTCCATGATGTAGACACACTCATTCTCAACCTACGCCATTAGAATCTGTCCACCATGATGAACCTATCGATCAGGGCCCTCAGATACTCCAGACTCTACAACAACTGGTAGATGTTATCCATACTAGACTTACTCTGCTAGCTCCTACCTCACTCCACGATCAGGAGCAACCTCGTTTTGATGAGCACCGTTCTATTACCCATGAACGTAGTAGATGTCCTGATAGAGGTAGAGAAGAACATGTTGAGGAAGGGGTGGGTGAATCAAGGCATCTAGGACCCCCTCCTCGGTTTGGATAATTAGTGAACCAGGATGCACCTATTGATATTGGCAAACATATCAGAGAATTCCTCTGTCTCTAACCTCTAAATTTTTTTGAATCCATTGAGGGTACAAAGGTAGAATCTTGGCTACTAGGTCTTGAGAAATGTTTTGGACTTAAAACTTACAAGAGTAATCTCAAGGCTAGGTTGGCCATCTATTTTCTTAGAGAATCTGCTGCTACTTGGTGGCACCAGGAGGAGAGAAAAAGACATTTTTTAGTGGACACTTTTACTTGGGAGATTTTCTTGGAGCTGTTCATGAAAAGGTACATCTCAGAACATTTCAGGTAGCGAAAAATTGATGAACTTCATGATCTTTAGTAGAGAGGTCTCACTGCACGACGCACTATGAGAACAAGTTCCTAGAATTGTTGTAATATGTGGATTATATTCAGGATGAGAAGTTGATGGTTAATCATTTCATCAGAGGGATTAATCATGGCATTGCAGGTCCTGTACGTTTGGCAGAGCCTTTGACTTTGAGATATGCAATAAAGAAGGCACTTATTGCAGAGGAGATTCAACCTAAGCATCATGAGAACCATGATAATTTTTAGAATTGAGACCAATCTCTGAAGAACAACAACTTTTCTAGACCACCCTTGCCTCCAAGAGGTGGATTCACGACTAACACTTTTCCTTCTAGATTGACTCTGCAGCAGTAGGGACAAAAAGCTAAGTCTTTTCAGGGAGGACCATCTACGTCTTGGAAGGCTCCACCTTAGAGGAGAGATCAGAAACCACAAACGTAGAATGTGGGGCCAAATCATTCACAACAGATTTTTAGTGGCAGTCAAGCCAATTCTAGTCAACCTGCATTTCAACAACAGACACAAGCACCACCTAGAGGCCCTTGTTATGCATGTGGAGGTATGGGGCATATTGCTCGTGAGAGCCTGTAGAATAGTTCAGTTACATGAGGTTAACAAATAGCTTCTTCTGAGCCTATAGTTGGCGATGTGGGGAAAGCACACAGGGTTTTTACAGTAGTGGATAATCGATAGGCAGACCATCAAGCATCAGTTATAGAGACTGTTGGTAAGGTTGGTAATGTTTCTATTTCTATACTTTTTGATTCTGGGGTTACGAACTTGTTCGTATCCCCATCAATGGTGGAACAATGCAAGATGGTGGCTGTTAGGTAGGATGACAAGTGGGATGTGGAATTAGCCTCAGGGGCTAGAATGTCAATTAATTCCTTGGTTAAGGATTGTTAGTTAGGACTTAGAGTTTTTACCACTTTGGTAGATCTTTGAGTCCTTCCTCTAGGGTACTATGATGTGATTTTGGCAATGGATTGGTTGAATGCTCGTGAGGCTAAGCTGGATTGCCGTAACAAATTAATTAAGTGCTTAGATAATGATGGTAACAAGGTGAGGATTTCAGGGGTTCAGAGGCCAATGTTGCTTAGGATAATTTCTGCCAAGCAACTTAAGCAAAGTATGCGGAAGAGATGTCAACTTTTTGCTAGTTCTTTTAGTGATAGATCTAAGGATAAGTTGGAGACTTCTTTGGATCACCATCCTATTCTTAAGGAATTTAGTGATTATTTTCCTTCAGAGCTTTTCAGGATCCCGCCTCTGCAAGAGATTGATTTCCATATTGACTTGGTGCTAGGAGCACAACCTAGTTCTAAAGCTCCCTATAGAATGATGACTAAAGAACTTCAGGAGCTCAAGTGCAGTTTGAGGAACTTTTGGAGAAGGGTCATATTCACCCTAGTATTTCTCCTTGGGGTGCACCTTTCATCTTTGTGAAGAAGAAGGATGGACCACTTCATCTTTGCATTGATTATAGGTAGCTAAACAAGCTCACGGTGAAGAATTGCTATCCATTGTTGAGAATTGATGATTTGTTTGATCAAATTCAGGGAGAGAGTTTTCTCTAAGATTGATCTTAAGTTAGGATACCATCAGCTGAGGATAGTGGAAGCTGATATCCACAAAACAACTTTTTGCACTTGCTATGGTCACTACGAATTCACTGTAGTTCCTTTTGGGTTGACCAATGCCCCAACAATATTCATGAGCTTGATGAATGGAGTTTTTCGCACATTTCTTAACTGGTTTGTGGTCATCTTCCTAGATGACATTTTGATCTACTCCCACACAGAAGAAGAGCATAAGGAGCATTTACGGTTGGTATTGCAGTGTTTGAGAGAGAACTAGTTGTATGCTATTATTTCCAAATCTGACTTTTTCCAGACAAAGATCCAGTATTTGGGTCATATTATTTCAAGAGATGGGATTGCAGTGGATCCATCCTAAATTTAAGCTATCTTGGAATGGCTTGCTCCAACTAATGTTGTTGAGGTCAAAAGTTTTATGCTACCGAAGATTTGTGGCAGGGTTTTCTAGGATCGCCCATCCGGTTACTTCTCTTCAAAAGCAAAGTAAGAAGTCTGTGTGGACCGAACAATGCAAGAGAATATTCTAGATTTTGAAGGAGAAACTTACTAGTGCTCCTATTTTGGTGATTCTTGATCCTTCAGGTGACTTTGTTGTTTGCATGGATGCTTCGATTGAACCTCTTGGTGTGGTGCTCATGCAAGAAGGATGTGTGATTTCTTTTGAGTCTTGCAAGTTGAAGGTGCATGAACTCAACTATCTGACTCATGATTTGGAGCTTGTAGTTGTTTTCCATGATTTGGTCAAGTGGTGACATTTCCTTCTTAGGCATCGATTTCATCTTCATTCAGATCACTAGAGTCTACTTGATATATCTTTTCCTAGCTGAACCTGACTACTAGACATCGTCGATGGATGGAATTTTTATGTGAGTATGATTTTGAGATTCAGTACATAAAAGGGAAAGAGAATGTTGTGGCAGATGCTCTCAGAAGATGGAGGCATGCGTTTCTCTCGTTTTCAGTGAAGATGGACTTGATGGGGCATATCTTGGAGCTTTTGCTGTAGGATACTTTGTATAATGAGATAGTGCAGCTTCAGGGTCCTATGAAGGACAAGTTTGAGGGCTATTCATTTGATGTTGATGGCTTGCTTATACATTATGGTCATATTTATGTCCCTTGGTAAATCTTAGAGAGTTTGTTCTTGTAGAAACCCAAAGAACACCCTTTGCAGCACATCTGAGAGTCAAGAAAATGCATGTAGATATCTAGAAACTCTATTTTTTGGTTGGAATGTGCAAAGCCATAGCAAAGTTCATTGCCCGTTGCCTTGAGTCTCAGAGGGTGAAAGCTGAACATCAACACCTAGTTGGATTATTGTATCCTCATGCTATTCTAGAATGGAAGTGGGACATCATCTCTATGGATTTCATTGTAGGCCTTCCTATGACTGCTTAGTGACATGATGCTATCATGGTGACTATGGATAAGTTAACTAAGGTGGATCATTTCTCTCTGATGATTTCTTCTTATAATGCTGCTTTTGTGGCCAGGGTTTTCCTGAACAACATTGTTAGACTTCATGGTATTCCTAGAATGATCATATCTAACAGAGATCCAATTTTCATTTCTTCTTTTTGGACTGCCCTACAACAAGCTTTGGGTACTCAACTTAACTTGAACACAACCTATCATCCGGAGACAAATGGGAAAACAGAAAGGGTAAACCAAGTACTAGAGGATATGCTCAGAATGTATGTCATGGATTAGAAGTCCCACTAGGAGGATTATTTGTACTTGGTAGCGTTTGCCTATAATAATGGGCATCACAGTTCACTTGGCATGGCTCCTTTTGAGGCTTTGTATGGTAGACCCTGCAGGACGCCACTGAGTTAGGATCGAATCAAGGATTTAGTTGCAGTAGGACTTGAGTTTGTTTGCGAGATGGAGAGGGAGGTGATTCAGATTCGTGAGCAGTTACAAAGAGTGCAGGATCGACAGAAGCAATATGTAGATGCTAAGAGGATGGATAGAGAGTTTCAGGTTGGGGATAGAGTGTTCTTGCGTGTTTGCTCACATAAGAGTTCTATCTGATATGGAAAAGGCTCTAAGTTGGTGCTGAGATTTGTTGGTCCCTTCAAGATTTTGGAGAGGAATGGTCCTGTTGCCTACCATTTAGAATTACCACCCAACCTGTCTCATATCCACGACGTATTTCGTGTTTCTATTCTTGAGAAGTATGTGCCTGACCTATCTCATGTTCTGGAATGGGATGCTTTACAGGTGGCGCATGATGAATAGTTAACTTTGGAGCTCGTTCGTATTTTAGATCATTAAACATTAGCACTGTGAGGGCAACAGTTGGATCAGGTCAGTGTCTAGTGTGGATCGGGTCTTTATTTCCTTACCTCTTTGAGGGCTTCCAAGAGGAAGCGTAATTCTAAAGAGGGAGGATGTGAGGCCTAGTTGGTTGTATTACTAAGACAACTATTCAGACACCTTGTTTATGTTTTGTTTTATTGATTATTGTGTGATGGTGTGCTATTTTCTTCGTGTATGGTTTATATTGTCTCCACAGGATCATGGATATATATATATATTTGTGTGTGGACATTATCTTTTAGATTATAGTGTATCTGATGGCTTAATTTAATGAAACACTTCTAGTTATGTGATTTATTTGATTGTGTATTTAAATGTTAATTGTGCAAAAATGAATGTTGTCCATATTATTTATAAAATTCAATGAATTATTGGAAATGAGGAAATTATTGATTTATTCATAAGATATTCTAGAAATTTGATATTTATTTTTATGTTGCTTTGGCTATCTTATTTCCATGATATACTGATGTTTAAAGTTGAGTTTTGCAGATGGGCAACCTAGACCTTAGTTTCGGAGACATTCTCAAGACATTTATTTTTTTTGATTTCTATTTATCTTTGCCTAACCTATAAAGGGGTAGAAAGACATTTCTTTGATTGGCGGGAGTTATTTGGGTTAATTATCTTGTACTCTTGGCTTAATTATTTATTATTGTTTAATTTTAATTTTGGTGGTATGTTGAGGGATAAATGATTATATTTCATTTATATTGGTTATTTTATTATGTTTGTTGAGTTACGAGTTATTTAGGAATTTGAAGAAATTATATGATATATATTTTTTAAAACTTCCATTTGGGAAGTTGTAAGGTTGGGAGTTGGACATTTTTATTTGGGAATATTTCATTTTGAGGGGTCTGTGCGTGAATGATTTTTTATTTTGGGGTTGAGAGGAAAAATTTGAGATTTCTTGGCTGAAGAAGGAATTTGGTGATGAAAGAGGGCTTGAAGGTGCATAAATTTTTGGTTGGAGTGGTCTTCTGTTGAATTTGATTCCATATTTTGGGCTGCTCCTAACTTGGACAACCAAGGTGGGGCTATATATATATATTCATTGTTTTTGAAAGCAAGTAAAATCTGTGGTTGTGGAAAAGTTTGTTGAATCTGAAATGTTGAGTTACATTTTAGTTTTGTGTTGTTTGGTTTTGGATTTGGGTAGTGCAAGGAGCAGATCTCCCCTGAGGGGTGAGAGCCTCCCTTGTGTGGGGTTGAGAGAGGCGTGGAGCCTCTCTTGGGTAAATTTTGATGGATATTGTGAATGATGGTGGATGAGATGATTGTGGTGTTTTGGGTGTGCTGTGGTATGGATGGAATGGTTGTGGTGTTGTGGGTATGCAGTGGTATGGGGGTTTGGAGGAATAAGGAGATGGTGGCTATGGATATGATTTGAGTAAGAGAAAATGTGTCATTCTTTGTGATTATTTTGGCATTCCCCATGAGGGATGAGTATCCCCTCTCTCCCCCTTTGTAGAATCCAGAATGGATTCTTTATGAGTGAGTCAGCCAATTGGGAAATTTGTTTTGTTGAATTTTTAAATTTGAATTTTTGTTTTTGGTTGCAATGTCTGTTTGTTTGGGTCTTGAGAATGTCTCCTACTCAGGGGTGGGTTTGTAGATCAAACCCTATGGTTGGGTGGAGAAAAGAACTGGGCTATTCATTTTGTTGCAGGTATTCATTTCCAGCCAATAAAGAAATTATGAGCTTGCATGCTCTGTATCAATGGAAAATTAAATCCATTTTGTAGCTGTAAATGTTGTACCATTGATGATTTTATTGAAATAAATTACTTTCTGTGATTTTGAAACCTCTGTGTAAACCTGTTGAGTTGCAATTTCTATTTCATCCTCTGTGTTTATGGCTTGAAAAATATCTCTAAGTTTGAAGAAATTTCATTATTTTGAGCATGTGAAATGCTTATGTGAATATGAATTGAATATAATTTCAATAGAGTTGTTATTTCTGTAGTTAAATTATGAACTGTTTTGTTCAGAAAAAAAAATATATTGTGCTGTTATGATATTTTATAGTTCCAGTTTATAGAATAAATAGAACTTGTTTATATTTTGTGGTTCTAGTTTTATTGAATTTTGATAAAATATATAAAATTTTTATATGATTTTAAGCCATAAGGCTTCCATGGAAGCCATGGAGCTTCCATAGCTACCACGACTCCCTTAGGAACTGTGGGAGCTATGGGAGCCATGACTCCCATGGAGTGGCAGCCTTGACAAGGCTTCAACCAAGGCTCTGTCGTGGCCTTTTATTTGCACAACAAACATTATTGTATGCAATATGTATTCTATCATTTTAATATCATTTGGTTATCAATATACATATACATATTTATGTATTCTATCATTTTAATATCATTTGGTTATCACTATACATATACATATATATGTATATATATAAATGTATACTGCCATCTTTTCATTATCAAATGTATTCTTTTTGGATATATATATATATATATATATATATATATATATATATATATATATATATATATATATATATATATACTACTACTACTACTATCTTTTCATTATTAAATGTATTCCTTCATTGAAGGAAGAAAGATATATGTGTATCTATATACAATTATATATGTATATATATGTAATGTGTGTATATATATGAATGAATATATTTTCAATAAATAAACTTATGCTAAAATTAATTGAGTTTGATAAAATGAAATTAGGAACAAAATTCTCTTGTGAATATTGATTTGATTTTCAATTCATTATGAATTTTAGATTGACCAAATTTTAATATGATCATGTCTAATTTGATGAGTTAGAATTAAGTATTTGAGATTATGTTCATTAAATGACTATACAGTAAGTTGATGTGAACTTTAATATTATTTGTCATTAGTTATATTGTCGTTATATCTATTTGATTACTTCACCCTTTTCATTAATGTACTTAGATTAACAATAATCTAGTAAATTATCTTGATGGGAAATGCTATTATTTACTTAAGTTCTTTCTTTTCTCTAGTTATGCGAACAAGAGGAAAGCCTTGAGGCACCTCTTTATCATCTACCTGAGTTTTCATAAACAAATAGGTAATCTTGTCATTTGTAACTTGATTATTAAATTTAATTTCCTCAATTATTTAGTTTTTAGAAAATAAAATTGTGTCATTTTGTGTTCATGTCCATTTGTATCGTAATCATAAGGGTGGGCATGACAGGATTCGTCAAATTATTACTCTACCATTTTACAATTCTGCATGATTTGCCAAATATGGATTTATATAAATATAATTGAAACTTTAAATTATCTTTTACACATTTTGTTCTTCTTTGAGCTTTGGATTCAAATCATAGACAAGTTACAACTATATGCATTAGCAAGTCAGTGAAAGGCAAGTGACAATTTCTTTACTATTTTATAATATAAGATTCCTCTTGATTATTTGTAATGTCCCCTTTTGGCGCATAGCCAATTTGTGAACAATTAGCCTATTTTTGAGTTTTCCTGTAGGCTAAATATTGTGTAAGGGAGAACTCCAATGTTCTTGGAGAGCACATGTTTGCTCGGATGAGAGTTTGATTCATGGAATTAAATTCAGGAGATCTTGTGGAGCCCTATGATGTTTTCAGTTTATGATTCCAACCTTCGGTGAGCTCTCCAAACTTCTTGGAGGAGCAGACTATTTTTAGTAAGTCACCCAGTTGCCTTCAATCATTGTCCCAAGTCTTCAATATCATGTTGGTATGATAAAAATTGCATAGTTATATCATTTTGGTACTTTTTGCAACTCGGGTAAAGTATTGAGTAATTAAATAGATTATTCACTTAAGTTGTCTAATGTTAGAAATATTAAAAAGACAACTTAGTGTAATAACTCATTTTAAATGTGTTGAAATAATGAGTTTCAAGTTGGATGCCTAGGGGAAGGGGCCTTTGCACATGATAAGTTATTATTTTTCAAAAAGGTCTTTGCGAGGGAAAAAGAAATTAAGATATTTTAAAATTGGTCATTTCCCTCTAGAATGTTATAAAAAGGGAGTTGGAGCTCATTTGGAGGGTTAGCCATGATATGAATTTGCATTTTGTTTATGAAGAGAACTTGAGTTCTTGAACTTCTTGAGGACAAAAACCCTCTTGAAATTACTAGTTTCAATGGTGAAAGGTCCTCCCTAGCTGGTTATGGTGGTTTCACTATAGGTATCACATAGAGCTTCAATGGGGTTTTTATGACGAGTGCTGATAGTGAGGATTTTGATGTGGGAAGAGAAATCTTTTTACTAGTGAAGGAAGTTGAGATTTTAATAGTGATTTTGGGTGTTGTGAAGATTGTTGTGATACTGCTGAGCCATACTTTTTTTTCTAGGTTTGTTACCTATCTCATTATACATAGTGAAGTTTACAAGGCATATAACCTTCAAGGTGATTGGAAATCAATCCTAAGACTAGGGCACCTTCTTTGGCAAGGTTTATTGACTATTTAATCTAATTTTTAGAGATTTAAAATTAATTTGTGGCTAGTCGTACCCTCCTGGTGTAAGCCGTACTAGTTAGAGTGAAGAGCATGGCATTTCTAGGGTGAACCACCCTCTATTTTATAAGTTTAAATGATTGTTGGGAGGTGCCTAGATATCTTCAGCTATCATCAATCATTTGTAAGTTGAACTTTCATCTTTTAGAAGGGTTTTGTGTGATTTTGTTTTGGTGGTTAGGGTTTCAACAGTGCTGCAGAAGTATATCAGCTCTGAGATTTTAGTTATTCCAGAGTCTTCTAGTGTTTCCATAGTGTTTATGGATTCTATCTTCATCAACTTCATCAATACATTTGTGGGTATGACTTGTTGTTTTGAATGATTACTATGTTCATAATCTTGCCGTTTTGATTGCAGCAATGATATCATGTTGAAAATCATAATTATTAGTTGATATTGTAGCCTTTATATTTCATTGTATTTATTTTACATCATTACAATATATTGTGTTTGTAAACCCTAGATGGTAGTATCACCATGGGTCATTTCATGATGCATTTCATATTGTAAATTAGACAGTTCACCGCAAATATTTTATAGCATTCATGTTTCAGCCCAGTTTGACATGAACAAGCTTGCACACAATCAACCATTTTGGTTTGATGAAGCTTTAATCATTCTGCTAGTGGTTTGCATTACACGCGTTCGCTGAATAAGCATTGATAAGGTCAACTTTCTACCTCATGTGCCTCATTCTATAAATGCATTCATACACTCCATTGAATAAGTGTAGCTATGGTCGGCTTAGTCATCTAGTGCATTCATCCTTGTGTTGCATCGACCACTCCACTGAAGAAGTGAAGATAGGGTTGGCTTGCCGCCCTATGTGCCATCATGGAGCATTCTAGCATTGCAATCTTTATAGTAGTTGTGTGTGTGTTCCTAAGTACCGTATGCTCTCACCTTGCCCACATCGAGATCTTGGTGATCAAAAAGTGTGCGAACATTGCATTGACATTTATACTTGCAAAAAAAATAAAAATTTGGGTGTGCCTATTATAATGGTATCAGAGCTAGAGATCTTGGCAGCCTATGAATTTTTTAGACACTAATCTATTCATGCAATAGTCACTTCATGCATGGAAGTGACAGGGAAAGAAGATATTTTGAAAGAGAACAAAAGAGAAATCTTCAAACTCCTAGATACCCAAAAGATGATGCTTGGTCAATAACTTTAGCTGCAAGACAACCCCCTGTAGTTGAATCAACTGTTGATTCGGAGACAATGGACAGAGGGAAGGAAGGTTTAGGAAGTGGAAGTCCTCATGAGAGGATTGAGAGAAGGTTTGAGATGCCTAGTATGGAGAATATCTTGAATGACCTTGCACGTGGACAACAACAAATGATGAACCAAATTACCCAATAGCAGCAACAATTGATTGTTGCAATTACTCAGATGTCTCAAAGTATGGGCACTCCTAGAGTGCAAGATGAGGGCAGTGATAATACCAAAAATCAAATTAATGTTAACAACATTGTGAGGATAGCTACAAGTGGAATTGAAAGGCCTTTCCAATAGACTTTCATACCAGTAGAAGAAGAAGTCTCACAACCCGAAGAGGATACCCCTTGGTAAATGAAGTAGTGGCTATCTATGATGAATATCACTCTTTTGGAACATGTTTGTGGAGAGATAACCCTAAATCAATTCATGAATTAGAAAAAGGATAGAAAGAAATCTAGACAAGAGCAAAGGCCTAAAACACAACCAAAGGAGTACCAACAAGATTTGGAAAAATTAAAGCTATCTACTTTTGATGGGAGTAGGAAGAGCACAACACGTGCTTGGATACAAAGGTTGGATACTTTCTTAACTCTCAAACCCATGCCAAAAGTTGAGGCAATAAGATTTCCAACTCTTCACCTTGAAGGAGTTGCCTACGAATGGTGGCATCATGGGTTGGTTACTCAAAATCATTCTCTTATCAATTCCTATGATGATTTCAACAAGAAATTGATTGAGAGATTTGCTTAGAATGATCCTAAAGTGTACCTCTGTGAGCTAGCCCAGATTAAGCAATTTGATAGTGTTGATAGCTACATCACTGAGTTTTAGAGACTTGCTATTATGGTCCCATATATTTATGAAAAGAGGGTAGTTATGTTGTTCGTTGAAGGACTCTCTGAAAATTTGAGGGGATTGGTAAAAGCATTCAATCCTGCCACACTTCAAGAAGCTATCAAGAAGTCTCTAGATCTTGAGACAACTCACCCTAAGCACCAATATCAGAACCATCCAAGAAACCATTTCAGAAAGATTGAAATTAGACCAAAAGTTTGCCTTCTAAAATGGATGACAAAGTTATAAATGAGTCGCGAAGAAAGAAGTTATGCTTTTCATGCAAAGAACCTTGGGCTCTAGGGTATAAGTGTCTTGGAAAAGGCCAAGTTCACTATATAGAAGTATTTTCAGATCAAGAATTTGAATCAAAAAAATTAGAACAATAGGCTGATCATGAGAAGTTTGAGGAAGAAAAGATTGCAAAAGAGGTTAAAGAAGAGCCTAAAAAGGGAAAGGATAATGATGGCATCTTTGTTCAACTTGCATTTCATCCAAATAATGATCCAGTTAGGGTATGTGGTGTGTTGTGTGGGTAGAAAATTATTGCATTAATTGATACTGGAGCTACACACAATTTCATTAATGGAGTAGTAGCATGAAGAGGCCTTAAGACTGAGGAGTTCGAGGGATTCAATGTTATCATAGCAAATGGGCTTACTCTGAACATGAGTCTCCATTTGGGTAATTATGAGGTAAGGGATGACTTTCATGTAGTAAGTATTGGAGATATTGATGATGTCCTTGGGATCCAGTCGCTCCATTCCTTGGGGGAGATTAATTGAACCTACAAACCATGGAGTTCAAGTTCCAAGATAATGGTGGAATAGTTGTCTTGAGAGGAATGGTTAATGGTGCATCTCATGTTCCCACCACTAAAAAAATGGAAAAAATATTTCACATTAGCCAAACTGAGTGGACATCTTAGTGGCCAACCATGCCTATTTCCTCTTTTGAAGGAAAAGAGGAGTACTTAATAGATGTGCAAGCCTTACCAAATAAGCAAAGTGAAGGTTTTATCAGTATATTGATTGAGAAGTTTCCAAAAAGAGACTTTGAGCTTGCTAGAAATTTTAGAACAACAACAAAAATTGTAAGTTCAAAACTTATTTCACATGAAGATTTGGTAATACAAGGGGCTAAACATGATTTTCACTTATTTGATAATCCACTCTAGGGCTGTCCCACAATGTTGTGTCCCACTTATGGGACATCCTAATTTTTGCCTGAAATCACATATTTTTTAGAAAAATTAATGATTTAAGCCTTGAGGGGTTCCATCTAAATGGGTTGAATTGAAAGGAGTTAGATAAAACCTCCTTAGATTAAACCCCCTTCGATAGAACCCTCTTAGTCTTAAATTAAACCCTTGACGGTGTCTCCTGTGCACTTATCAAAATGCTGATAAAAACCAACTTTGCTTCAACTTTTGGGGGGGTCAAATGAAGTCATTTATAAATTATATTTTTTAATTATGTATCCCATTGTGTACACTTTCCAAAAAGCATAACTCTGAATAATTTAATTTTATTATTATATTTATTTTCTATTTTCTGGTGAACATAAGTTTTTCACTGAACAACAAGGTCTCTATTCCACACAAGCAGAAAATTAAAAAATAGAGAAAAAAATTCTAAAAAATATTTGTGCCCTAGGTATTGTTGTCCTTGTTTCAACAAAAAAAAGAAAATTAAATTTTGATACATACAAAACAATTTATGCGTTATGACATAAACCTGTGCCCAAATTATAATTAATCTCACTTCAAAAATTAATTAAAAAAATATGCAACAAAAAATTATGAAAAAATATCAATGCCCTAGATATTGGTGTTACAAATCTATATTTTAAAAATTAGAATTTTATCCTTTCTATAAAAAAAATTATTCATTACAACATAAACATCATTTTTTTAAAATGTTGTTTACTATAAAAAACAAGTTATTAAAAATTACATAAAAAATTCACAATTTATTTCTAAATTGTTTAAAAAAAATATATTTAGAATCTACACACAAACTCTCACAAATCACTAGTTTGCATCATCTTCGAATTTTTAATGGTTTAGTTGCTATAGGTGTCAGAAATTGAAGATCTGGTTAAAAATGCTGATTTCAATGTCCCACTTTGGGAAAAAAGTGGGACATAGTATTGTGGGCTGACCCAATAGCGTTTGAAATCATCTGTGGTTTTGCTATGGAAACTTTTAAACAATGAGACCCACCAATTCCAACTTGGCATAATTTGACCAATAGTGCAACGTTTAGAACCTATCACACCTGCCATCCCAAAATGTTGTGCGATGCGGCCATGCCACACTCGGGACCTCATATTAATAATTTAAACCTTATTCATTTAATCCTTCAGAAAAGAGATAGGGACCCATGATATATGCCAACTCATCTACTTTAGCCAATGGCACAATATTTTAAAGTTGTTAGACTGACAATGTTTAAATGTTGCAAGATTGTGCCACGTCAAACTCTCTTGCTAGGACATCAATGAAAATGATAAGAACTTTCATTTAACCTCTAGCCTATGACAACAATAGGTCTTGTTGGATGCTGAATTGGATGAAACATCTAATAGCTTAACGTTTAAAATATGTCAGACTAACAACATTCAAACATTGTGAGATCTCTCCATGTAGCTCTGAAATGCTAACTTAGATGAAAGATTCGATAGCGTTTAGTTTCATCTATATTGTTGCCATGGAAACTTTTGAACAATGGGCCCACTGATTCCAACTTGGCAATATTTGACCAACAGTGTAATGTTTAGAACCTGTCACACTTACCATCCCAAAATTTTGTGTGATGTTTCCATGTGGCACTCGTGACCTCACATTAATAATTTAACCCTTATTCACTTAATCTTTCAGAGAAGATATAGGGACCCATGATATATGCCAACTCATCTACTTTAGCCAATGGCACAACATTTTAATGTTGTTAGATTGACAATGTTTAATTGTTGCAAGATTGTGCCATGTCAAGATCTCTTGCCAGGTCATTAATGACTCTGATAAGAACCTATTTTCATTTACCCCAAGCCTTTGAGAACAATGGGTCCCACTCAATGCTGACTTGGATGAAACATCTAATAACACAAAATTTATAATATGTGAGACTAACAACGTTCAAATGTTGCAAGATCTCTCCACATAGCTCTACACCATTGTAGATAATTTCAAATCTATGCTATTCTTAGAAGTGGCTTCTGCCTTCCATTCCTAAAGATTTTGAGTCTAATGAAATCTTTTGAAAGATAGGTTAAGTACTCAGGTATTGAGTTCCACAGATAAGGGTATTGAATGCAGCAGATCACTGAACTCAGAGCAATGATATGGAAAATTAGAGATTACGATTGAAGAGATTGCCGAAATGTGTGAAGTGACACTCAAGTGAAGCTTCATTTACTACAATTAATGAGTTTTTCTTAAAAGTGTAGGTTTCCTAACTTCATTCTGCAAGTTATGATTATAAATTGAGCCCCAAGCATACAAGAAAAACATTATGGTACACCTATGAAGAAGCCATGATTGCCCTACTATTTGCAAATATTTGAACAGTTCATTGAGTTTTTCTACAAAAGGGATTAGATTTGCAGAAGGAGGTATCAAACATCAAGATGCCAAAGAGGAAGGGGAGTTTTCCTTCCAAGTCTCTCTAGGACCTTCCCCCAAAGTTCAGGGATAGTAAATCTTATGCTGCAATGCCTACATAGTCGAGGGCATACATTTAAAATGTAAGAATAGTCAAGAAGGGGAAGTGTTCAGACTCTTCTCTTTTATTTGACATTGCCATGATATTTTTGATATTATACTATCAAAGAATGCAAAGAATCTAAGATAATACGCATATGCACAAATGTTAAGTTGACTGAGAATGAGAAAAAAAAGAGCTTTTGAATAAGGGTCTAGACCTCTACATCAGCACAATATATGGTCCCAATATATGGTGTAGACCTCTACATCAATCAAATGAATTAAACAAGACCCAAACATCAACAAAATAGTGAAACAAGAAGGATTCAATAAACGAAGCAATGAATAACACAAAGCAAACCTTCCCTGAAATCGATGCTTCTGTTGTTCGCCTATCAGAATCGTCCTTTTGCTGGTAAGCGGGCCCTCAGAGAGTGCACTCTTTTAGCTTTTTGTAGGAAGTCGATGGTGAATGGCTGTGGTGATATGCAATGAAGACGAGCTTCAAGGCAACAATGGTGATCTCAAGCTTGTAGATGATAAAAGGGTGCCAAAGGCGCGCTGGTGATATTTCTGCAGAGTAACAATGTCAAAAGCCTGGATGATTAGAATGGAATGATGAAGCTTCATTTATAGACTTGGAAGAATAGGAATCAACGATTGAGAGGAGATATGAAGATCAATGGCTGAGAATGGTTGAGGAATGTGCAACCAGTAGAAATGTGACAAGTGTCCCAGCTCCATCATGAAAGAGGGGATGTGACAAAATTGATTGGAGAGTTAACTCCATTGACTGAATAGTTAACAGACTTGATTGATCAGTTAGAAGAGTGGATTATGGGATTGACTGAATTGATTGACCAGTGAACTGGGTTGATTGAGGAGTCAACATAATAGATTGACCAGTGAACTCAAATGACTAATTAGTTAACAGATTTGATTGATTAGTTAACTAACTTCTGATTTGAGAAGAAATAGGCCATGTGGGTGAGAGAAAAATAGGTAATTAAATATTAAATATATTTAATTACATGTGCAACCTGATGAGGTGGACAAGGTGAGGTGGAAAAGGTGATGTGGATTTTTGAAATTAGAACTTAGGATAGAGGAATTTGGATTAATTAAATAATTTATGATTATTTAATTGTGTAGGACATTTAGAAGAATTTTAATTAAATAAATTGAATTTATTTAATTATGGATTGGTGAATCGATTAAATAAATTTGGAATATTTATTTAATTAATAGAAGAATGGAATAAATATTTAGAATATTTATTTAGGATGAATCGTGTCATTTTTAGGCGTATACATTTTGCCCCTCTTTGATGCAATGCAGTTTACAGCGTTGCTTCAAAGAAATCGATAGTCTGATAGTGATACATGCCCCAGTTTGCCCCTGGTACAGGTTTAATGACGATAGGATGCCCCCTCGGGAGATTGGACGGGAAAAGGGGGTAAGAATCAGAGACGGACAATCTCACGAAGACGAAGGAGTTAGGATAGGCTGGAGGAAAAGGGACGCGATCAGGGACACGGGAAGAAAACGGGAGGAAAAAATGGGCACGGGAAGTAGCCACAGTCATCACCTAGCCAGAATTAGGGTTTTGGAGGCTATAAATAGGAGCTGGGTCCACAAGAATAGTCATTTGTACACTTGTTTGATCTGGATTGGAGAAAGAGAGCTTAGAGCAACTTGGAGCAGCATGGCAGCCAGAGCAGCAGACATTCCACGCGAGGAGCATCGATTTGAGCGAGTCTGTCGATTCGGGCGGCCAGCAGAGGAAGGACCCCGGTATGTGCTTCGAAAAATTTCTCTTAGGGTCGACTTTAGGTGTCATAAATGCATGTAGAAAATAGGGCAAACGGATGCGCCGAAGTGCAGAACGACGCATATGCCCCACGAAGCGGCGCTTTTGTTGTTTCACGGCGCATATGCCGATTTCAGCGGCACATGCATGAAAATGGCGCATCTGTGCATTGTAGCTGTGCTTCTGTAATTAGGCTGCGCATGTGTGATTAGGCAGTGCATCTGTGCAATGTAGTGGTGCATCTGTGAATGCCGCGCATATGTGGAATCTAGCGGTGCTTTCGTAATTTGGCGGCGTATATGTTGAGTTCTACGGTGCATGCATTGAAACTGCGCATATGTGCACTGTAGCGGCGCATATGTGTTTAGCGGCGCATATACGGATTGTAGCGGCACATCTACCAAGAAATGATGCTTTTACCACCTGTAATGGTGCATTTGCGTGGGAGAGCAAATTACTTAGCCAAATTGATTCGATTAGCGTCCTGTTTGACGCGGGAATCGATGAGCTATCTCTGAGATTGCAGGAATCTAGTCAAGAGATGTAGTGTGCTATTTTGATCAATTTGAAATGCTAAGTTTAGTTGATATAGTTCAGTAGATATGTTGAGTAGGGTATATGCGGCTTGAGATTGACGCCTTGCTTTGCGTGCTTGTAGGAGGAGATACGAGACACACTGCAGTCGAGGGAGACGTTTCCCATGCCCTTATTGTAGAGATATATGCTGATAGAGACTGACATAGTGGGCTTGGTGCCATGGGTTTGGATTATGTTTGCTTCATGCCCGAGGTGCGGGCGAACCGGGGACTGCTGACGGCTGCTGTGGAGAGATTTCACAGTGAGGACAGGACCTTTCACTTTCTGACTGGAGAGATGACTGTGACCTTGGAGGACGTTTATAGGATACTGCACTTACCCGTGGTAGGTGAGCTAGTAGAGTATGATGCACAGCGGGATGCGGGACTCGCCGAGTGCCAGAGAGTGTTCGATGATCCTGAGCTGGTTGGACAGGTCATCCCGTGGCAGGATATATATGATTGCTATGACTACTTCCCTGGGATTGTGGTTGGACTGATCGAGGGCGTTGTATGCCCGGATAGGAGATTGCATGGGTTCCCCATTGGATGGGGCAGGATCAAGGAGCAGATGCTGACTGAGGGCACCCGATATGCATGGGGAGTCTGCGTACTGGCCCATTTATACCATGACATGCATCAGGTGGTGTACCACCGCAGCACGAGTCTATCGGCTGGGGTGTTGCTGTTACAGTTCTGGCTGTGGGAGCACATAGCGGTGACCAGGCCGATATGTGTCTTCGCGAGGCAGCGAGGAGAGCCATACAGTTATGGCTATGCAAGAGTGGTTTCCTAGCACAGGCTGGGGAAGTTAGAGTACTGGAGGCATACCTTGGATGGGGTAGATGTGGTCGTCTGGCGACCATATCTAGACTGCGAGCCCTGGGATGATGAGGGAGATGAGTTGCCGTACTGCTTTCAGACCAGGTGGCTGATAGGCCAGACACGGCATATCCTGGAGAGATAGATGGTGGGCAGGGTGCTGAGACAGTTTGGGAGGAGACAGGGTATGCCCCAGGGACAGGCACTATTCGCACGGACACATGCAGAGAGGGTCTGATGGGGGCCGATGGCTTCGTACGAGGAGGCGCTGGCAGAGTTTCAGCAGACTCCCTATGTGGCATGGGATATGAGGAGAGAGATAGCAGATGCAGGGGTGACGTAGGATTATGAGGATTAGATCACTGTACACCCGTTCCCGAGATATTTAGGACCTAGCATGCTGGTGCCTCGTATTAACGAGGCAGACTCAGAGGAGGAGGGAGATGTTGGCCCAGGTTGGAGGGGACGGAGAGGAGGACGAGGAGGACGGGGTGGTAGAGCCGGAGAGAGGCAGAGACAGCGGAGGAGGATAGGTCAAGCTGAGCAGGCAGTACTAGTACAGGTAGAGGCCCAGTAGCAGATACCTCAGCAGGCACAGATGCCACCACCCCAGCAAGTACCACAACAGCAGGTGCCCCAGCCACAGGGACCAGTATAGGGAGAGGCTCATGAGAGGACTATAGCCAGCCTGAGGGGACAGGTGCGAGAGCTGCAAGCACAACTGAGGAGGGTAGAGAGGAGGCGAGATACAGACGCAGCGGTGATCATTGGGTTGACTCGCGAGAGAGACATGGCAGACGCACGGGTACGTATTATCCGTGTAGAGCGGGACACTATTGTGGCCGCTATGGGGACAGATGTAGCGAGTTCATTTTTGGTTGGGCAGGTGCAGCAGGCACAGGCACAGGTTGGCCAGTTGCAGACGCAGTTGGCACAGGCACAGATAGATCTAGCCAGAGCGCAGTCACAGGCTCAGTACTACCGAGGTTTATACCATGGGGCCATGGCATCGAGTCAGAGGGCGGGGAGCTTCAAGAGTCAGTCTAGGGCAACTCACAGAGCGGGTCCATCACAGTCAGGGGCATCCGTGATGGGTCCCCAGTAGTCAAGAGCTGGCAGTGGTGGTCCACAACAGCAGGGATAGACACATACCAGATTTTGTACATTTTGGGACATGTATCACCGTCTATTTTGGATGTATACTATATATGACACTTTGATTTCTGAGATAGATGGTGATATTGTACATTTGGACCTCTTTTACATGATGATGCAACTTTGGATCTATTTCATATGTTATGAGATGATGGTTTACTTCTATTGTATGATGTGATGCATGTGTAGACTTAGACGAGCTATATGAGACTGCTATACTAGTGGCTAGGCCAACAACAACACCCACGACCTTAGTGGCCATGCATGTAAGTATCTCTCTTCCCTCTTCTTCTGTTTAGTCTATTCTGACCTCTCTTGTGTTATCACCCACTTCCACCATACAATCTTGGTTCCTCTGGCCTCCCCCATCTCTATACCTTCAATGGAAGTACTGATTCCATCGATGCAAACCTTTCCCATGCTTACAAATATTCCAATGGTTGCACCAAACTCCCCTTTCTAATGTAACCATTTGGTATGCCCATGACTCCATTACCAACATCATTTTCACCTCCCACTTCCCAACAAACCCCTATGCCACCTCTTCCACATACCCTCAATCTACTACCTTTCTCCCCTTCCACACTAATGGTGCGTTCTCCATTGCCTCCTAGTCTCAAAGCTGTGCTCGCTCACTCCAAACAACAAGTCACCTATCCATAAGAACTTCTTCAATGTTTTCCATTTGTGGGTGGTTTCATTTAGTAACCAACCAATCTCCATCAACAAATTATGACTGCTAGAGAGGCCTATGAGGCCAAAATGGAAACTCAAAGACAAAGAGAGGATATAACTCTTACATGCACACACATAAGATCACAATATGATCTTGTGCAACAAGATCTAATGATTGCGTACATGACTCAAAATATAAACAAGCCATAGGGGCTAGTGAAACATGCAGATCACTCTGTCCACATTGTAGAAATGAGTTTAGCCCAAGCATGCCCTAAAGACAGAGTAGAGTTAATGCAAGAAACATAGAAATTTGTCACAACAAATTTCCTAAAGCTAAGAAGGAAGCTCAATAAATGAGAGTTGGAGTTGAAATGGACCAAAGACATAGTTAATCAACTTTGAGCTCAAAGAAAGGCCCAAGAGAAGGAATTGCAAAAGTTGACTTCAAAGATTCAAGCCTAGGTTTCTCTTAACAAATTTCAAGCTGAGGAATCTAAACAGGCTGCCTTGTAGTCTGAATTAGATAGAATGAATCTTAGAATAGAGGGCTACGAGTAGAAGCTTCAAAAGGTAGATGAGAATGAAAAATAGAGTGGCCAAAACAACTCAACTTCACACTAGATTTATAGAATTAATGGACTCAACTAAGTCATTAAAATCTCAACTCAACACTAAATATCAACAACTCCAACATTTATAAATGAAGATCCAAACTACAAGTCATGCACCTAGAGTTATCTAGTTGATCAAAGACTTATAAACCTCCTATTGGGTCAAAATATTAGCAAGCACAACTAATCTCAAATCAGCCCTCAAATTCATTGCATCTACTCAAATGTTAACAACTCAAGTCAAGGCAAAAGTAGATCAAACTCTCATATCCCTAGCACCTAAAATCTCCTAGACTTAAGCCTTGGTTGAGAAACTTTATAGTGTGACATATGAGGTTATTATATCCATGAGGATTGATGACATGACAGTCGTAGTAGCTAAAGTCAATGAGGTGCAGAGCAGGAATAAAGTCACTCTAAAGTGTAAAGCTCAATTGACAAATTTAGAGTAGGTTGTGAAGAAAATGAGAGAGCATATTGTTTATTTGGTACAACAAGGATTACCCTCTCCATTTCAAAATTATGATTGTGTTGTGGGAGAAGATAAATTCAAAGCAATGCTCATAGACAAATAAGTAGACCATACATCATTTTAGGGCTAGGAACAATCAATGAGCATTGCAGAAAGTGAGGCAATCCTTTGTCCACTGGCGTAACTAGAATATCAAGTAAAGGCTATAGTTGGGAAGCTCTAAAGCCTTTCCCACAAGGAAATAGTGGAACTGGATAAGGCTTTTGAAGCCTTCAAAAGAAAGGGGTAGCCTTTATATGATGAATGGGCATTGTTGGAGACCACCCTTGAGAAACTGTGACTATCTTTGTATACATATATGTAACTATGTTTTTCTCTGAACTATGGCCATTTCATTTGTAAACTTTTTATATTAATATAATATAGTGGTCCTATACCACTTTGATAAATCAATATATATATATAATTCAATAGCAAATGTAAATTAATATTAAAATATACATATTATATTATATTATATTTATATTTATTAATGTAATTATGTAAAATATATAGATTATAATATTATATATTAATATATAATATTAATTAATACAGTATATATTAATTATATATATACATATATATATCTTTGGTGAAGTAATATTCCAGCCTTGAGTTTTAACATTATTAGATTTTCATAACTATCTATTTGTTTTAATAATTATCGATTTTAATAATGGCTTAAGATGGAATCCCATTCAATATTTTAATATTTTATTAATGGCGATAGTGGGATAAATTTAATGAAGTTGACATATTATAATTTGAGGGGTCCCACCATCCACTTAAACGTTTTCCACCATTTGATGAACAAATGATGGATAGTTGTAGTTTAATTCTGGAGGGTAGATCTCAAAAGCTACATATTGCCAACAAAAGCCTTCAAAATCAGCCGGTAGCCATTAGATATTTTTAGATCAATAGTTGAGATTCAATCTTTCATGAATTAATGCATTTAATGAAGTTGAAGGGTATCATTATGATTTGTTTTCATTTGTAAAATAAAATAAATAACAATTGTATATTGTTATTAAAATATATTATATATATTAAAAAATGTATATAATGTAAAATATGATATATAATAATAAATATAACTATAATATAGATTTTCATTTCATATTACATAATAACACATCACTAGAAAACTAGAAATCATATATAATTTTTTTTCACCATTCGATAAATGTCAAATCAAGATGAACTATAGTTTTATTCTGGAATGAAATGTCTGAAGTGCTAGACTTGTGAACTCAAACATTTGGAATCAACCTAGAGCCATTAGATTTCCAAAGATCAATGGTTGAGATTTTATAATATGTTTTTAATGCCATCACCCGCCGAACATGGTGAATTAATTGAAGCTACAAACTTGCAGGCCATCCTTATTTTTTTTTGAAGTGGAAGTACAAAGTTGTAATGTAATAATTATGGAGTTAGGACGTAACACATTGCACTTGTTGTTCTATTACTTGGAACTTATTTGAGAATAATGAGAAAATTAAGAATTTAAGTCATAGTATTGCACATAGGCAATTCAAGTTGCAAAGTACTAAGTGATGCTATTTGGAAGTGAGAGCGTCAAGAGATTGAAGTGCACCAAAAATCTTAGTATCGATTATGGGATGTGACAGAGTCACTCAATGCTAGTCTTTGTATTCATCTTTTCTAGGTAAGTGAAATTAATAAATCCTATGTTCCTTCAAACTCTCTATTATTATAAGTCTTCAACTTAAAATTTCTCAATCTGGGGGTTTAGGGTTGAGGGTTTACAAGCATGTCTACCACCACTATCAAACCAGGGATTGGGAAAGGTAAAGCAATACAAAAAATATACTACATCGAAATGCTTAAAACCTTAGATTTCACTGATGAATACCATGATATTTATGATCCTGTAATCATTGGTAGGCTTACCTCATAATTTAGATTTTCATGTGAGAATAAGGCTACAATAAAAATTCAAGCTAATCCAAGTAAAACATTACCAATTAATAGTTTCATTGCATTGTGGGTGGTTGGATTGGGATGCATGATGTTCCTTGAGGTTTTCTCTTGCCCATAATTTATCATGGTCTATGCCCAAAATTATTGATAAAAATAGAAAAGCAATTGTTAAAAAAGATAGCTAGGAAGAAATGTTAGTCATTACTATAGAAGAAGTTGGTAGAATATTGGGGTTTCTAGCTGAAGATTTTGGAAACATCCACATTAACCTAGAAAATAATGCTAGTGATTATGAAGTAGCCAGTCAAATTTCTAAAGGTTCTTTTCTCAAAAAACTAATAGTGGATGGTACCGTACTGAAAGAGAATCATAAGCCTCCTTAACAAATTGAAAATTTTAAACCATGGGTTTAGGATACTATTTCCATGCTAGCATTTTGCCTTGAATTGGATAGTAATAGGCAAGTGGTTGCAAGCCTCCTTGAAATGGTATACAATATCCATTATGTTAATCCACCTGTTAAATACAAATTTATTGAGCACCTTGTAGAATCCATGCACAAACTATTTTTAATAATTAAAGGAGGTTCCACTTCTAGTTCCAACACTAAGACCTTTAGGTTCACAACCTATTTTTGCTATTTATTTCTAGTGTAGTTTAGTGGAACATTTTTGGCCAATAAGCTTTAAATTCAACCCTATATTAATGATGAGGAAAAAAGAGTGGTTCCGCTATATGATTAGACCCCTAAGATAAAGACGCATGATAATTGAAGGAACTACAATCATTTTGTGGACTACTTTTTGGCTCGTTGTATAATACGATTACAAATTCTCCAATGCCTAGATTGCTCGAGTCTTGTAGAGATCACATTTAACTGTGATCATAAATACAATTGGTTGACTGGTATGTCATGGAAGAATATGCTATGCTAAGATTATATAGATCAGGAGTAAAGCCCCACAAACTTCCAATACATGTGATAGAGAGGGTTTCACATTGGAATATATATATATATATATATATATATATGGTAGATGTATAGTATAGATCAACTATACTTTGTTAGTCAACAAAAGAGGAGCATATTTTCTTCCTTACCTTTTTCATGTGGAGGGTTCACATTCGAGAGAAAAGCATTCACTATGGCACATAAAATTTTACAAATTTTTAAATTTGATGTTGACTCTCACTAGCAGTATGACCCATGTGATGTGATTAAAGCAAGCCTTCTAGCTAATAAGAATGTTGGAAGTAGAATTCAACATCAAAGTAAACCCCTACTAGAAATATTGAAAAACAAGAATTCTTGGGATGAGGTCAAAAAAATAATGGAGGAAACTATTGCTGAGAAAGATATTACTTTTAAATAATTGTTAACAGAAATGATGGCATTACATCCATAAGGAACAACATAGATGCCAATTAGGAGGTACGATAATTTTTATAAAAGAGCTGCTCAAACATCTAGTTTAGAAAAAATGATAAAGTCTCTAAGAGTATCTTGTATAGAGGAACAATGGACACAATAAAAAATAAATGCCTTTTGATGTATAAAGAAGGATCTAGGTGATCCAAAAACTATTGCTGAATTTGAGGAGATCTTTGAAGATGAAGAGTTTAGCAAATTGTGTAGTAGAGAGCATCCATCTAAAGCAACTAATGTTGAATCTGATGATGATAGGGGAAAATGACCCTTGGATCCCAATGTAGACTATGCATACAAACCTTGTTTGGGTGAGACATCAAAATAAACATATACTTTAGGGGCATCCATAGATGAAAAATTAGGTTATGAATGTGGTGGTTTGGGCCCCAAAAGACAAGGCAATGCTTGGGTGGTAACATAGGTAGACCCTAGAAGACCTAGTGATTTTTGAGGCATTGGAGTTGATAAAAAATCCCAAGGGAATACAATGACATATATTACAATTTAATTTGTTACAACTTCAAATCTTCAAAGTCAGATACAATGACAACCAATACCACAAGGGTTTTCAAATCTTCAAGATATTCATTCAATTTGTAAAGGATATGGTGGAGAGTCTAGTGCTATTGGTGGTGATGGTACGGGTGGTAGTAGTGGTCAAGAAGTTCTACAACAACAAAAAATTTAGAAGAGGTCAATACTAGTAGATACCATACATAAACTCAATGATCAAGGCCTTGTGAAGAGGCAAAAGATTATGACAGTTCCAAGTCCAACTACCTCCATTCCCACCTCAAAGGGATTATTTCTAGAAGGTACCCCTCCTATTTTTAGTGTGATCGGGACATGAATGGCTAATCCTAAAGCTCAAATAATTAGAGATGCCCCCAACACTACAAGTACTCCACCATTCAAGCATTTGATTATGTTATCATTCCTAGGTTTTGATTACAAAGATAAGTTTAACAAAAAAATAGAAACATCTAAAAGACACAAGGAGCAAGTGCTAGAGAGTACAACTACTGTAACTTTAGAGCCTACAACAACTAGGGTATTGCCTACATATGACCTAGATACAAAAACCATGGAGTACATGATTTTTGTGCCCAAAGTTCAAAATAAAATAGAGGATCAAATGCATTGCTCTGACTACGAGGTGAACATTGTCTGAGTGAATTTTTTGGAATGAAAATTTTGACAAAATTGATGTATCACAAAGGAACAATGAATTGGTATACACATCATTTCTAAAGCAAGAGAGAGACATAAATAGGTTGTAGAATCAAATAGAAAAGTTATAAGAATACCTAGCAAATGAGAAAGCAAAGAGGAAAGCAATAGATAACAAGAGCAATGAATTGGAGAAACAGATAAAAAATCTACCTCTACATCTACAAGTAAAGTAAATGAACAAACAAAGGTGGAATCAAACGAATTGAAGGAAAGGTTAGGTGAAAACATAAAGAATTATGATAATGAAAGAGCCAATTTAGAAAAATTACAAAAAATCCTAATGGAAGCCAATGCCTTAGCAAATACATTACAAGTCGAACTGATAGCATACATCCTCAAAAGTCATGCTCTAATACCAATCTGATAGCATGGATTTACAAACATGCACAAATACCCTTACAATCTTCCCATGAGAAACAAGTCTCTGCCCATCTTACCGGGCTTTGTAATAACTTCTGTCAATAAAATAACAAGAACTAGGTAGCAATATTAAAAGATTCATAAAATCATTCATATGCAATGTGACAGGGACTTAAAGACATATTTGTTAACAATGCTTATACTCTATAATCCTGACTTGCTATAGGAACACACCATCAAGATACAAAAATAATATAACTAGACTTCCATTACAAAACAACCAATTCAGCTTCTCTATTACAATATCCAAAAATTCTGCAATAACATAAATCTATTTGGCCTATGGCCACATTTGATCTCCTAACAGTCCGATCCATGTCTTTCATCTTCTCGTTCCTGCTCCTTCTGTCACTATCAACCTTTATTCAAATGGCCTCTTGTATCTCTCCTTCACCAGTATCTTCGATCCACTACAGTCACAGTCCTCATTCTTTTATGGTCTGCATTCTATTATCACTGTGCTGCCTTCCCAATTCAGCTCCTTACCTCTGCAATATTCAGCCTTTCATTTCTTCTTAACAGCCTCTTCTATTTAACTTTCTTCCTCTGGCCTATCGACCTCTTCTCTTCATGGCCTGCACTCTCCCCAGATATACTCGGCCTTCCTTCATACGACCTGTAGATTATCTTCTGTCGCTCTTTATTAGTGACAACCTCCTCTTCCTTTCTCATGGCCTGCACTATCTCTGTGCCTATCGGTCTCCTCTCCTTCCATCCTCCTCCCTCTTTTTTCTATACGACCTCTTATCTTTTATATAGGTCTCCCCTATCAACCACCTTGCCAATCGTGCAGCCTGTATTCACATGTATATTGCTGCCCTTCTGAAACCCGTGGCCTCCACCATTATCAGCCACCTCTTCATACATATGCAACCTTCTGGAATATGGCCGCTATCCCTCATTCATAACTGTTGGCCCTTATTAATATCGGCCTCCTCTAATTATATTTTTTTTGGCCTCATTCTATATCGACCTTTGCCTCTTTCATTACGACTTCTCTCATTAATTTTTGTCACCTTCTATATGCAACCTTTCTCCTGCAATACTTGCCCCCCCTCAACCATTATTTGGCCTTCATCTTTATCAGCTTGTTCTCTGCTATTTTGGGCTTTCTTTCACGATAGGAATTATATGCCTGCGCTGCCATGAGCCATCCCACTATTTATCCATGCGTTTAATCTGCTTTGTCTATTTTTAGTCTCTTTTTGCCTTTTGCCACCTTTCACTAACCGTTACTTATAGAATCTTATTTAATACACCATCAACATGGCTAGCTTCTCCCCAAGTTAGCCTACGAGCCTTCATGCATCCGAATTAGGATTTAATCACCATTTTCACCACTTTTCAGCTTCCTTGATTTTAATAATTAAATATTATTGTTCCTGTCACCTTGGAAACAGGAGCCTCCTTCACATACTTCTATCACTCGACCCACACATTAAAACCAAAAATCCATTGTCAAAGACAATTTTTGAATTTTAAATGGTTGCCCCTGCATCAAACTCCCCAGGGACAAAGATCATGTGCTCTGGCACATGTACTCTTCATCAAACCTTTTCTTCGTCTTTTCCATAACTTCTCTAGCTCATATGCTTCATTCTTCAAACATTTCTATGCAACACTATGGGCTGCTCTCACATGGCTACTTACATCACTTACCATCCACCTCTATACTTCAATTCTTCTTTCATCAAACAAATCATAATCAAATGGAAAAATTATAACAACATCCAATGCATCCTCAACACTTATCATACCTTCATCATACTCAACGTGTTCAGCTGTCATGTCTTCAAGACAATCTTCCCTTAGGGTCAACTACTGCAACACCTCATCATTTTTAGCTTCATCCTTTTCCATCTCACATTCCAAATCTGCAACCACTTCAACATCATGCTCTTCAAGCTTCCCTGTTGTCATGCTGACACCTCTAATCTTTTCATCCCATTCTTTCTCAATAGCTTTCAACTACTTCCACAAATATTCTTCTATGCTTTCATTTACTACTCCATCTTCTTCTTTGCTTACATTCTCCTTTTGTTTGTCCTCTTCGTTTGGAACTATGGTTGTTCCACTTTTATCCTCTTCATCTGCAACTGCTCCACTGTTCAAATCAACATCTTCCACACATACCCGTGGTGTCTTCTTTTTCCAAACAAATCTTCTATTCCACTTTTCCTCTTTCCTAACATACCTGCATCTTTCACTTTGCCTTTTCCTGTATTCTTGCCTTCTCAAATATTTATTCTTCCTTATCTCTTTTTCATCTAACAATCTCCTCATAATCTCCTCTTCATTACGAATTTTATTCAAAGCTTTATCAACATACAAATCAGATTTCTTCTCTCTTACCTTCCATACACTTGGCTTCTCTTGCTACAACTTCATTATACGCTTCTTGTCTTTCTTTCCATTCTCTACTGGATTCATCATGCTTCTAGTTCCTTGGAGTTTGTTCTCCTTTTCATGCATCCAATCCTTTGTCTTTTCTGCAACACATTTGTTTGCTACTGCTTGCTTCACCACCCATACTCTGTCACTGGACTGATGTCCTTTCCTTGCTACATTCAAGCTTCTCTTCACTTGCTCAGTCTTCATCCTCCATTCATTTTCTCTAGGCCTCTTTGCTGGCCAACTCCTTCTTGCATCATGCTTCCACTTATTCATCTGTACATTCCTCTTCGTCTGCACTAGCTTGTTAGCATAAACATAATCAAAAGTATTCACTTCTCTACAACTCAACTGCTTCTTTGCATCCATCTTTTTATTGTACCAACATGGCACAATATATCCATGATCCTTAATCACATTTACGTTCTCAAATTTCTTTTTCTTATCAACTTGCCTATCCATATTATCATTTCTACATTCATGATCAAAAAAAGCATTTTTACCTTCATCCTTCTGTGCAATGATCTATTGTCCCAAATTGCATCCACCTTCAGCTTCTTGGCCTTTCAACTTCTCTTCTTCACAAGCATCTTCTGCTGTTACTGCAATATCTTCACATGCATCATGAAACTCCATGGTTTCCTCTTCATCTTCATCATCAATCTGAACATCCTTAGCATCCATCTCCTCTTCTTTTTTAGGCACTCTACAATGCACCTCTGCTGCAAACTCCTCTTGGCATTCTGCTGCCATCAATCTCTCCTTGTTCACACCTTCCATTCTTCCTTTAGGAGCCATTCTTGCCCCAACTTTCATCATCTTCAAGGTCTCATCTCTGACCTTCTTGATCACTTTCTTCATACCTACATAAAAATTTGCAAACATAACATTATCAAATAAAATAAGAGACCACAGTGTCTCTATCAATGCCCTTCTCATGGACATTCTTCCTTCATCATTTTCTGCTCCAAGTGCTTTCTGCTACACCTTTTCCTCTTTCTCTTTTCTCATGTTCTCTTCAATGAGAATTCTCTTGACCTCTTCTGTTCCATGTTGCTCCATAGGCAACTCTCTACTGTCCCATCTTTTCAGGAACCCTCTCATCTCCTTATCCTTTACTCTTAAGGCTTTCATACTCTGCCTTTTCCTTTTCTCAATAATCTCCTTTACTGGCTATTTCACTTTTTTCTCCATTGGCCATACCCAGTAATATCTTCAGTCTTGTTCTTCATACCATTGTTTTAACATCATCACATCTCTCCTCAACGATGCCAATTCTCTCTGGAATTCTTCATCTGTCATTCTCTTATCTTCTTTCCTCTTGTCTCTTTTCATGAGACTATTTTCCTTCATTTGCTTCTGCATCATTCTTTCTTTCTTCATCTTTCTAACACCTCCTTAGGGCTTTCTTCTCTTTCCAATCCGCCTTGGCAATTCAACCACAATGACACTTTGCACAACCTTCACAAGGTAAATAACACATTAATCATTCAAACTCAGATCATTCTGTGCTATGATACCATCTGATAGCATGCATCCTCAAAAGTCATGCTCTGATACCAATATGATAGCATGGATTTACAAACATGCACAAATACCCTTACAATCTTCCCATGAGAAACAAGTCTCTACCCATCTAACTAGGCTTTCTAATAACTTCTGTCAATAAAATAACAGGAACTAGGCAACAATCATAAAAGATTCATAAAATCATTCATATGCAATGCGACAGGAGCTTAAAGAAATATTCATTAACAACGTTTATACTCTATAGTCCTGACTTGCTATAGGAACATGCCATCAATCTACAGAAATAATATAACAAGACTTTCATTACAAAATAGCCAATTCAGCTTCTTTATTACAATATCCAAAATTTTTTGCAATAACATAAATCTATGTGGCCTATGGTCACATTCGATCTTCTAACAGTCTGATTCATGTCTTTCATCTTCTCGTTCCTACTCCTTCTGTCACTATCAACCTTTATTTAAACAACCTCTTGCATCTCTCCTTCACCAGTATCTTTGATCCACTACAATCACGGTCCTCATTCCTTTATGGCCTGCATTCAATTATCACTGTGCTGCCTTCCCAATTCATCTCCTTATCTTTGTAATATTTGGCCTTTCATTTCTTCTTAATGGCCTCTTCTATTTAATCTTCTTCCTCTAGCCTATTGGCCTCTTCTCTTCATGTCCTGCACTCTCGCCAGATATACTTGGCCTTCCTTCATACGGCCTGTAGATTATCTTTTGTCGCTCTCTATCAATGATGACCTCCTCTTCCTTTCTCACAACCTGCACTATCTCTTTGTGCCTATCGGTCTCCTCTCCTTATGACCTCCTCCCTCTTCTTTCTATACGACCTCTTATCTTTTATATCGGTCTCCCCTATCGACCACCCTACTAATCATGCGGCCTGCATTCACATGTATATCACCACCCTTCTGAAACCTGCAGTCTCCACCATTATTGGCCACCTCTTCATACATACGTGACCTTCTGGAATATGACCGCCACCCCTCATTCATAACTGTTGGACCTTATTAATATTGGCCTCCTCTAATTTTTTTTTTGGCCTCATTCTATATCGACCTCTGCCTCTTTCATAATGGCTTCTCTCATTAATTTCTGCCACCTTCTATATGCAACCTTTCTCCTGCAATACTTGCTGCCCCTCAACCATTATTCGGCCTTCATCTTTATCAGCCTATTCTTTGCTATTTTTGGTTTTCTTTCACAATAGGAATTATATGCCTGTGCTGCCATGAGCCATCCCACTATTTAGTTGTGCCTTTAATCTGCTTTGTCTATTTTTAGTCTCTTTTTGCCTTTTGCCACCTTTCACTAACTGTTACTTATAGAATCTTATTTAATACACCATCAACATGGTTGGCTTCTCCCCAAGTTAGCCTACGAGCCTTCCTGCATCTGAATTAGGATTTAATCACCATTTTAACCACTTTTTAGCTTCCTCGATTTTAATAATTGAATATTATTATTCCTGTTGCCTTGGCGACAGGAGCCTCCTTTGCATACTTCTGTCACTCGACCCACACATCAAAACCAAAAATTCATTGTCAAAGACAATTTTCAAATTTTAAATGGATGCCCTTGCATCATGAACTTGACAAACATAAAGAAACAGAACTGTGGGAACATAAAGTGGAGGAAGAGAGAAGAAACAATTATAAATTGCTGCTAAAGCTAAAGAAAGAAGAAAATAAAATAAAGTCTTCCCAAAATAGAGTATCTAAATTTTATAGAAAAATAACGATTCATATAAAAAAACATTTGGGAGGAATTAATGTAGAGGATTGATGATTTGTCTCAATTATTTGAATTGATTGATGGTCTGATAGTTTAGAATAAAATGATCAAACAATGTTTTCTTGACAATAGAAATGTGACTTCAAGACTTAAAATTGTAAAGAAAAATTTACAAACCATCCACAAAATTAGTGATAATGAATTGACATCCAAATAGCCATTAAGGGCGTAGTTCGGTGGTTAAGTCGCTCAGTTGTAGTGGCGGCCACCAGAGTTCAAACCCCCGTTGGGCCAACGAGCTCACAGGCTTTACGCCTTCGCTGGGCCAACGAGCTCACGAGTTTGAATTGTTCTTACTTGGGGATGAGGTCCCCTTTGTTGTGGCCTCACCTGTTTATCACTCTGGGAAAAAGCGTTAGTGTGGAATCGGAGGGTGTGTCGTGCCAGCGGCACTGGTCACGTTAAAAAGTTTAATAGGCACATTATCTTAAAAAAAAATGGCATCCAAATAAAATCACGATCAAATTGATTCCTCAATAAATGCATCATCTATCATTTAGAAGTGAATGAAGCTAGGTGAAGCACATGAATTTCTAGATCAAGCTGGAAAAATGCTATGGAAGCTATATAACAAGTTGGAATACTTGAAAGATCTTAGTTTTCCATTGGCTTTTGACAAATCAAAGCAATACATTGGAAAGGGTTCTTTCAAAAAGAAGATGAAGGATACAATGAAGTTAGATAAAGAACCAATTTCCTCAGAAGCTAGATGAGGAAATTTTTTTGGATTCCATCAAACCATTGATAACCTTGAATGTAACTTTGATTGATACATTCAAGTTATGTTTCACTATCAGTTATGAATTGTTAAAAAATTTACAAGTCAGTTATTATGAGTTAGAACAAATTGCACTTCCATCAGATGAACAATGGAGCATGCTACAAAAGTTGATAGAATGATTTGATAATATGAGTTTCCAACTGACCATTGTGCAGAGTTTTTTTTAATCGTAAGAGAGTTTTTTGTATATGAAAAGAAAAAATTAGAGAATATAAGGCAAGCCCTTGAAGTAAGGGGAGCATAAGAAATCCAACTAGATTAACTACAAACCAACCAACTAAACTCCAACACCATAAGAAGAAGTGAAGCCATAGCAACCCAATGGAGGCAACAGAAGATAAGACTCCAAGAATCAGATCCAGTAGGAAGAGAGATACTAAGGCCAACCAGCTAAAGCCAAGCTAAGATTTAACATTTTTCTGGGAGAGGAGAGCCTCCATGGTCCATTGAGTTCCTTCCTCCACTGCCTCTTTTCCTTTAATGCAGAGTTTATCAGCCTCAGATTTCCTTCCTTTTTTTTGCTTTGAATCACCATAGTTAGGTTTAGTCTTTTTGGATTCAATTTGAGAGATTCTCAATTTTAGAGAAGGAGCCATAGAAAAGTCTTGATTGAAAAAATCAGGAGTGGGGTCATCCATATCATCCATAAATGAGAAAGTGCCATATGAGTCTAAATCCTCCACATCATCCACAACAGGGAAAATATCCAAATTAAGGATAGGAGGAAAATCAAGGTTTGAAGTTTGCGCAAAGAGAGGATCAGGTGGAACCACAAAATCAAACCCTGAAGAGGAATGTAGAACAAAGAACTTGCCATGATTGTGCCAGACAAAATCTGCATCTGGTGACCTAGATTTTCTGCTCCACTTCTTAAGGCTGTAACATCTATGGCCAGTCGGTCTTGGAGCAGAACAATCCCCAATCTTGTGACCCAACACATTGCAAAAAAAACATCTAAAAGGGCAAACCCCCAAAATTTAAAAATTGTACCCAGGTACCATGAGAGGAATTAATCTAAATTGAGCCCGAAAGGGGTTTGGAAATGTCCATGAGGGCACAGACCCAAGTGTATCTATGTGAAGCCTTCACCTCAGAATCTAACATCATGAAGAACCTAATCTGATTGATCATCTGCCCAATGAGAGTAGAATTCTTCATGATCACCAGGGGAAGATTGTATAACCTAATCCAGATTGGGATCTCCAAAATTATAGCTGTGGTAGGGTCGAAGAAGGGACACCAGGGAGTGAGAAACACACTAATATTCTCCAAAAACTAGGGGCCATTCTGAGAAACAAATTTGCAATCCTCAATAGAAGAGAAGGTAAACATAAAGAAGCCAAAGTCTAGGTATTGAATTGATGGGGGTGACAAGTTGTGCCAAACAAACAAGACCCATTCCTGGATGACCTCCAGGGATGGTCACTTTCGTAGAAGTCAGAAAATCAAGGAGTAGCTCCCCACATCAGTACATATAGAATTTAAGCTGTCATTTGAGATATGAAAAACTGCAAGTTCATCTGCAAAGGCCACCTTCACATTGCCAATAGATAAACTAGAATTTACCTGTGTACGAGACTCCTTTGACCCCGAGACTGGATCGAGCAGCTTGGGAGGTGGGGATTAGGGTTTGATTTTTGAATCTGAGCGAAGAAGAAATCATTGCAGACATAAGAGGGGTTCGCGCTGTTCTTGCAAGCATCAAAAGATTTCAGTTTGGGCTCAGCTTGCACAAGAATGGGAGAAACACCATGCAGAGAGGAGGGGAGAGGAGGCATAATAGCTCCAGGAGACCTGTCCCTGCAAGAACCAGATTGCAATTGGTAACACCGCTGCCCCTCGCCTCTGGCCTTTGCCTGGGAGGAAACTTGAGAACCCCCAGATGAATTCTGAACCTTCTTTCCTACCACTGCATCTCCATTCACCCCAGCGCTAGCCTTCGCTCTACTACAAATCTTCACACCCTTGCCCTCACACATTAGCGCATGAAATTCTATTTTAATTCATCATTCTTTTAACCATTGCACAGAGTTATTTTTGACCAAGATATTGTAATACTTCTATGTATTCCTTCATTTGAAAATCAATATAAGACTCAAATCCATTTATGTTCAAATTATCTATATCATTTAATTGCTTAATTCAGGAAACTCTGGTTTCTAGATACACATTAAACATAGTGATATGACTTAGTCATTGTTAGTATGAATTTAGTTGAATGTATGTAAAAATTATCATTATCACACAATAATAATTTTAAATTATTAATAATATGTTAATTATTAAATGGAAATTGAAAAATGTGTAAAATTTAGATGCTAAAATAAAATAAAATTTGAAAATAATTTTTAAAATTTAGATTCTAAAATGTATCATTGGAACATATTAGTATGCTAATTTATTAATTTTAATATATAAAAATAAAAAATGTATATTAGGATTAAGTGATAGAAAAATAAAATATAGTCAACAGTTTGGAGTTTGGAATATGAAATACAATATAAATACCTAGTAAGTACTAAATCTCTTCCAATTGTCAAATCATCTCCTCACTCTGACCATGAGATTAAGGGCCATCTTGATCTTGGTCTTCATTTTCTTCTCTCTACATACGTCTACTTAAGAGTATCTCATCACTACCACCACATGTGTTATTCCTTGTGTCACTATCATATGTACTAGTAAGGTTTGAAGTGTTGCACAACCCTCTTCTTTCACATATGGACCTCTAGATTCTGAGTGTCCTTTCAAAAGGAAAACTTTAGATATCATATCTAGTTGTATACATCCTCAAACAATTTTTCAACTTCTTGTCAAGTTTGTTTCTTATCTTTAGTTTCAAGAACGGTCCCAATGCACTGAAATCTCTCTCATCCTCCATTGACCCCAATATCATGGTTTGGCATAAATAAATAAGTTTGAAATATTCTGATATTGAATCATGTAATATTTCACTTTGACTTAAGGTTACCCAAAACTTTGTTATTGATCCATCTTGGAAGGGACTCTCCATGAGTTTAAAATTTTTCATCATTGTTGTTCTAAAATGGGATGATTGCTCTGTAAGCTTAGATTTATTTATAGTTCCTTCTATTTACCGTCCATTGAATTCTAAACTTTTGGAAAAATTAGCTGGTTGAAGTTTTGTAACCCTTCCAAACACTTCACATACTCGACCTTGACTTATGTACTAAACACCATTAATATCTAAATTTGACACCTTGGAACTATGGAAACCTCCTCATCCCACCAAAATGCCAGTATTCATCATCCCAAAAATCATAGATCCACATGTGGATTTCAACAAAGGATGATGAAAATGAATTTGGTCAACATGAATGCCACAATTGGCATGCAAGCCACCACATGTACCAGCCTAGTCATTTTGAGTGGGAAAAGTATTTTACTTCTCAATCTCACATTGCACTATGTCCAAAGAAGATTCTACTAGATATTATGTAGTTTCTCTAATTTAATGCTCTGATTGGAAAAGATCCTTGTGACCTCTGAATTCTTGTCTAGAAAACCAAAATACATGCAAAAGGAAGTGTTATATATTAATGCAAGAACCACCCTTACTATAATATGCTAGCTAGGGACCAACAAACTAGACCCACTCAATCTTAGGAGATATCTGTAGTAAAAATGAAATAGAAAAGGTTGGATGTTGTCACCATTACAAAATGGAGAAGAGAAGAAAGAACTATAAAGCATGTTTTGTATTTTGTATTAAGTTGAGAACAATGTTGAATGAGTAAGTCTAGTCTTCATTGTATCATTGCTCTATTTCTTTTGTAATCACTATAGGAATTCATATAAAGTGTAATATTTAGTCATTTGAATGTCTCCATGAGTATCTCTTATGATTTTGATAATCTAGCTAATGATCTTAATCACATTTGTTGATTTGAGTATGATCCTTGATTGATTTTTTTTTCCAAAGGCTATTAAACCCCTCATAGTCCTTTCAAAGTAAGGAATGAATTATGTGACTCTATTGATGGATAATTAAGAATATGATCATGTGGTTGTCTTGCATTAGCATCTAATTTGTAATCTCTACATATAAATCCTAGCTTATGTGTAGGATTATAAAGCATATTTGTCCTCCTAGTCATCTTATTTGAGGTTTCATTTAGTGGATTCTTCTATAATGATGTGTTCTTGCAAATTCTTGAGTCTACTACCCATACAAATAAAGGTGCCCATCTACCATCTATATGAAGCTACTATCATACAACCACATACACAAGAACACCAAGAAATAATATTATATTATGTTATTATATTATATTATATTATATTATTATATAATATAAATATTATATTATATTATTATATAATATAATATATATTATACATATAATAATAATATCTATCCAGTTTGTCTATTTTCTTGTCTTATTTTTAAATTTTTTTGTATATTTCCTATTGTATGATTTGTCTTTTTTCTTCTTAACCCTTTGTTCAACCCTTTCTCTCCCTTTATTCCTTTGGTCTAAGTGGACATTTATTGCCTTGCCTTGTATTGTCTTTGAATTCATGGATTATGATCAAATTGGAAAGAAAAAAGAATAGAGGAGTAATAGTCATTTATTTAGTCATTTTTATTTGTCTGACCAATTATTTAGTTGTGTTTTTTTCCCGATGACCAAATTAGTCATTTATTTAGTCATTTCAACTGATACCAAATTAGTCATTTATTTAGTCATTTATAGTTGTGTTTCAAAACATTTTGGTCACATGACTAAAAGTTTTGGTCACATGACTAAAAGTTTTGGTCACATGACTAAAAGTTTTAGTCACCTGGTCATTTATTTGCCATATTCTACTAGTACACTGATTTTTTCTTTCTGTCTATGATTTATTTTTCATAAACTTTACCAATAATTTTTTCTATAGTGTCAAGTTTTAGCTAGAATTTCTTTTCCCTATGATATTTCCAACTACAAATCTTATACTTGCATTCTGTGGGAGGTTAATCTTTGTTTGCATTCTCCACTAGTTCAATGGATGGGTACTTTGACACCCAATCAATCTAAAAATTCCTTGTCATATCCCACTCACACCCTATTTTTGATTTTGCTTTTCTTTTCCCCTTCCATGCATGATCTACATCTTTGTTATCACTTGTTGAGATCAATTTATTCATATTACCATTCCTGCTCCTCGAGGTATCCCCTGGAACATCATCTATGACATTGTCATCCAAGTAAATGAACTCATTCATATCTTCTTCTGAGGTATTTCCTTGTTCGTTAATAGATGGTACAAGTGTTGATGTTGTAGCTCCATATGATGGACCGCAAACATTGCCAAAGTATGACATTATGTTTCTATGTTTTGATGACCTCCCTTCACCACTTTTAGGAAACTTGTTCCTGCTTGACATATCTCATGAATTAAAAGCTGCAAAAATGTCCTTTTGTTTAAGAAGGAATCTTAGGATATAGATCCCTGGGTCCTAGATGTCTCCCTACTCAATATCATTTGTAAAAATGAAACCAAACTAACAAAGAGATAAATAATTAAGAGGAATCTTATATTATAACATTGTAAAGAAATGATCACTTACCTTTCACTAGCTCGCTAATGCACATAGTTGTAACTTGCCTATGATCTAAATCAAGAGATCAAAGAAGAACAAAATGTGTACAAGATTAATTAGAGTTTCAATTGTATTTATATCAATCAATATTTGGCAAATCTCATGGGATTGTAAAATGGTAGAGTAATAATTTGGCAAATCCTAGGTGATTATAAAATGGTGCATATAAATGTTGGGTGAGTCAAACCTTGATCAAACACATACATTGTAAGTTTCAAGGCGATTATGGCCCTGTGATTAAGATGGAGTTATAATGGTATTGGTGATATTGTTCCTCATACATGGTGAACGTTTAATGCTATTGGAGAATATGTGGGTAAATTAAAACATGTCTCTGATATTCCAGGTGAATCACCATTAGAAACACATAGGTTACCGTGGTGAAAATAGTAATTACAAATACCTCATAAATAAATTGGTGGTGAATTGAAATGCATTTGATTGATAATTCATAAAATCTAGGTGATTTGGCCACTCACCAGTTGCAATATATTTGCCAAATTTGAATTAGCGGATATGAACTATTCACCACTAAAAAATTGCTAACAAAGTCATTCAAAATATGATATTTTGCATGAACATAGCCCTCAGAGTAAACTTTCTAAAAAGTATAATATTTATTTAATTATTATATTTATTTTCTATTTTCTAAGCAACATAGGTTTTTTACACAATATAAAGACCTTTGTTTGATACACATGGAAAAATAGCAAACAATGGGAATTTTTTAGAAACATATGACCACCCTCTATCTTGATGTGATGCAGGAGCATCCAGTGGTGTAAGGGTAATTTTGCATCACCCAAAAAAAGATGTGTTTCAAAATTGTTGATTCTCTTTCCATTTCTTTTCAAAATTTGTGGTTCTGGTTCCATAATCGCTTGAATAATGATGTAGAACTTTCAATTTTTCCAAACTGTTAAAAATGGCAACCTGCTATTTTTAGAAAGTTTGCATTTGGGCACGGAATGAAGTGAAAATTTATAGGAAGCTTCATAACTGAAAAATAAGACCTTTGGCGAAGGAATCACGCAAAGATCATTTGTGAGCTGAAAGATATTAAAGTTTTTGTTTCCCAAAAAATGCCTGAAAATTATTCAAACTTAGGTTTGAGGCACTAAATGGCCCCGTATGGGCCCGACAATGGTTGGAACTAGCAGAGATGTACTTAGCGCATAGAGCACTCTGCGAGCTTTCTGATGCATAAAACAATTCGTCAATCGGACACCCAGATCAAAAGTTATGGCTCCTGGAAGTTGACCTATTTTTGGAGGGAGATGCAAATTTTGAAATTAGGTTGTTGGCCGCCAAAAAGACTATTAATAACCATTTTTGGGAACCCTGGGCAGTAGTAGAGTTAAGGTGGAAAGTGTAGAGTCAAGAATAGGTGGGAAAACATAAACCCTAGCTGATTTGGGGTTACAGAAGGTAGATGATTCCAGAGTCTTGTGGGAGGAAGCTATAATATGTTGTAGCCCATGGAGGGTTGATTCCTTTGATTGTATTTGAGCTTCTGTAATGTATTAAGTTGTCCAAATCAATAAAGAAAGTTCTATTTTCTATGTGCAATTTCTGTTGTTGTGTGTTTTATGATTTACCCCCTTCCTCAAGTGGTATCAGAGCAAGGGTTCCTGAGTGTGTAGACAGATCACTGACCGTGAGGCAGTTTGCACCAGGACTTGAGGTTGTGGGTTTGTTGCGGAGATCAAGATGCCTCACGAAGAAATCGTATTGGGAGGAATGCTTTGACGGAAGAGGGTTTTAGAGCCCTGCAAAGGCAAATTGATGCATTGCAAGAGGAGCTATGAAGAGGGTTTGAGCCAAGAACAAGAGAAGAAAGTAAAGATGAAGTTGAAGAAGAGCTATCCGAGGAAGAACAAGAAGCTGTAGGAGATCCTGTAGAAGTTAGGTTACTGAGGGCCATTTCTAAGATTGGAAAGAGGCCCAAGATCAAAATTTCTACATATTTTGGAGATTTGAATCTGGAACAATTTATTGATTGGATCAATGACATGGAGGAGTATTTCGAGTATGAAGATGTGGAAGACCCAGATCGGGTCAAGTTTGCACAAACAAAGTTGAAGGGCCATGCTAGTATTTGGTGGAAGGAGGTCCAATTAGAGAGAAATAGAAGAGGGAAAGCAATGATCACCAGATGGGATCAGATGGTGGAGAAATTGAAGAAGCAGTTTATTCCTGTGGACTATGAGATGGAATTGCTGAAGAAGTTGCAAGGACTGAAGCAAGGTACAAGTTTGTTAAGGAGTATATAGAAGAGTTTTATAAATTACTATCAGGATAGGCCATGCAGAGCCCAACAAGGAGAAGGTAGCCCGTTACATTAATGGGTTAAGGTTGAGTATTCAAGAGGAGCTGATCCTAGTCAGAATGACCATCATAGAAGATAAGTACTAGTTTTCCCTAAAGGTGGAAGAGAAGTTGAATAAAAGATTCGATAACAAGAAAAGGGGAAGAGGTCAAGGTGGAAGGACAAGTGGAAGACCCTATGGAGGCCATAATGAAGATCAAAAGAAAAGTGAAGAAGCTGGCACCAGTCGAAATCAGAGAGGGGATAATGCCTACCACCCTCGTGACCAAAATAATGGTGAGTAAAGAGGAAGAGGCAGACCTAGGCAAGGACCTAGAAGAGGAGGTTTCAGGGGAACTTATTTCCAATGTGGAGAAGAAGGACATCGAGCATATGAGTGTCCACAACATCAAGGAAGGACAAATCATAGATCTAAAGGTAATGCACAAGTTGCACATGTAGATGAAGATGCATAGTCTGAGCATTTTGAAGATGCTGACAGGGGAGAAACCCTAGTTGTTAGAAGAACTTTGCTGAATGAGAAGAAAGAACCTAATCAGAGGAAGAGTTTATTCCAAACAAGGTGCAAATGTGAAGGTAAGTATTGTGACATTATTATTGACGGTGGAAGTATTGCCAATCTTGTTTCAGAGGAGATGGTTGATAAGTTGAAGTTGATAAGAAGAAAGTATCCACATCCATATCGGATTGCATGGTTGCAGAAGGACCATAGAGCTTTGGTCAATGAATAGTGTTTAATGAAGTTCAAGATTGGGGACTACCATGAGGAGGTACTGTGTGATATCATACCAATGGATGCATGCCATATGCTATTGGTGAGGCCGTGGCAGTATGATAGGAGCGCTATCCATGATGGCCATACAAACACATATTCCCTAACAAAGGATGGAGTTTGTCATAAGTTGAAACCCTTGAAGGAGGTGGAAGAAAAGGTATGTAGTGCTACCATAATTTGCTTGGTAGATGGTAGAAATTTTTTGGAGGGTATGAAGCATGAGCATCATTGCCTTGTATTGATTCCTAAGATTAGTCAAGAGAAGTGTGAAGATGTACCAATAGAATTTTCAAATATGTTGGAAGAATTTTAGGACATTATTTTTGATAATGTACCAGAAGGTTTACCACCAGTAAGGAAGATAAGTCATCAAATGGATTTGATACCAGGAGCTAGTTTGCTAAATAAGGCAGCCCTTAGAATGACTCCAACAAAGAGTGAAGAGTTGAACAGACAAGTTCAAGAGCTGTTAAAGAAGGGACTGATAAGGGAGAGCCTAAGTCCATGTGCGATACCTGTAGTACTAGCACCAAGGAAAGATGGAGAATGGAGAATGTGTATAGATTATTGAGCCATCAATAAGATCACGATCAAGTATAGATTCCCATTGCCTAAAATGGATGACATAATGGACTGTTCGAGTGGAGCCAAGTACTTCACGAAGATTGACCTGAAGAGTGGGTATCACCAGATCCGTATCAAAGAAGGAGATGAGTGCAAGACAACCTTCAAAACCAAAGAAGGTTTGTATGAGTGGTTAGTCATGCCATTTGGGCTAACCAATGCACCGAGCACATTCATGCGGCTTATGAATGAGGTATTGAAAGAATTTTTGGGAAGTTTTGTTATTGTTTATTTGGATGATATTTTAATTTTTAGTAAGACTTGGGATGAGCATCTGATGCATATCAGAAGAGTTTTAGAGAAGCTGAGGGAGGAGAAGTTGCTGATTAATCTGAAGAAATGTAGTTTTGCAAAGAAGGAGTTGGTATACCTAGGATTTGTTGTCTCAGAAGGTCTTAAGATGGACCCAGAGAAGGTGAGGGCTATCCTTGAATGGCCTACACCAAGGAGTACTTCTAAGGTAAGATATTTTCATGGTTTGGCAAGTTTTTACAGAAAGTTTATCAAGAATTTTAGTAGCATTTTTGCACCCCTAACTGAGACAATGAGAGGGGATAGAAAAAAGTTTAAATGGACTAAAGGAGTAGACAAAAGCTTTGATACACTGAAGTAGAAAGTCACAGAGCAACCTGTCTTGGCACTTCCAGATTTCAATAAGGTATTTCAGGTAGATTGTGATGCTAGTGGTAGTGCTATAGGAGTTGTATTGAGTCAAGAAGGTAAGCCCATTGCCTATTTTAGTGAGAAGCTTAATGATGCCAAGAAAAAGTATTTTGTTTATGATCAAGAATTTTATGCAATAGTTTAGGCTTTGAAGAAATGGAGACATTATTTGTTGCTAAAAGAGTTTGTTTTATATACTGATCATCAGGCTTTGCAGTATCTTAATAGTCAAGGGAAGTTGAACCAAAGGCACTTAAAATGGGTTGATTTTTTGTAGAGCTATGCTTTTGTTTTGAATCACAGGAGTGGGAAGTCCAACAGAGTTGCAGATGCCTTAAGCAGAAGACAAAATTTGTTGACATAAATGAAGATAGAGGTTGTTAGGTTTAATGAGCTCAAAAGTTTGTATTCTAAAGATCCATATTTTACAGAGGCCTAGAAAGCTTGTTTGGAACCTATTACTTTGGATAGGAAAAAATGGTTGGATTTCATAATCCAAGATGGTATGTTGTTTAGAGGAAGCCAGTTGTGCATTCCAAGGAGTTCCATGAGAGAGAACCTGATTAAGGAAAAATATAGTGGAGGATTGGCTGGACACTTTGGTCAAGATAATATGATTGCTATTGTTGGTGAAAATTATTATTGGCCACAGTTGCAGCAAGATGTGAGGAAATTTGTGCAGAGTTACAGAGTATGTTAGATGGTGAAAGGAGCAAGTTAGAATACAGGTCTATATCAGCCGCTACCTATACCAGAGAAGCCATGGGATGATATTAGTATGGATTTTGTTCTTGGTTTACCAAGGACACAGAGAGGACATGATTCCATTTTTGTGGTGGTGGATAGATTCTCGAAGATGGCACATTTCATTCCTTGCAAGAAGACTAATGATGCTGTTCATATTGCTAAATTATTTTTCAGAGAGGTGGTGAGATTACACGGTTTACCAAAGAGCATAGTTTCAGATTGAGATACCAAGTTTGTTGGGTATTTCTGGAGGACATTATGGAAGAAGTTGAAGATAGATTTGAAGTTTAGTTCTATACACCATCCATAGACTGATGGACATATTGAAGTGGTGAATAGGAGTTTGGGTAACTTGCTACGATGCTTAGTAGGAGATAAGCCCAAGGGATGGGATTTGATTTTACCATAGACAAAATATGCTTACAACAATTCTGTCAATAGGAGTACTGGTAAATCACCATTCTAGATTGTAAATGAGAATAGTCCAAAAAATGCTTCAGAGTTAAGGAATCTGGACAAAAGAGAAAAGACGAGTGCCAAGGTTGAAGACTTTGTAGAACACATGAAGATTTTGCATGTAGAGGTGAGAAAGCACATTAATAAGATAAATATTCAATACAAGGCTAAGGCAGATTAGAAGAGGAGATATAAGGAATTCTAGGTAGGAGATGAAGTCATGGTTCACTTGAGAAAAGAAAGGTTCCCAATTGGAATATACAATAAGCTGAAAATGAAGAAATTTGGGCCATGCAAAAATTTGAAGAAACATGATTCAGGAAATGCATATGAGGTAGAGCTGCCAAGTGGAATGAACATTTCCCCTATTTTCAACATTGCTAACTTATCAGAATATCATGAAGGTGGAACAGAGGATGGACCAACAGAAGAACAGTGGAGTATTCTGGCATCTACTTCAACCGAGGAGATAGAAGAGATCTTGGATAGCCGTGTGGGAAGAAGTACTCGAAACAAGCAATATGAAGAATATCTGGTGAAATGGAAAGGAAGGCCTATTGAAGATTCTTCTTGGTTGTCTAAGGCAGAGGTTGACCGTTTGAGTTTTCCTCACGCAAACACATGAGATGTGACAGGGTCACTTCTCATATTACCCTGGGTGTCTGATGCAGGAGCATCCAGTGGTGTAAGGGCAATCTTGCATCACCCAAAAAAAGACGTGTTTCAAAATTATTGATGGTCTTTCCATTTATTTTCAAAATTTGTGGTTCTGGTTCCATAATCGCTTGAATAATGATGTAGAACTTTTAGTTTTTTGAAACTGCTAAAAATAACAACCTGCTATTTTTAGAAAGTTTGTATTTGGGCACGAAATGAAGTGAAAATTTACAGGAAGCTTCATAACTAAAAATAAGACCTTTGGCGAAGGAATCACACAAAGGTCATTTGCGAGCTAACAGATATTAAAGTTTCTGTTCCCCGAAAAACACCTGAAAATTATTCAAACTCAAGTTTGAGGCACTAAACATCCCTGTACAGACCTAAAAATGGCCAAAACCAATAGAGATTGTTTTTAGCGCATAGAGAACTTCATGATATTTCAGATGCATAAAACAGTTCGTCAATCGGACACCTGGATCAAAAGTTATGGCTCCCGAAAATTGACCTATTTTTGGAGGGAGATGCAGATTTTGAAATTAGGTTGTTGGCCGCCAAAAAGGCTATTAATAACCATTTTTGGGAACCTTGGGTAGTAGTAGAGTTAAGGGGGAAAGTGTAGAATCAAGAATAGGTGGGAAAATAGAAACCCTAGCTGATTTGGGGTTACAGAAGGCAGATGATTCCAGAGTCTTGTGGGAGGAAGCTGTAATGTGTTGCAGCCTGTGAAGGGTTGATTCCTTTGATTGTATTTGAGCTTCTGTAATGTATTAAGTTGTCCAAATCAATAAATAAAGTTCTATTTTCTGTGTACAATTTCTGTGGTTGTGTGTTTTATGATTTACCCCCTTCATCATGATGTCTTTGATTAAATAAGAAAATTAATTTTTGTATATATGATTTTTTTACATTATGAGGAAATGTGTGTTTAAATTATAATTAATCTCAATTAAAATTAATAATAAATAAAATATGCAGCAAAAAATTAAAAAAAATATGCATATCCTTGATATCAATGTTAATGATCTATATTTAAAAAATTATAAAAAGATCTTATTTATAGCTCAAGTTATGTGTTATGGGGAAATATTACTCATTAAAATACTATAAAGTATAAGAAATAATTTATTAACAAATATTTAAAAAATGATATAAATTATTAAAAAAAGATTAAGAATCTACACAAAAAATCTCACAAATCATTAGTTTATATCGTCTTCAAATTCTTAATGGGTTGTGTTAGGAATATAAGGTAAAACCACTACAAATGGAAATTTAAAAATAAGTTTGCAAATATGAAATTAAGACTTATTTCTCATGAAAAACCATTCATGAAAAAACAATATAAGATATCAACAGTACCATGAAAATATCACATAACACAGTATATAACATGGAGAAAACCTTCAAGAAAAAAATCCACCAAGGAAAAGAGGCCAAGGTTGTATTTTCTTAAAATCAAGAGTACAATGCAATCTTCCTTCAATCTGTTGATAACTGAGAGGAGGGGGGGGGGTGAATCAATTATCTTAATTACTTCAACTTTTTGATCTTCCTTAACAATTAATGCAACATCAAATCATATAACTATGAAAAAAAAATAACATCAATACACATGACACAATGATTTTGACGTGGAAAACCTGTTAAGGGAAAAACCACGGGGTGATTAACCCAAGATTATATTTTCTGTTAAAAGAATAAGATAGTACAAAATGGCACTTGCCAATTAGGGGTCATTGGCCGAGCACACTGCTCACAAGAGGCTCGCTGCCTACAAAAGACTCACTGTCTACAAGGTATAAGATAAAAAGATACTTGAATTGATGAGAACATCCACACATGCTAAGGTTTAGTTCCGATTAGACTCAATATACTGATCTGCTGCACTTCATTCTTCCTCTTCTTAGGTACTGCTGTCCAGTCACATACCGGACCTATATTTCTGCTTCCAAACAGTTCTCTACTTTTCTTCGCACTTCATACTACACCCCTCATGCTTTCATATCCAAATCCATCTAGTATATATATCTGCACCAATGATTTCAACACCTTTCTAGTCGGCATCCAGAATAGTCAATATTTTTCCCAAACTCTGATTTGTCGGCTGAATCCTTACTTATCAAGTGATGCGTATCAAAGAGATTCTTATAGAAGTCATCAATCATGTTGGGAAATCATGAATGATACCTCAAGAAACTTGATCACCATCAATAACTTATCTGGATTAAGGTCTAATGCTTTGCCGACCAGTTCTTCCTCTGTCAACTCTGCCAAACAGGAATCCAACACTTAGGTGCTCATATCTCTTCACTCTTTCATCACCAGAGGCTCAATCTATAGAATGTATTAGTCAAGGTACACTTCTTGACTTCTCCAAGTCTGCACTTTACTAAGATACTTCTTCTGAGAGATTCGGACCTGACTGTCAGACCTTGCCACATGCTCTGTTCTTGCTTACCGGACCACAACACTCTTCAATCTGACTTCTGGTATAGGCACACCATGTCCTACGGATGGTTGGGATGAACTTTGTTGCCATCAATGACAACACTCATGAAGCCACACAGTGTCTCTTGCCAACAATCTCCCCCTTTGGCATTGATGGCAACACTTAGTGAAAAATGACTAAGTGTCACACTATACTCCCCCTTGGTTGATGCTCTGTTTTTATATACATTTTTTCGGAGCTCCCCCTTAGCTAGATTCCACATTTTTCACTGCTCCTCACTCCCCCTTTGACATCAATGGCAAAGGGTAGGGTCCGCACATCAAAACTTTCAAAAATAGTCTATACATATCCGCATAAGTATATATACAAGTTGTATTTACATATACTTAAGTATGTCTACAAAAGTATTCTTCAATTGTATAACTTATGTCGCCCAACTCTGCTTCATCCTGTCCAAAATTGAGATGTGACCACTCAACAGGAATGCAAAAGCTTCTACCTTCTTAAGATCTGTTGGATCATTGGTTTGGGCTGTGGCTTGTGCATCAGTTAGGGCCTCATGTATGGCCTCTAACTTAGGGATAATGATCCCTCTAAGTTCACTTAACCTATTTATTCTATTTTTATTCTCCTTCTCAAGCTTCTTTATTTCATCTATGACTACAATAGTCTGACACTCTTGATTTACTATGGAGGAGGAGAGAGGATCAAAACTTTGAGATAAACTTAACAGTTTATTCTCTTGCTCTTTTACTTTCTTCTCAATATCCTTGGTCACTTTAGGCTAGGATAAACAAAATTTATAGATATCTCTGCCATCTTTAAGAGCATTTTCTAAGCTCTTTATTCCAATATCCATAACTCTTTTATCATTTTTTATTAGACCCTACACTTCAGAGAATCTTTTTCCCAAAAACTCCTTCTGGACCTTTTCTTCTGCTAACTTTTCTAAGGAATCAAAATGTGTATGAACAAAATTTACAAGAGACTTTAGATTACCGGATGTGGAGGCTGAAGGATCCTTTTGGAAGGATAGCATGATCTTCTCCAATACACCAGATGCAATTTCTATTAGCTCACAGTCCTCTATGTGAGACTTCAAAAGTTTTTCTTTTGCCTTTTCATGGGAAAAAGATGCTATCTTCATAGTCTGAACCGGAGAGAGGGAATCAAAATTTAATGGTCCTTGAAGCAGTTTCGGTTCATCAATTTCCATCATTTCTTTGGTCAAGAAGTCTTTGACTGCTTCTGCAGTGTCTCTTGCCAGAGACAGAGTTTTCTTCCCTTTTGCAGCCTTAGCACTGTCATTTGTGGTCTTCTCTGTTGGACCTTCTTCTCTTCCCTTCTCCTCTGCTTCTTGACGGATCTTCTCTTCTACTCTTTCTTCTCCTTTAGATCCAGAGTCTGCTAGAGAAACCAGAGGAGAGATGTGTGCTTCATGAACTTCCTCTTCCGGAGCAGAGGAATCTAAATCTTTAGTTTTCTCTTTACTTGTCTCCTTTGCCTCTTCTCCATTTTTCACAGTAGATTCTTCTTCTTTTATCACGACAGGGGGTTCATTACCTAGGTCCTCTATAACAGGAATATTGAATCTTTTAAAAGCATTCCGGAGGATATCTTCTGTTTCTTTTGCTACTTTGTCAGTTTCTCCAAGATTGAGCTGATTCATTCTATCCTTACTCCGAAACTCATCCTTGCAATCTTTGAAGATCATATCCATTTGTTTTGGAGTAATTGAAGGATAGAGATGAATAGCTATTTGTTCTCTAATTTCTAAGTTCTTTGCCTTGGCATTTTCCTTTCTCATTTCAAGTTCTTTCTCTAAACTTTTAGGAATTAGAGAGATGATTTCAATAAATGATTTATTGTATATGTTTAAGTACTTAACTGTGGCTTCCTCCAAAATCCTTTTATCTGCATCATTATACTCATCATAGAATTCTGTTATTGGTTGTAGATTTCCATCCATAGTGACTGCTTTGACTACATCATCAATGGATAGAGTAGGCTTCTCAACAAACTCTTCTGTCTCTTCTTCCTTGTTGTGACCAGTAGAAGGTTCAGAAGATGATTTCTTTTTCTTCTTCATTTTCTTTACTTCCTCATTTGATTCTGTCTCTTCATCATCCTTCTGGCTTGTATAAGACCTTGTTGTCTTTTTCTTGGTTCTCTTCTCTCCTTTTCTGGATGTCTGAGCTTCCGATTTTGAGGCCTTTTGACTCTTGGAAGTGGCATGTGCAGATCTTTTGGATGATCTGGTCCAGGAGGGGGCTTGCACCGGAGCACTTTCTTTTCCTATATGTTGCCTTTCTTTCTCTACCCTTTCCATCTTCTCTCTATTGGTATCTAGTGCTTCATTTGAAATCCCATACCTTTTGGCAACATTCTCTACTTCTTTTCTCACTTTCCTCTTCATCTCCGATTGTCTTAGCTCCACATGAATCTTTACACTTAACTCTTCAAAGGTTCCAAACCTTTCTACCTTAGGGTCCTTGGGTTGACTTAGCATGTGTTGAACATGTAGCTCAACAATTTTCTCATCCACTTCATACCCTATTGGCATGATCTAGACTGTCCTTGGCTCCACTGCCTCTATTAGGCATTGATCAGTATCCACCATGAAGCATACTGTATCTTTGTATTTTTCTACTAGAGATTGTGTGATTCTTTCTCTTGCTTGCATCATACTCTAAAAGTTCTTGAAGTAGCCCCATAGTACTGTATTCTGTGCCTTGGCATCACCTATTCCATGCAAATAATCCCTGATTTGTATGGCTACTGGTCTGTCATTTTGCCACATCCAACCACTAGATCCGGGTAGCTCATTCATATAATAGAAAAATAGGCAGAGTATCAAGCCACCATATTTGAAAGAGTTCTTCTTGTCCTTCTTTATCTTCTACAGATTCTCCAAAAGTTGGTTTAGGAGAAGCTCACAAAGATCATAGTCACCATTTTCTTTTAGCATCTGATAAGCTGTATAAATTGTAGTTTTGGGTACTGAATTTTCCCTGCTGGAGTGATATATCTTGTAACTAATTATCATGGATGCGAATTTGATATCTGGGTCAGTGATATCTTCAATTGTCATTGCTCTCTTATCAAATTTTGATCTAGTTCCTTCACTCACTATCTGATTCTTGACAGATTTCAGAGCAGGTATCCCACTGAATGAATGCAATTCGGTAACTGCCCTAATGGCATCCTTGGTTATCTTGAATGGCCTCATCAGCCATATAAAGTTATCATGCATTCTACTTAGAACATACTGGACCCATTCATCTTCTGTAAAATAGGGGAAATGAATGCACTATGCAAAATGTTTGTTCCGGATAGCCTTATACTGAGGTTTGAGTTCAAATGAGTCATCAATTAACTGATTGTGATAGATATCTATCAGCTTGGATTCCCCAAATTCTTCAATGTTCGCATGAATGTATGCCCTAACGTCTTCAACATGCAAAACCCCATGCGGAATGCTAGAAAATGCGCCTAAGAGATCCACCTCTAGAGATTTGTAGGGATGTTTCTTAAATTTGGGGTGAGGCCTATCAGAAATCTTTACAACATTCAGAGTAGCCATCTTAAAGATTCAGAGAGAGTTTGATCAAGAGTGAAAAATACCTTTTTACGCTTCTAGGTTTCACGGAATGAGCTGGATCAGATAACTGGAAGAAATTATCTTCTGTGGTTGATCTTGAAAGGCTTGAGACAATTTGTTTGTAGAGCTCTTTTTCTCTTCTTCTCGAGTGCAAATGTACAAATGATGAACAAAGGAACCCTTTTATTTCTGCACAAACCCTAATTTCGTTAATAAATGCATACCTTAAGTTATTCCGGTTGCTCTGTTCTCCTTGTCCTAAGAGATTTTTCTGGATCATTAAGATGCCCTTAAAGTTATTCTTGGTAGATATTAGCAATCTATCTACCTTTCACAATCATTTTATTTATCCACAAATCAAGATACCTCAAATTTGAATCATACCGGATCTGACTGTGAAAATCCTATTCTTATCGGATGACTATTGAACCGGATCAATCTTGTCAAAACTTCTTGCGGATCTTTCATATCTTTACCTTGGCTTATTTAGATATTTCTCTAAGAACCTCTTTGATCCAAACCTTTCATGTGTCAATTTCAGGCACCTATTGACTGGCTGGGGGAAAATATTTTTCTTTTGTGACTCCCCCTGAGCCAGAGCTCATCTATTTAGTTTCCAGAAGGAATATCAACACCAGATTCTGGTGCGGATCCATCCTTAACATTTTTTGTACTCCTCTTCACCCAAATCTTGTTCATTTCCCTTTGTATTTCATCCGTATTCACTTTTCTTTTTCCTTTGTCTTGGTTTTGATTATGAAGTACCAGACCCTTTTTGTCCTGATTCTTGCTTCTGCAAAATTTGGCAATATGACCAGATCTATTGCAGTTGTAGTAAACAACATTTCTTTGCATATTTGACTGATATCCTCTTGATCTACACTGATTAGCCATATTTCTCATTCTATTGCATGCAAAGCATCTACCATTGAAAGAATTGTTTATTTGCATGTTTCTACACTCATGAGATTTGTGACCATACCTTTTGCAATTGAAACACTGTCTGGAGAAGGATGAATTATTCTGATTCATTCTTCTTCTGCACTGATTTGCTTTATGACCAAAGTTGTTGCAGTTGTGGCAGTAACCATTGAAAGATGGATGTCTTTGAGCATTTGGTTGCCTTACCAGAGCTCTTCTAGGCATGTTTCTTGGATTTTCTGATCTAGAGTTGTTCTGACCGGATCCAGAGCTTTCACCTTTTTCATACCCCAAGCCTTGCTTGTCATCTACCCTCTTTTGGCTTTGAAGAAGAACTTCAAGTTGAGAAAAGCTCATCTTGAATTTCTCTTTGTATTCATTTGCTGTTTGAAGATTCCTTTTAAGAGAGTCAATCTGATTCTCAAGTTGTTCTTCATTATCTCTAGCTTCTTCAAGATCAGATTCTAGATGCCTGATTATTCTATCCATTTTGTGGCAGTCTTTTGACTTCTCCTTGAGAGATTGTCTTAGACCATCTTTAGTTTTTCTTTTCTCTTCAATTTCTTGGGTGAATTTCATAACTCTGATTCCATTTCATGTCTTACCATAATAACCTCTTTTGATAACTTTTCACAACTTGGTTTTCTCCTTCAGATCTTCATTAGCATCATTGGCTTCCCCTTGACTTGCCAATTGCTGAAGTAGTTCCTTTCTCTTTTTCATAGAGATACTCAGTTTCTCTTTTAGTTCATTTATGAAATCATCAGCCTGTTTGAGTCTTTCCTTTAAGTTGTTAATTTCAGAGTGAGATTGCTCAAGATCATCTAGGGTAGACTGAAGTTGTTCTCTCATACCATACATATCCATTGAGATTCCTAGATCTTCCTCAAGCTGTTAGGCTCTGTTTGGAGGAACTTGGCTCTGATACCAATTGTTGATAACTGAGAGGGGGGGTGAATCAATTATCCTAATTACTTCAACTTTCTGATCTTCCTTAACAATTAATGGAGCATCAAATCATATAACTATGGAAAATAAATAACATCAATACACATGACACAATGATTTTGACATGGAAAACCCTATTAAGGGAAAAACCACAGGGTGATTAACCCAAGATTGTATTCTCTGTTAAAAGAATAAGATAGTACAAAATGGCACTTGCCAATTAGGGCTCACTGCCCGAGCACACTACTGACAAGAGGCTCACTGCCTACAAAAGACTCACTGTCTACAAGGTATAAGATAAAAAGATACTTGAACTGATGAGAAGCATCCACACATGCTGAAGTTCAGTTTCGGTTAGACTCAATATACTGATCTGCTGCACTTCATTCTTCCTCTTCTTAGGTATTGCTGTCCAGTCACATACCGGACCTGTATTTCTGCTTCCAAACAGTTCTCTGCTTTTCTTCATACTTCATACTACACCCCTCATGCTTTCATATCCAAATCCATCTGGTATATATATCCGCACCAATGATTTCAACATCTTTCTAGTCGGCATCCGGAATAGTCAATATTTTTCCCAAACTCTGATCTGTCGGCTGAATCCTTACTTATCAAGTGATGCGTATCAAAGAGATGCTTATAGAAGTCATCAATCATGTTGGACAATCATGAATGATACCTCAAGAAACTTGATCACCATCAATAACTTATCCAGATTAAGGTCTGATGCTTTGCCGGTCAGTTCTTCCTCTGTCAACTCTGCCAAACAGGAACCCAACACTTAGGTGCTCATATCTCTTCACTCTTTCATCACCAGAGGCTCAATCTCTGGAATGTATCAGTCAAGGTACATTTCTTGACTTCTCCAAGTCTTCACTTTACTGAGATACTTCCTCTGAGAGATCCGGACCTGACTGTCGGACCTTGCCACATGCTTTGTTCTTGCTTATCGGACCACAACACTCTTCAATCTGACTTCCGGTATAGGCACACCATGTCCTGCAGATGGTTGGGATGAACTTTGTTTCCATCAATGACAACACTCATGAAGCCACATAGTGTCTCTTGCCAACACAATCTTTCTATGTCTTCAATCCAACAACACCTGTGTACTTGTGAAACTCATAATTCCACCTTCTACCTTTTCAATCACTTGTTATATAATACGTTGCATACTTCTTGGGAATACAAGAGAGATGACATCCAACTTGGGAAAATTCCAACGATTGATTTTAGGAATTTGGTCAACATGCTAAACATAGCCTTTTATAGATTCTTACATCTTCTTATAGCCTCTTACAACCTGTCATAACTGACTAAAATTAACTCTCCATTTTGGGTGCCTAGTTTGTCATAAATTGCCTTGAAATAGGAGATTCTCTTACATGTCATTGACTAATAATAGGAATGTAAAGGTCCCTTCTTACGTGTCATAAAAACCCAAGAATAGCCACACGAACTTGGGTGCCAAGTTTGAGCTTATCACCTATTTGCATTCCCAAAGTAAAAGATGCTCTAACCGCTAAATAGTAAATAGCTTCCAGTAAATAATTAATTATTGTTGCTAGTAAATAATTAATTACCATACAAGTAAAAATTGATTACCATTGTTGGTGAATCCTTCATCCCTTATGTATGCATTTATAAACAATATTTGGATTAATTAAATGACATAGGATTTATAAGGTCGATGACATCTTAATCCTAACAATTTGCTTACTATAATTTACAAAAAATGAAAATTTGGCTAAAAATGCCAATTTGAGTGGCCCACTTAGGCCGAAAAGTGAGACATACCATTATGATTCCACATGCATAAACAAAAGATAAGAAAATAAAACTAAAAATGCACTTTGAGATTCAAAAATAAAAAATATTAGTGGTATATCAAAACCAAAAATGAAACCCTAATGGTATAGCCAAGGGTGGGTAGGGTGGTAAAAAAGATAGAAAATAATGAAGCTTCAACCCTAAAAAGGAGGATGAATATCAATATAATAGCAATGAAAGGCACATAAAACCTATCAAGATTTAAATGCTAATGCAATCAGAAAATGCAAATTTGAAACCCTAAAATAGTTAATGTATAAACCTTAAAGAAAACTTTAGGATGGTGTAGGATCGGAGAGGATCACCAAAAATGTAAAGGAAAAAAAACTTTCCTTAAGCTTAATCTAGGGCAATCGAATAAAATGTATACACAAATATAAATTAACTTACATTAATTGAATATTTAACAAATACATTATCATTAACAATCTAGAGATATTCAAAATCAAGCTCTTGCCCATTCCAAAAATCCTCACCTTGCATTTGAAGGTGGATTTTCCACCACTGCTTGTTGAGGTAGGAGATGGCATTGAAGCTCTAGGTGCAACACCTTCTGTTGTTGGTGGCATGGATATTGTTGCCACTTCTCTTGATGTTGACTTGGGATCTTGTGCTAGGGGCATGAATCACACCTCTTCCTCTCCAGCACACATTTCCTCTATTGGAGCCATGTCCTCTCCCACTCACATCAATTTGTAAAGTTGCTAGTGAGTGACAGTGGCTTGGCTCATGATTCCCCTATGACCTATGCGACCATGGCTAGATTGACCTGGTCCCTGATGGTTCTCTTGGGATATACTCTGTGGTGGGAGTAGATGCTTTCCCTCCTCCATGTGGTAAACTTCACCCCCTTTCGTGTTCTCAATCCTCCATTGTCATCATTTGTGGATAGGGTGTGATTGACAATGAATAGTACTTTAAACATCAAGGCCTGATCCTTAGGTTCAATCATCTATGGCCTTCCCTTCCTATAAACTTGAATAAATGGGTTTTAGAATCTTGGAGGTCTCTCACTAAGGGTAGGATTGAGATATATCTTTGTGCTAAGAGATTTTATATTGTAACCTTTCAATCACAAGATGATAGGAAGTTGGTGCTAGATGGTAGGGTTTGGATGTGGGGGCACCATTCCCTCTCACTCAAACAATGGTTTCTCTCTTCTAACCCTCTAATAGAATCTCTTAGTATCATGCTAGTTTGGGTCAAACTACCCAATCTCCCTCTCCACTTCTGATATGCCTCTTATTTTGAGTCTTTTGACAATATCTTGATCATTTTGTATTTTGCAGGAGGATTCAACTTCTTTAAACTTTGACCACACTACCTATTCTTGTATCCTTGTGGACATTGATACCTCCAATGATCTTATCGAGGATGTTGTCTTGATGGCGAGGGATAGACCGTGGACTCAGATGCTCGATTATGAGGGTCTCCCCTTTTACTGTTTTTGATGCTTCACTATTGGACACCTAGCCTCTGATGGCCCCCATTCTCACCGCAAGAATGTGGGTTTGGCTACATGGTGGTAGAATGTCCTCCTTAATTGTTGGTGATTTTTTTGATTTTGGGGATGATGAGCCTAAGGATGTGGCCTCGAAGGCCTATGTTCTTGAGATGGATCCCCTAGGGATGTCGAGGCTCCATAGATTTCTTTTGATGGGACTTCCTCTCAAGACCTAATTTTGGTGGCTCCACCATGGACCCCCTAACCCTCATAGCAAAGGGTGATGGGTCCATTTCCCTTGATCTACCTATGGATTCAGTGTAGCAATTGACTTCTTTGGCTAGACATTTTGTACATGAGGTGTCGTAGATCAGGATGGAAATATAGGATGGCCCTCTCCTCTCTCCTTGATTTGAGGATTTGGAAAATGATGTTTCATGGATGATTGTTCAAAGAAATAAGAGAGGTCTTCCTAAACATGTAGATAATATGTAGATATGAATCCTACACTTGGGTCAAGGGTGTTTGTATTGCAAGGACAAGGCCAGTGGTTGTGTAGGTGGTCGGTCCTAGTTTGGTGTTGTTTATCATGTGGCAACTTGGTTGTAGCTTCGTTGGTGTAGCTTCATTGGTGTTTGACTATTGATTGGATAAAGCCCCTTTCTGTATAAGGTTCTAGATGCTTTCAAGATCTAGTTTTACCCTTAATAAAAAACTTACATTAATTGAATGCCAAGCTATGAGAGAGATTAATTCATAATTAAATGCTAAGCTAGGAAATTAAATGCAACATATAAGGGGTACTTAGCTTTAGGAATGAAGATGACTGATTCTTATGTAGTTCAGGAATATGTTTGTCTTGTAACTAGAGTTGGATCATCTCTATTTGTGTTTCACCCTAGTTACTACACAAGATCTATGTCTTTTTCTAGGTCAAGTCCATAGATCTAGGACAATTCAATGGGTGCAGATTTGACTTGTGGGCCATGGACATGATCTTGCAACTTGTGTACTTTTTCTCTTTGGTTTGTCGAATTCATTGCTGTCTACTGTATTGAAACGATTGGTGGTATTTAGGGTTGTCGAATTGCTAGGGAACACATTCTCCTAGGTCAACCAATATTGTGCTAAGGATTGGCAGACAACAAGCAAGCATGCAGATGTCCTAGATGATGATATTGAAGTAAATGTTGTTCTTTTTAGTGCATCAATCAAATTGTAATTCTAATAAATGCTCCTACAAATGCAAATGATCTAGGATAAGAGAGTATGATAAATGAGTGCAATTGAATGACTTTAAATATAAGGACATAACAATAAATTGTACAAACATGTGTTAGTTGGCTCATAATGGCTAGTGAAATGGGTGAGAGTCAATCAAAGTTTGAATTTGAATTTCAAAATTTTAGAGGTTAGATCTATAGATATGGGATCGATCGTGCATTGTGGGATCGACCCAAGATAATGAAACAATAAAGTGTGTGCATGGAATGAATGTCTAGATATAGAAGGTGAGATGAATGTGAAATGCATGGAAGGATGTGTAAGAATGGATAAAGTATGGTTGGAATGTGGAAATATGTGTAAACGAGGATAGATAAAAGGCTAGGGGAATAAGCCCAACATCAAGCAAAATTGCACAATTTATTGTTATATAATCATATTAAGATATATTCTCAAAATGAACACAAAACTAAATGGGAACTGACACGGATATACACATTTCACCATTACAGAAATATGGTATTCCAGGAATGCTTTTTATGTCCATTATTTTTAAAATAGTTTTTGGCTTGGTAAAAACTTTATAATAGGATGAGAAGAGGGTTCAAATTATTTGTCAAAATGAGCAGAACACAAGATAACCTAAGAGGATATTAAGATCTTAACATAATTATTTGAGTAATGCAAGCAAGCATAATCAGAAGTTCATTCAACCAAAGCTTAAATCACATTGTTAACTCAAACCTAGGTATTCCCTTGACCCAAAAAAAAAAATCAAAAATCAATTTTCTAGAACTTTGATGGACATTGTTTGAACCCAAATAGAGAAAAGTAGCAGCACTGCAAGTCGTTGAATACATGAATCAGTTTCAATGCGGTTCAAAGGATGTTAAAAGATATATGTTTGGATCCAATAATTTTGCATTCTTATAAATAGTTGGATGTTAAAGGAGATAGTGCAGCCTTTATACACATGCATGATATGTTCAATTTCTCTGTCAATGATTTCAGATGTTACAGGACAGCAATTGCTAACACATTGTATGGACCTTACAGGGAGAAGGACTATGTTGAAGTTGGACGATAATGCACATAGAGGAAGATATCAAACACAGTATATATATGCAAAAGATAGAGATAGATATAGAACATATTTGAAGAATTGACTGTAAGTGTAAGTCATTCATTAGAAAGGTAAATGAATTCTTGCCCTGTCATTGTGAAAGACAAGGTTATTTTTGAAGCTTGTAAGAGATGAATGGCGGTGTTTGGTAAATATCATGTAGATTGTGGATTGCTTTTAAAGTGTTGTGCGGTGTGCTTCAGATTCGAACTTGGGTCATGCATTATTATAGGGGTTTCTCATTACCTATGCATCATACTGGAAAAATGTTTATTGAAGATAATCTATTGCTATCGAGGGTGGTTAAGCAATTGTGGATCTAGGAGTCAATGCCATGCATATGCAGCTGGCATATACTTTGTCAACCAAGTAGTTTGTGGTGGCTTTGTTTCGAGTGCACACCAATAACCCACATGAAGGATATTGGAATGGTTGCCACGCCTCTATGGCAAATTTGGGATTTTCTAAGTTATTTAGAGAGGTGATAGTTGCAAAGGAAAATAACCTTTCCTCTAGCTATATTTAGGTTAAATAAATGTTTGCAATTAGATATAAATTAATTTAAATTAAATAGGGTACCTAAATAAATGTCTGCAATTAGATATAAATTAATTTAAATTTAACATGGTAGTTAAGTATGATAATTTGGAATAGTTATAATTGTTATTTTGAAAAAGTAAATCGAATGGATTAGGGTACTTAGTTCTAAAATCAATGTGAGTGAGTGGATTTGATGTGGCATTAAAATCCGTTGCTTTGGGGTATAATAGATGATTTGGAATACTTTTTACCTCAAATTCTATGCAAGATGGTGGCTTTTTCTAGGCTGGATCTTTGGATCTGGGTCACTTCTTGAGGTGTGAATTAGTCTTGTGGCTTGCAGATTTTATTATTCGCTTCTTGTTGGTCTTCAAGGATTGGTAGTACTTAAAAATACCTTAACAGGGGCAAGTTCTCCTAGGTCAACCCCCTAAAGAGACTGACTTTGTGATCATGCTATAGATCAACAAACAATAAGCAAGTGTGCAAATATCCTAAATGATGGTTCTAAAGTAAATGTTGTTCCTTTTAGTGAACCATTTGAAGTGTTCCTCTAATAAACGCTCCTTGAATGCTCTAGAAACTTGAATGATTCTAGAATCTTTTTAGGATGTCAATTAATGTTTAAATGAATGTCTTTAAATACCATTACATAGTAATAATCATGAAAAATGTGTACCAAGTTAGCTCATTGTGAGAAAGAAATGGGCAAGAATTGTCCAAAATTTGAATTTGAAAGTTTGAAATTTAGGGGTAAGTTCCACAGGTGCGGGATTGATCTTACATCTGTGGGATTGACTTGAGACACTTGGGAGTGATAAAATCAAGGTGGGGAATGACTGTCTAGACATGAGATGTGCAATAAATATCAAATGTATGGGAATATGTGTACGAAAGAGATGGGATAAGGTTAAATGCGTGAAAAAGTGCAATAAATGGGGATATGTGAAAGATCAGGGAATGAGCCTAACTTCACACATGTTTGTGCCATTTTTTGATATGTAATTGTATTAAGCCATTCTCTCAAAATAAGCCCAAAACTAAATGGGAATTAGCATGGGTATGAAAATTTCACCTTTACAATAGGGTTCTTCTCGTTTCTTGTCATTCTCTTGCTTTGCTACTTGTCATTAGCATAGCCTTTTTAATCTTATTTGTATATATTATTGTAAAGGAATAAAATCCCTTTACATAAATATAGGATAATTAAACACATGCATACAAATAAACTACAATTAACCTATATTTTAAACAAGGAGTTGGGATTTGAACAATAATAATAAATGAATATTCAATTTTAAATGAGGGATAAGGGACCCAGCTTCGAGAACTACAATAAATAATAAATGTTGATGTTGTACGAAATTTACTCAACTTGATCCAAAAAATTAATGCTTACAGTATGATCATTGTCCCATGTTTTGAACAATCGTGGAATTCTCTATGGGTCAAATTCACATCTCTTGGGGTTGATCTTGAGTCACAAGTATGAATGACCTAATACATCAGATTGTCCTATAATCTGTGGGATCAATATGGCTAATTGTAGACTTATGTAACTTTTGTTCCTTGAATTTCTAGTATTTGGAGATGTACAAGGACTGATGATATTTTAACATACCTTAGAGAAGCTATTGGACTATGAGAGTTAAGCTATACTTAATCAACCTGCTTGCTAGATCAAATTTATGGACTTGGGCTAATGATTAAAGATGACAAAGTCAAGCATGTAATTGCCTATATCTAGATATCGATACAGATGCATTCAATTTAATCCTCCAAATTGAAGTGTTCTTAGGACGAGTGTTCCCTATGATGTGAATGTTCTTTCTTATTCCTAAATGATGTTTAAATGCACAAATGAATGTATTCAAATATCAAGACATAATGAATAGTTGTTCAAATGTGTACCAAGTTAGTTCCCAGTGGCTAGTGAAAAGGGTGTGAGTCGACGAAATTTGAATTTGAAAATTTAAAATTTAGGGGTCAATCCCAAGAGCCATGGGATTGACTTGGGACAAGAAGATGCAAATCGCAAGGTGGGTAATGAATGCATGGGTATACATGTAAATATAGGTGCAATCAATGGCTAATAATGAAAAATGTATGATAAGAGTAAGTGCAATAGGGATAGAATAAGGTTGAATGTGTGGAATTATGTGTAAATTGGGATGGATAAGGGATCAAGGAAGGGTCCAAACTTAGCACAAGAATACACCACTTGTCGCTATGTAATTGTATTAAGACATTCCAATAAAATGGGCCTAAAACTAAATGGGAATTGGGATGGCTGTATAAATTTTTTACCATTACATTTTGCCCCCTATGTATGCTAGATTACGAAACAAAATGAGGAACAATGCATTAAATAAAGAATCTATTTCATATCTAAAAATACCTCAAGATTAAGCAAAGAGTTAGGAAAAATCAGTGAAAAGTTAGAAATCTCTCACCAACACCCACCCTTGTTGCACCAAATGGTGGTTGTGCTCAAAGGATTTTTGTTGTTGAGATTGAATGTTGATTTCTCACACCATAAACATAGTATTGCATTCCAAGAGCTTGTTGCAAATGGCTTGGGCGTGGTTAGTGTTGAACTATTTTCCTCTACTTAGAGTCTAATAGTTCACCTTGAAACTATCCTTGAAATGCTTTGGAATATAGCTCTACAGGCCCTAAATCCTTCAAATCCCAGTGTTTTGCCCTGGAAAAATCCCTAAATTACATTGGGAGAATCCCTACAAAAAACCCAGAAAACCCATAAATCTTTAGCCTTCAAAGTATGCCTTTGCAGTGTTTTCTCCATCTTCATACTTAGTTGTTTCTAGGTATGGATATTTTCTATTTGAATATCCAGATATTTTCCAAGTATCCAGACCTTTGATAATATCTCGATATTATTTTAATATTCGGACCTTAGCCGATATCTGGATCTTAGTTAATATCCATATATTATCTTAATATCTGGACCTTAACTAAGATCCTGATATTTCCCAAGTATTCAGACCTTTCCCAACATCCGGATATCTCCTAATGTCTAGATCTTTAAGGCGAATGTCCTGATGACGTCATCCAGATCCTTTCCAAAGAAGCGCCTTATGACGATGACATCATCACGACATTCTAGCATGGATATTTGGCAAGTCTTAATATCTCGACCCTCCCAATATGTAGTGACTTCATCATGATATGGATGTCAGTTTCACGGTATGGACACAAAGAAGCATCTAGATATTAAGCTAATATCTAGATATTAAGTTAACATCCAGACATTGGGTATCCATGCGGATGATGGCCTCTCTATGTTGCTAAGGTAAATTTGACGGGTGCATCCAGATATCAGGATATTGAGACTATTGTGTTTCATCAAGATGTATCATCCAAATATTTGTGAATGTGTAGACCTTGGGGATATTCATGGATATCCATATGCCTATTGACCAGAACTTTGACCGTGAATATCTTCTTCATCCAGAGGAATTTCTACATGACCCAAAAGGCCAAGTTGCTTAAAATTTCATCCCCTTTCATTTGGTGGGCTTTCTAGAGGATATCAACACTTTCAAAATTATGATCTAGAATTCATGATCCGGATATGGATGTGCATATCTAGATATTAGGATAAGTTGCCAACTAAAGGGAAATGTGCAGATTTAGTCGACAAGACATATCAGAGGCCGATTTAAAATGTTGCGAAAGCTTTTAGAAGCTGGATATTTTGCATTGATGGTTGCAAGTGTATGATTCAGCTGTTGAAATTAATGGCACAAATATCTTCCAGCTGCTCGATAGATTCAGATATTTTCTACATTGAATTTTGGCAGGTAGACATCCCTTCTGGAGAGGAAATATTTCTGACAGGCCCATGGGTGCATTCATTACAGTAGGTAATTGTGTTCCATTTATAAATTCTATATAAATCATGAAATGTAATATATTGTGGTTGGCATTTGGTCTAAAAAACCATATCTCTTGCAATTGTAACCGTGCCTCTTTGAGAATAAACATCAGATTTTTACCTTCTCATGAATTGTTCTTTGCTCTGTGTATTTCTTTGTTTGATCTCCATCTGTGAATGCATCTTTCATCTTGGATTTCATTTAGTTTCTCTTACCTCTACAAGTAGTTCATTGTTTGTGTATGTTGCTCTATTGGATATTGTTATTCTGTGCATACATGGTTGTTTGAGGACCTTCCCATATTCAAACCTGGTGTATCACCTCCCTTAACTTTTAGTTTTATTCCCTCTTCCTCTTTTCATAAACAGGTGGATAGATTAGGTTTAGTCTTAAGATCGCTGAATCTCATATTCAGTAAAGGAACCAGCCTCTCTCTGGAGATTTGACCTCCCTGTAAGGTCCCACAGCTAGAGGTCATCTCAATGTTTCACTAGATTGTTGGAGTCCTAAAAGCCTTCAACACTAGGTGTGAATCTATGTGACAACAATTTCTGGCATGCCCAGTGGGACCGTTTGAAGCTAAGAAGTTGGGTGCTTTTCTTAGCCTGTTGTAGTCCTGAAAACACTTTGCAAGCACTTGGTAAATCAACCCCCAACTTAGTGCCAATAGTTTCTGGCATGCCAGGTGGGACCCAAAGCATAAACAATCAAAGAATTTAGCTAAAAATTTGGTGTTCTTCTCAGTGATCTACATCTTGGTAGAAATTTTCATGCACTTGGTGACTCTACAAGCGTCTAGTTCTTATCAGTGCCATCTTTTATGCCTGTGCAAACTAGGGCATCTTCAAGAGGTAACCTTCAATTCACTGAACTATTTGCTACTGCTTCAAGGAGAAGGTCTAGTTTATCTAGGTCTCCTTCAAGGAGGAACAACAATCTTACTTTACCTCATTCTAGGGCTCAGTCCACACCCCCTTTTGTTAGGTTTCAATATAATAGAGGAAGCTTGCACATTCCCAGACTGAATTTGAATATCCCTAGGATGGCAAGGAATATTCCCTTTGTGACCTTTAAAGGAGGAAGTCCTTTAGACTTGCTACATACAATGACACACTTGCTGTAGCCCTGAAAAATGTTTCACCCTTCACGAGCGATGGTTCTATAACCCCTGTTGAGCACATCAAAGACATCCAACGTGCTTAGTCCATCATATACAACATGAAGACGTTGCAGTCCAACTCATGGTCTCATCTTTCAAAGGGAGAGCTCTTCAATGGTTTAGGAACCTAACCCCTACATCCATACACACCTGGGACAAGCTAGGAGAAGCCCTCTACAAACAATTTGGAGAGAGAGAAGACAATGTTTCATTGTTTGAGTAGTTGACAACTATCAAAAGAGCTCCAAGTGAGATGTTGGTAGACTTTAACTTTAGATTCCAAAGGACGTGGGAGAGAATTCCAGCTACCCTCATGCCATCTCCACAAGGTGCTTTTCTATACTTTTTAAGAGCTTTGAATTCTGACATTGTAGTGATGATGCAATCCATGGGTGTTGAGACTCTACCAACTGGCTATGAGACAACTCTTAAAGCAAAGAATTGTTTAATATAGGCTGGGAAAATTGCTCCCAAACCTCCTGTACCCCATTTTTTCTAGATCTTCCATCCTCATCCCAACAACCCATTATTGCTCCCATCCTAGAGCCTAAAGCTTCAACATCCTCTCTTTCCCAAGAAGAGAGTGATCTTAAGACCCTAATGGCCAATTTGACCAACAAAGTGAATAGTATAGCTATTCAAACTGCTCCCAAGCCTCATCAAAATTATAGTCAGGGGTAGTCATCTAATTCAAATTGGAACCAAGGGTATAATCCTAATAGAAATTAGAATTGGAACTAGGGATATCAACAAAATAGATATCAAAATCCTAACCCTGTACAACCTTTACAAGCAGTTTGGCCTATCCAACAAGTACCAACTGTGAATCCAGTTAGGGCTTTAGTCCCTACTCAAAATAATCTAGCCCAAGAGGCAGATTGGTGCTACCCTTGCAATCAACCTCATAATCAATCCTCTTGTGTTTTTGGAGCACAATAGAAGGCTTTGATGGTGCAGAACTTTCACACTCAATAGACATCATTATCAGAAGTAGCTAGTAACAATCTTGAAGTATCAAACGAGGCTACTTCTGATGCTAGCATGATGCTATGGACTGCATAAGATTTTTGTGCTGTCAATCAGCCCATGGAGAATGTTGTTATGCCCATTGTAAATAACATTAGGTTAATGGAGAGGCAATTGGAGGCTAGCCATATGCCTACTGTATTACAAAAGGAGCTTGTTCCAAAGGCAAAATTGGCCAGTGCCATAATTCCAATTTAGAATAGTAGACCTGCTGCTACAAAAGGCATCCCATCAGCTCAAAAGTGCTTGAGCAGATTGCAGAACAATTAAATAAGGGAACATGGATTCCCTCAATGCACAAGGTAGCCACTGTTCCATTAAATATTGTGGAACAAATGAAGAAGACAAATATAAATGTCTCTATGTGGGAAGTAATGTCCATCCCTGATCAAAGGGATCTATTACAAGAAGCCTTAAGGCACTTCCCATTAGCTGAAAAAGCAACAACAGATTCATCATCAAGATAGAGAGAGAAGACTCCTATCGGTCTTGTGCAACCAAGTGAAGGAAAAGTAAGTATAGTCAAGAAACCATCTCCTTTCTACTTGTCTTTGATCATTGCCAAGTTTTTAGTGCACAACCACATGATTGATTCAGGGGCTAACATTTTAGTTATGCCTAAGAAGATAACAGATGCATTAGGCATCAAATATACCCCTGTTTCATCAGGAGTACTATAGTTAGATGACACCTCTATGAACACTATAGGAGTGATCAAGGGATTGGACTTGACTCTGCATGCATGCCCAAAACTAACTTTCAAATAGGACATTTCAATCATTGATCTTCCTCCCTTCTTTACCATTTGCTTGTCAAAAGACTTCACAACTAAGGTAGGTGGCTACCTTTCTTCTGACTGGTCTCACATGTTGTTGAGGACTAGATATGGCACACAATTCACCATCAAGGCTGAACCTATTTCAAATTATCATGTGGAGAATTATGACCACAACATGGTGAACCCACGTGTTATGATTCAAGGTGAGGAAGTGCATGACTTAGAACCTATTAAGGTAGAACCTTCACCTCTTCATATCCCTAATTTGTTTCTTGATGAGTGGGCAAAGGACCACGAAAAGTTTGACCCTTAAGACACCACTGAAACAACTGACTTGGGTAACTACATGATCCATGAAGGGGATTCTTTACTCCCTTCTGTACTTAAGCCAGATGATGACTCCGACGACCCATGGAAGATGTTTTTCAATGGTGCAAAAAGTAGAAATGGAGCTAGTGAAGTTGTTTTGCTAGTCTCTCTGATTGGTAAGAAGTTACATTTTTCTCAGAGGCTACATTTTTTTTGCACCAATAATGTAGCATAGTATGAGGCATTGGTCCATGACATGTTGATTGCTGAGAAGGAAAATATCAAGCATCTGGAGATCTTTGGTGATACTAAATTGGTGGTCAACCAAGTCAGAGAGAGATGAACAACAAAAAACTAGCTTCTAAGAGCTTATAGACATAGAGTTTGGGACTTGTTTGAGAGTTTTGATGCCCTCAACCTATAGGTGATTCTAAGAAAACTAAATGCTGATGCTGATCAATTAGTAATGGTGGGGGCTCAATTTTCTCCACCTACAAACTTATTTCAAGGTCTTGATCAACATGTGAAGGTTGTTGTCAGACCATCTGTTCCTAATAATAATGTCCATTGGTAGGTGTTTGACAACAACAAATAGATTGTGAGCTTCATTCAGAATGAAGTAGAGTTTTCTTCTGACATAGCGCAACCTAGATTATAGGAATGCTATGGTGATCAGATCATCTAGCTCAAATCAAACAAGTTGCCCAAGGGTCTAGTCACCCTTGAGGCCATCTTCAATCGTGATGATGAGTTTAGGGGTGAAAGAAATAATATGACATTCAAGAAAGAGGATTACCAGAAGGTAGATGTTACCCAGGACAAGGAGTTATTGTTGGGAAAGATATGAGGTAACATAGAAGGACAAGAGTTTATAAAGCTTTCCCAGAAGTACGGCGATGTCCTGGCATGTACATATGAGTATCTTAAAGGATTTAATCCGGATGTGGCTCAACATGCCATTGATATGGATCCTAGTTGCAGGCCCGTTTGTCAAAAGCAGCAACCCATTAATCCAAAGATCAAACCTTTGATGAGAAAAGAGCTTGCCAAGATCATACAAGTAAGGATTATCATCCCCATCAAATATTTTACTTGTGTGGCTAATCTAGTGCTTATGGGAAAGAAAAATAGAGAGATTAGGCTCTGTGTAGACTTCAGGGACTTGAATCATGCTTCTCTAAAAGATCACTACCCTCTACCCTCCATGGATCAAATTTTACAAATGGTTGCAGGGGTAGAGAGGTTTTCATTATTGGATGGCTTCTCTGGCTATAATCAGATCTTTGTTAGAGAAGATGATAGATTTAAGATAGCATTTACAACCAAATGGGGAACCATGGCATATGTAAAGATGCCATTTAGTCTGTCAAATGTAGGTGCCACATTTCATAGGGTAATGTATATTCCCTTTAAGGGATTCATAAACAGGTTCATCCTAATTTATTTGGATGGCATCACATTCTTCTCCAAGAAGGGAGAAAATCACATGGAGCATCTGGAGAAAGTTTTCCAAAGGTGCAGAGAGTTTGGGCTATCTTTGAACCCTAAGAAATGTATTTTTATTATTTCCTAGGGTAAGATTATGGGTCACATAGTGTATGAGGATGGGATATCCATAGACCCCAAAAGGACATCTGCCCTCCTTTCCCTTCCCCTACCTTCTCATAAAAAAGCTTTACAGTGTTTTCTAGGGCAGATTAACTTTGTTAGGAAGTTCATTCCTAATTGTGCTGGCTTAGTGAAGCCTCTAACCCTTATGCTTAAGAAAGATGCAGTCTTTAGACGGACTAAGGAAGGGAAGGATGGTTTTGAGAAGATCAAGGAAGAGATTTCCCAGGCACCTACTCTCATGAACCCAAATTACGAGAAGGATTTTGTCCTTTATGCACATGGAGGAGAGAACAATATTGTTGCTATCTTGATGCAACAAAATGAACGAGGAATGGAGCAACCCCTAGCCTTCTTCAATCAGACCTTGAAGGACTATGAGGTTAGATATAGCCCCATGGACAAATAGGTATTTACCATTGTTAGAGATTTAAAGAAATTTAGGTATATGTTGGCAAATAACCATATTAGAGTTTTAGTTTCTCATCCCAGTGTGAGAGATTAAATAATGGGGATTGAAATTAGAGAAAAGAGAGCCAGTTGGGTCACCAAGATCCTGGAGTATGATGTGATCATCAGGGCCACCAAGATAATTATAGGTAGAGGATTATGTGAACAACTAGCTCAGACATCATTAGATGAAGTGAATTCATCTTACCACTTGAATGAGGAAGGACATATAATTGACCCATCGACTGTAAGTTTTTGGACAACAGATATGGCTAGATTCCTATCCATTGGTCAGTATCCCTATGGACTGGACCAAACCAAAATAAGACATTTTAGGCTGCAGTCTATCCCTTATACATTGGTAGATGGTGTTCTCTTCAAGAGAAACTTGGATGGAGTCTTACTCAAATGCATAGAAGGAGATCAGGTTGATAGACTCCTTGGTGAGTTGCATGTTGGCCCATCTAGTGGCCATTTTTCTACTAGAGCTACAACAATGAAAATAATGAGGGTAGGTTACTTTTGGCCCACATTATTTAATGATGCCTATGTGTGGGTAAGAAAATGTAGAGTGTGCTCTCTTTGCTGGAACGAAAAGATTGGCGACACTTCCACTCCACCCTATTCAAGTCGATCAACCCTTTTCACAGTGGGGATTATATTTCATTGGCATGATAAATCCCTCTTCCAATGTTGGCCACAAATAGGTTTTTACTACAACAGATTACTTCACCAAGTGGGTTGAAGCAGTCCCACTCAAGGAGGCCATTGAGTTATCTATCATGGATTTCGTGGAAGAAATCATGACAAGGTTTGGAGCTCCTCACACCATTATTTATGATAATGCAAAAGCATTCACTGGTTTTAGGATTGCTAATTGGGCTCTTAAATATAATGTGTTCTTGAAGACTTCATCCAACTATTATCCTCAAGGTAATGGGCTGGTTGAATCTACCAATAAGAACCTGATCAGGATTCTAAAGAGAACCATGGAAACAAACCAGAGGTAATGGCACAATAAGATCAAGTTAGCTCTTTGGGCTAATAGGATCACATACAAGAGAGCCATTGGTAACTCTCCTTTTGTTCTTGTGTATGGAAGAGAGGCTAGATTGCCTATATCTTTAGAGCTTCTTGCATTAGTTTTGGCTCAACAATTGTAGTTGGAAGAAGAAGATGCAAGATCTATCGTGATGGCTGAATTGACTGAACTAGAAGAGCACAGACAATCAACCATGATTACATTAGAAGAACATCAAATACACACTGAAAGGTATTTTGATAAAAAGGCCAAGGTCCAGACCTTCAGAGAAGGTGATCTTGTTCTAAAATGGGATGCTGACCGAGACAAATCAAGAGGCCACACCAAGTTTGATGCATTGTGGAGTGGACCTTTTTTTCATCATCAACAACAAGCAAGAAAATGCCTTCATTCATTCAAGGCCTGATGGTGAAGTTCTACCCATTTCAATTAATGGGATCCATCTCAAACCTTACCATTAAGATTGGTTTAAGGTTTGTACATATTGTTTTAGTTATTTCTATTTTAGGTTTCCCTTTCACTAAGTGCTTTTGCACAAGCTACATTGTCATTAGGAGAATGCAGGCCTTCTTCTTTTTATGTTTTGGGAGACAGATTTCAGTTGTCTTGATCTTTTAAGATTCCTCTTTTGGACTTCATGCCTAATGAATGCTTAAGGCCACTGATCTATTTATTTAGCAGGCAAACATCCCTAAGAGGTCACCAAAATGTTGACCTATTTTCCTCTACTTAGAGTCCAATAGTTCACCTTGAAACTATCCTTGAAATGCTTTGGAATATAGCCCCGCAGGCCCTAAATCCTTCAAATCCTAGTGTTCTACCCTGTAAAAATCTCTAAATTCCATTTGAAGAATCCTTGCAAAAAACCCAAAAAAACCCATAAATCTTTAGCCTTCAAAGTATGCCCTTGCAAAGTTTTCTCCATCTTTATACTTAGTTGTTTCTAGGTATGGATATTTGCTATTTGAATATCTGGATATTTTCCAAGTATCCAGACCTTAGATAATATCCATATATTATTTTAATATCTAGACCTTAGCCAATATCTGGATCTTAGTTAACATCCAAACATTGTCTTAATATCCAGACCTTAACTAAGATCCTAATGTTTCCTGAGTATTCGGACCTTAGTCGATATCCCTACCTTTCCCAACATCTGGATATCTCCTAATGTCCAGATCTTTAAGGCGAATGTCCTGATGACATCATCTAGATCTTTTCTAAAGAAGCACCTTATGATGATGACATCATCAAGACATTTCAGCATGGATATTTGACAAGTCTTAATATCTCGACCCTCCTAATATGCAATGACATCATTAGGATATGGACGTTAGTTTCAAGGTATCGATGCAAAGAAACATCTGGATATTAAGCTAATATCCAGATATTAAGTTAACATCTAGACATCAGGTATCCATGTCGATGACAACCTCTCCATGCTGCTAAGGTAAATTTGACGGGTGCATCCAGATATCAGGATATTGAGACTATTGTGTTTCGTTAGGATGTATCATCTGAATAGTTGCAAATGTGCAGACCTTGGGGATATTAATGGATATCCATATGCCCGTTGACCACAACTTTGACCATGAATATCTTCTTCATCTAGTGGAATTTATAGATGACCGAAAAGGCCAAGTTGCTTAAATTTTCATCCCCTTTCATTTGGCAGGCTTTTTAGGGGATATCTGCACTTTCAAAATTATGATCCAAAATTCGTGATCCAGATATGGATGTGCCTATCTAGATATCAGGATAAGTTGCTGACTAAAGGGAAATGTGGAGATTCGGCCGACAAGACATATCAGAGGCTAATTTAAAGTGTTGTGAAAGCTTTCAGAAGGCAAATATTTTGCATTGATGGTTGCATGTGTATGATTCAACAATTGGCATTAATGGCACAAATATTATCTTCTAGCTTCTCGATAGATTCAAATATTTTCTACATTGAATCTTGGCAGGTAGACATCCCTTCTAGAGAAGAAATATTTCTAATAGGCCCATGGGCACATTCATTACAGTAGGTAATGGCGTTCCATTTGTAAATGCTATATAAAGCATTAAATGTAATGTATTGTGGTTGGCATTTGGTCTAAAAAACCATATCTCTTGCAATTGTAACTGTGCCTCTTTGAGAATAGACATCAGATTTTTACCTACTCATGAATTGTTCTTTGCTCTGTGTATTTATCTATTTGATCTCCATTTGTGAATGCATCTTTTCTCTTGGATTTCATTTAGTTTCTCTTTCCTCTGCAAGTAGTTCATGGTTTGTGTATGTTGGTCTGTTGGATATTGTTATTCTATGCATACATGGTTGTTTGAGGGCCTTCCCATATTCAAACCTGGTGTATCACCTCCCTTAGCTTTCATTTTTATTCCCTCTTCCTCTTTTCATAAATAGGTGGATAGATTAGGTTTAGTCTTAGGATCGCTGAATCTCATATTCAGCAAAGGAACCAACCTCTCTCTGGAGATTTGACCTCCCTGTAGGGTCCCACACTTGGAGGTCATCTCAATGTTTCACTAGATTGTTGGAGCCCTAAAATCCTTTAACACTAGGTGTGTATCTATGTGACAACAGTTAGATTTATAGATTGAGAGGATTAAATATCTATGGATGAGATTGATGTGAGAGATCAATGGCTAGGGATGCTTGAGAGGATTGCATGCATGTAAAGTGGAGATTGCATGGATAATCATGGCTTAGATTGTGCAAGTGATTAGCTAGTTAACTAGTTACTTTTTTTAGTCAACTAAATTTGATTGATTAGTTAACTAGGTTGATTAATTATATAACTCTACTAAGTTGACTAATTAGTTAACTAATTTTGATTAAGAGTCAACTAATGATTGAAAGGGAAAATAGAGATTAAATAAATAATTAAGTCATATTTATTTAATTTTTGGAGTGGGAGTAATGAATTTAATTAAATAAATGTTGAAATTATATAATTAAGGTTGGAATATAGAGGATTGATTAATTAATTAAATAAATTATCTTGATTTATTTAATTAATATTAGAAGAATAGTTAATTTATTAATTAAATATTTTAAAAATTACTTAATTAATGTTGGTAGGTGAATTAAATGATTAAATAAATAAATAGGATTTATTTAATTAATTTTGGAGGAATAGTTAGGAGATGAGACATGTAACAATGGAAATGATGTTAGATGATTTTTGGTGTCTACATTTTACCCCTCTTTGAGACGATGTTGCAACTAAGAGAAGTAACAATATTTCAAAGAAAAATAGAATATAATGATTGGAAAGAGATGCCCTAGCTATTAGGAAAGGTGTCTCAATATTGCACCTAATGTTAAGATTACAAACAATGCGATTTTTAGGTTGAAAAATAGAAAAACTCAATTTCTAGGCTATAGATTTGGTTTTTGGCCAAAATAAAAATTCTGGGTTGTTTAGCACCAATTCTCAGGTTCATGTCATGTGGAGCTCTTAAAGCTCTACAATTAAAAAAAAGGGGGCCAAATTAATGTCCTGGATCAAATGTTATGGCCTCTGGAAGTTGGACCTCCTGCATTGGAAATGTAAAAACATCAACACATAAAAGAGATGTAAAGGGGAGTTACACTTGTTAATTAACACATCATAAGGCATCTTTGAATGGGGATAGTGAAGCCAAAATGGAACACCTAATTTGGTGAGTGGATTATAACTAAGTTATGATAAGTGGAAGGAATATGTTATTTTTAGCCTATGGACTCATCTTGGAATTTGGGTGTTGGATTTATAATTAAGGATTTGGGCACTACTATTTTGGGTGATTTTAGCTCATGGTTCTCTAATTACTATTTGATGGTTTCATGTATTGTATCTCCTATTTATTGGGTGCTAGAGATGGATGTTTGATAGTGAGTTTTGTAGGTGTTTCTATGCTATCAAAATTCCTCCAAATCTTTGGTTGGTGATACTCCTATGAAGGCTTACATTGCAAGTGTATTGTAACTATGTTATTTACTGAATAATACATTGAGATACATTGGAGTGTGGATTTTTTCTCTTGAAAGGGTTTCACCACGTACACATGTGTTATGGTATATTATTTATTTATGCTTATATGTGTTTCTAATTTTTGTATTTCTTAAAATATTAAAGTTTTCACAATACTCTCCTCAAAAGATTAGTGTAGGAAGTGTTTCCACATACCTTTCTTCCTTTTATTTTGTATAGATCTTGATCACCTCAGATTCTAGGTGTTGGGTAGAGGGTTTTTTGTACTAATCTTCATTTGAGTGGGAGCTTGCACAAAGAGGGCTTTAATCTTATTATAGGAAGAGATGGCAAGCACATCAACGATAGACATGGAGAAGTTCTCGGGTAGAAACTTTGAGTTGTGGAAGCTCAAGATGAAGGATGTACTTGTAGACCGAGATCTATGGGCTATAGTATTTAGATCCAAACCTACAACTATATCACAAGAATCCTGGGACAAGATGGATAGAAAAGCAAAGGGTCTCATTAGACTTAGTTTGGCTAATTCATTGTTGCTAAATGTGCATGAAGAGACTACCATAGTGAATCTTTGGAAGAATCTTGGAGAAATTTATTAGGATAAATCCCTGGTGAATAAGATTTTCTTGAGAAAGAAGTTGTATACCCTTAGGATGTAGTGAGGCTAAAGATCTAAATGCCTTTAATATGTTAGTTACCTAGTTGCACTCTGTGGGAGTGAAGATGGAGGAGGAGGATTGTTGTATAACTTTGTGTTGCAAGTATGGGCCTAACTGGCATTGTCATTGATGTCAACATACTACTGTTGCATTGATGATAAGGATTGAATGAGTTGTATGCTGAGGATATTGAGAAAATTAGTCCTACCAGGATTAGAGGAGAATAGTGAAGGCAGTAAGGTAAAGATCCCAGCTAAGATGAAGATCAGAGGATACACATCAAAGGGTTTGTAGATATGTGTCTTAAGATGATCCAGTACAGATTTTAGAGGTCCGCATGAAGATTTGAAGAAGTTAAGTAAAACGAGTTCTGGAAGATGTTCAGAGGTGATAGAGTGACACAGATAGGTCTGGTGAGATCTGGAAATGAAATATCTTGTTCTACGGATTTGGTGAAGTGTTTAGGAAGTCAATGTGAATTGACAACTCAATTGGTTCGTGGTCTGGAGGTCCACAAGCATCTATTCCAATATGACAGTAATGACAGACTGTGTTCTTGAGGTTCTGGATGAAGGAGAGAATGATTTCAGTAAGCAGAAGTAGTGTGGATGTTCTTGGTGATTTAGTCAAGATTACATGGAGGTCTTTGGATTGTTTCCAATTCATGTTGGTGGTCCGTATTGAAGATTGAGCTCATAATTGAAGAATTACTTCTGGATGATGGTGTTCTTCCTAAGTCTAGCTGATCAAATGAGTTACACATCCTGCGGATGATCTTGAAGATGTTCTGTGAAGATTAGCATGTTCCTAAAAGAAGATTGAAGTCTTAGATCTATGTGGCCAATAGTGTGTTGATCTGTGAGAAGTCTTTTTGAAATTAGTCATGTTGTATTTATGTATTTGCTCTGTAATGTATGCCAACTTGGATGATTATTCCTAAGTCGATGACTTGTATAAATAAGGAATTGTAAAGTCATTTAAAAGGATAGAATGGAGATGAGAGTGTAATAGAGAGGAGGAGAGAGAAAGGTAGAGTAGAAGTATTGGGCTTAAATGGAACTAACTCAAGCATGGTGAAGATGCTATTCTTCAGCTCAAGTATGTAATACTTATTATTCTATAGACAATGTGTCTCCTGTAGGCAGTGGGCCTCTTGTGAGCAGTGTGCTCAGGTAGTGAGCCCTAATTGGCATGTGCCATTTTGTTCTTTCTATTCTTTTAACAGAGAATACAAACTTGGGTTAGTCACCCCGTGGTTTTTCCCTTAACTAGGTTTTCCACGTTAAAAATCTTGGTGTCATATGTGTTAATGTGTTTTTGCTCTTGAATTGTTGCATTATGTTTTCATGATTGATTTATCATTATGCTGCTGAATTAAGAAAAGGATTTAAGTGATTAATTGGAAGAAAGTTTTGGACAACTGATTCACCCCCCCTCTCAGTTGTCTGTGCTAAATCTAACACTTTATTATGTTCTTTGCTAGATTAATGAGACCACTTAGATATGGCCATTGGGAGTACTACCACCAAGTTCAAGATGGATGAAGTGGTTGCATCTTTGCTTTCTGAAGAAATGAAAAGGAAGACTTTTGAGTCAGCCAAGGAGGCCCTAGAAATCATGGAAGAGAAAAAGAAAAAGTCAAGAAGGACAAGAGGCAAGATAAGTATAGATCCAAATCCCATGAGAGATCCAAATCTTTTGGTAAGTTTAAGGTGAAATGTTAGAACTATACAAAAATCTGAACATGTTAGAAGAGACTGTAAGGAGGAGGAGGAGAAGAAGAAAAATGTTGACCTTGATGATGAGTCTTAGAGATCCTTCCGAGATGATGGTGATGCTTTTGTTTCTACCTTGGTTACTCATACATCAGAAGGTGTGTGTTTGATAAACTCCAATGCCTCTTTCCACATGACCTCACATTGGGTTTGGTTTATAAATTAAGAAGAATATGATGTTGGGAATATGTATATTGGAGATGATTCTCATCTAAATATTGTTGGTCATGGAAGAGTCCTGATTTGATTCCTTGATGGATGAGTGACGGGGATCAACAGTGTACTACATATCCCTATTTTAGCACAGAACCTACTTTATGTATTTAAACTTAATGATTCAAGTGTGTAGGTTGTTTTCTTGAATAGAGGGTATAAGATGGTTAGAGGATCTATAGTGCTTGTAAAGGGTGTCTAAATTGGCACTCTATTTTAACTGGATGCATGTACAATTCAATGTAACATTTATTCTATTCCTACAATGAAGAGATCTGTAGAATCTTCACCTTCACCATTGGAACCAGTAGAAAAGAGGCATATTATGTCTTCTTCTGATGGTCATGCTTTCTGGATACCTAAGGGTTCTCATTCATTGGAGGTAAAACTTCCAACAAAGAAAATAATCTTATGGCACCATCAGATGGGTCATGAAAAATAAAAACCTTGTTCAGGGGTTGAATTATTGTAACCTTGATTTTAATTTTTGCAAACATTTCATAAATGGAAAATAAAACCATGTTCAATTTTACTCTAGTTCTCATAAATCTTCTGGGATATTGGACTTGATACATTCTGATGTTTCTAGTCTTGTTAGTGTTCCTTCAATTTATAGGTCTATTTATTATGTATCTTTCATTGATGACTATAGTATAAGGACATGGGTATATTTCCTTAGAACCAAATTTGAAGTCTTTGGTTGGTTTAAAGAGTTTAAGGCTCTTGCAGAAAATCAGACTGGTAAAAAGATTAAGTGTTTAAGGATTGACAACAATAGTGAGTTTTGTTTGACATATTTTGATAGGTTTTGTAAAGATCATGGAATAGAAAGGCAAAATAAAAATCCATATACCCCTTAGTAGACTGGAGTTACAAAGAGGATGAATATGACGTTGATGGAGAGGGATAGGAGTATGCTTAGTGGGGCTAGTCTAGAACAAAAATTTTGAGCAGAAGTATTTGCCACAACTTGTTACCTAGTTAACAAGTCTCCTACATCAACTCTTGTTGATAAGACACCCATGGAGGTGTGGTTGGGAAAAAAGGCCTCATTGAGACATATTGGAGTCTTTGGTTGTGAGGCATATGCACATGTGCTTAGGGAGAAGCGGTCAAAGCTAGAGAACAAGGCTATAAAATGTCTCTTCATTTGTTGGTGTGAAAGGGTACAAGATTTGAGAGCTTATGGATAAGAGAGTTTTGTATAGAAAAAGTGTTATCTTTAGAGAAGTCAAGCCTTATTCCATAGTATTGTAGCCAGAGAAGGATGGAAAGAAAGATGTGGTTCAACTAACCCCAAAGACTGAGAAGGATGAACTAGAAGCCTATGAAGGACCTAAAGAGGAGGAGAGATCAAGTAGTTTAGAGGGTTCTGAAGAAGAGATAGAACCTCTATCTCAGTCATTAATGAGGTCCACTCGGCAAAGACAACAACTAGATAGGTATACTCCTCCTAATTGAAGATGTATTTTTTCTTTGATTACTAACACTGACGAGCTTAGGACTATAAAGGAAGCTATGGGTATGAATGATGTAGATTCCTAGAAAGTGGCCATGGAAGAAGAGATGGCTATATTAAAGAAAAATGATAGATGGGATCTAGTACCTTTTCTTGATGAACGCAAACCCATTGGATGCAAATGGGTGTTCAAGAAGAAAATTGTTTTAGATAGTAGTGTTGATAATTAAAAGGCGAGATTGGTTGCAAAGAGTTATTTCCAGGTTGAGTGAATTGATTATGGTCATATTTTCTCTCCAGTTAATAAGCTAACATCCATTCAATTTCTATTATCACTTATTGTAGCGTATGATTTTGAGGTTGAGAAAATGGATGTAAAGACAACTTTCCTTCATGGTGATTTGGAGGAAGAGATTTATATGGCACATCCAGAGCACTACATTGAGAAAGATAAATAATATTTGGCTTGTAAGTTAAAGAAATCTTTGTATGGTCTTAAGGAATCTCCTAGGATGTGGCACCAAAATCTTGATTCTTTTGTGTTAAGTTTGGGACTTCTGAGATCTAAATGAGATCATTGCATCTACTATAAGATGGGTGGTAATTATCTTCTCATTATTACATTGTATGTTGATGATATGACATTTTTTGGTAATGGGAAGGGTTTGATTTGTGAATTAAATTCTCAACTTTCAACACTGTTTGAGATGAAAAACTTAGGAGTAGCTTGGTACATCTTGGGGATTGAGATCAAAAGAGATATATTGAATATAAAACTTTGGTTGGGCCAAAGTAAGTATGTGAAATTGATGTTGGAGACATTCAACATGCCATCTTACAGGCCATTGTGTGTTCCTATTACAATGGGAACAAAGTTACCAATTAAGGATTGTCCAAAGTCTCCTAGTGAGATGGAGGATATGAATAGAGTACCTTATGCTAGTGTTGTTGGAAGTTTGGTGTGTACCATGGTCTATGCAAGACCAGACATTGCCTAAGTAGTGGGATTATTTAGTTGTTTTATGGCTAATCCTAGATGGGTACATTGTGATTTAGTGAAGAGGGTCTCAATAAATTTGTGGGTACTTCTGAGTATTCCATTTGTTATAATGGTTATCTTATAGGGAAAATTTAGTGTGTATTCATGGATATGTGGATTTTTATTGGGCTAGTGATATTGATAGTAGGAGATCCACTAGTGGATACATTTTCACTATGTTTGGTGGTGCATTCAGTTGGATGAGTAAGCAATAGGATATGGTTTCTTTGTCCACTACAAAATAAGATTACATGGTAGTTACTCATGGTTGTAAGGAAGACATCTGGCTTAAGAGATTGTGTTCAGAAGTTGGGCTAGATGCACGAGCCATTATGGTTCATTGTGTTCAGATGTTTGGTAGAGAGCTTGACCTTTCATGTGAGGACACTACATGTTATTGTCTAGTACCATTTTATTCATGATAAGGTAGAGGATGGAAGGGTGATACTAGAGAAGTTTCGTACTTTGATGAATGATGGAGATTCATTGACAAAGCTAGTGAGAATAGATAAGTTCAAATCATGTCATGAGTTTGTGTCTCTCAACCCCTAGAAATTAGTTTTTAGTGATGACAATCTTCCCCTTTTCTCTTTAAAGGTGTTCAACAAGTGGGATAATGTTAGGAAATGTATCTCAACCTTGCACCTAATATTAAAATTAGAAGCAATGTGATTTTTAGGTTAAAAAATAGAAAAACTCAATTTTTAGGCTATAGAGTTGGTTTTTGACCAAAATAAAAATTTCAAGTTTTTTGGCACTAGTTCTCTAGTGCTTATCATGTGGACCTATTAAAGCTCTACAATTAAAAATAACTGGCCCAATCAACCTCCTAGATAAAAAGTTATGGCCTCTAGAAGTCATGCCTCCTACATTAGAAATGTAAAAACATCAACACATAAAAGAGTTGTAAAGGGGAGTTACACTTGTTGACCAACACATCATAAGGCATCTTTGGATAGGGATAGTGAAGCCAAAATGGAACACCCAATTTTTTGAGTGGATTATAATGAGGTTATGACAGGTGGAAGGAATATGCTATTTTTAGCCTATGGACTCATCTTGGAATTTGGGTGTTGGATATATAACTAAGGATTTGGGTGCCAATATTTTGGGTGGTTGTAGCTCATGGTTTTCTAATTATCATTTGATGGTTTCATGTATTGTATCTCCTATTTATTGGGTTCTTGAGATGGAGGTTTTATAGTGAGTTTTGTAGCGATTGTTATGCTGTTAGAATTCATGCATATCTCTAGTTTGTGATACTCTTGTGAAGGCTTGCTTTGAAAGTGTATTGTAATTGTGTTATCTACTAAATAATACATTGAGTTCCTTTGGAGTGTGGTATTTTTATCCTGAAATGATTTTCTACACGTACACTTGTGTTATGATATATTGTTTATTTTATATTTATATGTATTTATAATTTATGTAATTGTTAAAAGATTAAAATTTACACAACACTCTCCTAAGAAGTTTAGTGTAGGAAGTGTTTTCGTATACCTTTCTTCCTTTCACCAGCCAGTCAAAGGAGGAGTGATGAGGAGGAATTATGTTTGGAAGATGGTGCCTCCTTGAGAGGATATATGAGTTTGAAGAACATGAGTATGCTCTTGAAGTGGATGAAGAAGATGCAAGGGAGGATAGGATGAGTATAAGAGATTGGAAGAAGGGGTTTGATATACTAGATAGAAGTGATATAGGAGAAATGGATTAGAATTAGAAGATAACGTGGAAAATTGGGATTGGAATGGATGGATTGGTTGAATGAGAAGTCAACCTAGGTGGGTGAGAAATCATGGTGTTTGATATAATACTTGATGTTATGCACCGAGGTATAAAGACTAGGGTGATGATGTGTCTCATGCATAAAGGACTAAATTAAAAGAAAAGGCCACAAGTGAGCATATTCTGTATGGTACCATGATATGGAATATCATGTTGTTGTGGTGATATGTTTAAAGGATCTATGTAGATCACACAAAATGATACACACAAGCAAGTAAGCAAGTGTGCACAAATGATCATAAAGACAAACAAGATTTTTTTCCCCTGGTAAGCTAAAAATTGATGATTGATTGATTGATGATGAGGATTGTGTTGTTGCTGTGGGAATTATATATCCTAAGAACAAAATGAGGATTGAGAATGATATATCCCAATGATGATTTATGATGATGATAGAATTGTTGATGTGGGATATTGGGAATGATATATCTCAATGATGATTGATGATGATGAAAGCATTATTGATGTGGGAATGATATATATTTAAAAGAATATGAGGATTGAGAATGATATATCCCAATGATGATGATTGGATTATAGAAGATCAAGGTTTGCATCAAGGCTAGGAACAAACCTAATGGATGCTTTTAGATTATGGGAAAGATTTCTTGGATAGATTCGAATGGATTAAGGATTGTTGGCACTTGGAATAGATTGCATTGTGATTGATGCATTGGCATGCATTTGGGTAGCCTTTTGCTTGGAACCAATGACAAGGGAAAAGTAAGTCTAGGGGCAAGGATAAATGGAGAATTTGATGGGATGATTAAGAGATTGTTGATAATGGACGAGATGGATGGGGTATTCATGATGGATGGATGGATGGGTTCATGATGTGATCTCCAAGGAATATGTGGCATAGGAATAACATGCCCCACTCTAGATATGCCATTCATGATGCTACACTATAATGCTTGTGACAATAGGGTAGTAGGATTTTCTATAAAAGATTGGGTGCATCAAGAGATGTCTAAAGAATGTTTAAGCATTATGTCCTATCCTTATCAAGGTTGAAAGTAGTAAGGGAGGATGAGTTGAGTGTAATAGAATAGGTATGCAGATATAATGAATGGGTGGGATAGGATGGGAGTGATAGGATAGGAATGATAGGATGAGAGAGGCTTTCCCCCAAGTGTAGGGTGCTCTTAGATGGAATACTACATGCATGATGACCATGAATGGGTTTTCATCATGGTACTTGTCAAAGGAACTATAAGAATGGCTTTCACCATTGGATGATTTTTTCTCTTTACTTTTTTTCTTTTTTAATTTTTTTGTTTGATTTTTTTTGATTTATCTAATTTTTTAAAATAATATTTAAATTTTTTTATTGTTTTCTATTTGTTACGTCATAAAATGTCCCCCTAGGACTTTTACCTCCTAAGTTTAGCTCCCGGGTCCCTTGTTTTTCATCATGCATGTTAGAATTGAATCCCGAGACAAAACGCCTTGAAACCCATGTCAAAATGGACTTAAGGAGCATTGTAGAGCTTAACCTTGTTCCAAAATAGGTCCCAGGGCTTGGATGCTCACACCCTTGCCCTACCTATTTTGGTAGGGTCCCAGCTTTGAATGTCAGTTGGCGACTGTTAAAAGGTGTCCGTTGCCGACATCTTAAGTTTGAATTACAAAATTTGTAGCAAGAATGCATATATAAGCATGTTTAGGGCTTCATTTGTAAACTAGAAGATGATTATGATTTTGGTGAACTTATGATTTTAGAGCATTCAAGGCATTCATTGTGGTAGAGTAGACTTGTGTTGTTGTTGTGTGTGTTTAGGGTAAAATTAGGATAGGTTTTGATTTGGTGGTTTAATGTGTATCCTCCTTTCATCCTAAAGCATTCAAGGACCTTAGGTCAAGTAAGACTCTACTATCAGGCCCTTGGTCACTTAGAATGTTGGGAAAATTAATTTGTGTGGTTTTATTGCTTGATTATGCCCAATTATGCTTAAAACCCTAATTATACAAATACGGAAGTAAATAGATGAATACCAAAAAATGCTGCTATAGAAAGATGTAAAATAATAGACAAATGTGTACTAGTTTTTGAAGTTTAGGAAGTGGAATTGTCAGGGACTAATGAGTGGGTGCCTAGTCTAGTGCTATGCTTTTTGTCGTGATCTGGGAACTTTATCTACGTGCTATCTCAGAGATTTCTCTGTTGCGGGATCTAGAGGACTAATGAGCAGGCACTTGAGTCTAGATCCCTATTTTCAGTTTTAATCTACAATTCTGACACTCTACAACACTCCTCTACAACTCCACTTTTCCCACTTCTTCAACCTATAACCTGTAATCATGGGAAAATGGGGAGGGGGTTGTGGTGTTTAGAGGCTTGCCTCAGTTAAGCCTCAAAGAGACATTCAAGTCTTTCAAACACCGTTGTCAGATAGAGATTGTGTGCCCTTGGAGGACAGAAGAAAAAACTAAATGATAAATGCTTGCAAACACAAATGATATCACCTTGTAGTGAAGATCTCATGGAAGGAAGAAGCTCTTCATACCATGAGGAGATGGATGCTCAAATCTACAAATACAAACACATAAACAACACAATATCTACTCTAACACACCATGAGTGCCTTGAATCACCTTTAGAATGCAAATGCTCATCTAGTAATCCTCTAGTTTACAAATGAATGCCTAAACACGCTTATATATGTAACTACAAACATTCCTGCCAAGAATTTCGTAATTGAAACTTACTGTGTTGGCATAGGACCCAAATAACGGTCACAAACTGACACTTTGAAATTGGACCTGACCTAAAATAGGGAAGGACTAGTGTGCGGACGCCCAAGTCCTCCCCCCTATTTTAAGTAGGGTCTATCTTAAGTGGTCCCCCTAGGTCCTATTTTCCATGACACTTAGGGGTTTTCTCATTAGGATGCCAAAGTATGATGCAAGATGTCCTCAATGCAGATTAAAGACTGGGTAGCTAAACCTTAAGAGGGAAAAGCCTATTGATAACTGAGAGGGGGGTGAATCAGTTATCTTAATTATTTTAACTTTATGTTCTTCTTTAACAACTAGTGCACCATCAAATTATATAAGCATGCATAACCATGAAAGCATAAATAAAATCACTACACATAACACAATGATTTTGATGTGGAGAACCCTGTTAAAGAAAAAACAATGGGGTGACTAACCCAAGATTGTATTCTCTGTTAAAAGAATAAGGTAGTACAAAATGGCACTTGCCAATTAGGGCTCACTGCCCAAGCACACTGCTCACAAGAGGCTCACTGCCTACAATCATTTATAGAAAGAAACCAAGTACTTGAACTGATGAGAAGCATCCACATATGTTGAGGTTTAGTTCTAGTTAGGCTCAATATAATGATCTACTACACTTCATTCTTCCTCTGCTTTTGTGCTGTTGTTCTGTCACATACCGGACCTATATTACTGCTTCCACATTGTTCTCTAATTTTCTTCGTACAATACAATACCCCACACACACACCTTCACATAAAAATCCATCTGGTATATATATCCGCACCAAGGATTTCAACATCTTTCTATTCGGCATTCAGAATACTCAATATTTTCCCAAACTTTGGTCTGTCGGCTGAATCCTTGCTTACTAAGTGATGCGTACCAAAGAGATACTTATAGAAGTCATCAATCATGTCGGCCAATCATGAATGATACCTCAAGAAACTTGATCACCATCAATATCTCATCCGAATTAAGGTCTGATGCTCTACCGGTCAGTTCTTCCTCAGTCTACTCTGCCAAACAGGAACCCAACACTTAGGTGCTCATATCTTTTCACTCTTTCATCACTGGAGGCTCAATCTCTAGAATGTATTAGTCATGGTACTCCTCTTGACTTTTCCAAGTCCGTACTTTGCTGAGATACTTCCTCTGAGAGATCCAGACCTGATTGTCAGACCTTGCTGCATGCTCTGTTCTTGCTCACCGGACCAAAATATTCTTCAATTTGACTTCCAGTATACACATTCCATGTCCTGTCGATGTGTGGGATGGACTTTGTTGCTATCAATGACAACACTCATGAGGCCACACAATGTCTCTTGCCAACAAAGCCCCTAAGGGGACATTTTCCAATGTTACATTTAGCCCCCACTTTAATGTATGTATAAATGCAAGGCCACTACATGCATTAAAGTATGGTCAACAAACACAACAAACACACCAAGCATGGAGAAGACACACCAATCATAGAGAATACCGTAACAGACACACAGAATGTGGAGAAGACAATTAAAGTCACACAAAAGATAGAGAAGACAATATTGAATGCAGAGAAGATAGTGAATGCATAGAAGACATGAATGATTTCTTTTCTTTTTTTCTTTTTCTCATATATATATGAAATGCAGATGCAAGTACAAGGAAAGTAACACACCACCCATGATATAGGAAATATCATCGCACTGGTCTTTAAACTACATATGGGGCAACATACACACCAAACACACCACTAATGTAGGAAGTACTCATCGTACTAGTCTTTAAACTGCATAGGGGGCAACATACATGCCAAACAAATCAAGCATGCCAAACAAACACACTTGGAAAACATGGAGAAAACATGGTAGACAAGTGATGGATTGTTCCTATTTCTAGGTTCATCACCATCTTAGGCACATTAAAGGCACACATCGATGATTGGGCTTCGCCACAATAATCGTCGAAGACACGCTTAAGGGTTGAGTTAGTCATAGAACTGCTCCCTGCCTCTGCAGAGGACTTTTGAAAATGACAGGAGACGCACTCTCTTCGAGAAATACACTATCCCACCTTTGTAGAGGGCTTAAGATGATTGATTATTGATTAATTGATTGTAAACAAACTCAAAGTGTAGGAAGTACTCATCGCACTAGTCTTTAAACTACACTCAAGGATAAGCACATTGCTAACATCTACAACAGACAGCTTACCTTATATATGCCCCCACATTAAGATGGTTGATATCAAGTATCGATATCAAGCATGTTAAGGTAAGAAGAAAACACACAAGGGAACACAAGTTCTTGCAAATCACATTTACCCTGGAGGTGACATGTACCTTATGATCGCCAAATGTTCCCACAAACACATCCCTACAAGAAACATGTTAGTGTCTACATAATCATGATAACCAACATCATCAATGCATATGATCAACATCAATGCATATGATCAATCACACAAAGAGCCAAGGTTATCCTATGGATTCAGAGATCGAGGATAACTATGGGGCTATATCATGAAAATCTTAGAATCGAGTGTCACTAAGGCGAGATTCAAAGACAAACAAAGTGCATGGAGCAGTAGTATTATTATGTTTTGTAAGTGAGATAAGACACCATCAAGATCACTACACAAAAATCATAGAGTGCTTCTACTAGCTAAGCGTCAGATAATATATTACAACCCCATTGTCATATTAGGAACTAAGTCTAATTTTTGATTTCTTGCTAAAGTGACACTAGGTCCGCATCAATATAAATGTTTTTCATCATCCACCCACTCGATAGAAACAGTAGAGGAAGGTAAACAATAATTCAAAGAGGAGAAACAAGTGCCTTAGGGAAAGTCACGTAGGAGGGTGCCCCCAAGTCACCAACCGCAATGCTATGTCCATAAGACACAACACACAACAATGAAAACAGAGAGAGGCAACATAGAAGAATGATGATACAAATAGAAGAAGGTCACAACAAAGGTGATCTCCTGGTATCCTAGACCTTATAGGAGAATCAAGGGTCATCCCAAGAGGCCTATACAACACATAACACATTATGGGCGAAACACATCACAAAGAGATAAAGGGTTAGAGATACTTACCTATGGGGATCATCCATGCTAGAAGGTATCATTGGGGAGGTCATCATCCTCCCAAATTTGAATGCTAGGAAGAGGTGTAGGTTGTTCCATTTTTCTGTCTAATGTATTTTGATTACCTCCCAATCCGTGAAGGGATAACAAAGGAGGGACCTCAACATAAATATCATCTCTTCATGGACTAGGCAGGTTATGAAACTATTCCTTATCCACATCGATCACACCAAATAGGTCAAGATAGTCAAAATACTCTTGCGTTGTCATATTGTCATCCATTAATGCTTCAATTTGGCTAGGGGGATTATTGGAATTATTAGAGCTATCCCTAGTCTTCTCATCTGAGTTGTCTAAATGTTCAGTTACAGGAGAAGTAGGGTAGCTTGTGAATTCATTATCACTCCCATAATCATTGTCAATGTCATCGCCATATGTTTCAGCTATTAATTGCAAACTATTAAGAGAAGTGTCATGCTCTTCATTCAAAGTGTGTTTTATCAATTATTCTACTACCAAAGAGTATGTATTTATGAGAGATGTGAAGTTGTTAAGATCACATACATAGTCAAGGATTTCGAAGGAAGATGACACAACTATATCCTTGTGATACATAGCTTGTATATAGGTAATAACATGAGGATGGATACTAAGAAATTTGTAGAGATTTAAAATTTTGTGATATATGCATGTAAAGATTCCAAAGAGCATTTAGAAGATGAGGCCATGAGTGCCAAATTAGATTTTAAAAGTTTTTCAAAAGATATGCAAAAGACAACTGCAATACTATGTGCAAAAAATGACCTAAAATGCCAGATTTTTTTTTGTACTTTTGAATGCAAATATATGAAAGAAAAAGGTGTTGTAAAGATTTTGATTAGGGGAAACAAATAATATGTCTGATATTAGTCCAATACAACAATAATATCCTTACAACACACTCTTGATGCAAATCTAAGATGATGGCTAATCAAGATCTAGTGAAAATGCACTAAAATATGCGGTTTTTTCACCAAATCTCAATGCAAAAGAACATGAAAAAGGGTGTTTTGAGGAAAATGATGATGGAAATAAAATTATAAAAATAATAACAACCACCTAATGCCAAAAAATCTGTCACAACACACTTATAGTGCCACTCAAGATCAAACCTTAGTAAAAATATAGCAAAAATATGCAATTTTTCACAATTTTTCAACACCAAGACCTAGCAAAAGGGGTGTTGTAAAGAATTTTAGGTGTAGAAGATTATAGAAATAATATCAATCACCTAAAGCCAAAAAATTATCACAACACGCTTGGAGTGCAAATCTAGGTCAAACCCTAGGGCAAATATAGCAAAAATATGCAATTTTTCATCAAATTTTCAATACAAGAGCCCAATAAAAAGGTGTTGTGAAGATTTTAGGAGGGTTAAAAGATAAAAATCCTAATAAAAACCAATTAGTTCAAAAATATTATTCACAACATGCCTATAGTGCAAATTTAGAAAGTCGACAAGGCCAAATCTAGTGAAAATCAAGGTTTTTCAAGCCCTAGGCATGAGATCTTAATGTAAAATGCTATGTGGATGTCTTGAAATCTGATTTATGATGAATATTAATTACACTCAGATCTGAAAATTCTTTTCAAACCCTAAATACAAAATGCAAGTGCAAATTTAATGAAAAATCATTGAAAAATGCTAGTTTTTGTTGAAATTTTCTATGTAAAAATGCAAATTTTTGAAATCTAAATGCAAATTTACACTAAAATGCAACAATACAGACAAATGCAAATTTTAATGAGTGTCTAATATCAGTAGAAAAATTTGAAATAAGATTTTACCTACAAACCAAGCTAGTTTTTGAAATTACTAGGTTATATGAAAAATTCAAAATTTCTAACAAAATCCTATCAATTTTATGATGAAAATGCAATGCAAGTGATTGAATTATTGTAATTTTATGCAATTTATCTCAGATCTAATGCAAAAATCATAAATTTGATGAAATTCAAATTAATTGATGCAAAATAGAAACCCTAGAATGCAATTTTTTTCCAATTTTTTTCAATTTTTCAATTTTTTTGTAATTTTTTGAATGCAATAAGATGAAGAATGATATGACTGAATGAAATCAATGTAGATCTGAATCAAAACACTCAGAAATGTACCAAATTAATTTTAAACACATGTTTACCAAAATGTTTAGGGTAAAATTAGGATAGGGCTTGATTTGGTAGTTTAATGTGTATCCTCCTTTCACCCTAAAGCATTCAAGGACCTTAGGTCAAATAAGACTCTACGATCAGGCCATGGTCACTTAGAATGTTGGGAAAATTGGATTTGTGTGGTTTGATTTCTTGATTATTCCCAATTATGCTTAACACCCTAATTATGCAAATACAGAAGCAAATAGACGAATACCAGAAAATGCTGCTACAGAAAGATGTAAAATAACAGACAAATGTGTACTAGTTTCTGAAGTTTGGGAAGTGGAACAGTCAGGGACTAATGAGCAGGAACCATAGTCTAGTGCCATGCTTTTTGTCAGGATCTGGGAACTTTATTTGCAACCTGTTCCTGTTGTTTCAGAGACTTCTCCATTGCGGGATCCAGAGGACTAATGAGCGGGCACCTAAGTCCAGGTCCCTGTTTTCATCTCTGATCTACAATTCCAACACTCTATAACACTCCTCTGCAACTCCACTTTTTCTACTTCTTCAACATGTAACCTGCAATGATGGGAAAATGGGGAGGGGGTTGTGGTGTTTAAAGGCTTGCCTCAGTCAAGCCCCGGAGAGACATTCAAGTCTTTCGAACACCATTGTCAGATAGAGAGTGCGCCCTTAGAGGATAGAGGCAAAATCCAAATGATAAATGCTTGCAAACACAATAGATATCACCTTGTAGTGAAGAACTAATGGAAGGAAGAAGCTCTTCATACCATGAGGAGATGGATGCTCAAATCTACAAATACAAGCACATAAACAACACAATATCTACTCTAACACACCATGAGTTCCTTGAATCACCTTTAGAATGCCAATGCTCATCTAGTAATCCTCTAGTTTACAAATGAATGCCTAAACATCCTTATATATGCAACTACAAACATTCCCGCCAAGAATTTCATAATTGAAACTTACCATGTCAGCATAGGACCCAAATAACGGTCACAAACCAACAAGCGAGCACCCAAGTCCTCCCCCTATTTCAGGCAGGGTCTATCTTAAGTGGCCCCCCTAGGTCCTATTTGCCATGATATGATGCAAGATGTCCTAAATGTAGATTAAAGACCCGAGAGCTAAACCTTAAGAGGAAAAAGTCCCCAAGGGGAGATTTTTCAACGTTACAGTTTGTTATTTTAGATTTGGCTTCATATTCTCATGTTGTGAAATATCTTCATCTACATGCAAGCTACACCTCTGAGGTGATATCTATTTGTGTTTGAATCAATCATTTATGAATTTGTTTTTGGCTCTGTCCTACAAGGATACGCACTCTCTATCTAAAAATGGTGTTGGAAGGAATAAATGCCATTTTAAGGCTTGACTGAGGCAAGCTCCTAAAAACCACAACCCCCAACCCCTCTTCTTGTGATTGTAGGTGACAAGTATTGGATTGCAGAGAGTAGAGTTGCAGAGGAGTGTTGCAGAGCATAAGGATCCTGGATCTGATAGAAAGAAGAAGAAAAGAGCACTATCAGGGCTTAGGCAGTAGTCCCTTTGCCCTTTGGGTTTGTAGAGCTTGAAATATCTAGAACAAGGATAATTAGTGTTAGGAAAGGTCCAGAAACCCTCAACAAAAATACCACCTTAGGCGTGGGCATGAGTCCCTTTGCCCTCGACTATTTAGGATTTAGAACTTTGAAATCTGGTATGTATTTGATCTTCATTTAGTATCTCTGTGTGCGAGCATTTGTCAGAATTCATCTGTTTGTTTAAGATTTTGCATAATTAGGGTTTGAGCATAATTGGGCTTAAATTAACAAATTAATCATTAACTTCCAAATTTCCCTATCATTACAAGTGACAACCAACTTGTAGGTGAATCCTCTTACAGAAGTTGTGATTCAACTCAGTTAAATGTCCTTGAATGTGTGTAGTGAAAGGAGGATCTAACTAATCATCCCTAAATCCCATCTTCTCCCTATTTCCTAAATAACACTATTTTTTTTTAAATTTTTTAGATATTGGATGGTAGGAGGGAATGGATGGATGTATGGGGATGAGCATCAGGATTGGGATGGGTGAAGAGGGATTTATGAATGGGGGACTCAAGCATCTATTTCCATACTAAGTTGATAGTATCCCATTATGAAGAACTAATGTCTATGGAGGTCCTGTTGTTGGCATTATGTTCATAGATGTTGATAGAAATCCTGTTGATTGCTAAGTGGGATTCTCCAAAATAGAAACATGGTACCACCATAGTTTCTATATCTAGAGCATATTTCTAAGGAAAGTGGAATGAAAGGTAGATTGGATGAAGGATAAGGGTAAATGAATGTGATTGTGGATGTATGGGGTATGATGGATGTGATTATGGATGGGAGGATATAGGCATGAAAGAAGTTCCTAGGACCAAGAGGAACCATGACCAACATTTGCACACACCATGATGGATTTTGTGATTAGTTTATATTTAGGATAGGGTAAATGGGATTTGGGATAGGGTGTTGTTGGACTACCAATTTTGGGGTTTAGGGACCTAAACGGACTTAGGATGTTAAGGATTAGGATGGTGATGTTGGGATTTGGATGTTATGATTTTGGGATGGGTGATAGGGATATTTGGATTTGGGAATGGGATTATTAGATGCAAATTTAGATACTTCTCTTAGATTTATTGTTTTTCTTTTCTTTGTGACCCACATTATTTTTTTGTTTCCTTTCTAGTTTGTAGGCAATTGTGGAATTTTTGATCGATTTTGATTTTTGATCTAATTTTGATTTGTTGATGCATGTCAATGATTTGCAATATATCGATCCTTAGATTTCCTGGGCTCATTCTTTTGTATGTGGATGCATCCAAATTGCTTCCAAAGTCAATGGTGTGGTCCCATGGGGAGATAGTATCTTGGAATCCAATAGATATTATGATGGCTTCATCATGGTGGAATACATTCAATAATGTGTGCATTCATTCATCTTGATTAGTGGTTTTAGGTGATAGATTGTCAAGGTTAATGGTAGGGATAGAGGTGTCAATAAATGGATTAGTGGTAGGAAATTATTTGTAGGAGTGATGAGACGCATCTATTTGGATATTTGAAGAAGCTTCCTTAAGATTTGTGGAGGTGTGACCAACATCTTTAGATGGTTTGCTGTGAGATTTGTAGTTGAGGCCTTGTGATCCTTTGCCTTAATAGTTCATGTGTTGACATATTCGATTTGGATATATGTTCCTTTAGAAAAAGATGTGAGTCATGTTGGCAACTTGGTACACATCATTAAGAGAGAGACATTGCTAGTATAATGATGAATGATTGGGCATGATGTTTGAAAATGTTGTCATTGATAGCAACAAGAAAAAGAACAAGATTAGAAAAAAAGTTTTGGTCCGGAGAAGAAGACTTAGTCTTTTTGGCTAAGTGTTGATAGTATATAATGGTTGGATTTGGTCCACAATTGAAGATTAGATAATGTGGTTTTGATATGTTGTCTACAATCCTTAGGAGATATTATATCCAAGATTTTAGCTCTTGATAAGTATCAGAAGCATATCTTCAAATAGCCTAAGTTTGGTAGAGTAGAATACAGTGCCACTTAGAGTAGAACACTTAGTTCATCTAGTCTGCATTCCTCTGGTGTTGCATATCTTGATATGTAGTTTTGAGGTGTTGTAAACACTTGTATGAAGTGTCTAAATATAGAGTTGCAAGTTTTGAAGTCCACCAAAAAAGATAGTTATGAATGACTGAGTATTTCTACATAGCTTGATAGAGTTTGACTGTGACAGAGTCTAAGTTCTGATAGTTCGCATTTTGCTACGAGAAGATATTTTGCTTTGCAATTCTGAAGATATGATTTGTGATGTCTGAAGAGTCTTTGATATGATTTTGAGCAAGTCTTGTGGTCTGCAGTAAAAGATGTAGTCTAACAGATGAAGTGAACCAGTGGCAGTCTATGTTTAAGGCTGACATGATAAGTTTAAGTGTATGCGGTAAGTTCTATTGTTTAGAACTTAGTCCTAAGTGGTGGAATAGTTGAGGCTAACTTATGTGAATGTAATTCAAGTTTTGTTTGAGTCTGCTGTGAATTTTTGTGAATGAATTTTTCTGACAAGTTATATAAGGCATGACTACACACTACACCTTATTAGGCCTACCTAATATGAAGACTTCATGTGTTGTGGACATATATATGGGATCAAATTTGGTGTTTGAGTGATGAGATGAGAAGTGAATGTGAATATGAAGTACAAAGCAAGTGACATTTGAGCAGAAGAAGAGATATCTTGCTTAATGTAAAAGCAGAGCAGTGAAACAGAGCAGTCAAGATGAAGAGTTTTGAGACAATATTTCTGAGCTTCATTGGAACTGTAACCATGCATGTGTAGATGGAATTTGAGTAGTTCAACCTAGCAGTGAGCCATTCTTATTCCTTCTTTCATTCTCTAGGCAGTGAGCCTAATTTGGTAGTGATCCTTTCTTGTAGCGAGCATTTCTTTGGGTAGTGATCCCTAAGGTAGTGAGCCTTCTTGTAATTCAGTATTGTTTCTACATAATATATTGTGAGCTAACACTCACCATGGTTTTTCCTAGTTTTGGGTTTTCCACATAAAAATCTTGGTGTTCATGTGTGATTCATTATGATTGTTACTTCTATCTTTCATTTTCTTTGTTATTGCATGTGGTAAATAGATTACTAGTTTAACAAGTAAGAAGTTTAACAAAATACTGATTCACCCCACTCTCAGTATTTTGGGTGTTCAAGAATTGGTATCAGAGCCTAGTTCCTTGGAAGAAGTCTAACAACTAAAGGAAGATCTTGGAGACTGAACACATGGCAGGTAAAAAATGCCCTACTCCTCCTGAAGAAATTGCTTCAATTGAAACTAAAGAAGAAGAATGCATGCTTGTCAATGAAGAAGAACTCAATCTCACCCTTGAAGATCTTGAAAAGGTTGAATTAGAAAATAGGGATTTGAAAGATAATGTCAAGGAAGCAGATGAGTGCATCAAAAAATTGAGGGATCAAGCCAAGAAGTTCAAAGAAAAATATAAGGAGGTTAGTGAACAACTGATATCTGCAAATGACACCTTGAATAATCTGAAAGTGGAAGTTGTAAAAAGAGATAAAGTAGAAGAAGACCTAAATCAGTTAGTGAAGAGAAAAATTAAAGATTGCACAAAGCTTGAACAAGAAGTTGTGGATCTGAAAGATGATCTAAAACAGGCATGGATTTAGGAAGATAAATTCAGAGTGAGTGCTGCCCAACTTGATAGAATGCTTGCAAGTCAAAAGAGTCTTGATGATAAAGAAGGCTTGGGATTTGAGAAAGGTGAAATTTCTAAAACTGGTCAAGAAAAGAATGCTGAGATCAAGAAGGACAAAGGCAAATAGATTCAGAATCAAAGGAACAGAACTAGAAGACCACCAGTTAGGAAACCAAATGCTCAAAGGTATCATTCTTTCAATGATTATTGTAATGCATGCAATAAGTTTGGTCATAAGGCTACTCAATGTAGGAGCAGAGTAAATCAAAATGTTCCATCATTCTCTGGTCAGTGTTTCTTTTGTAATAAAGTAGGTCACAAATCCAATGAATGTAGAAGCCAGATAAGGAATAGTTACAACAATAGAAGGAATGCTCAAACTTTCAAAGGTAACTGCTTTATATTTAAGAGGTTTTGTGATAGAGCTAGTTAATGTAGGAGGTATATAAGGAACAACTATAATAATGGAAGAAATGCTCAATCTTTTAATGGGAATTGTTTTGCATGCAATAGTTTTGGACACAAGGCTAACCAACGCAAATCAAGGATGAATGAAAGGAACAATTGATAGAGAAATGCTGTATGCTTCAATTGTAACAGGCCTGGACATATTGCAAAGTTCTGCAGAAGAAAGAACAAGAAGAAGAATAATTAGGAAGAAAAGAAAGAACCGATACAAAAGGTAGATCTGATAGAGATCAAGAAGGAGATGAACAAGATTTGGGTCAAGAAGGAAGCACCCGAAGTCAAGGATGGGTCCGCACTAGATTCTGGTGTAGGTACTTCCTCTAGGAAGTAAATTGGGAGCTCTGGATCACAGGGATCTTAAATGCAAAATCCTATTCCCCCAACCAGAAGTGTGGTGCTGATATCCAGTATAAAGATATGAGTTGTAAGACTGAATGATAGATCTTTTGAAGAAGATTTCAGCAAAAAAGAATCTAATGCGGTGGATTGTGGAGAAATTTAGATCGAATGTGGGTGTCAGTGTAAGGGTTTGACAACTTTTTGAGATAAGCATTTATGATGATTGAATCTTAATGAAAAGAGGATATAAGGTATTCATTTGAAAGAAAAATCACTTTGCATTCAAACACACAAGCGACTAAAGAGATCTGAGAAGTGAGCTAAAGTGAATCCAAATGTTCAATGACTAGTGCGAAGAAACCCTAACTGGAAAGGAAAGGTATTTAAAGCTATCTCTTTCTTGGAAAAATTTTGTGTTAAGATGTCTACCCCTCAAGTAGTTGAAATAATAGAGAGGCCACACCCTAAGTTCAAAAAACATCCCTTTAAATCATTAGAGATTGATTTGGATGGCACATTTTCTTATATTCTGCATGGTGTTATGCATATGGAAGATGTTAGGGCATATATACATGAAAACCTAGATGAATATGATTATGGAAAATTAGGGGATATTTATCTGAAGGAACTAATTGATGACAAATTTGAGTTGAAAGAAGAATATAGTGCCCTTGTTGAGAAGAAATTAGATACCTGGTTGGATTTTCCTATGGTCCCGGATGATGCCTAGGTTAGGTATGTCTTGAGCAAGATTCATGATGAGTTCTTTTGGATTGATGTGCCTTATATGATAACAAAAGATACCATCAAAGAAGTTACTAGGATGTGTTCCACCGGAAAGGTTCCAGAATTGAAGTCTTGTTTAGTGGAAAATTGGATTTGTTAATGTTTTAGTGCCTTAATGTTCAAATTTTCCTTTCCACTTTACATTCAAGGATCTAGAATCTTTGATGTTTGCTAATCCTTCCCGCAACTTCACTTTTCCCAAATACGACACCTGTAACTTGCAATCACAAGACTTTGGGAGGGGGTTGTGGTGTTTAGAGGCTTGCCTCAGTCAAGCCCCAAAGGACACTTAAGTCTCTAAACATCATTTTCAGATAGAGAGTGCATGCCCTTGTGATGCAGAGGAAAAAACCAAAGGAAAAAATGATAAAAACACAATATAATGTCACCTTGTAGTGAAGCTCTCATGGGAGGAAGATGCTCTTCATTCCATGAATAAATTGATGCTCAAATCTACAAATACAAATACACAAACCACACAAGTCTGCTCTTGCAACACAATGAAAGCCTTGAATCACCTTAGGATGCCAAAATCACATGAACATAATCTAGTTTCCAAATGAATGCCTAAGCATACTTTTATATGTAACTACAAACACTCCTGCCAAGATTTTCGTAATTCAAACTTACCGTGTTGGCAAAGGACCCAAATAACAGTCACAAACTGACACCCATAAATTAGGGCTGCCCCAAAATAGGGTAGGACTTGGGCACAGGTGCCCAAGTCCTCCCCCCTATTTTGGGCAGGGTACAGCTCAAGGGGTCCTCCTAGGTCCCATTTTTCATGTTACCTAGGGCTCATTCCATCGAGATGCCAAATTATGAACTAAGATGTCCTAAATGCATGCAAAAGATCTGGGAGCTAAACCTTATGAGGGAAAAGCCCCCAAGGGGACATTTTTTGACATTCCATTTAGCCCCCACTTCAATGTATGTATAAATGCGAGGCCAATACATGTATTAAAGTAAGGTCACAAACACAACAAACACATCAAGCACAGAGAAGACATGCCAATCAGATGGAAAATAGTAACAGGTATGCAAAACATGGAGAAGATAGTTACAGTCATGTAAAACATGGAGAAGATAGTTATAGTCATGCAAAACATGGAGAAGACAGTCAATGCATAGAAGACACATTAATGCATGGAAGACATGCATGATTTCCTTTCTTTTCTTTTTCTCATGTATATGAAATACAGATGCAAGTACTAGAAAGTAAACAAACCTCCCATAATACATGATGCACTCATCGCGTAGGTCTTTGTATATATGGGATAACACATGCGCAAGACATGTAAAACCTCCCAAAATGCAAGAAGCACAATCCTAAGGTACTGATCTTTATACTACATATGGGGCAACAAACATGACAAACAAAGAAAGCATGCCAAAACACACACACTTGAAGACATGGAGAAAACACGGCAGACAAGTGATGGAGTGTACCTATTTCTAGGTCCAACACCATTTTAGGCACATTACAGGCACACAGTGATGATTGCCTTTGCCACAACAATCACTGGAGACACGCTTAAGGGTTGAGTTAGTCATAGAACCGCTCCCCGCCTCCACAGAGGACTTTTGAAAATGACAAGATGTGCAATCTGCTCTGAGAAATACACCATCCCGCCTCTTCAGAGGGCTTAAGAAAAATGATATGCTTGATATTCCGCCTTTGCAGAGGGCTTACATGATTGATTGATTGATTGCAAACAAACTTAGTATGAATGATGCAATCATCGTGTAGGTCTTTGCACCTGAGGACAGACACATTGCTAACATCTATAACAGACAACTTACCTTATATATGCCCCCACCTTAAGGTGGTTGATATCAGTTATCAATATCAAGCACGTTAAGGTAGGAAGAAAACACACAAGGGAATATTGACTTTTGCAAAGCCCATGCCCCCCAGAGGTGACATCTACTTTATGATCGCCAAATGTTCCCACAAACACATCCCTGCAAGAAACATGTTAGTGTCTACAAAAACAACATCAATGCATATGATTAACCACACAAAGAGCCAAGGTTATACAATGAATCTGAAGTTCAAGGATAACCGTAGGACTATATCATGAAGCTCTCCGAATTGAGTATCACCAAGGCCATATCCAAAGACAAAAAAAGGTGCATAGAGTAGAAGTATTGTTAAGGTTTGTAAATGAGATAGAAACATCATGAAATTCACTTCGCGGAAAGCATGAGTGCTTCCACTAGCCAAGTGTCAGATAAGATATACAACCCCATCATCATATTAGGAACTAAGTCCATTTTTTTGATTGGTCTCGAAAGGGACACTAGGTCCGCATCAATATAAATGTTTTTTGTCATTCACCTGCTAGGTGGAACCACTAGAGGAAGGGAAACAATAAATTAGAGAGGAGAAACAAGTGTCTTAGGGATAGTCACATAGGAGGGTGCCACCAGTGTCACCAACGACAATGCTATGTCCGCAAGACACAACACACAACAAGGAAATTAGAGAGAGGTAATTTTAGAAGAATGATGATACAAATAGAAGGTCACAACAGACGCAATCTCTTGGTATCTCAGACCTTACAAGAGAATCAGGGGTCATCCTAGGAGGCCTAAACAACACATAATACATCACAAGGGAAGCACATCATGAGAGAGATAAAGGGTTAGAGATACTTACCTGTAGGGTCTTCATATTATATCTTGGAGCTAGCAAACCTCTTGGAGAGGTATTCAATCATGTTTAATGCAAAATTTGAGTGGTTCTTATGAAGGTCTTGTTTGTTATCATATGATGCTTGTTCCCTAAATCCTTGTTTAGATGAGACTTTTTGTTGCTTATGAGGTGGAGAACCACTATATTTTTGATTGCTGATTGTCGTCTTGCTCTTTTCTAATTTTTAGTGAGTTTTTGTTGTTGAATCTTTCGAGAACAGTAACAACAATAATCCTGTACCATCTTACTTGTTTGTATTGGTTATTGTTCTTACTTTTCTGATGTATTTTGATTATCTCCCGATCCATATAAGGATAATGGAGGAGGAACCTCAGCATAAATTCCATTTCTTCGTGGATGAGGTGGATTATCCACTTGTTCTTATCCACTTCAATTATTTCGACGATACTATCATAGTCCAAGTAATCATCCTTGTCTACTTCCATTAAACCCTGTTCCACCATATTATTTTCAGTATACTTAGGGAAAGGTTTAGTGAAGATTTGTAAATTTTGATTCAGTGGAGCAACTGATTTATTTCCATTATCATTCACACCCGATACCTGGATGACATTTGAATCAATAAGGTCTTGTATTCATGTTTAAGACACATACATCGTTCAATGTCATGTCCTTGTGTCCGATGATAATGACAAAAGGTGCTAGCATTGAAGTAAGGTCCTTGTTTACTAGGATCAACAGGCTTGATCAGGGGAAGCTTTAGAATGTTGTTACTCATAGCTTGGTTCATGATAGAATGATAGGACTCAGATATCAGAGTACACTTTCTCAGTTTATATGATGATTTCTTTGGATTATTTATAGAAGACACATTCGTATTTGGTCCATTGATCTTGATGAAACTCCTATTGTTGTTCCTCTTAAAATTGTTTTGTGATGATCTACCCATGGATTGACCAACTTGAGCTGATGAGTTTTGGTTTTTAGTCTGAGTAGACGAAAGTTGATAATCATGAAGGGCGGTGCATAAATGCTAAAAGGAGTTATATTTCATCAAGAGAATTTTATCACGAATATTAGGTTGTAGATTTGTAATGAAAATATTTTGAACATCCTTATGTTTCATCTGATACTGAATCTGTGCATAAAGTCCTTGATATCGACTAATGAATTCAGTCAACTTTTCTTTGGGATCTTGTTTGCATTGAACCAAGTCAATAAGGGTGACTTGGGGTCTGATATTTGCTTGAAAATGTTGTAAAAATTGATCAATCAACTGTGAAAAGGAGTGTATTGAATTTGGAGGGAAAGAGCAAAACCATTCTAAAGAAGTATGTTTGAGAGATTGAGGGAAAAGTTTTGCTAACAAATCCTTTTCAAAATAAAAATCACTACACATAGCTATAAATGCTGCCACATGAATATTAGGATCACCTTTTCCACCATATTTTTCAAAGCGAGGAGTCTCAAACCTCTCAAGCATAGGAGTTCTCAAGATTGCATAGGAAAGGGGATTACGAGCATGGTATGTTGGTAGACTAGGCTGCGAAGAATTTGTTAAGTTTGTTACCTTTTGTTGTAAAGTGGTCATGCCTTGTAAAAGTTGGTTTAGGATGACATCATTGGGAGATGCAGTTTGTTGTGAGGAATTAGAACCAAAGTGAGGAGGTAAATGAGCTTGAGATATGATAGGCTTAGGTTGAGAATATGTTAACTGTGGTTGGACATAGTGATAGGTGGAAGATGGTTGTGAGTATGTAATAGGTGGTTGGAAATGAGTGGAATAGATAGGTGGTTGAGAACGATTATGCATAGAGGGGGTCCCTTTAGGAACCAAATTTTGATAATCAAATCCCACATTTTTGTAATTAGTGCCATTAGATACCCCAATACCAGTGGTAGCATTACTACAGGCATTTGCATCAGTTGTTAAGATCATTGATGTAAAAGTCAATATTCCTGTAGTTGGTATAGGTATGGATACTTGAGTATGAGATGGTGATAAAGTGTTATTTATCACTTGTACACATTCGGTCACCGACATGATATTGGTTTGTACAATATGTGCTATACCACAAATTGCATTTACACCATCTTGTCCCTCTTTATCAATTCTCTTATGTTATGAATTGTAGGGAAAACTTCTTCAGCTATTCTCTCATTTTCCATAAATGATTGAAATTCAGCCATCTCTTTATCCAATTTTTTTATTTGCTCATCAGATGCATACCCTATTGCCTCAATAGTATTATCAACATCATGAAAAGTTTGTTCTTCCATTGTGGTTGGGGGATGTATAATATCTTGCACAATTTAAGTTTCTCCCTTTGTACAGAAGGTGTTCAAAGTACCAACTTCTTCAAGAGCACTAGATCCCATTAACCTTTTACTTCTTCTCAAAGGGATATTGTTTTTAGGACAGCATGTCATAAAGATTATACAAAATCATACAACACACAATGCACAAACTAAGAGAACAAATCCTAGGAGAAGGATATGATTGACGACCAAAATGCTTGATTTTTTGTACCTTTTTCAATTCAAACAAATGTGAAAAAGGATGTTGTAAGGATTTTAATGAAGGGAGGAAAATTATATGTCTGATATCAGTCCAAAAAAACAATATGATCCTTCTCAACACACTCTTGATGCAAATCCAAGATAATGCCAAGTCAACATATAGTGAAAATATGTCAAAATAGACACTTTTTTCACCAACACTCAATGCATAAGAGCATAACAAAGGGTGTTGTGAGGAAAATGATAATGGAAATAAAATAATATCAGTAATAAAATTCACTTGGTTCCAAAATATCCAACACAACATGCTTTTAGTGCCACTTAAGGTAAAACCCTAGTGAAAATATAGCAAAATAGGCTACTTTCACAGTTTTTCAATTCCAAGACCTAGAAAAAGAGGTGTCGTAAGGAATTTTAGGAGGAAAAACAAATAATATCAATGATATAAGTCACCTCAATCCATAAAATTGATCACAACATGCTTGGAGTGCAAACTAGGTCAAACCCTAGGGCAAAAATAGCCAAAATATGTAGTTTTTCACCAATTTTTCAATACAAGAGCCCGTTAAAAGGGTGTTGTGAAGATTTTTATGAGAGAATAAAATTATTACCCTAATAAAATCCAACTAATGCAAAAATACTTTTCACAACACGCCTATCGTGCAAGTTTATAGAGTCGATAAGGCCAAATTTAATGAAAATCGTTGTTTTTGAAGCCCTAGGTTTGGGATCTTGACACAAAATGCTATGTGAATGTTTTGAAGTATGATTTATGATGGAAATGAATTTATCTCAGATCTTAAAATGATTTTTAAGCTCTAATAAGAAAAATGCCAATGTAAATCTAATGAAAATGCATGAAAATTGTTAGTTTTTGTTGAAATTTTCTATGCAAAAATGCAAATATTTTAAATCTAAATGCAAATTTACACTAAAATGAAATACTACAGACAAATTAAAATTTTAATGAGCCTCTAAAATCAATAGAAAAATATGAGAGAAGATTTTGCCTACTAACCCTAGATTTTGGAATTACTAGGTTATATGAAAATTGTCAAAATTTCTACAAAAGCCTAGCAAATTAATGATGAAAATGCAATGAAAATGATTGAATTTTTGTGTTTTTCTGTATTTTATATCATATTTGATGCAAAAATCATGAATTAGGAAAATTTAGAAAGAATTGATGCAATTTAGTAAGCTAAACAATGCGATTTTTTTTTTGAATTTTTTAAAATTTTCATTTTTTTTGAATTTTTCTTAATGCAATAAAATAAAAGACTATATGAATGAATGAAATCAATCCAAATATGAAGACACACACTCAAAAATTTTCAATTTAAGTCCAAAAACATGGGTTCACCAAAATGTTTAGTAGAAAATTTGATTTGTTAATGTTTTATTGCTTTAATGTTTAAATCCACCTTTCCACTTTATATTCAAGGATCTAGGGTCGAGTGGCAATTCACTATCATACCCTAGATCACTGTGAGATGTAGGGAAAATTAGATTAGGGAATTTAATTATCAATTTCTCTTCTCTTATGCTCAATTGACCATTAAAACCCTAATTATGCCAATACGGAAATAGATTGACGAATAACGGAGAAAGCTCTTGCAGACGGAAGTAAAATAGCAAATCATAGAGTACCTATTTTTGAGGTTCCAAGGCGGAACAGTCGAGGACTAAGGTGCGGATTCCCAAGTCCAAGATACCAGTTTCTTTGCGGGATACTGACCTCCTTCCAAAACTGATCTACACTGTAACTTCTGTTTCCAGAAATTCAGTTGCGAAGGACACTGGTGTGGACACCCATGTCCTAGAAATGCTCTAGTGTCCTGCTTCTCTTCGGATCCAGAATCTTTGATGTTTTCTAATCCTTCCTGCAACTTCACTTTTCCCAAATACGACACCTGTAACTTGCAATCACAAGACTTTGGGAGGGGGTTGTGGTGTTTAGAGGCTTGCCTCAATCAAGCCCTGAAGGACACTTAAGTCTCTTAACATCATTTTCAGATAGAGAGTGCATGCCCTTGTGATGTAGAGGCAAAAACTAAAGGAAACAATGATAAAAACACAATATAATGTCACCTTGTAGTGAAGCTCTCATGGGAGGAAGATGCTCTTCATTCCATGAGGAAATTGATGCTCAAATCTGCAAATACAAATACACAAACCACACAAGTCTGCTCTTGCAACACAATGAAAGCCTTGAATCACCTTAGGATGCCAAAATCACATGAACATAATCTAGTTTCTAAATGAATGCCTAAGCATGCTTTTATATGCAACTACAAACACTCCAACCAAGATTTTCGTAATTCAAACTTACTGTGTCGGCAGAGGACCTAAATAACGGTCACAAATTGACACCCATAAATTAGGGCTGCCCCAAAATAGAGTAGGACTAGGGCTCAGGTGCCCAAGTCCTCCCCCCTATTTTGGGTAGGGTATAGCTCAAGGGGTCCTCCTAGGTCCCATTTTTCATGTTACCTAGGGCTCATTCCATCGGGATGCCAAATTATGAACTAAGATGTCCTAAATGCATGCAAAAGACCCAGGAGCTAAACCTTATGAGGGAAAAGCCCCCAAGGGCAAATTTTTTGATGTTACAAGTCTATGAAGAACAACAGAGTAATGTAGTTGATAGGTGCAAAATTTGATAAAAGAGCATTAACTGTAAATGATATTATGTATCCAGTTGTGAGATTTGCATCAAAGGTCATTGGTTACAAGATCTATTTCTCCAATAGGGAGAACTCAGTCTCTGCAACAACCATAAATACAACATATGATATGGTTAAGAATAACATATATTATGACCTATGTGAGTTGCTCCAGTAATAACTAATGGAGAACCTAAAAAGGACAAAGGCAACAAAACATCCCTTCAAGTATGGAACTCTAATCATCTATCTATTCTTCTATTTTCTAAGGGAATTACCAGGTATGGATAATATTGGTTGGCTTGGTCATTCACCAATAGTTGAACAAATTAGAAACCATTTGTAGAGTTTGGGAAATGCTAACAAAGAAAGTGCAGCCATAAGAATTTCCAAAAAACATGTAGGCTAGGGCTAGGATCCCTGAGAAGATAGTGAAGAAATATGAAAAAGACATTATATTCATGGTGGACAAGGACAAATGCCTCATGGAGACTGTAGAACCTAGAACTGTATGGGTCCCAGCCATAGGATATGAAGTCACAGAGGAAATTTTGACTGGATTGGCTGATTTGATGTTAAGCAAACCAAAAGACCCTAAGGAGGGAAGATTTGGAACATTTGAAGAATTATCACTGAAAGTCCATTTGGAACAAAAACAACTAGAAATCAAGAAGAATGCAAGGAAAATGACAGATGAGTTTGTCAAAAGCCAAGGATTTATAGATGAACAAATAAATGAAGAAAGAGCAAAGGCAGAGGCATCTAAGGCTACAAGTGCTCCAAAAGGGCAAACATCAAAGGTTGCAAGTACTTTGGTAGAATAGACATCTGGTACTCTGAAGGGGAAATCTTCTAAGACTCTAGAGAAGAAAGAGGAGAAATTTGAGAAAGAAAAACATGCATCTAGCTCTAGGAGAAGAACAAGAGTCTCATCCTCAGTAGCAAATACCATTAAGGTTGAGAAAGGAAAGACAGAGTTTACAGAGAAAGTACAAAAGAAGAAGCTGGAAGAGAAAAAGAAAAGAAAGAAAGCAAAGGCTACAAAAAGCGTGTATGTGAGCCTTGGTGAAGGAGAAGAAGAAGAGGAAATAGAAATAGATGAGGAAGTTAAAGCAAAAAGGGAAAAATAGATAAATCCACTACTGAGAAGCCCTCTGGAAAGGCCAAGGATAAGAAGAAGAAGAAAGAAGAAAATAATGAGAACAAAGAAGAAGAAGTGACTATATCTTTGGAAGCCATTGTTAATGCATTTGCTCAGCATGGAACCTCGAAAGCCATAGCTGATATGTATGATGAAAGATCTGATACTGACAAGGTAATAATTGAGACAACTATTGTAAGATATTTAGATATGTTTAGCAAAGTATTGATTGAATTTACAGATCAGTTACCAGATAGTTTAGCCAACATAATGACAACAAGAAAAGAAGGGGCCATGGCCAAAGATGCTGAGATAAAGGAATATGTCTTGCTGAAACTTTGTTCAGACATCACTAGAGAAGAAAAGGCTAAAGTCACCAAGAAGCTCAGTAATGAATTTAGAACCATGAAGAGAGTCAATTCTCTGATGTCTGGTGACACTGAGAAACTGGTAAGAGAGATTGAAGAGATAACACTAAGGGTGTTACATGAGCTGCAAATTTCAACTATTGTTGACATTGATGAAGATGAACAAAATACTAGTGCAGATAATGTAGTTCCAGAGATAAATGTGGAACAAAACATGGAACAAAGCACAGTTACTCCTCTAGTAGACACAAGAAATGAATACAGAATAGAGTATGGATCAAGGTGGAACACCACCTTCGGTAAACTCTGAGCAAGTTGAAGAGATTAAAGAGATTGATGAAGAAAAGAAGTCTGAAGAAATAGAGGCATCTTTAGAAGAGCAGAGAGAAGAGATAAATAAACAAATGATAGACAATCCTACTCTAGAGCTAGAAAGAAATGAACAAGAGTACATTTAAGAACCTCCTCCAGAGAGACAAGATGTTGAGGCATCTCCAGTTAGAGAGAACAGAGACACTGTTGACTCTTTGAAAGAGTTTTTGGAGAAGCAGAAGGAAGCTTAGATTTTTACTACACCTAAGCTATTGCAAGGACCTATCAACCTTGCTACAATGTTCCCTCTACAGAAACTAAGACTTGGGACAATATTTCAAGCCAATGCACATGCATAAATGTTGAAGTCTCATATAGAGGATAATGAGCTGATTGAAGATGTATCAACAATATTTGAAAAGTTAATGCCTGGAATAAAGAGAGATACATCGTTGGCCCCTGTTGCACAAATGAAAAAGTTAATGCAATCAATTAGTTCTCATTTTGAGTCCCTAGAACAATCTACAAAAAATAAAGTAAGGGCAGAGATTGATGATAAAAGGTTAGTTGAGCTTACAGACAAATTTTCTCAAGATAAAATTTTGGTAGATAAAAGTGTAGAGTATGCACAGTTGGCCCTTAAGGAAGCTAGTGAACTATATCAATTTTGTCTTACATGGCCGGATAAGACTAAAAACATCAAAGATAAAATAGATAGATGGGAAGCTCAAATAATGAAGATATCCAGAACTTATGACCCAACAAAAGATGCTATTAGCAATTAGAGGGCACAAGTTGAGACTATTCATTCGAATATACATAAGTTACAGACCTAGAGGGAGCTCATAAAGCATAGAATGAGCTAGCTCCAGGAGGTAGCAAGCTTCAAGATTGCATCCCTAACCAAGCTAGTAGCAGCAACAGATAAGACTAGGAAAATCACTAAGGCCCCTGCTACTATAAAGAAAGCAAAAGAGTTGGTGTCCCCGATTAATGTGCACATACTAGTTTTGAGTGATTCTAAGACTAGTTGGGATGAAGAACTGGTGCAACTAAAAAATATCTATAAAGATGTTATCCCGAAACAATAGTAAGCATTTTGATTTCACTTGTATATATGTGGAAAGTAGAAAAACAATTTTGAAATTTTGGCAACTTGTACATATCTTTGTATCATACACATTTTCCATTGATATCAAAGGGGGAGAAGAAATGAAGCATGTGAAAAACATAATTTGAAAAGTAAGAAGAGAAGCATGAAGTGTGTGTAAAGGGAGAGGGGGAGTTGTAATAGTTTTTCACATCAAGTGTTGTCATCAATGCCAAAGGGGGAGATTGTTGGCAACTTGGCAAATATCATTAAGAGAGAGACACTACTAGTATAATGATGAATTATTGGGCATGATATTTGAAGATGTTGTCATTAATGGTAACAAGAAAAATAACAAGATTAGAATAGAAGTTTTGGTCCGGTGAAGAAGACTTAGTCTTTTTGGCTAAGTGTTGATAGTATACAGAAGACAACGATAGAGAGACAATATAATGGTTGGATTTGGTCCGCAATTAAAGATTAGATCATGCGGTTCTGGTATGTTGTTTGAAGTCCTTAGGAGATATTATATCCAAGATTTTAGCTCCTGATAAGTACTAAAAGCATATCTTCAAACATCCTAAGTCTGGCAGAGCAGAATACAGTGCCAGTTAGAGCAGAACACTCAGTTGATCTGGTCTGCATTCCTCTGGTGTTGTATATCTTGATATGTGGTTTTGAGGTGTTTTAAACACTTGTATGAAGTGTCTAAATCTAGAGTTTCAAGTTATGAAGTCCACTGGAAAGATAGTTATGAATGACTAAGTATCGCTACATAGCTTGATAGAGTTTGACTATGACAGAGTCTAAGTTCTGATAGTCCGCATTTTGCCACAAGAAGATATTTTGCTTTGTGGTTCTGAAGGTATTATTTGTGATGTCTAAAGAGTCTTTGATATGATTTTGAGAAAATCTTGTCGTCCGTAGTAAAATATATAGTCTGACAGATGAAGTGAACCAGTGGCAGTCTATGTTTAAGGCCGACATAATAAGTTTAAGTGTATGAGGTAAGTTCTACAGTTTATAACTTAATTCTAAGTGGTGGAAAGTTGAGACCAACTTATGTGAATGTAATTTAAGTGTTTTTGTGCCCACTATGAATTTTTGTGAATGAATTTGGCTAGCAAGTTACATAAGGCATGACTACATGCTACACCTTATTAGGCCGACCTAATATGAAGACTTCATGTGTTGTGGATATATATATATATATATATATATATATATATATATATATATATATATATATATATATGGGATTGTATTTGGTGTATAAGTGATGAAATGAGAAGTGAATGTGAATGTGAAGTACAAAGTAAATGACAAGAGCAGAAGAAGAGATATCTTGCTTAATGTAAAAGTAGAGCAGTGAAACAGAGCAACCAAGATGAAGAGTTTTGAGAGAGTATTTTTGAACTTCATTGGAACTGTAACCATGCATGTGTAGATGCAATATGAGTAGTTCAACCTAGAAGTGATCCATTCTTCTTCCTTCTTTAATTCTCTAGGCAATGAGCCTATTTTGGTAGTGAGCCTCTCTTGCAGTGAGCATTTATTTGGGTAGTGAGCCCTAAGGTAATGATGTTGGAAACAATGTGGATAACTGAGACGGGGGATGAATCAGTTATCTTGATTATTTAACTTTCTTTTCTTCTTTAACAATTAGTGCAGTATCAAAACATATAAGCATACATGAACGTGAACAGAAAAGAAATCAACACACATAACACAAGGATTTTTACGTGGAAAACCCTGTTAAGGGAAAAACCACGGGGTGACTAACCCAAGATTGTATTCTCTGTTAAAAGAATAGAAGTACAAAATGGCACTTGCCAATTAGGGTTCACTGCCCGAGCACACTGCTCACAAGAGGCTCACTGCCTATAAGAGACTCACTGTCTACAAGGTTTATAGAAAGTAACCAGGTGTTTGAATTGATAAGAAGCATCCACATATGCTGAGGTTCAGTTCCGGTTAGGCTCAATATACTGATCTGTTGCACTTCATTCTTCCTCGGCTTAGTGCTGTTGTTCTGTCACATACTGTACTTGTATAGCTGCTTCCACACTACTCTCTACTTTTCTTCGCATACACTATCACACTACACAGTGAAATCCATCTGGTATATATATCCGCACCAAGGATCTCAACATCTTTCTAGTCGACATCTAGAATACTTAAGATTTTACTAAATACTGGTCTGTCAGCTGAATCCATACTAAATATGTGATGCGTATCAAAAATAGAGACATGGAAGTCATAAATCATGTTGGCCAACCATGAATGATCCCTCAAGAAGCTTGATCACCATCAATTTCTCATCTAGATTAAGGTTTGATGCTCTACCGGTTAGTTCTAGCTGAGTTTGCTCTACCTGTCAGGAACCCAACATTTAGGTGCTCATATCTTTTCACTTTTTCATCACCAGAGGCTCAATCTCTGGAATGTAGTAGTCATGGTACTCCTCTTGACTTCCCCAAGTTTGTACATTATTGAGATACTTCCTTTGAGAGATCTAGACCTGATTGTCAGACCTTGCTGCATGCTCTATTCTTGTTCACCAGACCAAAACACTCTTCAATCAGACTTCTGGTATAGACATACTATGTGTTGTGGTTGTGTGGAATAGACTTTGTTGCCATCAATGACAACAATCAAGAAGCCACACAATGTCTCTTGCCAACAAATGAGCCTTCTTGTAGTTCGGTATTGTTTCTACATAATATATTGTGAGCTAACACTCACCGTGGTTTTGCCCAGTTTTGGTTTTTCCACATAAAAATCCTAGTGTTCATGTGTGATGCATTGTGGTTTTTACTTCTATGTTTAATTTTCTTTGTTATTGCATGCATTAAATGGATGACTAGTTTAACAAGTAAGAAGTTTAACAGAATATTGATTCTGTTAGATTAGGGCAGACAAATGAGAGCGGGGGTGAATCAGTTGTACAAAACTTTCTTCCAATTAAACACTTAACTCCACTTTGTAATTCAGCAACATAAAAATAATTCAATCATGGAAACATAATGCAATGAATCAAGAGCATAAACACAACAACACATGAGACACTAAGATTTTGATGTGGAAAACCTAGTTAAGGGAAAAACCATGGGGTGATTAACCCAAGATTGTATTCTCTGTTAGAAGAATAGAAAGAACAAATGGCATATGCCAATTCGGGCTCACTAGTTGAGTACACTGCTCACAAGAGGACCACTGCCTACAGGAGACACACTGTCTACAAAGAAATAAGTATCACCTACTTGAACTAGAAAATAACATCTTCACCATGCTTGAATTAGTTCCATTTAAGCCTAATACTTCTGCTCTGCCTTTCACTCTCCTCCTCGCTACCACACACTCATCTCCACAAGGACAACATTCAAATGACTTCGCAATCCCTTATTTATACAAGACATCAACTTAGGAATGATCATCTAAGTTAGAAAACATCAACAAGAACATCTGCATGATGTGTAACTCATTCGGTTGGCCAATCTCAGGAAGAACACCATCATCTAGAAGTTATTCCTCAATTGTAAGCTCCAAATTCAATGTAGACCACCAAAAAAAATTAGACACGATTCGAAGACCTCCACAAGCTTGCCTGAATCATCAAGAACATCCAAAGTTCATCTGCTTACTGAAATCCTTCTCCCCTTCATCTGGAACCTCAAGAACACAGTCTATCATTACTGTCATAAAGGAATAGATGCTTGCAGATGTTCAAACCATGAACCAATTGAGTTGATACTTCACAAAGACTTCCTCAACACTCCCTCAAATCTACAGAACAAGATACTACATTTCTGGATCTCACCGGACCTATCTATATCACTCTGTCACCACTGAACATTTGCCAGAACTCGTTCTACTTGAGTGGCCACAACTTCTTCCGATCTTCATATAGACCTCTAAAATCTCTACTGGACCACCTTAAGACACATATCTACAAACCCTTTAAACTGCATTCTCTGATCCTCATCCTATATCAGACTTTTACCTTATTGTCATCACTATTCTTCACTGTTCCTTATTGAGACTAATTTTCTCAATATCCTCAGCACACAGCTCATCCAATCCTTATCATTAATGCAATAGGAGTATGTTGACATTAATGACAACACCGGTTAGGCTCATACTTGCAACAATCTCCCCCTTTGTCATTGATGGCAACATATGATGTGAAAAACTATTTTAACCATCAAGACAAGAACTTCTCCTCACTATCACAACTCCCCCTATCAGCAACAACCATTCACATGTCTTCTCTCCATTTACTGCTCCCCCTTTGATCAGAAACCACTTGTTTTTCATTAGAAACCACTTGTTTTTCACATGTCTTCTCTTCCCCTTTGACATCAATGGCAAAGGGCACATACTTGCAATTCCACCACTTCAGAATCATACCTGTTGCTCCCCCTAAGTAGCAGCTCCCCGTCATCAATCTGGACCACAAGATGTGACTGTGATATCCACCGAATTGATGCACATCAGTGCACCTTAGTTCATCACCAGAGGGGCAATAACCCCTAACTTCTCCCTGAGATACTCAAAAGAGTCCTTAGGTAGAGGTTTAGTGAAGATGTCTGCAATCTGATCCTTGGTAGGCACAAACTCGAATCTGACTTCATTCTTGTTCACTTGCTCTCTCAAAAAGTGAAACTTGATGGATATGTGTTTAGTCTTTGAATGCAACACTAGATTCTTAGATATATTTATTGTACTTGAATTATCACAGAAGATTGTGATAGGTTCCTCATACTCCACTTTGATATCTCTTAGCATCTGCTTCATCCACAAAACTTGAGTGCAACTACCTACTGCTGCAATATATTCTGCTTTAGTTGTAGACAGAGATATTGCCTCTTGTTTCTTTCTTAGCAAAGAAACCAATCTCTTCCCTAAAAAGAATGCTCCACCACTAGTACTCTTCCGGTAATCCACATCTCCTGCCCAATCTGCATCTGTATATGCATGAAGAGAGAAATCATGATCGCTAGGATACCATAGACCATACTCAACTATCCTTTTTAGATATCTAAAAATCCTCTTGATTGCCATGACATGAGATTCTCTAGGATTAGCCTGGAATCTAGCAACAAGACCAACAACCTACATAATGTCTAGTCTAGTTTGAGTGAGATACAACAGTCCTCCAATCATTGACCTATACTTTGTCTGATCAGCCTTAGGAGAGTCATCATCTTTGCTCAACTTACATCTGGTTGCCATGGGAGTATTCATTAGTTTTGAGTCTTCCATCCTAAATTTCTTCAACAATTATTTAACATATTTGGTCTGAGAAATGAAGATTCCTTTCTTTGTTTGAGTGATTTGCAGACCCAAGAAGAAATTCATTTCACCAAGCATGGACATCTCAAACTCACTTTTCATTTGATTTGCAAAAGTTTTACACATACTATCTCTTCCTCCAAAAATGATATCATCAACAAACATTTCAACAATAAAGATGTTTTCATGATCAATTTTGAAATATAAATTACTGTCAGCAGTACCTTTGTTGAATCTAATCTTTAAAAGATGCTTATCCAATCTTTCATACAAGGCTCTTGGGGCTTGCTTCAGTCCATACAGTGCTTTCTTCAACTTGCAGACCATATCACCATGATCATACAATTGAAATCCATCTAGTTGCTCTATGTACACTTCTTCTTCCAAGTCACCATTCAAGAAGGCAGACTTGACATCCATATGATATACCTTGAAATCCTTGAAGGCAGCAAAGGCAAGAAATAATCTGACTGCTTCAATTCTTGCCACCGGAGCAAAAGTTTCTTCAAAATCAACTCCTTCTATTTGAGAGTAACCCTTGCAGACCAATCTGGCTTTATTTCTGATTACTTCACCAACTTCATTTAGTTTGTTCCGAAAGATCCATTTTGTTCCAATCACATTCATTTTTCTAGGTCTGGAAACAAGATCCCATGTGTGCTTTTTCTCAATTTGCATCAGCTCTTCCTCCCTTGCTTTAGTCCAGTTTTCATCATTGCAAGCTTCATTCACTGACTTAGGTTTGATCTTTGAAATCAGACAATATTCTTCTGAATCTTAAGCAATTCTCCTTCTTGTTTGTACTCCTTTGCTTTTATCACCTATGATCTGATCTTCAGAGTGGTTCAGTCCTACATACCTGGAAACTTTGGGAAATTCTTGCACTTCTGATTCTTGATCAGGCTCATTGAAACTCATCTCTTCTTCCTGATTTACCAGATTAGTTTGGATCTGACTTACATAGGAGGCTTGGGCTCCTTGAATCAGAGCACCATTCTGATCATTTTCATCATATTCATAAAACCTTGAGGGTTTCTCAATTCCCTAATCAACCTTCACATTTTTAATTTCTATCATCTTTCTCAGTCTCTTGTTATAACACTGGTATGCTTTGCTTTGAGTAGAGTAACCCAAGAATATTCCTTCATCACTTCTAGAATCAAAATTTCCTAGATCTTCATCTCTTTTAATGTAACATTTGCTACCAAAAACTCTAAAATACCTCATAGTAGGAGTGATGCCAAACCAAAGTTCATAAGTAGTCTTACCGATATTGCTTCTGATTTGAACTCGATTGAGAGTATAGACTGCAGTGCTGACAACTTCTCTCCAATAGATTTGAGGAACATTTGCTTCCATCATCATGGTCCTAGATGCTTCCTGGATGGTCCGGTTCTTTCTCTCAACTACTCTATTCTGTTGTGAAGTCCTAGGAGCAGACAACTGTCTCGTAATTCCATGTTTCTCACAAGAATCTATGAACTCACTGAATGTGAATTCTCCACCTCTATCAGACCTCAGACATTTCAATTTTAATTCAGTTTCATTCTCTACCATAGCCTTGAATATTTTGAATTTCTCAAGAGCTTCTGATTTCTCTTTCAGAAAAGTTACCCAAATCATCTGGGAATAGTCATCAATTAGTAACATGAAGTATCTATCACCTTGCACACTCCTGATTCTTGCCAGACCACATAAATAAGTATGAACTAAGTCTAATAATCCAGTAGAAGATTGTTCCTTGCTTTTAAATCAGACTCTGCTTTATTTTCCCAACTGACATTCTTTGCACAAACTATTTGTAAGTTTTACCAGTTTTGGAAGATCTCTTACAGCTTGAGTATTGCTTATCTTGATGATATTATCAAAACTCACATGACACATTCTCCTATGCCATAACCAACTCTGATCAACTTGAACAAATAAACAACTTTTACCAATACCAACTAAATGGAATATGTTACCTTTTGTTTGGGTACTAGATGTAATCTCTGTTCTGGAACTCTCAAAGATCTTGCATTTCCCATTCTTGAATCTGAGATCATAGCCTTTGTCCACCAACTGTTCAACACAGAAGATTGTGCTTCAATCCTTCAACATATAGTACATTACCAGTTTTGTTCCTTCCATTAAAAGAAATAGTTCCTCTTCCTCTAATTCTATTAGTAGAATTATCTCCAAACTTTACCACTCCTCCTTCATACCTTTCCAAATCTATGAATTTGTTTTTGTCACCTGTCATATGGTGAGAGCATCCACTGTCAATGACCCAATCATCCTTTTCTTCAATTTGGGTAGCCAGAGCTCTTTCTACAACTTCATGATTGACAGATACAGAGGATATTGGTTCTTCTTCCTTGATGGAAATGAACACCCATTCACTTCCAGATTTGTTTCTTGTCTCTGACTCATCATCTGTGACTCCTTCATTATCATCTTCTTCATGAACATAGTAACAATTCTTTTGGAACCTTGATCTGTTAAGATCTGGCCTTGAAAATCTTTTCGGACACCTTGAGGCAAAGTGACCAATCTTATTGTAGTTAAAACACTTAAAAGGCAATTTTCCTTCTTACTTACTGGATCCTCTTGGCAGTCTCTTTGCAATAAGTGCTTCAAGTTGAGCAGTTTCTAGTTCTTCTTCTTCCAAGTCTTTTCTTGCTTTTTCATACCATGATAGTTTCTTTGATAAGTTCTCTCCCAGATCAAACCTTTGTTTACCTTTTACAAAGGCACTGGCTTTGAATGTAGATTTAGTCATGGGGGGGTCATCTGTGAACTCAGTCATTTCAAATGTAGCTAATTGGCCAGCCAATTGATCTCTTGTGACAGTTGTATGGGCTTTGAATTCTTCAATGGCAGCAACCTTGATTTTATAAGAAGCAGGAAGGGATCTGAGAATTTTGCCAACAATCTCATTTTCATCCAAGACTCCACTAGCATTTCTAATTCCACAAACAAGCTCATTTACTCTTGGCATAAAAGCAGTGATATTTTCATCTTCTCTCATCTTCAAATTTTTGAATTTTCCTTTCAGACTTTGTAACCTTGCAAATTTAACATACTTGTCTCCTTCATGCAGAAGTTCCAGTTTTTCCCAAATCTCAAAAGTAGTTGGTAGGTCAATAACATTTGAAAGTTCTGAATCAGATAAAGCGCTTACAAGAGCTTCTATAGTCTGCAAATTATTTTCAGCACCTGTGATTTCATTTGGGGTTTTTAGACCACCCTATGGAGGTGTATACTTTGTTGTGACCATGGTCTAGTATGCCATTCCCATACATTGCAAGTGACGTTTCATGCGACCTTTCCAAAGATTAAAATTGGTTCCATCAAACTTCAGACTATCCTTCTTGTAAGATGTCATTCTGGATCTCCTCAAGTGGTTAAGCTCTTTTTAGAGGAACTTGGCTCTGATACCAATTGTTAGACTTAGGGCGGACAACTAAGAGGGGGGGTGAATCAGTTGTACAAAACTTTCTTCCAATTAAACACTTAACTCCACTTTGTAATTCAACATCATAAAAATAAATCAATCATGGAAACATAATGTAATGAATCAAGAGCATAAACACATCAACACATGAGACACCAAGATTTTGACGTGGAAAACCTAGTTAAGGGAAAAACTACGGGGTGATTAACCTAAGATTGTATTCTCTGTTAGAAGAATAGAAAGAACAAATGGCACATGCCAATTAGGGCTCACTGCCTGAGCACACTGCTCACAAGAGGCCCTACCTACAAGAGACACACTGTCTACAAAGAAATAAGTATCACCTACTTGAACTGGAAAATAGCATCTTCACCATGCTTGAATCAGTTCCATTTAAGCCCAATACTTCTACTCTGCCTTTCACTCTCCTCCTCACTACCTCACACTCATCTCCACAAGGACAACATTGAAATGACTTTGCAATCCCTTATTTATACAAGACATCAACTTAGGAATGATCATCTAAGTCAACAAACATCAACAAGAACATTCGCAGGATGTGTAACTCATCCGGTTGGCCAATCTCAGGAAGAATACCATCATCCGGAAGTTATTCCTCAATTGTGAGCTCCAACTTCAATGTGGACCACCAACACGAAATAGACACAATCTAAAGACCTCCACAAGCTTGCCTGAATCATCAAGAACATCCAAACTTGATCTGCTTACTGAAATTCTTCTCCCCTTCATCTAGAACCTCAAGAACACAGTTTGTCATTACTGTCATAAAGGAATAGATGCTTGTGGACCTTCAAACCACAAACCAATCAAGTTGATACTTCACAAAGACTTCCTCAACACTCCCTCAAATCCGCAGAACAAGATACTACATTTTCGGATCTCACCGGACCTATTTGTATCACTCTGTCACGACTGAACATCTACTAGAATTGGTTCTACTTGAGCGGCCACAACTTCTTCCGATCTTCATGTGGACCTCTGAAATCTCTATTGGACCACCTTAAGACACATATCTACAAACCCTTTAAACCACATCCTCTGATCCTCATCCTATCTTGGACTCTTACCTTACTGTCATCACTATTCTTTACTGTTCCTAATTGAGACTAATTTTCTCAATATCCTCAGCACACAGCTCATCCAATCCTTATCATTAATGCAACATGAGTATGTTGACATTAATGACAACACCGGTTAGGCCCATACTTGCAACAAATTTAGCCCTCCCTCTCACTATTTTGGGTGTTCAACAAGTCAATCTTTAGATAAAGAGGTTGTTGGTTCCCAAAATAGCTAGTTGAAAACCCGAGTATGTTCTTCACATTCCAGGCTAGGGTGTCATCAAGACACTAGAATATAGGCTCATGAATGGGTTGAGGAGGATTAGGGGCCAACTAATAAGAGTGGGTATGCTCTCCTACACTTTGGGATCATCTAGACCTAGAAGTGTATTCCTAAAGGTATGAAATAAAACACAAATAAATAATCACAACCATACCCAATGTACACTTGACCCCTATATTTGTTACTAGGTCAAGACAAATTGGTTGCATAAAACCTCTAATTAAGCTAATTACTACACCCTATAAATGTACCAACAAAAGATAACAACATGATATCCCTTAGGATGAATTCATTTAACTCCCCTTACATAATTTACAAGGTACAATCATGTAAGAACATGATTTGCAAATGATTTTAAATAGTTTTAGGTTGCTTTAGATTAATCCCTGGTTGTAACACCGAATCATGAATAGCACGAGAAACCTAATCTACTTCTAATCTATTCCTACAACTAACCAATATAGAGGAATGTTTTAAAATAATGTTGGCCCTTCACAAATTTGGACTGACACCTGCTCCATTGGGAAATAGATTCATGAACAATAAAGAGGAAGGAGATGCATCCAATAAAACAAGATGTGCATTTGCATACATATCAGAGATTACATCTTATATAGTGGACATACTTAATAATCTAGAACTGAACTACAAAAACCCATATGCAACAAAGGAAAGATTAACATAAAAGCTTTGTATTGCATTAAGATGCTATCACACATTTATCTAATCTTTGTTACATTCACACCAAGAAGTGTGGTGAAAGAAAATATACAGCTATGACTATACACTCCCTTGAGTCATTGCAAATTCCATGAAGACATACCACTACATAGATGTGCATTTCAACTTCTCTGTACACTATACCAAACGCATTCTCTTGTTTTCAAGCTAGACTATCTTTGCTTGATGCAATAAAATCACCTTGAGGCACTTGTAGACCCAAATTAGTTCAGCGACCAACCCTTTAAAATGAATGCAACATTTATTTTTATAACCTTTAGATATCATTCCCTAATCTGCATTGAATGACCATCTACATCTGTAAACTTTTCCACTTAGAATGAATGGCTTGGATCTAAAATAGGTACAAAAGGTAGCTTAGAATCAACTACCCTATTCATGGTGTACCTGGAAGTTGTTGAGGTGGTTGGGGCATTTGAATTCATTCCTACACTGCATACTGCCTTAAGCTCTAATATGTCAGGCTACTTTTACTTTGACAACCTTTTCCTTTTATCCTTAGCATATTTGAAAATTAAAAATTTTCCCTTGCTTTTCAATGATTTGGCTAGTTTGTAAACTTAGAAACTAGATGAAACATTCCTCTCCTCTTTATTCTTTTCTTTTCCTTTTTCTTCCTTCTTTGTCTTTTGTTTCAACATTTTAGTGACCTTGGGAACTTAAGAACCTTTTTTCCGTGTTTTGATGAGTTTGCAAAATTATGAACTCACTAAAACATTTCACTTCTTCTTTCTTTGTTCTTTCTTCCTTCTCTTTTTTAGAAATTCAACAAGTTCATGAACTTATGAACTTGTCAAAACATTTCACTTCTCTTCATATTTTATTTTCTTTCAATCTTTCAGGCCTTTTGAGAACCTACAAACCTTTTTGGTAGGTTCACCAGTTCACAAACATAAATGCTTCTTCCTGCAAGTCAAACTAAAAAATTTCAAGCTCTAGCACACCTTCAAGTTAAGCCACAACATGTTGATCTTCAATTTGGCACATGTGCTGTTTCTCGACTTCTTCTTAACATATATTTTGGAACCATACAAAGGATTCTACTTTAGGCACAACACTATCATCCATAGCATTTGAAACATAACCTTCAAAAAGGAAAGCTTCATAGTCCTTGTTGCTCTCATCAAACTCTTGACTGATAGGTTCCTACCATACATCACTTTCACTTGTGTTGGTAAAATATTCAACATTTGAATCATAGGCATGATTCAGGATAAAATTCAAACCATTAGCATGACTCTTAGCACCATGGGACACCTCATATGAAGAACCAAGTTATTCCAACTATCCCACTATTTGGAGCTCATTCTGGCAACTTGTATCATTCATATTGCTGCAAATTGACTAATGACACACTTCTTATTACTTATTCATTCTTGTATCATCTCTCCATGGCCTTCTTTAATCATAATTTGCATGGGGAAGAAAACAAACCTTGCACCAAAGAAACATGTTCTCATATGTGTCCACATGATCACCATATCCACATTCATCAATGACAAGTTTCTCAAAATGAAGATCATTTCTTGTATTGACACCTATCTTAGATTGGTTATCATTAAATGCAAGCACATTCATATCATCCTCATGCCTCATTATCCTCTAATGTAACAAAGGAGGGTAATACATTAAATAAGAAACTAGTTTCATGATCAGTTTAAATGTTACTCATCTATGCACACTCCTCATAATCAGTTTCATCAGATAATCCATATGACTGCTCATTTGTCCACACCTTCCTCATTTTCCACCAAACCATATACCTCATTCTCAAATTAGAGGTCATCACTGGTTTCATCATTTTCATCTTCAATTGATGACCTATCTAGCCAAGGATAGGTGCATACAATATCTTCATCATCTGTATTACTATCATATGATGCACCATCTTTTATTTCTACCTTTCTGACTACACAATCATATTGATCCATTTCCCTAGTCAGCTGAGATATTCCATCCACCTAGTTTCTACTTATAGCAACCTACTCATTACTAGAAGATTTTGTATTTAAGGTCAATAATTTTGCAATGTCATCATCCCTCATCTTTTCAACATAGTCTAAGCATCTATAGTTCTATTGCATGCTTGTTAACTTCCAATCCTCTTGTATTGAACTCAAACCAACCTCATATGATTCCAAGAACATATGAATATAGGAAAGAGTGTTAGGTCTAAAATTATTTGGAACTTTGGAAAGAGCAATAACAAACTTGTGACTAAAATTAATGCTATACTCTCCCTCTTGTCTTCTAATTTTTTCCATTTCCTAGATAAGATCAGTAGGACCTAAACCACATGAAAATGCTTCTTCAAATGCAACCACAAGATCATTCCAATAGGAAAAGGACTACCCTAGAAAACTTTCAATACAACTCTTGTCTTTCCACCTAAGGACCTAACAAAAAATCTCATCCACATGTCTTCATCTTCAAGATAAAATTCTTCCATAAAATCCAAAACATCATCATGCCTGTCCCCTTCCCAAATGTCATACCCATTGAATATAGGCATCTAATTTTAGACCTTGGTTGACATAGTTTTCATTTTTTAGTCAACCCAAGAGAGTTCCATATATTTGTAAATTGTGCCCATGGGAGTGATAGGGGACTGAGCAACTTGATTTTTTTTAGAAGTAGGGCAAGCATGGGACTAAACCCTAGACTCAAACAACCTAATCTAATTATCATACTCTTTTAGTTTCTAAACAAGTTCATTTTTCTTTTGTATGGATTCTTGTAGGTTAATGCATGGGTTTGCATAGGATGCAATGCTATTGGAGTAGCACGAAGAAGCATCACTAGAATAGTCATAGGCATCAATTCCAATATAGTTTCTAGGGTTTGAAACACAACAAAATGCATATGAAGGAGCATCCCTAGAGTAGTCATATCCATACATAGAATCCATGACTAGAACGCTCTACCATGCAAAGTAGAAAAATGAGGTATTACTAATTATGAGTTTCTTTAACATGAAAGAAATGATATGAAGAAAGAACCATGTATACCTATACCAACCACTAAAAGTTTTAGATGTGTTCTTGAAATACCAACAACAAATACACCGTAGCAACAAATTTATTTTTCTTATAACATAGTTGCCACCTCTTCCAAAAAAGGAATACCTTAAAGCATACTATATTTCCAAGACAACAAATTAATTCTAGGTTTAGCTCACCAGCAAAGTCCTCATTTCAATTCAAAACCCATAATTTCTTCCCTAACAACATGATGCATGAGCATCCTAGGTTGAAGAGCAATCTTGCATCAACCAAAGATATTTGCTTTCTTTTCTTTTCTTGCACTTCAATTGAATTTGAGTTAGTTGTAGCTTCAACATTTTCCATCACATTTTACCGCATCTTCATTTTAGAGCTCACGGAGTAGGATTTGGATTCGACACTATGTCATCTACATCATATTTAGATTTCATGAGATTTGGAATTGTTTGTAGAGAGTTATTGCCATCAGAACATTAGTAGAACTCACAGAATAGAGCAATCAACATTCAGTTTGAGCATACAAGGTTGCAGAGCATTCTTGTGACTTGCAGAGCTAAATGGAACATCAGACAAGGCTAGTAAAGGACTGGATAGACCTTTATTGAGAACCACAACACGTTTCATCCATTTGTACAGCATTACCACATGTTGTTGGACAACCTACATGTTTCATCATGCATTGGGGTTTGAGACCTCTTAAGGCCAACATATAGCATTATTGGAGATAGAAGATGATATATAAGAATTATTAAATGCACTAGGAAGATATTAAACATGATAGAAAGTTCTTAGTCTTTAGATGTAAATTTTTGAAAGGCACTTCAAAGATTTATCATTCATGTAAATTATATTCTACCGAAGGACATGCCTATGAACCCATATTAGTCTGCATGTTTCCAGCATATGAGAATTGTAACTATTTGAGATATTAAATCAATTAATCTTCCATTGCATTCTATTCTTGTGTTGTTGTTGTGTTGTTTCTATTTTGTTTGCTCTAGTTGCATGGTTGGACAATCCATTCTCTAGATCCTCTATCTATGACTACACCAAGTGGTATCAGAGCGAAGTTTGTGGATCCTTTGGGAGAGAATGCATTCTGGAAGATCTTGTGGTGAACAGATCACTTACTTGAAGTAGTCTACTTGTGTTTGTCAACAAAGCGCTGATTGTGAGGTAGTTGCAACCATGTAGTTAGATCATCGAATTGAGGTAGTTGCATTGGATCCTAGGAAGAGATGCCACCAAGGAGGATGCTTGCTATGGCTAATGTTGCTAGAAGAATAGAAGAAATTATAGAGATGACTAGAATAATGAAAGTTAGATTGGATGTTGTAGAAGAAGATAGAAGAAGAGGACTAAACCCTAGGCATGAGGATTAGAGTGATGATGATGAATTTCAAGCTGCTGACCAAAACAAAGAAGCCCTAGAAGAAGAAGAATTAGATGAGGTAAAGATGTTGAAAGCTATTTCTAAGATTGGTAAGAGACTTAGAATGGAGATTTCAAACTATACTAGAAATGTCAACCCTGAGGAATTGATTGATTGCATAAATGACATGGAGGAATAATTTGAATATGAAGAAATAGAAGATCTATAAAGAGTAAGATTTGTAAAAACTAAGTTGAAAGGACATGTTGCTATTTGGTGGAAAGAAGTTCAATTGGATAGAAATAGGAGAGGAAAAGATAAAATCATAAAATGGGATAGGATGGTGACAAAATTTAAGAATCAATTCATACCTACTGACTATGAGTTGGAATTGTTGAAGAAAAAAGGAGAAATTTGTGAAGGAGTACACTAAAGAATTTCATAAGATGATTATTAGGACTAGACATAGTGAAGCAAGCAAGGAGAAAGTGGTGTGGTACACCAATGGACTAAGGGCAAACATTGAAGAAGAACTAAGTCTGGTAAGGATGACAACATTAGAAGAAGCATATCAATTTGTGGAGGAAGAACTAGTTGGATCACCTAGTTAAGTGGGAAAGCCAGAGAAAGGAGAGTCATTAGTCATGAGGAGAGCTTTATTCCAAGTAGAAACAACTGAGGAGTCACTACAAAGGAAAAGTTTATTTTGGACGAGAGGAAATTAGGAGGTAAATGTTGTAAGGTTATCATTGACAGTGGTAGCACTAACATTTGGTTTCAGAGGATATGGTGACAAAGATGAATCTGGAGAGATTGAAACATACAAAGCCCTACAAGATAGCATGGATTCAAGATGAGCACAAGGTGCTAGTGAGTGAACAATGTTTGGTGAAATTTCATATGGGATCTTATGTTGATGAGATATTGTGTGATATTATGCAAATGGATGTACATCATATATTGTTGAGAAGACCATGGCAGTATGATATAAAGGTAATATATGATGGAAGAAAGAATACATATACTATAACATCAAATGGGAAGAAACATATCTAGATACTTTTGGAAGAAGAACCTAAAAGTGAAGTATGCAGCAATGCTAGAATTTGTTTAGTTGATGGAAGGAAATTTTTGGATGGATTGAGACATGAGAACATGTGTTTTGTATTGATTTCAAAGAAATGTAGAGCCCTATGTGCATAAACCACCACCGCAAAAGAAGAAGAGCCACTGCCAGAGGAGATAACTGAATTGTTGACAGAGTACCAAGATATCATATCAAAAAATGTGCCTGAAGGATTACCACCCATCCAGAGTATTAGTCATCATATGGACCTTATACCTGGATCTAGTTTGCCAAACAAATCAACACATAGGATGACACCAGAAGAAAATGTAGAGTTGAATAGACAAATACACGAGATGTGTTGCAAGGTATGCACCCTTGGTCTCCTTGTGCTATGTAGGACAATGCTTGGGTTTGTAACAAGGCTTAACCACCTCTCATGGATTCATTAACTCTAGTAGTTATATCGGGCTTTAACAAGTTGATCTTTTGGTGCAACATCAACCATCTTTGCAACAATTGGTATCAGATCCTGAGTCACAGGTTTGAACCCCTTGCTTGTGTTGGGGGATTGTTGCAAGGTGTACACCCTTGATCTCCTTGTGTCGTGTAGTGCAATGCTTGGGTTTGTGACAAGGCTTAACTGCCTCCCGTGGATTCATTAACTTTGGTGGTTGTATTGGGCATTAACAGGTTGACCTTTTGGTGCAACGACAACCATCTTTGCAACAAGTTGTTGAGGAAAGGATTGATCAGAGAAATTTTGAGCCCATGTGTGGTACCTACAGTACTAGTACTAAAGAAACGTGGAGAATGGAGGATGTGTACAAACTCTAGAGAAATCAATAAGATCACTATCAAGTATAGATTTCCATTTCCAAGGATGCATGACATCATGGATTGTTTGAGTGGAGAAAAATATTTTACAAAGATAAACTTAAAGAGTGGATACCATCAGATCAAGATTAGAGAACGAGATGAGTGGAAGACTGCATTCAAGAAAAATGAAGGATTGTATGAGTGGATAGTCATGCCTTTTGGATTAACTAATGCACCAAGTACTTTCATGAGGTTGATGAATGAGGTTTTGAAGAAATTCTTGGGTAATTTTTTTATTGTCGACTTGGATGATATTCTAATTTTTAGTAGAACAAAAGAAGAACATTTACAACATATTAGACAAGTACTTCAGAGGTTGAGAGATGAGAAATTATTGATAAACATCAAGAAGTGCAGTTTCATGAAGACAAAATTGGTATATTTGGGATTTGTGATTTCTGCAGAAGGATTGAAGATGGACCCTGAGAAAGTCAGAGCTATTAGACTTAGGGCACACAACTGAGAGGGGGAGGTGAATCAGTTGTGCAAAACTTTCTATCTATTTAAACACTTAATTCCATTTTTCAATTCAACAGTTTAATTATAAATCAGTCATGGAAACATAATGCAACAAATCAAGAGCAGAGACACATCAACGCATGAGACACCAAGATTTTGATGTGGAAAACCCGGTTAAGGGAAAAAAACATGGGGTGATTAACCCAAGAATGTATTCTCTGTTAAAAGAATAGAAGCAACAAAATGGCACTTGCCAATTAGGGCTCACTGCCTGAGCACACTGCTTACAAGAGGGTCACTGCCTACAAGAGACACACTGTCTATAAAGAAATAAGTATCACCTACTTGAACTAGAAAATAGCATCTTCACCATGCTTGAAACAGTTCCATTAAGCCCAATACTTCTGCTCTGCCTTTCGCTCTCCTCCTTGCTACCACACACTCATCTCCACAAAGACACCTTACAAATGACTTCGCAATCCTTTATTTATACAAGACATCAACTTAGGAATGATCATCTAAGGTGGCAAACATCCATAATATCATCCGCAAGATGTATAATTCATCCGGTCTCCCTGTTTTAGGAAGAACACCATTATCCGGAAGTTGTTCTTTAAAAGTGAACTCCAACTTCAATGCAGACCACCATCATGAACTAGACACGATCCAAAGACCACCACAAGCTCTCCTGAATAACCAAGAACATCCACACTTCATTTGCTTACTCAAATCCTTCTCTCCTTCATCTAGAACCTCAAGAACATAGTCTGTCATCACTGTCACAAAAGAATAGATGCTTGCGGACCTTCAAACCATGAACCAATATAGTTGACACTCCAAAAAGACTTCCTCAGCACTCCCTCAAATCTACAGAACATTATAATGCAATTCCGAATCTCACTGGACCTAGCTATCTCACTTTGTCACCACTGAACACCTACCAGAATCGATTTAACTTGAACAGCCACAACTTCTTCAGATCTTCATGCGAACCTCTAAAATCTCTACTGAACCATCTTCAGACTCATATATTCAAACCCTTTAATCCGCATTCTCTTATCCTCATCCTATCTTGAACTTTTACCTTACTGTCTTCTCTGTTCCTGATTGAGACTAATTTTCTCAATATCCTCAGCACACAGCTCATCCAATCCTTATCATTAATGTAAAAGGAGTATGTTGACATCAATGACAACACCGGTTAGGCCCATACTTGCAACAATCTCCCCCTTTATCATTGATGGCAACATATGATGTGAAAAACTATTTTAACCATCAGGACAAGAACTTCTCCTTACTGTCACAACTCCCCCTAACAGCAACAACCATTCACATGTCTTCTCTCCCTTAACTGCTCCCTCTTTGATCAGCAAGCACTTGTTTTTCACATGTCTTCTCTCCCCCTTTGACATCAATGGCAAAGGGCACATACTTACAATTCTACCACTTTAGAATCATACCTGCTACTCCCCCTAAGTAGCAGCTCCCCATCAATCCGGATCATTAGATATAACTGTGATATCCACCGGACTGATGCACAACTGTGCACCTTAGTTCATCACCGGAGGGGCAGTAACCCCTAACTTCTCCCTGAGATACTCAAAAGAGTCCTTAGGTAGAGGTTTAGTGAAGATGTCTGCAATTTGATCCTTGGAAGGCACAAACTCTAATATGACTTCATTCTTGTTCACTTGCTCTCTCAAAAAGTGAAACTTGATGGATATATGCTTAGTTTTTGAATCCAGCACCGGATTCTTAGTTATATTTATTGCACTTGAATTATCACAAAGGATTGTGATAGGTTCCTCATACTCCACTTTGATATCTCTTAGCATCTGCTTCAGTTGTAGATAGAGATATTGCCTCTTGTTTCTTGCTTAGCCAAGAAACCAATCTCTTTCCCAAAAAGAATGCTCCACCATTGGTACTTTTCCAATCATCCACATCTCCTGCCCAATCTGCATCTGTGTATGCATGAAGAGAGAAATCATGATCTCTAGGGTACCACAAACCATACTCAACTATTCCTTTTAGATATCTAAAAATCGTTTTGATTGCCATGAAATGAGATTCTCTAGGATCAACCTGGAATCTAGCAACAAGACCAATAGCCTGCATAATGTCTGGTCTAGTTTGAGTGAGATACAGTAGTACTCCAATCATTGACCTATACTTTGTCTGATCAACCTTAGGAGATTCATCATCTTTGCTCAATTTACATCCGGTTGCCATGGGGGTATTCATTGGCTTTGAATCTTCCATCCCAAATTTCTTCAACAATTCTTTCACATATTTGGTCTGAGAAATGAAGATACCTTTCTTTGTTTGAGTGATTTACAGACCCAAGAAGAAATTCATTTCACCAAGCATGGACATCTCAAACTCACTTTTCATTTGATTTACAAAAGTTTTACACATACTATCTCTTCCTCCAAAAATGATATCATCAACAAATACTTCAACAATCAAGATGTTTTCATGATCGATTTTGAAATACAAATTACTATCAGTAGTACCTTTGTTGAAACCAATCTTCAAAAGATGCTTATCCAATCTTTCATATCAGGCTCTTGGGGCTTGCTTCAGTCCATACAGAGCTTTCTTCAATTTGTAGACCATATCACCATGATAAGACAATTGAAAACCATTCGGTTGTTCAATGCACACTTCTTCTTCCAAGTCACCATTCAAGAAGGCAGACTTGACATCCATCTGATACACTTTGAAATCTTGAAAGGCAGCAAATGCAAGAAATAATCTGACTACTTCAATTCTTGCCACTGGAGCAAAAGTTTCTTCAAAATCAACTCCTATTTGAGAATAGCCTTTGCAGACCAATCTGGCTTTGTTTCTGATTACTTCACCAACTTCATTCAGTTTGTTCCAGAAGACCCATTTAGTTCCAATCACTTTCTTGTTTCTAGGTCTGGGAACAAGATCCCAAGTGTGATTTTTCTTAATTTGCATTAATTCTTCCTCCATGGCTTTTGACCAATTTTCATCATTGCAAGCTTCATTCACTGTCTTAGGTTCAATCTTTGAAATCAGACAACACTCTTCTTGAGCAATTCTTCTTCTTGTTTGTACTCCTTTGCTTTTATCACCTATGATCTGATCTTTAGAGTGGTTCAATCTTACATACCTGGGAACTTTGGGAGTTTCTTGCACTTTTGATTTTTGACTAGACTCATTGAAGTTCAACTCTTTTTCCTGATTTGCTGGATCAGTTTGAATCTGAATTTTAGAAGGGGCTTGGGCTCTTTGAAACATAACACCATCCTGATCATCTTCATCATATTCATAAAACCTTGAGGGTTTTTCAATTCCTTCATCAACCTTCACATTTGTACTTTCTATAATCTTTCCTAGTCTCTTGTTATAACACCGACATGCTTTGCTTTGAGTAGAGTAGCCCAAGAATATTCCTTCATCACTTCTAGCATCAAACTTTCCTAGATCTTCATCTCTTTTAATGTAACATTTGCTACCAAAAACTCTGAAATACCTCACAGTAGGAGTGATGCCAAACCAAAGTTCATAAGGAGTCTTACCGGTATTGCTTATGATTTGAACTCGATTGAGGGTATAGACTGCAGTACTGATAGCTTCTCTCCAATAGATCTGAGGAACAATTGCTTCCATCATCATGGTCCTGGATGCTTCCTGGATGGTTTGGTTCATTCTCTCAACCACTCCATTCTACTGTGGAGTCCTGGGAGCAGACAACTGCCTTTTTATTCCATGTTTCTCACAGAACTCTATGAACTCTCTGGATGTGAATTCTCCACCTCTGTCAGACCTCAGACATTTCAAATTTAATCTGGTTTCATTTTCTACCATAGCCTTGAATATTTTCAATTTCTCAAGAGCTTCTAATTTCTCTTTCAGAAAGGTTACCCACACCATCCAGGAATAGTCATCAATTAGCAACATGAAGTATCTATCACCTTGCACACTTCTGATTCTTGCCAGACCACAAAGATCAGTATGAACTAGGTCCAATAAACTGGTAGAAGATTGTTCCTTGCTTTTAAATAAGACTTTGCTTTGTTTGCCCAACTGACATTCGTTGCATAAACTATTTGTGGGTTTCACTAATTTTGGAAGATCTCTTACAGCCTGAGTATTACTTATCTTGATGATATTATCAAAATTCACATGACACATTCTCCTATGCCATAACCGACTCTGATCAACTTGCACAAATAGACAACTTTTACTAGTACCAACTAAATGGAAGATATTACCTTTTGTTTGGGTATCGGATGCAATCTCTATTCCAGAACTTGCATTTTCCATTCTTGAATCTGAGATCATAGACTTTGTCCACCAACTGTCCAACACTAAGAAGATTGTGCTTCAATCCTTCAACACACAATACATTTTTAGTTTTGTTCTTTCCATCAAAAGAAATAGTTCCTCTACCTCTGATTCTACTAGCAGAATTGTCACCAAACTTTACCACTCCTTCATACCTTTCCAAATCTACAAACTTATTTTTGTCACTTGTCATATGGTGAGAGCATCCATTGTCAATGACCCAATCGTCCTTTTCTCCAACTTGGGTAGCTAGAGCTCTTTCTACAACTTTATGATTTACAGATATCGAGGATATTGGTTCTTCTTCCTTGATAGCAATAAACACCCATTCACTTTTGGATTTATTTCCTGTCTCTGATTCATCATCTGTTACTCCTTCATTGTCATCTTCTTCAGGAACATAGTAACAATTCTTTTGGAACCTTGATCTGTTAGGGTTTGGCCTTGAAAATCTTTCCAGACACTTTGAGGCAAAATGACCAATCTTATTGTAGTTAAAACACTTAAAAGGTAGTTTCCCTTCATACTTACCGGATCCTCTTGGCAGTCTTTTTGCAATAAGAGCTTCAAGATGAGCAGTTTCAGCTTCTTCTTCTTCCAGGTCTTTTCTTTCTTTTTCATACCATGAAAGTTTCTTTGAAGGGTTCTCTCCCGGATCAAACCTTTGTTTACCTTTTACAGAGGCACTGACTTTGAATGCAGATTCAGTCTTGGGGGGTCATCTCCAAACTCTGTCATTTCAAATGTAGCTAGTTTCCCAACCAATTGATCTCTTGTGATAGTTGTATGAGCTCTAAATTCTTCAATAGCAGCAACCTTGATTTTGTAAGATTCAGGTAGAGATCTGAGAATTTTTCCAACAATCTCATTTTCATCCAAGACTCCACCAGCATTTGTAATTCCACAAACTAGCTCATTCACTCTTGGCATAAAAGTAGTAATATTTTCATCATCTCTCATCTTCAGTTTTTCAAATTTCCCTTTTAGACTCTGTAACCTTGCACATTTAACATACTGGTCTCCTTCATGCAAAAGTTGTAGTTTATTCCAAATCTCAAAAGCAGTTGGTAGGTCAATAACATTTGAGAGCTCTGAGTTAGATAATGTGCTTAGAAGAGCCTCTTTGGTCTATAGATTGTTTTCAGCATCTGTGATTTCATTTAGGGTTGTCAGACCACCCTGTGGAGGTACATACTGTTTTGTAACCATGGACCAGTACGCCATTCCCATACACTGCAAGTGACATTTCATGTGACCTTTCCAAAGAGAAAAGTTGGTTCCATCAAACTTCGGACTATCCTTCTTGTAAGACGACATCCTGGATCTCCTCAAGCAGTTAAGCTCCTTTTAGAGGAACTTGGCTCTAATACCAATTGTTAGACTTAGGGCACACAACTAAGAGGGGGGGTCATCAGTTGTGCAAAACTTTCTATCTATTTAAACACTTAATTCCATTTTTCAATTCAATAGTTTAATTATAAATCAGTCATGGAAACATAATGCAACAAATCAAGAGCAGAGACACATCAACGCATGAGACATCGAGATTTTGACGTGGAAAACCCAGTTAAGGGAAAAACCATAGGGTGATTAACCCAAGAATGTATTCTCTATTAGAAGAATAGAAGGAACAAAATGGCACTTGCCAATTAGGGCTCACTACCCGAGCACACTTCTCACAAGAGGCTCATTGCCTACAAGAGACACACTATCTACAAAGAAATAAGTATCACCTACTTGAACTGAAAAATAGCATCTTCACCATGCTTGAAATAGTTCCATTAAGCCCAATACTTCTGCTCTGTCTTTCGCTCTCCTCCTTGCTACCACACACTCATCTCCACAAGGACAACTTACAAATGACTTCGCAATCCTTTATTTATACAAGACATCAACTTAGGAATGATCATCTAAGTCAGTAAACATCCATAATATCATCTACAAGATGTATAATTCATCCGGTCAGCCTATTTTAGGAAGAACACCATTATCCGGAAGTTGTTCTTCAAAAGCAAACTCCAACTTCAATGCGGACCACCATCATGAACTGGACATGATCCAAAGACCACCACAAGCTCTCCTGAATAACCAAGAACATCCACACTTCATCTGCTTACTCAAATCCTTCTCTCCTTCATCCAAAACCTCAAGAACATAGTGTTAGGCTTAGGGCACACAACTAAGAGGGGGGGTGAATTAGTTGTGCAAAACTTCCTCCAATTTACACACTTAAATCTTTTTGGTGATTAGTAGTATATTAAACATGAAACATAATGCAGTCAAATCAAAAGTATAGACTCATCAACACATAACACACCAAGATTTTGACGTGGAATACCCAGTTAAGGGAAAAACTACAGGGTGATTAACCCAAGAATGTATTCTCTGTTAGAAGAATAGAAAGAACAAAATGGCACATGCCAATTAGGGCTCACTGCCCGAGCACACTGCTCACAAGAGGCTCACTGCCTACAAGAGACACACTGTCTACAAGGAAATAAGTATCACATACATGAACTAGAGAATAGCATCTTCACCATGCTTGAATCAGTTCCATTAAGCTCAATACTCCTGCTCTGCATTTCACTCTACTCTTCGCTACCACACTCTCATCATCACAAGGCACACTTTGAAATGACTTCACAATCCCTTATTTATATATGACATCAACTTAGGAACAATTATCTAAGTCAGAAAATACTTACAAGAACATCCGCAAGACGTGTAATACATCTGGTCAACCATTCTCAAGAAGAACAACAACATCCGGTCGTTATTCCTCAAATACAAATTTTAACTTCATGCGGACCACCAACATGAACTGGAAATGATCCACATATCACCACAAGCTTTCCTGAATCACCAAGAACATCCGCACTTCATCTGCTTATTGGAATCCTTCTCTCCTTCATCTGGAACCTCAAGAACACAGTCTGTCATCACTGTCACAAAAGAATAGCTTCTTCCGGACCTTCAAACCACGAGCCAATCGACTTGAGACTTCATAAGGACATTCTCAACACTTCTTCAAATCCATAATATGGGATAGTGCATTTCCGGATCTCACCGGACCTATCTATGTTACTCTATCACCTCTGAACACTTGCTAGAACCGGTTCTACTTGAGCCACCATAACTTCTTCTTATCTTCATAGGGACCTCTGAAAACTTGACTGGAACATCTCAAGACTTATATCTACAAACCCTTTAAACCGCATCCTCTGATCCTCAACCTATCTTGGACTTTTACCTTGTTGTCATCATTGTTCTTCACTGTTCCTGATTGAGACTAATTTTCTCAATATCCTCAGCACACAGCTCATCCAATCCTTCTCACTAATGCAACATGAGTATGTTGACATCAATGACAACATCAGTTAGACCCATACTTGCAACAATCTCCCCCTTTGTCATTGATGGCAACATATGATGTGAAAAACCATCAAGACAAGAACTTGTCCTTACTGTCACAACTCCCCCTATCAACAAAAACTATTCACATGTCTTCTCTTCCTTTATTGCTCTCCCTTTGATCATCAACCACTTGTTTTTCACATGTCTTCTCTCCCCCTTTGACATCATTGGCAAAGGGCTCATACTTGCAACTCCAATACTTCAGAATCATACTTGCTGCTCCCCCTGAGTAGCAGCTCCCCATCATCAATCTAGATCACAAGATATGATTGTGATATCCACCGGATTGATGCACATCAGTGCATCCTAGTTCATCACCAGAGGGGCAATAACCCCTAACTTCTCCTTGAGATACTCAAAAGAGTCCTTGGGAAGAGGTTTAGTAAAGATATCTGCAATCTAATCCTTGGAGGGCACAAACTCCAGTCTGACTTCATCCTTGTTCACTTGCTCTCTCAAAAAGTGAAACTTGATAGATATATGCTTAGTCTTAGAATGCAACACCGGATTCATAGAAATATTTATTGCACTTGATTTATCACAGAAGATTGTGATAGGCTCTGCATACTCTACTTTAATATCTCTTAGCATCTGCTTCATCTACAAAACTTGAGTGCAACTACCTGTAGCTGCAATGTATTCTACTTCAGTTGTAGAGAGGGATATTGCCTCTTGTTTCTTGCTTAGCCATGAAACTAATCTCTTTCCCAAAAAGAATGCTCCACCATTGGTACTCTTCCGGTCATCCACATCTCCTGCCCAATCAGCATCTGTATATGCATGAAGAGAGAAATCATGATCTCTAGGATACCACAGACCATACTCAACCATCCCTTTTAGATATCTAAAAATCTTCTTGATTGCCATGACATGGGATTCTCTAGGATCAGCTTGGAATCTAGCAACAAGACCAACAACTTGCATAATATCTGGTCTAGTTTGAGTGAGATACAACAATCCTCCAATCATTGATTTATACTTTGTCTGGTCTACCTTAGGAGAGTCATCATCTTTGCTCAACTTACATCTGGTTGGAGTATTCATTGGCTTTGAGTCTTCCATCCAAAATTTCCTTAACAGTTCTTTTACATATTTGGTCTAAGAAATAAAGATTCCTTTCTTTGTTTGAGTAATTTGCAGACCCAAGAAGAAATTCATTTCACCAAGCATAGACATCTCAAACTCACTTTTCATTTGATTTTCAAAAGCTTTACACATACTATCTCTTCCTCTAAAGATGATATCATCAACAAATACTTCAACAATCAAGATGTTTTCATGATCAGTTTTAAAATATAAGTTACTGTTAGCAGTACCTTTGTTGAAACCAATCTTCAAAAGATGCTTGTCCAATCTTTTATACGAGGCTCTTGGGGCTTGCTTTAGTCCATACAATGCCTTTTTCAACTTGCAGACCATATCACCATGCTCATATAATTGAAATCCATTCGGTTGTTCAATGTACACTTCTTCTTCTAAGTCACCATTCAAGAAAGCAGACTTGACATCCATCTGATACACCTTGAAATCCTTGAAGGTAGCAAAGGCAAGGAATAATATGACTGCTTCAATTCTTGCCACCGGAGCAAAAGTTTCTTCAAAATCAATTCCTTCTATTTGAGAGTAGCCCTTGCAGACCAATTTGGCTTTATTTCTGATTACTTCACCAATTTCATTCAGTTTGTTCTGGAAGACCCATTTGGTTCCAATCAAATTCTTGTTTCTAGGTCTGGGAATAAGATCCCAAGTGTGATTTTTCTTAATTTGCATCAACTCTTCCTCCATTGATTTGGTCCAGTTTTCATCATTGCAGGCTTCATTTATTGTCTTAGGTTCAATCTTTGTAATCAGACAATATTCATCTGAATTTTGAGCAATTTTTCTTCTAGTTTGCACACCTTTGCTTTTGTCACCTATGATCTGATCTTTAGAGTGGTTCAGTCTTATATACCTTGGAACTTTGGGAGCTTCTTGCACTTCTGCTTCTTGATTAGGCTCATTCAGACCTATCTCTTCTTCCTGAATTACCGGATCAGTTTGAATCTGATTTCCAGAAGAGTATTGAACTCCTTGAACCAGAACACCATTCTGATCATCTTCATCATATTCATAGAACCTTGAGGGTTTCTCTATTCCCTCATCAACCTTCACATTTGTACTTTCTATCATCTTTCTTAGTCTCTTGTTATAACACCAGTATGCTTTGCTTTGAGTAGAGTAACCCAAGAATATTCCTTCATCACTTCGAGCATCAAACTTGCCTAGATCTTCATCTCTTTTGATGTAACATTTGCTACCAAAGACTTTGAAATATCTTACAGTAGGAGTAATGCCAAACCAAAGTTCATAAGGGGTCTTACCGGTATTGCTTCTGGTTTGAACTTGATTGAGAGTATAGACTGCAGTGCTGACATCTTCTCTCCAATAGATCTGAGGAACATTTGCTTCCATCATCATGGTCCTAGATGCTTCCTGGATGGTCCTGTTCTTTCTTTCCACTACTCCATTCTGCTGTGGATTCCTAGGAGCAGACAATTGTCTCTTAATTCCATGTTTCTCACAGAACTCTATGAACTCACCGGATGTGAATTCTCCACCTCTATTAGACCTCAGACATTTCAACTTTAATCCTGTTTCATTCTCTACCATAGCCTTGAATATTTTGAATTTCTCAAGAGCTTCTGATTTCTCCTTTAGAAAGGTTACCCACATCATCCGGGAATAGTCATCAATTAGCAGCATGAAGTATCTATCACCTTGAATGCTCTTGGTTCTTGCCGGACCACAAAGATCAGTGTGAAGTAAGTCTAATAGTCTGGTAGAGGATAGTTCCTTGCTTTTGAATGAGACTCTGCTTAGCTTACCCAACTGACATTCCTTGCACAAGCTGTTAGTAGGTTTCACCAATTTTGGAAGATCTCTTACAACCTGAGTATTGTTTATCTTGATGATATTATCAAAATTCACATGACACATTCTTCTATGCCATAACCAACTCTGATCAACTTGAACAAATAAGCAACTTTTTCTAGTACCAGCCAAATGGAAGATATTACCTTTAGTTTGAGTACTGGATGCAATCTCTATTCTGGAACTTTCAAAGATTTTGCATTTTCCATCCTTGAATCAGAGATCATAGCCTTTGTCCACCAACTGTCCAACACTGAGAAGATTGTGCTTCAAACCTTCAACATACAGTACATTACTAGTTTTGTTTCTTCCGTCAAAAGAAATAGTTCCTCTTCCTCTGATTCTACCAGCAGAATTGTCACCAAACTTTACCACTCCTCCATACTTTTCTAAATCTACAAACTTATTTTTGTCACCTGTCATATGGTGAGAGCATCCATTGTCAATGACCCAATCATCCTTCTCTTCAATTTGGACAGCCAGAGCTCATTCCACAGTCTTAAGATTAGAGGACATTGGATCTTCTTCCTTGATGGCAATGAACACCCATTCATTTATGGATTTATTTCCTATCTCTGATTCATCATCTGTTACTCCTTCATTATCATCATCTTCATGTACATAGTAACAGTTCTTTTGGAACCTTGGCTTGTTAGGATTTTGCCTTGAAAATGTTTCTAGACACCTTGAGGTAAAATGACCAATCTTATTGCAATTAAAACACTTAAAAGGTAATTTTCCTTCATACTTACCGGATCCTCTTGGGAGCCTCTTTGCAATAAGGGCTTCAAGTTGAGCAGTTTCTACTTCTTCTTCTTCCAAATATTTTCTTTCTTTTTCATACCATGATAATTTCCTTGAAGAATTCTCTCCCAGATCAAACCTTTGTTTACCTTTAACAGAGGCACTGGCTTTGAATGCAGATTCAATCTTGGGGGGGTCGTCTCCAAACTCTGTCATTTCAAATGCAGCCAATTTCCCAGCCAATTGATCTCTTGTGACAGTTGTATGGGCTTTGAATTCTTCAATGGCAGTAGCCTTGATTTTGTAAGAAGCAGGAAGGGATCTAAGAATTTTACCAACAATCTCATTTTCATCCAAGACTCCACCAACATTTCTAATTCCACAAACTAGCTTATTCACTCTTGGCATAAAAGTGGTTATATTTTCATCATCTCTCATCTTCAATTTTTCAAATTTCCCTTTTAGACTCTATAACCTTGCACATTTAACATACTGGTCTCCTTCATGCAAAAGTTCTAGTTTATTCTAAATCTCAAAGGCAGTTGGTAGGTCAATAACATTTGAGAGTTTTGAGTCAGATAATGTGCTTAAAAGAGCCTCTTTGGTATGCAGATTATTTTCGGCATCTGTGATTTCATTTAGGGTTATCAAACCACCCTGTGGAGGTACATATGCTTTTGTAACCATGGACCAGTATGCAATTCCCATACACTGTAAGTGGCATTTCATGCAACCTTTCCAAAGAGCAAAGTTGGTTCCATCAAACTTTGGATTATCCTTCTTGTAAGACGACATCTTGGATCTCCTCAAGCGGTTAAGCTCCTTTTAGAGGAACTTAGCTCTGATACCAATTGTTAGGCTTAGGGAACACAACTAAGAGGGGGGGTGAATCAATTGTGCAAAACTTTCTCCAATTTACACACTTAAATCTTCTTGGTGATTAGCAGTATATTAAACATGAAACATAATGCATTCAAATCAAAAGTAGAGACTCATCAACACATAACACACCAAGATTTTGACGTGGAAAACCCGGTTAAGGGAAAAACCATGGGGTGATTAACCCAAGAATGTATTCTCTGTTAGAAGAATAGAAAGAACAAAATGGTACATGCCAATTAGGGCTCACTGCCCGAGCACACTGCTCACAAGAGGCTCACTGCCTACAAGAGACACACTGTCTACAAGGAAATAAGTATCACACACATGAAGTGGAGAATAGCATCTTCACCATGCTTGAATCAGTTCCATTAAGCTCAATACTCTTTCTCTGCCTTTCGCTCTGCTCTTCGCTACCACACTCTCATCATCACAAGGCACACTTTGAAATAACTTCACAATCCCTTATTTATACATGACATCGACTTAGGAACAATCATCTAAGTCAGCAAACACTTACAAGAACATCCTCAAGACGTGTAATACATCCGGTCGACCATTCTTAGGAAGAACACCAACATCTGATGGTTATTCTTCAAATATGAATTTTAACTTCATGCGGACCACCAACATGAACTGGAAATGATTCACAGATCATCACAAGATTTCCTGAATCACCAAGAGCATCCACACTTCATCTGCTTACTAAAATCATTCTCTCCTTCATCTGGAACATCAAGAACATAGTCTGTCATCACTGTCACAAAAGAATAGCTTCTTCTGGACCTTCAAACCATGAGCCAATCGACCTGACACTTCATAAGGACGTTCTCAACACTTCCTCAAATCCGCAAAATGGGATAGTGCGTTTCTGGATCTCACCAGACCTATTTGTGATACTCTGTCACCTCTGAACACCTGCTGGAATCAGTTCTACTTGAGCGACCATAACTTCTTCTGATCTTCATGCGGACCTCTGAAAACTTGACTGGAACATCTCAAGACTTATATCTACAAACCATTTAAACCGTATCCTCTGATCCTCAACCTATCTTGGACTTTTACCTTGTTGTCATCACTGTTCTTCACTATTCCTGATTGAGACTAATTTTCTCAATATCCTCAGCACACAACTCATCCAATCCTTCTCATTAATGCAACATGAGTATGTTGACATCAATGACAACACCGGTTAGACCCATACTTGCAACACATAGTTTGTCATCACTATCACAAAAGAATATGAACCATTGACACTCCACAAAGACTTCCTCAATACTCCCTCAAATCCGTAGAACATTATAATGCAATTTCAGATCTCACCGGACCTATCTGTCTCACTCTGTCACCACTGAACACCTACCGGAATCAGTTTAACTTGAACAACTACGACTTCTTCAGATCATCATGCGGACCTCTGAAATCTCTATTGAACCATCTTCAGACTCATATGTTTGAACCCTTTAATCCGCATCCTCTTATCCTCATCCTATCTTGAACTTTTACCTTACTATCTTCCTTGTTCTTCTCTGTTCCTGATTGAGACTAATTTTCTCAATATCCTCAGCACATAGCTCATCCAATCCTTATCATTAATGTAACAGGAGTATGTTGACATCAATGACAACACCGGTTAGGCCCATACTTGCAACAAGAGCAATTGTTGAATGGCCAACACATGTGAACATTGGAGAGGTGAGATCATTTCATGGACTAGCAAGTTTTTACCGAAAGTTCATCAGAAATTCTAGTACTGTATACACACCAATGACAGAGACAATGAGAGGTGACCAGAAGGATTTTAAGTGGACACCATGGGCACATAAGAGTTTTGAATTGCTGAAGAAAAAGGTGATAGACAACCAGTGTTAGCATTACTATATTTGAACAAAGTATTTCAAGTTGATTGTGATGCTAGTGGGAATGCAATAGGAGTAGTGTTAAGCTAAGAAGGGAGATTGGTAGATTATTTTAGTGAGAATTTGAATGATGCAAGGAGAATATATTCAATTTATGATCAAGAGTTCTATGCCATAATTAAAACCTTGAAGAAATGGAGACATTACTTGTTGCCAAAGGAATTTGTGTTGTACACTGACCATCAAGCTTTGTAGTATTTGAATAGTCATGGTAAGTTGAATCAAAGACACATGAAATGGGTAGAGTTCATGTAGAGTTACACATTTGTATTGAAGCACTGAAGTGGAATGTCAAACAAAGTTGTAGATGCATTGAGCAGAAGAAGGAACCCATTGACAGAGATGAGGGTAGAAGTATTAGGTTTTGAAGAACTTAAGCATATGTATAAAGATGATATTGATTTTGTAGAAGTAGGGAAAGCATGTAAGTAACTTTTTTTGATAGATAGAAGCAAGTGGTTGGATTATTTCCTTCAGGAGGATATGTTGTTCAAAGGAAATCAATTGTGTATACCTAGGAGTTCAATGAGAGATAATTTGATCAAGGAGAAGCACAGTGGTCGATTAGCAGGTCATTTTGGTATTGATAAGACAATAGCTTTGGTGAATAAACATTATTTTTGGTCTCAGATATATAAGGATGTAAGAAAATTTGTTCAAAGTTGTAGGGTATGTCAAGTTGCAAAAGGGAGTAGTCAGAATACTAGATTGTACAAACCTTTGATAGTACCGAAGAGATCTTGGGAAGATATAAGCATGGATTTCATATTAGGTTTGCCAAGAACATAGAGGGGACATGATTCTATATTTGTAGTAGTGGATAGATTTTTAAAGATGGTGCATTTCATTCCTTGTAAGAAGACAAATGATGTTGTACATGTTGCTGACCTATTTTTCAAGGAGATTGTGAGATTGCATGGATTACCAAAGAGTATAATTTTAGACAGGGATACAAGATTCATTGGATATTTTTGGAGGACATTGTGGAAGAAGATGAAGAAAGAACTAAAGTTCAGTTTAACATTTCACCCACAGACATATGGATAAATAGAAGTGATAAACAAGAGTTTGGGTAACTTGTTGAGATACTTAGTAGGAGATAAGGTAGGAAATTGGGATATAATTCTACCACCAATAAAATTTGCATATAATAACTTAGTGAGTAGGAGTATAGGGAAGACACCATTTGAAGTTGTGACCAGAGTACAACCTAGAGGAGTTGCAGAGCTAAGAGACATTAGTATGGAAAACAAGAGAAGTGCAGAGGTAGAAGAATTTGTAGGATACATGGAGATAGTACACAATCAGGTTAGGAAGCATTTGGATGAGATGAACAGTAAGTATAAGGAACAAGTAGATGAGAAGAGGAGACATAAGGAATTTTCTATTGGAGATGAAGTCATGGTATATCTAAGAAAGGAGAGATTTTCAGTGGGAACATACAACAAGATGAAGATGAGAAAGTTTGGACCATGTAGGATTATTAGGAAGTTTGATTCAGGAAATGCATATGAAGTGGAGTTACCAAAGACATTTGAGATATCACCTATATTCAACATTGCAAATTTATATCAGTATCATGAGGAAGAATCAAGTGACAACATTGAAGTTAGATTAAAGGAATAGTCACCACAACAACAACTTAAGTAGATAGAGCAAATTTTGGATAGAAGAATTGGGTACAGTACCAAAGGCAAGTAGTATAAAGAGTATCTGGTTGAGTATGGATTTCTCAAGCTGAGGTAGACCACCTTGGTTTTCCTCTAGCCCCAACAAAGTGAGGGACTCACTTTTCAAACAACCCTAGGTGTCTGATGCAGGATCATCCTATGTTGAAGAGAAATATTGCATCAACCAAAAATATTTGCTTTCTTTTTTTTCTTGCAATTTAGTTGCGTTTTAGTTAGTTGAAACTTCATCATTTTCCACCACATTTTAATACATCTTCATTTGAGAGCTCACAGAGTAGGATTTGGATTCTACACTATGTCATCTACATCATTTTTAGATTTCATGAGATTTGGAATTGTTTGTAGAGATTTATCACTATCAAAACATCAGTAGAACTCACAAAATAGAGTAATCAACATTTAGGTTGAGCATAGAACCTAGTTGTGGAGCATTCTCATGACTTGCAGAGCTAAATGGAACATCACACAAGATAGTAAAGTACCAAATAGACCTTCATTGAGAACTACAACATGTTTCATCCATTTGCGAAGCCTTACCACATGATGTAGGTTGACCTACATGTTTCATCATGCATTAGGGTTTGAGACCTTCTAAGGCTGATGTGGAGCCTTCTTGGCGCTAGAAGATGATATATAAGCATTCATTAGATGTACTAGGAAGATATTGAACATGATAGAAAGTTCTTAGACTTTAGATGCTGATTTGTGAAAGGCACTTCAAAGATATATCATTCATGTAATTTGTATTTTTCCTAAGGATAGGCCTGTGAGCCCATACCACATGTTGCCAACATATGAGAATTGTAACTATCTGAGATATTGAATCAATTAATCTTCCATTGCATTCTATTCTTGTGTTGTTTTTGTGTTTACACTAGCTGCATGGTTGGACAATCCATTCTCTAGACCCTCCATCCATGACTGCACCAGAACAATACCATGATGTTGGCATAAGTTGAAGGGTTGCCAACTTTAGTACACAACAAAATGTAAACAACAAACTACTACAAACTTTATTTAATGAGAAAGTTACAAAGGTCTTCGAGATCTGAACCAAAGTATTACATCCTTGACAATGACACCAAGATGTTGGCTCCCACAATAGATAGTCCAAAACCCTAGAGTATGGTCATCACTTTCCAGGCTAGGGGTGTCATCAAGATAGAGGAACCGAGTCTCATAAATAGATTATGGATGATTAAGGGATAATTAATGAGAGTGGGTATGCTTTCCTATACTTCAAGCTCAACAAGGCCTAGGAGGTTATTCCTAGAGGTATCAAATGAAACAAATAAATAATCATACCATATCCAATGTACACTTGACCCCTACATTTGTCACTAGGTCAAGACAAACTAGCTTCATAAAACCTCTAATTGAGTGGATTATTATAACATCGTAAATAGTGCTTTCCCACAATTTCATGTTCTATTTGGTATTCACTTTAGTGTCCCCTCCCTTAACCTTGCCTTCAATTTGCGTAGATGCCTCCCAATCTCTATGTTGACCCCTTTCTACTTTTCCTAGCCAAAAATCATAAAAGTGTCTTAACCCTGGCAATGCCCCAAGTAATATGGACATTTTAGAAACTAAAGTTGCATGGACAAGAGCACTAGGTGTATACGTCTATGCAAAACACTAGTGTCCTAATAGTGTTTTTTAGTTCGTCAACCATTTTAGAAGATGCATTTTTTCTTGTGTGGCATTCCAAGCTTTCCTACATGTCTATTCGAGCACAAATGACTCTTTTCCCAACTTTTTTCTCTCCTTCCTCTTCTATAAAAACACCTTTGAGTTATCATTCAAAGGATGGATCTTCTTTCATAGCGAAGCTCTGCTACATTTACGAATTTATCTTCTCTCACAGCGAACCTCTGCTTAAATCAACACTCTCTATTGCTCTATTATCTTACTCATGCTTAGACTAATCATTACATGTAACTTGCTTGCATAGATTAATTGTATTTCATTAATATTATTTTATTAAATCTCATTTTCTCACTACTCACCGCAATTCCAGATGCACTTAGAATTAAAGAGCACACACTATTTATCAACATATCAATCTCTGGCTATCATTGAGGTAGAAATACCAAAAATAGGGTTTGACTGAGGAAAACCTCTATACAACCCAACCCTTTTCCCCTGTCTATGTGTTTGCAAGTTTATTTAAGGGTTTGAAGAATGACCTAAAGTACTAGCATGAGAATCCACTTAACTTCCCTTACATAATTTACAAAGTGCAGGCATGCAAGAACATGATTCACAAATTATTTTAAATAATTTTAGGTTACTTTAGATTAATCCCTGGTTATAACTTTGAACCATGAACAACATGAGTTCAACTTAATATAATTCTACTCTACTCCTACAACTACCTAGAATAGAGGAATGATGAAAAGGAATGTTGACCCTTCAATAATCTAGACTACTCCATTAAGCAACAGATTCATGAACAACAAAGAGGAAGGAGATGCATCCAATAAAACATCAACATAACTATATGTGCATTTACATACATATCAAAGATTACATCTTATATAGTGGGCATAGTTAATAATCTAGAACTAAACTACAACAACCCATACACAACAAAAGAAAGATCAACACAAAAGATTTGTATTTCATTAAAATGTTGTCATACATTTATCTAATCTCTGTTACATTCACACCAACAAGTATGGTGAAAGAAAATATACAGTTGTGACTATACATTCCCTTGAGTCATTTCAAATGGTCACAGAGACATACCACTACATAGATGTGCATTTCAACTTCTTCGTATGATATACTATCTAGGCATTCCCTCATTTGCAGTCTATACTGACATTACTTGATGCCCTAAAAACACCTTGAGGCACTTGTAGACCCAAATTGGCTTAGCGACCAACCCTTTAAAATGAATACAAAATTTGTTTTTATAACCTTTAGATGTCATGGCCTAATCTGCATTGAGTGATCATCTACATATGCAAACTTCCCGCTCAGAATGAACACCTTGGATCATGCATAGGCACAATAGGTAGTTGCGAATCACCTATTGCATTCATGGTGTACCTAGAAGTTGTTGAGGTGGTTGGGGTGTTTGAATGAATTCTTGTGATGCATACTACCTTAGGCACTAATATGTCAGGTTGCTTTTACTTTGGTAGCATTTTCCTTTTATCCTCAGCATAGTTGAAAATTTAAAACTTTCCCTTTATTTTTGGTGATTTGGCTAGTTCATGAAACTATGAAATAGCTGAAATATTCCTCTCCTATTTACTCTTTGCTTTTCCTTTTTCTTTCTTATTTGTCTTATCTTTTGATATTTCAATGACCTTGGGAACTTAAGAAACTTTTTTATCATTTCAACAAGTTCGCAAACTTATGAACTTGCCAAACCATTTCACTTATTCTTCTTTCAAGAATTTGGTGAGTTTGCAAACTTACAAACTTGCTGAAACATTTCACTTCTCTTCATCTTTTCTTTTCTTTTGGTCTTTCAAACCTTTTAAGAACCTACAAACCTTTTCAGTAGGTTTGCCAGTTCACAAACCTATTGAAATACTAAAACATTTCACTTCTTCCTTTCAGCCTTTTGGCAAGTTGGGAAACTCATGAACCTTTCTGGTAGGCTCATCGATTGACAAACCTATTGAAAATCTAAAATGTTTAATCTTTCAAAGGATTTCAGGCTTTTAGTAGGTTCATGAACCCATGAACTTGTTGGAAGGATTATATAATTAATGAACTTGAAGGATTTAAATAATTTTGAAGGCTTCTTAAGGACTTGAAGTCTTTTTGAGGGTTTTAAACACATGAGCAAACATATAAAGGATAAAAGGGGCCCAGAACATAGGATTTTAGCAAATTTGAATTAAGTCCCAATAAAGGGATTGGTGGTAGATGTAAGGTGTTTTTTGATTGCAAGAAAACCACCTTAGACAAAGATGGTGAAACCAAGGTGATATTGTTGTGGTTTGAGGATGCTATGGATGGTGATGCTTTGATTTTGAGAGATGGGGTCATGAAAGGGATTAGTTTGGATGCTTGGATCTTGATGTGGTTGGGAACATGTTTGGGCATGCTTTGGAACAAGATCTTGACATAGCCTAATTTTCTTGGATGACACAATGGAGGAGTGTCATTTTTCTTTGACATCACTGTTAGCAATTAGGGCATGGAGAGACCCTTTGAGTTATCCATAGGGTTGAGTGAGGGATTTTTGACACTTATGGATTTGGTATTTGGTGGATGTGATGGGATGTTAAAAAGAGTGATGTTTATTTTACCACATAGGTAGACTTGTAGGAATGATGGCTCCAAGAGGCTCTTGGATGCTCTAGATAGGTGGTGGTTTGATGACTTGCTCATTAATTTTTTTTTACATGTTCTAGAGAAGAAGGATAACCTTGGATTAGTGGGATTGCATGACTCCACAAATTTTATTTTTCTTAAATTGTGCTTAGGATCCTTTGCTAGTATTTATTGGAGAAGTACAAAAAGGACCATTTCAATGTGTTAGGATTAGATAGTGAATTAGATGTTTAGATTGAGTGGTAGTGGGGTTGATGGGATGGGTTGGATGGAAAGGATTTTGTGGATAAATATTTGGATAGGAGGTGGAGATGAATTGGGGTATGGATGGAAAATGATAGGTGTTTCCCTTGTCAAAGTTACCATGGGGATGACCAATATATATACATTGAGGATTAATGGGATAGCTAGTGCTAGCATGTTCTTGGTTGTTCATGGTTGGGCACTTAAATTCTATAGAAAGCTTGCATATAATCATGTTTTCAAGGGTTCCATCATTAAGAATATCATCATAATGATATTCATTTTGATCCATAACACTATCATCATCATCATCATTTGGATAAAGGAGATCATCTAAAGGATGCATGACTTTTACTTTTAATTTGATTTTGGGTCTTGCATGGGCATTATTTTTAAAGGGATTTTGATATTGGCTATGAAGAGGGGACTCATCAAAATAAAATGGACTCATGATTTTGATTTTGATGAGGTCTAATTGTGTTGGATGATGGATGTATTTTATGGCTTTAGAGTGTTAAGGCTTGGACCTTAAGATTTGCTTTCATATCAAAAGATTGAGGATTTTGGATTTTTGAGATTAAGTCTAGGACCTTAAGTAGATTGATGTTGGATTGATCAAGGTCAAGGATTCACGACACTTGATGTTGGATTGGATTTGAATTGATTTGATGATTGATTAGATTGATTTGGATTGGGATTGAGTTGATTTTGATTTAGATAATGATTGAACCAAGGTCAATGATGCATGACACTTGATGATTGATTACTTAAGGTAGGCTAAGTCCTTAAGCAAGATTGATTTTTGGATTGGAATAAGGTGATAGGCTTTATTAGATGATTGGTTTTGATTGGATGAAACTTAGATTAAGGTGAAAGAGCCTATGAAATGATTTGATGTTGATTTGGAGGATTGGATTGGATTGGGATGGATTGTTTTTTAGGAAAAAAGGTGTTGTACACCTTGTACAAGAAAGATTAACTCTTAATTATGTAAATTAAATATTTATTTGTTGTGAATCTAGGAGATGTGTTTAGCCACATTAAATATTTATTTGGTCCACTTGTAAATTTTTTTATTAACGGTAAAAGAGGTTTTGAAGGGAACCTAAAACCCTATAACAAAATGTTGTTCACTACATAGACATAGCCCAACCACAACATTTTTAAAAGTTTATATAATAGTTCAAATACAAAATTCTAGTCATAAGATGATACTCAGCCAACCAACAGCTTAACATAAGTCATAGCAAAACATCAGCTAACTAGCACACGATTAAACAAAAACAACAAAGAACAGAAAACATAAAGATAAACTAAAGCTACTTGAGAGTTTCTGTAGCCTCTGTCTCTTGAGCCTTAGCCCACATGTAAAGTTCTATGTAACATTGGTTAGATATTTTGTGTGTGAGACATAGGACAAATATTTAATATTCACATGGGAAATATTTAGTTTTGGGGTCAATGGTTTTGTGCTTTCATGGTTTTGAGACATATGGTTTGGCCAATACCACTTGGTGGTTTTTTGTGATCTTGACTCTATAAAAGCAAGCACATGGTTAGTGGTTAGGTTGGCTATCATTTTTATTGAACTTTCTTGTAAGTGCATATGTGAAGCATGACACGAGATGTGTGGTTTCTTGGACACATGGAATATGCATTGGAGGAGCTTGATGTTTCAAAAGTATTCATGGAGACTCTATAAGTGTATTGTAATGTTTTCATTGCTAAATAATATATTGAGTATGAATGCTTTTGGAGGTTGGGTTTTTCCCTTTTGAGGGTTTTTCTAGGATATATCTTGTGTTATGTATTTTGACCTTTGCATTATGGTTTTTCTATACGCTTGCATGCATAATCTTCTCTCATAGGGTTATGTAAGAAATGGTTTGATCAAAATGATTAATTTATTAACAAGTGGTATCAGAGATATGGTTATGGCTGAGGGAGGTATGAGATTCCTAGTTTTTTAACCCTTATTTGAGTAGATCTGGTGCAAAGTTGAAGCCATGGAAATGTTGGAGATATTTTAGAAATTTCAAGGTTACAGGTGTGTTTGCAGACTTGAGTTGTTGCAGATTTGGGGTTTGATGGAGATTTGGAAAATAGGTTTTTTGTTAGGGCTCTTTTTGTGGGGTTTTGGAGGTAAGATTTTGCTATAGGCATCTTGGACAAAAATTGACCTCACCATTGAGTCCAAAAGGCCCAAAAACCTATGGATCCATATAAAACTTGAGTACATGTTTGGGGTCAATGTTTTTTGGCCATTTTCATACCATAGAAGGAATCTTGATAGAGAATATTTTGTATAGTATAGAAGGTAGCAGTTAGATACAATTATTTGTCAGATTCATATAATATTCCTCTTGTGTTAGCAATGTCAACATCATATGGATTTCATAGAAAAATAAATATATACTTTGGTCGCTACATGGGGATGACATCGTAGGTCTGCAAACCCCCATGGACCGATGTTGGTAGAGAGTATTGGTTATAATAGCTACAAAATAGTACATGGATGATGGAGGATGGATGAAGATAGTTTTGACTGGTGGTCATCCCTCAATTGACTGGAAGGCCTTAGCCCCCAGTCATAAGACCACTAGAACCCAACCCCCTATGAGCAATCAAAATGAAAAAATGAACATTAAAATAGAGTTGACAAAGATTTCGGGTCCAGGAGTAAATTTTTTTGGAATGTTTGAAATTAAAATTTAAATGGATTTAAAACCCTTCGAGATCCATTGCCTAAAGTTAGCTAGAGCATTATTTCCTTGTGCCACTACTGCCCCTATGCCACCTAAGCACCAACACTGACATTAGTGCTATACAAACAAATTATTTTTTGCCTTTATATCCCTTGGAGTGTATTTTTCTTCCACAAGGCATAACTTTCACCAATGGTATTGGAATTTTGACTTCTTATAGGTACTAGAAAGATCTTTCCAATAATTACACAACAGTATAGGTTTAATCATTAGATTTTTCTATTTGTATTATAATTTGGTGCCTAAACCTGACATTGCTACAGAATGTTTAACATGTGATAACTTGAGCATACCAAATTAGATTTTGGATTTTGAATAGGTGACATGAATTTGTAGCGTGCTACATAGTGGATTAGGTTGTTTTTCACTTTTAAGAGTAGAGAGAGGATTGTACTTGTTTGAGTACTTGTAGGAGCCTGAGATTCGGGGCATGATTATGTGAGAATCCAAATCACCCAGGAAAACATGTGGGAGTGCATGTTTTTATAAGACCAATATCATGGTAGTTTAGATTATCAGATTTGGTGCTCCATAATATAGGTTTGCACGTAGTGAATTTGATGGTGATAGGTACATAAGTTGTCTTCTAATTTGAGGACATGGTTGATACACGTGAGACTAGGAGTCTCAGTTTAGTGGTAGTCCAGTATAGTTACAATGATGGTGATGATTATGGTGTCATGGATAAGCATGTACATTTGAGCATTAACACAACATGGTTTGATACATGTCTAATCCCAAGAATCTTATCAGATTGTTAGAAATAATAGCCAACACTAGTTACACAATTACAACAACATAAAATTGGTGGAAAACAATATCCACAATCACAACAATCTCTTTATTTATAAACAATAATATAATAATTAGGAATACATTACAATTCTAACACAATAGTGTTCTGATTCAATTCACCTTCACAAAAATTACAATGACTAGGACCCGAGTCCTAGATTCATTGAACTCCTAGATATATCTATTACCAAGGCTCCTCGTACCTTGTTGAACTACTCCCCTTACAAAATATGTTCTTTTTTTGTTTATACATCTCCCTTCGAAGAAGTTGAACAGTTTACCAGCAAGTTGAACTGTTTGGTCATTGAGTAATTGAAACGTCATAGGTGCCCTCCAATGGAATTAATTCATAATGTGTCTCATTTTGGCAGAAGTCCATTTTCATGAACCTTCAATTATCTTTTAGAAAATCAGGCTCCATACGAGCCATTGGCTCCTTTACAACATTTTTATCGATATTAAATTTTGTTCATTGGAAAGTTAGTTCTTTATTGAACTTGTATTTAATTGATGGGAGATGTTCGTGAACTCCTATGGTTACCGAAACACCATATAAATTCTCCTTCATGGTGCCTTTTTGGAGAAAGGATGAAATTATGAACCTCCATGCTCATCCTTAACATTTTGGCAAAGTAGCAAATACACAAACTTAAGTACTCTTTTGGTGGCCTTGGATCTTTGTGAATCTTGAAATCCTTTTCAATGATATTAGATCTTTGTGAACCTTAGAATCCCTTTTTCAATGTCGTACTTGGTTCGTAAGCTTTAATATATGAAAAAATACTTCCCTTTAAATTTCTTTTGGTGCTAACAAAAACTTTCAAACTTAGTTTCAGTGAAACTGTGAGTTCACAAACTGAAGTCTTCCCTGAAATATTCTGTTTAAAGCTTTTGAAGATGCTTTTCGGTGGTCAACTCCTTTAGAAAACCAAGGAAATTTCAAACTCATCCTTTAAAGTGCATTTCAACAACATGTTAACTTTGTAAACTTTTGTTTTTAGTGAACTTAGGAGTTACCTAACTAAGAAGACTACTGAATCAAGTGCCTTTAGTGAAAGTTTGTTCACAAACTTACGTCTTGGCCAAAAAATTCTTTTGGCAAATAGTTAGGTTCATCAACTGATAGTTTTGTCAAAAAACAAGGTTCGTGAACTAAGTACTTTGATGAAACAATCAAAATCCCTTCAAACTTTTCCTAATTTTCATTATATTTGAACCATAGATACCCATTTAGCTCTTATTCAAGGTGGTGCTTTGACTTGATCAATTTGAAATTTAAATTCTTCTTGAAGCAAAATGAATGCAAAAAATAGAAACAAAACAAAAACATAACAAGAATAGGTTTGAAAATCCTTTTGGTTGATACAAGATTGCTTGTGAACACATATGCTCCTGCATCAGACAGGTAGGGTAAGTGAAATGTGTTGAACACACCCAGATACTGAGAGGGGGTGAATCAGTATCCAAACAAATCTCAAATTCTCCGGAGCAGATTAAGACTTAAACTTTACAACATTAATAGGAACATAAAAGATCAACACAATGCATAACACCACGTAAAACTAGATATATTTGGAAAGCCCCAAAAGGGGAAAAACCATGGTGAGGATTAACTCATAATATATGAAGCTCACTGTTATAAAAGATTACAATTTTTTTTTAGGGCTATGACCCAAGGAAGCTACTACTCCATGCCGACTTTATTTTAGGGCTTCATCCCAAGGAAGCAACTACTCTTTGAAGAAAGGTTTTAGGGTCACTCCCAAGGAAGCTACAACTCCCTGCAAACTTTGTTTTAGGAGTACAACCCAAGGAAGCAACTACTCACTAAACTAAGAACAAACTCAGAAAAGATTATAGCATGACTGTCCTTCTACTATCTAAAACTGACAATGAAGCTCACTCCTTTTGATGATTGCACTTCTTCTTTATCACTTCTCTTTGATGATTGAATCAGTTAGGCACACTCTTTACTTCCCTTCTATCACAAAAATATCTTCAAGATGAATCTGGATAGGATCTATCACTTCTGCTCTTTCTCCTTTAGTCACACATCATAATGCGTTACACATCCAAATTCTACTCCTTACATTCACATTGCAATCATACTTCACCTAGATCAACTAGGTTTACAATATATACATGATATTACATTGATTACATTACAAGTCAGCCAAAGACAATAAGAATATTATAATTACAAGTTGGCTAGAGATCAAACATGAAAAATGTAGAGGGTAAGCCCTATCATGAGCCACACACAACATCAGGAAGAGAAACACACCTTGCAAATCCCAACATAAGCTTAACCCATTCCTAAACATCCTTCCTAGCATCATCCTTCATAGAATAACATCCACACACTTTATACAATTGAATTAGGTCACCCTTAAGCAAGAAAACATGAAGCATGTAGCACATAGGTCATTACAACTTGGCAGTACTCTTGGAAGATTAAACATTACTTGCACTTCTCCCAGATGAGTTGGCATGACCCATAGAACATCTCCAAACACTCCTTGAACTCTGTGCAGTGAGGATTTTGTAGTACACATCACCAACATTTCCAAGTTGGCCTCAACAACAATAACTATTCACAAACTGACTTGAAAACTTTGTGTGGTACTGGAAATACGAAAGATTTGCATGTGCTTCAAACTTGAGAAACATAGAGACATGTAGAATGTCCACATAAACTCATATAACTGATTTGTACATTCTCCAATGGGCACAAGTACTCAAACATGTGTTATGTAGAACAACTGGGTATCTAGAACTATTTGTAGCACACTGTCATTTGAAAATTAAACTTGCAGACCTCCAAATTACCTAGAACTGCAAAGTAGCATGTATTGAACATCACTGAACATGTCCACAAAACCACATGACAAAATCTTCACTTTTGGAGGAATGTAGAACATTCCAACTAGCCTTCATCATCACTTTATTTTTCCAAAGTACAAACTAGAAATTTGTCACTTGTAACTTTCATTGTAGAGGGCCAAATGATATGAAACTTTGAATGTAGAACCTTCTCAACATAATAAACTTAACTTCAAAACCGCATGACCATATCTTCAAATGCAGAGGAATGCAAAGAGTTTTACTAAGCAGTCTTCTAGGTAGCTTCTTGCAACAACAATCTTCACCAACATCTGAAGACTAGATACTCCTTGTACCAACACATAATTCCTTAGGAAAAATTGGAAAGAGCATAGAACATGCCATAGACCTTTTACACCAACTTCTCAATATCATCATTACGTCTAATCATCATCTTGATGCTTCTAATTCCCATCTTAATATATCATCATGATATCATCTCTCCTAAAAACAAACATACTCAATACAACCTTAATTAACATTAAACAAGGCATGACATCCAACCATGAACATCAACAACATCACTGTTAGCACACCATCAACATAAGCATCAATGACAGTCCAAATTGAATATCCAAACTAAGTGTTGACATCAATGTAAACCACAACTGTAATAACCTTAGGTAACATATGTACAACAATCTCCCCCTTTAGCATTGATGGCAACACACACCTACTCATTCTCCCCCTTTGTCATCAAGGACAAAGGGAAACTACTTCTCCCTTTTAGGGCACGGACTCTCAACTTTCTACCCCTATTAGAAACAACCACTACCTACTCCCCTTGAGAGGTAACCACCATCAGTCTAGGAAAATGATGTAACATGAATTACTCCCCCTGGATAGATGCACTAACTATGCATCTAGCAAGAAGAAGGAGAGGCAATTACCCCTAACTTCTACTGGAGATACTCAAAAGTAACCTTTGCGAGAGCCTTTTGTGAAAATATCTACAATTTGATCCTTTGTTGGAACATATTCTAACTTTACTTCTTTCTTTGCAACCATCTCTCTCAAAAAGTGATACCTGATTGATATATGCTTGGTTCTAGAATGCATCATTAGATTCTTTGAAATATTGATAGCACTTGTATTATCACACAAAATAGGAATAGGCTCATCATACTGTATCTTGATATCCTTCAATGTTTGCTTCATCCACAACACTCATGTACAACAAGATGCTGCTGCAATATACTCTGCCTCTGCAGTTGATAATAATACTAAATCTAGGACTTTTTCCCTCAAAAAATGTCTCCCTAGGGCTTTTTCCCTCCTATGTTTAGCTCTTGGGTCCTTTAGAAGGCATTTTAATCATCTTGCATATTCATGTTAACTCTTGATGAGAAAACCCTAAAGTTTTATGGCAAATTGGACCTAGGGGGTGTTATTAAGATGAGTCCTAACTAAAATAGGGAGGGAGGACTTGGGCACCCATGTCCTAGTACTGCCCTATTTTATGTAGGAGCTAAATTCAAGTGTAAGTTATGTGACCATTAATTAGGTCCTATACCGACACCTTAAGTTTGAATTATGAAATTCTTAGTGGGAATGTGTTTAGTTGCATATATAAGCATGTTTAGGGATTCATTTGTAAACTAGAAGATGATTATGAACTTTTGATGCACTTGTGATTTTAGAGCATTCAAGATATTCATTGTTGTAGAGTAGACTTGTCTTGTTATTGTGTTTATTATGCAGATTTGGCTTCATCTTCTCATTATGTGAAAGAGATTCATCTATATGCAAGCTACACTTCCAAGGTGACATTTATTTGTGTTTTCAATCATTTATCATTTGGTTTTTGCCTCTATCCCATAGGGATACACACTCTTTATTTGATAACGATGTTCAAAAGACTTGAATGTCTCTCCGAGGCTTGACCGAGGCAAGCCTCTAAACACCACAACTCCCAACCCCCTTTTCTATGATTGCATGTTATAGGTTGCAAAAGTAGAATAAGTGGAGCTACAAGGAAACATAGTAGTGTCAGAATTGTAGAGAAAAGAAGAAAAGATAGACTTGGACTAGGATGCCCACTCGTTAGTCCTCCGGATCCTGAAACATAGAAATCCCTAGAACAACAGAAATAAGTTGCAGACAATCTTCAGAGATCCCAATAGAAACTGGTACCTTGGACTAAATAACCTGCTCATTAGTCCCCAACTTTTCTGGATACAGAATCTTGAAATTTGGTATGTATCTAATTGTCATTTGATATCTCTGTGTGTGAGTATTTTTCGTGATTCATCTGTTTATTTACAATTTTATGAAATTAGGGTTTTGAGCATAATTAGAATTTAATTAATCAAATAATTAGCAAATTGCAAGTTTCCTCTTCAATCTAAGGGACACTAAATCTGTAGTAGAGCCCTCTTGCAAAATATTGTCTTCACTCGATTTATGTCCTTGAATGTAGGGTCTGAAAGGATGATTTAACCTTGAAACTAAAACCCCTCTTTTTACACGAAACATTTTGGTGAACTCGTGTTTATTTGAATTTTGCACCTTGTTAAGTGTTGTACTTCAGATTTGCATTCATTTCATTCATTCATTTAATTTTCATCTTATTGCATTTGAAATTTACAAAACAATTAGCATTTTAGGCTTGCATTTTCAAATAATTTGCATTTAAATTCTATTATTTTCATTAGATCTGATTTAAATTATATAAATTCATCATTTATTATTCATTTGTATTGAATTTTCATGCTTAATTTGTTAAAAATTGCTTAAAATTGTGCATTTTTCATATAACCTAGTTTTTGCATTAGCTAGGGTTTGTAGTTAAAATCTTGTTTCATATTTTACTACTATTTTAAACACTCATTTAGGACTAATTTCTAACTGTATTTTTTCATTAGAGTGTCTTTCTTGCAAAATTTCATGTCTAGGGTTTGAAAACCTTGCATTTTCACTAGATTTTGCCTTGTCATCTCGCTAGAATTGCATTAAAGGTGTGTTGTGAAGGATATTGTTGCATTATTGGATTGATATTGAGCTTATTATCTGCTTCCCCTCTTTAATTTCTTCACAACACCTCTTCTTTTAGTGATTTGCATTGAAAAATTATGAAAAAAGTGCAAAATCAAGCATTTTTTAGGTATTAAACCTACACAATTTTACACTTGTTCCTTGCATAAGTTTTGAAAATATTTTAAAATCTGATTTTACATTAATTTGAAAACATATACACATGGATTCTAATCACAAGAATAACACAAGGTTCCCTTCTAGGCCTTATATGAAAAGAAAGGTCCCTAAACCCGAAATTATGTTTACACCTCATGATAGAACAATTGGAGAAACTGAAGGACCTCTTTATATCACTGTGAAGATAATGGGAAATCTAGTGGATGGAACACTTGTAGATCCTAATTACATGACTAATGTGGCAATAGAGGAATTCCTTTATTCACATGGCTTGGTAAAAGATTTGTATGATCCTTTTGACATGATGATTAAGACACATAAGGGAACCTTTATAAACACTTATGGGAAGATATCTTTATTGGTCACGATATTTGATAAATCTATAGAAAAACTATTTGATGTTGTCCTTCTATCTAACCTTTTTCACATAAAATAAGGACACCCATGGTTAAAAGCTATGAAATTTGTCCCTTCAATGAATCATAAATGTGTAAAATTTCCTTTGAATGGACACGTGCATACTATTCCTCGCAATAGATATAAACCCTTGGTTATAAAAGAACACTTCAACCTTGATTATTTTTGGTCACGATTTGATGAGGAACCAGAGCCATGAACAAATTTTAACTTCTTGGGATATAGAAAATATAAAGCAAAATTATTACATCGAGTAGCAAGTCCTTCTGCACAAGAAACAATAAGAGACGAATAATCTGCATTAGAAGAACTTCCTAGAGAGAAAGGAAAAGGACCCTATGCTGAGGTTTCTCCCCTGCCAGAGTTACAAGGATCAAGAGTGAGTCACCGAGAAAAAAACATTTCATCAAGACAAAGGAGATTTGAACATGGTGCTTCCTCGTCTAACATGCAAAAACCTATAGAAAAACATGACAAAACTTTTGAAGATATAATCAATAGAACAAGAAGAAATAGACAAGCAAGAGAAAGGAGAAAAAGACAAGCTTTTGCCCAAAGAAATGCACATCAACAAGAAAAAATTCCACCTAACATTGAATCAAACCAACAAGAGCTTAAGAATGAATAACTCGAAGATAAGAATAAAGTTGGGCTATGGTACCTTATGTACCTCTTTCCTCTAACATTCGAGAGTGGGAAGATGATGATTTTCTTGTCGACAACCATTAACTCGGTTGTACCTATAGGTAAGTATTTCTAACCCTTTACCTCTATGTTGTTAGGCCTCCTATGATGAACCTTGGTACTCTTGTAAGGTCAAGGATACTAGGAGACCGCCTCTTTTGTGACCCTCCTTCTATTTGTATCATCATTCTTCTATATTGCCTCTCTATTTTCATTGTTGTGTTTTGTGTCCTAGGGGCATAGCATTATGGTTAGTGACCTAGGGGCACCTTCCTACATGATGACCGTAAGTTACTTGTTCTCCTCTCTTGATTTATTGTTTACCTTACTCTAGTGGTTCTATCTAGCTAGCGGATGACAAAAAACAAATAAGACTGACACGGACCATGTGTCCCTTCAACAACTAAGCAAAAATGGACCTAGTCCATACATGACGATGGGGTTGATATATATTATATGATGCTTGGCTAGTAGAATCACTTCATGTGATATTTTGATGTTGTCTTATCATACTAACAAACCATAACAATACATTTTCTCTGTGCACTTTGTTTATCTTTGAATCTTGCCTTGGTTACACTCGATTTTAAGATTTTTGCAGTATAGCCCCACGATTATACTTAGTTTTTGAATTTGTGGTATAACCTCCACTCTTGATGTGATGATGTACATGCATTGCTTTTATAATGTGATGTGGTTATTATCTTATAGAAAGATTTCTAACCTCTTTTCTTGTAGGAAATTGTGTGTTTGTGGGAACATTTGACGATCATAAAGTGCATGTCACCTTTGGGGGCATGGGCTTTGCGAAAACTCTTGTTCCCTTATGTGTTTTCTTCTTACCTTAATGAACTTGATATTGGTACATGATATCAACCACCTTAAGGTGGGGGCATATATAAGGTAAGTTGTTTGATGATTTTGATATTGATAAAGTGTGTTTTCATACATTGATCTATTGCGTATACTTCCTTTGCAATGTAAGGTGTCTCTATGATGTGGGTGGGGTTGTATAATTTTGAGCACAAGCTTCCTTTTCATTGTAAGGTGTCTTTGTGATGCAGGTGGGGTTACATTTTGAAAGCCCTTTGCAGAGGTGGGGATGGTGTATCTCTTGAGCTAGTGCACATCCTTTTTATTCTAAAATTCCTCTGAGTATGCAGGGTTGGATTTGAGACTATCCTCCCTTAAGCATGTCTTTGGTGGTTGTTGTGGCATAAGCCCAACCATAAGGTGTGCCTGTAATGTGCCTAAGATGGTGGTGAACCTAGCAATAGGCTCCTTCCATCGCTTGTTTGCCATGTTTTAGACGTATAGTATGTCTTTGGCATACTATATGGCGCTCGTGTATTCCATGTGTTTTCCTTGTGTTTTCTCTTGTATGGCGTGTTTGTTCCCAAGTATAGTCCAAAGAGCATGGTGAAATGCCCCTCCTATGCTTTGGGATTTGTATGGCATGTTTGTTCTCAAGTGTAGTCTAAAGAGCATGGTGAAATGCCCCTCCTGCACTCTGAGATTTGTATTGCATGTTTGTTGCACCATATGTAGTCCAAAGAGAGTGGTGAGAGCCCCTCCTACATTTTGGGTGGTGTGTTGCATTTTTACTTTCCATGTACTTGCATCTACATTCATATATATATGAAAATGAAAAAGAAATAATCACTGTATTCATTTTATTCACTGTATTTTTCATGTCTTCAATGTTGTCTTCTCCATGTCTTGCATGCCTGTTACTGTCTTATCCATGTTTTGTGTGCCTTCTATTGTCCTCATTATGTTTAGCGTGTCTGCGGTGTGTTTTCTCTAATGTCTACCTGAGACTGGGGGCTAGAAATAGTTCTAAATCTTTGTGTATGCATTAGCTCTAAGTGCTTGACATGTTTGTTGTGTTTGTTGACTATACTTTAATGCATGTATGGGCTTCGCGTTCATGCATACATTAAAGTGGGGGCTAAATGTTATGTCAAAAAATGTCTCCCTAGGACTTTTTCCCTCCTATGTTTAGCTCCCAGGTCCTTTAAAAAGCATTTTAATCATCTTGCATATTCATGTTAACTCCTGATGAGAAAACCCTGATGTTTTATGGCAAATAGGACCTAGGGGGTGTTATTAAGATGAGTCTTGACTGAAATAGGGAGGGAGGACTTGGGCGCCCGCGCCCTAGTTCTGCTCTATTTTAGGCAGGACCTAAATTCAAGTGTCGGTTATGTGACCATTAATTAGGTCCTATGCCGACACCTTAAGTTTGAATTACAAAATTCTTAATGAGAATGTGTTTAGTTGCATATATAAGCATGTTTAGGGATTCATTTGTAAACTAGAAGATGATTATGAACTTTTGGTGCACTTATGATTTTAGAGCATTCAAGATATTCATTGTTGCAAAGCAAACTTGTCTTTTTATTGTGTTTATTATGCAGATTTGGCTTCATCTTCTCATTATGTGAAAGAGATTCATCTATATGCAAGCTACACTTCCAAGGTGACATTTATTTGTGTTTTCAATCATTTATCATTTGGTTTTTGCCTCTATCCCATAGGATACACACTCTTTATTTGATAACGATGTTCAAAAGACTTGAATGTCTCTCCAAGGCTTGACCGAGGTAAGCCTCTAAACACCACAACTCCCAACCCCCTTTTCTATGATTGTAGATTACAGGTTGTAGAAGTGGAGTTGTAGGGAAACATAGCAAAGTGTCAGAATTGTAGAGAAAAGTAGAAAAAGTAGGACCTAGACTAGGGCACGCACTCATTAGTCCCCCAGATCCTGAAACAAAGAAATCCCCAGAACAACAGAAATAAGTTGTAGACAATCTTCAGAGATCCTGACAGAAATTGGTACCTTGGACTAAATCGCCCACTCATTAGTCCCTAACTTTTCCAGATACAGAATCTCAAAACCTGGTATGTATCTAATTGTCATTTGATATCTCTATGTGCAAGCATTTGTCGTGATTTGTTCATTTATTTACGATTTTGCAAAATTAGAGTTTTAGGTATAATTGGACTTTAATTGATCAAATAATTAGAAAATTCCAAGTTTCCTCTTTGTTCTAAGGGACACTAAATCTATAGTAGAGCCCTCTTACAAAAGATTGTGGCTTCACTCAATTTATGTCCTTGAATGTAAGGTGTGAAAGGAGGATTTAACCTTGAAACTAAAACCCCTCTTTTTACATTAAACACCATGAAACTCTACTTCCTAAAAGCAATGCGCCACCACTTGTACTTCTTCTATCATCAACACAACCAACCCAATCAACATCATTGTAAGCACTCAGATCAAATTCATTACCTCTTGGATACCATAAGCCATAATCCAGAGTTCCCTTAAAATATCTGAATATTCTTTTTACTGCCTTCTCATGAGTTTGCTTAGGATTAGCTTGATATCTGACAACCAAACATACTGCATGCATAATATTAGGTCTAGAAACAATCAAGTACAATAATCCTCAAATCATTGATCTATAAAGAGTCTGATCAACCTCAGGTGACTCATTTGCCATGTTCAAATGACAACCAATAACCATAGAAGTACTCACTAGTTTAGAATCCTCCATACCAACTTTCTTCAACATCTCTCTAACATACTTAGCCTCAAAAAAAAAGATACCATCATCTAGTTGAACAATTTGAAGCCCAAGGAAGAAAGACATCTCACCAATCATAGACATCTCAAACTCTTTCTGCATCTCTTTTGCAAACCTCTTACACATACTATCATCTCTACCAAAGATGATGTCTATCAACATATACAACAACTATTTGTAGTACCTTCATTGAAACCTTGTTGAAGTAAGTACTTATCCAACCAAGTATACTAAGCTCTAGGAGCTTGCTTAAGTCCATACAAAGATTTCTTGAGTCTGCACACCATGTCTAGATCTTCTGATAGATGGAAACCATCTGGTTGCTCAATGTAGACCTCTTCCTCTAAATCATCATTCAAGAATGTTGACTTGACATCCATCTGATAGACCTTAAATTTCTTGTGAGCAACAAAGGCAAGAAACATCGTGATCGCCTCCATACTAGCTACCAAAGCAAATCTCTCCTCAAAATCAATGCTTTCAACTTGTGAATACCCTTACATACCAATCTTGCCTTATTCCTTACAACTTCACCATCTTCATTAAGCTTGTTCTAGAACACCAACTTTGTTCCTATAACATTCTGATCAACTGGTCTAGGAACTAGTTCCCATGTCTGATTCTTCTCTATCTAATTGAATTCTTCTTCCATTTCCTTTATCCATCCATCATCTTGTCTAGCATCAACAAAGGTTTTGGGCTCTATCTTTGACAGTAAACACAAATTCACTTGCTCACTTGCTTTTGCAATCCTCCTCCTCATCTGCACATCTTCATTCTTATCTCCAATGATCTGATCTGCTGAATGATTCTTGCTGGTGTCTTATGGATCTGATCTAATTCTTGTTCCTTCTCCTCTTTCTCCTCCTCTTCTTCTTCTTCAATGTAGGAAGGTATATTTGATCCACAATCCTCTGGTTCTTGTGAGATCTTATACAAATCTTCATCTACTTTAACATTTGTGATTTCAATCATCTTTCCCAACCTCTTAATGTAGCATCTATAGATGTTGCTTCTAGTTGAGTAGCCAAGAAAGATCCCTTCATCACACCTTAAATCGAACTTTCCAAGGTCTTCTTCATCTCTCCTAATATAGCATTTTCTTCCAAGAATCCTAAAGTATCTGATAGTGGGAGGTCTTCCATACCATAGATCATAAGGGGCTTAGTGCTATTTACCCTCAATTGTACTCTTTTAAGCAGGTAGACAACAATGTGAACTGCTTCCTTCCAATACATATCAGGTAGATCTACATCTTTCAACATTTCTCTATCCATCTCTTGCAAAGTCCTATTCTTCCTTTCCACTACCCCATTCTATTGAGGGGTCCCAGGAGTAGATAGATGTCTCCTAATACCATGGTCTTCAAAAAACTTTTCAAATTCATTTGAAGTAAACTCACCTCCTCCATCAAATCTTAAGCATTTGATCTTAGCATCCATTTCATTCTCAACAATTGCTTTGAAAATTTTAAACTTATTAAAGGCTTCTAATTATTCTCTTAAAAACTTAACCCAAGTCATTCGAGAGTAATCATCAATAAGCAACATAAATTACCTTTCACCTTGTTGATTCTTTGTTCTTGTAGGTCCACATAGGTTAGTGTGAATCAACTTCAATGACATTGTAGAAGAATATTCCATGATCTTGAAACTTGTCTTTGTCTTCTCTCCCATTTGACATTCCTTGGATAATGTATTTGTAGGCTTGGTTATCTGAGGCATGTCTCTCACTACATGAATAGAGCCAATCTTTACCATATTATCAAAGTTGATGTGTCCTATTCTCTTGTACCACAACCAACATTCACCAGATAGAGCCAATAAACATGTTCTTCCATTTACCTCCTTTAGATGATAGATATCTCCATATGTCTTAATACCTTCTGAAACTAATATTCTAGACCTTGCCTTCCTGATCTCACACCTATTGGCATTAAATGAAATATTTTATCCTTTACTGCACATTTGACTGACACTGAGGAGATTGTGCTTCAGCCCTTTGGCATAGACGACATCCTTAGTCTTGTTCTGTTGATCAATGGTTATAGCACCCTTTCCACAAATTTGTGCTGACTCATCACCACCAAACTTAACAACTCCACCATTGCACTTCTTAAGGATGATAAACTTCTCCCTATCACCAATCATGTGGTTAGATCAGCCACTATCAATTAACCAAGCATTGGCTTCTTCTTTTACATGAAAAGCAGTCCACACAACCATTGATTTTTCATTATCTTGGTCAGTGTGCAAGGTATCCAACTTTTTATATTCTCCAATATCACCCTTTTTGTCACCAAACTTCAAATCCATGAAAAGTGTTTCATCATTTGAATCATAATGATCCTCATCTTCTGAAGAATAACTATTCTCTATGGAATACAAAACCTTTTTGACCTTCTCTCTCTTGTTACTACCCCCTAATTCTTTAAAAGGATATTTAGAATCAAAATGACCAACCTTCCCACAATTGAAGCATTTGAAAGGTAACTTACCTTTGTACTTGCCGATGCCCTTCTTCAATATTCTCACAAAGTTTGCCTCTACCTCATCAAGGTCATCATCTTGATTAGTTGTTTCATCTTCTGCCTTCTTACTAACCTTGAACGGAACTTCCTTCCTTAGAGCCCCTTTGTCAAATTCTCTCATTTCAAAGGCTATGAGAGAACCAAACAATTGATTTACTATATAGCGATCCAAAGAGTTTCCTCAATAACACATACCTTATGACTGTAAGATTTAGGAAGATATCTCAAAACCTTCTTCACAATGCCATCTTCTTTCATTGTTCCACCAAGACCTTTGATGCCATTAACTATTTCATCCACCCAGAGCATATAACTAGAAATGTCTTCATCTTCTGTCATCCTCAAGGTCTCAAATTTTCTCTTGAAGATTTGCATCTTGCCTTGCTTCAATTTACTATCTCCTTCATAAATGCTGCTAAGTTTTACCCAAACATCCTTAGCAGATTTGCAACCCATTACCTTTAGAAGTTTTGAATCAACTAGCCCACTCATAACACAATTCTTTTCCTTGGTATTGTTATCATATAGCTTAACCTCATTTGAATCTGTAGGATCAATAGTAGAAGTAGTGTAACCATCCTTGATAGATTGCCAAAAACCAAACCCTAGAGAAGATAAATAGTATTCCATCGTTAGCTTCCAAAAGGAGTAATTTGTTCCATCAAACATAGGTGCCTTGTGAGATCCATTATGATCCATCCTAGACCTTCCTTAAGTGGTTAAGCTTCTTCTAAGTAACTTGGCTCTGATACCAATTGTTGAACACACCCGGACACTAAGAGGGTGGTGAATCAGTATCCAAACAAATCTCAAATTCTCTAGAGTAGACTAAGACTTAAACTTTATAGCATTAATAGAAACATAAAAGATCAACACAATGCATAATACCACATAACACCAGATATACATGGAAAACCCCAAAAGAGGAAAAACCACAGTAAGGATTAACTCACAATAGATGAAGCTCACTACTATAAAAGATTACAACTTTTTTTAGTGCTACAACCCAAGGAAGCTACTACTTCATGCTGAATTTATTTTAGGGCTTCCACCCAAGAAAGCAACTAATCCTTGAAGAAAGGTTTTAGGGTCACTCCCAAGGAAGCTACAACTACCTGCAGACTTTGTTTTAGGTCTACAACCCAAGGAAGCAAATACTCCCTGAACTAAGAACAAATTTAGAAAAGATTATAGCATGACAATCCTTCTATTGTTTGAAACTGGTAATGAAGCTCACTCCTTTTGTTGATTGAACTTCTTCTTTTTTACTTCTCTTTGATGATTGAATCAGTTAGACACACTCTTTACTTCTCTTCTAGATGAATCTATATATGATCTATCACTTCTACTCTTTCTCCTTTAGTCACACATCATAATGCATTATACATCCACATTCTCCTCCTTACATTCACATTACAATCATACTTCACCTAGATCAACTAGTTTTACAATATGTACATGATATTACATTGATTACATTACAAGTCGGCTAAAGAAAATAAGAACATTATAATTACAAGTCAGCCAGTGATCAAAAAACATGAAACATGTAGAGGGCAAGCCCTATCATGAGCCACATGTAACATCAGGAAGAGAAACACACCTTGCTGATCCCAACAAAAGCTTGACCTAGTCCTAAACATCCTTCCCAACATCATCCTTCATAGAATAAAATTTGCACACTTTGCACAATTGAATTAGGTCACCCTTAAGAAAGAAAACATGAAGCATGTAGTACATAGGTCATTACACCTTGGTGGTACTCTTGGAAGATTAAACATTACTTGCACTTCTCCCAGATGAGTCGGCATGACCCATACAACATCTCCAAACACTCCTTAAACTCTACATAGTAAGGATTTTGTGTCACACTTCACCAACATTCCCAAGTTGGCCTCAGCAACAATAACTCTTCACAAATTAACTTGAAAACTTTGTGCGGTACTAGAAACACGAAAGATATGCATGTGCTTCAAACTTGAGAAACATAAAAACATGTAGAATGTCCACATAAACTCATATAACTGATCTGTAGATTCTCCAACTGGAACAAGTACTCAAACATGTGTCCTATAGAACAATTGGGCATCCAGAACTATTTGTAGCATTCTTTCATTTGAAAATTGAACTTGTAGACCTCCAAATCACCTAAAACTGCAAAGTAGCATGTATTGAACATCCCTAAATATGTCCACAAAATGACATGGACAAATCTTCACTTTTAGAGGATGCAAAGCATTCCAACCAACCTTCATCATCACTTTATTCCACCAGAGTACAAAATGGAACTTTGTCACTTGTAACTTTCACTATTGAGGGCCAAATAATATGAGACTTTGAATGTAACACCTTCTCAAGATACTAAACTTAACTTTGGATTTGCATAACCATATCTTTAAATGTGAAGAGCATTTTACTAAGCAGTCTTCTAGGTAGCTTCCTACAACAACAAACTTCACCAACATCTGGAGTCCATAGCCTCCTTGTACCAACACATAATTCCTTTGGAATAATTGGAAAGAGCATAGAACATTCCATAGACCATCAGCAACAACTTCTCAATATCAACATTACTTCTAATCATCATCTTGATGCTTCTAATTCCCATCTTAATGCTTCTAATTCCCATCTTAATATATCATCATGATATCATCTCTGTTGACAACAAACATACTCAATACAACCTTAATTGACATTAAACAATGCATGACATCCAACCATGAACATCAACAACATCAATGTTAGCACACCATCAACATAAGCATCAATGACAGTCCAAACTAAATATCCAAACTGAGTGTTGACATCAATGACAACCACAATAGTAATAAGCTTAGGTAACATATGTGCAACAATCTCCCCCTTTGGAATTGATGGAAACACACACCTGTTAATTTTCCCCCTTTAATATCAAGGAAAAAAGGAAACTTCTTATCCCTCTTAGGGCACAAACTCTCAACCTTCTCCCCCTATCAGCAACAACCACTTCCTTCTCTCCCTGAGAGGAAGCCACCATTAGTCCAAGAAAAAGATGTAGCATGAATTACTCCCCCTGGATAGATGCACCAACTATGCATCTAGCAAGGAGGGGCAATTACCTCTAACTTCTGCTAGAGATACTCAAAAGTATCCTTTGCAAGAGCCTTTGTGAAAGTATCTGTAATCTAATCCTTTGTTGGAACATATTCTAACTTCACTTCTTTCTCTATAACCTTCTCTCTCAAAAAGTGATACCTGATTGATATATGCTTGGTTCTAGAATGCATCACTGGATTCTTGGAAATATTGATAGCACTTGTATTGTCACACAAAATAGGAATAAGCTCATCATAGTGTATCTTGATATCCTTCAATGTTTTCCTCATCCACAATACTTGTGTATAGCAGGATGTTGCTGCAATATACTCTGCCTCTGTAGTTAATAAAGATACTGAATCTTGTTTCTTACTATTCCATGAAACCAATCTACTTCCTAAAAAAAAAGCATCACCACTTGTACTTATTGTATCATCAACACAACTAGCCCAAACAACATCAGTGTAAGCACTCAGATCAAAGTCATTACCTCTTGGATACCATAAGCCATAATATGGAGTTCTCTTAAAATATATGAATATTCTTTTTACTTCCTTCTTAAGAGTTTGCTTAGGATTAGCTTGATATCTGACAACCAAACATAATGCATGCATAATATCAGGTCTAGAAGCAATCAAGTACAATAATCCTCCAATCATAGATCTATAAAGAATCTAATCAACCTCAGGTGAATCATATTCCTTTCTCAAATGACAACCAGTAACCATAGAAGTACTTACTAGTTTGGAATCCTCCAAACCAAATTTCTTCAACATCTCTCTAACATAGCATGAGAAATAAAGATATCATCATCTAGTTGAAAAATTTAAGGCCCAAGGAAGAAATACATCTCACCAATCATAGACATCTCAAACTCTTTCTACATCTCTTCTGCAAACCTCTTTCACATACTATCATCTCTTCCAAAGATGATGTCATCGACATATACAACAACTATCAAAATCTTGTCTCCCTCTTCCTTGATGTAAAGATTACTATCTATAGTACCTTTCTTGAAACCTTACTGAAGTAAGTACTTATCCAACTGATCATACCAAGCTCTAGGAGCTTGGTTGAGTCCATACAAAGCTTTCTTGAGTTTGCACACCATGTCTAGATATTTTGATAGATGGAAACCATCTGGTTGCTCAATGTAGACCTCTTTCTCTAAATCACCATTCAAGAATGTTGACTTGACATCCATCTGATAGACCTTAATATTCTTTTGAGCAACAAAGGCATGAATAATCCTGATTGCCTCCGTCCTGACTACCAGAACAAAAGTCTCCTCAAAATCAATGGCTTCAACTTGTGAATAACCCTTACACACTAGTCTTTCCTTATTCCTTATAACTTCACCATCTTCATTTAGCTTGTTCTGGAACACCGACTTTGTTCCTATAACATTCTTATCAATTGGTCTAGGAACCAATTCTTGTTGATTGTTAGGAATACTAAGAGGGAGGGTTGAATCAGTGTTCTATAAATGTTTTCTTGAACTTTTACTTTTAACCATTTCAAAAGTATAATCAAATAGAAGCAAAATATACAACTGAACAACATCCACAAAAACATAACACATAACACCAAGATTTTACGTGGAAAACCCAAAAAGGGAAAAACCACAGAGAGGAGTAGCTCTCAAATATATATATTGCAATCTTTAGAGAAATGATGTTTAGGCTTGGTCACACCACGGGCCTAGAACATGTTGGCTTACAACCATGATGTATAACTAAGTTTAGTAGGCTCACTGCCTCAACCCTAAACCTAGCAAGATTACAATAAGGGTTGTTAAACCATGAGGGATGTTAAACCCTACTGGAGGCTCACTGCCGACTTACTTCCTTGATGATAAAAACATGGTTCCACTCAGATCACACATGATAACTAAATACTGCTTAGACATTTGTTACTATGCTAGGGTGTAGTCATTTAATAACTGTATTCTGAATCCCAAGTCTTCATCACTACTGATCCTCTAACTCTCCTCCACTACTCACATCTTCACATCACACATATATACCCCCACACACATAATTGAAGATCATTGCTCTTATATATATATCCACATCATGATTTAATCCATAATCAGGTCGGCATCCAAGAAGTGAAATGTGTATATAGAAAGATGGACCTTGTTGCTCAATCCAATGCACTATGTGTCGAGGGGACCCAAATATTCTCCCAAATGTGTTCATAAATGTAGGCTCTAATCTTTCAATTTCTTACATAAATCCTCCAAACATTAACTCTTCTCTGCACAATGATTAATATACTTGTCGGTATGTTCCTCAAAAACATGCTTAGTCACTTCATCTACTAACTTACAACTTCTACTGCTGATCACAAAACAATTCCAAAATCATGTCAAGGACTCTTTACACATACCTAATCTTACCCTCAGAGCAACAAGGCATCATGTCATCTTGTGGAGAGATGCAGACCATCAAAACTCAGACTTTGTCTCTGTCAAATATTGTGCCGATACTTAGCAGCTTGTAGCTATCCTTCTGGTGAACTTTAGGTATCCTAACTCTGGAATAAGACACTTCATATAAGTGTTTACAACACCTCAAAATCATATAATGAAATACTTGTCTGCTGAGGAATGCAAACTATTGCACTAGACCCTATTCACTATTCCTTCTATAACTTTGCTTGCTCGAACTTAGACATTTCTTCAAGATGACTTCTAGAGAGGATCAGGACTTAATCTTCGAGGCATAATACTATCAAACACCAACTGACATCATACCTGAACCATATTACTAAATCATCATCTGCAGAGGCATACTGTCCAGCTTACTATCCTGTACTCTGCATACTTTCCATACTTAGCCATTTTTTGTCAACTGGCCCTAGAATCTAATATGTTCTTTCAGAGATATCTCTTCCTATCAAGATGTGAGACACACTTGATGATTATTAGTGATGATGATTATGAGAGCATCAAAATAGGATCTAATCAAATCACCACTTACTAATCAAAGCTAATCCAAAATAAGGAGATATAGTCTAAATCTGCATAATGGAAATCAATAGTCTCTAACTATCTAGAAATGTCTCCAACCATCATATGAAATGATCAAAATAGGGAAGTGAAATAAATAGGCCTCACAAAAAGCTTTGTCACTATCGTGGGTATTTTCCCGTCAATCTTGGAAAATCTCAGTAATTTCATTTTTTCAATTGATCACAAGGAAATTAGTGGTGAAAATGTCCTTCCCTCCCTCCATTTCATGACAACATAATGGAGATTCTTTCTGAGACCTATGAAACTCATATAGCCCTTGGTGATTCATCTAATAAAAAAACTTGTACCAACATAACCCCACTTGGTGAGGATATTTTGGTGCAAGAAGAAGAAATCATTAACACATTCCTTAACACCGCTCTACCATCCCTGCATACTCTCCCTATCCAGGATGAAGCATTGGATGATGCAGACTCTCTTTGTGAAAAACTTCTTGAACCTATTGACACTGAAAATTTACCAATTGATCTTCAAACACTTCTCAACTAAATCTTGTTGTGTGGTTACACAACACACCTCATTTTGCCCCAGCAAAATAGGGACCCAACTTTTTGCTTCTACTTGTCTTTTCCCTTTGCTTTGGGATGTATGGTAAAAAGAGTCAGTACCAGATAAATGTCAAGATGTCATCCTATGCATATCAAGACCTCAAAAGGAGAGGTTAATTTTCAAAGTCATATTTTGTTGTAACAAACCTCATCAAGTAAAATAATGCAAAATTTTAAGTAGGTTTGCCTTGTGGATCACCCCAAAATTCCCTAAGAGAAGAAGTTATGCCTAGTCATATTTCGGTCAAATAGTCACAAAGAGGGGGGGTCATCACATTCCTTAATATCCTAGATATTCGTCAATATCTTGATCACTTGTTTTAACAAAGTAAAATTTAGTGTCTACACATTCAAGCAATATGCAGATGTCAAATTTTGACTAGAGGAGTTATAAACTATCGAAATGCATGTATATCCCATAGGGGTGCACAATCATCTTAATATCCCTGATATTCGTGACTATGCAGACTTACCGAAATACAATGAAAATATTAAGCACCCAGATATTTCTTAACATCCTGCATATTAGTTAACATCTTGGTGACATCATTAAATATCATCGTAAGGAAGTAACAATCTAATGATGATGTCACTCAGACATCCCGAGACCGAACATAAGTATAAACAGTAAGCACCCACATACTAACTTAATGTGTGGATATTCACTAATATGATGGTGACATCATCTTGACCTACTCAAAAGAAACCCCAATGACATGATGACATCATCCATATACCCAATGACGAAAGGCCATCACATTGCTTAAGATCCTGAATATTAGCTAATATCCTGACCTAGTGCAATATAACAATAAGTTTCAATATCCAAACATTAACTTAGCACCCTGACATTCACTAAGATAAGGATGACATCACACTATAACTAGTCTAGAAGAATCATTTGACACGATGACATCATCCTCATCTTTATATCAAGAGGGGGAATATTTTACATAACTAACCACCCGGATAAAACTCAATGTCCATTCATTTACCCTCAGGATCCATAACATGGAGACTTGGGATTATGAATTCTTTGAATTCATCATATCTTTCAAGATGATAAATGTTTCATATGCATTTCTTTGTCTATGTTTGTTTATGACTAACATCATGAACAACATAAATTGGCACTAGAAGGAGGGCCTAAGGCATTCTGATTTGGAGATTTGTTGTTTGGATATTGTTTCCTGCACTCAAGTGAGGTGATATTTTCAAAATTTCATAAGATTACCTAAAATCTCATTCAGTTGTGCAAAGTTTTCATTTGTTGCCAGTCATTTGAAGAATTTGTATGTAAATATCCCATCCTGGTGGTTAGTTGACATGATATTTATAGTCATTAAATTTGAATTTCCATAATTCAAGTTAATATTTACAATTTTTGCAAATATAGTGCAAATATGCTCACTTTAGACATTCAGCCATAAATATCCACCTTAGAGGTGTAAATACCCTGATCTTTGCGAAGATTTAGTTAGAATATCCATATCTAGTCATAAGTCGTGAAGCTCTAGCTCACTGACCTAAAACCTAGTTGATATTCACCAGACCTTTGGAAGAATTGCTAGTCCACAGACTTAGACCTCATACGACAAATATCCATCACAGTCCTGGTCCTAGTTCTCCAGTATTTCCAGTTATACCTATTGTAATACCTCTAGTACCTCCAGTAGTGCCCCAAATACCCTAGGTACTGCCTAAAATATCTTTCTTTACAGTGGAATCACCACTTATCTTTATAGCATATCATCCCTTGCTGAAGAATCCATACAAGATTTGTCTGAAGTATCATCCTTACTAGGATGCAGAGGATCACATCCGAACTTACAAAGAGGCATGCTTCACAGCCCAGATAGACCATGATGATGTGGTGTGTAGGTTATTCCCTTACTCATTAGGAGAAGAAGCATATGGTTGGTACATTAGCCTCACCCAGTCTTCCATAGCCACTTGGGCAACCTTAGAGAAGGAAGACTTAAAATACTAGTAGATCCGACTATTATATATCACAAGTTTTCCACAATCAAAAGGGATGAAGGGGAACTAATCTCTAATTTCAATGCTAAGTTCCAGACAATGTATTCCAAGCTTGTTGCTCCATATAATGTAGGTGATGAGGTAGCAAGATCCATGTACTAGCCTTAGATCCCCTGACATCCATGTTTATTAGAAGAACACATCCTGTAGTCACTACTTTGGTAGGTGCCTATGACGAAGCCATTAAGGTCAATCGGTAGCTAACACCTGGCTACACTCCTAATTCAGGATATCCTGCATATCCTGGTCAGCCACAAGTTAATGGAACCATGATACCTCCAACTATAATGCTTAGCCCATTATAGGTACCTCCACTCAGTATCATGCCCCCTCCAAATGGAAATGGCCAAATGATACCCCATCCTAGACATGCATCATAGGAAGTTGTACAAAACCATAGTAATGGTAGTTCTTTCATCAAACCTCAACAAGAAAATGTAGTTGCTAAAGCCCATGAGGAGAAGGATGACATTAAAGAAATATCTACATAATTGAGAAAATTAACTATTGAGATCACACACATGAGGAGTCAAAATTTTTATTCTCACTCAAATCAGAACAAAGGATAGCCTGATAGGTGATATGGAAACAACAATGATAGGTCTGGATATCCTGATAAGGGGTACAATAATGATACGAATTTCAATAATAATAGCAATAACAATGCTACCCCTAGGCCACCTAGAACTTAGAACACCTAACCTAACAATGGTTCATTACCTTCACCATTGGATAATCAGCCTCCTATCGAGCCCAAATAGACTACTAGGGTAAATCTTTTGGTTTAGGATCGAACAACTGGGAGGGGGGGTGAATCAATTGTCACATATTTTAATCTTTTCTACCATTGATCTTCGTTTATTACTTATAATCAAATTAATGATATAGACATTTTAGCATTAATCAATAACTCATGAGTAGAAACATAAATAAAACACTTGACACCAAGATTTTTGACATGGAAACCCGGTTAAGGGAAAAACCACAGTGGGGGTTAACCCACAAAATTAATACCATGTTAAAAGTATTTTTACAATTAAGAATGCACATGCATTTGGGCTCACTACCCAGAGCTCACTTCTCAATTAGAGGCTCACTACCTATAGAGAGATTATAAGAGAAAAACAAAGATTTTGAACTAATAAATAGCATCTACTTATGCAAGAGTTTTAGTCCCAGTTAAGTGCAAAAATTGATCTTACACATTTCATCCTTACTTGCTCTTCTTACTGCTCTATCTTCATCCGCTCCTTAGATTTTCTGCTTTTCTCACAATTACCTCATTCACACACACTACAATCATCCAATTCCATCGGATATATATATCTGTAACATGATCTACAATCATTTTATCAGTCGGCTTCAAGAACATTTAGAACTTTGTAGAGTACTTTGCTTTGTTGGCTAGATCCATACATAATATGAGATGCAGATTAAAACTTGGACTTGTGAAACATCAATCATATCGGCTATCACTAATTATCATCACCAATTGCCTAATAGACAAATTCTATACATCTGGAAATAGGATCATTCATAGAGTCGGCCAGTTCTTCTTCTCTCTGTTCTATCAAACTGAAACCTGACACTCAGAAGATGATATCTTTTGAGTCCTTCATCTCTGGAGGACAAAACTCTAGATTTAGAATGTCTTGACAATACTTACAACTACCTTAGATCCGTAATAGACCATGCCTTTTCATCAGATAGATCCGGACCAAGATACCAGACCCTGTCTCTTGCTCTGTTCCTGATTGCCTGGACTTAGACACATTTTGATTCTGACTTCCAGTGTGAACAGATTGAGTTATGTGGATGATTGGGATGATCTTAGTTGCCATTAATGACAACACCTATCATGCCTAGCAGTGTCTCTTGCCAACAAAATCTAGCAGAAGCTGCACTCACAAATTGGTGTAGGATGCATAATACCAATGCACATGCTGAACTTGATTATCCTTAATTTAAAATAATAGCCCGCATTTTCCAGGTTGAAGTGTCAAATACTATAGGAGATCCTCCTTTTCCTGAAGGAAATGAAATTGTCCCCCTAGGATATGAGTCTGCCCTAGTACTTGAAAGTTTGGATAGTCATCAACATCATTAGAGGACTTTAACTCATGAAAACTATACTTTGGCATGTGAGGAGTCCACCTTGGCATTTGAGTCAAACTATGTGTTCTCTTTTGAGGACGAAAATGAACCTGAGCCAAAAATTGAAGAGGTTCATGTTTATCAACAACAATATCAGGGTAGGCATAACTAGAACCTAAGGAATAGTGTGAATAGACCAGCTCGTCCTTTGACCACATCTATCCCTCTAACAACTTTAATACACCACCAGACCCAAAATCCAATAATAACCTTGGTCCTCCTAAGGTGAATACTTAGTAATTCATACCACAGATTATAGTGACAAAAGCCATAAGCTAGTTGCCTGAATTAGATAAATTAGTCACCTACTTAGCTGAGGAGATGAAAAAGATAAAGATTAGCTTATCACTATCAAAATTACTAAAGACCCTAGTCATCAAGAAAGCCTTCTTGAAATCTTTAGATGAACTTGCACCCAAAGAAGATAGTACTGGTCATAACTCTAGCCACCTCATGACTAGAGATCCTACATCTAAAGACAAAAATGTCAAACCTAAAGTTCATGCTACTGTTCATGCTGCTGAAACATCACATATGACTCTATACAGAGATAAGTCTGAATCACCTCAATTCTTGCTCACCTTGAGGATATTTGGCAAGAATTTACACAACTATCTAGTAGATTTAGGTGCATCAACTAATGTGATGCCCTTGTCCATTAGAAATTCTTTAGACCTACATCCAGCCAAATCCCTCAAGAAAGTCACACAACTTGACAAAACAGAAGTGAGTGTAGTAGGGGAGTTAACCCATAGCCACATGCAACTTGCATAAGACCCAAAGGTGCAATACTACATTGACATCTAGGTAGTGGATATACCTGATACATATGGAATGCTTCTTATCAGAGATTAGTCCAAAACATTAAATGGATACATGGCCATTGATTTCAGTCATATGTGGTTACCATGGAAAGGAATTCCCAACCAACTTAGGATAGAAGACGAACCTAGGATGAAACACATGATCACTGAATATAATCACCCTAATGACGTACTTTATATAGATGTTGAATGAGGGGTTTATGTAGTAAGACCTTAAACTGTTAGGATTGAAGAGGTCCTGATGTGTAACATGCACACATGGGAAAATAGTGACCAAGTGGGCAGGATGATCATCAAGTCTGATTACTATTTAACTGATGAAGAGGGAGTAGATCGCTTCACTGAATTTGAAAAATACCTATCTAGAGAAATGCAAAGGTTCCAACTGACTAAGACATCCATGGAAGATATCTTGATATCAGTATGGTGTAGATTACATGATGAAGCACATTCAGAAAAGAGTTGTGAAGCATGTCTAGATATGATTGAATTGGAGAGAATGTGTAGTGAAATCAGATCATTACCAATTGATGCTAGTGAAATATTTGATGATGATAATGCTGATTCCTATGTGTTTTCTTCAGATGCAGGGGAGCATGACCAAATGATACATTAGGATAATGTCTGCATACACCATTTAGAAGAGATCTTGACATGTGAAGGGATGCACCACTGTGAGGAGAAAAATATTGTCACCCTAGGGACCGATTGCCTTATTGAGTCTGACTATGAGTTATCAGATGAGGATAGAGGAAGTCGTCTAACCAAATTTGAGGAATTTTTATCTAAATAGATTTAGAGACATATTCTACAAGGAGTTCCTTCGCACCATGCATTGATTGAAGGGTGGTGCAGACTTCATGAGGGACCACATTCAAAAACAACATGTGCCTTATGCTTACATATATTGAATAAGAAAGAGTAGCTGTGCTCCAGAGACAAATTGCATGATATCATGTATATCCCTAAAGATGAAGGAGAAGAGATTGCAATATACCCTGGTGATAAAGGTGGCAACATCAAAGAGATAAAAAGAGAATATGTTCAACATGATGATGCGAAAAAGAGACACTCAGACCTAGCAAAGAGAGAACCACAAAAGTTAAAATGGATATCTTCAAGTACAGCTGCAAGAGCTAAAAGGAAAAGAAAAGGTCTTGACAAGCCTTTAACAGAGGATAATCCATGGATTCTAAGGTTTGATGATTCTAAATCTAAATAAGGAGCTAGATCTACGGAGCTTAGTCTATCCTAGTAGGTAGAGATTGCATTCTAGTTGGTTTACAACAGGTCCAGTAAAATAAAAAGAAGCCTCACATTCAAAATATGCATTTATTATTTACATATGATAGCTTCTACTATTGTTGGGGTTGTAGTTCTTGTACCCAATTTCTTTTTATCCACCATTGATCTCATTGACCCATCAGGGAGGTCATTTTTAGAAGCATACCGCATGTAATTTCCCTGCACTAATAATGTGGCTAAGTATGAAGCTCTGATTCATGGGTTATTGTATGCTCTCAAGAAACAAGTCAAGATTTTGTATGTCTATGGAGACTTAGAATTGGTAGTGAAACAAGTTAGGAGCATCTACGTATGCAACTATAAAAAGATGTCAAATTACAGGCATAGAGTCTGGGATTTAATAGAAGGTTTTGATGCAGTCAATATAATGCATGTTCCCAGGGAACAAAATCACAGAGTTGATGCACTCGCACAAGCTGCCAACACTTTAGAACTACTATCTATTTTTGGGATGAAGAGATTTTTAGTAGAATTGGTATCAGTGTCGTCCATACCTGATAATGTAACTAATTTCCAAGTGTTTGATGATGATCACCATATCATGGATTTCATTGCAAATAGGGGTATATTCAAGGCATAGATCTTGGATGAGAAGAATTTGAAAGATCATGTGTGGGAAGAAGAAGAAATCATGGACTTGCCAAGCAACAAAATTCCCAAAGGCATGATTGAGCTTGAAAGAGATTTTGACTTAGATAACATGATAAATAGAAAGATCTCCCCAAGGCAGATGGTGGAGAGCATTTGCCTATCAACATAGGATAGGGTGAGGACACAAGAAATGTCCTGATTGGGAAAGTTTGCACAGAAGAGGAAAAGATAGGGATAACTCAGGCATTGAAAGATTATATCCAGGTCATTGCCTGGACCTATGATGAAATAAAAACATATGATACTTCCATTATCACCCATATAATACCACTAAAGCTGGATGCCAAGCCACTCAGGCAAAAGCAAAGGCTAGTCAATGCTTTGTTGGACCCCTTATCTTTGAAGAAGTCAAAAAGTTACTAAATGCAAGGATCATATTTCCTGTTAGGCACTCAACATGGGTAGCCAATCTAGTTCCAATTAGGAAAAATAATGGAGATATACATTTGTGTGTGGACTTCAGGAATCTAAATAGAGCATAAGAAAAGGACAATTATCCTCTGCCTTCACTAGATGAAGTCCTACAAATAGTGAATGTGTTAGATTTAGGACAGACAACTGAGAGGGGGGGTGAATCAGTTGTCCAAAACTTTCTTCTAATTAAACACTTAAATCCACTTTGTAATTCAACAACATCATAATAAATCAATCATGGAAACATAATACATTAAATCAAGAACAGAAACACATCAACACATAAGACACCAAGATTTTGACGTGGAAAACCCGGTTAAGGGAAAAACCACGGGGTGATTAACCCAAGATTGTATTCTCTGTTAGAAGAATAAAAAGAACAAAATGGCACATGCCAATTAGGGCTCACTGCTTGAGCACACTGCTCACAAGAGGCCCACTGCCTACAAGAGACACACTGTCTACAAAATAATAAGTATCACATACTTGAATTGAAGAATAACATCTTCACCATGCTTGAATCAATTCCATTTAAGCCCAATCCTTCTACTCTGCCTTTCGCTCTCTTTCTCACTACCACTCTCTCATCTCCGCAAGATACACTTTGAAATGACTTTACAATTCCTTATTTATACAAGACATCAACTTAGGAATGATCATCTAAGTTGGTAAACATTACAGAGAAAATACATGAATATAACATGACTAATAACAAAAAGACTTCACACGGATCAACACATTGTTGGCCACATAGATATGAGACTTCAATCTTCATTTGGGAACACTCCAATCTTCACACAACATCTTCAAGATCATCCGCAAGATGTATAATTCATCCGGCTTAGGAAGAACACCATCATCTGAAAGTAATTCTTTAATTACGAGATCAAACTCCAATGCAGACTACCAACATGAACTAGACATGATCCAAAGACCTCCACAATCACCAAGAACATCCACACTACATCTGCTTACTGAAATCCTTCTCTCCATCTGGAACCTCAAGAACATAGTCTGTAATCACTGTCACAATGGAATAGAAGCTTGCTGACCTCCAGATCACGAACCATTTGAGTTGTAACTCCACATGGACTTCCTAAACACTCCACTAAATCCACAGAACATGATAATGTATTTCCAGATCTCACCGGACCTATCTGTGTCACTCTGTCACCTCTGAACACCTATCGGAACCAGTTTTACTTGAGTGGCCACAACTTTTTCAGATCATCATGTGGACCTCTGAAATATTTAATGAATCATCTTAAGAGACATATCTACAAACCCTTTGAACCGCATCGTCTGATCTTCATCTTAGCTTGGATCTTTAGCTCACTATCTTCACTGTTCTTATCTCTTCCTGATTAGGACCAATTTTCTCAATATCTTTAGCATACAGCTCATCCAATCCTTATCATCAATGCAATAGGAGTATGTTGACATCAATAACAATACTGGTTAGGCCCATACTTGCAACAAAATGGAGCTCAAATGATGTCCTTCCTAGATGGTTTTTCAGGATACAACCAGGTGATGGTAGACAAAATAGATAGACTAAAGACAACATTCACCACCAAGTGGGGATATTTGCATATAGACACATGCCCTTTGGCCTGATTAATGCAAAGGCTACATTCTAACATGCAATGGACATAGCATTCAAAGGCCTAGTTGGCCAATGCATAGTCATATACATGGATGCCTTGAATGTCTTCTCAAAGAAGAGGGTAGACCATATAGAAGATCTCATAAAGGTGCTTAAAAGTGTGAACATTATGGTATTTCACTCAACCCAAAGAAGTGCATTTTTGGGGTGACCACTAGAAAACTGCTTGGTCATGTCATATCAAAAAATGGGATCACCATTAACCCTACCAAGGTTGATTCTATAATGAAACTACAACTTCTAAGGAGTAAAAAGGAACTAAAATCTTACTTTGGTAAGATTAATTTTGTAAGGAAATTCATCACAGGATTTGTAGAAATTGTCAGGCCACTTAGTGCCATGCTAAAAAAAGATGCCAAAATTTAGTGGACACCTAAAGCGAAGGTTGCATTTGAAGATATCAAGAAAGCCATAGTAGATGCACTTGTCCTGATAAGCTGAGATTACACAAGAGATTTTTACATTTACTCATTTGCTTTAGAGCCTACCTGTGTAGGAGTCCTAATGCGGAGGAGTGAAGAAAAGGAAGAGAAACCCATAGCCTTTATGAGTTCTCCATTTAGAGATGTATAGATCAGGTATACAGATGTTGAAAGGCAAGCCCTTGTTCTGGTTAGATTAGTGAAGCGATTTAGGAATTACATCTTGAGAAGCAAGGTGATTGTTGCTGTACCTAATGCAACAGTCAAGATGCTCCTGATGCAGAATGAGCTTGGAGAGAAGAGAGCAAAATGGATAATAGTCCTTCAAGAATATGATATGGACATAACTCCTATGAAGCTGGTTAGGGGACAAGACCTAAGTCAAATGATCGTTGAAATTGATCCTAACTTGATAAATCAACATTATACTGTAGGCACAAAAGAAAATGGTGATTGGTATTCGAATATCAGACATATCCTCATCACCAAGAGATGCACACCTAAGATGCAAGCCTCCTAGAGGAGAGCCCTAAAGATTAAATCATAGAAATACATGATCAAAGGAGGGGTCCTCTTCAAGAGAAAATATGAAGGGATATACCTTAGGTGCCTGGACAAGCTAGAAGCTAATAAGGTCCCCACAGAGTTACATGACAATTTTGGAATAGCTCATGGATCCTACCTAGCCACTACACATGTTATCCTAAGAGCAGAATATTATTGGCCAACCATCTTTAAAGATACTGCTAATCACATCAAATACTATCATACTTGTCAGATCGCTTCTAGTAAGGAAAGATATGTTGCTCATCCCCTACAACCTCTCATGGAGATGCACCTATTCGCATAGTGGGGCATGGACTTCATAGGTCCTATCAATCCTCCATCATCCTCAGGACATAGGTATGTATTAACAATCACAGATTATTGTACTAGATGGATTGAAGCAGTCAACAACAAGACTTGTACTGTAGAGGATGTGATTAAATTCCTAGAAAGAAACATTATAACTAGGTATGGAGTCCCTAATGCCCTTGTGTGTGATAATGGACCAACTTGTGCATCTTTAAAATTGTCTAGTTGGGCTTTTGACCATGGGGTGATCTTAAAATTCTCTTCAAATTATTATCCCCAAGGTAATGGCTTAGCAGAGTCAACCAATAAGAACTTACTGAATATCATAAAGAAATTGATTGAAAAGAATCCCAGAGAATGGAATACCCTACTTAAATATGCCCTATGGGTAGATCGAACTAGAATGAAGACTACCTTGGGAAATTCCCCGTATTAGTTAGTCTATGGAGTGGATACTATATACACCTAAAAATGACATGACTCTATCTAAATAAATATTTTTAATATTTATTTAAGTCTACCTTCCTCTATCAATAAATAAATAATTAAATTTATTTATTCGATTCATATTCCTCTAAGTTAATTAAATATTAAAATATTTAATTATCTCTTCTAAAGTCAAAATTAAATAAAATCATTTATTTAATTAAATTCTTCCAAACAATTAAATAATTCTAGATTATTTAATTAAGTCAACTCTATTCCTCCAAATTTAAATAAACCATTTAAATTTATTTAAATCCTCTCATTCTCCAAAAAAAAAATATAATTAAATATTTTATTTATTCTTCCAAATCATGTGCAAGTAATTAAATAAATTTATTTATTTAATTCGCTTTCTTATCTTCTAAAAAATCTTCAAAATCTTCTAAAAATAAATCGTCCTTGTCATGCAAAAGCAAAACTGAGTTAACTGATTTAAAGCAACTTTGTTTTTATCAACAAATTCTTAAATTAGAAAAATATATTCTAATTTTTGAAATACAAGATCATCCTCATCAAGCAAGCAGTTAACTCAAAGAGAATAGCTTTTTCTATGACACATGTCCTTCTATTCGCACACGTTCCCTCAAACATCCTCTACCATTGATCTTCTTATTTCTTCTACACTGTTGATCTTCTCTCACACAACTCTATAAATACTCTTCTATTCGTCCATTTCATTCATCCAAGCTTTAAGTATTGGTACTCTGTAGGAATTATAGCGTGCCTTTAGCACCAATTCCTTCATTGTTTATGATCACACTCATTACCATACTACTACCATTGTTGTGAAGCTCCTCTTCATTACAAAGCATTAGCATAGCCATTCTCCATTGACAATCTTGGAATATCAAGGAAGTGCACTCTCTGAGGGCCTTATTCATACATGCAAGATCGATTGAGATAGGCAACCAATGAAAGATATGAAGCTTTGAGGTTTGCAAAGGTTTTTGAAGTTATTTTGTTTGATTGATCTCTTTGTTTCTGTATTTCGTTGAGTTTTGGGTATTATTGATATACTATATTGATTATTCATGTTTACTCCAATTTTCCCTTAACATTTTTGGCACCCACCATGGTGCCTAGCCCCAATTTAACCCAAAAAATGGGTTTTTATGTTTTAGAAATCCGTACACATGAGGAAATCATGCATCTGACACATCCTAACACGCATCTTCTATCTGTTACGGTGCATACGTTCCTTCGGCATATACAGTCTCTGATTCGGCACACTTGTCTGTTCCAGCGCATACATCCTTTCGGCGCACACAAACACTGTTCCAGTGCATCTATCCCCTGATACGATGCATCTATCAATTCAACACATATACACTATTTTCTTGCACTTTTGACCCCTGTCTTAGCGCATATGTACTGCGGCGCTTTTGAGCTTTGTTTCTACGCATTCAAGCTTTGAAGCTATGCCTCTGATCTAGGCAGTGATTTTTAGGGTTTCCTTGAAGTTTTTGCTAATGCTAACGTCTTTTTTTTATAGGAACAGTCTTGATCTATTTGTAGGCTAGGTACTAGTTTAGAATCATATAGTTGCACTTGTTAACTCACACTTCGATTTCTAAATAGGAAAGTAAATGGATGCTCATGCAAATCTCACATAGTCTTAACTAGGAAGGTGGTAATTGAATCATTGCTATATTGCTATCTTTCAAAGTTAAACTCATTGCTATCTTGGTAAAATTGGACCATTGCTATCTTGTTATCACTTCAAAGTTAACAACTCATTGCTCTTTGGGCTAAAATTGAACACATCATTGCTAACTTGGTAAAACTAGACCATTGCTATCTTGTTATCACTTCAAAGTTAATAACTCATTGCTATCTGGGCTAAAATTGAACACATCATTGCTATTTGGGTAAAACTGGACCATTGCTATCTTGTTATCACTTCAAAGTTAACAAATTTCTGTGTTTGCCCAAGTAGATAGCTCATGTAGTTTTTCTCATTTTAACTAGGGGAAAAAAACCACTGTCTTCTATGTTTTGGGAATGATACCAGGCCTATGCTCTCCCCTATCTTGGGTGACCAAAATGCGAGACCTATCATTTTCACATGTGTTTTTCCTTTAGAGGGGCTTGCTCTTGGATACCATTCATCCAAGTAGGAACGGCCCTAAGTGGTATCAGGCTAGACACCAAGCCCTACCAATCCACTATAAATAAATTGTGTTTGGAGTGAAAGGTTCAAACAATGAGTGTAGTTGTGTTATACCGATAGCCAACCTCCCACAAAACCCTCCAAGGTGCAACCCTTGCAGGCTGGGAGACTCCATAATGGAGAGTAGTGCTGCCGCATGTATAACCACTCGAACGGTTGCCTTTATTACTCATCCTTTGTCTTAATGGCCAAAAACTCCTATAATCTAGTACAGGGAAGGGCGATTATCACCTCTCGAAGATGCTTCACCAGAGATAGTGAGAATTTAGTTTTATACTGTCCTTTGAAACTTAGGATTGTACTTGCTTTCTTTTTAGTCCAAAAAGAGGAAAAAAATCACAAAAAATAAAAAAACCATAAAAACATTCTTTGTGTTTGTTGTGTCTTCTTGCCATAATTTCAGAAAATTAGATCAAAAAGATCTTCTTGCAACCAAAGAAACCAAAAACATCAAAAAAATTGCTAAAAATTTGTAAAACCATTGAAAAAACCATAACTACACATTTGTTATCTGAAGCTGCACATCTATCCTGACTTGCTACGCATTTGTACCAACTTGCTGCGCTTATATCACCTATTACCACACATCTATTTTTTACCAGTACTGCACATTTGTGTCAACTTTCTATGCTTATATCCTCTGTTGCTACGCATTTGGTTCTGCGCATCCGTGACAGTGAGTACTTCCACATCTTTTCAAAGAAAAAATTTATGTTTTCTAGGTACCTATTTCAGTCTTGTGTTAGTTTCTTTTGAAATGACAAACCAATTAGAAGTAATTGCTCAAGAACTCCAATACCTGTGAGAGCAACTAAACTTTGATATCTCACCTCAAGATCGTATAGCAATTGCTCAAGAACTCCAAGTCATACAACAAGAAATGGCAATCTTACAAGCTGAACGTGTCAATACTAGCTACACCTTGCACTAAAAGCATACATCCTTTTCTCATCTTCCTGATACTCCTAATAGGGGAAGCACCACCTCAAGTTGGAAATCATAGACCAATCCATCTACAAGTCCTCCTTCACCATCTCTTAGAACACATGGCCCAAAGAATACTAATCCTACCATGGAGGACTTCAAATCCACTCATCCATTACCTCATTCCTCTAGCAAAGAGTCAACCATGTCGCTAAATTCCGGTCCTTGACATTACCAAAGAGTCTTCAAACATGTCCCGTCTACCAACCTCATCATGTAATCGATACCCCCTTGAGCATATTAAAAAACCTCCTACCATGAACCAAAGTCAAGCTTCGTCATATTTTCATGTTGTTGACCAAGATCCTATCCAATAGACCTCTACCTCCACTTCAATTCAAGCACATCAAGAGTTATGTCAAGAGAACACTTTAGAAGATGTGGAAACATCAACCCCTTGTCTAAATCAAGATCAAAGCACTCCCATCTGACCCTTACATAACCTTTATCTTTTCGATGATCCTATACCTATACATGAGCAAGAAATCCAATTTCAAACCATTCATAACCTATATCTCTTTTATGATCAAGATACTACCTTTGATGAAGAAGCTATCCATGAGCAACTTGATCTTATACATGAACAAGAGATCAAATTCCAACCTCTCCATGGCCTATATCCTTTCCATGATCAAGATATAATTGTTGATGAAGAACATATACAAGAGCACCTTAATTCCATCATGATAAATCCTATCTATGATCAAGATCCCATCTACGATCACCAGCCTATCTATGATAAAGTAGACAATGATGATCCTCTTAGCCCACTTTATGCATTCCATGGTCCTAAGCTTATAATCCCATCTATTCCTATCCAAGATCCAACAACTTCCACTTCCCATGATGAGACACTTGCCTACCAAGAAAGCATAGAAGATCAAACCAAAAATACTCCTCCACCATCCATTATCGACCATGCGGCAAATCCCCCACTGTGTATCCTTGGTCTTACCGCCTTCATTCATGAGTGTTCCTCCTTAGAATACCAGCCACCATTATCCTCTATCCCACCTTCTTCATCCAATAAGGAACTTGTGTCTAGTGTTCCACCTACACATAATCCTACTGTCCATCGCATACTCCAACATATGAACTATCAAGGTAAAGGCTTAGGCCTTCACGAACAAGGTATTTTGGAGCCCGTCCATGTCAATGTTCCTCCTCCTTCATATGGCCTTGGATACACACCCCAAGGTGAACAATCTTGAGATGTTGGTACTTCCTCCACTCCTCCTAAATCCACCACTTTCCATTGCAAACCCTATCATATCCCCAAAACATATGTCGCCATTCCACCTCCACAATCTTATAATTGTCAAAAGCATGTGACCATACACCTTCCACCATCCAATCTACCTCTACTACTTCCAACTCCTAACATCCCTCCATGCATTTTACCACCACTTCTTCCAACACCTTATTCACCCATTTATGAATCTTCTAACAATCCCAATCATGACCAACCAATGCACGTGTTGTCTAAACAAAGGGCTTCAACAAACCTCACTTCCACTATCCCAAGGAAATTTCACAGCAACAATCTAGATGCCTCTACCTATAAAGTCAAAAATCCTAAGAGTCCTCATGACCTAGGATACAAGAGCCAAGAATCAAAGAAGCATCCTTCTCAAGAGCTGCATACACCTACACACCTATATGCCAAACTAAAAAGGGTGTGGGTCTGCATCCAACAAATGATTACCTCTAAAGTTGCACCAAAGCTGCATACACCCCTACCCATACCTTCATACGTACTATCTAAAAGCAAAATGGCTTGGGTACCTAAGAAAAAATCCCTCAAGTTACATGAGGCATCCACCTCTCAAGAATCTCAACCATCCAATTTCTCTCATTCCATCCAAAAGTCTCAAATTCTTCCATCCCACCTGACAAGCAAAGATCAGAAAAATACTCAGTCTATGTGGATCCCTACATTCCTAAGTCATTCATCCACAAGAAAAAGTCTCCATTGCTTCCTACACTACTTTCCCATCACTAGCTTCAATGTTTATCATGGTATGTGCAACCATTGGTCATGATTCCCTTCCATCCCACAACATTTCCATATACCTCCATCTCCCATTCCTTCTACTATTATCCTACATATCTTTCTCATCCTATTCCTATGGTCCATGCTTTTGCATAAGCCTTCCCTCCATATTTGGCATCATAATCCAATATCTACCCTCTCCATCTCACTTTCATTCAATCTCCTACCAACATCTATGAGAACACTTGACATGGCCCATTTGCAACAACACCCATCTAGCGAGACTATCACCTTTTAGGGAACTAGATACTTGAGTTTCTCCCTTCCATATCCACCTTCTACCTATCCAAATATTAAAAAAAAAAGTGAATAAAAATCCCTTCGTCCAACAGTGAAAATCTGGTAAATAGGCGCCTTGGATAAGTACCATGATGAAAACCTAGAAAACAAGCATCATGTGTAAGTTGATCTTCTACGTCACCTACACTTAGGGGGCACCTTGTCTCATCAGCATATTACTTTTCTCCTAACATTTCCTTCCATATTGTTTCCTATCCTATCCTCCTATTTCTATCCATTACATACCTATACTATCCAGTCTAATCCATCCTAATCTTCCATTCCTTTATTTTTCTTGATCTTGATAAAGATTGGGGGCACAATGTTGACAAATGTTTTTGATGTCTCTTGACATAACTTATCCCTCCAAACCACACAAATTCTTCATTATCCTCTCATCCTCCTCCTTTGTCTTAAGCATTGTCATGAAAAATCCTAAGTATTCTACCTACAATAGGGCACGTTTTTCCTATGTGATCCTTGGAGATCACATCCTTGTTTCCTTCTACCTACCTTTCCATTGATCCCCTATCTCCCATCCATCTCCCTATCTGTGGTGTTTCCCTTGTCATCAATATCTAGCATTAAGGCTATCCAAAATTCTTATCCAGTATCCTATCCATAGTGTCAGCCTAGCATAGCATCTGTCGTCAGTGTCATAAGTCCAAGTCCCTGAACTACGTTGCCTCTACATCATCATGTAGGCAAGGCCATTGTCAATGCACCCCCGGGGCTTCCCATCCATCCCATGTCTTGTCATCTGTCCCTCTATGCATCCATGTCTGCACCCTTTCACCACGCATGCACGCACAACAAAACACACTTCCAAATAGAAATCTTGACGTAAAACATCAACCTATCCAAAGTAAAACAAACAAAGACCAAAACCATCAAAATGATTTTATCAATACTATGGCAAGAAAGCACATCTAATGCAAGAATGTTTTATGAAAAGGTTAAGTTAAAGGGTCTTGATTTTCCTTATTATGTCTTTCTATGCTACTGGAGGATGCCAAAAGCTAGAGATGCTATGATGGGGGCATAATCATTTTTCTTTGTCTACTGTTTATGGGTTAATCTTTAGTAATGTGATGACTTTTGTCTAATGACATGATTAGTAAAAGATCATCAAGGAATTTAGAGGTCTAAACATGAAGAGGGGTAATCCTTGTCTGTTGAAATGCAAGAAATACTCAGGTCATCTAGATTCAATTTTGACTAGATGCTTGTATTAACTTGCTATATCAAAATCCATGTAAGTAATACTCAGGTCATCTTGGTTTAACTATACCTAGATGCTTGTATTTTCTTACAACATAATAAAAGCCCAATGATGAAATATGCACTTCAAAATACTTGCAATATCAAGATGACACATATCCATATCCATATCCATAACATATCCAACAAGAATTCCTTATCCATATCCATATCCATATCCATATACCATGCAATAAAATTCTATGCAAAGTATTAAACAAATTGAAGCCTGTGAATCTTTCTATTGAGTCATTCTTCTATTAGTCAAATTTCTATCGTCGTATCTTTCATCCTTGTCTAGTCAATCTGAGCAATGATCTAAATGCAGGTCCATCCTTAATCCATTCCAATCAAGTCAACTCAATCTTGTCAAATTATCCAATCACACTCAGTGGTCTTGATCCTTATCTGGGTGTAAACCAACTCAATCAATTATAATCAATCAATTGTCTTATACAGGATGTTGCATTGTCAAAATCAAACTAACACATGTGTCTTACACGACATGCTTCATTTCCTGAAACCAGACATTATCCTTTATGTTTACTCTGGAGATCTATCGTTCCTCACCATGACAACACGTCTTCTGTGTTGGTCTAGGGATATATCATTCCCCACCATGACAACACTATCATATATCATTATTAGTATATTGTTGGTTTACCGCTTGATAGGGGCAATACCTTGTTTATTCTTGTATCATTTGTGCATACTTGCTTACTTGCTTGTGTGTGGTATCATTCTATCTTGCATTGCATATCATTTGGCTCTTTCTACATCCTTCTTCTTCGTGAGATTGTCCATCTCACGCCTTCTGCCTTCTTCCCATCCAGTCTCATGAGGGGGCATCGTACCTTTGTTAAACTTGTACCAGGGGCAAACTAGGACATGTATCATTGTCAAAAATTCTTATTCTTTGAAACAACGTGATAATACACATTGCATCAAAGAGGGGCAAAATGTATACACCTAAAAATGACACGACTCTATCTAAATAAATATTTTTAATATTTATTTAAGTCTACCTTCCTCTATCAATAAATAAATAATTAAATTTATTTATTCGATTCATATTCCTCTAAGTTAATTAAATATCAAAATATTTAATTATCTCTAAGAGACATCAGATTTCCATAGTCCATGGTGTTATAATACATTACTTCAGGAATAAACTGTGTGTGAGTTTTAATCTCAACGTTTCGGATCAAACTCCATGATTCATATTGCTCTCTTCTCCTTCTCTTTCTCCTGATGATGGATCATGGAGTTTGATCCGAAACGTTGAGATTAAAACTCACACACAGTTTATTCCTGAAGTAATGTATTAATTATCTCTTCTAAAGTCAAAATTAAATAAAATCATTTATTTAATTAAATTCTTCCAAACAATTAAATAATTCTAAATTATTTAATTAAGTCAAGTCTATTCCTCCAAATTTAAATAAATCATTTAAATTTATTTAAATCCTCTCACTATCCAAAAATAAAATATAATTAAATATTTTATTTATTCTTTCAAATCATGTACAAGTAATTAAATAAATTTATTTATTTAATTCGCTTTCTTATCTTCTAAAAAATCTTCAAAGTCTTCTAAAAATAAATCCTACTTGTCATGCAAAAGCAAAAGCCAAGTTAACTAATTTAAAGCAACTTTGTTTTTATCAACAAATTCTTAAATTAGAAAAATATATTCTAATTTTTGAAATAAAAGATCATCGTCATCAAGAAAGTAGTTAACTCAAAGAGAATAGCTTTTTCTATGACACATGTCCTTCTATTCACACACATTACCTCAAACATCCTCTACCATTGATCTTCTTATTTCTTCTACACCATTGATCTTCTTTCACACAACTCTATAAATACTCTTCTATTCTTCCATTCTCATAATCACGAAGCTTTCAAGTAAACTTATGCTGCAGAATCCATAGCATGCCATTGGCACCCGCTCTCACATCATTCACTATTCATCCTTATTATGTTGAATCTCATCTTCAACACAACAAGTATTCGAGCCATTTCTCCTTTGTCATCTTAAGGAATCAAAGCAAGGAAGTAAGCTTCCTAAGGGTTGAATTCATCACCAAAGATCAAACGGGAATAGGCGAACAATGGAAGCTGCTAGGTAAGAAAGCACTGTAAGTCATTGATTTATTTTTATTCTTTGTTATTTGCACATTTCATTGAAGTTATTGAGTGTTTTTATAATTCATTTATTATCCCATTTTCCCTATAACAGATACTATCCTCCTCATCAACCTCAAAATCCCTACCCTACAATTTGCACAGGAATATCTGGGTATCGATAACAAACAAGAAGTCAGGTTACTCCAACTCATGTACCTAGAAGAGTAGAGAGATAGAGCGATTGACCACTTCGCCAAACATTAGGATATTGTCAAACATTGGTTTGATAAGAGAGCTAAAGTAAAAGCCTTCAGAATATCAGATTTAGTCCTATCATGGGACAAATCACATGAAAAGAAAGGTGACCATGGAAAATTTGACAAACTTTGGATAGGTCCCTTCTAGATCTCATAAATCCTAGGTGATAGCACCTATAGACTTAAATTTAATAGGTGAGGATGTCCCATTGCTAGTTAATGGACAATTCCTCAAACACTATTTTTAGGCCTAGGTGAGTCACATCAGAATAGTGTACCATATGTGGAGAGTGTACATATTGTATAGTTGTTTGTATAGTTGGTTTTGTGTGTGTTACTTTTCTTTGTGTGTTGTTGAGACCTTATTTTGATTGGGCAAGATAGTGCATCTTATCACTCCTAGAGAATTACCAAAATTGTTAGAATTCAAGAGATGAAAACAAATTCTTATATAGGTTGTAACTCATGTTGGGTAGATGCTTTTGATCAGGTCTATGATATCTGGTTCATCAGTGATACCTTTTTTTGTTCAAGTAGATCCTCACATGACTCACCTAACAACCTTGGGTTTGTTAAACATACCAGTGTAGTGTTAAGTGAGAAAACTATTGGCATTTCAATTTGTTCCTCTGGAATGCGAGTTGGAAGCAGACAACTATGCATAGATAAACTGCTCCCCTTTTTTCTGATGTTCACTAAAAAGAAATTAAATGAAACTTCACCTATCTTCTTTTTGATTCTCAACTATGAGCACAAGGTTATAAAACTCTAAACGCTGTAGAAGAGGTTTTTTCCTTTTATAAAACTTCTACTACAACTAAGCATAGACTAACGACACTTTTAATCTCCTAAGTAAATTTAGAGCAAAGGAAACTAAAAGTGAACAAGGAATGATTGTTTAACACAAAGACTTAAGTAATTTTCTCCTAGATTAACATCACAAGACTTATAGTTCTTTAGTGATGAAAGCTGAAATGAATGTTACAAAATCCACACATCTGACGACTAAAACTTGATGAATCGAGATAGAAAATCAGAGCAAAAAAGGCATGAGACTTCTATTCAATATCACCAAGTTGGCACAACTCCAAGACAGCAATACTGTAGCAAAAGTTAGGCATACAACAAGTGATCAAACACCGAAGAACAAATTACACAAAGTGAACAAACACTTGGAATATCAAGATTTGCGGGCTAGAATAGGCACAACAAATTTGCTATCACAATTACCATTACAAACAATGGGCAAGGATGCCCTTATTTAAACTAAAATCAAAGGAGTAGGGAACCCTAAAATCTCCTTGATTAACCCTAACTTGCCAACTCGCAAGATTTATTACTCTTCTAAGACAAAGATACAATAAACAAATGCTTTAAAGCAATTTGCTTTAAAGCAAAGAAGATTCTAACTAACACAAAGTGATTTCTTTCTAAGTATAGAATGCATGAGCTTAGGATGAAAGCAAATGCTTTAAAACAAAAAGCATCTGTTTTAAAGCTGCTTTCTTTTGAAATGCATCATCAACATTCTTGCTTTTTGGTGATGTCATCCGTTGATATTCTAGAAAATAATATCTTCTAAAAAGTGAGTGACTGCATCTCTGCCAGGAACACTGATACTCTCTAGAATGATATTATGATTCTCTAACATTTCTTCACCGTTTGCAACCATCTGAAGAAATTTATGAACTTCACCCACAGCCTTGTCAAACTTTATTGTCATTGCGGCAAAACGACCCATCTTGCCAGCACTGATATCATCATTAAAATTGCTGCGGATGAGAGTTTGGAATTTTACTTGCACTTCCCTGAGATCATACAGGGTACCATAATCTCTTTCATACGAACATGGGATCTGAGAAACAAAAGATTTGACGAACTTGAGGACGTTCACTACCTTTTTTTTTCCATTTTGTCGACTCTAAAATTATATTGCCATAAGTTTTTACTGTGAAAAGATATTGTGCTTTCCAAGTAGAAACTGTCTTCTTATCTTCAGCTTAATCAACAGAATCAAGTGCTATTTTCAAGTTAGAGATAATGATCTGAAACACTGGTCTATTTTCTGCCATGGTTTGCTGCAACCCCTGGATGCGTTGGCGTAAATCATGAGCGTTGTACTTTAATTGATAAAAATCTGAAAGTACAACTCTCCCTTTAGTCACAAATTCTTCCACCCAACTATTCATGTGCCTCCCATAGAGAACCAACTAACTAAACTGCCGCTGATCAGCTAGTGATTCCAAATTCGGTGGTAGAAGTAAATTGTCCTGTGATGCTCCATGGAAAAGGTTTGAAATATACTACTGCAGCTGTCTAACTTCAGCTTTGAGAGCTACTTTATCTTCTCCATCTTTCAACACCCTTTCCTTCAAATTATTTGCTACAACCTCGAAGAGATTTACATTTGTATGTCAGGTACTTCTACCAAGGTTAGCTTTGACAACCATGAACTCATCAACCTTGACATCATCAGCACTTCTATTTTCTGGTGCTATTGCAGTTTCAAGGATTATTTCTCCAGCCACATTCTTCTCAATGCGAACTTGCTTGTTCAACTTCTTGTCTGGTGTGTCTTGGTAGATGCTTTTAAGCTCTATTAAATGCAGCTGATATGAGTGCTTTCTCCTCTTCCTTCCTAGAATGTTTTCAAGCTAGGATGAGCCTTCTTCTCTTTGAAACTCGGTTCTAACCTCATCAACTCCTAATGAACCAATGTGTGCATCAGAGTTACGAACCGATGAATCTGGCTCTAAATCTATGTGGATAGAAGTGATGGGTGAAGAAGGTGAGACATGATCTGGAGGTAACGCTTCAACACGCAGCGTTGGTTCAATAGGAACTTCTGATTCAACTAGTGGTTGTTCTTGCTGGACATGAGTTGGAGACTCATCCTTTTTCCTCTTTAACTTAGCCATTTTTGTTCCTTCTGGGAGAACACTCATAGCTTTTACCCTTCATTTTGGCTTGGAAGTGGAAGGCTCTGATGGTTGCACAACTAGCAGCTCTACTAATGGAATATCAGCCTTCCACTTAGTTTTCATGAATATCAAACTATTTTTAACCACTCGACTCATTCTTTCTTCAATGGAAGTGGTCTCTTTTATTGACCAATTAACTGGTGGTAATGGTTGTTGCTCAATTTGGTCTCTAAAATACGTGGGAAGTAGGACTTCACCACTCTCTATCAAACCCTCTATATCTTCTGATAGGATATCAGACATCTGCTGAAGAGTGAACTGCTGTAACTACGTTCTCATACTTCAAACTCATCAGCGCAATTAGCCCAGAAGTCTTCAACCACATGCTTGTGCATACAATTTTGACCAAGATGTGATGCAAAAACACCACGAGGATAATATGAAGACCTCCTATCGAAAAACATTAAGACCATATCTGGATGATTCATTACCGATCGCCTTGGCAGTTGCTCCAGATCTGCATCTATAAATACTCATCCCAAGTGGAAAATTGAAAGTTGCCTTGCGTCTACTACGCAAAAATGTATGAACTTCATAGGCCTACCTCAAAAATTCCATAATTGCTATTTCATCTGTAGGATATCTTGGTAACATGGTTGGCTCTCTTGAGAAGCCATATACTCTAATGTAGGAAAAAGTGGGAAATTGGATAAACCAATCAGCCCATTCTGTCATTGCTATTCTAGCATCTGCTGAAAACTGTATATGTAACTCATTGTCCATATCCCACACTGCATGCATCAGGAATGCACCACTCACCCACCTGTAATGTCGTTCAGCTTGAGAGATTTCTAACTATGGGAAATGATGATACACATGCTGAATCCCTAGAGTTCCAACAACATTCAAACCTCTGAATTGACCTTGAAAAGCCATCAAATACAAAAGGTATGAAATCATGTGGGATTCGTGAGCCCTTTGAAAATCAATTATTTTTTGGTGGAGACTATCACCAATGAGTGCCAACCAGTCATAGAATTCAGTTCCATCAACAATCTGGGACATGATGTAAAACATCCAAGGTTGGAACTTGTTAGCATCTACTTGACTCGTGATCCAGCTTAATAGAGTAATCATTATTGCATGTTTCTCCTTGAATTCTCCACATCCAACATTATTTGGCATGACATTCTTCTTCTCTTTCAACCACCTCTGACCAATCTTTTTCCGGTATTTTCCTTTATCATTGTTCCAAACCCTCTTGCATTCTTCAAGTGAAATAGTTAAGTTTTCTCTCCAAATTGGTATTGTAAAACACTTTTCAATGTCATTTGGCCTCAAGCTGCAGAGCACACGTCCATCTCTTGATTGGATTTATCTTGTGACTGAATTGTAATGCGTTATGCAAGCAATTACAAACTCGATACTTTGCACTGTGATAGGAAAGGATGCCGCTGCAAGCAAACTGGAGTGTCCTAGATTCCTGATAGCATTATTTCCTGCATCCTCCAAAGAATGTAAATTAATTACTGGAAGTACTTTATGCAAGTATGTTTCACAAGTTCTCAGGTAATCATGAACTAACGTCATTTTGTGCTTGATTTGTGTTGGAGAGTACTGCATATTGGAAGATTTGAAAATCGACTATGAACATGCCTATGTCAGAAAAATCTTGGACAAATGGATGAAAATTACTTGCTAATTTTTGGAAAAAAAGCAGAGTGTGAGAAAAAAAGTTAGCACATGGGTTTTGTAGACAATTCCGTTTTGAAGCAACCCAGATTGTCAGATTTTGAAAAAGTGGAGATTTTCCTAAAAAAGTAGGAAAAAAAGTGGATTCTAAAAAAAAAAGAAAAACTCCAATCTTCAAGAGGATGAAATACTGGATGGACCCATCTTGACGAAAACTGAAAAAGATTCAGTTGAAATTCTGAAAAACGATCCCCTTGAAACAAGGACCTTAAAAAAGTGAGCCTCCCTGCTTCCTCAACCCAAAACTATGAAGAACGCTGAAAAAACACTTCATTTGGGTCTTCGAATCTTCGTTGAAAGAAAAAGAAAAATCTTTCCTTTGGATGCAACCTGCAAAAGATAATGAAATAAAGAAGCCAAATGCTTGTCTTTATAGATCTTTAGGGCGAAAAAATAGCTTTATTTGTGAGAGAATAAAATGTGGACCTCATCCATGAAGAAAGCAACTTTTAAAGCACAAATCCAAGTGGATGTCTTTGAATAGGAAGAATCCTTATTTTGTAGCTGCCTATGGCTTCATATGTAAGATGACGGAAAATATCTTCTTTTGATGATGTCATCGAACACGCGAGTTAAAAGAAGTGCTAACCAATTTTTCTTCGTTTTTGACACTTCAACATTCGTTTTGACTTAAATATGGCCTATCTCTGACTTTAACAAGGTGGAAAAATGTCATCATTGACTGAAAAAGTTGACTGATCCTGACATTTTAGAGATTGATCAACCGAGATTCCATCCCCTACCTTCGACTGATGATCTGGCATCGTTTGACCAAGTTTGACCTTCTGAAAACTACCAACGGGTGAATATTGGGAACAAAACTATCGAAAAACACTGTAGACATAGGAAAAATTCTATCTCTGCTCAAGTTGGGTGCCCCAAGTCACCTGGGGCGCCTTGTTTCACTAGACTTAGCCATTTTTTCAATTTTTTACAACTTGTTCAATTTCTTGATATACGTGCGCGTTCTGGTGGATGATGACCCCTATTTGACTATGAATTTCTACTAGTTGGGATAAAACTAAGTCTGATGATCTGGTAGATAGGTAGGCCTGATGAAACTGAGCTGATTGTACTCTCCGTTTGCCTCAGGAAATGTGCCAAACTGATCAACTTTGAACCGGACCGGTCTGACGGAAGGAGATTCACATTTTTAAGGAAAACTTCAAAAATAAACTAAATCTAATGAGTTTAGGCACCCCAAGTCACCTGGGGCGCCTATCTTGCCATGCCTTAGAAAATTTTCTGAAAAACTCAAATTTGTGCCTTTTCTCATTTTTTATGCCCACAGCTCCTATTCGATCTTCGATTTCGGTCATTCTGATGACTGTCGAGGTGGGATGGATGATGATCTAAGTAGTCTAAACATATTTGTGATGAAATCCTAGCTTTGACTGACTTTTGACCAAGTTTGACCAACTGGAAACAGGCTGACGGAAGCATTTTTGACATTTCTTGAAAAACGTGAAAAAAAACTAACACTTGAAAGGTTGGGCACCTGAAGTCACTTGGGGCACCTGGATTCTCAACACTTAGTCAAATTTCTAATTTTCCAACCTTTCATTCCACCTTGGATCCATCCTGCATTGTTTTGCGTGTGTTGTTGAGTCGACGACTGTTCGTTGGTTCTGCGTCATTGGAACAACGTTGAAAACTTGTGGACGAGCTCTGGCAGATGAACTTTCTCCATTGATGACTTCAGAGCTCATGCTTCACCTTCTAAAAAAGCAAAAATGACTGAGTAGAGAAAACTTGACCTTTTGAAGATTCTGTTTGAATCGCGCTGATCGTAAAGCAAAATCGACCAATGAGAATCGAGTGCGACACCCGAATTGGAGATTCTATTTTTAGAAAGTTTTGTCTGCATCCATATCTCAAGAAACCCAGAAAACCTAATCTGACATTTATTTTTAGAAATTTCTATTTTTAGAAATTTTTCTTTTTTGACAAAAAATTTTCTAGACTTGTTCAAAATGCCTTAATGAAGTGAAAAATTTGGTTGGGTACAACAAAATCTAAAGGTTACCCTTGCTACCATTTCAATTCTCAACCTAAACAAGTGACCACACCTTGCAAAATGTGCTTTCATGATAACATCTTATGAATACTAATACAACAAAAGAAATATATTGAATATCCAAAAAGATAATTAGGCCATCTAAGTAACTCTATTGAGGCTATAGATGCATGCTGACAGTGGGGCTCTACTTAGGGCAATTGCAACAATAACCTTGTCGGGGCTATGGACGTCTACTAGCAATAAGGCTCTATCCAGGTTGGCTATGAGGGATAAACCAAACTATATAGCTTAACACCAGTCACTAGTGTTTTCAACTTACCTTCAAGACGAAGGATATGAATCACATGCACACACCTGATCCCTTCTCATCATTGTTATATTGATGAACATGATATCATTCAGAAAGATTAGGGCATTTACTTGATGAGATTTGGAACATTATGTTTCAATTTGTCCTCATCCCTTGAATTGTTTGAATTTTGTTGTTTTCTTTGGTGGCAAGTTGTTGTGTGGTTACACAACACGCCCCATTTTTCCCCAGCAAAATAGGGACCCAACTTTTTGCTTCTACTTGTCTTTTCCCTTTGCTTCGAGTAGTATGGTAAAAAAGAGTCAGTATCAGATGCATGTCAGATACCATCATATGCATATCAAGACCTTAAAAGGAGAGGTTAATTTTCAAAGTCATATTTTGTTGTAACAAACCTCATTGAGTAAAATAATGCAAAATTTTAAGCAGGTTTGCCTTTTGGATCACCCCAAAATTCCCTAAGGGTAAGAAGTTATGCCCAGTCAAAGTTTGGTCAAATAGTCACAAAGGGGGGGTCATCACATTCCTTAATATCCAAGATATTCATCAATATCTTGATTGCTGGTTTTAACAAAGTAAAATTTAGTGTCCACACATTCAAGCAATATGCAGATGTCAAATTTTGACTAGAGTTATAAATTGTTGAAATGCATGTATATCCCGCAGGGGTGCACATTCATCTTAATATCCTTGATATTCGTGAATATGCAGACTTACCCAAACACAGTGAACATATTAAGAGTCTGGATATTTCTTAACATCTTGCATATTAGTTAACATCCTGTTGATGTCATTAAATATCATTGTAAGGAAGTAACAATCCGGTGATGACGTCACCCAGACATCTGGAGATCGAACACAGGTATAAACAGTGAGTGCCCACACATTAACTTAATGTGTGGATATTTACTAATATGATGGTGACATCATCGTGACCTACTCAAAAGCAACCCCAATGACATGATGACATCACCCATATACCCGATGTCAAAAGGTCATCACATTCCTTAAGATCCTAGATATTAGCTAATATCCTGACCTAGTGCAATATAACGATAAGTTTCAATATCCAGACATTAACTTAACACCTTGACATTGACTAAGATAATGATGACCTCACTCTATAACTAGTCTAGAAGCATCATTTGACACGATGACATCATCCTCATCTTTAGATCAAGAGGGGGGATATTTCGCATAACTAACCACCCAGATAAAACTCAATGTCCACGCATCTACCCTCATGATCCATAAAACAGAGACTTGGGATTATGAATTCTTTGAATTCATCATATCTTTCAAGATGATAAAGGTTTGATATGCATTTCTTTATCTTTGTTTGTTTATGACTAACATCACGATCAACACATCTTAAACAAAGAAATAGAGCACACACCCTTACTTGAACATTCACATACCTTGGACACTACTCAAAATTTGTAAAACATCAACAAACATATTATACAGACTGAAATGAGCATTTTTTGGGTTCCTTCACAACCTCACTCGACTGAAACAGGTATCTTTCCAGCTCCTAAATCACCCTGTTTGATTGATATAGAAAACCGTGAGATTCCTTCTACACCATCGTTAATAGATACCTTTCTATTGACAAATCTTACAATTGTCCCCTCGCAAACTCAGGAAAATGTGGAAGAAAAAAGAAGAGATAAAGCTTTAACCATCAAAGTAAAGATCAAGATCTAGAACAACCCCTAGAGCGGTTACACCTTCAGGTAAGTATTTCTAACCCTTTACCTCTGTGTTGTGTTTCCCCCATGATTTGTTATGTGTTGTTTAGGTCTCCTTGGATGACCCTTGATACTCTTGTAAGGTCAAGGATACTGGGAGACTGCCTCTATTGTGACTCTTATTCTATTTGTATCATCATTCTTCTATCTTGCTTCTCCTCTATGTTCATTATTGTGTGTTGTGTCTTGGGGGCATAACGTTGCAGTTGGTGACTAGGGGACACCTTCCTACGTGACAACCCTAAGGCACTTTTTCTCCTCTCTTGATTTATTGTTTGCCTTCTTCTAGTGGTTCTATCTAGCTGGCAGATGATGAAAAACAAATAATATTGATATGGACCACGTGTCCCTTCAACAAGTAAGCGAAAATGGACCTAGTCCATACATGACAATGGGGTTGATATATATTATCCAAAACTTGGCTAGTAGAATCACTCCGTGTGATATTTTGATGATGTCTTATATTTGCTAACAAACCATAACAATATAGCTGCTCCGTGTAGTTTGTTTATCTTGGATCTTGCCTTGGTTACACTCAGTTCTAAGATCTCTACAATATAGCCCCACGGTTATACTTGATTTTTGAATCCATAGTATAACCTTGGCTCTTGATGTGATTATGTTTATGCATTGGTTTTTATCATGTGACATGGTTATTATCTTAGAGAAAGATTTCTAACCTCTCTTCTTGTAGGAAATTGTGTGTTTGTGGGAACATTCGACGATCATGAAGCACATGTCACCTTTGGGGGCATGGGCTTTGCGAAAGCTCTTGTTCCCTTGTGTGTTTTCTCTCTACCTTAAAGTGCTTGATATTGGTATGTGATATCACCCACCTTACAGTGGAGGCATATAAGGTAAGCTGTCTGATGATTTTGGTACTAACGAAGTGTGTTTGTAAGCCATCTGCAAAGGCAGGATGTTGTATCTCCGTGCGAGTGTACATCGTTGTGGAGGCAGGATATCATGCATATCGTTTTATTTAAATCCCTTGTGGAGGTAGGGATTGTGTATCTCTTGAGCTAGGGCACATCCTTTTTATTTCAAAAGTCCTCTGAGCAGGTGGGGTTGGTGTATCCTCCCTTAAGCATGTCTTTGGCGGTTGTTGTGGCATAAGCCCAACTGTTCGGTGTGCATGTAATGTGCCTGAGATGGTAGGGGCTTAGCAATAAGTTCCTTCCATCACCTTGTTTTCCACGTTCAGACGTATAACATGTCTTTGGCATGCTATATGGCGCTCGTGTTTTCCATGTGTCTTCCACATGTTTGTTCCCAAGTATAGCCCAAAGAGTGTGGCAAAATGCCCTCCTATGCTTTGGGATTTGTATGGTGTGTTTGTTCCCAAGTATAGTCCTAAGAGCGTGGCAAAATGCCCCTCCTATACTTTGGGATTTGTATGGCGTGTTTGTTCTCAAGTGTAGTCCAAAGAGAGTGGTGAAATTCCCCTCCTGCACTCTGAGATTTGTATTGCATGTTTTCTGCCCCATATGTAGTCCAAAGAGCATGGAGAAATGCCCCTCCTATATTTTGGGTTGTGTGTTGTATTTTTACTTTCCATGTATCTGCATATGCATTTATTTATATATGAAAATGAAAAATAAATAATCACTACATTCACTATATTCATTGTGTTTTATGTGTCTTCAATATTGTCTTCTCCGTGTTTTGTGTACTTGTTACTATCTACTCCATGTTTTGCATGCCTGTTACTATCTTCTCCATATTTTGCATGCCTGTTACTATCTTCATTGTGTTTGGCATGTCTGTGGTGTGTTTTCTCTAATGTCTACATGAGACTGGGGGCTAGAAATAGTTCCTCAATCTTTGTGTATGCATTAGCTTCAAGTGCCTGACATGTTTGTTGTGTTTTGACCATACTTTAATGCATGTATAGGTCTTGCATTCATACATACATTAAAGTGGGGGCTAAATGTTGTCATAAAATGTCTCCCTGGGACTTTTACCTCCTAAGTTTAGCTCTTGGGTCCCTTGTTTTGCATCTTGCATGTTCATTTTGACTCCTGATGAAGAATCCCTAAAAACCCATGTCAAATGGGGTTAAGGGAACCTTGTTGAGCTAAATCCTACCTTGAAATAGGGGCCCAGGACTTAGGCACCCGTGCCCTAGTCCTGCCCTATTTTAGGTCAAGTCTTAAATTTGAATGTCAGTTATGTGACCGTTAAAAGGTTCTATTGCCACCATTTTAAGTTTGAATATGAAATTAAAGCGGAATGCATATATAAGTATGTTTAGGGATTCATTTGCAAACTAGAGGATGATAATGAACTTTTGGTGAACTTATGATTTTAGAGCATTCAAGATATTCATGGTTGCAGAGCAGAATATTATTATTGTGTTTGTGATTGCAGATTTAGCTTCATCTTCTCATGTGTTGAAGGATTTTCATCTATATGCGAGTTACACCTCTGAGGTGATATCTATTTGTGTTTTCAATCAATTTTATGAATTTCTTTTGCCTCTATCTCATAGGGATACACACTCTTTTTGTATGAAAACAGTGTTTGGAAGCCTTGAATGTCCTTCCGGGGCTTGTCTGAGGCAAGCTCCTAAACACCACAACCCCCAACCCTATTCTCTATGATTGTAGGTTATAGGTGGCATATCTGAAGGAGTGGAGTTGTAGGACGCTAGAACAAAGTGTTTACATCACGTACCTCTAAAAAAAAGCAGGACTTGGACTTGGGCACCTTACACCAAAGCCCCTAGGATCTTTGACAATGAAATTTTTGAAACAATAGAAATGAGTTGCATACATCTTCCGTGATCATCAATAGAAAATTGCACCTTGGGCTTGGGTGCTTGCCCCTTAGTCCCTGACATTTCTAGAATTTGAATCTCAAAACTTGGTATGTATTTACTCTAAATATTACATCTCTGTATGTGAGCATTTGTCATGATTCATCCAGGTTTGTTTATGATTTTGCATAATTAGGGTTTCTAGCATAATCAGGCTTTAATTAATCAATTAATTAGTAAATTCCAAGTTTCCATAGTGTTACAATTGACACACTAACCTATAGGAGAATCCTCTTGCAAAAGTTGTGATTCAACTTGGTGGGATGTCCTTGAATTTTTGTAGTGAAAGGAGGATCTAGCTATTTACCCATTTCCCTCTCTTTATATTAAACAATTCCCCTTATTTGAACTACCTCATGTAGTGAGATTCACTATCTAACAAAATAAATTCATGATTAATAGCAAACATCTAAATTTAAAGATCACATTGAAAGCAACATGATTTCAAGCAATAACATTAACATGAGTTATGCTTTAGATGATGATGAACTTCAATACGTTTTTGGATGGTCTACTCCTAAAATTTTAGAGCCATTTATTACATTGTAGCATTGTTCATTTTTTAGAACTGATTACCACTATATATAAATGTGAATGTGATTTATGAATAATCCTCAATTATATCAATATATTTCTATTAGTTTGTAATATTCAAATAGTGAGGAGAATGAGGCTATACTTATGATGATCATCATGCATACCTACAACCAAATGAACTTACAAATTTAACTACATTAGAGGATCCTCCACACATGGTATTAAAACAACTCTTGAAACATTATCTTATAACTTTACCTCCAATTATTCCAATGGATAACTCTAAGCTTTCACCACTCAAGGATATGTAATTTTATTCCTATCATCACATACATGGACATACTATAGATAGATGCATTGTATTCAAGCATAAAATTCAAGATATTATAGGTAAAGGGACATAAAAATTGGCCATACTCATGGGCCAACAAACCCATCACTTGACTACCTTAATCATATGAAAGAAATTGATGTATTCCACATAATTGGTCTTGCTCACCATAACACACCCCATGTTGAGGTTATGCATGAAAGAAGAGAGAAACCATAGTTAATGTGAAACCAATTAGTAATCAATAAGAGAGACATGTGGTATAAGAAGCAAATATTGAAGTAAAAAATGTAAGAATCAATGAACATTAAGATGATACATTTTAGGATGAGGATGAGGATGATGATGATGATCCTCCTAGGTTTGTTTGCTAATTCACAAGCACCATTACAACATATATGTAGGTCTATAGATTACCTATAGTTTAGAGTTCATTTTTCCTCTTGTTCAATCTTATTTCTAAGTTCACACTATGGGATTTTGTTTATACCTTATTTGTTGTGCTTCACATGCTCATTTCATATTGTATATTCTATCTAATGCTTATCTTCCCCTAATTATGGGAAATTTTAGCCAACCGAAAGATTTAGAGATTGAGAGCGGTTTTAGTCGACCCTTCGACCACAGGGATTTATAGAACCAATTGTGACACAATTTTAGAGAGTTTGATTCTAATTAGACATTCTTTAGGGGATGGTCCATGCATACTTTGGTGAGACTTTAGCAACCATTCTAGCCCAGATGCAAGAACAAGTTTTTGGGGATGTTCCATTGAGTGAGGTACAATTAAGAGTGCCAAAACAAAGTATCAAAAAATAATGTTTTCCATAGTATTCCCCCAAAACTAATGCGAGTGCGTATTAGGTGATTAGGTGTGTATGCCCTAGGATGGCACCACTAATTTACTCTTGATTTCTTGCTGCACATGGTCATTATCCAAATAATGACCAAATTCCATTATTTTGCACAACAGTTATATGTTGAGGTTGATCTAGGCCTTAAGGTCAATTATTTGGATTTACCTCCTCATTTGGGGTAGGGGTGTGGTAGGGTATGCGACAGTGATGCATACCGTTGTGTAGATCAAGTGTGTCCTATTTTTAGGACCTTGGTTGGTGAGAGGATACTTTCTATCTCTCCATCCGTGAGCCCTATTGATGATCAGGTTGTCATACTTCCCATCAGGAAGCAATTGATAGTATTACTGAGATTATAGTGCAGACTCAAAGGATATCTATAGATTGGGTGGGGTGATACTTGTTGAGGCATCCACATAGGTCACATGCTTAGTCATATGATCCCTATGTTGCTACAGGCATCCCATCTCCGAATGACATAGACTGCATTATAGACACTGATGGTCAGATTCATACGGTTGCAGGTTATTTGTCTAAGGACCTGATGACAGCATACATGGTGATTTCATCGTATCTTGGGATCCCTCTAGCTGATGTTACTTCATTTGTGGGTCACATCCATGGAGATTTAGAGTCATGTAGCTCACTCCCAACATTTTGATGCAGATCATACAATTAGATCATCTGGTGGGGCACATGAGCCAAATGATATTGATCATTCTGCCACTACACAAGTATAGCCACCTATATCAGATCATTCTCTCGCTACATAGGCACATCCATCCACTGATCATTCTTCTAGTGCACATGCCCAGACATCTATTGATTCACTCAACTAGGTTATGGGAGGTCAAGGTTTTATGGAGATTCTACAATCTTCAGGGTCGATGCCATCTCGTTTGCATAGTCCACTACACTCATCATTGCTATAGCTATTGGAGGATGACACTATAGAGGATTTAGTGGATACCATCATTATAGGAGATGCCCCTGACATTTAGGATCCTAGTGTGATGCAGGTATGTACATGTAATTTTTAAGATTTTAAAAGTTAAATTTATACTGTAAAATTTAAAATGTATATATGCTTACATAGTCTTAACACATTTATAAATTATATTTGAAATTAATTTTCTTTTTTACATGCACGTGTGTAGTTGGAGGTAGTACATGCTAAGCCTAGTTTGAGGGCAGAGCATGTACATACCTGTGATTCATTTGACCATGTCAATGGACAGGTTAGTTTTCATGTTTGTACATGTATGTATATGTATACATAGGAATTTCATGTACATATATATATTAGGTAATTTAATTAAACTTTTACATATGTAGGGCTCGACTCAGTTATCAGAGTAGGATTTGCAATCGGAGGGTCACTCTCAAACTAGAAGTTGAATTGATGACCAAACCACCTAGTTTATGTGTTTTAGAGATGGACTTTTATACATTTCAGATATCATGGACATTTGTGTTTGTTTATGTTTGAGAGATATCATGGACATTTGTGCGTATGTTTATGTTTCAGATATTTCATGGGCATTTATGTTTATGTTTATGTTTTAGAGATAGATGTAGTTATGTTTGAGATATCACACATGAACATTTATGTTTATGTTTTAGACATAGACATGTTTATGTTTGAGATATCACATGGACATTTGTGTTTATGTTTATGTTTCAGAGATAGACATTTATGTTCCAGATATGATGGACATTTGTGAATTTATGTTTATGTTGATATTTGACATGTCATATATTTGTGTTTATGTTTTTCTTTATAAATTTCATGTAGATGGGCATTTATGTTTGAAAGATTTATGTTTGGTCCAAAATATAATAAATTTATTTATTTCAAATATTAATTTGAAAAATAATTCACACCTAGGAGGCATGCCTAGACAAATTAGTCCAACAAGTTATAAATTGGAATGAAATTATCTCCAGTGGAAAAGAGGTCGAATAAGTCAATATTTTTAGAAATTTTGATCATTTATGGATCATTAATTAGATTTTATTTAACTAATGTTTTCATTTAAATTAATGAACTACATAGATCATAAGATGAACAAGTGTATCTAGATTGACTATATTACTAGGCACATTTCAATTCACTAGGGGGAATACACACTAAGTTATATTTGGATGTTTTGAATCTAATATTGAATTTGTTGAGCTAATGAATAAATAATTGAAAGTCTATAAAGGCAATTGATCATAGGCACTAAATCTTAAAAATATTTATTTATTGAAAGTTAAGTTATTCTAGTAATTTCTATGGTTCTTTTTGGATTTACACGAGTCAAACGTTGGGAGGTTAAATAATTGAGTTAAATCTTTAGGGAAAATTTATTGATTAGATTTGTCAAGCCTAACCATGTTTAATCAGTTTATTTAATCTATTAAATATTTATTAGATCAATATCTACCCTTTAAATTTACAAAAGAAAAAAAATAGAGAAATACCTACCCTTTAAATTACAAAAGAAATTTAGAAAATTAGAGAAATAGGTCTTGTTGGTGATGATTGTTAGTCATAACAACATGCATAAAAGTTTACACAACAAACTTTATTATCTTGAAAAGTACGATCAATTTGGAATGAATTGATGACTCCAAGTCTCGGTGGATCAGGTCTTGATCATCTGATGTTATTCAAAGGATGATGTGATATGCTATTTCTAATTCAAGGGGTCTTATGCTTCTCTATTACAATAAACTGATGTCTACACATCTATTCTACATTTGATTCCTATAAATTTCTTCACCAACAGAGTTAATCTTGCTATGCTTTATAGATAATGATGATCTTTGATAAGTTTGATCAATTCTTCTGATCATAATTGTAATTTGATTATTCTTACTTTTGCACTATGAATCTGCTCAAATAATGTGCTTATTAGTTGATATTTACATGATTTAGGTTGTTATTTATGGTTCTTTGCATGATATTTTCAATATTGCATGCATTAAGCTCAAAATATGCTACTGATGTTCAATTCTCTTCGGGATATCTGCATATTTGTGTATTTTGCTTATGATTATTAGTGTATTTGCAATTGTGGAGGTGATTGTAATGAAATTAAAGAAAATCAAAAGAATGCTTTCTAAATTTAATGAACCTTCAGCTATTGATTCACATACATTCCAGATACTTTCATGAAGATAAGAAATCAAACTATAATTTCACCAGGATGTTCTACAGCTAGGTATGGTTGATGCTAACTTCAAAGGAACAATGAATGAAAACAACACATGCAGACTGATAAGCACTCCAAGGGATGCAGCCAATCAATGCATACATCTAGAATTCATCCACTGATTACTCAAGATTTATGATTATTTGTAATCAAAATAGCTTCTCTTTCATTAGGTATGCAAAAGACATGTACATTCACAATGAGCTTTGAAATTAGTCTTGAGAACTTCAGTAGTCTAACTTCAATTAAGTTTCTAATAATCATACCAAGTGCACTCCATCTCCTTTTATAGAATAAGGAGAGGATGCGGTTACAAAATGATCAATGATCAAGATTTGTCAATATAAATCCATGGTCACTATCTTCTATTTGACTAGGTCAACACTGGTAGACGTTGCACAATTTGCCAGCTGGCAACCATCTAGTAGAACTTGATCATTTTGTTATCTGGTTATGCATATGGCTTTGTCATCATGCATCTCTATTTACTCTTTGTCCTCTTCTTCTTCTTCTTCTTCTTCATCTTCTTCTCCTTCTTCATTCGCGTACTCTTCTTCATCATCTTCATCATCACTATCATCTTCATCCACTCCAAGGTCATGCCTTATATACATGTTGATTACCACCCTGATGAATTCATATAGTTGCACTACCCTTTCTACTTCACCTCCATCCTGAATTTTGGCCTTTGCTACATGTTTGTGAGAATGAAACTGTGCATGAAGAGCATTCCATTTTCTCTTCCTACTATTTAACATCTCATTGTATGTCTCTACCTTAGCTTTCATTCTCATGGCCTTATTTATCACATCCTCAGTCAAATGATGAAGAGGGTCTTCTGTTTCTTGCTTAAAATTGTTATGGAAGGCTTGGACAACAAAAATTAGTATCCTAATTTTCTATTTTTCCTTCTACTTTGTCCTCTAGAGCCTCCAAAGTATTCATTTCTTCTTCCAGAAGATCATGTAGCTTAACACTTATGTCTCTGAGCTTGCTACTGCACCTCCTCAAGATATCACATTCAAATCTGGTATCTTCATACCAAATGCCTTGTAACTATGCAGTATTATTATCCAGTATTTTATTATCCATAAGTATCTTCATGTCTATCCTCCTTATTTCACCCAAGGCATCTAGATGTTTTTCTAACTTGAAGGACCTTCTTCCCAACTCATTTTCCAACTTATCTACTTTACTCCTCAACTCACCAAGAGAGTTCCAATTTGATAGGGAGGTTTTAACTACATTCTCTGCTTTGAAAACAAAAGAAACAAACCAACTATCCACTAGCCGAGCCTTATGTTTCATGAGATCCAACCCTGTTATCTCATCTTGAGATATGATAGTTAGTGGGGTAGCTGGACTGAGTGGTATATGCTTAGGGTCAATTAACCCTTTAATGAATGAATGTAATTGAGCAATGTGCTCTTTATGTTTCTTGTTCCTAACCTTTTCTCTTTTCACCCTCTGGGTTAAGGAATCAATAATATCTTTACCTTCTTGATCTTCCTGATCCTCATTGGTAAAACCTAAATTAATATTTGTTATTTGAAACTCATCAAGGCCAATTTTTCCTTTTTCTTTGTTTGCCATTGGTAAGGCTACTTGGGTTGTCCTCCTACCTGTGGTAGGATCTCTTTTTATCGTAGATGTAGGCCTGGCCTTTATTTTAGGTTTCCACATGCTCATAGTAAATAGTATGGACACATCAAACTTAGGGACCTCATCTATCTGTTGCAGATTTATTTCTTGTTGTAACCAGTATGGAACATCACCCCTAGGCCCTTGCTGGTTAGTCTACACTCATTTTGAGCATCATGAGAATCTATATTATTCTCTATCTTGGTGGTGAACTCTCTTTCCTTGGTTCTTCCTCATGCACATTCTCATGAGGGGGATCATGCTGAGGAGTTTCCTATTGAGGGGTTTCCTCTTGATGGGTCTCCTATTGAGGGTGAGGTTCTTGTGGTGTTTGTACATTCTGATCATGTACCTCCTCTTGAAATTTACTCTCATGTGGTTCCTGAATATTTTGATCTTCTGTATTTTGTAGCACTTGGTCTTTATGAGAAGATGGTGCATTTTGGTCTCGAGGATCACCTTGTTCACCCTTGGCCACATTCTTTGGTTCCTTTGGCTGACCACCATCTTGGGGCAGACTCTATTCCTCACCTTTTGAGGTGTCTATTTCTCTTTTTTCTTGAGTCTTTCCAAGCATCTTTTCACTTGTTCTTTCTCCATGTACAAGATCACTATCCTGATTAGCTTTATTAGCATGCACCTCTTCATTCTAATTATTGCTCTTGTCAGGTACCTCTTGATCACCTTCCCTCTAAACATTAGTTTCTATCTTCTCTTGTTCTAAAGGTGCACTGCTTTGCCCTTTATCTTGATTAGACACTCTCTTATCATCCTTTTCATGCACACTAATTTCTACTTTCTCAGGTTCTAGAGGTGGATCATTATATCTGTTCTAATCTTCATGCCCTTGGTAAGCCAATTCTATTACTATCATGATAGTGACCTGATCAACCAAATTGGTTAATCCTATCTATTGGGCTACATCCTCGGGGTCATCTTCTTCAATTTCCTTTGTCTCAACCTGCTCCTGATGAGTTTCCTTTTGAACCATAGGAGTCCCATGAGGATTCATCTTTGTATTAGCCACTAGGGTTTCCATATTTTGACTAGCAAAATCCCTGACTATCTCATCATCTGACAAATATATAGTATCATCGAGTGGAGAAGGTGGCTCTTTCTTTGCTGTATGTATTTCTTCTCTCTGCTCTTCTGCCTTCTCAGTTTTAAATTGAATAATGTCTGGGATAGGAACCTCATGCTGTAGGTCCTTCATAAAACATGGACCACCTACACCCCTCAATATAATAGGATCAACATTTACATTTCCCCTCATTGCAGTTTTCTATTTCTTTTGAGGTGGTGTCTGATGCACTTTCTTCCTCTTCTTTGTTATCAACAAATCATCATCTTGAGGTTCTTCATCCAATTGCTCCTCTTCCAACGGTTCATCTTCCAAGGGTTCCTCCTCTATACTCATAGTAGCAGGCTTTGTGACCTTCTTCTTTTGTTTGGTAGGGGTATGAGATGATGCAACAATAGATGTGGATGTCACATCTCCCTTTGGTTGGAGTCTTCTAACTATTACTTCCTGTTGCACAGGAGCTGCCTTCTTGTTTTTATCTTATTGATTTTGCTCTACAGCTAACTGCCTCTCTCCATTAGATTTCCTCTTCTCAATGAGAAAGTCATCATATTCTTCTTCAGATAGTTCTTGTCTTTTCTTCTTGTTATCCATAGTAAGGGCTACACCCTTCTTCTTCAACTTAATGATCTTAGCACTTACCCAGCTTTGGGTCAGTTGAATAACCTTTTGCATTATTTGTTCAAATGAAGTAACCTCAGGCTGAGTTAAATCATAAGCAAATATAGTTTCATTATACACTTTCTTGTCCTCATACTCACTGGACATGATCTTTCCATCATCTTTGTGTAACTGGTCTACAATCAAAGGTGTGATTTTGGTTGAGAGTGAGCCTCTGGTAAGTCCTTCTCTGGACTTTTGCTTCATCATCACAATTAGTCCAATTATCCTCAAGGTGCCTTTGATGTATTTGTTTTCCTAGTAATTTTTGCATCCTACCATATGGATCATATGACCTAGCTATTGAAAATGGCTGCAGGTGCATTAACTTTAATCCTCTAATGGCATCCTTGATACTTTGTCTGTTAGGGCATAAATACTAGCCAATGAAGATTGAAAACAACACAGGTGGAATCTTTCCCTTCTCCATGTGATCCTCTATTGAGGTCGATAGCTGTCTAACAAATTCCATTAGAATGACCCTATCAGTGGGGTATCTAGGCAACATGAGAGGTTGCCCCTCAAAGCCTTCTATTCTCATGTATGAAAATGTCAGGAGATGGATAAACCAAGCCTCATATTTGTAAATAATAGCTTGGGATTCCATACTTAATCTTTTTGTTCTATCTTCCTCCATGGTTCTGACCAGATGTATAGAAAAGGAGTCATTCAGTATTTTGTAATTTTGGAGGGATTCCCTCCTGCCCAGTTGTGGGTAGTGTTCCCATATGTTTACATCACTAGGATTGTTTCCAACCTTGCCCACTATTTGTAACCCATTAAATGTACCTCTAAAAGCATAGGCATATATGACATAAGAAGTCATATGGAACATGCACATTTTGCCACCCAGCCTTCTCATTCCTTCATCTAAACTGTCACTAATGATTTTAGCCCAAAGAGGCTTGTCATTCGAATATTCTACCATCTGGGTAATTCCGTACATCCAATTTTCAAAGTTTCGAGCATGTTGTCTCCTGGTCATTCTGCTAAGCATGACCATCATGTATTGATATTCTTTAGGAAAATCAAATTTAAACAAGTATTTTGGTAGCTTAGCAGATGCCTTATATGTACTTCTCTTAGACCTCCACTAGTATATGAGCCTCCTGGCCTCTTTCTCATTACCACAATATTCCTTTTCCAACCTGCTTAGGCTCAATCTGACCACATCAGATCCTATAGGCAAATTAAATGCAACAGTGATGCCTTTTATTAAGAAATTTGCATACACCCTGCCATGCTTCTCCACTCTTCTAGTTTCTAAATTATAGTTCCGTGCACATTCAACCACTAACTTAGTGGCTTCCATAGCATATGGAAATCCCCTGGCGTGCCACATCCCTATGGAGTATATTATTTGAAGTGTAGGATTTCCACTTCCATTATCTAATCTTCTTGTCCATGCATCCAAGTTTGCATTCCCCTGATGTGTATCATTTATCATTCCGTATCTGAATCCTACCGCTTCGGGTTGTTAGAACATGGGTTTCAAGAAATTTGTGTTGAACTTATTGCTTCTGATAGCCATTAAATCCTGCGATAAAGACATACATTTCTGTTGGCCTTGTTTCTAACTTGCCAAATTTTAAACTTTTGCATCAAATCCTTATGTTGAGTCACCCCTAGTCACAAATTCTCCTGAAGTGTCAAGTTGATTTCTAGTTTGAAGGAGGAATTGTTTACTTGTTTCAACTGAAATCCTAGAAGTGGTTCTGCTATGTGGCAAATCAGAAAAACATTAAATATCAAAATTTGAAAGGGGTGTAGATAAATCCTTTTATAGGGATGTTTATATGGCTATTTTGTCTAATGTGACAACTTTTCAGGTCATAGCGCCTTATGGTTTGAGAGATTTTAAACTTTCAATTTTTTGATGGGCAGTTGGCAGGAACAATTAAATCATGGTTTTTGTAAGGGCTAGAGTGGAATCATCTAGTAAGGAGTGCAGACACCTAAAATTGGACTGCTCTGCAAACCGATTTTTCGTACCTCGCACTAATCCATTCCCCCAATCTGCATATCCCTGGTGATCAATTAATTCACCTAATTAATCCATTTAATCTTACAACCCTATCCTATTAATTGAATGAATATTCCTAATATTTATTTAGTTGATTTATCCATTTCCTTAATCCCTGTTAATTAGATAAATCCTGCTTATCTGATTAACCTAGACTTAAGTTAATTAAGATGACACTTAATTAACCTTGTCTCCCACTATCATCCACTCACTGAATTTAAAATTCACTTGTCCCCCACTCTCATCCACTCACTGAATTTAAAATTCAGTTGTCTCCCACTATCCTCCACTCACTGAATTTTAAATTCAGATGTCTCCCACTATCCTCCACTCTTCCCAAAATGGGAATTTTTAATTCATCCTCTAGGAATAAAAGATTCACTTTTATTCCTAGCCCTTGATCTCATCAACTGAATCCTCACCCTCCATCCTCATCTCCAAAATTCTATAAATTGGACCCCTCTCTAGGCCATTTAGAGAGACCACTTCATGCATCAGAACTCTGTCAAAATCACTCCCCAATCTCCTCATCTTATCAAACCTCTACCAAAATTATCTCTCATCCTCATCTCCATCTCCATCTCAGTCCAAATCACTCATTTACATTGTGTTGTAGGCATTGAGCAATCCACATACATCTTGCATCATTTGGGAAGAATCTGAGGAGATCTCTTGGGTGCAATCTCCTTCCCGCATGGATTTGTGAGGTCTGCATGAAGGTATAATCGTGTAATGTTTGCATTAGATTAGTTTTTATCTTCATTTTGATTTCATTGATCACATTTGGCACGCCCGGTCTCGAATCCAATTGTCAATTTATGCAGGTTTTGTTGTCAAAATCTTCTTTTTCTCACAAATTTTATGAAGTTTTGGTGATTAAGTGTTACAGGTTTCATTTTGAGCAAAAATGAACATCATTTTGAGCAAAAATGAACATCATTTTTGTGCTTCGGACGCTATTTCTGTGAATTTTGACAGTAAACACGCCTAGTTTCCGAGAATTTTTTTTTGAAAAAATTTGAAAATTTTTTAGGGTACCGTCCATATCGTATGGAACCGTACCCCTGCTATGCTATTTGGAGCATTCTATCTTCACCCATTATTTGTTTGTAGGATAACATTTGTTTGTTTGCAGGTTTAAGGTGTTTTGTTTGCAAGTTTTTGTTGAAACCCCGACCACCACTTCAAACCACCAGTGACCGCCGCCATTCACCCTCTTGTCGCCGCCAGTGGTGGTGATTTGCACCGTCGCCACCCCTCTTAACACCCATCGCCACCCTTCTTAACACCTGTTGCCACCACCTAACCCCCATCACCACCGCCTAACCCCCGTCGACCACCAAATACATCTCCTGCCAAACTCTCGCCGCTCTCCCTTCATTCCCACCACCGCCACTTCCACTACACCCCGCTGCCTCCTCTGCTATCCCCCCGCCCACACACCCCTCTCCACTCTCTGCTCCCACAACTCCCTTCCCAGTTGCCACTTCACCTCCCCATCTGTGCTCCCCTTACCATCTCCCTGTGCCCCACCCCGCGGCCACCCGCAATACCATCACCGCCGGCCGCTCACACAAGACCCCCAACTCCCCTCCCTGCCGACCCACCTCCGACCTCCCCCAACTCCTGCCTTCTTGGCCGCGGCCACCATCTCCCTACTTCTCCCCTGAGACACCCCGCCACCATCCCCACACCTGTAGCTGAAACCTTAAAACACAACCCTAACCGCGGGTGCAAGGAGGGAAAGGGGCTTATAAGCCCCTTTCTTATATCTTTTTTTATTTTTTTGCCAGGTTCTAGCCCCTGGTCATATCAGCGACCATGGGCCTTTTCGCCTCTAACTGCCAAACTAAAACCTAAACCACCTATGCTTAACTGTATACATGTGACCATTTCGTTAAACTGCCAATGGTTAACATCAAACTACCAGTTAACCTCTTGTGCCTTCTACATGCCATAAGAGGGCTGTTTTTTTCTTTTTCTCACAACTTTTGCAAACGGAGACAAAATTTTACAAACGAATAGTCATCGGAAAGAGGACTCCAAGCACTTTGTAGTTGTGAGGTCTTTATCAGGTGACTACTTTTTTCCAATCTTTTTTTGCAGTCAAATTCAAAAATGCTTGAAAACTTAAAATGCTCATATCTTTTGCATTTTTGATTGGATTTTCACAAAAAAAAATTTCAAATCGCATAGAATTTCCTGAATTTTCTGTTCATGCAATTCATTTTGCTGTATCAATTTTTTTTCCATCAAATTTTATTAGATTATCAATTGTGACATTACAATCTTCTTGGAAGTCTACTTGCTCTGTTTTCAATTTTGTGACTTGCAGATGATCATTCGGGGCTGGAACAACATCAGGTGCAGGTCATCAACAGCACTTGGAAGTTACTAAAATCTTTTTTGCAGGGATTTCTTAGCTTAAAGAACATTTATCTTTGGTGCACCTAAAATGAATCTTTCTTCCAAACAATCTACAATCAAACATTTCATTTTGGTGCACCTAAAAAGAATCCTTGTGTGCCTTACTGTAAAGAAAATTTGATTTTGGTGCAACTAAAATTAATAATTGCTTGCAACAAACAACTTTAGGCACATTTTCAATTTGGGCTTAAAACGAACATTAGCCTGTGTTTGTCGTATCTAGTGCACTTGCATGTTTGTGTTATCCCATAAGGTAGAATCAAAGTATCCTCTCCCCTTGCCTTCAAAAGGATCTTGGGTGAAGAGAAATGGTTCTATTCTATTTTTCTTTTTAGGACGTGGGCCTGCCCTTGAGACACATCCATTCAGAGAACTCATTAGCGACCCCAAGTGGTACTTTCATCCGGTCCGCTATATGTAAATTGAGGATAAGGCGAAAGCCAAGTCTAATCGGTATGAGCGCTTACCATTCAGTGCTAGCTTGAAAGGAAGTAGTACCCTCGAGGTATATTAAACTCCTAGTAGAGCTAGTCAAAACCTTAAGTGGTTTATCGGATGCTTGTAAGGTGCCGATCCCCCAGATGTTCCCCCACTACGAACCTTTGTTTTAGTGGCCCAAATCCCTCATGTTGTACATGCTTGATTATCACATCTTTCATAAATCAAACCTTTGGTCATTGTGTTTTCTTTCTTGATTGTTTGTCTACTTTCCAAGCAAAATCAACTTCATCCAAACAATCCACATCATCATCGAATCATAAACAAGCATTTGCCAAAATGGACTTAAGATTTAACCACTTGTGTGACATCATGTTAAACTTAGAGGACCTCCGAAAGCTCCTTCATATGCTTAACCACATGCATGCAAGCCAATCCCCTTTAGAGCAGTGAACCTTTCAAAGCAATCAAGAATTGATTCGAATAGGTCACACAAGACAATCCTCACACATACAATACCTCTTGGTAGAAATCCAACACCTCGTGGCCACTTGCAAAGTCCAACAACCATCATATCTAGCACCTATCCCATCATATCCATCTACAAATCAAACCAATTTTGCATCAACTTATCCCACTTCATATCAACCAAATTCATCCACATGTCATATCAACCCTTTATCAACTTATCACAACCCTTATCTATATCAATCCATATCACAACAACCATTATCCTATGCAACCCCTCCATCATCATCACATCAACACATTTACTAACATCACCAACAAATCATATCACACCAAGAAGTCCAACCACCATCCCAACCTCAACAAATTCCACAACAACCTTACATGTCATCATCTTCAACTTCATACCAACCTAATCCATCCACCTATCATGTCAATGACACATCCACAAATCAACCTTCACCCCAACATTATCCAATTTCTCATTCTCACATTCCAACATACCACCAAGCCCATCCACGAGGCTACCAAGACTATCAATGGCTTCCCCCACAAGTACTAGTGAGCCTAAATCCACCTTTGCAACACTACGCACCTGCAAGTCCAAGTGGTCCCTTGTACATAAATCAAATGAGTCCAAGTTATCCTAGGCAAGATCTAATAACCTTTGACAAGGGAGATACCAATCTCGAGTGCCCTCCACCATCTAATCCCACACCTATCCTTGAACCCACCCAAGAACCATCACTACCTAATCCTATCACCCACCTATCCAATCCCAATCCCATTTCTACACCATCCACCATCATTATCCATCCAATATATTGTTCTTCCACCCATACACTCATGAAGGATGTCATCCATTGGCTATTAGCAAGGAATCAAACACCCTCATGCAATCCAACATCCACCACACCTCTTGAACAACCCCCTATCATAAGTCAAGAACCACCAAGTAGCCATGTTCAAGAACACATAAGTCAAACACCTATCACTTCCATCCAAACACCTATCACATCTATCCAAGCACCCACCACATCTATCCAAGTCACTTCCACTTCTATCCAAACACATGAGCCATGTCAAGAATCCAATCTAAAGCATGTTGAAACATCAACCTCTTTTCCTAATCAAGATCTACCCATCCCATCTAATCCCATCCCCAATCCCCTCCCATCTATTGGTCAACTTATTGATCCCACACCTTCTTCTACCACCCCTTTACCATCCCCCATGAATCCTTTACCTCCATCTACCAATCCCATCCCAAATCCATCCCCTTATCCACTTGGAAAAAGCACCTTCATCCGCGGTAAACCCCTTATAGGATGTGAACAACTTCCATCCACCCCCTATCTATCTCCAACAAATAATGGACTCGCGTCTTGTTTCCGAAGCAACAAACATCCCATTGCCTGTCGCATGCTCCAACTTATGAACTCTCAAGGCAAAGGCTTAGGCCTTCATGAATAAGGCATCTTGGAGCCCATCCACACCACATTCCATCCATCCTCACATGGCCTTGGCTATGCATCCCAAGAACAACAATCTACACAAGTTGATACCATCCATCCACCTTCCAAAATCCATTCATCCAATCCCAAACATGGTGCATCTCATCGTACTTCCAAAACATATGTCGCCATCCCTCCTCCATCATCCTACCATTTGCAAAAGCATGTGACCATCAATCTTCCCCCATCAAATTTACCTCCACTACTTCCCACTCCAAATATCCCTATCAAATCCACTTTACCTCCTATCCTACCAACTCCCACCATCCCTATCCACAAATCCTCTTATCCTCCCATCCTCCCAACTCCTAATATCCCCACCCTCAAATCTCCTTATCCATTTATCCAAACATCCACTTTTAACCCCTCCACCCATAAACCCCCTAAATTCTCCAATCAAGACCAACAAAAGCACACATCTTTCAAATATGAAGCTTCCCCCAAATTCATGGGATTCAAAAATTTGAATGCCTCAACTCATAAAGCACAAAAGCCTAAGGATATTATCCCTTTCAATCAAAATGCAAAATCAAAAAGGCTATCCAATCCCACACCATCACAAGAAAAAGCAAAAACAAAACTAGTGTGGGTCCCTAAGCAAAGATCAATCAAAACAAATGAGGCACCTACATCCCAATCCACTCCAAACTCACCAACATCTTGCTCCACATCTAAAAATCCCATAAATCCTAAGTCTATTTGGGTCCCTAAAACCCCAAATCGACCATCCAACAATCCCCCATCCCGATCCCCATTACTCCCAACTCCACATCCAAATTACAAGCTTCCAAATACATCACGGTGTGTGCCACCATTGGTCTTGGTTCCCCTCCACCACTTGCAATTCCCACATACCTCCATCTCTCCATCTTTCATTCATTATCCTACATATCTTCCCCATCACATTCCTATGGTCCATGCTTTTGCATAATCCACATCATAATCCGCATTGTCCACATCACAATCCACATAATCCACACCATAATCCATTATCCATAATCCATTCCATTGTCGCCTATCTACCAACATCCATGCAATCAACATCCATAATGCTATCCAACATGGGACCATCTTCTCCTCGCTATGGAAACAGACGCTAGAGTCCCCCTTCCATCAACAAAATAAAAAAAAGCAAAAAAATAAAAAAATCAAGAAAATAGTAAAGAGAAAAAATCCGTCCAATGGTGAAAACCACTCATTGTGGTGCCTTGGGCAAGTACCATGATGAAAACCCCTTGTGGGTGTCATGAGTAATCCCTTCTCCATCCATTTTGTATCCCTACACTTGGGGGCAAAACCATATCCCTCATCCACATCCATAACACCCTTTTGCATATCATATCCACGTATCCTTATCCTATCATATTCCCATCCACTACCCCATATTTATCCTATCATTTCCCATCCAGCCTATCCATTATCTCTTGTTTTTACCATCTCCCACCTTAGATCTTGATAAAGACAAGGGGCAACATCTCAACAACATGCTTTGGAAACCTCTTGGCATACTCCCTTTTAAAGTATATCCTTCATCCATCTAATGCAAAGTCCACCCATTCAAACATGAGCCCATCATGCAAAATTCTTTAGGCATTGGGGCATATGATTCCTTGCAACCTAGGCCTTGGAGAAAATCCTCATCCCTATCACTTGTCCATTCATCTATCATGAATCAACTATCCAATCCCCCTATCCATCCCCATCACTTTCACCTCTAGACTTGGTGTTCCCTTGTCATTGGTATTTAGTACAAAGGCTATCCACACGAAATCCAAGGCAACCATCATAATAAATCATGCCCTAACATAAAAAATCAAAAAATCCAAAAACATCACAAAATCAAAAAATACAAAAACATCACAAAACATCAAAAAATCCCAAAACAATAGAAAACACACAAAATTCCAAAAATAATCTATACACAAATAAAACTTGCTCCATCACATTCCCATCATCATCACATTTATCATCATCCCATATCATCATCACATCTATCATCAATAAGCCTACACTAGATCCAAGCATTGCATCACCTATCAAAGCATTGTCCCTTAATCAACAATCATCAACTATCAAATCAGCATCAACCATAACTTGTCACCATCATATCTTGAGCCAATCCGACATCAACTAATCATGATCCAATCATCAATTGATTCCTGCCTTAGGATATATCTTTCCTACAATAGGCAGAATCTATCAAATCATTATCCATTTTGGCAAAAGATACAATGGTTACTTGTTTGGTTCATTGGTCTTTTTGTTTTTGATTTTTATCTTTTGTTCTATTCGAAGATCACATCAAAGCTACCTTGATCTTATTATATCATGGTATGTGGCGAAAACATCTAGAATGGGGCATAGTCTTGCTTTTCTATGTTGTGCTTGTGGGTTGATCTCATTACTCCAAGCTAGTATTCATATCTTGATCAATCATAGGGTCAGTTCTAGCATATTGATCTCCTTATGCATCTAAGGTTAATCATACCTTTTTGTGTACTAAGGGCTTATGCTATGAGTCCCCTTCCCTCGTCTAGACAAGGTTGTACTATCTTGGGCATGCATGAGATCATCCCTTTGTCTATGTGTCTAGTCCATGCAAATGTTGGATAAACATCATCACCTTGGTCTTCTATACCTTGGTGAACATATCTACTTTGCTATATCAAACCTAGGATTGCTCAAATTCAGTTTTAGCACAATGATCAGCCACCAATCATCTCCCAACATTATCATCCTTTCCTCCCACCACTTATCCTCTGACCCGTTCAACCAATATGTTCCATCCCTTTCGAGAGCACAACCGTGTTCTTGCAACCCGCCTATCCTCTCGAGGGGGCATCACCCTTACCAATTATCCCCAAACCTTATCCTTCCAAACCAAAATCTTTTTTCTATCCAATCCATCTCTATGTTTTAACTTTTTTGAAATGATGTTACTTAGTCGCAACACCATCTCAAAGAGGAGCAAATGGAGACACCTAAAATTGGACTACTCTGCAAACTGATTTCCTGTACCTCGCACTAATCCATTCCCCCAATCTGCATATCCCTGGTGATCAATTAATTCACCTAATTAATCCATTTAATCTTACAACCCTATCCTATTAATTGAATGAATATTCCTAATATTTATTTAGTTGATTTATCCATTTCCCTAATCCCTGTTAATTAGATAAATCTTGCTTATCTGATTAACCTAGACTTAAGTTAATTAAGATGACACTTAATTAACCTTGTCTCCCACTATCATCCACTCACTGAATTTAAAATTCACTTGTCCCCCACTCTCGTCCACTCACTAAATTTAAAATTCAGTTGTCTCCCACTATCCTCCACTCACTGAATTTTAAATTCAGATGTCTCCCACTATCCTCCACTCTTCCAAAATGGGAATTTTTAATTCATCCTCTAGGAATAAAAGATTCACTTTTATTCCTAGCCCTTGATCTCATCAACTGAATCCTCACCCTCCATCCTCATCTCCAAAATTCTATAAATTGGACCCCTCTCTAAGCCATTTAGAGAGACCATCATGCATCAGAACTCTGTCAAAATCACTCCCCAATCTCCTCATCTTATCAAACCTTTGCCAAAATTATCTCTCATCCTCATCTCCATCTCCATCTCAGTCCAAATCACTCATTTACATTGTGTTGTAGGCATTGAGCAATCCACATACATCTTGCATCATTTGGGAAGAATCTGAGGAGATCTCTTGGGTGCAATCTCCTTCCCACATGGATTTGTGAGGTCTGCATGAAGGTATAATCGTGTTATGTTTGCATTAGATTAGTTTTTATCTTCATTCTGATTTCACTGATCACAAGGAGATTTATGGTGTTATTATGAACAATGTGGTAAAATTTCATAACAATCTAACATTCTAGTTGAGAGTTATGCATGATTCATCATTTCTCGCACCTGCACAGTTAACTGGGTCAATGCATTTTCATTGGAGTTCATAGAAGAAGGAAAAATGTTTCACTTTTTTTGTGTAAAGTTATTTTTATATTTTCCAGGTTAGATGGAAGATCAACTCTATATGCATAAATTCAAGTTCACAAGTTGAAAATTCACCTAAGTCAAAAAGGTATCACTTGTGAATTTGGCTAAGTACCCATTGACTTTTACTTTTACCTAAGTCTGCGTCAACAATCACTTTTGGCTAAGTGGATGTCCACTTGTACTTTTGGCTAAGTTTGCATCAACTTGCACTTTTCTCTAAGTTGGGGTGCACTTTTACTTTTGGCTAAGTGAACACCTACTTTCACTTTTGGCAAAGTAGGGGTCTACTTTCAACTTTTGTGAACTTGATGCAACTTGAGGTATAGAAGAGTCATAACTTCCGAATTGGTAGTTATTTCATGAAAGATTACCTAAAGTACAATTAACAAGTTGTAACTAAGTTGTGAAAATTATCTTCAAATGTTGATGAGCACTCATTGATTGCATAGTATCGAAGTGGTTATCTTAACTACCAAAGAAATAAAAACACAGAAGACTGACTTTCATCATCGGGCAATATGAGTACTTTTCAAAGTGTCTTCCACCAGGGATAAGGTTTGAAAAACCTCTCAAAATTCTAATAAAGAATTAATGAGAAAGTAGTTATTATAACTATTAGTAAAGAGATTTTTCATCTCTACACGTAACAAATTTATTGAAAATGTTTTAGAGAGATTTAAAGCAAATTCACTTCACATAGTGCGACCATATGGCCAATATTGGAAATTCATGCGCAAAGTCTTTGCCTTGGAGCATCATTCTCTAGAGAAATTGAAATCATTTGTATCCATGAGAGCCCAAGAATCTTTTACCATGAAACAATCCATACTACATAAAGCCATCAACCTGATTGCTATAGTGTATCCAGGGAAGTGAGTTTTCTTGCTAATAATACCATTTGCAGAATGTCATTTGGGAAAATATGCAATGAAGATAAGATGTTGGAAGAGTATTTGAGGAAGTTTTGGATGCTGTTCTTGCTCTATCTGTTAGTTTCAAATACAACTATTACATTCCTCTCTTCAGTTGGCTTGATCTGCATGGCGATAGGCAAAGATAAGTTCAAACTTATTGAGATTTTACATCCATTGGTGGAAGGTCTCGTGAAAATTCCCAAAGGAAGTGCTTTCTCTTTTAAACACATCTTTGTGTTTAGGTTTAGTGGTCATCCATTTATGGAGTTTCATGATGTTCCCAATTGGTTATACGGTGTATTCGGTCTGTGGGAGCATAGAGTAGGAACGTGAAGTTTTTTTTGACAAGGCATCTCAAAGAAATGTGGTCTCACGGCTTGCTATGGTTGCCTCGCAGGATATATACATGAAAGGCACAAAATATATTTATTGAAAATGTGTTAAAAACTTTCAAATGAATGCAATTGGCTAGTGATATGGCCATCCCTCAAAGCATAATGAAATAGATATTCTTGTTAGATATTGTAGTTCTAAATGCTCTAGCAGACATGCAAGATTTGATAGAATGCCATAACAAAGATGATGTAGTCTCAGTGAAGGCAATGCGTAGGTGTGCCACCATTCCACAACCTTCACTAGCATTTGCACGCAGCCTATAAGGGAAATTTAGATGAGAGTACAGACATCCATCCAAGCATAATGGAAAGTGGATTTTTTTTAGATACTATAGTTCAAAGTGCCCTGGTAGACATTGATGTAAAATGTGAAAACATACACAAAGCACTTGAACTGTTTGACACAATACCTTAAAGAAATATGTTATCATGCCATGCAATGGTTAGAAGATTTCACAAAATGGGTTTATTGAAAAAGGCTTTAGAAAATTTCAAGTAAATGCAACTATTGGGTGTAAAGCTAGACTCCAAGCCTTTGATAGTACCCTCCTAGACCTTGCCAAACCATGGGCTCCTGAAGGGTTTCTATCTGATATTATAGTTGGAAAGGTTTTGGCAGAAATATATGCAAGATAGGGAATGTAATGAGTACGAGGTATGCTCAATATGGTTTTGTTGAAAAGTCCATAGAAACTTATAAACAAATGCATTTGTTAGATGTAAAGTTAAAGTTCTATAACCCTTGCTAAAGCATGTGAACTGTTTGATAAAATCCCTCAGAGAAATGTGGTCTCGTGGAATGCAATGAAACCTGCAAGCACATACAACTGGCTGGTGTAATGCCAGATTCCAAGACCTTCACCAACATCCTCTCACCCAATACCTAGCATGTGGCAAAATGTGTGCTTTTCAATAGGGTACAGCCACCCATCAAAGCATATTGGAAAGAAGAATTTTATCTGATATTATAGTTGGAAATGCTTTGATAGACATGCATGCATGAAAGAGGTGCATAAGCCATTTTCTACACTGCCAAGGAAAGAAAATGTAGTCTTAATAAATGCAATGAGTGAAGGATACACAAAAATAGATTTGTTGAAAAGACTTTAGAATCTTTAAAGCAAATACAATTGGCAATTATATTCAAGAAGAAAATCCAATTTTTGTTAGTGAAGATGTCTAGGATATTGATTCCCCATCAAAAAGATTTCTTTCCATCCCCACGGTAGCTAAATCTATTAGACAAAGGAAACTTGTTATTACACTAAATAGTAAGTTTGAGAGAAATAAAGAGGTCCCTCGTGGAGTTTCATGAATCTATTTTGTAGTCTAAAGAGTCTCTGAATAACATAGAGAATAGGGAAAAGGTATTGTGCACTCCTATGAAGACTACATGGTATTGAAAGATGATGCCTTGAAATATGTAATAAAACAGGAGAGTGTTTGGAACAATTTTATCATATTTCTCATCTTACTCAAACCTTAGAGGCAAAGGTTGTGAATTCAAGAACAATAGAAAAACCATCTAATCAAGACATAATTCATCAAGTTCCTAAAGACATGACAATTCCCCTCAGGATTTCAACATGCTATGGTGAAAACTATAAACATGGAAGCAAAAGTTCCTCACTACCATTATGTGGAAGATATTTAACCTTGATTCCATTGTGTAGATGAAAAAGGCTTTTCAAGGTACAATAGATGACCAAGACATGAAGCATACATATGGGCCATTTTTGGAATTTCCATAATAGCAATTGCCAAAATCGAAAATCTCCCTCAGTTTTAAAATGAAGGGTCAGTTTATCCTACTTCAGTAATGAATGTTATATTTGATGGTATAGAATTTTATCTATGGAGAAAGAAGTCTTTGGCTAGGTTTATGTACATGGTTGCTTATAGAGTATTCTTGGGTGATCAAATGATGTTGTAAGACATTTGATAGATGGAGCATTTTTGGACTAAGGAGTTTGCATCTATATTCTGATTAAAACAAGTTTCAATGCAACACTTGGAACTTTATATCTTTGTAATGGAAAGATTGAATTTAGTGATCAAAATTAGCAAAGCAGTGGAGTTTCAGTCAATAATTGGTTTGAACATCTTTGAAAGCCAGATTGTTGTTGATCTCAGTTTGAACAAGTGACTCATAGATTGGAAGAAGACACGATGATTGCCTCGACAAAACACTGACTTGACTTTTCTTTCAAATTATAGGTTTTTAATTGCCTTTTTATAAAAGTGACTTATGTCACTCCTTGTAATGTAAAGTTAGAAAATGAACCTTATTTCTGGAAAAGTGATGTAAAACATAACCAAAAATAAGGTTTATTATTCTATTGTATTTCAAAAAGCTAGTTACAAAGTAGTTATCAGGTAGTTATTGAGAGAAGCCTATAAATACAAGGCTATTTCAAATGTAAGGGGGGGCTCTTTAGAGAGAACTTTTATAGGGGGAACTTATGAAGAAACTTCTTGGAATATTTTTGGTCTTACACATTGTATAGTTTACTTTTGGAATTGTATAATTTTAAAAAGATAATGAAGAATGCATTTCAGTTTGTATGTTCTTGATGCATTTTTGAGTTATGATTACTAGTTTCTAGTATGTCAAATTGGTGGTCTCTCTATGTATTTGTGTAAATCAAAGTTATCGATTGAAGCATGCAATTGGGGTTATGAAGCACAATCATGTCTCGGTATCCTGATTTGAATGTGTTAAAGGAAATGATCTCTTCATATGTTGAGATTTGCCATATTTCTTCATCATTGTTGCACATACATCATGAAATTCATCATGGAGTTTAGGAAATTGGTTTCTATCTTTGTGGTGAAACCCCCTTGTACTTTTCAATAAGATTGTGAAACTCCTATTGGTTTTCGTACTTCTACCACGAGGGTTTCTACATACCCAATTCTCCTGTTATTTTGCTTTTCTTCCTTTTTGTACTTTTAGGATAAAAGTACACAAAAACCACAAAAAACACATCATATGAGGGAGCTTCCCCTCTCAAATGTAGAGGAAAGATGATAATTCAATAACAGCTTCTCCAACTATTGGGACAATTTAGTCACTGCTCTAAGGGCAACGAGTCATTTTCAAAGGTTATATTGCGGTGTCAAATCTATTTACCAACAGATTTTTGGTGACTCTACTGGGGATATGAGCTGAAGTGTTGGTGCCATTTACTTATCAAAAATATACAAGTAGCTCCCTAGAAAAGAAGTTAGCGACTCTATTTGAAAGAAGAATCCTGAAAGGTGGTTTGGTATCAAAGAACCCAGATATCTAACTTGTAGTGTCCTAAATCAGACAGTGACAGTGATGATGAAGATTATCCTTTTTCTGCATCCTCTGCTCAACAAAATCAAGTTCTTGATGACCCTAAGTAAGTGGAGTTTTTGAAGAGTTTCTATGGTGGCGTGCAACTTGCTACTAATTGAGTTCATACTTCTTTGTTTCAAACATTGTAGAAGATTGAAGAAAAAGATGGGAAGGAGACTCATTTTCTTGCTCATGATAAAAACTCCCTATCAGAAGAGATTCATGCACCAGAAGATAAAATAAGTTATGCTATGATATATCATTTGCATGATGAGGATAGCAATGAAGAGGCAAAATTTTTTCCTACAAATGAACCTGTATTGAAGGAAGTGTCTGAAAGAGACTCATCAGAACATGCATGTCTACTTAAGAAAGATGAAATAGAAGAAGTGATAGAGATGGAAGAAGAAGATTGTATGGAAGCATGCAATGATGAAGAAGAAATCTATCCAGACGATGACATGTTCTTAGTTTCTTTGAAGAATGTCACTCCTCTTGTGACAACTTTCTCTGGTTCCACAACTACAACCTTTGAGAAAGATTTCTCTAACATGATTAATGTTTAAGGGAGTGTAGAAGAAATTTTGGACCAAAGTGTAAACAAAGAAGATGAAGATGAGTTACAAAATGCTTTCCTGACATGCATGCAACCTATGAAGGAGGAATTTGTATTTACAGAAGATGATTCAATGATAAAGGAAGACATTATTCATAAGAAAGATCAGCCACAAAGTATTAAGTTTTCTCTTCTTATTGGTTCACATGAAGATTATCTGGTTCATGGTTCAATTTTCTTTGATTCAAACTATAAAAAAGATCTTCAGATAGAGAAGGTTGGTATGTTCAACATGATACCAGAAGATATGATCAACACTACATGGGTCAATACCAATATGATTCAAAAGGACTCAGAACTTTATGATGAGAAATGGTTGTTTGGTGTACAATTGAAGGAGTCCACATATTTCTCATATTTTATTTTTCTCATCATTCTGAAAAGGCTACTGAGTTCACAGGTGCCTGATCTGTGTGCATCTTTTTTTCATACAGGTGCCTATTTTTCTCAACTTGTTAATGGGCTTCACATAATCATCTTGAAGCAGCTTGAGGTAGGAGTCACCTACCATGTACATAAGTTAATTAGGAGTTTTTGTTGTGTCTATCTTGTTTCAGTTTCTTTTTTCTTTTGTTGTTTTCCTTGTCTCTGTTGTTTCTCTTGTCCTTTAGTCTCTCTTGAGTCTCTTAGTTCTCCTAGTACATTATGTTATCTCCTCACTCTATTTTCCCAATGGATAATGCACTATTCATTTCCGAAGATTCTAGGTTCATCCTGCGTCCACAAGGTCCTTGTCCCCAATTAGAGCCAGTTGTTGGCCTCGTTTCTAACTTGCCAAATTTTAAAATTTTGCATCAAATCCTTATGTTGAGTCACCCCTAGTCACAAATTCTCCTGAAGTGTCAAGTTGATTTCTAGTTTGAAGGAGGAATTATTTGCTTGTTTCAGTTGAAATCTTGGAAGCGGTTCTGCTATGCGGCAAATCAGAAAAACAATTAAATATCAAAATATGAAAGGAGTGGAGATAAATCCTTTTATAAGGATTTTTATATGGCTATTTTCCTAATGTGGCAACTTTTTAGGTCATAGCGCCTTATGGTTTGAGAGATTTTAAACTTTTAATTTTTCGGCGGGCAGTTGGCGGGAATAATTAAATCATGGTTTCTGTAAGGGCTAGAGTAGAATCATCTGGCAGGGATATTTATGGTGTTATTATGAACAATGTGGAAAAATTTCATAATAATTTGATGTTCTAGTTGAAAGTTATGCATGATTCACCATTTCTCGCCCCTGTACAATTAACTGGGTCAACACATTCTCATTGGAGTTCATAGAAGAAGGAAAAATGTTTCACTTGTTTGTGTAAAGTTATTTTTATATTTTCCAGGTTAGATTGAAGATTAATTGTGTATGCATAAATTCAAGTTCACAAGTTGAAAATTCACCTAAGTCAAAAAGGCATCACTTGTGAATTTGGCTAAGTATGCGTTGACTTTTACTTTTGCCTGAGTTTGCGTCAACTTTCACTTTTGGCTAAGTTGATGTCCACTTGCACTTTTGGCTAAGTTCACATCAAATTGCACTTTTCGCTAAGTTGGGGTGCACTTTTACTTTTGGCTAAGTGAACACCTACTTTCACTTTTGGCAAAGTAGGGGTCCAGTTTCATTTTTTGCTATTTTGATGCAATTTAAGGTTTAGAAGAGTCATAACATCTGAATTGGTAGTTATTTCATGAAAGATTAACGAAAGTACAAGAAACAAGTTGTAACTAAGTTGTGAAAATTATCTTCAAATGCCAATGAGAACTCATTGATTGCATAGTATTGAAGTAGTTATCTTAACTACCAAAGAAATAAAAACACAGAAGACTTACTTTCATCATTGGGCAATATGAGTACTTTTCAAAGTGTCTTCCACTAGGGATAAGGTTTGAAAAACCTCTCAAAATTTTGATAAATAATTAATGAGAAAGTAGTTATTATAACTACCAATAAAGAGATTTTTCATCTCTACACATAACAAATTTATTGAAACTATTTTAGAGAGATTTAAAGCAGATGCAGGAGCATCCAGTGGTGTAAGGGAAATCTTGCATCACCCAAAAAGAAGATAATTCAAAATCATTGTAGTTTTTTTCATTTATTTCCATAATTAGTGTTTCTGGTTCCATAATATCCAGAATAATGATGTAGGACTTTCAGTTTTTCCAAAATTGCTAAAAATAGTAACTTGTCTGTTTTGGAAAGTCTACCGCTATTTTTGGAAAGTTTGTAGTTGGGCACAGATTGAAGTGAAAACTTGCAGAAAGTTACATAATGGAAATATAAGACCTTTGGCGAAGGAATCAGGTAAAGATCATTTGTGAGCTAAAAGATATTAAAGTTTTTATTTTCTGAAAAGCTCCTAAAAATTTCTGAAATGAGATATGAGGCACTAAAACTTCCCTTAACATCCCATAACATTGACAAAAATCTATTTACAACTTTTTGAGCGATAGTTCACATCGTGAGCTTTCTGACGCCTAAAATGGTTCGTCAATCGGACACCCGGATCAAAAGTTATGCTTCCTGGAAGTTGACCTACTTTTGGAGGGAGTTGTAAATTTTGAAATTTAGTTGGAGGCCGCCAAAAAGTGTTATTTATGGCTATTTTGGGAACCCTGGGTAGTGGTATAGTAAAGGGGGCAAGTGTAGAGTCAAGAATAGGTGGGAAAATAGAAACCCTAGCGGATTTGGGGTTACAGAAGGCTGAAGATTCTAGGGTCTTGAGGTTGGGAAAGCTGTAATGTGTTCCAGCCAGTAGGGGATTCATCCTCTGATTGTAATTGGGATTCTGTAATGTAATGAGTTACCCAGATCAATAAAAGAAAGTTCTATTTTCTATGTTCCATTTCTATTGTTGTGTGTTTTGTGATTTACCCCCTTCATCAAGTGGTATTAGAGCAAGGGTTCTTGAGTGTGTAGACAGATCGCCGACCGTGAGGCAGTTTGCACCAGGACCTAAGGTTGTGGGTTTGCTGCGGAGATCAAGATGCCTCCACAAAGAAATCATGTTGGGAGGAATGCTTTGATGGAAGAAGGTTTTACAGCCCTACAAAGGCAAATTGATGCATTGCAAGAGGAGCTGCGAAGAGGGTTTGATCTGAGAACAAGAGAAGAAAGCGAAGATGAAGCTGAAGAAGAGCTATCTGAGGAGGAGCAAGAAGCTGCAGGAGATCCTACAAAAGTTAGGTTGTTGAGGGCCATTTTGAAGATCAGAAAGAGGCCCAAAATTGAAGTTTCTACATATTCTGGGGATTTGAATCTAGAACAGCTTATTGATTGGATCAATGACATGGAGGAGTATTTCGAGTATGAAGATGTGGAGGACCCAGATCGGGTCAAGTTTGCAAAAACAAAGTTGAAGGGCCATGCCAATATTTGGTGGAAGGAGGTCCAACTAGAGAGGAATAGAAGAGGAAAAGGAAAGATCACCAGATGGGATCAGATGGTGGAGAAACTAAAGAAGCAGTTCATTCCTGTGGACTATGAGATGGAGTTACTGAAGAAGTTGCAAGGACTGAAGCAAGGTAACAAGTTTGTTAAGGAGTATACAGAAGAGTTTTATAAGATTACTACCAGGACAGGCCATGCAGAGCCCAACAAGGAGAAGGTAGCCCATTACATTAATAGGTTGAGGCTGAGTATTCAGGAGGAGCTGAGCCTGGTCAGAATGACCACCATAGAAGATGCATACCAGTTTTCCTTGAAGGTGGAAGAGAAGCTGAATAAAAGATTTGACAGCAAGCAAAGGGGAAGAGGTTAAAGTGGAAGGACATGTGGAAGACCCTATGGGGGCTGAAATGAAGATGCAAAGAAAAGTGAAGAAGCTGGCACCAGTTGAAATCAGAGAGGAGATAATACCTACTGCCCTCGTAACCAGAACAATGGGGAGCAAAGAGGAAGAGGAAGAGGCAGACCTGGGCAAGGACCTGGAAGAGGAGGTTTCAGAGGAACCTATTTCCAATGTGGAGAAGAAAGGCATCGAGAATATGAGTGTCCGCAACATCAAGGAAGGATGAATAGAAGACCTGAAGGTAATGCACAAGTTGCACATGCAGATGAAGATGCACAGTCTGAGTGTTTTGAAGATGCTGAAAGGGGAGAAACCCTAATTGTTAGAAGAACCTTGTTGAATGAGGAGAAAGAACCAAATCAGAGGAAGAGTTTATTCCACACAAGGTGCAAATGTGAAGGTAAGTGTTGTGATATTATTATTGATAGTGGAAGCACTGATAATCTTGTTTCAGAGGAGATGGTTGACAAGTTGAAGTTGACAAGAAAGCATCTGCATCCATATCGAATTGCATGGTTGCAGAAAGACCATAGAGCTTTGGTCAATGAGCAGTGTTTAGTGAAGTTCAAGATTGGGGACTACCATGATGAGGTGTTGTGTGATATCATACTGATGGATGCATGTCATATGTTGTTGGGGAGGCTGTGGCAGTATCATAGAAGCACTGTCCATGATGGCCATACAAACACATATTCCCTCACAAAAGATGGAGTTTGTCATAAATTGAAGCCCTTGAAGTAGGTGGAAGAAAAGGTATGTAGTACTACCAGAATTTGCTTGGTAGATGGTAGGAAATTTTTGGAGGGTATGAAGCATGAGCGTCATTGCTTTGCATTGATTCCTAAGATTAGTTAAGAGAACTGTGAAGATGTACCAGTAGAAGTTTTAGATATGTTGGAAGAGTTCTAGGACATTATCTCTAATAATGTACCAGAAGGTTTACCACCAACAAAGAAGATAAGTCATCAAATGGATTTGATACCAGGAGCCAGTTTGCCAAACAAGGTAGCCCACAGAATGACCCCTGCAGAGAATGAAGAGCTGAACATACAAGTTCAGGAGTTGTTGAGGAAGGGACTGATAAGGGAGATCCTAAGTCCATGTGCAGTACCTGCAATACTAGCACCAAAGAAGGATGGAGAATGGAGGATGTGTACAGACTCTTGAGCCATCAATAAGATAATGATCAAGTATAGATTTCCATTGCCACGAATGGATGACATCATGGATTGTTTGAGTGGAGCCAAGTACTTCACGAAAATTGACCTGAAAAGTGGGTATCACCAGATCCGTATCAGAGAAGGAGATGAGTGGAAGACAACCTTCAAGACAAAGGAAGGTTTGTATGAGTGGTTAGTCATGCCATTTGGGCTAACCAATGCACCAAGCACATTCATGCGGCTCATGAACGAGGTATTGAAAGAATTTTTGGGAAGTTTTGTTATTGTTTATTTGGATGATATTTTGATTTTCAGTAAGACTTGGGATGAGCATCTGATGCATATTAGAAGAGTTCTAGAGAAGCTAAGGGAGGAGAAGTTGCTGATTAATTTGAAGAAATGTAGTTTTGCGAAGAAGGAGTTGGTATACCTGGGATTTGTAGTCTCAGAGGAAGGTCTTAAGATGGACCCAGAAAAAGTAAGGGCTATCATTGAATGGCCTACGCCAAGGAGTACAATGGAGGTAAGATCCTTTCATGGTTTGGCAAGTTTTTACATAAATTTTATCAAAAATTTTAGTAGCATTTGTGCACCCCTAACTGAGACAATGAGAGGGGATAGAAAAGAGTTTAGATGGACTAAAGGAGCAGACAAGAGCTTTGATACATTGAAGTAGAAAGTTGTAGAATAACTTGTTTTGGCACTTCCATATTTCAATAAGGTATTTCAGGTAGATTGTGATGCTAGCGGTAGTGGTATATGAGCTGTTTTGAGCCAAGAAGGTAAGCCCATTGCCTATTTTAGTGAGAATCTTAATGATGCCAAGAAAAAGTATTCTATTTATGATTAAGAGTTTTATGCAATAGTTTAGGCTTTGAAGAAAAAGGAGTTTGTTTTATATACTAATCATCAGGCTTTGTAGTATCTTAATAGTCAAGGAAAGTTGAACCAAAGGCACTTAAAATGGGTTGAGTTTTTGCAGAGCTATACTTTTGTTTTGAAGCACAGGAGTGGGAAGTCCAACAGAGTTGCAGATGCCATGAGCAGAAGGCAAAATTTGTTGACAGAAATGAAGATAGAGGTTGTTGGGTTTGATGAGCTCAAAAGTTTGTATCCTGAAGATCCAGATTTCACCGAGGCCTGGAAAGCTTGTATGGAACCTGTCACTTTGGACAGGACAAAATGGTTGGATTTCATAATCCAAGATGGCATGTTATTTAGAGGAAGCCAGTTGTGCATTCCAAGGAGTTCCATGAGAGAGAACTTGATTAAGGAGAAGCATAGTGGAGGATTGGCTGGACACTTTGGTCGAGATAAGACCATTGCTATTGTTGGTGAAAATTATTATTGGCCACAGTTGCAGTAGGATGTACGAAAATTTGTGCAGAGTTGCAGAGTATGTCAGATGGCAAAAGGAGCAAGTCAGAACACAGGTCTATATTAGCCATTACCTGTACCAAAGAAGCCATGGGATGATATCAGTATGGATTTTGTTCTTGGTTTACCAAGGACATAGAGAGGACATGATTCTATTTTTGTGGTGATGGATAGATTATGAAAAATGGCACATTTTATTCCTTGTAAGAAGACTAATGGTGTTGTTCATATTGCAGAGTTATTTTTCAGGAAAGTGGTGAGACTACATGGTCTACCAAAGAGCATAGTTTCAGATTGAGATACCAAGTTTGTTGGTTATTTCTGGAGGACATTGTGGAAGAAGTTGAAGAAAGACTTGAAGTTCAGTTCTACACACCATCCATAGACTGATGGATAGACTGAAGTGGTGAATAAGAGTTTGGGTAACCTGCTACGATGCTTAGTAGGAGATAAGCCCAAGGGATGGGATTTGATTTTACCACAGGTAGAATTTGCTTACAACAATTCTGTCAATAAGAGTACTGGTAAATCACCATTCCAGATTGTATATGACAATAGCCCAAGAAATGCTTCTGAGTTAAGGAAGATGGACAACGGAGAAAAGAACAAGTGCCGAAGTTGAAGACTTTGCAGAACATATGAAGAATTTGCATGAAGAGGTGAGAAAGCACATTAATAAAATGAATATTTAGTACAAGGCTAAGGTAGATCAGAAGAGGAGATATAAGGAATTCCAGGTAGGAGATGAAGTCATGGTTCACTTGAGAAAAGAAAGGTTCCCAATTGGAACATACAATAAGTTGAAAATGAAGAAATTTGGACCATGCAGAATCTTGAAGAAGTATGATTCAGGAAATGCATATGAGGTAGAGTTGCCAAATGGGATCAATATTTCCCCTATTTTCAACATTGCTGATTTATCAGAATATCATGAAGGTGGAACAGAGGGTGGACCAACAGAAGCACAGTGGAGTATTCCAGCATCTACTTCAATGGACGAGATAGAAGAGATCTTGGATAGCCGTGTGGGAAGAAGTACTCAGAACAAGAAATATGAAGATTATCTGGTAAAATGGAAAGGAAGGCCTATTGAAGATTCCTCTTGGTTATCTAAGGCAGAGGTTGACCATTTGGGTTTCCCTCACATAAACATGTGAGACATGATAGGGTCACTTCTCAAATTACCCTGGGTGTTTGATGCAGGAGCATCCAGTGGTGTAAGGGCAATCTTGCATCACCCAAAAAGAAGTTAATTCAAAATCATTGTAGTTGTTTTCATTTCTTTCCATAATTAGAGTTTTTGGTTCCATAATATCCAGAATAATGATGTAGGATTTTCAGTTTTTCCAAAACTGCTCAAAATAGCAACATGCTTGTTTTGGAAAGTCTACCTACTATTTTTGGAAAGTTTGCAGTTGGGCACAAATTGAAACAAAAACTTGCAGAAAGTTACATAATGGAAATATAAGACCTTTGGTGAAGGAATCAGGCAAAGATCATTTGTGAGCTGAAAGATATTAAAGTTTTTGTTTTCTGAAAAGCCCCTAAAAATTTCTGAAATGAGATATGAGGCACTAAAACTTCCCTAAATATCCCAAAAAGTTGACTAAAATCCATTTAAGAATTTCCAGCGTGATAGTTCACATCGCGAGCTTTTTGACGCCTAAAACGGTTCGTCAATCAGACACCCGGATCAAAAGTTATGCTTCCCAGAAGTTGACCTACTTTTGGAGGGAGTTGTAAATTTTGAAATTTAGTTGGAGGCTACCAAAAAGTGTTATTTATGGCTATTTTGGGAACCCTGGGCAGTGGTAGAGTAAAGGGGGCAAGTGTAGAGTCAAGAATAGGTGGGAAAACAGAAACCCTAGTAGATTTGGGGTTACAGAAGGCTGAAGATTCTAGGGTCTTGAGGTTTGGAAAGTTGTAATGTGTTGCGGCCAGTAGGGGATTCATCCTCTGATTGTAATTGGGATTCTGTAATGTAATGAGTTGCCCAGATCAATAAAAGAAAGTTTTATTTTTTGTGTTCCATTTCTGTTGTTGTTTGTTTTGTGATTTACCCTCTTCATCAAAAGCAAATTCACTTCACATAGTGACAACCATCTGCTAAACTACTTGAAAGTTTCAATCCTCGCCATATAGCCAATATTGGAAATTCATGCGCAAAGTCCTTTTGTTGGAGCATCATTCTCTAGAGAGATTGAAATCATTTGTATCCATGAGAGCCCAAGAATTTTTTACCATGAAACAATCCATACTACACAAAGCCATCAACCTGATTGTTGTAGATGTATCCAAGGAAGTGAGTTTTCTTACTAATAATACCATTTGCAGAATGTCAGTTGGGAGAATATGAAATGAATATAAGAAGTGTGGAAGAGTATTTGAGGAAGTTTTGGATGTTGTTCTTGCTCTATCTGTTAGTTTTAAATACAACGATTACATTCCTCTCTTGAGTTGGCTTGATCTGCATGACGATAGGCAAAGACAAGTTCAAACTTATTGAGATTTTACATCTATTTGTGGAGGGTCTCGTGAAAATTCCTAAAGGAAGTGCTTTCTCTTTTAAACACATCTTTGTGTTCAGGTTTAGTGGTCATCCATTTATGGAGTTTCATTATGTTCTCGACTGGTTATACAGTGTATTCCGTCTGTAGGAGCATAGATAAGGCACATGAAGTTTTTTTTGACAAGGCGCCTCAAAGAAATGTGGTCTTACGGATTTCTATGGTCTCCTCGTAGGATATATATAAAAGAGAGGCACAAAATATATTTATTAAAAATGTGTTAAAAACTTTCAAATGAAAGCAATTGTCTAGTGATATGGCCATCCCTCAAACCATAATGAAACAGATATTCTTGTTAGATATTGTAGTTCTAAATGCTCTATCAGAGATGCAAGATTTGACAAAATGCCAAAACAAAGATGATGTAGTCTCAGTGAAGGCAATGAGTAGGTGCGCCGCCATTCCACAACCGTCACCAGCATTTGCATGCAACCTGTAAGGGAAATTTAGATGAGAGTACAGACATCCATCCAAGCATAATGGAAAGTGGATTTTTTTTAGATACTATAGTTCGATAGCCCTGGTAGACATTGAAGTAAAATGTGAAAACATACACAAAGCACTTGAACTGTTTGACACAATACCTCAAAGAAATATGTTATCATGCCATGTAATGGCAACAAGAATTCACAAAATGGGTTTATTGAAAAAGACTTCAGAAACTTTCAAGGAAATGCAATTGTTGGGTGTAAAGCTAGACTCCAAGCCTTTGACGGTACCCTCCTAGCCCTTGCCAAACCATGGGCTAGTGAAGGGTTTCTATCTGATATTATAGTTGGAAAGGTTTTGGTAGAAATATATGCAGGATAGGGAATGTAATGAGTATGAGGTATGCACAATATGGTTTTGTTGAAAAGGCCATAGAAACTTATAAACAAATGTATTTGTTAGATGTAAAGTTAAAGTTCTATAACCTTGCCAGCATCCTTCTCTTCGGCCTACATATGATCACATTGGGAAACTTATATGCATAAAGAAGCATAGACAAAGCACATGGAACTATTTGATAGAATCCCTCAGAGAAATGTGGTCTTGTGGAATGCAATGAAACCTACAAGCACATACGACTGGTGGGTGTAATGCCAGATTCCAAGACCTTCACCAGCATCCTCTCACCCAATACCTAGCCTGTGGCAAAATGTGAGCTTTTCAATAGGGTATGGCCGCCCATCAAAGCATATTGGAAAGAAGAATCTTATCTGATATTATAGTTGGAAATGCTTTGATAGACATGCATGCATGATAGAGTCACATATGCCATTTTCTACACTACCAAGCAAAGAAAATGTAGTCTCAATAAATGCAATGAGTGAAGGATACACAAAAATAGATTTGTTGAAAAGACTGTAGAATCTTTAAAGCAAATACAACAGGCAATTATATTCAAGAATTGAATCCAATTTTTGTTAGTGAAGATGTCTGGGATATTGATTCCCCATCAAAAAGATTTCTTTCCATCCCCAAGGTAGATGAATCTATTAGACAAAGGAAACTTGTTATTGCACTGAATAGTAAGTTTGAGAGAAATAAAGAGGTCCCCCGTGGAGTTCCAGGAATCTATTTTGCAATCTAAAGAGTCTCTAAATAACATAGAGAATAGGGAAAAGGTATTGTCCACTCCTATGAAGATGGCAGGGTATTGAAAGAGGATGCTTTGAAATATGTAATAAAGTAGGAGAGTGTTTGGAACAATTTTATCATATTTCTCATCTTAATCAAACCTTAGAGGCAAAGGTTGTGAATTCAAGAACAATAGAAAAACCATCTAATCAAGACATAATTCATCAAGTTCCTGAAGACATGACTATTCCCCTCAAGATTTCAACATGCTATGGTGAAAACTATAAACATGGAAGCAAAAGTTCCTCACTACGATTATGTGGAAGACATTTAGCCTTGATTCCATTATTGAGATGAAAGAGGCTTTTCAAGGTGCAACAGCTGACCAAGGCATGAAGCATACATATGGGCCATTTTTGGAATTGCCGTAATAGAAATTACCAAAATCCAAAATCTCCCTCAATTTTTAAATCAAGGGTCAGTTTATCCTACTTTAGTAATGAATGTTATATTTGATGCTATGGAATTTTATCTATGGAGAAAGAAGTTTTGGCTAGGTTTATGTACATGGTTGCTTATAGAGTATTCTTGTGTGATCAAATGAAGTTGTAAAACTTTTGATAGATGGAGCATTTTTAGAATAAGGAGTTTGAATCTATATTATGATTAAAATAATTTTCAATGCAACACTTGGAACTTTGTATCTTTGTAGTGGAAAGATTGAATTTAGTGATCAAAATTAGCAAAGCAGTGGAGTTTTAGTCAATATTTGGGTTGAACATCTTTGAAAGCCAGATTGTTGCTGATCTCAGTTCGAACAAGTGACTCATAGATTGGAAGAAGACATGATGATTGCCGCGGTGAACCAATGACTGGGCTTTTCTTTCAAATTATAGGTTTTTAATTACCTTTTTGTAAAAGTTACTGATGTCACTCCTTGTAATGTAAAGTTAGAAAATGAACCTTATTTCTAGAAAAGTGATGTAAAACATAACCAAAAATAAGGTTTATTATTCTATTGTATTTCAAAAAGGTAGTTACAAAGTAGTTATCTGTTAGTTACCAGGTAGTTATTGAGATAAGCCTATAAATACAAGGCTATTTCAAATATAAGGGGGGGGGCTCTTTAGAGAGAACATTTATAGGGGGAACTTATGAAGAAACTTCTTGGAACATTTTTGGTCTTACACATTGTATAGTTTACTTTTGGAATTGTATAATTTTAAAAAGATAATGAAGAATGCATTTCAGTTCGTATGTTCTTGATGTATTTTTGAGTTATGATTACTAGTTTCTCGTATGTCAAATTGGTGATCTCTCTATGTATTTGTGTAAATCAAAGTTATCCATTGAAGCATGCAATTAGGGTGATGAAGCACAATCATGTCTTGGTATCCTGATTTGAATGTGTTAAAGGAAATGATCTCTTCGTATGTTGAGATTTGCCATCTTTCTTCATCATTGTTGTACATACATCATGAAATTCATTATGGAGTTTAGGAAAGTGGTTTCTAGCTTTGTGGTGAAACCCCCTTGTACTTTTCAATAAGATTGTGAAACTCTTGTTGGTTTTCATAGTCTACCACGAGGGTTTCTACATACCCAATTCTCTTGTTATTTTGCTTTTCATCCTTTTTGTACTTTCAAGATAAAAGTACACAAAAACCACAAAAAACCCATCATATGAGGGAGATGCCCCTCTCAAATGCAAAGGAAAGCTGATAATTCAATAACAACTTCTCCAACTGTTGGGACAATTTAATCACCGCTCTAAGGGCAACGAGTCATTTTCAAAGGTTATTTCACAGTGACAAATCTATTTACCAACAATTTCTTACCCTAACATGTTTGTATGGAGCAAGGTTCAAGGACCACATGTATTCCATAGCAGTAATTCAATTATTCTAACTTATTTCATGCATCATCATGTTGATTAACCTAGTGAAAACCATTTTTACCTTGTGATTTACTGTAAACGATAAATGAGAGGGTTTCAATTTTACTTACCTGATAGTCACTTTCCTCTTTTATTATATGACTGATAATGGTATGAACGTGAATACGTTGTATTGGTCATTCTGTTCCGTCGAGATGAGGGTCCCGTTCTATTTGCAAGTAACTATGATGCTTTGACCTTCAGATCTTTGTAATTTTAGTTTAAATGTATGGTAAATGTGAATAAACCCCAAAATTTCCCTTTTAAGTGATGAATACGACAAATTAAGGCACATTTATTACTTTTGTTTAAGTCCATTGATCAATGTATGACATTCGTGGATACTTGACAAGTGGCGGGTTTATATTTGAAACTAGAGGGTGCAACCTACCATTGGGTTCACATTTAATGCAAAGGATGATCTTGATGAGTGCCAGGTAGCACCCATGAAATATATCTTTTTACCTCTCTTTTTTTCCCTTCTTATTCCATTGTCCTAATGACCACCAAAATAGGCTAACAAGATTGTTCTAATGATGATTAATAAGAGATGAATTACTTAATATCATGATTTTTGATTGAAGGACTAATGTGTATTGAATTGATGGAAATATGCAGAAATCTTCTCTTTTGAATCAACAGGTGCAGGTGTTTGGGTAGACAATTTTGTGTATCTCTAGAGACAGTCCTAATAATCTCTGGAGCCGACACCAGAATGCCACGACTGGTCTCCAATGATTCAAATTTGATTGGAGAAGTTTTGGGATAAGGAGGTGGAGCATCTCCAGAGCTGGATTGAAGTCTTGAGCATCTCTAAGCTGAACAAGAAGGTCACAATTATATCTCCAAAGCTACAAACATAAACATAAGTCTTTGTCACCTCTTTAGAACAGTGCAGATTTCTAGTATAGTTGTTGATCAAACACTTCCAGTGGTGATCAGGATGCTCCTGATGTTACTCAAATCATCATCTAAGTAATTGAGGGCAATCTATAGTTAACTGCTGGAAGTTTTTCTCTTTTTGTTTTTTGTATGAGTTACTGATAAACTAATTTAAATACCTATATTTCAGGGCCTCGCTACCCAAGTGTATTTAAAACTAAGACTCAGATTCAGTGTGAACTTCTGTTCCACTCAATCTATTTTTATTTACATGGATATTTATTCTGTAGTTAGACAATTATTAGAATAAATAGATTGATGTTATCTCATGGAAGAACTAATAGTTAAGATAAGTGATATCTCATCACTGATGGGATATATAAACTTACAGAAGAAGCAACAAAAGGGATAGTGATTATTTTTTTTGATTTCTGTAATCTCATTTTGACATCAATATCTCCTGAATACAAAGCTAATGGAATTGGACTGAATTGAGTTGTGATATTATTCTCTTGTGCTGATTCTTTACTTTAGTCTTTAGCCCTAAGGGTGTGGAGCAAGGGCCCACTCTCACCACCAAGGCCGAAGGCTAGTACTGTTGTTTTGTTATTTCAGATTCTGTTTAAGGAGATACTATTTTCATAGATAGACGCATGTTACAGTTGGAAGGAATAATATAGATTTACTTTAAGCAATTCACTGTTTAGTTCTATTTTTAATATTCTTGGAATTCATTTCATAGAAGATATATCAGTTTCTTTAAATCAGTAAAGGTCATTAGAATTAGCTAGATATAACTGGCAACTATAAGATTCCTAATTGCAGATAGCCAAGGACATAGCCCTAGATTTGACATCTGAAATATGATTAAATGATGAGGTATAATGACCCTTGTCATTTTTGGCACCGTTGCCAGGGATATTGTGTTAATTAGGAAAACTTAGCTAAATAGTTTTAGGATAGATATGTATGGTTAGAGCTAGAGATTCAAAGGAAGATACATAAAACAGACACCCCATCAACAAACTATAGGAGAAAGCAGCAGGGTGGCACAAGATCTTGTTGAAGAAAGAAACCTAGAACCTACCTTGGAAGCTGCACCTCAAATCAATAATCCCTTAAATCCTCCAAATCTTCCACTCGCTAACTATATCCAAGAATTACAACAAAAATTTTAGGTAGATCCTTTGATAGAACCTAGTTCCTCAGAAACTCATCTAGAATCCCAAGGAGAAGAATCAATATTAGACATGGAAGATAATCATGATAACCATGAAGAGGAAGAAAATTAGGCTCCAAGAACCTTCTCATATCCCATTGTTCTGGCTACTGGAGACAATGCCCCTATGAAAAATATTTCACCAGCACACTTGCCAAATTTTAGAGGTCTTGCTTCTGAGGATCTAGATCAGTTTTTGTTTGAATTCAAAGTGGTATGCCAAACTTATGATTATGGATCAAATAACCAAAAACTCAAACTATTCCCTTCAACCCTGAAAGATTTTACAATGAGATGGTTTATGGGTTTACCCCAAAACTCCATCCATTCCTGGAATCAGATGGAAACAGAGTTTTTAGGAAAATACCAAGATTACTGTAGAGTTAGTAATAAAAATGAGGAATTGTTCAAAATTAAACAAGGAGAGGAAGAAACCATAGAGGACTATGTGGATAGGTTTAACTTCACTTTGAGAAGGTATGGCAACCCAGTAAATCAATCTTTGGCTAGAACCTTGTTTGTAAAAGGATTAGACAAAAAATCAAAACAGGCACTGGATCTGATGGGAAAAGGAAATATCAACAAAATAGATATACCTGCTATAGAAGAACTCTACAGAAACTATTCTAGAACCCAAGATGGAGTGAGATCATCCAAAACCTTCAAAGGGAAGAATGAAATCGGACAATTAATGGAAGAGATTGCAAATCTAAAAATAGATATTTTGGTCCAACTGAATACCACATTGGATGGAATCCATGCAAAAACTAGAACAACTAATCAAGGTAGAACAATGGAACCACTCTCCATCTATTGTCCTAGGTGTAGAAACAAGCATCTGTTGAGAGAATGCCCTTTAGACAAATTAGAGATCTGTAAGATCTGTGACAGGGAACATCCTACCAGTCAATGTAGTCAACTTCTAGCCCTAAAAAGGCTTAGTAAGAAGAATGCCATCATAGAAGAAGAGTTGAACAATGTAGGACAAAAACAAGTTGGAAATTTCACTTTTAATCAGTATCCAAACTAGCCTTCTTATAGGGGTCCTTCTAATTGGGGAAATAATCAATGGAATCCAACTTGGCATGGGCCTTAGAATAATCCTCCTTGGGGACAACAAGATTGGCCAAATCAACAATGGCAAAACCAACATTGGCAAAATCAACCCTGAGGGAATCAATAGTGGCCACCATAGTTTGGATCACAAAATATGTAGCCTCAATGGGGTCCTCAACAGGGATATAATCAACGATACCAAGGACAACCTAGACATTTCCAACCTCAACAACAAGCATTACTAACTAGACCCCCCAACACACAAGGTCAGTCACAAAATGAACCAATTAGCCAACCACCCTTACCAAATCAACCTATACCAAATCCATGAAATAAACATGGAGCAACTATTTACATGATAGAACAAGAAAACATGGTTGGTATTAATGCTATATATCCCAAGAATCTCTAGCTGCGTTCTGGGAAAGCATTCCCAAGGCCATCTCCTTTAACTATAGTTGAAGTAACCAATGATGTGGAACCTGAACATCCATCCACTCAACTTCCAGAGGAGATTACTACTGAAACAGTGCTAAAAGAATCATCCTTGGATAACTCCGGCGTTCCTCCTAAAAGGATGACTTCGAAGAACATTCCTGGAAACATTTCTGGTAAGAGCTCTAGAGATGCTCTGAAGATGGAAAAACTAGCACCATGCCCAGAATGACTCAAACAACATGTTCCCTAGGAAAAGATCTTACAAAAACAAGTCCAATCTACCCTAGAATCAAAACTTTTACAAGAACTTAGACAACTGAACATTAAAATTCCACTCCTCCAAGCAATCAGGGATGTGCCAGAACTGAACCAATTCATCAAACAACATTGTGTCAAAACACATGGCAGGAAGAAAAACTTTCCTTGTACCATACAGGTGGAAGGGAAAGTAGTAGATCTACTAATGAGAGAAATGCTCCTCCCAAAATATGGAGACCCTAGAAATCCTGTCATAACTGTTTACATCTCAAGGGTAGAAATTTCAAATGTTTTGGTTGATTTGGGAACAGAAATAAATGTGATGACAGTTCATACAATGGTCAAATTAGCCCTAACAGGTATCCAATCCACATCTACAATCCTTCAACTTGCTGACTAGTCAGTAGCTATTCCAAAAGGGGTGATTACTGATGTTCCAATTGTGATAGAATCATAGGAATTCCTAGTAGACTCCCTGATATTAGAACCAAGGAACCAAAGAAATGCTTATCCACTGATATTAGGAAGACCATGGCTGGCTACAACAACAGCATCTATTGATTGTTGAACTAGGGATATGGTCATTTCTAATGGGATAGATTTGAAGAAAATATCTTTGTATCCTCCAGCTAAACCATCAATACATTATGTAGGAAGAGTATGGGTAGATGAGCCAGATAAGATGGAAAACAGTGCCTCAGTAGCTATGGTTACCATCAAGGAACATTTGGGTGAGTTGGAAGAAGAAATCTACTATGATACAACAGTAGATATTACCCACATTCTAATCAATGAGGATGTAATGAAGCTTACCCAAGATTCTAGGAGAGAACTTCTCACTTCTGCTCATTATACCCTAGCAAATATCATTCCTTGTGGAGAGACCTTTTACAAAGACTTAGCCACATTTCACATGTTGCTTCCACATTCTTGTCCCCTCAATACCATGACTCTAGTATATGGATTGACTACATCCATGGATCAAATCACAAAACAGGTCATGATTTTACCAGGAAAAACACTTAATATCAACACCCAGTTAGCAGAAAATCAAGAAGAAAAACTTATCCAACTCCTAATTTCCCATTCAATAGCTTTTGCTTGGGAATACCAAGATATGAAGGGCATCCCTCCTAAGATCTGTACCCATCATATATACACAGAAGATGTCAAACCTGTCAGACAACCCCAGAGAAGACTGAATCCTGCTTTAAAAGACATTGTTAAGACTAAAATAGAAAAATTACTGCAAGCAGGGTTTATATATCCAATCTTAGACAGTCAAGGGGTCTCACCCCTAGTCATAGTGCCTAAAAAAATGGGAAATGGAGAGTGTGTATTGACTATAGAGAGCTAAACAAAGCTACAAAAAAAAGACTACTTTCCCTTACCATTCATTGACCAAGTGCTTGACAACCTTACTGGGAGAAATTATTTTCTTTCCTAGATGGGTTCAGTGGGTATAACCAAATCCAAGTAGCACCTGAAGATCAGGACAAAACCACTTTCACCTGTTCTTGGGGAACTTTTGCCTACAAAGTTCTTCTATTTGGACTATGTAATGCTCCAACTACATTTCAGAGGCTTGTTTTAGCCATTTTTGCTGAATTAGCTAATGAGTGCATGGAGGTCTATATGGATGATTTTATTGTGTATGGGGACAACTTTGAAGAAGCTCTCATAAACCTTGAGAAAGAACTAAAATGCTATGAAAAGAATTAGTTATCCCTGAGCCATGAAAAATGCTTCATGATGGTAGAGGAAGGGATTGTATTGGGACACCACATTTCAACAAATGGGATCAAAGTGGACCAAAACAAATAGAAGTGATCAAACAGTTACCTTCACCCAAAAATCAGATAGATGTTAGAAGTTTTCTGGGTCATGCAGGCTACTATAGGAGATTTATAGAAAATTTTAGTAGAATAGCTGCCCCCTATTTACCCTTCTTAACAAAGACACAATTCTTATGGACAGAAGACTGTCAATCAACATTTGGAGCCTTAAAAGAGAAGCTTACTGTCACACCTATTTTGAGAGGACCTACTTGGGCTTTACCATTTCACATACAAACTGATGCTTCAAATGAGTCCATTGGGGTAGTCTTAGGATAGAAGGAGGAAGGAGAAAGTATACATGCCATCTATTACATCAGCAAAAACCTTACCTCTACAGAAAGAAATTACACCACAACTGAAAAAGAATTCTTAGCAGTCATCTATGCTATAAACAAATTCAGGCATTATATCACTAGATATAAAATATTTGTACATACTGATCATGCAGTCATCAAATACTTAATGAATAAGCCAATAGTGGGTGCAAGGATCATTAGATGGTTATTGCTATTGCAGGAATTTGACATTACCATCGTTGATAATCCAGACAAATTTAATTTGGTTATTGATTTTCTATCAAGATTGCATACAGGAGGAGAGAACCAGCCCAGTGGAGGACAAGTTTCCAGATGAACATCTTTTTGCTATCTCCTCTACTACACCTTGGTTTGCTGACATAGCTAATCTCTTAGCTATAGGCTTGTATCCATCCCATTTTAGCTTAAAACAAAAGAAACACTTAATTAAGGAAAGCTTATCATATAAATGGTTAAATGGTTTTCTCTTTAAATGTGGTCCTGATTTCATTTTACATAGATGTCTACAAGCTGATGAAATTTTTGATGTCTTTAGAGCATGTCATGATGAACCATCTAGTGGGCATTATTCTTCCCACAGAACCATCCACAAGATCTTGGGAGCTGGTTACTATTGGCCCTCTATTCATAAGGATACCAAGAAGTATGTGTAGTAGTGTGATCAGTGCCAAAGGATGGGACAACCAACTTTCACCCAAGAGATGTTACTACATCCTCAAGTAATAATGGAGCCATTTGAACAGTGGAGTCTAGACTTTGTGGTACCAATTTCTCCACATTTATCAGGAAAAGAGTATATTCTGGTTTGCACAGACTATGTGACTCAATGGGTTGAGGTTCAAGCTTTACAATTTGCAAGAGAAGAGAAAGTTGCTGATTTCCTTCATAATAAGATTTTCTTGAGGTTGGAGCCCCAAGATCCATAGTTTTACATAGAGGACCTAAATTTACTTCACAGGTAATCAGAGCATTCACATATTTATAACAAGTTAAGCACAGGAAATCTTCACCTTACCATCCTCAAGCTAATGGGCAGGTAAAGGTGACTAATACAGAACTTGATAACATTCTGACAAGGACATGTTGCAAGTATGGGCCTAACCAGTGTTGTCATTGATGTCAACATACTCCTATTGCATTAATGATAAGGATTGGATGAACTGTGTGCTGAGGATATTGAGAAAATTAGTCTCAATCAAGAATAGTGCAGAACAGTGATGACAGTAAGATAAAAGTCCAAGATAGGATGAGTATCAGAGGATGCAATTTAAAGGGTTTGTAGATATGTGTCTTAAGGTGGCCCAGTAGAGATTTTAGAGGTTTGCATGAAGATCGAAAGAAGTTGTGGCTGCTCAAGTAGAACCAGTTTCGGCAGATGTTCAGTGGTGACAGAGTAATACAGATAGGTCTGGTGAGATCCAAAAATGTAGTATCCTGTTCTACAGATTTGAGGGAGTGTTTAGGAAGTCTTTGTGAAGTATCAACTCAATTGGTTCGTGGTTTGAAGGTCCGCAAGCATCTATTCCTTTATGACAGTAATGACAGACTGTGTTCTTGAGGTTCCGGATGAAGGGGGGAAGGATTTCAGTAAGCAGATGAAGTGTGGATGTTCTTGGTGATTCAGGCAAGCTTGTGGAGGTCTTTGGATTGTGTCTAGTTTGTGTTGGTGGTCCGCATTGGAGTTGGAGCTCACAATTGAGTAATAACTTCCGGATGATGGTGTTCTTCCTGAGATTGGCCGACCGGATGAGTTACACATCATACAGATGTTCTTGTTGATGTTTGCCGACTTAGAAGATCATTCCTAAGTTGATGTCTTGTATAAATGAGGGATTGTGAAGTCATTTCAAAGGTGTTCTTGTGGAGATGAGTGTGTGATAGAAAGGAGGAGAGTGAAAGGTAGAACATAAGTATTGGGCTTAAATGGAACTGAATCAGGCATGGTGAAGATGCTATTCTCCAGTTTAAGTATGTGATACTTATTTCTTTGTTGACAGTGTGTCTCTTGTAGGAAGTGGGCCTCTTGTTAGCAGTGTGCTCAGGCAGTGAGCCCTAATTGGCATGTGCCATTTATTCTTTCTATTCTTCAAATAGAGAATACAATCTTGGGTTAATCACCCCGTGGTTTTTCCCTTAACTGGGTTTTCCACGTTAAAATCTTGGTGTCTCATGTGTTAATGTGTTTCTGCTCTTGATTCATTGCATTATGTTTCCATGATTGATTTATTATTATGCTACTGAATTACAAAGTGAAGTTAAGTGTTTAATTGGAAGAAAGTTTTTGTACAACTGATTCACCCCCCCTCTCAGTTGTCTACTCTAAATCTAACAATTGGTATCAAAGCCAAGTTCCTCTAAAAAGAGCTTAACCGCTTGAGGAGATCCAGAATGACGTCTTACAAAAAGGATAGTCTGAAGTTTAATGGAACCAATTTTAATCTTTGGAAAGGTCACATGAAATGTCACTTGCAATGTATGGGAATGGTGTACTGGACCATGGTTACAACAAAGTATACACCTCCACAGGGTGGTCTGAAAGCCCCAAATGAAATCACAGATGCTGAAAACAATCTGCAGACTATAGAAGCTCTTCTAAGCACATTATCTGATTAAGAGCTTTCAAATGTTATTGACCTACCAACTGCTTTTGAGATTTGGGAAAAACTGGATCTTCTACATGAAAGAGACAAGTATGTTAAATGTGCAAGGTTACAAAGTCTGAAAGGAAAATTCAAAAGTCTGAAGATGAGAGAAGATGGAAATATCACTACTTTTATGCCAAGAGTAAATGAGATTGTTTGTGGAATTAGAAATGCTGGTGGAGTCTATGAAAATGAGATTGTTGGAAAAATTCGTAGATCCCTTCCTACTTCTTACAAAATCAAGGTTGCTACCATTGAAGAATTCAGAGCCCATACAACTGTCACAAGAGATCAATTGGCTGGTAAATTGGCTGCATTTGAAATGACCGAGTTTGGAGATGCCCCTCCTAAGACTGAATCTTCATTCAAAGTCAGTGCCTCTATAAAAGGTAAACAAAGGTTTGATCTGGGAGAGAACTCTTCAAGGAAACTCTCATGGTATGAAAAAGTAAGAAAAGACCTAGAAGAAGAGGAAGCAGAAACTGTTCAACTTGAAGCCCTTATTGCAAAAAGACTACCAAGAGGATCCGATAAGTATGAAGGAAAATTGCCTTTTAAGTGTTTTAACTGCAATGAGATTGGTCATTTTGCCTCAAAGTGTCCGGAAAGATTTTCAAGGCCAAATCCTAATAGATCAAGGTTCCAAAAGAACTGTTACTATGTTCATGAGGAAGATGTTGATAACTGAGAGGGGGGTGAATCAGTTATCATTATTATTTCTTCTTTCTGAACTTTCTTATTAATCAATGCAGCATTAATTCAAACAAGCAAACATAATCATGAAATGGAGATACACATGACACAATATTTTTGACGTGGAAACCCTATTAAGGGAGAAAACCACAGGGTGATTAACCCAAAGATTATTCTCTGTTAGAAGAATAAGGAATTACAAAATGGCACTTGCCAATTAGGGCTCACTGCCTGAGCACACTGCTCAAAAGGAGGCACACTGCCTACAAAGAGACACACTGTCTACAAAAGAATGTTATACAATACTTGAACTGATTGGAAGCATCCACATATGCTGGAGTTCAGTTCCAGTTAGGCTCAGTACACTAATCTGCTGCACTTCATCTTTCTTCTTTCCTTATGTTGCTTTCCTTTCACATACCAGACCTTCCTTACTGTTTCTGCTCTGCTCTGCTTTTATTCGCACATCACATATCACCACAACACTTCTCACAACTAAATCCATCCTATATATATATCCGTACAAGTGATTTCATTATCTTTCTAGTCGGCACCCAGAACAGTCAATCGTCTCACAAACTCTATTCTGTTGGCTGAATCCTTACACATCAAGTAATGCGGATCAAGCATATACTTGTAGAAATCATTAATCATGTTGACCAAACATAATTCATGTCTTCATAACCTTTACCACCATCAGAAACACATCCGAAAAGCAATCCGATGTTCTGTCAGTCAGTTCTTCCTTTGTTCACACTGTCACTCAGGAATCCAATACTCAATTGTTCATATCTTTTTCCTTGTCCATCACCGGAGGCTAAATCCTTGGAATCTATTACTCAAGGCAGTCCTCTTAACTTTCCCAAATCTATACTTCACCAAGATACTTCCTTTGAGAGATCTGGACCTGTCTGTCGGACCTTGCCACAAGCTCTATTCTTGTTTACTGGACCACAACATTCTTCACTCTGACTTCCGGTAGAGACACACCATGTCCTGCGGATGTGTGGGATGAACTTTGTTGCCATCAATGACAACAATCGTCAATCCATATAGTGTCTCTTGCCAACAGAAGATGATAATGAAGGAGTAACAGATGATGAATCAGAGACAAGAGATAAATCTGGAAGTGACTGGGTGTTCATTGCCATCAAGGAAGAAGATCCAATGCCCTTTGAATCTGTCAATCATAAAGTTGTAGAAAGAGCTCTGGCTGCACAAGTTGAAGAAAAGGATGATTGGGTCATTGAAAATGGATGCTCTCATCATATGACAAGTGACAAAAGTAAGTTCATGGATTTGGAAAGGTATGAAGGAGGAGTGGTAAAATTTGGTGATAATTCTGCTAGTAGAATAAGAGGTAGAGGAACTATTTCTTTTGATGGAAGGAACAAAACTGGTAATGTACTGTATGTTGAAGGATTGAAACACAATCTTCTCAGTGTTGGACGTTGGTGGACAAAGGCTATGATCTCAAATTCAAGAATGGGAAATGTAAGATCTTTGAGAGTTTCGAAACAGAGATCGCATCTGGTACCCAAACTAAAGGTAATATCTTCCACTTGGTTGGTACTGGTAAAAGTTGCTTATTTGCTCATGTTGATCAGAGTTGGTTATGGCATAGGAGGATGTGTCATGTCAATTTTGATAATATCATCAAGATAAGCAATACTCAGGCTGTAAGAGATCTTCCAAAATTGGTGAAACCTACTAATAGCTTGTGCAAAGAATGTCAGTTGGGTAAGATGAGCAGAGTCACATTCAAAATTAAGGAACTATCTTCTACTGGATTATTGGACTTAGTTCATACTGATCTTTGTGGTCCAACAAGAATTAGGAGTGTGCAAGGTGATATATACTTCATGTTACGAATTGATGATTATTCCTGGATGATGTGGGTAACATTTCTAAAAGAGAAATCAGAAGCTCTTAAAAAATTCAAAATATTCAAGGCTATGGTAGAGAATGAAACCAGATTAAAATTGAAATGTCTGAGGTCTGATAGAGGTGGAGAATTCACATCTGATGAGTTCATAGATTTCTATGAGAAACATGGAATTAAGAGACAATTGTTTACTCCTAGGACTCCATAGCAGAATGGAGTAGTTGAGAGAAAGAACCGGACCATCTAGGAAGCATCTAGGACCATGATGATGGAAGCAAATGTTCCTCAAGTCTATTGGAGAGAAGTTGTCAGCACTGCAGTCTATACTCTCAATCGAGTACAAATCAGAAGCAATACTGGTAATACTCCTTATGAACTTTGGTTTGGCATCACTCCTACTGTGAGGTATTTCAGAGTCTTTGGTAGCAAGTGTTACATTAAAAGATATGAAGATCTAGGAAAGTTTGATGCTAGAAATGATGAAGGAATATTCTTGGGTTACTCTACTCATAGCAAAGCATACCGGTGTTATAACAAGAGACTGAGAAAAATGATTGAAAGTACAAATGTGAAGGTTGATGAAGGAATTGAAAAGCCCTCAAGGTTTTATGAATATGATGAAGATGATCAGAATGGTGTTCTGATTCAAGGAGCCCAAGCCTCCTCTATAAGTCATATCTAAACTAATCCAGTAAATTAGGAAGAAGAGATGAGTTTCGTTGAGCCTGATCAAGAATCAGAAGTGCAAGAAATTCCCAAAGTTCCCAGGTATGTAAGACTGAACCACTCTAAAGATTAGATCATAGGTGATAAAAGAAAAGGAGTATAAACAAGAAGGAGAATTGCTCAAAATTTAGAAGAGTATTGTCTGATTTCAAAGATTGAACCTAAGACAGTGAATGAAGCTTGCAATGATGAAAACTGGACTAAAGAAATGGAGGAAGAGCTGATGCAAATTGAGAAAAATCACACTTGAGATCTTGTTCCCAGAGCTAGAAACAAGAATGTGATTGGAACAAAATGGGTCTTCTAGAACAAATTGAATGAAGTTGGTGAAGTAATCAGAAATAAAGCCAGATTGGTCTGCGAGGGTTACTCTCAAATAGAAGGAGTTGAAGAAACTTTTGCTCCGGTGGCAAGAATTGAAGTAGTTAGATTATTTCTTGCCTTTGTTGCCTTCAAGGATTTCAAGGTATATCAGATGGATGTCAAGTCTTCCTTCCTAAATGGTGACTTGGAAGAAGAAGTGTACATAGAGAAATTGGATGGATTTCAATTGTCTGATCATGGTGATATGGTCTACAAGTTGAGGAAAGCACTGTATGGATTGAAGCAAGCCCCAAGAGCCTGGTATGAAAGATTGGATAAGCATCTTTTGAAGATTGGCTTCAACAAAGGTACTGCTGACAATAATTTATATTTCAAAATTGATCATGAAAACATCTTGATTGTTGAAGTGTTTGTTGATGATATCATTTTTGGAGGAAGAGATAGTATGTGTAAAACTTTTGCAAGTCAAATGAAAAGTGAGTTTGAGATGTCCATGCTTGGTGAAATGAATTTTTTCTTGGGTCTACAAATCACTCAAACAAAGATAGGAATCTTCATTTCTTAGACCAAATATGTGAAAGAATTGTTGAAGAAATTTAGGATGGAAGACTCAAAATCAATGAATACTCCCATGGCAACTGGATGTAAGTTGAGCAAAGATGATGACTCTCCTAAGGCCAATCAGACAAAGTATAGGTCAATGATTGGAGGATTGTTGTATCTCACTCCAACTAGACCAGACATTATGCAGGCTATTGGTCTTGTTGCTAGATTCCAGGCTGATCCTAGAGAATCTCATGTCATGGCATTCAAGAGGATTTTTAGATATCTAAAAGGGATAGTTGAGTATGGTCTGTGGTATCCCAGAGATCATGATTTCTCTCTTCATGCATATACAGATGTGGATTGTGAAGGAGATGTCGATGATCGGAAGAGTACCATTGGTGGAGCATTCTTTTTAGGGAAGAGATTAGTTTCTTGGCTAAGCAAGAAACAAAAGGCAATATCTCTGTCTACAACTGAAGAAGAATATATTGCAGCAGCAGGTAGTTGCACTCAAGTTTTGTGGATGAAGCATATGCTAAGAGATATCAAAGTGGAGTATGAGGAACCTATCACAATCTTATGTGATAATTCAAGTGCAATAAATATATCTAAGAATCTGACATTGCATTCAAAGACTAAACACATATCCATCAAGTTTCACTTGTTGAGAGAGCAAGTGAACAAGAATGAAGTTAGATTGGAGTTTGTGCCTTCCAAGGATTAGATTGTAGACATCTTTACTAAACCTCTACCTAAGGACTCTTTTGAGTATCTCAGGGAGAAGTTAGGGGTTATTTCCCCTCCGATGATGAACTAAGGTGCACTGATGTGCATCAATCCGGTGGATATCACAGTCACATCCTGTGGTCTAGATTGATGATGGGGAGCTACTACTTAGGGGGAGTAGCATGTATGATTTTGAAGTGGTGGAATTGCTAGTATGTACCCTTTTCTATTGATGTCAAAGGGGAAGAGAAGACATGTGAAAAACAAGTGGTTATTGATCAAAGGGGGAGCAGTAAAGGGAGAGAAGACATGTGAATGGTTGTTGCTGATAGGGGGAGTTATGACAGTAAGGAGAAGTTCTTGTATTGATAGTTAAAACAATTTTTCACATCATATGTTGCCATCAATGACAAAGGGGGAGATTGTTGCAAGTATGGGCCTAACCGGTGTTGTCATTGATGTCAACATACTCCTATTGCATTAATGATAATGATTGGATGAGCTATGTACTAAGGATATTGAGAAAATTAGTCTCAATCAGGAACAGTGAAGAACAATGATGACAGTAAGCTAAAAGTCCAAGATAGGATGAGTATCAAAGGATATGGTTTAAAGGGTTTGTAGATATGTGTCTTAAGGTGGCCCAGTAGAGATTTCAGAGGTCCATATGAAGATCAGAAGAAGTTGTGGCTGCTTAAGTAGAACTGGTTTCGGCAGATGTTCAGTGGTGCCAGAGTAATACAGATAGGTCCGGTGAGATCCGGAAATGCAGTATCCTATTTTGCAGATTTGAGGGAGTGTTTAGGAAGTCTTTGTGAAGTATCAACTTGATTGGTTCATGGTTTGAAGGTCCGCAAGCATCTATTCCTTTGTGATAGTAATGACAGATTGTGTTCTTGAGGTTCTGGATCAAGGGGGGAAGGATTTCAGTAAGCAGATGAAGTGTGGATGTTCTTGGTGATTCAGGCAAGCTTGTGGAGGTCTTTGGATTGTGTCCAGTTCATGTTGGTGGTCTGCATTGGAGTTGGAGCTCACAATTGAGGAATAACTTCCGGATGATGGTGTTCTCCCTGAGATTGGCCGATCGGATGAGTTACACATCCTACGGATGTTCTTATTGATGCTTGCCGACTTAGATGATCATTCCTAAGTTGATGTCTTGTATAAATGAGGGATTGCGAAGTCATTTCAAAGGTGTCCTTGTGGAGATGAGTGTGTGGTAGCAAGGATGAGAGTGAAAGGCAGAGTAGAAGTATTGGGCTTAAATGGAATTGAATCAAGCGTGGTGAAGATGCTATTCTCCAATTAAATTATGTGATACTTATTTCTTTGTAGACAGTGTGTCTCTTATAGGCAGTGGGCCTCTTGTGAGCAGTGTGCTTAGGCAGTGAGCCCTAATTGGCATGTGCCATTTATTCTTTCTATTCTTCTAACAGAGAATACAATCTTGGGTTAATCACCCCGTGGTTTTGCCCTTAACTAGGTTTTCCACATCAAAATCTTGGTGTCTCATGTGTTAATGTGTTTCTACTTTTGATTCATTGCATTATGTTTCTATTATTGATTTATTATTATGCTACTGAATTACAAAGTGAAGTTAAGTGTTTAATTGGAAGAAAGTTTTTGTACAACTGATTCACCCCCCCTCTCAGTTGTTTGCTCTAAATCTAACAGGACAGTGGCAATGAATAGAAAAGATTGGGTTAACAGATTACCTGAAGTAGTTTGGGTTTATAATACCACTTGGAAGTCCACAACGAAATTCTCACCATATGAATTAGTTTATGGAAAAAATCCTATTCTGTCTAAATAATTTGAACTCCAGACACTTAAAACTACATTAGATATTGGTCTACTATTGTCCATAGCCCAACAAAATAGAATTCTTGAGCTCAATGAGTTAGATGAAATCCAGACAGAAGACATTCAACAAACAGAACTAGTTCAGTATCAAAGGAAATAATGGCATGACCAACACATCAAAAGGAGGACATTTCAACAAGGTGAATGGATTCTTCTTTATGATTCTAAATTCAAGGAGTTCAAGGGGAAGCTACAAACTCATTGGATGGGTCCTTATCAGATAAGGGAAGTTTTTGAGAATGGAATAGTGCTGTTGGAACCTATTGATAGAAGCATGGACACATTTTTAGTGAATGGCCACCGAATTAGACTCTATAAAAGGCCATCCACTAAGGAAGAATTCTTCAAATATTTGTGCTTGGTTACAGGGGACACATCCTCTGTCATAGTTTTGGACTAAAAAAAAAAGGGTTGAAAACCAACAAATGGTGGCATTCTTAAAAAAAAAGAAAAAAAAGAGGAAGATAGAAAACTAGTAAATGACTATCTTTCTCAACCAAGGGGATTGAAAACCAACAAATGGTGGTTCCCTTCTTCATGCCAGATGAGAATAATCAAGCTATGGAGGTGATCAGGTGCTGGAAGTTAGTCAACCACACCTCTAGTGCTTGCCAATAAGGAGCACCTCCAGCACTTCACGAACTTGGAGCACCTCTGGCACTCACAAACTAGGAGCACCTTTGGTGCTCCACCAAGAAAGAGCTATTCATGAATCTAATAAACTAGGAGGGGACCCACCTCTCCAGGTAATAAAGTAGAGATGTCATTTGATGAGGTCATCAAGACTCATCCTCCACTTTATGATAGGGACAAAGATGAACTCAACACGTATTTTAGGAGAAATCATTACTCTCGTTTGCACGGGTACTTACAAAGGACTACATTGATGTCACCTGGATACATGGATTCTCAAACCACTCTATGGGAATGATTGTAGGATGCATGACAATAAAGATGATGACGTCATTTCAAAGCCGTGAAGAAGCTTCTCAGGTGCCACGCCACATCAAGTCTCATCAACACCATAGCATTTCAACCAAGTACATCGGGCCCTCATCATTAAGACTGTTTCAAGTACTTCTCTCTTAATTAAACATTAATTAGCAACTGTCTTGTCATTTCTATTTTTGGGTGCCATCATTATAACATGTCCTCCTTCCATTATTTTCCTTTCTAAATTCATGCATGCCGCCATCTTTGCTACACTATCACCATGTCTACGGAGTGTCCCATCACTCTACTGCAATTATGACTGCATAGGCACTCTAACCAATTTTAAGTTCTTTTTCCATAATCCAAGCCATTAAACGAATTGACATAATAATACTCATTCAAAATTGAAAAATACCCTGAAGAATAGAGTCAGCTGGTACAACTCTTTCAAGCCTACAGAGTTAAAGGAGTAAGAACAAACTACATATAAAAGTGAGGGAGAATTTTAGCACAGAGGGTGGAAAAAGGACTTAGAAATGGGGGTTAAGAAGAAATTAGAGCTAGAAAGTGTTACAGGTCTTTTGCAAGATGATGTTGTAGCAGAAATTTTGAGGAATGTAGGATGGATGGAGTTTCTGGAAAAGTTTGAAGGGTTTCAAGAGGATATTGTTGATGAATTCCTAAGAAACCTGAGGGACAATCAGAGAGTTGTAAGGGGAGATCAAGTCAATCTCTCTGCAACCACTATCAGTCATATTTCTGGATTGCCTAAACAAGGTGAGGTTCTACCATCTAAAAACTTTATATGTTGATTTGATTAGAAATTTCTCTGTAGAAGGTGAACTTGCAATACGGTTGCATTTAAGCAAGAACGAGGTTAAAGGAATTCTTAGGTCCTCACTTCCAAACCCTTGGCAATCTGTAGCTATATGGTTGATGAAATATTTCACATGTGATGGTCAATTTTCCTTAGTCCTAGGACCAATAATGAAAATGTTGATTTTTCTGAGGTATGGGAATGCACACCCAAAATTCAACATAAATATTCCCAACTTTCTATACTTTGCCATTAGAGTAACTGTAGAAAAGTACTAACAAAACAAAGGTCCTATGAAACATCATGGCCTCATTTTTCTGATAGTCAAACATCACTTTTTATCTCACGCCGATGGGGAAGCATTATGGAAAACATTTCTAGATAACAAACCCCAGGATAGAGAACCAGAGAGGGCACAGGAAGTGGGTGAGGTTTCCCCTACCCAGCAAGAAGAGGACATAGAACCTTCAACTTCCTCTCTAGCTATTAGAAGAGGTAAAAAGTCCTCATTGGAAGCAACTTCATTTGCTACCCCTATTTCTGACAGAAAGAGAAAAGGAAAAGAAGTTAGAGAACCTATTCTTGAAGAAACTCCATACATGACTCACTTAGCTAGGAGGAAGATGACTTTAGCTGAGGAGTCTTTTCCAAAAGAACCAACAGGGGAGAGGTCAGGTCAGAAGACAAAAAGAACTCCAAAGAAAACTGACTCTAGTATACACTATTGGGCTGAAGAAGCATCTCATGACTTAGATGAAATCCCTCTAGTGAGAAAGAAGAAATAAAGAGAAGTTTCCCCAGAACCATCTATTCATATGGGTTCTCACAGTCCAACTTCACAACAATCTCCTGCTCCAGAGATAGAACACAGACAAACTTTTACTATTTCCTTCAATTTTGAGGATGATATACCTACTCCGAAGGCACCTGCTCCACCTATGCTATAGAGAAGCAAAAGGAAAAGGTTGCTCTCCCAAGCTGAAAAAGATACTACTCTCCTAGCTGAAGTTCTTTTGGGTTTCAAAACTTCTGAGGAGAAAGCTGGGCCTTCATCAGTGCCAGTAGTTGCAGAGAAAACCCAAGAAGAAACTTAGGATAGGGAGGCTGCAGGGGAAGTTAAAGCAGAGAAAATGGATGCAGCTGGTAGTGAAGAGCCAATGGCTGTGGAAGACCCTGATGTACAACAAATAAAAGAAAAAATAGGAACTTACTCTCACCCCTCTGATCAAGAGGATATTGAAATTTCAAAAGAGTAGTAGATGTTATAAGAGATTGATAATCTAAAAAGATTATTATGGGGAAAAATCTGATTATCACTGACCTCAAGGACATGAAGGAGAAAGAGATGGAGCAAAAATAGGTAATTGAAAAACTGCAAACAGAGCTCCAGACTAAACAACAAATAATTCAGGAGAAGGAAGAAAAATTAGAAGCCCAGAAGACTGACACAGCTAAAATCATTAAGGAAAAGGAGATAGAGGTAGTACAAAGTATTTGTTATCTTACCAAGGCCAGAGACAATAGTCTCATAACAATTGCAACATTAATTGAGAAAGTACAGAGCCAAGATAAACAATTGACTTGGGCCAACAATAAAATAGATGATCAAGAGGAATATATTCATGAGTTAGTTGGCCCAAGGGTAACCATTAAACATGAGGTACAAAAAGATCCATATGTGGGTCCAATCCCAATTGATATTCCTAAGGCCCTGTTCGGTTGGGAAAGGAGATGTAGAGAATATGAGGCTTCTAAGCCTATGTTGCAATTACAGAGGGTAGTGACTGCTATGTCAAAAAGAGTAGAAACCCTAGAGGAAAAAGTCATTTAGATAGCCTCCATTTCATTTGAAATTCTATCTTGCAGGCCTCCAAGTGAAAGTTATGCTATGTTCTTACAAGAGAGAGTCCTATAGAGAAAACTATCTTCAGTCCTGTTTGATCTAACTAAGAACACAAAAATAGGGGAGGGGTTCATGGAAGCATATATGAGGAGTTTTGATGAAGACAAAAATTTTCTGTGTGAGTTATATTTGCATGGTTTCTGTGTTGATGATATGAACTTCATTATTAACTATTTTTTAGGGGAATGTCAGTTCAAAGCATTCATGTCACTGATGATAAATTATCAGATTTGGAATGAGAGAATGGAGGCATATCTCAAGAAGGATGCAGAAATAGGACTTTTCATCAGAAAAGAATGTCCAAACCCCCATGCTTTTAAGATCCAATTCAGAGCATATATCTACCACCTTGAAAGTCAGACCAAGATTTTGCCATTGTATCTAAAAAATCTACAGGAGTGTTCCATTGATTTTGGTCTTTTTATGAATAGTTCAGCTAATTCAGTGCTTGCAGTAGCAAAGAAAAGGTGGAACATTCTAACTTTAGAGCAGAAAATGAGAGAAGTGGTGACTCTTGCTAACTTGAGATTATTTATGAGGAAGGCTAGGGTAATATCCAAAATGATGGATAAATACCAACATGAGTGGATAGGTGGCCGTTTTAGACCCCCTCTCATCATTGAGCCACTACCTATCTGGGCTGAACAAATAGAAGATGATAAGTTGCAGGAGTGGATGAAGCAGGTTGATTAGTACAGGGGAAATGGTAACACAGACCACACCAGTTGGACTACGAATGCACAAGACTATAGCTTGACTGATAGGATATTCCACCAGAATAAATTCAGATTGTGAGAAGTAGGAGGACCTACTAATCCTTAAGTAAGGGGGGATGATGAGTGCCAGGTAGCACCCATGAAATACATCTTTTTACCTCTCTTTTTCTACCTTCTTATTCCATTGTCCTGATGATTGCACCCAAATAGGCTAACACGATAATTCTAATGATGATTAATAAGACATGAATTACTTAAGATCATGATTTTTGATTTAAGGACTAATGTGCATTGAATTGATGGAAATATGTAGAAATCTTCTCTTTTTGAATCAACAGGTGTAGGTGTTTGGGTAGACAATTTTGTGCATCTCCAGATGTAGTCCTAATGATCTCCGGAGCCGACATGAGAATGCCATGACTAGTCTCCAACATTTCAAATTTGATTGGAGAAGTTTTGGGATAAGGAGGTGAAGCATCTCCAGAGCTGGACTGAAGCCTTGAACATCTCTAGAGGTAAACAAGAAGGTCACAATTATATCTCTGGTGCTGAACAAGAAGGTCACAATCATATCTCCGGAGCTACAGATAGAAACATATATCTTCGGTGCCTCTTTAGAATAGTGCAGATTTCTAGTACAGCTGTTGATCAGACACCTCCAGTGGTGATCGAGATGCTTCTGATGTTACTCAAATCATCACCTGAGTAATTAAGGGTAGTCTATAGTTAACTGCTGGAAGTTTTTATCTCTTTTTGATTTTTGCCTGAGTTACTGATAAACTAATTTAAATACTTATATTTCAGGGCCTCGCTACCCAAGTGTATTTAAAACTAAGACTCAAATTCAGTGTGGACTTCTATTCCACTCAATCTATTTTTATTTGCATGGATATTTATTCTGTAGTTAGACAGTTATTAGAATAAAGAGATTGATGTTATCTCATAGAAGAACTAGTAGTTAAGATAAGTGATATCTCATCACTGATGGGATATATAAACTTACAGAAAAAGCACCAAAAGGGACAATGATTATTTTTTTGATTTCTGTAATCTCATTTTGACATCAATATTTCCTGAATACAAAGCTGATGGAATTGGATTGAATTGAGTTGTGATATTATTCTCTTGTGCTGATTGTTTACTTTAGTCTTCAGTCCTAAGGGTGTGGAGAAAGGGCCCATTCTCACACTAAGGCAGAAGCCTAGTACTGTTGTTTTGTTATTTCAGATTCTGTTTAAGGAGATACTTATTGTTTTCAGATAGATGCATGTTACTGTTGGAAGGAATAATATAGATTTACTTTAAGCAATTCACTGTTTAGTTTTGTTTTCAATATTCTTGGAATTCATTTTATAGAAGATAGATCAGTTTCTTTAAATTAGTAAAGGTCATTAGAATTAGCTAGATATAACTGGCAACTATAGGATTCCTATTTGTAGATAGCCAAGGACACAACCCTGGATTTGACACCTGAAATACGATTAAATGATGAGGTACAACTACCCTTGTTAGATCTCTGCGAAGATCAGGGATATTTGAAAATATGAACCTCCATTGAACACATGAGGGTGATATCACCATATGGTCAACCTTTTAATATACAAGCAAGATCAGGTCATATTATGCATTTGCTAACAAATCAGGGAGGTGCCACATGGCATCGTTGGATTGGCTGCTGATAGACTAGGTATCTTGGGTCATCTAAGTTGATATGAGGGATATTGATGATATCCAGATATTTTAACACTAAGGAATATTACCCTCATTCGAAAATGTAAGGGAGACGTCATCACTTTATAAACATTTACAATTACTTGAGGGGAACGATGTCATCATCATATTTTTTAAGGTCGGGGATATTTTGGAATATAACCTTTTTGGGCTGGAGCATGACCATCATTAGGATATCATGTCTTTTTTGTTATCAGGTTATGATGACATCATCATCATGTTGAGAAATATGACAGATGTTTGGAAATGTGACCCTGCGAGGGTCGGGTGTATTGATGATGTCATCATCTGGGTGATCTCTTCTATACGTCAGAACTAGATGACGTTAGGGTCATGTTTGCAAAAGCTGATATTCGCAAAAGGGTGATATTTTGTAAGATGACAGATATTCAAAAATATGACCCTCCAAAATATGCATGAAGGTCTTGACAGGCATATACTATATCACACTTAAGTTTGACGTTCGCACATCAGGGATATGAAGGCATCGGGTGATCTTCTTATGTATGGGTCATCTTTAGAAAATATGATTGACATTTAGAAATGTGACCCTATAGGAAACATCCAGGTTGACCAAACTTTGACTTAGCATAACTTTTTATCCTTGGCGAATATTAGGGTGATGTAAAGGGCAATTCTGCATAGAATTTCACACTCTTTAAGACTATGGGGTTTATGACATTAAATTCTAACTTTGACAACTAACCCCTTTTGTGATGCACATGCATAGACAAGGGTGATATACTTAACCTAACCTTTTGCCAAACCGCCCAAAGCAAGAAAACAAGCACAAGCAAGAGCAAAGAAGTTGGGTCCTTATTTTACTAAGGCAAAATGGGGTGTGTTGTACAACTACACAACAAATTGCCACCAAAGAAAACAACCAAATTCCAATGATTCAAGTGATGAGTTCACATTAAAACATAGTATTCTAACTCTCTCTAAGTATAAGTATCATGACCTTTTTGAATGATATCAGGTTCATTAGTGCAAGAATGATGATAAGGGATCAAGTGTGTGCAAATGATTAATAATCCACATCTTGAAAGTAAGTTGAAAACACAAGTAAATAGTGTTAAGCTACATATTTTGGGTTCATCCCTCATAGCCAACCGAGATAGAGCCTTGTTGTCAGCAGGTGTCCATAGTCTCGACAAGGTTATCTTTACAATCCCCCTAAGTAGAGCCCCACTACCAACAGGTGTCTATAGCCCTGGTAGAGTTACTTAGATGGCCTAATCTTTCTTTATCCTCTTGGATTTTCAATATTCATCTCTTTTTTTATATGCAAACTCATAAGATATCATCATGTAAGCTCAATATGCAAGGTGTGGTCACTTGCTGCTTTAGGTTGGGGATTGCAATGGTAGAAAGGGTGACCCTTTAGATTTTTCACTTAACACCTATATTGATGTGTTCACAAAATGCAAGGCTATTAGGTGATTCATCATGGAAATCTCCTTGATCAAGACAAGGCATCACTAATGAAAAGGATATCACAGACCTAATCAGGGATACTTCTCAAAATGAGTCACAACCTATGTAGAAATTTGTTCTCATCACTTGAATCCTAACAATCTTGTTAGTTTTTGAGGGTGGTAAGATGCATCATCTTGACTAACCAAAACAAAGATTCAAAAAAAAAAAAAGTAAGAAAACAAAGCAAAACTATACAAACAACTATACAACATGTACATTATGATACAAATGACTTACATGACCCTATTTTAGGATTGGAAGTAATGTTTGAGGAATTTCCCATTAACTGGTAATGGGACATCCTCTCCCATTGGGGTCTTAAATCTATAGGTATTGTCTCCTAGGATCTCTGAGATTTGGAAAGGACCTATCCAAAGTTTGTCAAATTTTCTATGGTCACCTTTCTTCTCATGTGCTTTATCCCATGCCAGGACTAAATCTGAAATCCTAAAAGCTTTCACTTTGGCTCTTTTATCAAACCAGCATTTGACAATAGCTTGATGTTTGGTAAATTGATCAATTGCCCTATCTCTTTTCTCTTCTAAGTGCATGAGCTGAAGTAATCTAACTTCTTGATTGTTATCTATCCCTAGATATTCTTGTGCAAATTATAAAGTGGGAATCTTCAAGTTGACAAGCAGGATAGGATCTACCCCATATACCAATTGGTAGGGTGAGTTTCCTAAAACAACCTTCATCCTAGTTCTGTCTACCCACATGGCATATTTCAGTAGGGTGTTCCATTCCCTAGGGTTTTTCTCTATTAGTTTCTTTATGATGTTCAACAAGTTTTTATTGGTTGACTCGGCTAAGCCATTCCCTTGAGGATAATAATTAGAGGCAAATTTTAAAATAATCCCGTGATCAAAAGCCCAACTAGATAATTTTAATGATGCAAATGCAGGTCCATTGTCACATACCAAACCATAAGGAACTCCGTACCTAGTCAATATGTCACTTTCTAGAAACTTGATTACATCTTCTACATTGCACGTCTTACTACTGACTGCTTCAATCCATCAGGTACAATAATCAGTGATGGTCAAGACATACCTATGGCCTAAAGATGATGAAGGGTTAATAGGTCCTATGAAATCCATGCCCCATTGAGCAAATGGGTGCATCTCCATAACTGGCTGCAAGGGTTGTGCAACATGTTTCTCTCGGTTAGCAACAACTTGACAAGTATGGCAAAATTTAATATGTTCTATGGTATCCTTAAAGATAGTAGGCCAATAATATCCTACCCTCAATATAGCATGGGCAGTAGCTAAGTGAGATCCATGTGCAGTTCCAAACTTATCATGTAACTTAGCTAAAACCTTGTCAGTCTCTTGCCTATCCAGACACCTGAGATATATTCCTTCATGGCTCCTTTTGAAAAGGATTCCTTCTTTTATCATATACTTCTGTGATCTTATTTTCAAGGCTCTCCTCTGTGAAGCTTGCAATTTTGATGGGCATCTTCCAGTAATTAAGACATGCCTGATATCCAAATACCATTCTTTATCTTCCTTGGTGTTTACCACATATTGTTGACTCATAAGGTTACCGTCAGTTTTAGAAATCATCTGGCTTAAGGCTTGCTCCATCACTAACTTCATGGGTGTTATATTCATATCATATTCTTGGAGTACGTTTCATCAAGAGCATCTTTACTGCTGCATCTGGTACTATAGAAATGATCTTACTATTGCAAGTATGGGCCTAACCGGTGTTGTCATTGATGTCAAGATACTCCTGTTACATTGATGTCAAGGATTGGATGAGTTGTATACTGAGGATATTGAGAAAATTAGTCCTATTAGGAACAGAGAAGAATAGTGAAGACAGTAAGGTAAAGATCCTAGCTAAAATGAAGATCAGAGGACGCACATCAAAGGGTTTGTAGATATGTGTCTTAAGATGATCCAGTAAAGATTTGAGAGGTCCTCATGAAGATATGAAGAAGTTATGGCCACTTGAGTAAAACCAGTTCTGGCAGATGTTCAGAGGTGACAGAGTGACACAGATAGGTCTGGTTGTTGGATCTAGGGCATACAACTGAGAGGGGGGGGGGTGAATCAGTTGTATAGAACTTCTTCTATTTCAAACACTTAATTCTCTGTTGTTAGTTCGCAGCATATCAAATAATCATTCATGGAAGCATAATACATAAACATAAGAGCAGATAAGCATCAACACATTGAACACCAAGATTTTGACGTGGAAAACCCGGTTAAGGGAAAAACCACGGGGTGATTAACCCAAGAATTATTCTCTGTTAGAAGAATAAAGAAAAATGAATGGCACATGCCAATAAGGGCTCACTGCCCGAGCACACTGCTCACAAAGAGGCCCACTGCCTACAAGGAGACACACTGTCTACAAAGTGATAAAAATCACAGTCTTGAACTGGAGAATGACATCTCTACCATGTCCGGATCAGTTCCAATTAAGCCCAACAATCTTTGCTCTGCCTTTCGCACCTTTCTTCGCTATATCATGCTCATCTTCACACCACACACTGAAATGAACTCACAAATCATTATTTATACAAGACATCGACTTAGGAACAAGCATCTAAGTCGGCAAACAACCATAGGAGTATCCGCAAGATGAATAACACATCCGGTCGGCCATCACAAGAACATTCGCAGGATGAACAACTCATCCGGTCGGCTACACAGAGCAAGAACTTCATCCGGAAGAATAACTTCAATTCCGGGCTCTACCATCAATGCGGATCAACAACACAACCTAAACATGATCCAAGAACCTTCACAAGCCTGTCTGAATGTCCGGATACATCCGCACTTCCTCTGCTTACTGGGATCTCTTGTCTTCCTCATCCGGAACTTCAAGAACACAGTCTGTCGCCACTGTCATAATGCAAGAGGTACTTCCGGACCTCCAAATCATACACAAATCAGGATGATACATCACAAGAACATCCCAAACACTACTTCCAATCCGCAGATTAGGATAATACAATTCCGGACCTCACCGGACCTTTTTGTGATCCTCTGTCACCTCCGGATACTTGCCGGACCCGGTTCTATACCGGCAGCCACAACTCCTTCAGATCTTCATGCAGACCTCTGAAATCTTAACTGTAGCATCTCAAGACTCATATCTACTAACCCTTTAATCCGCATCCTCCGGTTCTCATCCTATACAGTACATTTACCTTCTTCTCATCACTGTTCTTCACTGTTCCTGACTGAGACTAATTTTCTCAATATCCTCAGCACACAGCTCATCAAATCCTTCTTGTCAATGCAATATGAGTATGTTGACATCAATGACAACACTGGATAACCTCATACTTGCAACAATCTCCCCCTTTGTCATTGATGGCAACATATGATGTGAAAAACCATCAAGACAAGAACTTCTCTTTTCTGTCACAGCTCCCCCTATCAACAACAACTCTTCACATGTCTTCCTTTGCTGCTCCCCCTTTGATCATCAACCACTTGTTTTTCACATGTCTTCTCTCCCCCTTTGACATCAATGGCAAAGGGCTCATACTTGCAATTCTCATGCATCAGAATCATACCAGCTGCTTCCCCTTAGTTGCAGCTCCCCATTAGTCCGGATCACAAGATATGACTGTGATAGCCACCGGACTGATGCACATCAGTGCATCTTAGTTCATCACCGGAGGGGCCATGACCCCTAACTTCTCCCGGAGATATTCAAAAGAGTCCTTGGGAAGAGGTTTTGTAAAGATGTCTGCAATCTGATCCTTGGAGGGAACATACTCCAATCTGACTTCTTCCTTATTTACTTGTTCTCTCAAAAAGTGAAATTTGATAGATATGTGCTTAGTCTTAGAATGCAATACCGGATTCTTGGAAATATTAATTGCACTTGAATTATCACAGAAAATTGTGATAGGCTCCTCATATTCAACTTTGATGTCTCTTAGCATCTGCTTCATCCATAAGATTTGAGTGCAACTACCTGCTGCTGCAATGTATTCTGCTTCAGTTGTAGACAGTGATATTGCATCTTGTTTCTTGCTTAGCCAAGAAACCAATCTTTTCCCCAAAAAGAATGCTCCACCACTAGTGCTCTTCCGGTCATCCACATCTCCTGCCCAATCTGCATCTGTGTAAGCATGAAGAGAGAAATCCGGATCTCTAGGATACCATAGACCATACTCAACTGTCCCTTTCAAGTATCTAAAAATTCTTTTGATTGCCATAACATGAGATTCTCTAGGATCAGCCTGGAATCTTGCCACAAGGCCAACAGCCTGCATTATATCAGGTCTAGTTTGAGTGAGATACAACAATCCACCAATCATTGATCTATACTTTGTCTGATCTGCCTTTGGAGAATCATCATCTTTGCTTAACTTACATCCGGTTGCCATAGGAGTGTTCATAGGCTTTGAGTCTTCCATACCAAATTTCTTTAACAATTCTTTCGCATATTTGGTCTGAAAATGAAGATCCCTTCTTTTGTTTGAGTAATTTGCAGACCCAAGAAGAAATTCATTTCACCAAGCATAGACATTTCAAACTCACTTTTCATCTGATTTGCAAAAGTTTTACACATACTATCTCTTCCTCCAAAAATGATATCATCCACAAACACTTCAACAATCAGAATGTTTTCATGATCAATTTTGAAATATAAGTTGCTGTCAGCAGTACCTTTGTTGAATCCAATCTGCACAAGATGCTTATCCAACCTTTCATACCATGCTCTTGGGGCTTGCTTCAATCCATACAAGGCTTTCTTCAACTTGCACACCATATCATTATTATCAGACAATTGAAATCCATCCGGTTGTTCAATGTAGACTTCTTCTTCCAGATCACCATTTAGGAAGGCAGACTTGACATCCATCTGATATACCTTGAAGTCTTTGAAGGCAGCAAATGCAAGAAGTAATCTGACTGCTTCAATTCTTGCTACCGGAGCAAAAGTCTCTTCAAAGTCAATTCCTTCTATTTGAGAGTAGCCTTTGCAGACCAATCTAGCTTTGTTTCTGATTACTTCACCAGCTTCATTTAGTTTGTTCCGGAAGACCCACTTGGTTCCAATTACATTCCTGTCTCTAGGTCTGGGAACAAGATCCCAAGTATGATTTTTCTCAATTTGCATCAGTTCATCTTCCATTGCTTTGGTCCAGTTTTCATCATTGCAGGCTTCATTTATTGTTTTAGGTTCAATCTTTGAAATCAGACAACATTCATTCTGATCTTGAGCAATATTCCTTCTAGTTTGTACACCTTTGCTTCTGTCACCTATGATCTGATCTTCAGAGTGATTCAGTCTTACATACCTTGGAATTTTGGGAGTATTCAGCACTGCTGTTTCTTGATCAGCCTCATTCAAATCTAACTCTTCTTCCTGATTTACCGGATCAGGCTGACTCTGTCTCACCGGAGAGGATTGAGGTCCTTGAACACTGTCTTGGTCATCTTCATCAAACTCATAAAATCTTGAAGGCTTCTCAATTCCTTCATCAACCTTTACATTGGTGCTTTCTATCATTTTCCTCAATCTCTTATTGTAACATCGGTATGCTTTGCTTTGAGTGGAGTAGCCCAAGAAAATTCCTTCATCACTTCTAGCATCAAACTTTCCTAGATCTTCATCCCTTTTAATATAACACTTGCTACCAAATACTCTGAAATATTTCACAGTAGGAATGATGCCAAACCAGAGTTCATAGGGGGTCTTACCGGTGTTGTTTCTGATTTGAACTCGATTGAGAGTGTAGACTGCAGTGCTGATAGCTTCTTTCCAAAACATTTGAGGAACATTTGCTTCCAACATCATTGTCCTAGCAGCTTCCTGGATGGTCCGGTTCTTTCTCTCAACTACTCCATTCTGCTGTGGAGTCTTAGGAGCAGACAACTGTCTCCTTATACCCTGTTTCTCACAAAAGTCAATGAATTCACCAGATGTAAATTCACCACCTCTATCAGACCTTAGACACTTTAGTTTCAATCCGGTTTGATTCTCCACCATAGCTTTGAAGATTTTGAACTTCTCAAAAGCTTCTGATTTTTCTTTTAGAAAGGTAACCCACATCATCCGGGAATGATCATCAATTAACAACATGAAATATCTATCACCTTGCAGACTCTTGATTCTTGTTGGACCACATAGATCAGTATGTACTAATTCCAATAATCCGGTAGAAGACTGATCTTTGCTTTTAAAAGAGACTCTGCTTTGTTTGCCTAACTGACATTCTTTACACACACTATTTGTAGGTTTTATCAACTTTGGAAGATCTCTCACAGCCTGAGTATTGCTTATCTTGATGATGTTATCAAAATTTACATGACACATTCTTCTATGCCATAACCAACTCTGATCAATTTGAACAAACAAACAACTTTTATTTGAACCAACCAGATGAAAGATGTTACCTCTTGTCTGAGTACCGGATGCAATTTCAGTTCCGGAGCTTGTAAAGATTCTGCATTTTCCATTCTTGAACCGGAGATCATAGCCTTTGTCCACTAACTGACCAACACTGAGAAGATTGTGCTTCAATCCTTCAACATACAGTACATTACCTGTTTTGTTCTTACCATCAAAGGAAATAGTTCCCCTACCTCTGATTCTACCAGCAGAATTGTCACCAAACTTTACCATTCCTCCTTCATATCTTTCCAAGTCTAAGAACTTATTCTTGTCACCAGTCATATGGTGAGAACATCCACTGTCAATAACCCAATCATCCTTTTCTTCCACTTGAGCAGCCAAGGCTTTTTCAACAACTTTGTGATTGACAGATTCAGAGAGCAAGGAATCTTCTTCCTTGATGGCTATAAACACCCACTCATTTCCGGATTTGCTTCCTGGATCTGATTCATCATCTGTTACTCCTTCATTGTCATCTTCTTCATGAACATAATAGCAATTCTTTTGAAACCTTTGTCTGTGAGTATTAGATCTTGCAGATCTCTCCGGACATCTTGAGGCAAAATGACCAATCTTATTACAGTTAAAACACTTAAAGGGTAGTTTTCCTTCATACTTACCGGATCCTCTTGGCAGTCTCTTTGCAATGAGGGCTTCAAGTTGAGCTGTTTCTACTTCTTCTTCTTCCATGTCTCTTCTTGCTTGATCATACCATGACATTTTCCTTGATGAGTTTTCACCCGGATCAAATCTCTGTTTGCCTTTCACATAGGCACTGGCTTTGAAAGCAGATTCAGTCTTGGGAGGATCATCTCCAAACTCGGTCATTTCAAATGCAGCTAGTTTGCCAGCCAGTTGTTCTCTTGTGACAGTTGTGTGGGCTCTGAATTCATCAATGGCAGCAACTTTGATTTTGTAGGCAGCAGGAAGGGATCTTAGGATTTTGCAGACAATCTCATTTTCATCTAAAGTTCCACCAGCATTTCTGATTCCACATACCAGCTCATTTACTCTTGGCATAAAGGTAGTAATGTTTTCATCATCTCTCATTTTCAATCTTTCAAATTTCCCTTTCAGACTTTGCAACCTTGCACTTTTGACAAACTCATCTCCTTCATACAGAAGTTCCAGTTTAGTTAGGATCTCATATGCAGTGGGTAGGTCAATGACATTCGAGAGATCTGAGTCATTCAATGCACTTAGAAGAGCTTCCTTGGTCCGCAGATTGTTTTCAGCTTCTGTGATTTCATTCAGAGTTGTCGGACCACCTTGTGGAGGTACATATGGTTTTGAAATCATACCCAGATATGCTTTTCCCATGCATTCCAAGTGACACTTCATGCGACCTTTCCAGAGAGTAAAGTTGGTTCCATCGAACTTCGGACTATCCTTCTTGTAAGACGACATCCTGGATCTCCTCAAGCGGTTAAGCTCTTGTCAGAGGAACTTGGCTCTGATACCAATTGTTGGATCTAGGGCATACAACTGAGAGGGGGGGGGTGAATCAGTTGTATAGAACTTCTTCTATTTCAAACACTTAATTCTCTGTTGTTAGTTCGCAGCATATCAAATAATCATTCATGGAAGCATAATACATAAACATAAGAGCAGATAAGCATCAACACATTGAACACCAAGATTTTGACGTGGAAAACCCGGTTAAGGGAAAAACCACGGGGTGATTAACCCAAGAATTATTCTCTGTTAGAAGAATAAAGAAAAATGAATGGCACATGCCAATAAGGGCTCACTGCCCGAGCACACTGCTCACAAAGAGGCCCACTGCCTACAAGGAGACACACTGTCTACAAAGTGATAAAAATCACAGTCTTGAACTGGAGAATGACATCTCTACCATGTCCGGATCAGTTCCAATTAAGCCCAACAATCTCTGCTCTGCCTTTCGCACCTTTCTTCGCTATATCATGCTCATCTTCACACCACACACTGAAATGAACTCACAAATCATTATTTATACAAGACATCGACTTAGGAACAAGCATCTAAGTCGGCAAACAACCATAGGAGTATCCGCAAGATGAATAACACATCCGGTCGGCCATCACAAGAACATTCGCAGGATGAACAACTCATCCGGTCGGCTACACAGAGCAAGAACTTCATCCGGAAGAATAACTTCAATTCCAGGCTCTACCATCAATGCGGATCAACAACACAACCTAAACATGATCCAAGAACCTTCACAAGCCTGTCTGAATGTCCGGATACATCCGCACTTCCTCTGCTTACTGGGATCTCTTGTCTTCCTCATCCGGAACTTCAAGAACACAGTCTGTCGCCACTGTCATAATGCAAGAGGTACTTCCGGACCTCCAAATCATACACAAATCAGGATGATACATCACAAGAACATCCCAAACACTACTTCCAATCCGCAGATTAGGATAATACAATTCCGGACCTCACCGGACCTTTTTGTGATCCTCTGTCACCTCCGGATACTTACCGGACCCGGTTCTATACCGGCAGCCACAACTCCTTCAGATCTTCATGCGGACCTCTGAAATCTTAACTGTAGCATCTCAAGACTCATATCTACTAACCCTTTAATCCGCATCCTCCGGTTCTCATCCTATACAGTACATTTACCTTCTTCTCATCACTGTTCTTCACTGTTCCTGACTGAGACTAATTTTCTCAATATCCTCAGCACACAGCTCATCAAATCCTTCTTGTCAATGCAATATGAGTATGTTGACATCAATGACAACACTGGATAACCTCATACTTGCAACACTGGTAAGATCTAGAAATGCAATATCTTGTTCTGTCAATTTGCTAGAGTGTTTAGGAAGTCAATGTGAATTGACAACTCAATTGGTTCATGGTCTGGAGGTCCGCAAGCATCTATTCCAATATGATAGTGATGACAGACTATGTTCTTGAGGTTCTAGATGAAGGAGAGAATGATTTCAGTAAGTAGAAGTAGTGTGGATGTTCTTGGTGATTCAGGCAAGTTTGTGGAGGTCTCTGGATTGTGTCCAGTTCGTGTTGGTGGTTTGCATTGAAGATTGAGCTTGTAATTGAAGAATTACTTTTGGATGATGATGTTCTTCCTAAGTTTGGCCGACCAGATGAGTTACACATCCTGCGGATGATCTTGAAGATGTTCTGCAAAGCATGGCATGTTCCTAAAAGAAGATTGAAGTCCTAGATCTCTGTGGCTGATAGTGTGATGATGCGCATGAAGTATTTGTAATTAGTCAAGTTGTATTTTCTCTATAAAGTGTGTGGACTTGGATGATTATCCCTAAGTCAATGTTTTGTATAAATAAGAGTTGTGATGTCATTTCAAATGTATCTTGGTGGAGATGAGAGAGTGGTAGAGAGGAGCAGAGTGAAAGGCAGAGCAAAAGTATTGGGATTAAATGGAACTGACTCAAGCATGGTAAAGATGCTATTCTTTAGTTCAAGTATGTAATATTTATCATTTAGTAGACAGTGTGTCTCCTATAGGTAGTGGGCCTCTTGTGAGCAGTGTGCTCAGGCAATGAGCCCTAATTGGCATGTGCCATTTTGTTCTTATTCTTTTAACAGTGAACACAATCTTGGGTAAGTCACCCTGTGGTTTTTCCCTTAATCGGGTTTTCCACGTTAAAATCTTGGTTGCATATGTGTTAATGTGTTTCTGCTCTTGAATTATTACATTATGTTTCCATGATTGATTTATTATTATGCTGCTCAATTACAAAGAGGATTTAAGTGATTAATAGGAAGAAAGTTTTGGGACAACTGATTCACCCCCCTCTCAGTTGTCTATCTTGAATCTAACAACTGGTATCAGAGCTAAGTTCCTCTAAAAGAGCTTAACCGCTTGAGGAGATCCTGGATGTCATCCTACAAGAAGGATAGTCTGAGGTTTGATGGAACTGATTACACTCTTTGGAAAAGCCACATGGAATCTCACTTGCAATGTATGGGAATGCAATATTAGATCATAACTTCAAAGAAGTATGTTCCTCCATAGAATGGTTTGAAAACTGTAGATGAAATCAGAGATGCTAAACACAATCTTCGGGCTAAAGAAGCTCTACTAAGTGCCTTATCTGATTCAGAGCTGACAAATGTTATTGATCTAAAAACTGCATATGAGATTTGGGAAAAACTGGAACTTCTATATAGAGACAAGTATGTCAAATGTGCCAAGCTATAGAGTCTGAAAGGAAAATTAAAAAATCTAAAGATGAGAGAAGATGAAAATATCACTACATTTATGCGAAGAGTAAATGAGCTTGTTTGTGGCATTAGATGTGCTAGTGGAATCTTGGATGAAGATGAGATTGTTGCCAAAGTTCTTAGATCTCTTCTGGATTCTTACAAATACAAGGTTGTTGCTATTGAAGAATTCAGATCTTTTTCAAATATCACAAGAGATCAATTGGTTGGTAAATTAGCTGCATTTGAATTGGTCGAGTTTGGAGATGCCCCCCCAAGACTGAATCTACATTCAAAGCTAGTGCCTTTATAAAAGGAAAACAAAAGTTTGATCCAGGAGAGAACTCTTCAAAGAAACTATCATGGTATGAAAAATCAAGAAAAGATTTGGAAGAAGATGAACCAGAAGTTGCTCAACTTGAAACCCTTATTGCAAAAAGACTGCGAAGAGGATCCAGTAAGTATGAAGGGAAATTGCCTTTTAAATGTTTTAATTGCAATAAGATTGGTCATTTTGCCTCAAGGTTTCTGGAAAGATTTTCAAGGCGAAATCCTAACAGATCAAGATTCCAAAAGAAATGTTACTATGTTCGTGAAGATGATGATGATGGAGTAGCAAATGATGAATCGAAGATAGGAAACAAATCTAGAAGTGACTGGGTGTTTATTGCCATCAAGGAAGAAGATCCAATGCCCTATGAATCTGTCAATGATAAAATGGTAGAAAGAGCTCTAGCTGCCCAAGTTGAAGAAAAGGATGATTGGGTCATTGACAATGGATGCTCCCACCTTATGATAGGTGACAAAAGTAAGTTCATAGATTTGGAAAGATATGAAGGAGTGGTAAAATTTGGTGATAATTTTGGTGGTAGAATCAGAGGTAGAGGAACCATTTCTTTTGATGGAAAGAACAAAACCAGTAATGTGTTGTATGTTGAAGGTCTGAAGCATAATCTTCTCAGTGTTGGACAGTTGGTGGACAAAGGCTATGATCACTAATTCAAAAATAGAAAATGTAACATCTTTGAAAGTTCTGGAATAGAGATTGCATCCGGTACTTAAACAAAAGGTAATATCTTCCACTTGGTTGGTACTGGTAAAAGTTGTTTATTTGTTCAAATTGATCAGAGTTGGTTATGGCATAGGAGAATGTGTCATGTGAATTTTGATAATATCATCAAGATAAGCAACACTTAGGCTATAAGAGATCTTCCAAGACTGGTGAAACCTACCAATAGTTTGTGCAAAGAATGTCAGTTGGGTAAGCAGAGCAGTCACATTCAAAAGTAAGGAACAATCTTCTACCAAATTGTTGGACTTGGTACATACTGATCTATGTGGTCCGGCAAGAATTAGGAGTTTGCAAGGTGATAGATACTTCATGTTATGAATGGATGACCACTCCCAGATGATGCGGGTGACTTTTCTGAAAGAGAAATCTAAGGCTCTTGAGAAATTCAAAATATTCAAGGCTATGGTAGAGAATTAAACTAGATTAAACATAAAATGTCTGAGGTCTGATAGAGATGGAGAATTCACATTCAGTGAGTTCATAGAATTCTATGAGAAACATGGGATAAAAATATAGTTATCTGCTCCAAGGACTCCATAGTAGAATGAAGTAGTGGAGAGAAAGAACCAGACCATCTAGGAAGCATCTAGAACCATGATGATGGTAGCAAATGTTCCTTAGATCTATTGGAGAGAAGCTGTAAGCACTACAGTCTATACTCTTAATTGATTACAAATTAGAAGCAATACTGGTAAGACCCCTTATGAACTCTGGTTTGGCATCACTTCCACTGTGAAGTATTTAAGAGTCTTTGGTAGAAAATGTTACATCAAAAGAGATGAAGATCTTGGCAAATTTGATGCTAGAAGTGATGAAGGAATATTCTTGGGTTATTCTACTCAAAGCAAAGCATACCGGTGCTATAACAAGAGATTGAGAAAGATTATAGAAAGTACAAATGTGAAGGTTGATGAAGGTATTGAAAAACCCTCAAGGTTTTATGAATATGATGAAGATGATCAGAATGATGTTTTGGTCTAAGAAGTCCAAGCCCCTTCTAAAATTCAAATCCAGACTGATCCGAAGAATCAGGAAGAAAAGATAAGTTTGAATGAACCTGTTCAAGAAATAAAAGTGTAAGAAAGTCCCAAAATTCCTAGGTATGTAAGACTGAATCACTTTGAAGATCAGATCATAGGTGATAAAAGCAAGGTGTTCAAACAAGAAGAAAGATTGCTCAAGACTCAGAAGAGTATTGTCTAATTTCAAAGATTGAACCAAAGTCAGTGAATGAAGCATGCAATGATGAAAGCTGGACTAAAGCAATGGAGGAAGAGCTGATGCAAATTGAGAAAAATCACTCTTGGGATCTTGTTCCTAGACATAGAAATAAGAATGTGATTGGAACCAAATGGGTCTTCTAGAATAAATGGAATGAAGATGGTGAAGTAGTTAGAAACAAAGCTAGATTGGTCTGCAAGGGTTACTCTCAAGTAGAAGGAGTTGATTTTGAAGAAACTTTTGCTCTGGTGGTAAGAATTGAAGTAGTCAGATTATTTCTTGCCTTTGTTGCCTTCAAGGACTTCAAAGTATATCAGATGGATGTCAAGTCTATCTTCCTGAATGGTGACTTGGAAGAAGAAGTATACATTGAGCATCTGGATGGATTTCAATTGTTTGGTCATGGTGATATGGTCTGCAAGTTGAAGAAAGAACTATATGGACTCAAACAAGCCCCAAGAGCTTGGTATGAAAGATTGGGTAAGCATCTTTTGAAGATTGGTTTCAAAAAAGGTACTGTTGACAGTAACTTATACTTTAAAATTGATCATGAAAATATCTTAATTGTTGAAGTGTTTTTTGATGATATCATTTTTGGAGGAAGAGACAGTATGTGCAAAAATTTTGCAAATCAAATGAAAAGTGAATTTGAGATGTCCATGTTTGGGGAAATGAATTTCTTCTTGGGTCTGCAAATCATTCAACCAAAGAAAGGAATCTTCATTTCATAGACCAAATATGTGAAAGAATTGTTCAAGAAATTTGGGATGGAGGACTCAAAACCAATGAGTACTCCCATGGCAATTGGATGTAAATTAAGAAAAGATGATGACTCTCCTAAGGTTGATCAGAAAAAGTACAGGTCAATGATTGGAGGACTATTGTATCTTACTCAAACTAGACCTAAAATTATGAATGCTATTGGTTTTGTTGCTAGATTCCAAGCTGATCCTAGAGAATCTCATGTCATGGCAATCAAGAGGATTCTTAAATATCTAAAAGGGAGAGTTGAGTATGGTTTATGGTATCCTAGAGATCATGATTTCTCTCTTCATGCATATACAGATGTGGATTGGGTAGGAGATGTGGATGACCAGAAGAGTACCAGTGGTGGAGCATTCTTTTTGGGGAAAAGATTGGTTTCTTGGCTGAGCAAGAAATAAGAGGCAATATCTCTATCCACTGCACAAGTAGAATATATTGTAGCAGCAGGTAGTTGCACTCAAGTATTGTGGATGAAACAAATGCTAAGAGACATCAGAGTGGAGTATGAGGAACTTATCACAATCTTCTGTGATAATTCAAGTGCAATAAATATATCAAAAAATCTTATGTTTCATTCAAAGACAAAACATATATCCATCAAGTTTCACTTTTTGAGAGAGCAAGTGAACAAGAATGAAGTCAGATTAGAGTTTGTGCCCTCCAAGGATCAGATTGTAGACATTTTTACTAAACCTCTACCTAAGGACTCTTTTGAGTATCTCAGGGAGAAGTTAGGGGTTATTACCCCTTCGATTCTGAATTAAGGTACACTGATGTGCATCAGTCCGATGGATCTCACAGTCATATCTTGTGGTCTAGATTTATGATGGGAAGCTGCTACTCAGGGGGAGCAGTTGGTATGATTCTGAGTGATGCAAGTATGTGCCCTTTGCCATTGATGTCAAAGGGGGAGAGAAGACACATGAAAAACAAAAAGTGGTTGTTGATCAAAGGGGGAGCAGTAAAGGAAGAGAAGACATGTGAATGACTATTGTTGATAAGGGGAGTTATGTTAGTCAGTGAGGAGAAGTTCTTGTCTTGATGGTTAAAATAGTTTTTCACATCATATGTTTCCATCAATGACAAAGGGGGAGATTGTTGCAAGTATGGGCCTAACCGATGTTGTCATTGATGTCAACATACTTCTGTTGCATTGATGTCAAGGATTGGATGAGTTGTATACTGAGGATATTGAGAAAATTAGTCCTATCAGGAACATAGAAGAATAGTGAAGACAGTAAGCTAAAGATCCTGGCTAAGATGAAGATCAAAGGATGCATATCAAAAGGTTTGTAGATATGTGTCTTAAGATGATCCATTGAAGATTTGAGAGGTCTGCATGAAGATCTGAAGAAGTTATGGCCACTTGAGTAAAACCAGTTCTGACAGATGTTCATAGGTGACAGAGTGACACAGATAGGTCCGGTGAGATCTAGAAATGCAATATCTTGTTCTGTGGATTTGGTGGAGTGTTTAGGAAGTCAATGTGAATTGACAACTCAATTGGTTCATGGTTTGGAGGTCTGCAAGCATCTATTCCAATATGATAGTGATGACAAACTGTGTTCTTGAGGTTCCAGATGAAGGAGAGAATGATTTCAGTAAGTAGAAGTAGTTAGGATGTTCTTTGTGATTCAGGAAAGCTTGTGGAGGTCTCTATATTGTATCTAGTTCATGTTGGTGGTCTGCATTGAAGATTGAGCTCGTAATTGAAGAATTACTTTTGGATGATGATGTTCTTCCTAAATTTGGTCGACCGGACGAGTTACACATCCTGCAGATGATCTTGAAGATGTTCTGTGAAGCATGGCATGTTCCTAAAAGAAGATTGAAGTCCCAGATCTATGTGGCTGATAGTGTGATGATCTGCATGAAGTCTTTTGCAATTAGTCAAGTTGTATTTGCTTTGTAAAGTGTGCGGACTTGGATGATTATCCCTAAGTCAATGTCTTGTATAAATAAGAGTTGTGAAGTCATTTCAAATGTATCTTGGTGGAGATGAGAGAGTGGTAGAGAGGAGCAGAGCGAAAGGCAGAGTAGAAGTATTGGGCTTAAATGGAACTGACTCAAGCATGGTAAAGATGCTATTCTTCAGTTCAAGTATGTAATATTTATCATTCTATAGACAATGTGTCTCCTATAGGTAGTGGGCCTCTTATGAACATTGTGCTTGGGCAGTGAGCCCTAATTGGCATGTGCCATTTTGTTCTTCTTATTCTTTTAATAGAGAATACAATTTTGGGTTAGTCACCCCATGGTTTTTCTCTTAACCAGGTTTTCCATGTTAAAATTTTGGTGTAATATGTGTTAATGTGTTTCTGCTCTTGAATTGTTGCATTATGTTTCCATGATTGATTTATTATTATGCTGCTGAATTACAAAGAGGATTTAAGTGATTAATAGGAAGAAATTTTTGGGACAACTGATTCACCCCCCCTCTCAGTTGTCTGTCTTGAATCTAACACTTGCTTCTTAAGATGTAATGTCTAAATTTCTTAACTTCTCAAACTAGAGCAAGCACTTGTCTCTCCACATCCATGTATCTGAGCTCTGCATCTTTAAATGGGCAGCTCATGAAGGCTATAGGTTTTTCTTCTTTGGCTTCATTTCTTTGTGTTAGTACTGTTGCGGATGTATGCTCTGAAGAAAATGAATAAATGTAGAAATATCTGGTGTAATCTAGACTGATCAAAATAGGGGCATTAGAAATGGCTTTCTTGATGTCCTCAAATGTTTCCCTTGCTTCAGGAGTCCAGTCAATTTTAGCATCTTTCTTGAGCATTACATTCAGTGGTATGACAATCTTTGCAAACCCAATAATGAACTTCCTAACAAAATTTATTTTACCAAAGTAGGATTTAAGCTCCTTCTTACTTCTAGGATGTTGCAACTCCAGGATAGATTCTACTCTAGCGGGGTCAATGATGATTCTATTTTTTGTTATCAGATGGCCTAGTAGTTTACCTATGGTCACTCCAAATATGCACTTCTTTGGATTTAGTGAGATGCCATATTGTTCACACTTCTTAAGCACCTTCTTGAGGTCTTCTATATGATCTCCACTTTCCTTTAAAAAAATGGTCAACTCATCCATATAAATGACTATACATTTACAAACTAAGCCATTAAAAGCTATGTTCATTGCATGCTGAAAGGTGGCGCCATCATTTATCAATCTCAAAGGCATGCACCTATAGGCAAATATTCCCCACTTGGTGGTGAATGCAGTTTTCAATCTAGCTATCTTATATACCATCACCTGATTATACCCTGAGAAACCATCCAAGAATGACATCATCTGAGCACCATTTACTATTTGTAAGACTTCATCTAGTGAAGGTAAAGGATAATTATCCTTTTTAGAAGCTTTATTGAAATTTCTAAAGTCTACACATAAGCGGATATCATCATTTTTCTTTCTTACAGGGACCAAATTTGCTACCCAAGTTGAATTCCTCACAGGAAATATGATTCTGGCATTGAGTAACTTCTTCACTTCTTCAAAGATAATGGGCTCTAACAAGGCATTAACAGGTCTCTGCTTTTGTCTAAAAGGTTTAACGTCTGGCTTCAATGGTATAGTGTGGGTGATGATTGAGGTATCATAAGTCTTTAACTCATCATAAGTCCAGGTGATAACATGGATATAATCTTTAAGTACTTGAGTTATTCCTACTATTTCTTCTTCTGTACAGACTTTGGCAATCAACACATTCCTTACTTCTTCATTTTGTCCTATATTGATTGGTGAATATTCTCCTCCATTAGTCTTTAGGAGATCTTTCTGTTTCAGTGTATTGTGTAGATCAAATGCTCTTTCTAACTCTATAATACCTTTGGGGATCTTGTTACTAGGCAGATCCAAGATCTCATCTTCTTCCCAAGTATGATCTTCTACATTCCTTTCATCTATGATCTGAGCATCAAATATATCTCTATTTGATATGAAGTCTAAAATGTGCTGGTAATCATCAAATACTTGGAGATTAATGGCATTATTTGGTATGGAGGGCACTGATACCAATTCAACTAAGAATCTCTTCAAACTAGAAATGGACAATGGCTCCAAAGTATTTGCAGCTTGTGCCAAGGCATCTGCCCTGTGATTCTCCTCTCTAGGTACATGGGTGATGTTGAATGCATCAAAGCCTTCTATCAAATCCCACACTCTATGTCTATAATTTGACAATTTCTTATAATTGCAAGAGTGTATATTCCTTACTTGTCTTACCACTAATTCTGAGTCTCCATAGATATGTAGAGTCTTCACTCTTTTCTTCAAAGAAAATAACATCCCATGAATCAAAGATTCATACTCTATCACATTATTAGTGCATGAGAACTGTAATCTATATGCTGCTAGGTAGGATTTTCTTGCTGGGTCAATAAGATCTATCCCTACTCTAGCTCCTTGCTTTGATTTTGATCCATCAAAACTGAGGATCCATGGTTTATCTTTAGTTAAAGGCTTATTAGGACCTTCTCTTTTCTTTTTGGCTTTGGCAGATGCACCGCCTGATATCCACTTTAGCTTTTGTGACTCATTCTTTTTCACTTTTTTTTTTTTTTTCTGACTGATGTGGAACTAGAACTGCCTTACTTTCTTTATTTCTAATACCATGAATATTAGCATCTATTTGTACTTTCATATCTTTCTTTTCATCATTAAGCATGATTTTTCTATCAGATAACTGATCCTTTGAATAAAGCATCTTCTGCTTCTTCAATATGTGCAAGCATAACAAGCAAGTAGTCTCTAAATGTGGTGCTTCATGTAACCTGCACCAACCTTCAATTAAAGCATTATGTGGAGGAGTATTTTGCAACATCATCCTCTGAATTTGTTTTGATAAAAATTCTTCAAACTTGGTTAAGTTACTTCCTTTATCTTTGTCAAACACTTCATAATCAGACTCAATCAAACAATCAGTCCCTGGGGTGATGTTACTTTCATTTCTAACAATATCTTTAATGTTCATCAGGATCTCTTCTGAATTATGGGTGTAACTTTCATCCTGATATTTATCTTCTTCTGTTCCTCCAGATGATAAATAAGAATTAGTATCATTATAACTATCTATATGACTTACCTCGAGTGATGACAATCCTTCCTCACTACAAGCTTGTTCCAGCTCCATCATATCTAGGAAAGCATCACATTTTTTCAAAATGTGCCTCATCATGTAACCTGCACCATCCCTCAATTAGGATGTCCTCATTAGATATGTTCAACATTTGACAGCATTGTATTTCTCTTGATAAGTACAATTCAAAGTTCCTAAAATGATCTACTTCATCCATGTCACTAGAACTATGATCAGACTCTATAATCATCTTATCATCTTGATGATCATCTCTATGTACATGAATATCATACATAAGAATTTCTTCTATCTTAATTGTTTGGGTTTGATGGTGTAAACTCCTGGTTCAACATCCACATACATTATCTCATTTGTGTTATTATACTCAGTGATCATGTGTTTCATTCAAGGTTTAACATCTATCCTAATTTGATTAGGGATCACTTTCTAAGGTAGCCACATGTGGCTGAAATATGTGGACATATATCTATTAAGTGTTTTGGACCAATCCCTGCTAAGCAACATTCCATATGTATCAGGGATATCTACCACCTGGATATCTATGTAATATTGGATCCTAGATCTGATGCTAGTTGTATTTGAATGTGAGTTAACTCTCTCACAACACTTACTTTAGTCTTGTCTAATTGTGTCACCTTCTTGAGTGACTTAGTAGGGTGTAACCCTAAGGCATTACAGATGGACAATGGAATTACATTAGTAGATGCACTTGAATCTACTAAACAATTATGTAGGTTCTTACCAAACATCCTTAAGGAAAGGAGAAATGGAGGCAACTCAGTCTTATCCCTATAAAGGGTCATGTGTGAAGTTTCAGCAGCTTGAACAGTAGATGGGACTTTGTGCTTGACATTATTGTCTTTAGTTACATGATCTTTACTCAAAATCTGACTTGGATTAGGAAGATGTCTGTCTTCTATTGGTGCAGGGTTATCTAAGGATCTCATGAAAGCTTTCTTAATAGCTGGAGTTTTGAGTTGTTCTGATAATGACAAGCTAATCTTGACTCTTCTCATTTCCTCTACTAAATAATTGACCAACTTATTAGATTCAGGAGGCTGATTACTAGCTTTTGACACTACATTTTGTGGTGCAAAGTACTGGGCATTAACCTTAGGAAGATCAGGGTTATTACTTGCCTTTGGATCAAGAGGATTATTGAAATTTTTAGGAGCCAAAGACGTAGTCAAAGGACCAGAAGGTCTGTTTGAATTATTTTTGAGGTTATAATGGTGTTTACCCTAGTACTATTGCTAGTAGGCATGAATTTCTTTAGGTTCCACTACTAGTTCATTCTCATCTTCAAAAGGAAAGACATAATTTGTTTCAAAGGCCAAAGCGGACACCTCATATACTAAAGTGTAATTCTCATGAGATGAGGGTACATGATGGTGAGGGTGATTGATAAAACTTTCTAACACAAGAGCTTAGTCATATCCACAAGGGACAATCTCATTTCCTTCTATGAGGGAAGGATTTCCAGTGGTGATAGACACTTCAGCCTGAAAAATACTAGCTGCTATCCTAAACTGAGGACAATCTAATTCAACATGTACATTGGTGTTATCTATCCTACACCAATTTGTAAGAGTTGCCTCTGCCAAGTTTACCCTAGTGGTTTGCTTAGGTTCACTAGGAGGCTGGTTATCTAAGGGTGATGGCAATGATCCAATATTTGGCCTAGTATTCCATACTCTAGGTTGCCTTGGTGCATTTGTTTCTATTGTTATTGTTATAACTCTTATCATTGTTGTATCCTCTGTCAGGATATCCAGATCTGTCATTATTATATCATCTATTTTGATTTGACTTGGAATAGAAATTCTGACCTCTCAAGTGAGTGATTTTAGTTGTCAACTTTCTTAGCTGTGTTGATGTCTCTTTGATTTCTTCCTTTTCCTCCTAAGATTTCACTACTACATTCTCTATTTGAGGTTTGAAAAAGGAAGCACCATTACTGTTATTCTATCCTACATCTTGAGATGCTTGTGCCTATCCTGGATATTGCACTATCTGGCCATTTCCATTTGGAGGTGGCATGATGCTAAGGGGAGGTACCTATAGTGGACCTGGCATTGTAGCTAAAGGCATCATGACTCCATTGGTCTGCTACTGAGCAGGGTATGTAGGATATGTTGGATGTGTAGAATAGATAGGAAAAACAATGTTAGGAGTCAGAGTAGGGACGAGTTGTTGATTAACTTTTATTGCTTCCTCAAAGGCTCCTGTCAAAGTTGTGACACCAGGTGGTGTCCTCCTTATAAACATAGAAGTCAAGGGATCTAAGGCCGAGTACTATATATTTCTAGTTGCCTCATCTACTACAGTATATGGAGCTACCAGTTTTGAAAGCATCTTTTAGAATTTGGCATTGAAGATTGAAATAGGTTCCCCTTCAAATCTTTTAATTGTGGCAAAGAGATGATAATTCATTGAAGGATCTATAGGTATTTTGAATCTATCTTTGAAGGCTTTCTCTAATGCATCCCATGAGCTAACAAAAGCTTGAGCAAGACTAATATATGAGTTATATGCTTCCTCTCCCAAGGAATATGGAAATAAACGGCATACAACATCTTGATGTTCAATCCTTGCTCTACAACAAGCTTCTTTAAATGTCCAGATATGATCATTCATGTCCTAATATGGATGATATTTAGGGCAGATCTTGTCAGGGTTCTTAGGTAAAGGATGGTAGGCAGTGAAAGTCAAAGGTGACTCTATAACAAAGAACAACATTGTGACTAGTGCTTGATGTACTGGAGGTGTAATAGGTGATCCTGTAGGTGTATGAAGTGCAACAGGAGATATTGGAGAGGTCAAAGTATGTCTTAGTGAATATACTGATGCACCTGAGTTGGAAGTATGATGAATATCTATGGTTCTAGGTCTAAGTCCACGAATAGGCAATTCTTCCAAGAGTCCACTAGATCTGGACCTGGTATTAGGCCGTTGAGCTAGGATTCTAATAGTTTATGACATATTTATGGAAATTTGATTGGATCTTTGCAAAGATCACAAGGAATAACCTTGCAGAATGGATATTTATGACCAAAACCCTTGAATGACTAGATATTTATGCAATATTTGCATGAAACTTGCAAATATGAGCAAAGAAAAATCTTCTGAACTCAGATATCAAGATTTTTAATAACACAGTCAAGCCACTACAAGAAATTTGCATAACACTTAAATGACAACTCAACTTTCAAGGATTTTAATAACCTGGCAGTAAAGTCTACAATGGTTATGCTTGATTCTAGGATATTTATGATATGCGAACTCAAAACAACATGATACAGGCAAATCTTTGCACAAACTTTCAAAGCATATGCAATTCAACTAAAATTTGTGAAAATAACCTTCTACAAATGCAAGAATTTTGTGTATCTGACCAATTCACTTAGAAAGAGAGAAAGGAATGCCTTGCTTCTAGTGCCAATTTATGTTGGTGATGATTGTTAATCATAACAATATGCATAAAAGTTTACACAACAAACCTTTATTATCTTGAAAAGTATGATCAATTTGGAATGAATTGATGACTCCAAGTCTCTGTGGATCAGGTCTTGATCATCTGACATTACTTAGAGGTTGATGTGATATGCTATTTCTCATTCAAGGGGTCTTACACTTCTCTATTACAATAAACTGATGTCTACACATTTGTTCTGTATCTAATTCGTGTAAATTTCTTCACCAATAGAGTTAATCTTTCTATACTCTATAGATAATGATGATCTTTGATAAGTTTGATCAATTCTTCTAATCATTAACTATGATTTGATTATTCTTACTTTTGCACTATGAATCTTCTCAAATAATGTTCTTATTAGTTGATATTTACATGATTTAGGTTGTTATTTATGGTTCTTTGCATGATATTTTCAATATTGCATGCATTAAGCTCAAAATATGCTACTGATGTTCAATTCTCTTTGGGATATCTGCATATTTGTGTATTTTGCTTAAGATTATCAATGTATTTGCAATTGTGGAGGTGATTGTAATGAAATTAAAGAAAATTGAAAGAATGCTTTCTAAATTTAATGAACCTTCAGCTACTGATTCACATACATTCCAGATACTTTCATGAAGAGAAGAAATTAAACCATAATTTCACCAGGATGTTCCACAACTAGGTATGGTTGATCCTAACTTCAAACAAACAAGGAATGAAAATAACACATGCAGACTGATAAGTAATCCAAGGTATACAGCTAATCAGTGCATATATCTAGAATTCATCCACTAATTACTCACAGTTTACGATTATTTGTAATCAAAACAACTTCTCTTTCATTCGGTATGCAAAAGACATGTACATTCACAATAAGCTTTGAAATTAGTTATGAGAACTTTAGTAATCTAACTTCAATTAAGTTTCTAATAATCATACCAAGTGCACTCCATCTCCTTTTATAGAATAAGGAGAGGAGGCGGTTACAAAATGATCAACGATCAAGATTTGTCAATCTAAATCCATGGTCACTATCTTCTCTTTGACTAGGTCAACACTGGTAGATGTGGCACAAGTTGCCAGTTGGCAACCATCTAGTAGAACTCGATCCTTTTGTTATCTAGTTATGCATATGACTCTATCATCATGCATCTCTGTTTACTCATTGTCCTCTTCTTCATCATCTTCATCCACTCTAGGGTCATGCCTTATATACATCCTGATCGCCGCCCTGATGGATTCATACAGTTGCACTACCCTTTCTACTTCACCTCCATCCTAAATTTTGGCCTTTGCTACAACATGTTTGTGAGAATGAAACTATGCCTGAAGAGCATTCCATTTTCTCTTCCTACTATTTAACATCTCATTGTATGTCTCTACCTTAACTTTCATTCTGATGGACTTATTTATCACATCCTCTATCAAATGATGAAGAGGGTCTTCTGCTACTTGCTTAAAATTATTATGGAAGGCTTGGACATAAAAAATCAGTATCTTGATTTTCTATTTTTCCTTCCACTTTGTCCTCCAGAGCCTCCAGGGTATTCATTTCATCCACCATAAGATCATGTAGCTTAAAACTTATGTCTCTGAGCTTGCTACTGCACCTCCTCAAGATATCACATTCAAATCTAGTATCTTCATACCAAATGCCTAGTAACTGTGCAGTATTATTATCCAATATTTTATTATCCATAAGTATCTTCATGTTTATCCTCCTTATTTCACCCAAAGAATCCAGCTATCTTTCTAACTTGAAGGACCTTCTCCCCACCTCATTTTGCAACTTATCTACTTTACTCATCAAATCATCAAGAGAGTTCCAATTTGATATGGAGGTTTTAACTACATTATCTACTTCAAAAACAAAAGAAACAAACCAACTATCCACTAGCTGAGCCTTATGTTTCATGAGATCCAATCCTGTCATCTCATCTTGAGATATGATAGTTAGTGGGGTAGCTGGACTGAGTGGTGTATGCTTAGGGTCAATTAACCCTTTAATGAATGAATGTAATTGAGCAAGTGCTCTTTATGTTTCTTATTCCTATCCTTTTCTCTTTTCACCCTCTGGGTTAATGAATCAATAATATCTTTACCTTCTTGACCTTATTGAAACTCATTGCCAAAACCTAAATCAATATTTGTTATTTGAAACTCATCAAGGCCAATTTTTCCTTTTTCTTTGTTTGCCATTGGTAAGGCTACTTGGGCTATCCTCCTACCTATGGTAGGATCTCTTTTTATTGCAAATGTAGGCCTGGCCTTTCTTTTAGGTTTCAGCATGCTCGCAGTAAACAATGTGGACACATCAAACTCAGGGACCTCATCTATTTGTTGCAGATTTATTTCTTATTGTAACCAGTATGAAACATCACCTCTGGGCCCTTGCTAGTTAGTCTGCTCAAATGTTTTGAGTATCATGAGACTTTGTATTATGCTCTACCCTTCGTGGTGAACTCTCTTTCCTTGGTTCTTCCTCATGCACATTCTCATGAGGGGGATCATGCTGAGGAGTTTCATGTTGAGGGGTTTCCTCTTGATGGGCCTCATGTTAAGGGGGAGGTTCTTGTGGTGTCTGTACATTCTAATCTTCTATATTTTGTAGCACTTGGTCTTCATGAGAAGATGGTGCATTTTTGTCTCAAGGATCACCTTGATCACCCTTGGCCACATTCTCTAGTTCCTTTGGCTGACCACCATCTTGGGACAGACTCTGTTCCTCACCTTTTGAGGTGTCTATTTCTCTTTGTTCTTGAGTCTTTCCAAGCATCTTTTCACTTTTTCTTTCTCCATGTGCAGGATCACTATCCTGATTAGCTTATTAGCATGCATCTCTTCATTCTAATTTTATTGCTCTTGTTAGGTACCTCTTGATCACCTTCCCTATGAACATTTAGTTTCTATCTTCTCTTGTTCTGGATGTGCATTGCTTTGCCCTTTATCTTGACTAGGCACTCTCTTATCAACCTCTTCATGCACACTACTTTCTACTTTCTTAGGTTCTAGAGGTGGATCATTATCTCTGCTCTAATCTTCATCCCCTTGGTAAACCAAGTCTATTACTGCTGGGCTAGTGACCTGATCAACCAAATTGGTTAATCCTATCTGTTGGGCTACATCCTCGGGGTCATCTTATTCAATTTCCTCTATCTCAACCTACTCCTAATGAGTTTCCTTTTGAACCATAGGAGTCCCATGAGGAGTCATCTTTGTATTAGCCACTAGGGTCTCCATCTTTTGACTAGAAACATCCATAACTATCTCATCATTTGACAAATATATAGTATCATCAAGTGGAAAAAGGTGGCTCTTTCTTTGCCTTATGTTTTTCTTCTCTCTGCTCTTCTGCCTTCTCAATTTTAAATTGAATAATGTATGGGATAGGAACCTCATGCTGCAGGTCCTTCATAAAACATGGACCACCTGCACCCCTCAATATAATAGGATCAACATTTACATTTCCCCACATTGCAATTTTATGTTTCTTTGGAGGCGGTTTCTGCTGCACTTTCTTCCTCTTCTTTGTTATCAACAAATCATCATCTTGAGGCTCTTCATCCAATTGCTCCTCCTCCAATGGTTCATCTTCCAAGGGTTCCTCCTCTATAATCATAGCGGTAGGCTTTGTGACCTTATTCTTTTCTTTGGCAGGGGTGAGATGATGCAACAATAGATGTAGGTGCCACATCTCCCTTTAGTTAGAATCTTCTAACTATTACTCCCTGTTGCACATGAGTTGCCTTCTTGTTTTTACCTTGCTACTTTTCCTCTACAACTGGCTGCCTCTCTCCATTAGATTTCCTCTTCTTAATGAGAAAGTCATCATATTCTTCTTCAGATAGTTCTTGTCTTTTCTTCTTGTTATCCACAGTAAGGGCTACACCCTTCTTCTTAAACGTAGTGATCTCAACACTTACCCAGCTCTGGGTCAGTTGAATAACCTTATGCATTATCTAGTCAAATAAAGTCACCTCAAGATGAGTTAAATCAGGAGCAGATGTGGTTTCATTATACACTTTCTTGTTCTCATACTCACTGGACATGGTCTTTCCATCATCTTTGTAGAACTGGACAGGCACTAGTATGCAATCAAAGGTGCAAATTTGGTTGAGAGTGAGCCTCTAGTAAGTCCTTCTCTAGACTTCTGCTTCATCATCATGATTAGTCCAATAATCCTCAAGGTGCCTTTGATGTATTTGTCTTTCTAGTAATTTCTGCATCCTTCTGTATGGATCATATGACCTAGCTATTGAAAATGGCTGCAGGTGCATTAACTTTAATCCTCCGATGGCATCCTTAATACTTTGTCTATCAGGGTACAAATGCCATCCAATGAAGACTGGAAACAACATAGGTGGAATCTTTCTCTTCTCCATGTGAGCCTCTACTAAGGTCGATATCTATCTAACAAATTCCATTAGAATGACCCTATCAGTGGGGTATCTAGGCAACATGAGAGTTTGCCCCTCAAAGCCTTCTAGTCTCATGTATGAAAATGTAGGGAACTAGATAAATCAAGCCCCATATTTGTAAATAACAGCTTGGGCTTCCATACTTAATCTTTTTGTTCTATCTTCCTCCATGGTTATGACCAGATGCATAGAAAAGTAGTCATTCATTATTTTGTAATTTTGGAGAGATTCCCTCTTGCCCAGTTGTGGGTAGTGTTCCCATATGTTTACATCACTAGGATTGTTTCCAACCCTACCCACTGTTTGTAACTCATTAAATGTACCTCTAAAGGCACAGGCATAAACAACACAAGAAGTCATATGGAACATGCACATTTTGCCACCTAGCCTTCTCATTCCTTCATCTAAACTGTCACTGATGATTTTATCCCAGAGAGGCTTGTCATCGAATATTCCACCATCTGGATAATTCCATACATCTAATTTAAATAGTTTCCAGTATGTTGTCTCTCGGTCATTCTGCTAAGCATGACCATCATGTATTGATATTCTTCAACAAAATCAAATTTAAACAAGTATTTTGGAAGCTTAGTAGATGCCTTACATGTACTGCTCTTAGACCTCCACTGGTACATGACCCTCCTAGCCTCTTTCTCATTACCATGATATTCCTTTTCCAACCTGCTTAGGCTCAATCTAACCACATCAGATCCTATAGGAAAATTAAATGCAGGGGTGATGCCTTTTATTGAGAAATCTGCATACACCCTGCCATGCTTCTCCACTCTTCTAGTTTCTAAATTATAGTTGCGTGCACATTCAACCACTAACTCAGTGGCTTCCATAGCATATGGAAATCCCCCAGTGTGCCACATCCCTATGGAGTATATTCTTTGGAGTAGAGGATTTCCACTTCCATTATCTAACCTTCTTGTCCATGCATCCAAGTCTGTATTCCCCTGATGTGTATCATTTATCATCCCATATATGAATCCTACCCCTACGGGTTGTAAGAACATGGGTTTCAAGAACTCTGTATGTGTATCCCCTGATGTCTTTATTTGAAACTGGAGGGTGCAACCTACCATTGGGTTCACATTTAATGTGGAGGGTGATCTCTACAAAGATCATGGATATTTGAAAATATGACCCTCCATCGAACACATGAGGGTGATATCACCATATGGTCAACCTTTTAATATACAAGCAAGATCAGGTCACATTATGCATTTTCTAACAAATCGGGGAGGTGCCACATGGCATCGTTGGATTGGCTGTTGATAGACTAGGTATCTCAGGTCATCTAAGTTGATATGAGGGATATTGATGATATCCAGATATTTAAACACTAAGGAATATCACCCTTATTCAAAAATGTAAGGGAGATGTCATCACTTTATAAACATTTACAATTACTCGAGGGGAATGACATCATTGTCATATTTGTTAAGGTCGGGGATATTTTAGAATATGACATTTTCAAGCTTGAGCATGAGCATCATCAAGATATCATGTCTTCTTTGTTATCGGGTTATGATGATGTCATCGTCATGTTGAGAAATATGATGGATGTTTGGAAATGTGACCCTGCCAGGGTTAGGCGTATTGATGATGTCATCATCTGGGTGATCTCTTCTATACATTGGAACTGGATGATGTCAGGGTCATGTTTATGAAAGGTGATATTTGTAAAAGGGTGATATTTTGTAAGATGATGGATATTAAAAAATATGACCCTCTGAAATATGCATGAAGGTCTTGACGGGCATATACTATATCGCACTTAAGTTTGACGTTTGCACATTGGGGATATGAAGACATCGGGTGATCTTCTTATGTCTGGGTCATCTTTAGCAAATATGACTGACATGTAGAAATGTGACCCTATAGGAAATATCTGGGTTGACCAAACTTTGACTTAGCATAACTTTTTATCCTTGGCAAATATCAGGGTGATGTAAAAGGCAATTTTGTATAGAATTTTGCACTCTTTAAGACTATGGGGTTTATGACATTAAATTCTAACTTTGACAACTAACCCCTTTTGTGATGCACATGCAAATACAAGGGTGATAAACTCAACCTGACCTTTTGCCAAACCGCCCAAAGCAAGAAAACAAGCACAAGCAGGAGCAAAGAAGTTGGGTCCCTATTTTTCTAAGGCAAAATGGGGCGTGGTGTGCAACTACACAACAGGTCTACCCTAAATATCAAAATAAAATTAGAGAAATACCTACCCTAAATATCAAAAGAAAAATAGACAAATACCTACTCTAAATTGCTATATTTAATAAAGAATACTTGGTTCTATCTACTAAAACTTTGAGATTTTCTTTTAATTTTGAAAAAAAAACTAAAAAATTATAATTTCTAAAAAATATAATAAAATTAGCATTTTGTATATAATTTCACCAAGAGTACCAAATAATAACAACTTAATCAATGTATCAATTGGTTTTTTATAACTTATTTGTACAAGAAAAAGAGCTTCCCTTAGCTTCAAGAAATATTTATTTTGTACTAACAAGGCCAACCACGTGAAGGTGGAAGCTCATGTGGCCTCACCTAAGACCTAAGACACATGTATTATAGTAGATGTAAGACACCTAAGACACCCATTGTATAGTATGTACCTAGATTTTATAGACGTAGTAGACCTAAGACACCTAGACACCTATTATAGTTCTACCTAGGACACCTCTATACACCTATTATGGCAGACCTAGTTGACATATAGTATTATACCTTATTCTAGTCCCTACCTAAGACACCTAAGACACCTGGATTAAATTATACCTTATTCTAGTCTCTAGACCTAGTTGACATATAGTATCTACTTAAGGTGCCTAGATTAAATTATACCTTATTCTAGTCTCTAGACCTAGTTGACATATAGTATCTACCTAAGATACCTAGATTAAATTATACCTTATTCTAGTCTCTAGACCTAGTTGACATATAGTATACCTAAGACACCTAGACTTTATATATCTTATTGTAGTCTAGACCTAAGACACCTATAGACACCTATTATAGTTAGAACCCAAGACACCTAGATTTTTTACATTATTCTCTAAGTCTAGACCTAAGATGTATATGTACTTGACACCTATTATATACCTAAGGTCACACCTATTATATATATATCAAATTCTAAGTCACCTAAGTTAAAGACTACATGTACTTGACACCTAGAAGTTGAAGACTCTATAGCTCACCTGTAGAGATCATACCTGTGCAACAAGAAAAATAACTTGAAATCCTTTTAGTTCTACATGATTGCAAAACAAATCTAGAGGTCAGGCCATGATGAAATGTAAATAAAAATTTAGAACCTAGAGATCATTTGATTTAAAGATAAAATTTGTTAAGTTCCATTGAAATTATAATGAAAGGAAAGAACTATTGAAGCATAAATTAAAATAATTAATAGTACAGGTCTAGTGAATACCTGAAATAAAGTGTAAGTTGTTGTCCACATTTTTCATATTGCAGCGATTGGTTCAACTCGCTCTTCAATAACATGTAATATTCTCTCATGGTCATCTCTATCTAGTCTCCACTTTTGACATCCACATGCACGTGGAACTTAACAAAGAGATAGGCCGGTAGCAATTACTAGGTGGATATACTGATACACCATGTTATTAGGTTGGTAATCAATAAAATGAATCCCATTTTGAACAATTTTGACTTGTTTGAGATATGCCCCTTGCACTACAATTGAACCTATGTGAAACAACATTCCATCACTTGTTTTTTGTTTTGTTAACTTCATCCTCTCTTTTGCACAATGTAATAAATAATAATTAACACCTTCTATGTTTCCAACCTCTGCTATGACTACAAAAACATCTCCTGCACCATATAATGAAATGTTAAAAAATTAGAATGTGTCATGAATTCTGATATTAATAACCAAATTACAAGTAAATTTTATCAACATATTAGAATTTAAAAAATTTAAAGTTACAAACTTTGCATGATATATATACTTTTTTAATCAATCCTCAAATGTGGTCATAATCAATTGAAATCAAAGGAATATCTTCAAATATTTCATCTTCATCTTCATCATATGTGTCAGTAACAACTAGTGGCACCCAATTCCATTCACTAACATATCCACATTTTTGGTTGTTGCAATTCTCATAATTTCCCAAAATGCAGTCATAACAAAAACAAGAGTAATCCCTAGTGCACAATGTCCATGTGTGCCTATCTGTACTCATGACACAATGTAAAGATCCTATTTTCTCTACCCTCTTGCATCCATGCATTGTTCTTCTATCCACACCTACAACACTTTTTTCAAATAATACATATCTATTCTCCCAGAACACTCTATTTGGATGTGGGTTCCTCCCTGAAGATGTGTCGACCTTACATGCGAAATGTTTCTTACACCATTCAACAAACATCATGTGCATTATTTATATGATCTCCATCATAACTCATTTGATGTTTTCTTAGAGCGTGTTTGATGCAAGCTCATGTGCCATCATGTTCACCCTTTCCATGCCCACTCTTGAATAAACTCCAAACATGTGGTATATCATAATTTTGATGATATCTATAAAGTGCATAAAATTACCTTAATGATTTAGATTTTGATGCACACCCATTTGACCATACAAAATGCTTTTCAATTTTCACACCCCTTGTTACCAAATCATCAAAAAATTTCTTAAAGCAATGTTCTACAAAATGTCTATCATGCTCTTTATCATCACTAATATAAAAGTGATATTCTTTCTTAATGGCTAGTTGTTGATATGTACTATCAACACCATCCAAATCCAGTTGTGCATGCCGATAACACACATGCACCATAATAGTGACCTACTCTTAATAGTAATACTATGTTTGAATCTCCTTTTGATGGGTAAAAGAGTAATTTTATGCAAAGTTGACTATTGATAAAACTGCTCCAGGTGGGAAAGTATCTCTTAACAACTGAAACTATTTTGCTTGCCACTTAACAAAAAATGCATGTTGTACATGTATGGTTGTATCAATTTATGGAAAATTTCCATAAATGTTCCAATAGATACCTCCTCTTCTACGTAATCTAACCAAATTTTGTTTCAAACTTTATGTACTTGTAACTCTTGCAATTTACCATCTTCATCATGTTAGTATCTTCTGCTCAAAGACATTTTTGCCAAATTTCCACGTGTTTTGAAAGGAAGCAAGGTATGCGGAACACACTTCCTACACTGATCTAATGAGAGGAGTAGTATGAAAATTATTTTTAAATACTTACAATTGCAGCAATATTAAACATATAACAGAGATATTATAGTAGCAAACACAAACACATACAGATAGATTGACACAAGATATATTGTGGGGAAAACCTTTTTAGGTAAAAAAACCCCACACTCTAAAACTTGCACAATGTATTATCAAAACTATGGTGTGTTTACAATACACTTGCAATGCAAGTTCTTCTAAGAGTCTTCAAATGTTGTTTCTGGAGTGATTTCGGTAGCATAACAGTACCTGTAAAAACACTATGCAACTACAACTCCAAAACAATGCATTTTATAGAGATACAAGGCATATACTAGAAGCTTCTTGAGATAGGTGTTCACCTTGGCCACATGGTCATTTTCCTACATCAAAGAACACTTGTCCAAGATGCAAATACATCTCTTAATCTATCATACATGGCAGATTTGATTATCTAAGATTGGAGCGCTCCATGCTAAAAATAGGCAATGATAGATACTCTTACACATCTTACAGCTGTCATAAAATATGCCCACATAACAACCTTAAATGTTGTAAGAGAATCCATCATACAAGACTAAATATAGTAAATTCCTCTTACAACATGTCATAGCCCAACTTGGGTGCCCAAAGATGCCTTTCCCTCATGCAAAGATACTCACCAACACTTGTCCCCACTTGTCATAGGAATCTCCAAACTTGGCTCTTACGCGTCATAGATTCTGTCATATGGAATATCCTCTTCCACATACCACAAGATGCCGATACATGGCATAATAGTGCCACCTAAAATGGGATGCCCAAATCCATGTAGGTTTGACTTGACCATTCAAGTCACATTCCAAGTAAGATGACAAGTCACCGTGCCACCTCAACTAAGTGACCAAAATGAATGTGCAAGTAAATACAATATTAGGCAATAAATAAATATACAATTAAATAAATAATGCTAGGAATTTGCAAAGGTTGAGACACCTTAATTCCCAACATTCTCCCACTTGTCAAACACCTTGCAAGAGCCAAAAGAATGACAAGATTTAACTGCTAGGGGCCAAGAGGCCCATAGACTCCGAACACCATCTAAACTTCTTTGTGCCCACTAGTTTCATCAATGCATCTACAACATTCTTCAAAGTGTCTACCTTCTCCAATATCACCTTCCCATCTTCTACCACATCTTGAACAAAATCAAACTAGACATCAATATGCTTTGTTCTGCAATGGAAAGTAGGATTCTTTGCTAGGCAAATCACACTCTCACTGTCACAACAGATAGTAATCTGTCCCGCATCAACACCAATATCTGAACACAACCTCTTAAGCCAAATGGATTCCTTACAAGCATGATTTTCTACCATGTACTCTACTTCTATCATGGACAAAGCAATCATAGGTTGTCACTTACTCATCCAACTAATAGCACCACCAAACATGGTAAACACATAAGCACTGGTGGATCTCATGGTATCAATGTCACCTGCCCAATTAGAATTCACAAATCCACGAATACTCATAGAATGTAAAGGCCCAGTAGGATAACCATGATAACTTAGAGAATACATGGAAGTACCCCTCAAATATCTAAACACTCTCTTCACCGCATCTCAATGTACCCGTCTAGGATTAGCCATAACTGATTGAGGACTTCCACTGCTTGGGCAATGTCTGATCTTGTACAAACCATAGCATACATCAAGATGGCAACTGCACTAGCATAAGGTGCTCTTCTCATATCCTCCGTGTCAGAAGGAGACTTTGGACAATCATTCATAGATAACTTTGTCCCCAATGAAACATGAACACACAATGGTTTGCAATCTGCCATGCTGAATCTATCCAACACGGTATTCACAGACTTACTCTGGCTTAACCAAAGTTTTATTTTTTCTCTATCTCTTCTGATCTCCATCCCTAGAATGTACCTAGCTGCCCCTAAGTTTTTCATCTCAAACTGTGCTGACAACTGAGACTTCAAATATGAAATCATATTCTTACCATTCCCAATCAGCAACATATCATCAACATACATTGCAATAATGAGAATACAATCATTATCAAACTTGTAATACACACAATGATCTGATTTCAATCTCAAAAATCCAATGGACAACATAAAGGTATCAAATTTCAAGTACCACATCCTAGGAGATTGCTTCAAACCATACAGAGACTTCTTTAACTTATAGACCAAATTTTCTTTACCTTTCACCACATAGTGCTTAGGCTATGAAATATAGATTTCTTTCTCCAAGTCACCATGAAGGAAAGTTGTCTTCACATCCATTTGTTCCACTTCTAAGTCATAAGCTACTGCAAGAGATAACATGAACTGAATAGATGTCAGATTTGCAATGGGAGAGAAAATTTCACCATAATCAATTCCCTCCACTTGTGAATACCCCTTCATAACAATCTGGCCTTGTACTTCTCAACATTACCATCTGCTCCAAATTTCTTCTTGAACACACATTTGCATCCAACAAGTTTCCATCCATCAGGAAAAGGCACCAAGTCCCAAGTTTTAATCTTTTCCAAAGAAGCCATCTCATCCTCCATGGCCTCCTTTCAATAACCTGCATATTTCATGTCCATAGCCTCTGTCACAGTTCTAGGCTAATCAGTGTTAGTAATCAAGGCATAAGCACAACTAGAATCTAGCAATGTATAACCAAACCTTTCAGGTTGCTTCCTGTTTCGTGTGGGCATCCTCAAAGGTTGAGGTGGAGGTTCTACTTCTTTTGAACTTTTAGATTTGCTAGAGCTCTCCTCATCATCAGGTCCAATAGGGTCTTTTGGTTTAGTCTTCTTAGGGGTACAAGGAAACTGAACCACATCCTCTTTCTTTTCTTTTTCTTCTGATTGTAGAAAAACAAGAGAAGTTGTTAGCTCTTTGAAGATAACACTTCTGCTATACAACACTTTTTCAGCCACAGGATCCCAAAGCTTGTACCCTTTCACACTGACACCATAGCCAATGAAGATACACTTAACTGCCTTGTTCTCTAATTTTGACCTCTTCTCCTTAGGCACATGTGCATATACCTCACAACCAAAAACATGAAGATGTCTCAATGAGGACTTCTTACTAGACCACACCTCCATGGGTGTCTTATCAATGAGCGCTGAGGTCTGAGACCTATTAACCAGGTAGCAAGTAGTGGGTATAGCTTCAACCCAAAACTTTTGTTCGAGGCTAGCATCACTAAGCATACTCCTAGCCCTCTCCATCAATATTTTGTTCATCTTCTTTGCAACGCCATTTTGCTACAGGGTATAAGGAGTTATCTTATGTCTTTCAATCCCATGTTCTTTACAGAACTTATCAAAATCTGTAGAGCAAAACTCACCACTATTATCAGTTTTCAAACACTTAATCTTTTTACCAGTCTAATTCTCTACAAAAGGTTTAAACTCTTTGAACTGACTAAAGACTTTAGATTTGCTTCTGATAAAATAAACCCATGTCCTTCTATTGTAATCATCAATGAATGATACAAAATATACAAATTTAGAGATTGAAGGAACATTCACAAGACCAAACACATTAGAATGAATAAGATCCAAAACAATAGAAGACTTGTGAGAACTAGAGTAAAACTGAACATGATTTTGTTTTCCATATATACAATGTTCGCAAAAGTCAAACTTGAGATTACAATCATTTAAACCCTCAACGTGATTTTTATTTTTCATGGCTTTAAGACCCTTATCACCAATGTGACCAAGTCTCTTATGCCACAACATTGTCTTTTTAGCAGGAAGTTTCATTTCCAAAGCATGAGCACCAGAAAGCACTACCATTGGAAGTAGAAGCAACAGTCTTTTTTGTTGTGGGTTTCAATGGTGAGGATGAAGAATCTGAAAGTCTTTTCTTTGAAACAAAAGAACTATTGCACTAAGTAGTGCATGCATCTAGCTGAAATAGAGTACCTCTCTGAGTACTCTTAGCAAGCACCTTAGTCCCTCTTGTCATCTTGCATCCTCCACTTGAGAAGACGACCTACACACCTGCATCATTTAATTTACTTATAGAGAGTAGGTTTCATGCTAAACCAAGGATGTGCATCACCCCATTGGTCCCCTTCACTTGCCCATCATGGAATCGAATCAAGACTCTTCCACACCCAACTATCTTTAGGTGAGAGTCATCACCCAGGTACACCTTCCCACCATCGTATTCTTCATACTTTGTAAACCAACCTCAATGAGAGGTCATGTGGAAAGAAGCACCAGAGTCAATCAGCCACACTTCTTCGGATGCATGGGTGGCCAAGGCTACAACAAAAGCATCACCATCATCTTGTGACTTGTCAGAATCAGAATCAGAGTTCTTCTTTTTCTTCTTCTCCTCTTTGCACTCCTTTTGAAAGTGCCCAATTTTTCCATAGTTCCAACACATTGCCTTGGACTTTATAGGAGATTTGGATCTCCCATGGAATTTAGATTTGCCCTTTTCAGCTTTCTTGTCTTTCTTTTTCCCTTTTTCTTTGGGTCTTCCATGAACCGCAAGAGCCTCTTTGGTCAACTCGAATGACTTTCTCTGCATCTCTTCAGATAATAGCAAAGACACCACTTCATCCATTTTGAAAGTGGATGTGGTACTCCCGTTGACCATAACAAGATGATCCCATGAGTCTGGCAAAGAAAAAAGCAAGGTCATGCAATGATTCTCCTCCATTTTCATACCAACGGATGTCAACTGTGTAACTAGCATGTTAAAAGCATTCAGATGGTCTGCAACGGATCCTCTATCTTCCATCCTTAAAGAATATAGCTTCTTCCATATGAATAACTTGTTTACCAGGGATTTGGCCTGATAAACATCACCAAGTTCTTCCACAGCTCCTTTGCGGTCTTCTCCTCATGGACATTTAACAAGACAGAGTTAGCTAAATAAAGTCTCACAAGACCCTTAGCTTTCTGATACCTGAGATCCCAATCATCTTACGACATTGCCACTACTTTTACACTGGAAATGGTTTCCAATGGTCTCTATCAACAAGCATGTCTTCCATTTTAAGCTTCCACAACTCAAAATTGCTACCATTAAACTTTTCCACCTCTACTCTTCTAGATGTACCTGCCATCTCCTTCCTGCAACAAGATTACAAAATACTCTACATAGACTCCCACTAAATCTAAGATCAATTAAAAAAACCCCTACCTAACAACTAGGATCAAAGATGATCAAGCTCTGATACCAACTAAAAGGAAGCAAGGTATATGGAACATACTTCCTACATCGATCTAATGAGAGGAGTAGTATGCAAATTATTTTTAAATCCTTACAATTGCAGCAATATTAAACATATAACATAGATATTACAACAACAAACACAAACACATAAAGAGATATTAACACAAGATATATCATGGAGAAAACCTTTCCAAGTAAAAAACCCCACACTCTAAAACCTGCACAATGTATTTTCAAAAAAATGGTGTGTTTACATTACACTTGCAATGCAAGTTCTTCCAAGAGTCTTCAAATGTCATTTCTAGAGTGATTTCGGTAGCATACTAGTACCTATACAAACACTATGCAACTACAACTCCAAAACAATGCATTTTATAGAGATACAAGGCATATATTGGAAGCTTCTTGAGATAGGCGTCCACCTTGGACACATGGCCATTTTCCCGCATCAAAGGACACTTGTCCAAGCTGCAATTACATCTCTTACATTTGTCATACATGGAATATTTGACTTTCCAATATTGGCTCAAAATAGGCAATGACAAATGCTCTTACGCATCTTACAACTATCATAAAATCTGCCCACATAACAACCTTAAATGTTGTAAGAGAATCCATCATACAAGACTAAATATAGTAAATTCCTCTTACAATATGTTATATCCCAACTTGGCGCCCAAAGATGCCTTTCCCTCATGCAAAGATACTCATCGACACTTGTCCCCACTTGTCATAGGAATCTCCAAACTTGGCTCTTACGCATCATAGATTCTATCATATGGAATATCCTCTTCCACATACCATAAGATGCTGACACATAGCATAATAGTGCCACCTCAAATAGGACGCCCAAATCCATGTAGGTTTGACTTGACCATTCAAGTCACATTCCAAGTAAGATGACAAGTCACCGTGCCACCTCAACTAAGTGACCAAAATGAATGTGCAAGTAAATACAATATTAGGCAATAAATAAATAGATAATTAAATAAATAATGCTAGGAATTTGCAAAGGTTGAGACACCTTAATTCCCAACATGTTTCACAAAGTCCTTTTATGCATTTCATTGGACCATCTACATCATCATCATATTTATCACATAAGAAGGATGTTATGAACTCACTTACCCGTTTAGGAGGTGTATTTTGAACACCATTACTTTCTTCTCTGATCTTTTGAAACATCTGATAGTAAAGATCAAATTCAATATGATAACAACAACAAGTTTCAAAAATTGTTTGCCCAATCTTTATATGTGGATTTTCATCACAAAACATCACATACATCTCATGTTGTGTTATGTCTAACTAATGTTTTGTATGCAGTTCATAACTATTTGGCCCGATCCTATGTTTGAGAACATATCTACTATTTGATGAAGGATGAGTATGATTGTGCCAATAAATTGAGATCAATTTCCTAAAACCATCTTCAATCTTGTTAGAATGAGGAGCCCTATACACCATTGCCCAATTTCCTTCTGTAGTACTATCATCCAAAACCTTTCTCCTTTACACATATCTTGTTAGTGTCTTTCTACTTAAGCCAATTTCACTTGAAAGTGAAGTGATTTGATGCTTTCTTATCATTTGTGGACTTACAATAGACGTTAATATCACTCTTCTCGAAATGCTATTATCCCTTGATTGAAATTTTTTGCCAATGGAACCCAAACCTTTTTAAACATTTTCAACAATATCTTTTTCTAGGCATCTTTTCCTCTTTTTTTTGAAATCTACACCCAACAATTGTAAAGGCTCTTTTAGCTCATCACAAAGAAGTATACTTCATAACAGTTGGGCTTGACCACGTGTATCATGATGTTTAAAATGTTTCTCAAGTATATCCTTTGAAATTCTATTCAACGATCTCTTAGTAAATTGAATGGGTTGTTCAACATATAATTTCAATTTCTCTATATCTATTTCAAGTAAATAATCTATATTTCTGAAAGATTTTTTTCTCTTCACCTCTTTAATTAGATTCATATACATATCTATAGAAGGAAGTGATCCTAGCCCCTCTCCAACATCAAAGTGTGGATGGGCCTCCTCTTTGACATCAATAGTTTGTGTTGGGATCTCCTTCCTAACATCAACTATGTGTGCTTCTGCCTCCTCTACTCTAGTATCTAAATTAGGCTCGACTTCTACTCCTATATCTGTATGTTGAGCCCCTACACATATCATATAAAAGAGAATATTTTAGAATGTATTTAAGGGATATAAAGTTCTCATTTTCAAAAAAATGTAAGTTTTAACATTTTAATATTATATCATTCTCTATTAAATATAATATTAAATATAAGCTCACATATATAGCATTGTTTTTCCATTCACTCTCAAATCACTATAAAATTAAACATGTGTAAATTTTTAATGTATCATTTTCCTCATGTATAGATATATACTTGCATTTAATGGTATCATAAATAGGTGCAAAACATATTTTGAGGTGACTTGAATATAATTTTAAATTATTTAGATAACATACAAGATTGAATCCAAGATGTGGTGCCCATAATGTGGAAAGAAATATTACTTACATCCATGTGGGCCTATTATACTTATCCATATGCATATGTATGAAAAATAAATGTACCTAACATGTAGGAAGCACAATTAAACAAGGACTCCATCCTACTTACATGGGAAAGAATGCCATGAGGAAGAGATCCATAAATATTTATACCAAGAAGACTAGGAACTAGTCTTCCCAAAACTTAATTCCCTTGCTTGTAGGAAATGTTGGTCTTATTTTCACAAAAGGTGACTTGAAGGAGGTGTACAAGAAAGTAGTAAAATATAAGGTTAGAGCTCAAGAACATGTGGGTTTGGTTGCTCTAGTTGATGTGGTTGTTCCCCCTATAAACACTAGTCTAGATCCATCTCAAACTCCTTTTTTTCATACAAGTTAAATGTTCCCACAAAAGTACTATTTAACAAGGGTATTATTGAAACTATAACATCTATAAATATCATTAAAAAGGGAGACAAAGTTAGTTATTATGAGGAAACATTGCTTTCCAAAGTTGTGGTATTCATCCATTTTCATATCAGCTTGTTGTACAAATCATATATACATACTATCGATTTGTATTTGATCCTATTGTTCTTGATCTTATAGAAGATTATTTAATTGAAAAAGCTTTATTATTTTTATAGAAGATGATCTAATGAAAAAATTAAATGATGATGCTAATTATGTTTGACATCAACTATGTGTTCTTTGGCCTCCTTTGCTCTAGTATCTAAATTAGGTTTGACTTCTACTCCTATATCTGTATGTTGAGCCCTTACACATATCATATAAAAGAGAAGATTTTAGAATGTATTTAAGGGATGGATATATATGTAAAGTTCTCATTTTCAAAAAACTGTAAGTTTTAACATTTTAATATTTTATCATTCTCTATTAAATATAAGCTCAAATATGTAGCATTGTTTTTCCATTCACTCTCAAATCACTATAAAATTAAGCATTTATAAATTTCTAATGTATCATTTTCCTCATGTCTAGATATATACTTGCATTTAATGGTAGCATAAATAGGTGCAAAAACATATTTTGAGGTGACTTGAATATCATTTTAAATTACTTAGATAATATAAAAGATTGAATCCAAGATGTGGTGCCCGTAATGTGGAAAAGAAATATTACTTACATCCATGTGGGCCTATTATACTTGTCCACATGAATATGTATGAAAGATAAATGTACCTAACATGTAGGAAGCACTATTAAACCAGGACTCCATCCTACTTACATGGGAAAGAATGCCATGATGAAGAGATCCATACGTATTTATGCCAAGAAGACTAGGAACTGGTCTTCCTAGAACTTAATTCTCTTGCTTGTGGGAAATGTTGGTCTTATTTTCACAAAAGGTGACTTGAAGGAGGTGTACGAGAAAGTAGTAAAATATAAGGTTGGAGCTTGAGAACATGTGGGTTTGGTTTCTCTAGTTGATGTGGTTGTCCCCCCTAGAGACACTAGTCTAGATCTATCTTAGACTCCTTTTCTTCATACAAGTTAAATGTTCCCACAAAAGTACTATTTAACAAGGGTATTATTGAAATTATAACATCTGTACAGAGCTCATTACAAAGGGAGACAAAGTTAGTTATTCTAGGGAAACATTGCTTTCCAAAGTTGTGGTATTCATCCATTTTCATATCAACTTGTTGTACAAATCATATATACATACTATTGATCTATATTTGATCCTATTGTTCTTGATCTTATAGAAGATGATTTAATTGAAAAAGGTTTATGATTTATATAGAAGATGATTTAATCAAAAAATTAGGTGATGATTCTAATTATGTTTGACATCAACAATGTGTGCTTTGGCCTCCTCTGCTCTAGTATCTAAATTAGGCTCGACTTCTACTCCTATATCTGTATGTTGAGCCCCTACAAATATCATATAAAATAGAAGATTTTAGAATGTATTTAAGGGATGGATATATATATGTAAAGTTCTCATTTTCAAAAAAATGTAAGTTTTAACATTTTAATATTTTATCATTCTCTATTAAATATAATATTAAATATAAGCTCAAATATATAGCATTATTTTTCCATTCACTCTCAAATCACTATAAAATTAAACATGTGTAAATTTCTAATGTATGATTTTCCTCATGTCTAGATATATACTTGCATTTAATGGTAGCATAAATAGGTGCAAAAACATATTTTGAGGTGACTTGAATATCATTTTAAATAATTTAGATAACATACAATATTGAATCCAAGATGTGGTGCCCATAATGTGGAAAAGAAATATTACTTACATCCATGTGGTCCTATTATACTTGTCCACATGCATATATATGAAAGATAAATGTACCTAACATGGAGGAAGCACTATTAAACTAGGACTCCATCCTACTTGTATGGGAAAGAATGACATGATGAAGAGATCCATATGTATTTATGCCAAGAAGACTAGGAATTGGTCTTCCCAGAACTTAATTCCCTTGCTTGTGGGAAATGTTGGTCTTATTTTCACAAAAGGTGACTTGAAGGAGGTGTATGAGAAAGTAGTAAAATATAAGGTTGGAGCTCAAGAACATGTGGGTTTGGTTTCTCTAGTTGATGTGGTTGTTCCCCCTAGAAACACTAGTCTAGATCCATCTCAGACTCCTTTTTTCATCCAAGTTAAATGTTCCCACAAAAGTACTATTCAACAAGGGTATTATTGAAACTATAACATCTGTAGAGCTCATTACAAAGGGAGTCAAAGTTATTCTGAGGAAACATTGCTTTCCAAAGTCGTGGTATTCATCCATTTTCATATAATCTTGTTGTACAAATCATATATACATACTATCGATATGTATTTGATCCTATTGTTCCTTATCTTATAGAAGATGATTTAATTGAAAACGATTTATGATTTATATAGAAGATGATTTAATAAAAAAAATTAGGTGATGATGCTAATTATGTTTAACATCAACTATGTGTGCTTTGGCCTCCTCTACTTTAGTATCTAAAATAGGCTCAACTTCTACTCTAACTTATAGATGTATGTTGAGATACACACATATCATATTAAAAAGAAGATTTTAGAATATATATTTAAGGGATGAATATATACTTGTACATCCATGTGGGCCTATATTACTTGTCAATGCATATATATGAAAGATGAATGTAGGACATGTAGGAAGCGCTACTGAACTAAATCCATCCTACTAATGGGAAATAACACCATGATAAAGAGATCCATACGTATTTATGCCAATAAAACTAGAAATGGCACTTCCCAGAACTTAATTCCCTTGCTTGTGGGAAATGTTCTAGTCTTATTTTCACAAAAGGTGACTTGAAGGAGGTGTTAGAGGAAGTGCTACAAAATATAAGGTTGGAGCTTCAGAACATGTGGGTTTGGTTTCTCTAGTTGATGTGGTTGTTCCCCCTAGAAACACTGGTCTAGATCCATCTCAGACTTCTTTTTTCATGTGTTAAATGTCCCCACAAAAGTACTATTTAACACAGGTATTATTGAAATTATAACATCTATAGAGCTCATTATGAAAGGAAACAAAGTTAGTTCTTCTAAGGCAATTTTTCTATCCAAGTGTGGTATTCATCCATATTCATAGATTGACTTGTACAAATCGTATATGACTATGGATCAATATTTGATCCTATTGTACCTGATCTTATAGAAGACATGATTTAATTGGAAAATATGATTTATAGAAGATGATTTAATTGATAAATTAGGTGATGATACTAATTATGTTTGACATTGTACAAGTGAGGTGCAATGTTATTAATGCAAGAAATTAGAAACTACCTGACTATATCTCTTTGATTCAAATATGTCTTTATCATAGATGATAGGCTAAGAGATTTAAAAATGAATGTTTAACATATATGAATCTATTTTTAAAATAAAAAATTAGAAACTATATTCAAGTTCCCTACAATTGTGGAAGTAGGGTAAAGAGTTACAAACTCTAGAGAGAAACTAGGGTTCATCTAGTAAATTTAACCTAAACAATTTAGATTAACGTAGAACATTGTAAGAGTCTAATTCTAGTTTAAAATAAAATCTAAAACTAGAAACTATATTGAAACTCTAGAGTTGATGAAGGAGGGAAAAGAGATACAAACCCTAGAGAGAAACTAGTGAACTTAATCTAGAGAAATTTGGTTGCAATCTATGTAGAGTTTTAACTTTAGATAAATGAAAACTAATATTTTTTGAACATTTTCATAGAAATTGAAAAATACATACCTTCTTTTTATTTGTAATATCTTTGCAATCTTTCTTCACATAATTTTTGTTCCTTTTCTACTGAATATGTTCATAGGTACCTTTGTTCGAAGGTAAAATCTTCAAACAAAGTTCCCTATGAACAAAGGACCTTCGAACAAAGGTGCTTGGCTAGCCTCTTTCACTCTCTGCCACAAATTTCCCTCAGAAATTTTAGTTTCAAAGCTTGGGTTGGACCTTCAAATGGAATGAACTTGAAAAGATAATTTGTAGGATTGTTGCCCTTGAAATGATATTTCTAACAAGTATAATTTTTAATATATTTAATTTGACTATATATTTATTTTTTATTTTTTACTGAACATAGGTTTTTCACTAAACATCAAGTTCTCTGTTCTACACATGTGGAAAAATACTAAAATAGTGAAAAAAATTCTAAAAAATATCTATGCCCTACGTATTAATGTCCTTGTTTCAACAAAAAAATTTGAATATCAATACAGAGAAAACAAGTTATGCGAACTACAACATAAACCTATGTCAAAATTATAATTAATCTCACTTCAAAAATTAATTAAAAAAATATGCAACAAAAAATGATGTAAAAATATTCATGCCCTAGATATTGGTGTTATAAATCTATATTTTAAAAATTTGAATTTTATCATTTGTATAAAAAAATTATACGTTATGAAAATGTCACTTTTTAAAAATGTTGTTTATTATAAAAAACAAGTTATTAAAAGTTACGTAAAAAAATTCACAATTTATTTCTAAATTTTTTAGAAATATATATATTTAGAATCTATATACAAAATCTCACAAATCACTAGTTTGCATCATCTTCAAATTCTTAATGGTTTAGTTGTTATAGGAGTCAAAAAGTGAAGATTTGGTTTAAAATGTTGATTTCAATGTCCCACTTTGGCCAAAAAGTGGGACATAGTATTGTGGGATCACCCTTTTAAATATTTTAAACTCACCACATGGGATATGTAATACATACAAAGGATTACTAAGTACGAATTGAATAGTAGTGGAAGAAATGGCAATCAATTATTTAAGTCTTGCAAGACAAGGTCTAATATATTAAATCTTCTCAAACCTATAGAGTGCACAAGTGAGTTCAATGTGATTGTTTATTCATGACAATCTACAAAGTTCTAACCACATATTACAAAACTGTAATGGTAAATATGTAAATGATGAGTAAATTGTTTTGTTTATTTGTTTATAACAAACTTAAGGGTACAAGGACTTTGGTTGTATTTGTTTCTTCTTGAATCTCCCTATTCATACATCATGAACACCCCATTTTCTACAATTTCCAATTTCTCCTTATCATGCTAATGGGCAACACATAGCGAATTAGTGACAAATTAAATTGGATTACACTTGTGTCTCAAAGGCTTGGTCTATTAGCTGATAGTTTTAGAAGAATTGATCAAAGTTATCAGATATTTTATCATTTCCCATTCATCTAAATAGTCATCTTTGAAAATCATCCTTTAAATCTTGTAGTCCACTAACCCCCTGAGCCTTGCAATGCTCAAAGTGAAGGAGAGACAACCTTCTCTTGTCATTAGGTCTTTCACTCAACTCTTACTCCATTTGCTTCAAATCTGACATATATCTTAAAAGATTTCAAGTAAAATCCTTAAATAAGCTTCTCAAAAGATGTTGGTCATTGAATAGAGAAAAACAATAAAAAAATCATTATTCATTGGCAAATGGATTTGGACTTTTCCCAAAGAAGTCATAAACCTTCCCTCTCAACACCACCCTTTTTTTCAAATATAGGTACAATCAAAAGCTAACATCTACCAAAGATCATAGTAGTACAGAGGACATATTTGTGTAGATACAAAGCATCTACGCACTAAATTGTAGATGTAACCTAGTCCAAAGCAAGCCTAGATTCATAGTGTAGGTTTGCCACAATCTCATAAATGTAGGTTGATTTGACAATTGTTATTCTAATTATCTAGTGCAACAAATAATAAAATATTCCCCATTGATTATGACAGATCAAGAAAAGAACTAAATCCTTCTAACCTCTTCAATTTACCATCTACATATATTATCTCAACTTTTAATTAATTAATTAATTATATCTATCAATTAAATCTCTTAAATTTATAAAGCGTATTTATTTTCCTTATCCTAAAAAGTAATAAGTGGGAAAATTGTCGAAGAAGATTTGAATTGACTATTCTTAAACATCATCTACTTCAATAGTCAAATGTCAATTTTGACCAATAAAAATAGAACAAATATTTACCATTTTTGGTGTGAATGACTCTTTAAATAGAGTGAGATTTGAACAATAACTACTTATTATTTCCATTACTCATTTGACATCATGAAAAACAAACTTTGGTGAGAAAGAGTAAAACATGCAATTGTTAATAATTAAAAGGAAAAAAAATACGGGTGCTTATTACGTGTGGTGTGAGCTTTGTATGAAAAGCTTTATTTCACAAATTTCTGTCATTAGTGGACGTCTTCAACCTACAACTCGTCCGATCCAGTGTTTTGGTCTGAAGAAGATGCAACATCTTCCTCGTCTCCGAAGAGAGGAAATGTAACAGTAGAAGGGCACTTGCTGTGTGGGTAAACAGGGCATTCAATAACTGTGGAAGCATCAGATTTATCAATGCACACGTATATCTCATTCAGTTGATAATCGCCCTCCTCGCTTACGTTACAATCCACTCCTACTTCCTCGCCAATAGCATTCCGAATCGCTTCTTTGATATCACTCACACTGTAGTCTCCTCCATCAGGTTTAATACCTGCACATATGCACAAACAGGAGTTTGTTAGATAAGGAAACAGTGCTACAGGCGTAAAAAAAAAATGGGAACAACTTAAACAGCAAGCACCTAAATTTTGTTATATAAAATATTTAAAGCCCCAAATAACAAACAAACAGTAAATCTGAAAAGCCCAAAATAGATGGAAAGAGCTTAAATAGCTGGCACCTGAAGTTAGTTGTATGTAATATCTAAAGCTCCAAATAACAAATAAGACTTCTACTGTTTATTTTGCTATATGAAATATAATTATTTATTTTCAGAAAAGAAAGAAAACGACCTGCAGATTTAAGTGCTGTGAGAAGATCAATGTTGCGTCGTAAGGAAAGAGCCTTGCTGAAGTAATCGTGCTGGTCCAGATTGAGAGAACAAGTACCATGCTTCTCCCACTCGTGGCCCCAGAATTTGTGCCCATCGCTGCTTGGGCAGCTCAGGGATCCCCAGTAACTGTTCAATTCCTCCACCAAATCCGAGATCTGTGCAAAAACAGAAAGATAAATCAACATCACACACAGAGAAGAGACACAGAAATGGGAAATGGTTGACAGAAAGATCTATCACCTGCGAGAAGTCAAGCTCATCAGATTGTTTGCAAAACTGTGGCCATTTTCCATTATTATAGTTTGGCCATAACCCATGAATGGAAAAGTCTGATGCAGGTTTCCCTGTGCGAGGATAACAGCATCCTCTTCTTGTAGCACAGTAGGATCCTGGCCACTGCAATCATCACTCACCAACCCCAATCTATTTAGCCAACCAGATACATATATAAAACAAAACCAAAGAAAAATCAAGAAGAGAAAAACAGATGTTTTCTCCACCATATCACTCAATACCTGCTGCACGAAATAATAGAAATCGAAGGATCTGGCCGTGGCAACAACCCCACACTCAAATAAAACCACTACAACTATGAGAAGGTGCAGAGGACTATAACTTCCCATCATGCTTTTACCCTCTACAATGTTAATGAGCTCTATTGCGAGGAATACCCATATTTATAAGCTTATGAGGATTGATGAACAAGCACGTCTTAATGCAATAATTTATTCATGTACGGTTTTAAATGAGCCTAAAAGTTTGGTAGCGTTGGCATTGGTTCCTCTTCTTCTTCTTGTTATTATTGTTAGGAGACGTATTGTACGCGTCTCTCAGTGCAATGGGTATATGCCTTACAAACCTAACCAGTGCAATGAGTATTTCTTTTTTAAATAGAGTTTCCTATTTCATAAGCTTCATGTAAGTTCTGTTTTCTTTAGTATAACAGGGAATCCATGCACGTTCTTCCGTGGAATTATTTTTTTCTTCCGAAATAGAGACTATCTGACAATACCTGCCCACATTATATTAACAACATTTATATTTTAAGGTTGCCACATGATATAGGATTCCAAAGTTTATTTTTCAATTCGTATATAAGACGTGTTCTAAAACTATTTTCTTCGTATATAAGACGTGTTTTAAAACTATTGAGCCATGTTCTGTTATTCTCCGTCATTATTACTCTAATGGACAATAATAAGCAAATTTACAAATTTTATATACAAGTATGTAATGGACAGCATTTTTAAAATATTTTGATAAGTGGCATACTTTTGTATTAGGTTTGATTTGTGGTCTGGTCTTTATTTATTTTCATTCTACTTTCATTCACACTAGTTTCCACACTTTTGTTACATACTTTGAGATTACCATTTTATTGTTTAAGATTATATTCTTAAGATGTGGGATTGACTCCTTAGGAGTATAGAAATGACCCCCAAATCCCAAGACTTCAAATTCAAATTCAAAATCCCATAACCCTATCCAAACCCCCCCGGAAACAGTCGGCACGTTGTGTGCCGATTGTTTTTCAAAATTTTCGACCTTTGTAATTATCAACTCCTATCATAGACCATTTCATTCGACCATTCTTCACATTGTCAACCTCTGCAATTGTCGATTGATTTGTTGAAAACCTATTATGTCGATTAACTTCGACCAACCAGTTGTTTTACAACATGCCGGCTGGTTAAACTTTACCAATCATTATATTATCTATTGTGAGATTACCTCTAGTACATATTTCATGCGACATGTTGCTACACCATGGTGTTTAAAGATATTAATTGTACACTTAAACACATCATGATGGAATTGGAAAATTATTAGAGAATTTACTTTCAAACTTAAGGACATTAAAATAATTGAATCTACATCATCATCATGTATAGACCATCTGCATGTTTGCAAATGATGCCTTTGATCTTCCTCATTGTCATTAATTTGGTCCACAATGGGCTTTGACCTAGGAGAACTAGTTCACCTATCAAGTTGTTTAGCTTCTCAATGGTGTCTCTAGACATCACCTTGAATTCTTAGATATATGGAAAGCAAAGGCAAGCAGATCTTCTAACACACTTTCTATCAAATCAATTCTACATTGCTCAAATTAATTATGCATGTTGGATCAGATTTGTAGTAGTTGGGATCAAACTCATAGGGCTCAAGATGGATATGCATCGTTTTCTTTGACATCTCAAACTTAGATGCATTCATCAAATTGATGCATTTAATTTTTTGATAGCAATAAATTAATTCATAAAACCATCAACAATATTTATCCATCATTGACCCTAGAGCTAAGTACACCTATTTTATTCATTTAATTTTTGTACATTTATTTCAATAATTTGTCCCAACTCTTATGTCTAGGTTGATTGTGTGTTTATTGATTGCATTTGTTTAGTTAGTCTAGATATTTATGTAAGCGTGATTAAAAACCTTACTTTTTGTGAATTTGACATTTTCTTACATGACATAGGGCTTCTCCAAGTAGGGCTTCTTCTACTTCATTAAGGTTTCAGATCTATTTTTTATTAGTTTCTTATCTTTCATATTAGTTTTTCCTAGGGTTTGATTTTCTCTTATGTGATAATTCATCGCTTTATTTTTAAGGTTTTTGTGTAAGATTGGGCTATGGAATCCACCCAAGATTAAGAGACTAAAGGAAAGCACAATAGATCAAAAGATCAATAAATTGCAATATGCAAGATCAATATATGATTAATGTGTGTGTAAAAATAAGAACAATAGGTTGGTATATAGGATACACCACCAAGAGATGTGAATGCACAACCAATGTCGGATAATAGTAGACATAGTCATATGTGTGCACAATATTTCCACCAAACTAGGAAGGACAAGTCACATGTTGCAAGTACAACCTACCTAAGTAGATGCCCACCTAAGCTAGATTATCTTATCCTAGGTGCATAATATGTAGTAAAGTAATTAACTAAATGCAAAAATAAAATAATGCACCGACACCCCTTGTTAGCATAGCTTAGGTGGGTATGGAAAGAAGGATAAATGGGTCTTGAAAAATGTGTTGCCAATTAGGTAGCCATATACAAAATGATCCCCTCAAAGAAGTAGAGAAGGATAAAAACTTTTAAGGAAAAGAGCTCCCCATGTAGAGAGGAAACCCCCTAAAAGTAAAGAAAGGAAAGAGTAGAGAGGACTACGTAGCCCCATAGATGAAGCCTCATGCACCTCCAATAGAGTTCATAACTAACGAAACTTTCTCTTTGTAAAGGGTTTGGTGAAAATGCCAACTATCTACTTTAAAGTCAGGTAGTATCAAAGATTGACAACCTATTCATTAATGAGATCCTAAATAAAGTGCATATGAACCTCAATGTGCTTGGTTCACTAATGGTGGACTAGATTCTATAAAATCTAAATGGCACTTTTGTTGTCATAGAAAATGGTAGATGGTTGTTTGTGTTGGATACCAAACTTAGTGGAGATGTGTTGAAGTAAAATGGATTTAGTGGTGAGATTAATAGCCCCTCAATACTCAGCCTCTATGGAAGATAGAGAAATAGTAGAGTGCTTCATGCTCGACCAATTAATAAGACCAAAACGAAGAGAGAATTTACAAAATGAAGTGGACTTATGATCCTAAGAATCACTTGCCTAATCTGAATTCATAGGCCCCACCAAACTTTAATATTGACACCTAGTGCATAGTGAATCCCATAACTATATATGTACTATCATAGCCCATTTTGTTATATGGCACAGTATTGATGGTTACAGACTTGTATATATGATTATATATGATGCAAGATAGTATTATTATCTTAATTTGTATAGACATATATGATGTATTTGATCAAAGGCATATGATGTACTAATTATCAGAATGATTATGTTTTATTTCCATCTATTGAATAGATAATTTTAACATGTTAAAGTAGCATATTTAGAATTCTAAACTCATAAATGATGCTAATTTGTCATAAACTAATCACAACTTGGTGTTTGAGTGTGATAGGACCCATCACTCACCTCTACCCGACGGGAGAGTATCATAGAAGAGAGGAATCTAGTTCCTCTCAAGGTTGCCAGCATGACTTCTGCATACACACACTAAATCATTGTCATAATTACATGTGGGGTGGGATAGTAGTTAAATTGTAAGTCCAAAATTTGTTTCTTGATCTAGTTTCTTCTTGACAACAACCTTCTGTAGATTTATTTCAAGATGTAAAATAAATATACAGTTGTGTGTGTAAGTAGTATAATTATAATATACGATGTATATGCATACGCACAATATACCGATATACATGTGTATATGTGTATACACATATATAATGCCAGTATATATGGTGTATACAGATATATACATGTATATGTGTATACACGCATCTTATGCAATTGGACCAATACTTAGTACACACACACATATACATGGAATATTAAATAGTATTTTTAATCGAGGCAAAAATCAAATAATATTTAATTAAGGTAAATAATTAATAACATCTTAAAAAGATAAACATAGGATGGAGTAAAGAAATTACTCATCCTTAAGTAAAAAGAAATTGAACAAGGTAATTTTTTATTCATTTAAAGAAATTATAATTTAATTGTGTTTTGCCAGCTAGAGTTGTTAGTATGGCTAATTAATTAAACTTCATCAAAGTAAATTATAAGGGTTTATTTTAATAAGAGGAATTAAGTACTCTAATAGAAAAATATATATTTTAAATAAAAGGATATATTCCACCACAATTAATCCTTCCCTGTGGACATATGGAGAAGGATAAAGTGGCATTTGGCAGTTTGCATCCGTGAACTGTTGAATAATGAATATGGAGAAAACTTCAAGATAATACTTGGCATTATTTTATCATGTCTGAAAACACTTGGAACATGGAAAAGAGTGAGGGAAAATATTTTTAAAAAAGGGGATTTCAGAATGAGAGGAATGCCGGTTAAGGAAAAAAGAGAAGGAAGAACATAAAGAAAACAAAAAAAATATAGATAAGTATTGTTTTCAACGGAGGTATCAAGGTATGTTTTATCATATTTTGTCAGTGTTGTAAGTATGTGCCTAATTGGTGTTGTCATTGATGTCAACATATTCTTGTTGTCATTAACTATATCTTATTCTATTACTTGTTTAGAAAAATTATATGTTGAGGATATTGAGAAAATTAGCTTTTCTAGAAGAAACAAGTGAGTTACAGAGAAGTGCAGTATAAATAGTGAGTGGTATGTTGAAGAACAGCCTGGTAGACTGCTCCACATTTCTTTCTGGATGATGATCTGGTAATGCAGTTCAGGTATGATGTTCTAAATTGTTTGATAGTGTTATGCCTCAGAGATTATGTCCTGACTTTCTCTAGAAGTCATCTTGAAGAAATATCTAAGTTTGGGTAAGCAAAGGCTTAGCAGAATCAGTGAATAGGGCATAGTGCAGTGGTCTGCATTCCTTTGCAAATAAGTATTTCATTATGTGGTTTTGAGGTGTTGTAAACACTTATATGAAGTGTCTTATTCTAGAGTTAGGAGATCTAAAGTTCATCGGTAGGATAGCTACAAGATGCTAAGTACTGGCATAATGATTGATAGAGTTTGACAAAGACAGAGTCTAAGTTCTGATGGTCTACATTTCTCCGCAAGATGATATAATGCCTTGCGGCTCCGAGGGTAAGATTGGGAATGTGTAAAGATTCCTTGACATGATTTTGGAAGTGTTTTGTGATCAGCAGTAGAAGTTGTAAGTCAACAGATGAACCTGTTAAGCATGCTCTTGAGGAACAGGTTGACTGGTGAGATAAATCATTATGTGGAGAAGGGTTAGCATGTGAAAGATGTTTGTAAGTAATTGAATGATTAGAGCTGACATATATGAACATGTTTGGGATAAGATTTGGGTCCGTGTGTCACATAGTGCATTGGATTGAGTGATAAGGTACATCTTTCTATGTAGACGTTTCACTTCTTGGATGCTGACCTGATTATGGATTAAATCATGATGCAGATATATATAAGAGAGATGATCTTCAGATTGAGGTGTGTATGTGTCATGTGGAAATATATGTGTGTGATGTGAAGATGTGAATAGTGGAGCAGAGTTAGAGGATCAGTAGTGATGAAGACTTGGGATTCAGAATACAGTTGTTAAATGACTGCACCCTAGCATAGTGGCAGATGCTTAAGAAATATTTAGTTATCATGTATGATCTAAGTGGAAGCATGTTTTTGTCATCAAGGTAGTAAGCCAACAGTGAGCCTCTAGTAGGGTTTAACATCCCTCAGGTTTAACAACCCTTATTGTAATCTTGCTAGGTTTAGGGTTGAGGCAGTGAGCTTGCTAAACTTAGTTGGACACCATGGCTATGAGCCAGCATGTTCTAGGCCCATGGAGTGACCAAGCCTGAACATCATTTTTTTAAAGATTGCAATATATATTTGAGAGCTAATCCTCTCTATGGTTTTTCCCTTTTTGGGTTTTCCACATAAAATCCTGGTGTTATGTGTCATGCTTTTGTGGATGTTATTCAGTTGTATATTTTGCTTCTACTTGATTGTTCTTTTGTAATGGTTGAAAGTAAAAGTTCAAGAAAAGATTTATAGAACATTGATTCACCCCCCCTCTCAGTGTTCCTAACAATCAACAATTGGTATCAGAGCAAGGTTCCTTGGAAGAAGTTTAATAGCTTAAGGAAGATCTGGGATAGTGTGATCATGGCAACAAGAAGGTGTGGAAATTATGAGAGATACAACCAACTAGAAGCAGCCCTTATGGATCTTGAAAATTCTGAAGCAGAGGTCAGAGATCTGAAGGAAAATCTAAAACAAGCTGATGAATGCATCTTAAATCTGAAGGAGCAAGTCAAGAAATTCAAAGACAAATACAAAGAAGCTAGTGACCAATTATTATCAGCAAATGAAGCCCGATATGAGTTGGAAGGAAAAGTTACAGAAAGAACAAAAGTAGAAGATGATCTAAATTTGATTGTGAAGAATAGATCAGAAGATTATGCCAAACTTGTAAAAGAAATCATAAGTTTAAAAATAGATCTAGAAAAAACTAGAAGCTTTGAAGAAAAATTCAAGTTAAGTACTACAAATCTTGATGAAATGATTGCTAGCCAAAATTATGCTGGTGACAAACATGGTTTAGGATTTGAGAAAGGAGAAAGCTCTAACTCTAAGAAAATGATCACTAAGCCAAGGGAAAACAAAGGATACCAGTTCAGAAATCAAAGAAGAAGACCTAGAAGACCTCCAGTCAGACAACTGAATACTCAAAGGTACCCATCTTTCAATGGTTATTGTAATTCATGCCATAAGTTTGGTCATAAGAATACTCAGTGTAGGAGTAGAGTAAATCAAAAGATTCCATCATTCTCTAGTTAGTGTTTCAATTGTAAGAAATTTGTTCATAGAGAAAATGAATGTAGAAATCAGATTAGGAAAAGTTTCAACAATGGGAGGAATGAACAATCATTCAATGGTAAATGCTTCACTTGCAATAGAATTGGTCATAAAGCTATTGTATGCAGAAGTAAAGTAAGTCAGGATTCTATTAGGTGCAATGCATGCTATAACATGGGACACAGATCAAATGAATGCAGAAGTTTAGTAAGAACTAATTTTCAAAGTTTCAAGAATAATCAATCATTCAATGGAAAGTGTTTTGCATGCAATAGATTTGGACACATTGATAATCAATGCAAATCAAATTCAATCAATGGAAGGATTCAAGGTCAAAAGAACGTGGTGTGTTTCAATTGCAACAAATCTGGACATACTGCAAGGTTTTGTAGAAGTAGGAATGTGAAGAGAAATTGTTATTCTGAAGAAAGGAAAATAGAGCAAAGAAATGATAGGGGAAAAGAGAAAGTTAATTCGGTTGAAACCAAGAAAGAAATGAACAAGGTATGGATCAAGAAAGAAGTAATTGAAGTTAGGGATCAATCTGCACTAGTATCTGATGTAGATACTTCCTTCAAGAAGTAAATTAAGAGCTCTAGCTAAAGGGGGAGCAGTGTGGAAAATTCAAATCCCCCAGCTAGAAAGTGAGTGCTAGAATCTGGCACGAAGGCATATGATGAAATCTGATGTGACAGTTTTTAGAAGGAAAATCTGGAAGAAAAAGAGTTAACATGGCATATTGCGGAGCAATCCTATTCAACCATATTCTACAGTGAGGGGTTTTCAATAGCCTTTTGGGATGAGCATTTAATGGCGACTAAGTCAATTGCACGAAGGGTAAAAGGGAACTTGTTTTTGGCACAACCATGTATCAATTTGCTTTGTGAACTACAGGATTCTTCAACCTGCACCATGGAAATTCTTCTTTTTGACTAAGGATAAATGATTCTATTTTGACATACTCACATATGGAAGCCCTTGGAGGGTTGTATTTGTAGTAGTTGTAAATCAAGCAAGAACTATGGTGGATTTTGAGAATTCGTTGCTGGAGGCAGCTGGTCAAACTAACACCCATGATGGAAAGCATAAGGAATCGAGCTTCAACAAAGAGGAAGTAGTCTGATTCTTTTTAGATGACAACAGTAATTCCAATTCTGATAATGGGAATGATTTTGATGATAGAAAGACATCTAGGACAAGGCCGCCTTTGAAGAAGAGATTTGATTTTGGTGAAAAAGATAATGATGATGTTGGTCAGAGAGATGATTCAGATAGTAATGGATATCGTTTGGAAGTGATTTGTACAAAGATGATGAAGATAGGGAACAACTTTGAAAGATGTTTGAACTAGTCAAGGAAATCTAGATGGTAGTGATGGAGAAGGCACAAATTCTAATGTTTTGAAGATATTAAGATTATAAAAATCCAGGGATCAAAGCTTGCCAAGTGGTTCATGAAGCCATTCTTCAAATAGATCATTGTGGGTTGTTTTGTGAGAATTGGGATTGGTATGTCAAGGTCAAGACAACATATTTAAAATCTTTGCATGGTCAGAAATGTAGACGCAACCAAGGTTGACAAGCATTACAATTTTGAGAATAGGATTATCCATAAGTACTTGGATTGTGTTTGAGGCAGTGATGATAGTACAACTAGATGGAAGATGGAGAGGGTGTTTGATTAGCCGCCCCTTAAGAAAGAGTTTAAGAAATGAGAATGGGAAGTAGAGTACACTAAGGGCCAAATTTTAGGTAGAGATGATGTGGAAAAGAAGAGAGAGCCACTGAAGGAAATAAATAATTTTGTCTATCCTATAGAAACTATAAAGTAGATGCTGCAGGAGAAGAAGATGGCTTCTGCAAGGTCATCAAATTTGGTTGCTGAGAAGGACAGGCTAAGGAAGGAGATTGAGCTTACAAAGAGAAAACATGATTATTTAGAAGAAGGTAGGATCAAAACAAGGTTGAAAGACTTAGAAGTCCCTTCACTTCAGAGAAAAAGCAAGGATGCAAAAGCCATAATACTTGCAGAGATGAATAAGAAAAACAAATTTGAAAATTTTAAGAATGCTTCAATGATCAAGCCTACTAACTTTAATATCCTTTCTCTTGTGGCTGGACTAGATCACAAAATTATTACAGTGCAAAGAGTGATGCTACAAAAGCAAACACAAAGGCAATTTAGGTAGAACTGAAATGGTTTTGTCTCCTAAGTATCAAACTAAGGATGTAGAAGATAGGGAATAGTTAAAGAGCCCCCACCAAAACAAAACACAAAACAACAAGAAAATATGGACATAAATCCTCTGGAATGAAGTTGAGAAGAAATATATGAGAAAGCAAGAGACACTGTAGATGTCTTAGTTGGCGCCAGAAGGGAATAAGTTGTAGATGAGTCCAAACTTCTTCGAGGACCCAACTGAACTAGGGCAAGGTCTAGAATTGTTCAAGACTGTGATAGATGCAGCACCCAAATCAGAGACCATTGAGTCTAAACCTGCAAGGGCAGAAATACTGCCAGATGAAGCTGTCACTGAACCTGAAGGGCCCAGGGAATCTACAGTAGCAAAGAAAGAAAAAGAGAAAGAATATCAGATCTGAGTAGCTATGAATCAAATTGATTAAGCCAAGGCTTGTGTATAAAGGATACTCACAAGTGGAAAGAATAGACTATGAAGATGAAGAAGACATTATTTTATCTAATAATGGGGAGCTGGTAGCACTAATTGATGATAAGAAGAAAATTTGTAGACAAATGGGAGGAAGCAAAGTTCATAGTTGGATGTCATATCCTTATTTGAGCAAAATTTTTGAGAAGAGAAGATATGTTAATCCAAAAGTTCTCTAAAATGTGAGCAAGAACTGATACAATCTGATGAATACCACTAAGAGGGAGTATTCAGACTAGTAAAAAGAAAAGGTGCAAGAAGAAATAAAAGATGTTTGCTCAATTCAAGGAGATTATGAGGTTATCTCCCAGGGGAAGCAGGTAAATGATGCTAATATGAATTTTTGATAAAGAGCAATAAGTACTACAATGTTGCTGGTAGAGAAAACAGGGCAACAACAGCAAGATCTTAAGGTGAGAATTAACAAACCAAGAAGGAGAGAACTTCACATAAAGAACCAAAGTTGCAGTTAGGAAAGCATCAAGTGAGGGGAAGCAGTCAGTTGAAGAAAGTTTAGAAGAGAGATTAGATCAGAGAAAATGAGTGCAAGTATGTGCCCTTTGCCATTGATGTCAAAGGGGGAGAGAAGTCATGTGAAAAACGAGTGCAAAAGTATAAGAGAAAGGGGGATAATTTTAGAGAAAGAAAAAGTGCAAGTGTGTAAAGAGAAAGGGGGAGAATCTTGTCTTGATGGCTGTTACAGTTTTTCACATCATATGTTGCCATCAATGACAAAAGGGGACATTGTTGCAAGTATGTACCTAATCAGTGTTGTCATTGATGTCAACATATTCTTGTTGTCATTAATTGTATCTTATTCTATTACTTGTTTAGAAGAATTATATCTTGAGGATATTGAGAAAATTAGCCTTTCCAGAAGAAACAAGTGAGTTATAGAGAAGTGTAGTATAGACAGTGAGTGGTATGTTGAAGAACAGCCTCGTAGACTGCTCCGCATTTCTTTCTGGATGATGATCTTGTAATGCGGTTCAGGTATGATGTTCTCAGTTGTTTGATAGTGTTTTGGCTCAAAGATTATGTTCTAATTTCCTTCGGAAGTCATCTTGAAGAAATGTCTAAGTCTGGGTAAGCAAAGGCTTAGCAGAATTAGTGAACGAGGCATAGTGCAGTGGTCCGCATTCCTCCGCAGATAAGTATTTCATTATGCAATTTTGAGGTGTTGTAAACACTTATATGAAGTGTCTTATTCCAAAGTTAGGAGATCTGAAGTTTATTGGTAGGATAGCTACAAGCTACTAAGTACTGGCATAATGATTGACAGAGTCTGAGTTCTGATGGTCCGCATTTCTCCACAAGATGATATGATGCCTTGCAGTTCTAAGGGTAAGATTGGGAATGTGTAAAGAGTCCTTGACATGATTTTGGAAGTGTTTTGTGATCAGCAGTAGAAGCTGTAAGTCAACAAATGAACCTGTTAAGCATGCTTTTGAGGAACAAGCCGACTAGTGAGATAAATCATGATGCGGAGAAAGGTTAACATGTGAAATATGTTTGTAAGTAATTGAATGATTAAAGCCAACATATATGAACACATTTGGGATAACATTTGGGTGCGTGTGTCACATAGTGAATTGGATTGAGTGACAAGGTACATCTTTCTATGTACATGTTTCACTTGGATGCTGACCTGATTATGGATTAAATCACGATGCAGATATATATGAGAGCAATGATCTTCGGATTGAGGTGTGTATGTGTGGTGTGGAAATATATGTGTGTGATGCGAAGATGTGAATAATGGCGCAGAGTTAGAGGATCAACAGCGATGAAGACTCAGGATTTAGAATACAGTTGTTAAATGACTGCACACTGGCATAGTGACATATGCTTAAGCAGTATTCAGTTATCATGTATGATCTAAGTGGAAGCATATTTTTGTTATCAAGGTAGTAAGCCAATATTGAGCATCTAGTAGGGTTTAACAACCCTTATTGTAATCTTGCTACGTTTAGGGTTGAGGAAGTGAGCCTACTAAACTTAGTTGCACACCATGGTTGTGAGCCAGCATGTTCTAGGCCCATGGAGTGACCAAGCCTAAACATCATTTTTGTAAAGATTGCAATATATATTTGAGAGCTAATCCTCTTTGTGGTTTTTCCCTTTTTGGGCTTTCCATGTAAAATCATAGTGTTATGTGTCATGCTTTTGTGGATGTTGTTCAGTTGTATATTTTGCTTCTACTTGATTATTCTTTTGAAATGGTTGAAAGTAAAAGTTCAAGAAAAGATTTATAGACCACTGATTCACCCCTCCTCTTAGTGTTCTTGACAATCAACAGTCAGGACATTAGGCAATTAAATCATCTTCTGTGCACTATATTTATGTTGTACATATAGAGGATTTACCTTGTTCTTAATTGATTTAACCATAAATGATAGCAATATATTTAATTTATGTTGTTCACCCATTACGGTAGCTATATAATTTATTCTTTTGGAAGTATTCATCTTGGAAGAAACCTGTGAATCAAATAAACAATAGACAAGAGAAAAAAAAAAATTCAAAACAAAGGCATGAGTAAACTAATGTATAACATATTTTTGAATCTAAACTTTACCAGTTTGAATAGCTGAAAACCATGAGTGAATTCATAGCAGAGATCATGCTGGGAATTTAAAGAAAACACATTATTTTTGACTAAGCCAAAGTACTAAAAAAATGGTGAAAATTGAGCATTTTGTTTGGATCTCCATTGGAGGCGACCTCTTCAATGTAGATGCCTCCATTAGAGAGGCAATCACTGATGGAGATGCCTGCATTAGAGGTGCCTCATATCAACCATTCATTGGTTTCAAAATAGCTCAAACAAAACTTAAATGAATTTGTTTAAAGGTTAGCTTATCATATATTTGATTCTTTTCAAATATGCAGTTCTAAAGAAATTCTATTTAGAAATAGCATAAAGGAAATTCTATTTTGAAACAGTAGAATAACTTGAGAAAATAAATTAATATCTTATATGTGTATCACATGCTATAGTTAGAGTATATGTTAGGTTTGAAAATGTATTTTGAAAGGAAGTAAATTTAAAACCAAGACTACTAATTTATTAAATGAAAGAAATAGTTTAAACTTTAATTTAAGGCATATTAAGGAGGGTTAAGTGTGAACAAATATATTACGTCTTCATTTAAAGACCAACATATGAAGGATTAATCTTCTTATACAAGAATGAAACTAGTGTCAATATTGGAAATTATGTAAATGAAATTGAAACTAGTGTCAAGTTTAGAAACTATGTAAATGAAATTGAAGCCAGTGTTGAGTTTTGAAATTATGTAAATGAAATTGAAACCATAAACCAAATAAAAGGAAATCTAAATTCTAGATATGAGTAGCTAGCATACATGATTGACATATGGTGAATTTCAAGTAGAAATCTTGTTTTCCAAAGGATTGAAATTATGAACGCCATTTGAATTTATAGTTGCTTTCTATATGTTTGCATGGGCAATGGGTAGAATTGCATAGTTAAATTTATTGTCATGTATGGCGACCTTGAGGAACTATTTTCTTCGGGACGAGTCGGGTTGCCCGTGTGGGGTAGCATGGGGAAGCTTGGCTTCATGGTAGAGTGGATGTCACTTCTATTATGCTCTCTCATTTTTGGGTGTATGAAGGAGAAGATAGGGTGAGGAATCCATTGAGATGCCACTTATTCATGAAACCTACACAGAATTAAGATATGTAACTTAACTTCTTGAAATGTCTTGTATTTATGAATTTGATAGTTACTTGAATCAAGTTGATACTAAATTATTATTTATGTTTCAAGTCAATTTGGTATAATTCTATAGGAACATTATGATATCACTTGATTATATGATAAAGTTATGAGACCTAGAGAAGTATGTTCTTTTCTCTTGAAGATTGTCACTATATAACTATTTATCTTGAAGTAAGCTCTCTTGTGATATCTCATTTTATTTCACATGCTTTAAGTTCTAACATGTTTAAATGAGATTTGTACTTTCATGAGTATTTTCAAGTATATTGTTCATATATGTTATTGAAGTTAACATGAGAAAATAAGACATAAGTCATATTTAATATTGCAATTATACATGATGAATTCATGTTGAGTTATATATGACCAATATCAATTATGGTTTTACTATGTTGGATTAGATAATGATGTTACATGTACCCTAAATGTAATGGTGAATCTACTTTCTTACCTTCCAATGTAGCTTGTTGGGCTCTTGCATAAACCAAGAGACCTGCCCATGGCATATGAAATGTTAGGACCAGTGTGAGTTAGATAAATAAGGATCCCAATAAGCTATTGATACAAATTAACATCAACCAATGGTGAAGAGAATTGAGCCTCAAGTTTTACCCTAGAAAGTAAGGGAGTTGGAGAAGGCTTATAGTCAGCCATGTGAAATCATGAGATAAAATAAGGAGAAAACTTGGATGGTGTATTGGTCATCCTAGAAGCAAACTAAGTGATCTCAATCTTGAGAAAGTAATGAAACAAACCTAAGTCAATCATAAAAAACCTATCATGGAGGGTAATTTTCACTGTTGCAATGGAGGATGAGGAACTCCCTATGATTAATAGGTCATCAACATATAGAACTGAAAGAAAGAGAGAATCATCCTATCGCAAAATGTAGATCTATTTGGATTAGAATGGCATGTAGAGAATATGATAGTAAGAACGAAAGAATTTATCTCCACATACCAAGCTCAAGAGACTTTTTTGAGACCATAGATAGATTTATAAAGTCTACACACCATCAGAGAATCCTACAAAAATACCTATGGCTACTCCATGTAGATGTCCTCCTCGGGATCCAAGTGAAGAAAGGAACTCTTCACATCCATCTGATGAACCTCCCATCAAGGAGCTATAGTAATAACATGTGTGACTCAAATTGAGTTTATCTTTGCAATAAGTGCAAAGGTCTCAATGTAGTCAATGCTAGGAACTTGTGAAAAAACTTTTGCAACCAACCATGCTTTGAACTTATCCACTAACCTATTTGTTGCATACGTTGTTTGATATATCCACTTACACTAAACAATTTTCCCCTTCCCTTAGGAAGGGGGACCAAATCCTAAGAGTGGTTCTTGATCAAGGAACTATACTCCTCATACATGTTTCCATCCCACTCAAGAATGCCATAGGCTTCATGAAAATACCATGGATCTAAGGTAGTGGCAATTAAAGTATGTGGAAGTCACTCAAATTATGAACATGTCGTCCTAGTGTTTGATGGATCCCAAACACAATCACTTACTGCCTACAATGTTTGTCATGCCCAAAGTGGATTTTCAGTAAGAGAATATGGATTTTCATGTCCTCCTAGGAGAGGAAGGAGGTGAATCCTCATCACTGCTCTCATATTAAAAGTGGGGGAAGAAGAATCCTCATCATCAGGAATCTTCTTGGGTTGATTTGAATCCTTTAAATTGGCATCTCTACCTAGTGACTCTAATGGGAATGTAGGATGAGAAGTAGTACTCAAAGATCCCTCAAACTACACACTCCCCTCGATAAACTAGTCATGTGTGGTTAGGTGGAGGAGTTGATATCCCTTTACACCATTGGGATAACCTACAAAGATGCAAGAACTTCTATGTGGATCCATGGATTTATGTTTCTCTATAGGAATGTTATCCCATGCTCAAGAACCAAACACCTTAGGGTCTTTAACTATGGGTCCTTGACCACTTGAAGCTTCAAAAGGAGTGACTCCCTTCAAGGCTTGAGGAACATAGTTCTAGATATATTTTGTAGAGTTAATGGTTGTAGTTCAATGTTGAGGTGTAAGAGATTTAGAGTGTATCACACAATTAAAAATTTACTTCAGAGATCTACCTGCCACACCATTCTACTGAGGATAGTATGGAATTGTTATATATGAAAAAGAGAATGAAGAAGACTAGCATGTACACTAGATCAAACCCACTTCCACAATAAAATTCAAGGACAAGACTGAGCCAAATCATTACCAAATGGAGGTGGACTTAGCTATAGATCTTGTGCTCAAGAGTGCTATGGAAGGATATGATTTAACCAAGCCTTTTTATCAAATCCTAGGTCAAATATGCATTATGATTATAAGAGCATAACAAACAAATGGTAATAGATACAGACAATCTAAAAGAAGCACTGAGATTAGTGAATAGAGAACCTAATTCTAGAAGTAGAGGTGTCAAAGGATGAATTCACAAGCGCCCAAATCCTAGAAGTATGAATTTGTCAAAAGTCAAAATTGAGAAAATGTTCTAGAGACTGCTCAGAAGCTAGTTCTAAAATTTTTTTACACTGGAAGACCATTTCATGGGCACCCAAGTCTTCTGCAGAAGAATATTCTTGAAATGCTATTGGATCCTAAAACCCTTTCCCTTAATCTTTTTGTACCTTAACCTTTTCAAATTTCACACCTATAACCTGTACACAAGAAGAAATGGGGTTTGAGTGTTATGGTGTTTAGGGATTTGCCTTAGTCAAATCTTGGGATAGAATTCAAGCTTCCCAACACTGTTGTTTGATAGAGAGTGTGTGTCCTAGAAGGGCAGAGGCCAAACAAAATGATGATAGAATGATTCAAATAACAATGATATCACCTCAGAGGTGAAGCCCTTAGCAGAATGAAGATCCTTCAACTCATAAGGAGATGGATTATGATTCCAAATCTACGATAACACACACAATACAAACACAAATCTACTCTAGAAACACAATGAAGGCTTTGAATACTCTTTGCTCTAAGATCATAAGCTCGCTATATCTATCTAGGTTCATAATAAATTCAAAAACACACTTATATATATGCTTTCCCGCTAACATTCATGAAATTAACCAAAAGTGCCGACAAGGAGAAACCCTTTTAAAGGTTCTATAAGCAAGGAAAAAGCTAGCTATCATGCAGAAAATAAAATAACAGCTAACCCTAGCTCCCAATGGAGTATGATCTAACCTAGATAACAATCAAATACACATGAAAACTAGTAAAATTCTAAGCTAATATCGACTTCCCTCCATTGTCCTCCTCAATCTTACATTTTTGTTCTCAGATTTGTAGATTTTATGCAACAATCGTGAAAAACTTATGTGTGTTAAGCAAGATTTTGGAGATTGTTGAGAAATGAGAGTTCTAAGAGACATTAGGGCTGAAAATGAAGCTAGAAAAGGTGTTTTATAGAAGAGGTATTTTGAATGGAGGGCTAAGATTGAGGGTTGAAAATAGAGGGTTGTGATCGATTAGGATTCCTCTACACTAGAGGACAAAATAGAATTTTAAATTCAAGAAATTGTGAGGTGAATAAATGGGATTTAAATTAAACAAATTTGTCTAATTTATTTAATTTATTGGAATGATGCATGTGAAAGGGGGTTTTGATGAGGGATATTTAAACAAATGTTTTATTTGTTTAAACTAATGAAATGAAAGGGGCATTAGGGTATAAATGAATAATTAAATAATTAATTAAATTTAATTATTTAATTATAGAAGAAATATGGGCAAATGATTAGAAAGGATGTAATTGAACTAGTTGAATAATGGAATGTAAAGGGGAATTGTCCTGTCAAATTTGCGACAGGAGGACAATTTTAAGTGTCTATAGGTTCTATGCTAACATCCATTTGAATTTGCCCTGACCAACCAAGGAGGACTTAGGCACGGGCACCCAAGTCCCAAGGTACCTTTTTGGTATGAGGTAAGGAAGAATATGGGCCCCCACTTCTCAATTTGCATTAGTTTTAGGGGATTTTGAGTCGAGATGAATATTTTGCATGTATAATGTAATCATGGGGATCTAGGAGCTAAATAAGGAGGTAAAAAGGTGCAAGTGTCCACTTTTTACTCCATAACATTTAGCCCCCTCTTTAATGTATGTATGATCTTATGATTAGTACATGCATTAATGTACGATCAAAGAATATCAAACACATCAAACACTAGAGCAAAGACACACCCTAAGTTTGGAAGACCATCTCTAGCCCCCAAGCTTAGGAAAACATAAGAAAATACTTGATAGTCACATAAGACATGATGGATATAGTAAGGAAGCACGCAATACATGAAGAGACAGTAAAGCACACAATACATGGAGAAGACATGAATGCAGTCTCGCAATACACAAGGCATACACAAAGAGAAGGCATGATTAAGCAATTATATATATAACACTAACTAGGTGATGGGGGGAGCTCATCGCTATGCACCACCATCAGAAAACATGCAAAACACACATAAAACATGCAAGACACACTAGACATGTAGGGAAACCACACAGAAGACACATGAAATATATGAGTGTTGTAAAGTGAGTCATCGATACACTATACATCTTATACATAGCAAACATGGGTGATAGGGAGGAGCTCATCGCTACACTCCAATATCTAAGACACACCAAACACATCTGACGATTGAGCTATACTACCACAACCACTAAAGACATGCTTAAGGATGAATAACTCAAGATCCAACCTCGCCTCCACAAAGGACTTTCAAAAGGATGTGCAACCGCTCAAAGGAAGACACATCCCTCCTTCCACATAAGGGATTTCAAAATGCAACCCAACTTGAATCTGCAGATGCCTTACGGTGAAAAGGAAGCATGCATAATGTATACAACCCCACATGCATTCGTAGACACCTTACAGTGAAAAAGAGGTATACGTAAAGCAAAACAAAGTACACAACCCGTCCTGCATTGCAAAGACACCTTACGGTGAAAAGGAAGCATACACAAACATGCTTTATCAACAATATCTAAAAATATCCAAGCATTTACCACAATATATGCCCCCACCTTAAAGTGGTTGATCCCGCTTGCTAGTATCAAGCACATTTAATGTAAAGTGAAAACATGCAAGGGAACAAGAGCTTTCGCAAAGCCCATGCCCCAAAATGACATGTACTTGCAATCACCAAATGTTCCCACAAACGCATCAATATCGTTTGCTAACATAATCAACAATATATAAGTTTTGGTTAGAAAATCTATTCTAAGATAACAACCAAATCAATTCATTAAAGTTATACAAAATAATGTCACTTAATAGACCAAGGCTACACTTGCAGATTTGAAACCGAGTATAGCCGTGAGGTTATACTGTAGGTGTCTTAGAATTGAGTGTAGCTACAAGGTGAGATACAAAGAAATCCAAAGTGCATAGAAGTAGATTTAGAGTATTGCAAAGGTTTGTTACAAGAAATTTCACAACACGAATCACAACACAAGGTGATTCTACTAGTCAAGCATCGGTAATATATCAACCATATCTTCATATATAGGTTAGGTCCATTTTTACTTCCTTTCTATAGGGACTCATGGTCCTTATCAGTATTTATTTGTTTTCATCATCTGCCGACTAGTAGATCCACTGAAGAATGAAAACACTAAAAGTGAGAGAGGAGACAAAAGTGAATTAGGTTCACAATGTGGGAAGATGCCCCCAAGGCATCCTCCACAACGTTATGCCCCCAAGGCACCACACACAACAATTACAATAAGAGAGAGGAGAATAGAAGAATAGAGAAACGAATAGAATAATAGAGAAACAAATGGAAGAAGTGTCACAATAAAAGCGGTCTCCTTATAACCTTGACCTTACAAGAGTATCAAGGGTCATCTAAGGAGACATAAACAACATTTAACACAACACGAGGGAACACAACACAACCCTATATATATATAGGAGGCCACCCTTGAGAGCAACTAGAATAGGTGCTACAACGAGTGTGGCTTAATGAGGGAGAAATACTTACTTGGTTCAATAGGATATTTCCTGGCAGAGAATCTATGTCTATCATCTTAGGATATATCATATTTAGTTTTGAACTTGTTGATATTGTATTAACATTAAGGGTAGGATGTCCAATGGTATGCTTTGGTGGGCTTCAAAGAATGATATCCAATACCAACAAAAGAATTTTGTGCAACAACTTCTAAGGGGACCATCACAATGTTAAAGACAATATTGTGACATTCATCCATGGACATTACTAAACATAACTCACATATTGAAATTAGAGAGAATAGCACATAACAAATCCAAATGATCTATAATGTCATTCCTAAATCACGAACAAAGAAAATGAATGGAATAACAATTACACTTGAATTTGATATTCCCACTCCAAGAAATAAAAAGTGGAAAAACACTAAAGACTTAACTATCACCTTCATGATATTAATGTGGAAAAATACATGCCTTGAAAATAAAATTATAAATTGGTCCTTTGATACTTAATATTTATTGTGTCGCTATTGAGTATCTTTAAAAATCATCATGAGTATTAATAAATTAAAATATCTTGGAAGTTGCTTCTTTCTTATAAAATCATGGAAGATCTAAAACTATCACTTGCACAAAATTCTTGAAAATTGGTAACATACACCAAACTCTTGGAAATTAGTTACAACACTTAAAGGTACTATCAAATGACCAATGGATATAAATATTGATAGTCGTATTAATCAAATAATGCATAAAATAACTCTTAAAAAATATAAATATACAATACTTGACCAATAAAACTATAAATATTTGTGACTATCAATTGTTCAATAACACTTTTAAATATTGTTACTAATTTATTATTTTTATAATAAAAATTGGTTTGGTGACACCAACTTCTCCACTAGTTACTTCCATCTAAATTATTGTTTAATCTTATGTCAAATCTTTCTAGATTCCTACCATTTCCAATCTTTATGAAATAACTATTTTGGATTTGATGAGTCATCTTACAGAATTAAGAAAGGCAAGAATAACACTGTTCATGCCAAACTTCATGACTTACCCGTGAGGAGAGCTAATTTATTTCGCGCATGCGATGATATCATATAATATAAGGACATGATAATATTTTCATATAAATATTTATACTTAGATTTCAACAACAATATCCTTCATCAATATTTGGGAATAAATTTAATTCTTTTCAATCCAATTATGGTGGTTTGCAACAGCTCATGGAGTGTTCTGTTAAACATACGATTCCAAGAGGGATTTATAGAAAGGGAAGCTAAGATAGTGATTGCTACAAATCCCCTCTTTTCTTAATACTATCCTAACCCAAATCAAGTGGCTTGGTCATCCCTAAGACCTGATCTACAAGAGTTTTATAATGCAACAATAACAACAATAATTTCCATCCTTTCTACTAAACAATTATTGATCTATAATAAGGCCCACTGCACACTTTACTAAAGCCTTTTAATTGTTCAGTCAAAATAAAAACATACAGGTAGTTTATAGTAGCACATACCATTAAATGGAACCTTCATAGGGGTCATTGAGATAAGTGTTCAAAGTGATTGCAGGGTTACTCTTCCACCATTTAGTAAGAAAAGAATCCAACAAGGTTAATGCCATGAGTGGCAGCCAAGTGTGGAGTTCTCCAAGAGCTTATGGCCTTCATATTGCTTCCCCTTATCCTCCTCCCCAGCTCAAAGAATCCAACGTGAGACCTTCCTCAAGACATGGCACTTTTTAGATAAGGAATAACAAGCAACATGGTGCCCAAATACTAAGATTTTAATTAGCTATTATGGTGCCCCAAATACTAAGATTTTAATTAGCTATTATGGTGCCCAAAAGTAATGGTAAAAAACAGCAGTATGGATCCAATAGCAGAGGTTTTTAATCAAATATTATGGCATCCAAAAACAGAGGAGTAGAACAACAATCTATCACCCAAGGACGTTATCTGCATCTTAGTGGCACCCAATAGTGTGGACACCCTCTTCTCAAAAACCCTTCCTCTCTTTCTCCGACTAGCTTTTTTTTTTTTTTTTTTATTCAGTCATATCCAGCCATCTCGCCTTCTGGCCTCTTCCCATGCTGATTGATACATAAATAATTGAATCTCTATTGAATTAATTTATGAAATGATTTAATTAATAAAAATTATGATTATTTTATTAAATCAATTTATTTTGTTAATTGATTAATGTATTTAATTAATTATATCGAAAAGTAGAATGTAACTCATCAAAATCAAATAATTTAATTAATTTTACTGATTAAATAAATTTCATATTTAATCAATTAAGTAATTAATGTATTTAAATAATTAAAATTATTATAATTATGAGGGGCATTACAAATCATGTATCACTTAGGTCTAACAAAACATGCCTAAATAAAGTATCTCAACATATGCCATAAGGTAAAGAGATCAAGAACATCCCACGTCATGAAAGTTACTAGAAATCTATTATGTTGGGTAACACTTGTAAATTATTCATATCAATAGTCACAACAATCGGATTAGGGCTATTGCATATGGTTAAGGTTGTAGCTAAGATGTGTTAAAGGCACAAGACAATTGAAGCGGGGGGGGGGGGGGGGGGGGGGGGGGGGGGGGGGGGGTAATCAGTTATATCAAAAACTTTAACTCCTCTTAAACAAGATCACATCCACATTCACTTTAATTCTTTAATCTATTATGAAGATTAAACATGAAGTGCAAAAACAAAACTTAAGCACATCAACACCATGTACACACATGAACACCAAATTTTTACGTGGAAAACCTTAAAAGGAAAAAACCACGGTGAGTGTTAGCTCACAATATAATATAGTAACAATACCGAAAAACAAATGAGGCTCACTACCCAAGGACTCGTTGTTCAAAGAGATGCTCACTACAAATAGGGCTCACTACCATTGGGTGGTTCACTGCCGAGAGGTGGCTCACTGTCGAGGGTTGGCTCACTACTTGGAGGGGTGGCTTACTACCATGAACTGATATAATAGCATCTACAACATGCCTAAGTTCAATTCCATTGAAGCACAATACAAATCACCTTCGTTGCCCTTACAACACACATGAGTTTGCATCTTCCCATCTTCACATCCCCCACTCAAACACATGAATTCATTACATATATTTATACCAATCATCAACCTTGGAACATACATCAAGATCGGCAATACAATCTACAACCTTTTAAACAATCTCCAAGGTTGGCAAATATACATAATTCAAATTAGGTCTAGACCTAAACAAACTTGCGGAGAAAATGAATGAAAGAACACTTGATGGCTTATCTCAGATCCAAATACATCTTCACACACTTCAACATGCTTTTACAATCCACGAACCACATCCGCAAAGAGTGTTAGCATCCAAGTCAACCTAACTTGTGCAAACACCAAGAATGCTTAAACACATGCTTCCAAGAGCTCAATCATAGCTTGTGGATCAAGCACACACCTTCAATACAATCTGGAGACATCCACAAACAACATAAAATCACCTAGGAGTTGACAAATCTAGTCGCAACAGATCTCACTTGAAGACAACAAATATCACTTGAAGACAGATCACAAACTGCTCACAACAAACACTGTCGAACTCTGCTAATCAATAACTTGCCTTCTGAAGAACCAAATCACAAATCCTTTGGAATGAAGATAGCTAAGGATCTTATAAGCACAAGTCTACAACCACAAGACTAAAAACCAAACTGCAGAGAAATGCAGAGAAAAATACTTTCTTCATGTCACACTGCAAATGCTACCAGACACAATCTTCAAACTGGTGAATATAACTTTTACTGCATAGTGATTCGAACCACCAAATTCTAGATTTAGCATCTTCAAACACTTCTCTAAAACATATTCAAATCTCACACTCTGCTCTACAACATAGAAGAAATGTGAAGCAATATCTTAAACAGTATCCTATAAGTCAGAATACATCTTCACATCTTTGTCTTCAGTATGAACCAAATTTTCTCAAAAGCACTTGGATATTCAATATTAAGAACATATTCTTATCATCTTCAGCACTTATATAGTACAAAGCAACTAACTCATCACAATCAAGTAACAAAACAAGAGCACGGTTGACACCAATGACAACACAAACATGTTGACATCAATGACAACACTGGTTAGCACATACTTGCAACAATCTCCCTCTTTGTCATTGATGGCAACATATGATGTGAAAAATTGAACAACATTTTTCACCATCAAGACACAACTCTGCATCAGAACTCCCCCTTTCTCTTTACATATCTGAACTCTCTTTTTCTCTAAGTTTTTCACATGAACTCTCTCCCCCTTTGCCATCAATGGCAAAGGGCAACACATCTCTTTCTACTACACATACTTGCACTTGTTCTTAACTACCCTAAAAGATTCCTTTAATCTATAACAATCTTCAGTATCACTACCTGCTACCCCTGAGAGGTAGACCCCATCATCAGTCCAGAAAAAAATAACTCATAAACCACACTGGACTAATGCACTTTCTTATGCATCTAGTTCAACAAAGGAGGGGTAATAACCCCTAACTTTTCCCGGAGATACTCAAATGTGTTCTTAGGAAGAGCTTTGGTGAATATGTCATCAACTTGATCTTTTGTAGGCACATACTCAAGCTTCACTTCTTTCTCTACAACCTTCTCCCTTAGAAAGTGATACCTAATAGAAATATGCTTTGTTCTTGAATGCATCACTAGATTCTTTTAAAATATTAATGGCACTGGTATTATCACAGAAAATAGGAATTAGATCCTTATACTCAACTTGAATCTCCTTTAGAGTTTGTCTCATTCACATAACTTGTGTGCAACATGATGTTGCTGCAATGTACTTTGCCTCTGCAGTAGATAAGGATACTAAATCCTACTTCTTGCTTTGCTAAGATATAGCTTTGTCTCCAAGAAAGAACACTCCACCACTTGTACTTTTTCTGTCATCTACACATCTGGCCCAATCTGCATCTATGTATGCACTTAGGTTGAAATCATTGTTCTTGGGATACCACAAACCATAATCAGAAGTGCCTTTCAAGTACCTGAAAATCCTTTTTACTACACCATAACATGTGACTCTTTAGGATTTGCCTGAAATCTAGCTACAAGACAAACTGCATGCATGATATCAAGTATGGTTGTAGTTAGGTATAGCAATCCTCTAATCATGGACCTATACTTGCTCTGATCAGCCTTAGGGGATTCATCATCTTTGTTTAGCTTGCAACTAGTTGTCATGGGAGTACAAACCAGTTTAGATTATTTCACTCCAAACTTCTTCAACAACTCCTTGAGGTATTTTGATTATGAAATGAAAATGCCCTTATCTATCTTGATATATAGGTTATTGTCTGTAGACCGTTTACTGAATCTCTGATGCAACAAATACCTATCCATCCTTGCATACCAAGCTCTAGGTGCTCACTTCAGTCCATACAATATTTTTTTCAATCTGCATACCATATCTGGTTTGTCTAATAACTGAAATCCATCTGGTTGCTCCATATATACTTCCTCTTCCAACTCACCATTTAGAAAGGCAGACTTCACATCCATTTGGTACATTTTGAAATCTTTGTGTGCTGCATAAGCCAGAAACAATCTGATAGCTTCCAGTCTTGCCACCAGAGCAAAAGTTTCTTCATAATATATTCCTTCCACTTGTGAATAGTCTTTGCATACAAGTCTAGCTTTGTTTCTTAACACTTCTCCAATCTCATTCAACTTATTCTTAAAAACTCATGTTGTTCCAATCACATTCTTATTTGCAGGCCTAGGAACAAGCTCACAAGTCTTGTTCTTTTCAATTTACATCAATTCTTCTTCCATTGCCTTAACTGACAGTGTTCATCTTTACATGCTTTAGAAACTGTTTTAGGTTCTTCCTTTGAAATCAACTAGAGATTTTCCTATTCTTCTACATCTCCTCTTCTTGTCAATACTCCTTTCCTCTTATCACAAATGATTTGATCTTTAAAATGATTTCATTGCAGATACTTGAGGGTTTTAGGAACTCTCTTCGGAGCTTCTTGTTCTTCAACTTGAGCTTCTTCTTATGGAATAATTTGTACTTCAATTTGAACTTCTTTGTCCTTTTCTCCAACTTTCTCTGAAACAATAGATCCATCTGATTTGTATCCATTCGGTTCTGAGACTTTCTGAATATCTTCATCTACCTTCACATTTGCACTTTCAATAATCTTCCTCAATCTTTTGTTATAGCACTGATAAGCTTTGCTTTTAATAGAATATCTAAGGAATATGCCTTCATCACATCTAGCATCAAACTTTCCAAATTCTTCATCTCTTTTGATATAACATTTGCTTCCAAAAACTTTGAAATACATGATAGTAGGAGTTCTTCCATACCATGGCTCATAAGGTGTCTTTGTTCTATTTTCTTTGACTTGTACTCTATTCTAAATGTAGACAGCAATATGAATAGCTTCTTTCCTATAAACTTTTGGAAGGTTATCTTCTTTGATCATTGTTCTAGAAGTTTCCTAAACTTTTCTATTCTTCCTTTCAACTACTCCATTTTGCTGAGGAGTTCTGGGGGAAGACAATTGTCTCTTTATCCCATGTTCTTCACAAAAAACATTGAATTCATTTGAAATGAACTCGCCACCTCTATCAAATCTCAGACACTTGATTTTCAAATCCATTTCATTTTCAACCATTGCTTTAAATGCCTTGAACTTGTCTAGGGCTTCTAATTTTTCTCTAAGGAAAGTAACCCAAGTCATTCTTGAATAATCATCAATAAGAAGCATGAAATACATGTCATCTTGTAGACTTCTTGTTCTTGTAGAACCACATAGGTCTGTATGCACCAGCTCCAATAGATTAGTACATGATTGTTCCTTGCTCTTGAAACTTATCTTTGCTTCCCAAATTGACATTCTTTACAAATGGCATTAGCAAGCTTCACAATCTTAGGTAGGTATCTTACCACTTGAGCAGAGCTTATTCTCACTAGATTATCAAAGTTAATATGACACATTCTCCTATGCCATATCCAATATTCATTTGTCTAAGTTAGCAAACAACAATTGTCAATACCTTTCAAATGATCAACATTACCATGAGTCTTCTTACCAGCAGCAATTAATGTTCTGGAGCTTTTCCTTATCTCACATCCATTGTCTTTAAATATCAAATTATATCCTTTGTCACAAATCTATCCAACACTTAGAAGATTATGATTTAGGCCTTTGACATAAAGAACATCATCTATATAATGCTTTCCATCAAAAGTAATTGACCCTTTTCCACATATCTTACCAGTTACATCATCATCAAATCTAACTAGTCCTCCATCATACTTTTCCAATTTGACAAACTTACCCTTAACTCTAGTAATGTGATTTGAACATCTGTTGTCAATAACCCATTCATCATTTTCCTCTTAGCGTGAAATGCAGATATCTCCTTTTCTTCTTCTGGACTTCCTTCCTTCACATAGCTTGCAAGGTTAGCATAAATAGGTTCTTCTCTTAGGGAAGTAAACAAGCATTCGCTACCATTACCATCTTCAGAGTCATCAACAATCACACCATCATCATCTCTAACATAGTAACTCTTTCTTACCATCTTACCTAAATACTTTCATGGTTTTTGATCTTCAAAATTCTGTCAGGACATCTTGCAGCATAGTGACCAATTTTACCACAATTGAAACATTTTAAAGGTAACTTACCTTTGAACCTACCACTGCCTCTTTTCATTTTGCTTGCAAATTTTGTCTCAATCTCCTCAAGGTCTTCTTCATCTGATTCCATAGCATATTTATCTGATCTAGCAGTCTTTTCTTCCTTGGCCTTAAAGGTAGTCTTAGTTTTCATAGGGCCATTAGTAGTACCAAATTCTCTCATTTCAAAGGCAGTTAGTTTACCAAGCAATTGATCTTTTGAAAGCTTATTCATATCAAACAATTCTTCAATGGCAGATACATTGTGACCATAAGATTTGGGAAGAGTTCTAAGTACCTTATCTACAACATCCATATCATCTATCTTTCCACCAAGACCCTTGATGTTGCTAACAACTTCATCAATCTTCTGAATGTAACTTGTTATGTTCTCATCTTCAAACATCTGCATAGTTTCATATCTGGTCTTCAAGTTCTGTAGCTTGGCCTCCTTGATAGATGCATCACCTTCATAGATACTGTTCAACTTTTTCCAGATCTCATGAGTGGTTTCCAAATCCACAACTTTCACCATTTTAGTGTTAGAGAAAGCATTTAGTAGAGAATTTTTAGCTTTGCCATTAATCTCATAGGCCCTAATCTCACTTGTAGTCCTCAGACCACAATTAGGTATTTTGTTTTCATCTTTAATTATTCTCTAGACATTAAAACCAATGGAAACAAGATAACTTTGCATTCATACCTTCTAGAAGTCATAGTCAAATCCATCAAACCAAGGAATATCTTTGTGCACCATCCCAGATCTACCTTAAGCTGTTAGGCTTTCTTCCAAGGAACTAGGCTTTCATACCAATTGTTGAAGGCACAAGACAACTGAGAGGGGGGGTTGAATCACTTGTATCAAAAATTTTAACTCCTCTTAAACAAGATCACATCCACATTCACTTACTTTAATTCTTTAATCTATTATGAAGATTAAACATGAAGTGTAGAAACAAAACTTAAACACATCAACACCATACACACATGAACACCAAATTTTTACGTGGAAAACCCTAAAAGAGAAAAAACATGGTGAGTGTTATCTCACAATATAATGTAGTAACAATACCAAAAAACAAATGACGCTTACTGCCCAAGGACTCACTGTCCAAAAAGATGCTCACTACAAATAGGGTTCACTACCATTGGGTGGCTCACTATCGAGGGATGGCCCACTTCCAAGGGTTGGCTCATTGCCTGGAGGGGTGGCTCACTACCATGAACTGATATAATATCATCTACAACATGCCAAAGTTTAGTTCCATTGAAGCACAATACAAATCACCTTTGCTGCCCTTACAACACACACACTCTCATATGTGCATCTTCACATCTCCCACTCAAACACATGAATTCATTACATATATTTATACCAATCATCAACCTTGGAACATACATCAAGGTCAGAAATACAATCTACAACCTTTGGAACAATCTCCAAGGTTAGAAAACATTCATAATTCAATTAGGTCTAGACCTAAACAAACTTATGGAGCAAATGAATGAAATAAGAACACTTCATGGCTTAGCTCTAACCCAAGTACATCTCCACATGCTTCAATATGCTTCAACATGCTTCTACAATCCACAAACGACATCAACAAAGAGTGTTAGCATCCAAGTCAGCCTAACTTGTGCAAACACCATGAATGCTTAAACATACGCTTCCAAAAGCTCAATCATAGCTTGCAGATCAAACACATGCCTTCAATACAATCTAGATACATCCACAAATAGCATAAAATCACCTGGGAGCTAACAAATCCAGCCGCAACATATCTCACTTGAAGACAACAAATATCACTTGAAGACAGATCACATACTACTCACAACAAACACTGTTGAACTTTGCTAATCAATAACTTACCTTTCAGAGAACCAAATCACAAATCCTTTGGAATGAAGATATCTAAGGACCTTATAAGCATAAGTCCATAACTACAAGACTAAAAACTGAACTATGGAGAAATGTGGAGAAAAATACTTTCTCCCTGTCACACTGCAAATGCTGCCATGCATAGTCTTCAAACTGGTGAATATAACTTTTACTGCACAGTGACCTGGACCACCAAATTCTGGATTTAGAATCTTCAAACACTTCTCTAAAACATGTCCAAATCTCACACTCTAGTCTCCAAAATAGAAGAAATGCAGAGCAAAATCTCAAACAGTATCATGTAAGTTAGAATACATCTTCACAACTCTATCTTCAATATGAACCAAATTTTCTCAAAAGCACTTGGATATTCAATATCAGGAACATATTCTTATCATCTTCAACACTTATACAATACAAAGCAACTAACTCATCACAATCAAGTAACAAAGCAAGAGCACAGTTGACACCAATGACAACACAAACATGTTGACATCAATGACAACACCGGTTAGCACATACTTGCAACAAGATGGGACTTACATCATTTCACACTTATTCTTTCCCTTTAAACATTATAAATCTCACACTTTGCAAAAATACAATGTTTATGATTAAATTTTTATATCACTAGAATGAGATTTGTAGGTACCACTAATAAATTTTGTGTGCAAGTATGGAGATATTGCTCTACTAGAACACAGGAATTTCAAGACATTACCCAAGTACCTCATATTATAGATTTTTCTACTAATTTCATTTTTTACATATCCTACTTTGGAAGGTGTGATTCATGTAGTTCACACGCACACCAAGCTCAGAGGAAAATGTGATGTAATAGTAGCAATGTCAATTGAGTTCAACTAGTTAATCTAAATGCATAGAGTACATAACAAAAATAAAAATAGATAGTTATGAAGACACAAACATATATTTTATTCACTTGTACAAGAATTACATATTACAAACATATGCTACCCATATATAGGGAATTGCCATGTGTAGAGACCATCTACTCAATAAATTAGGACCCTTTTCCTTTAGGTTAAATAGTCTAACATGAAAGAAGGTATGCTAACTCTATCACTAAGCTCCTAATGTCCTCCACTAGTCTTTCTCTAATGCCAACCTTGTTATCTCCTTGATCTTCTAGATGTGATGTGTTATAAATAGAATCAAGAAAACTTAGTTCACCTTCCAAGGATGAAAATGAGTTATTGTTCCCAAGAAAAGAATGAGTTCCAATTTCACATGTGAATCTTACTTATCAATCATTGATTAGTTTCATAATACATTTCTTGGTTTTCAACAAGTTACTATGTTTTTGCCACATCAGCATAATCAAACATGTGCATACAAACAACCATTGTATGAAGCTCACACTATGCCCAAGCACTCAAGTCAACTATGCCATCAAATAAGTTTGTATGTGGATATATAACATATGTGCATAACTAGACCTTTACTATAAAGCTCTATACTAGTCAAATGTGTTGTAATCAAAATATTCATGCACATGTATTAATCTTCAAAAGATCTCTTCTATATGAACCACAACACATGTGCAAACCTATGTATAAAAAAAAGGTAAACAAATAAACAAACAAGCTCCATGAAAAAAGATATTTTTGGGTGATGCAAGATTGCACAATCTCTATGGTCCTCCTACATTAGACACCCCAAGTAAAATATTTTGAGCTTAGTGCTCATAATATATAGGTTTGCATAGAAGATTGATTCAACCATCTAAGATTACCTAATTATGCTTTATAAATCCCTATCTTTTTTAAGTCCCTTACCCTTCCAATGAATAAGATTTTATTTGTCCTTATTCCACTAGGTATTCTTTGCAATGCACATGTCCAAAGTCTACATAATTTCTTCTCATTTATTTTTAGGTATTCACACTCTCCAATTTGATACTTCTTGAATCTACACATTATCATTAGGGTTGTGAGCATTATAGTAATACAAATTAGAGACATTAAATATTAGCATTATATATGTCTCTTCTAGCAACTCAATTTCATATGCAGTTTCAAAGTATCTATACAAAACTTTACAAGGACCAATCATCATCGATTTCAACTTATTGTACATCTAGGTGGGAACCTTTCCTTCCTCAAGTGAACTATATGACTATCTCTCCCTTTCAGTAAGTCTTTTCTCTACACCTCTTAAATCTATGGATGCCTTATACTCAAGGCGCTTCTCTCTTCTAATTGCTTCTTAAACTGTACATGAACTCCTTTCATATATTGCATGAAGTTTTCATCCTTTATAGTGATATTCTTATCATCCTCAATCTCCAATAGATCAATTAGAGATATCCCAAGCTTCACTTGGAACAATGTCTTTGATGTTGACTTATTCATTGAATTATTGTACACAAACTCAGCTTGCATCAACATCAAGTCCTTGCATGATTTTTTCTCCCACCAAACATCTAAATAAATTACCAAGACTCAAATTAACATCTATTTGACCATTTATTTGATGGTATGTAGAATTATAATTGAGCTACATGCCTAAATTCTATTGTACAAAGTGTTAGAAATGGATAAGCAACTTCATATCTATATCTGATGTAATGCTTCAAGCAATAACCCATGCAATCACAATATATCCTTGAAAAACAAGTCAACAATCCTAGATGCATCATTTTACTTTTAAAAAGGAATGAAGTGTGTCATTTTTGAAAACCTACCAACCACTACATGAAGATAGAATCATTACCTTTCTATATGTGTAGTAATCCAAGGACAAAATCCATAGATAGTTCCTCCCAAAGCTCATATCCAATATATATAATCAATTATATAACATTGTATTTTGTGTCACTCCTTTTGCTACCTACATCTGTTGCAACACTCTAAAAATCTTTTGACATCCCTACACAAAGTCGACCAATAGCACCTCTCATCCAACATGGTTGATGTCATGTATGTACTCAAGTGGCCTACAAATTCACCACTATGTAAGTTCTTATAAATGAGGTTCTCCCTCATCAAACTATGTGGAATTCACAATTGTTATCTCCTAAGAAAGTATCCTTTCTAAGCAAAGTAATATTCAAATGGAGGTGTATCTCTAATTGGAGGATATATTTATGCATGCCTGGATCTACAACCTAAGGATCTATCCAATGACTAGTATAAAACGCATAGGATCCTAACCCTTCTACATTAGTCACAATCATTTTTCATTCTCTAGATTGAACCACATTCTAGTCTTGTCCCTTTATTTTGAGCTCCATTTTCTCACTCTCAAGGATGAAAATTTGACTATTATCTGTAATGTCCCAAATTTAATTAATTTAAGTTTATGGAAAAATTGCCCATTCCAATTATGTTTTGTGGGTTAAGGAAGGAGTTTGGAAAATAATTTGTTTAATATTTAATATTTTGGGCCCACGATTAATTTATATTTTCAAGCTACTTAATTGGGGCCAATTAAATAAATATTTTATTATTATAACTTGTGTTGGTAACCTAAAATGGGGCATGGGGTTTCTTACGTGGAGCAGTTAGTAACTTCCAAATTATTTGACATTTGTATTTATGATAGATTTTATGATAGGGTTATGATAGATTCAGTGACAACTCATAATTGGGAGTTACAGTTGGCAATCAATGTGAGAGTTAAAAAGAGCTTATTTTGGGAATATTTTCAAATAAATAGAATATTATTATTTATATTGGAGTAGCATCTCATAATTATTTATGATAGTTGTTAGTGGGTGGAAGAAGAGAAACCTTATTGCCTATAAATAGTCAAAGATCAAGTGGAGGTTATGACAACTCTTTATGGGGCCTATTTTGAGAGGGAATATTTGAAAAAAAAAATTAATTAATATTTATTTTGGCATATTGGGATGTTGGGATTTGTGCCCCAACTTTTATATAGGACAAGCAACTTCTGTAGATCATATCTTTTGCCAATTTATCTCTCTTTCATGAAATTGTTTGAACTTCTATTCATTCAAGCATCTTTTGTGGATTAAAACCCATTGGAGATTGAGATCAGTGGATGAAAATCCATTGGTTTCTTGGATTAGAGAATGAAACCCCTTTGGTTTAGTAGAATAATCTCACTCAGAGGCTGTGAATGTGTTTCTAGAGTTATAGATTTCAACTAGTTTAAATTGTGTGTGTTTGCAGGTTTTGTGTGATCGTTTGCATAGATAGTTTTAGTTTGTGTTGTTGTTTTTGTTGCTTATATTATGTGGGAAGTATATCAATTTTTGTTTTATTCATTTTATCCATCTAGATCAGCTAGAAAAATTATTCTACAATCAAGTGCAAAATTTGTCAAATCTAGAGTGAAGGAGTTTGGGGTTTCTAGTGATTATTGTGGTATTGTTTAAAATTATTATAGCTGCTATTATTGCTATTGTATTTTCTATTATTAGAGGATATTTCAGTGATTTTCAGATTTCTAGAGAACCAAAAAAAATTTAGAGTTGTTTCTATCAATCTATGTTTCATTCTATTCAAATAGGGTTGTCAAAGTTTGTGATATTTTTCAGTACTTGTAATAAATTATTTTTCTGTTGTATATGATCATTTCCATAAATTTTATGGTGTATAAATTATAGTGATAACATGCATTGATCATATTTACATCAATGGAGGAGTTTTCTAAGTGTTTCTGACAAAATTGTCAAAGTTTGAGTTGAGTAGTTTGTAGAAATTATTTTACAAGTTTGGGTATTTTCTGAATTTAATTTGAATAATTTTTAAATCTGAAATAATTTGTTAAAATATTTTGTTGGTGAAATTCATTACCCATTGGCTTATGTGCCAAAAGACCTCAATTTAATCATGATAGAATCTTATATTTAAGGATAGCCTTAGGTCATTAACTTACTCATTGAATTCACATGGAATTTCATTAGAGCATAGCATGAAGCAATATCATAGAGCATCTAATGACAAGAATTACACCAGAAAATACATCATCATATCAACATCATAGGCACAACTACATTGTTTTTTTATTAAAAAAGTGTGAAAACAAGTTTTGAAGGGACCATAGCAACCCTTAACAACAACAAAACATCAACAAAACCATAGCTAACCCATAGTAGAACCCCTAAATAGTAGACTAAAGCATAAAATAGAAAAAACAACACACAGAGCACATTACAGGTCCTTCAAGTTGTTGACCGCGTCAAGTTCATCCAAATCTTCCTCCATGCTATGGAGATATTGAGCCTTTTTGTTCCCATCCTTGTGCTATTTCTTTGTACTCCTAGTTCTAGTACTAAGACCTATAGTTGTAGCAACCTTCTTCTCCTTTGCATCCTTGGGCCTATCCTTGTTGGTCTTGTCATTTAAAATTGTCATTTCTCTTGCATTCACTTTCATAAACTTGTTGAAGTTCTCTTTCATTTTTTTGAGCTCCTATTCCAAGGCCATCATTCTTTCCTCCTGTTCACTTTAACCTTTGATCATTTCCTCCTCCAGGATTGCCAATTTTTCTTTTTGGTTGGATAAGTCGGTCTACACCTATGATTGGAAAAGAGGATGGCTTCCCAATTTTGAAAGATTTTTTGTTCTTTTTTCAAAAGAACTTGGCTTTCCCTAGTACTCTTTTTAGTGATCATTTATATTCTAATGTTGATCTTACTGATCTCAATATAGAACTATTTCATTCACTTATGTTGAATGTCAAAGGTTTGGTGTAGAGTCAATATGTTTTGGATCGGAGCATGGATATCATCATTCACTTCTTTAAAGGTTGATGGGGTAGTGTAAGGAATGTTATTCTTAGCAAGGACATTAGGGAAAGGATCATCAACACCTCATAATGGAATTCCTATAGGAGGTTTAGGGAAAGATTTAGTTTTTCCTTTAAAATAGAGGGTCTCTTTCCTCACCTAGGTGGTAGTTTCCCCTCCTCTTTTCCTTTTACTAGTTTTAGGACTAACTCTCCCTTCATCCATGTCACTAAGGTCCCAAGAATTTTGATTGGAATGCTCTAAATCATATTCAAATCTGTCTTGTTCCAATTGTTACCTTCTTCCTTAGTATCTTCTGAGAAAGAGATGAAATAGTCTACAATCCATTTTTCTCCTTCCTTTTCTTAAGAATTGACTAAGGGATAAGGGGATTCAACTTATTCATGTAGCTCACTACTAAGAGCATAAGCCCATGGTGTAAAGGGATAGTTGTAGGGAATTTCTTGTAGTCCTTCATGGACCCTTCCATGGATGAAAGAAAATAATATGGAAAATAAATAGTGTTGGAATTAGACCGGACAACTAAGAAGGGGTGAATCAGTTGTCCCAAAATTTAACCTTTTTTTCTTTTTAATCTTCCTTCACAATTTGAAAATTGATTAATGATGTAAACATTAAAGCATAAACAACATCACATAAGCAGAAACATAATCAATACATTTGACACTAATATTTTTAACGTGGAAACCTAGTTAAGGGAAAAACCACGATGGGTGTTAGCCCACAAGATTCGTACCCTATTAAAAGTACTTAAAAAGAATGGGAATGCACTTGCCTTTGGGCTCACTACCTAGAGCTCACTACTCAAAAGAGAGGCTCATTGCCTACAAGAAATTTTAGTTTAACACAAAAAGAATTAACTGAGAAATAGCATCTACTTCATGCCTGGTTCAGTTTATGCTCATAAAACTTTTATTTTGCTTCCAAACTCTTCTTCACTAACTCTTCACTCTATTCTGCTTTTGTTCTACTGCTCCTCTTCTTTATTCTGCTCCTAATCCTTTCTTTGGATTTATTATTTTTGCTCAAGGATAATTTTCCATGACTCAACTACACTCCTTTATATGCTTCATCAACCTTGGAATAAACATCAAGGTCGGCACACCAAACATCTTACTTAATGCGAATCACTAAGCTGTTGGCCAAACATAGCTAAGACTTGAATCTTCTTTCAACAAAACGCCTCACTCCAGAGAATTGCTTCTTGAACATCTACAATATGCGTGAATCATCCAGTCGGCCAGGATGAAGAACATCAACACCAAGAAGGAAATCTTCACCAACAAGCTCAAACTTCAATGCAAACCTCCAACACAGCAGTCACACAATCCAGAGACGTCCACAAGCACAATGAATTCAACAAAAACATCCACACTCCTCCAAATCATCAAAATCACTTGCATCTTCATTCACAACCTCAAGAATACTATCTGCCATGACTATCATCTTAGAAAGATTGTTTGCGGACCTCCAAACCATGAACCACTTTGAGTGGATGATACACACTGACTTTCCAAACATGTCTCTAGATCCATAGATCATTATTTGACATATTTTGGAAAGATCCAGACCACTTCTCTGTCACTCTATCTCTTCTGAATACTGCAAAACTGATTCTACTCAGATGGCCATAGTTTCTTCAAATCTTCATGCGGACCTCTCAAATCTTGACTGGAGCTACTTCACACAATCCTCTATACTGACATATGATCCGCATCCATTGAACTTTATTAATTTTCTCAATATCCTCAACATTCTAGTCTTCTAGTCAGGCAACAAGATAGGATACAGTTGACACCAATGGCAACAAGAATATGTTGACATCAATGACAACACTGATTAGGCACATATTTGTAACAATCTCATCCTTTGTCATTGATGGCAACATATGATGTGAAAAATTAATTCAACCATCAAGACAAGAGCTTCTCCCCCTTTCTCTTATCACTTCTACAACCATTATCTTCACTGCTCCCCCTTTCACTAGCAACTAGTTTTTCACATGACTTCTCTCCCCCTTTGACATCAATGGAAAAGGGCACATATTTGCTGTCTTTTCTCCTTAGTTTTGTTTCAGACCAAACTCAAAATTTGCTTGTAGACTACTCCTCCTGAGTAGTGCTTCCTTAACATCAATCCAGATCACAAGATATGACTATGAATTCCACCGAATTGATGCACTCTAGTGCATCTTAATTCTGATCAAGAGGGGTAGTAACCCGTAACTTCTTTCTGAGATACTCAATAGTATCCTTGGGAAGAGGCTTAGGTTAAATATCCACAATCTGATCTTTTGAAGACACAAAATCCAACTTGACTTCATTCTCATTTACCTTCTCTCCCAAGAAATGAAACTTGATGGTGTATACACCTAAAAATGACATGATTCTGTCTAAATAAATATTCTTAATATTTATTCCATTCTAATTCTTCTATCAATAAATAAATAAACAAATTTACTTATTCGATTCATATTCCTTTAAGTTAATTAAATATCAAAATATTTAATTACCTCTTCAAAAGTCAAAATTAAATAAAACCCTTTATTTAATTAAATTCTTCCAGACAATTAAATGATTCTTAATTATTTAATTAAATCAAATCATTCTTCCAAATTTGAATAAATCAATCAAATTTATTTAAATCCTCTCAATCTCTAAAACAAAATATAATCAAATATTTAATTTATTCTTCCTAAATCATGCACAACAATTAAATAAATTTATTTAATTTTAATTTGCTTTCTTATCTTCTAATTCTTTCAAAATTAGTCTAAATTAAATAATTCCAATTATTTAATTGTTTTCTTCCAACAATATCTTCTCTAAATTTAAATAAATCAATTATTTATTTAAGTTGTTTTTTCTTCTAAATTGAGTTATCTCTAAATATAATTCAAGTTTTTTGCACATGCAATTAAATATTTCTAATATTTATTAAAGCAAAATATCTTCTTATTCTCATGCAAATCCCTTCTTCTTGTTTTAAATCACTTAATTGATTATTATATTTTTTTAAATGCTTTAACTCATTCTTCTATTCTTAGCAAATCCTCTCATGCAAAAGAAAGCAAGACACATGTCTTCTTCTTATTCGTTGCACGTTCCTTAATCGTTCCATACCGTTGATCTTCTCATTCTTTCTATATCATTGATCTTCTCTCTCTCAAATCTATAAATTGAACCCTGTTCTTCCATTTCAATCATCTAAGCTTTAAGTATCGTAACTCTACAGGAATTACAACGCACCTTTTACACCAATTCCTTCATTGCTTGTGATCACATTCATTACTACTCACTACTACCATCGTTGTGAAGCTCATCTTCATGGCAATACTATCATAGCCATTCTCAATTGATATTCTTGAAGCATAGCAAGGAAGCGCACTCTCTGAGGGCCTTATTTCATACATGCAAGAATGATTGTGATAGGCAATCAATGGAAGCTTTGAATTAGGAAGGTTTGCTTTATTGTTCATTGCTTTATTTTATTGAGTCTCTTTAGTTTACTATTCCATTGAAGTTTTGAGTATTTGATATTGATTATATTGCTTATTCATTGTTGATCCAATTTTTCTTTAATATTTTTGGCGTCCACCGTAGGGCCTTACCCCGATTTAATCCAAAAACTAAGTTTTTTGTGTTGAGGTTTCCTACACATGAGGATTGAGAGAATAGGCATTGAGCATTCAAATGGTGTAACTTTAGTTCAAACGATTTTTGGGTTTTGTCAAAAATATCAAAATCTTATTTGGGTATTTATTACTTTTTGTAGAAAGTGCATGGATTTCAAGAAAAATAGATCACAAATCAGTGTCCCTATTTTTAGCTTATATTTTTTTGTTTACTTTTTTTAGCCTATTTTTAGCAATGTCATAAAATTAGGCATATCTGTGTAACTTTAGCTTAAAAGATTTGTGGGTTTTGTTGAAAACATCAAAGTCCTATCTGGGTATCTCTTATTTTTTGTAGGAAGTGCACAAATTTTGAGAAAAATAGATCCTAATCTGTGTCCCTATTTTTAGCCAATGTTTGCTTTTTTTGGCCTATTTTTAACAATTTCATAAAATCAGACATATCTTTTGCATTAGGAGTCGTATTTTCATGAAACTAGCGGCGTTGGAAATCTGGTTCTCCTAGCTTTTCTATGGTGAAAAAAAATTAAGGTAATTTTATCAGATTTGTCAGGTACACTCAGTCAAAGTCAACCTTTCTTTGTAAAACTTCAAACGGTCATAACTTGTGCAAAATTTATTTAATTTTCACAATTTTTTAAAAATTGCATAGAATTTCATGTAGAATCTGATCAAAATATCAAATACAGTGTACCTAATCATTATTATTAGATTTTTTCTAGATTACTTATTTTTCACCTAACAAGTTAAGCACTTTTGGTTTAATTAATTTTATGCTAACTATTGAGTTTTGGTGGAACTAATCAACTTTTTGCAACCTCTTATTACTCAAATAGAGAAAATGGGGTTTTCTAACCTGTTCATGCAGGGCAAGAGTTGAAGAATTAAAAACCTATCACACTAAGTCTTAGGAACAAATTTCTTTCTTAAGGGACAACTGAACAAATCGTATTTGCAATCGAAGTCTTTGGAACATATTGTTTTCTTAAGGGACAAAACATCTTTTTGCAATCTAAGTCTTAGGAACATATTACTTTCTTAAGGGACAATGGACATGAATGCCAAACACTTCAATTTCTAACAGGAAAGTAAATCGATGCTCATGCAAATCTCACATAGTTTTAACTAGGAAGGCAGTAATTGAATCATTGCTATCTTGCATATCATTAAATCATTGCTATATTGCTATCCTTCTAAAGTTAACAACTCATTGCTATCTGGATAAAACTGAACTCATCATTGCTATCTGGGTAAAACTAAACCATTGCTATCTCGACCATCACTTCAAAGTTAACAATTCGTGCTACGTGGATAAAATTGAACTCATCATTACTATCTGGGTAAAACTGAACCATTGCTATCTCGATCTTCACTTCAAAGTTAACAAGTCATGCTATCTAGAATAAAATTGAACACATCATTGTTATCTTGGTAAAACTAGACCATTGCTATCTTGTTATCACTTCAAAGTTAACAAATTTCTGTGCTTGCCCAAGTAGATAGCTCATCTAGTTTTTCTCATTTTAACTAGGGGAAAAGAACCACTATGTTTTAGGAATGATACCAGGCCTATGCTCTCCCATATCATGGGTGACCAAAATGCCAGACATATCATTTTCGCATGTATTTTTCCTTTAGAGGGGCCTACTCTTGGATATTGTTCATCCAAGTAGAAACGACCCTAAGTGGTAACAGGATAGACACCAAGCCCTTCTAAGCCACTATAAATAAATTATGTTTGGAGCAAAAGCTTCAAACAACAAGTGCAGTTATGTTATATCGATAGCCAACCTCCCCCAAAACCCTCCAAGGCACAACCCTTACATGCTGGGAGACTTCATAACAGAGAGTAGTGATGCCGCATGTATAACCACTCGAACGGTTGCCTTTATTACTCATCCTTTGTTTTAGTGGCCAAAAACCCCTATAATCTATTTGAAGCCTAGGATTGTACTTGCTTTTTTTTTAGTCCAAAAAGAGTCAAAATCACAAAAAAATAAAAAACCATAAAAACATTCTTTGTCTTTGCTATGTCTTCTTGCCATAATTTTAGAAAATTAGATCAAAGATACCATCTTGCAACAAAAAAACCAAAAACATCAGAAAAAATGCCAAAAATTTGTAAAAACACTGAAAAAAAACTAGAGCTACGCTTTTATCACTTTCTGTTACACATTTGTTCCGACTGGCTGGGCATTTGTACCGACTTGCTACGCTTATATCACCTATTACTGTGCATCTATTTTTTACCAGTACTATGCATTTGTGTTGACTTTTTGTGCTTGTATCCTCTGCTGCTACACATATGGTTCTACGCATGCATAACAGTGAGCATTTCCACATCTTTTCAGAGAAACATTTTAAGTTTTCTAGGTACCCATTTTAGTCTTGTGTCAGTTTATGTTGAAATGACAAACTAATTAGAAGTAATTACTCAAGAACTCCAATACCTACGAGAGCAATTAGACTTCGATATCTCACCCTAGGATCGTATAGCTATTGCTCAAGAACTCCAAGTGATACAACAAGAAATGACAATCTTGCAAGTTGAATAGACCAGTACTTGCTATGCCTCACCCCAAACTCATACATCCATTTCCCGTCTTAATGATGCTCATGACAAGGCAAGCACCACCTCAAGTTGGAAATCGTATACCACTCTGTCTACTAGTCCTCCTTCACCATCTTGTAAGACACATCCCAAAGCATATCAATCCTACACCAACACTGCCATCGAGTTCCTCGAGCTCTAAATGGACAACCAAAAAAGCTTCAGATAATTTTTGGGAAAGGATGTTTTCCAGATTTACACAGCAAAAGAAAAGCTAAGGTGAACTCCAAACCCACTCATCCATTACCTCATTCATCTACCCATACACCTACGTAGGATGTGATCCAAGGGCTACTAGCAGAGAGTCAACCATGTCTCCAAATTCTGGTCCTTGACCTTATCAAAGAGTCTTTAAACATGTCAAATCCTACAACCCCTTCATGTAACCTACAACCCCTTGAGCATATTGAAGAACCTCCTACCATGCACCAAATTCAAGGTCCATCGCACCTTCATGTTGTTGACCAAGAGCCTATCCAAGAGTCTTCTACCTCAACTTCAATATAAACAACCCAAGAGTTATGTCAAGAGCACACTTTAGAACATGTGGAAACATCAATACCTTGTCTAAATCAAGATCAAAGCACTCCCATCTGACCCTTACATAACCTTTATCTTTTCGATGATCCTATACCTATACATGAGCAAGAAATCCAATTTCAAACCATTCATAACCTATATCTCTTCTATGATCAAGATACTACCTTTGATGAAGAAGCTATCCATGAGCAACTTGATCCTATACATGAACAAGAGATCAAATTCCAACCTCTCCATGGCCTATATCCTTTCCATGATCAAGATATTATTGTTGATGAAGAACATATACAAGAGCACCTTAATTCCATCACGCTAAATCCTATCTATGATCAAGATCCCACCTACAATCAATAGTCTATCTATGATCAAGCAGACCATGATGATCCTCTTAGCCCACTTTATGCATTCCATGGTCCTAGGCTTATAACCCCATCTAATCCCATCCAAGATCCAACAACTTCCTCTTCCTTTGATGAGACACTTGCCTCCCAAGCAAGCATAGAAGATCAAACCAAAAAAACTCCTCCGCTGACCACTATCGACCATGCTGCAAATCCCCCACAGTATATCCTTGGTCTTACCACCTTCATTCATGAGTGTTCCTCCTTAGAACACCAGCCACCATTATCCTCTATCCCACCTTCTTCATCCAATAAGGAATTTGTGTCTAGTGTTCCACCTACACAAAATCCCGCTGTCCACCGCATACTCCAACATATGAACTATCAAGGTAAAGGCTTAGGCCTTCATGAACAAGGTATTTTGGAGCCTATCCATGTCAATGTTCCTCCTCCTTCATATGGCCTTGGATACACACCCCAAGGTGAAAAATCTCGAGATGTTGCTACTTCCTCCACTCCTCCAAAGTCCACGACTTTCCATTGCAAACCCTATCATATCCCTAAAACATATGTCACCATTCCACCTCCATCATCCTACAATTGTCAAAAGCATGTGACCATACACCTTCCACCATCTAATCTACCTCTGCTACTTCCAACTCCTAATATCCCTCCATGTACTTTACCACCACTTCTTCCAACACCTTATCCATCCATCTATGAATCTTCTAACAATCCCAATCGTGGCCAACAAATGCACATGTTATCTAAACAAAGAACTTCCTCCAACCCCACTTCCACCATCCCAAAGGATTTTAATAACAAAAATCTGGATGCCTCTAGCTATAAAGTCAAAAATCCTAAGAGTCCTTATGACCTAGGATACAAAAACCAAGAATCAAAGAAACAACCTTCTCAAGAGCTACATACACCCACACACCTATACACCAAGCTGAAAAATGTGTGGGTCCGCATCAAACAAATGATTACCTCTGAAGCTACACCAAAGCTGCATGCACCCAAACCCATACCTTCACAAGTACTATCTAAAAACAAAATGGCTTGGGTACCTAAGCAAAAATCCCTCAAGTTGTATGAGGCATCTACCTCTCAAGAATCCCAATCATCCACTTTCTCCCATTCCATCCAAAAGTCTCCAATTCTTCCATCCCACATGAAAAGCAAAAATTAGCAAACTACTCAGTCTATGTGGATCCCTACATGCCTAAGTCATTTATCCACAAGCAAAAGTCTCCATTGCTTCCTACACTACTTTCCCATCACCAGCTTCAATGTTTATCATGGTATGTGCAACCGTTGGTCATGATTCCCTTCCATTCCACAACATTTTCATATACCTCCATCACCCCTTCCTTCCACTATTATCCTGCATATCTTCCTCATCCTATTCCTATGGTCCATGCTTTTTCATAGACTTTTCATCCATCCTTGCATAAAGTCCTCCGTATTATGCATCATCATCCACTATCACACCCTTCATAATCCAATATCTACCTTCTCCATCTCACTTTCATGCAATCCCCTACCAACATCTGTGAGAACACTTGACCTTGTCCATGTGACAGCATCCATCTAGTGGGACTATCACCTTTTGTGGAACCTAGACATTGAGGCCCTCTCATCCATTCTACCTATCCTATCCAAATGTTCACAAAAAAAAAGTCCAGAAAAATCCTTTCGTCCAATGGTGAAAATCTGGCAAACAAGGGCCTTGGATAAGTACCATGATGAAAACCAGGCAAACAGGCATCGTGTGTAAGTTGATCTTCTATCTCACCTACACATGGGGGCACCTTGTCTCATCGGCATATCACTCTTCTCCTATCAGTTTCCTTTCGTACCATTTCCTATCCTATCCTTTGCATACCTATATTGTTCAGTCTTTCTATCCAAAATTTCCATTCCTCTACTTTCTTTGGTCTTGATAAAGATTGGGGGCACAATGTTGAAAAATGTTTTAGATGTCACTTGACATACCTTATCCCTCCCAAACCAAGCAAATCCTTCATTATCCTCTTATCCTCCTATTGTGATAAGCATTGCCATGAAAAGTCCTAAGTATTTACCTACAATGGAGCACGTTATTCCTATGCGACATAGTCCTTGGAGATCGCATCCTTGATTCCTTCTACCTATTCTTTATCACCCATACATCTACCTATCCGTGGTGTTTCCTTGTCATTAGTATCATCCGATCCATATCTATCCCATATTTGTTATGTATCTAATCCATATCTATTCTATATCTGATCTGTATCTGATCCATATCTGTTCCATATCTGATCCATGTCTATTCCATATCGTGTCTTGTCTGATCGATATCTATTCCATATCGTGTCTTGTCTAATCCATATCTGTTCCATATCATGTCTTGTCTGATCCATATCTATTCCATATCCTGTCTCATCCGATCCATATCCTAGGTCCATCGAAGTTAGTCCGTGAACTACGTTGCCTCTACGCCATCACATAGGCAAGGCCATTTTCAATGCACCCTGAGGCTTCCTTGTCCATTCCATTATCTTGTTTTCTATCCACTCGTCAGTGCCCATGGTCCAAGTCCATGAAGTACGTTGCCTTTGTGTTGTCAGGTAGGCAAGGCCATTTCTCAATTGCGCCCCCGAGGCTTCACTGTCCCATCCGTCCCATGTCAGGTCCTTCTATCTATTTGAGTCTGCACCACTTTCTAGGTCTTAGGTCCGTTAGGGTTTACCCTGAACTACGTTGCCTTTATGTCATCACGTAGGCAAGGCCATTTAGCAATGAGCCCCCGAGCTACTAGGTCAGTCCCTTAGGGTTCATCTCTCCAATAGGGATTGTGGAATTTTCTTACCAAGCAAGCAAGCACAAGCAAAACCTGCTCTTTTCAAGTAGAAATCTTGACGCAAGACATTAACCTATCCAAATCAAAGTACAAAAATACCCAAGGCCTTCTAAATGATTTTACCCAAAATTATGGCAAGAAATAAACACATCTAAATGCAAGAATATTTTGTGTTGGTTAGGTTAGCTTACAGAGTATTGATTTATGCTATCATGCCTTCCTATGCTACTCAAGGATGCCAAAAGCTAGAGATGCTGTGATGGGGGCATGATTATTTTCTTTGTTTGTTGTTTGCAGATTAAACTTTAGTAATGTGAAACCTTGTCTAACGACATGATCGGCAAAAGATCATCGAGGACATCAAAGGTCTAACATAAAAGGGGGCAATCCTTATTTGTTGATACGCAAGAAATACTCAGGTCATCTCAGTTCAATTATACCTTGATGCTTGTATTAACTTGCTAAATAAAAATCCATGTAAGCAGTACTCAGGTCATCTCAGTTTAATTATACCTAGATGCTTGTATTAACTTATAACATTTCAGAAAAGTACCAAAAAAATCACCCAATGATGAAATATGCACTTCAAAATACTTGCACCGACAAGACGTCAAAACCAAAACATCCATTATGCATCCATTTATACATCCATACATCCATATCCCATGCAATAAATATCCAAAACAATACAGAGTAACAATACAAAGTCAAAGCTTGTGAGTTTTTCTATCAAATCATTTTCGAATAAATCTTCTACCTATCATTTTGTCATCTTAGTGTCGATAGAGTACATTTAGACATCACAAAAACATAGCATATATCATATCACATGAGATAGTCATTTACATGATTAAATCAGTTGCATACATAATAGAGTGCATTAGGTCATCCATATACAACCATCATATAGCGTCAAAGCAGAAAAAATCAAAAATATAGATAAGTGCATCACATAAATTGCATAATCAATAGCTACCATTTAAATACACACATTAGAAGCATATCAAGTAAAGCATCTAGGTCTGCATTAGGTCATATAGCATCACATAGCATCATATCAAAAAACTAGATCCAATAACATCTCATAACATCAAGTAAAGCATCTAAGTCTACATTAGATAAACATGTGCATCGCATCATACAAATAGAAATGCATCATAACTCACACATATAGGAAGCATCAAAATAGTTGCATCATCATGTAGATCATCATATAAAATGTGTCCAAATGTACAATATCAAAGTATCTGTCTCTGAATTGGTGTCATATACAATAAATATATCCCAAGTGGATGATAGTACATGTCTCAAAAAAATACAAAAATGGTACAAATCTATCCGACTATCTGAGCCATCAAAAAGGTACATGGGTCCAGAGTCTGCAAAGTCTCTGCTACCCCTACTTCTATGGACCACTGCTCCCAGCAGTGTCTCCTCCCCCTCCTCCAGTAGCCCTCGACTGCTATGGGCCCATCATAGAAGCCCTTGACCTTGATGGACTTGCTCTCTGGGAGGTCGCAGACTGGCTCCTATAGCTCGAAGCCCTTTGACTTGCTGGCACTACACCATGATATAAACCTTGATAGTACTAAGCCTAAGCCTGAGCTCTAGCAAGCTCACCCTGCACCTGCACTAGCTGTGTCTGTGCCTGCGCTAACTGTGCCTATGCCTAATGCACCTGCCCAACCAAGAAAGTGCTCACTGCGTCTGTCCCCGGGCTGCCACTACGGTAACCCGCTCTACCTGGATAACTCATATCCGTGCATCCACCATGTCTCTCTCTAGTGATTCCTGTAATGACCTCTGCATCTGTCTCTCACCAGGCATCCGCCCTTCTGAGCTATGCCCGCAGCTCCCTAACCTGCCCTCTCAAGGTGGCTATAGTCCTCTCCTAGACATCAGACTATGCTGGCCCCTGGGCTACCTATGCATGTCCCGACCTTTGTGGCTGGGGCACCTACTACTATGCCACTTGCTGAGGTGGTAGCATCTGTACCTGCGATGCCTGCTGAGGTGCCTGTTGTGGTGGCACTACCTGTTGAGCATGGGAAGGTCCCTCCCCAACTCTCCTCCTCTGTCTAGGTCAGCCTCCATCATCTCCACCTCCACCTCCTCCTCCACCATCTCCCCCATCTCTACCACCTCCCCATCCACCTCTACCCCTCACCCTCCTCCTCCTCTGGCCAACCTGGCCCTCCTCATCTGAGTGTGCCTCATCTATGCTCATCTGATAGCAATAGGGTATCTCATCTGCCTCATCCTCCCATGGCTCACAGTCTAGGTATGGCTGCTAGACGACCACATCTACGCCATCCAAAGTGTGTTTCCAGTACTCTAGCTTCCCCAGCTTATGCTAGAAAATCACTCCTGCATAGCCATAGCTATATGGCTCTCCCCTCTGCCTCTGAAACACACATATCGGTCTCGTGATCACTATGTGCTTCCATAGCCAAAACTATAGAAATGATACACCTACAGATAGGCTCGTACCTCAGTGATATACCACCTGATGCATATCGTGGTATAGGTGCACTAGTACACAGACACCCCAAGCATACTGGGTGCCCTCTGTCACCATGCTCTCCATGATCCGACCCCATCCAGTGGGGAACCCGTGTGATCTCCTGTTGGGGCATACCACACCTTTGATCAGTCCTGCTACAATCCCTGGGAAGTAGTCATAACAGTCATAAATATCTTGCCAAGGGATGACCTGCCCAACCAGCTCGGGATCATTGAACACTCTCCTGCACTCAGCAAGTCCCGCATCTCTCTGTGGATCATACTCCACCAGCTCACCCTAAATCAGCAAATGCAATATCCTATAGACATCCTCTAGTGTAACTGTCATCTGACTAGTAGGGAAGTGAAAAGTCTCGTCCTCACTGTGGAATTTCTCCACAATAGCAGTCAGCAAGCCACGGTTTACCTGAACCTCAGGCATGAAGCAAACATAATCGATTCCCATAGTGCCAAGTGCCTCTCTATCCATCTCAGTCAGCATGTATCTCTGCAACATAGGCATAGGGAACTACTCCCTAGACTGAAGCGTCTCTCGTATATCTTCCTATAAGCACGCAAAGCAAGGCATCAACCTAAAGCTGCAAATACCATACTCAACATATCTATAGAACTATATCAACCAACTTAGTATTTCAAATTGATCAAAATAGCACATTACATCTCTTGACTAGATTCCTGCAATCTCGGAGATAGCTTATCGATTGATGCATCAAACAGGATACCAATCGAATCAATTTTGCTAAGTAATTTGCTTCTCTATATCATATGCACCACAACAGGTGGTAAATGCACCATTTCTTAACAAATGCACCATTTCATGACACATTCACCACTTCTGGCAAACGCGCTACAAGAATCCATGCATGCGTTGTCCTATGCTATATATGTGCTACTACATATTGTAAATGCGCTGCCTAATTATGTATGCACTGGAAAAATCTATGCATGTGCAACTTTCACAGATGCACCATTTCTTTTCATGCATGTGCTACAAAACCATGCATGCACAGTTTCGCATGGCATATGTGCCACACTGCCTTTTAGCGCTTCTATCTAATCTAGTTTTCTCCTAGTATTTATGGCATTCAAACTCAACCCTAGGGGAAATTTTTTGAGATACATACTGGGGGTCCTGCCTCTACTGGCCGGTTGAATCGACAGATGCGCTTGAATCGATGCTCCTCGTGTGGAATGTCCATCCTCGTGTTGACTGCTCTATGCTCTATGCTGCTCTAAGCTCTCCAAAGCCAATCTAGATAAGACAAGTGTGCAAATGACTTCTCTTGTGGACCCAGCTCCTATATATAGCATGCAAACCCTAATTTGGCTAGGTGGTGACTGCGACTACTTCCTGCACCCATTTCTTTCAATTTTCTTCCCATTTCTTAGAAACACGTCTTGTTTTCTTTAAACCTAACCAAGTTTTCCCTTCATCTTTGTGAGATTGTCTGTCTCACATTCTTTTGCCTTTTTCTCGTCTAATATCCCGAGGGGGCATCCTATCGTCATAACCTGTACCAAGGGCAAACTGGCGCATGTATCATTATCAGAAACTTATTCTTTGAAGCAACGTCATAAACTGCATTACATCAAAGAGGGGTAAAATGTATATGCCTAAAAATGACACGATTCTGTCTAAATAAATATTCTTAATATTTATTCCATTCTAATTCTTCTATCAATAAATAAATAAACAAATTTACTTATTCATTCATATTCCTCTAAGTTAATTATATATCAAAATATTTAATTACCTCTTCAAAAGTCAAAATTAAATAAAACCCTTTATTTAATTAAATTCTTCCAAACAATTAAATAATTCTTAATTATTTAATTAAATCAAATCATTCTTCCAAATTTGAATAAATCGATCAAATTTATTTAAATCCTCTCAATCTCTAAAAATAAAATACAATCAAATATTTTATTTATTCTTCCTAAATCATGCACAACAATTAAATAAATTTATTTATTTAATTTGCTTTCTTATCTTCTAATTCTTCCAAAATTAGTCTAAACTAAATAATTCTAATTATTTAATTATTTTCTTCCAATAATATCTTCTCTAAATTTAAATAAATCAATTATTTATTTAAGTTGCTTTTTCTTCTAAATTGAGTTATCTCTAAATATAATTCAAACTTTTTGCACATGCAATTATATATTCCTAATTTTTAATAAAGCAAAATATCTTCTTATTCTCATGCAAATCCCTTCTTGTTTTAAATCACTTAACTGATTATTATATTCTTTTAAATCCTTTAACTCATTCTTCTATTCTTAGTAAATCTTTTCTTGCAAAAGAAAGTAAGACACATGTCTTCTTCTTATTCGTTGCACGTTCCTCAACCATTCTATACCGTTGATTTTCTCTCTCTCAAGTCTATAAATTGAACCTTGTTCTTCCATTTCAATCATCCAAGCTTTAAGTATCATTACTTTGCAGGAATTACAGCGTGCCTTTGGCACCAATTCCTTCATTGCTTGTGATCACATTCATTACTATGTCCTACTACCATCATTGTGAAGCTCATCTTTCATGGCAATACTATCATAGCCATTCTCAATTGACATTCTTGAAGCCTAGCAAGCAAGTGCACTCTTTGAGGGCCTTATTTCATACATGCAAGAATGATTGTGATAGGCAATCAATGGAAGCTTTGAATTAGAAAGGTTTGCTTTGTTGTTCATTGCTTTATTTTATTGAATCTCTTTAGTTCACTATTCCATTGAAGTTTTGGGTATTTGATATTGATTATATTGCTTAATCATTGTTGATCCAATTTTCTCTTAACAGATGGATATGTGCTTTGTATTTGAATGCAATACCAGATTCTTTGAGATGTTAATTGCACTTGAATTATCATAGAAGATTGTAACAGGCTCCTCAAATACCACTCTGATATCTTTCAACATTTGCTTCATCCACAAAACTTGAGTGTAGTTACTTGTTGCAGCTATGTACTCTGCCCCTGCAGTAGATAGAGATATTGCCTCTTGCTTTTTGCTCAACCAAGAAACTAATTTATTTCCCAAGAAGAATGCACCACCATTAGTACTTTTCCTATCATCCACATCTCCTACCCAATCAGCATCTGTATATTCATGAAGAGTGAAGTCATTATCCTTTGGATACCATAATCCATAATCAATTGTCCCCTTGAGATATCTAAAAATTCTCTTGATTGCCATAAGAAGGGATTCTCTAGGATCATCTTGAAACCTAGTAACAAGACCAACTACATTCATGATATTAGGTCTGGTCTAAGTCAGATAGAGCAGTCCTCCAATCAATAATCTATACCTTTTCTGATTTGCCTTAGGGGAATCATCATCTTTACTTAACTTACATCTGGTTACCATGGGTGTACCCACTTGCTTTGAATCTTCCATTCCAAACTCTTTCAACAATTCTCTCACATACTTGGTTTGAGATATAAAGATACCTTTATCTGAATGAGTGATTTGTAGACCTAAGAAGATATTCATTTCACCAAACATGGACATCTCAAATTCACTTTGCATCTGATCAACAAATGTTTTACACATACTTTCATTCCTACCAGCAAATGTTTTACACATACTTTCATTCCTACCAAAAATGATATCATCAACAAATACCTCAACAATTAGAATGTGTTTATGATCAATCTTGAAGTAAAGATTACTGTCAGTAGTGCCTTAGTTGAATCTTAGCTTTAGCAAATACTTATCTAATCTTGCATACCAAGCTCTTGGAGCTTGTTTTAGTCCATATAGTGCTTTCCTCAATCTGTAGACCATATCTTTTTTATTAGACAACTGAAATCCTTCTGGTTGCTCAATGTAGACTTCTTCCAACTCTCCGTTTAGAAAAGCTAACTTGACATCCATCTAATATACCTTGAAATCTTTATAAGCAACAAATGCAAGAAATAGTCTGACTACTTTTATTCTTGCCACCAGAGAAAAAGTTCCTTCAAAATCAATTCCTTCCACTTGAGAATATCCCTTGCACACCAACCTTGCTTTATTTCTTACAACTTCACCATCTTCATTTAGTTTATTCTGGAAGACCCACTTGGTTCCAATCATATTTTTGTCTTCAGGTCTAGGAACAAGATCCCAAGTGTGATTCTTTTCAATTTCCATTAGTTCTTCTTCCATTGCTTTTATCCAGTTTTCATCATTGCAGGCTTCACTTATAGATTTTGGTTCAATCTTTGAAATTAAACAAATCTCTTCTTATTCTTTAGCAATTCTTCTCCTAGTTTGAACACCTTCATTTCTATCTCCTATGATTTGATCTTTAGGATGGTTCAGTCTTACATACCTGGGAGTTTTGGGATTTGCTTGAATTTCTATTTCTTGAACTTACTCCTTAACTTTTGCATTATCCTTTGGATCAAATTGAATCTATGTCTAAGTTTAAACTTGTCTTCTTTGATTTTGACTTTCATCTTGATCATCTGATTCATATCCGCAAGACCTGGAATGTATTTCTTTGCTCTCATCAACTCTAACATTTGCACTTTCAACAATCTTTTTCAATCTTTCATTAAACCACCGGTATGCCTTTCTTTGAGTAGAGTAACCCAAAAATATCCCTTCGTCACTTCTTGCTTCAAATTTGCCTAGATCCTTATCTCTTTTGATATAGCACTTACTACCAAAAACTTTGAAATACTTTATATTAGGAGCATGACCAAACCATAGTTCATAAGGGGTCTTACCAGAATTACCTTTTATCTGCACCCAGTTAAGAGTGTAGACAGCAGTACTCATAGCTTCTCTTCAATAGACTTGTGGAACATTTGCTTCCATCATCATGGTCCTAGAAGCTTCTTGAATAGTCTGGTTCTTTCTTTCCACAACTCCATTCTACTGAGGAGTTCTAGGAGCAGATAACTATCTTTTTATTCCTTGCTTCTCACAAAATGAATCAAAGTCACTGGAGGTAAATTCTCCACCTCTATCAGATCTCAGACACTTTATCTTCACACCAATCTCATTCTCCACCATGACCTTGAACACTTTGAATTTGTCAAGAGGTTCTATTTTTTCTTTCAAGAAGGTTACCCACATCATTTGGGAGTAATCATCAATCAACAACATGAAATATCTATCTCCTTGTATACTTCTAATTCTAGCAGGATCACAAGATCAGTATGCACACATTCCAACAATCCACTTGATGACTATTCTTTACTCTTGAATGAAATTCTATTCTATTTACCTAGTTGACATTCTCTACACATGCTATCAGTAGGTTTCACAAGTCTTGGAAGATCTCTTACAACTTGAGTGGAACTTATCTTAACAATGTTATCAAAATTCACATGGCACATTCTCCTATGCCAGAGCCAGCTCTGATCCACATGAGAAATCAAGCATCTTTTACCGAAACTACTTAAATGAAAGATGTTACCTCTAGTCTAAGTACCAGATGTAATTTCAGTTCCAGAGCTTTCCAAGATTCTGCATTTCTCATCCTTGAATCTGAGATCATAACCCTTTTCAACCAACTATCCAACACTGAGAAGATTATGCTATAGTCCTTCCATGTACAGAACATCATTAGTGTTATTCTTACCATCAAAAGAGATGGATCCTTTGCCACAGATTCTACTAGCTGAGTTGTCTCCAAATTTTAGAAATCCACCTTCATATTTTTCAAAGCTTACAAACTTACTTTTATCTTTAGTCATATGATGAGAACATCCACTATCAATCACTCATTCATCAACAGCTTGAGCAGCCAAAGCACTTTCCTCATTTGTACAGCTAGCAGATTCAATAGACACTAGATTTTCTTCTTTGATAGTAATGAACACCCACTCATTTTCTCCATGATCATATTCATCATCTGTGACTCCTTCTTTTCCATCTTCTTGAACATAGTAACAATTCTTCTGATTTTTATATCTGTTAGGGTTTGGCTTTGAAAAATTTTCTAAACATCTTGAGGCAAAATGACCAATCTTATTACAAGCAAAATATTTGAATGGCAACTTTCCTTCATACTTACCAGATCCTCTTGGCATTCTTTTGGCAATAAGAGCTTCAAGTTCTGTAGACTCAATTTCATCACTTTCAAGATCCTTCCTTGCCTTAGAAAACCTATTTGATCTTCCTAAAGAGCTTTCACCCGGATCATAACTTTTCTTCCCATGAACACTAGCTTTGAATGCAGATTCAGACTTAGGAAGAGAATCACCAAACTCACTTAATTCAAAAGCTTAAATTTTTCCAATCAACTGATCTCTTGTAACTTTTGAGACAGTCCTGATCTCCTCTATAGTAGCAACTTTATGTTTGTATGAATCAGGTAAAGATCTGAGTACTTTTGCCACAATCTCTAATTCATCCAAAGTTCCACTAGCACACCTAATACCACACACAAGTTCATTTATCTTTTGCACGTAGATTGTGATATTTTCATCTTCACTCATCCTCAGATTTTCAAATTTTCCTCTCAGACTTTGTATCTTGGTACATTTGACATATTCATCTCCTTCATAAAGATTCACCAACTTCTTCCAGATTTGATGAGCAATTTTTAGTCCAAAGACATTTGTCATTTCTGAATCAGTCAAGGCACTCAACAAGGCTTCTTTAGCTCAAAGGTTGTTTTCAACATTTTTTATTTCATCTAGAGTTGAAAGATTCTCCAAAGGAGTATTCTCATCCTTAGTTATCACCCAATAAGCACTGCCCATGCATTGCAAATGGCACTCCATGCGTTCCTTCCAAATAGAGTAATTTGTTCCATCAAATCTCAGAATGTCCTTCTTGTAGGTCGACATCTTGGATCTCCTCAAGTGGTCAAGCTTCTTTTAGAGGAACCGGCTCTGATACCAATTGTTGGAATTAGACCAGACAACTAAGAGGGGGTGAATTAGTTGTCCCAAAATTTAACCTTTTCTTCCTTTTAATCTTCTTTCACAATTTGCAAGTTGATTAAAGATGTAAACATTAAAGCATAAAACAACATCACATAAGTAGAAACATAATCAACACATTTGACACCAAGATTTTTGACGTGGAAACCTGGTTAAGGGAAAAACCACGGTGTGTGTTAGACCACAAGATTCATACCTTGTTAAAAGCACTTAAAAAGAATGGGAAGGCACTTGCCTTCGGGCTCACTGCCTAGAGCTCACTACTCAAAAGAGAGGCTCACTACCTACAAGAAATTTTAGTTTAACACAGAAAGAATTAACTGAGAAATGGTATCTACTTCATGCCGGGTTTAGTTTCATTGAATGCTTATAAAACTTATGTTCTACTTCCAAGCTCTTCACTCTGTTATGCTTTTGTTCTACTACTCCTCCTCTTCTTTATTCTGCTCCTGATCCTTTCTTCAGATTTATTATTTTCTCTCAACGATAAATTTCCACGACTCAACTACACTCCTTTATATGCTTCATCAACCTTGGAATAAACATCAAGGTCGGCACACGAACCATCTTACTTAATGCAAATCTCTAAGTTTTTGGCCAAACATAGCTAAGACTTGAATCTTCTTTTAACAACATGCCACACTCCAAAGAATTTCTTCTGAAACATCCGCAATATGCTTGAATCATCCGGTTGGCTAGGACTAGGAAGAAAAACAACACCAAGAAGGAAATCTTCACCAACAAGCTCAAACTTCAATGAGAACCTCCAACACAGCAGTCACATGATCTAGAGGCCTCCATAAGAACAATGAATTCAACAAAAACATCCGTACTCCTCTAAATCATCAGAATCACTTGCATCTTCATCTGGAACCTCAAGAACACTATCTTCCATGACTGTCATCTTACAAAGATTACTTGCGGACCTCCAAACCATGAACCACTTAAGTGGATGATACATACTCACTTCCCAAACATGCCTCTAGATCTGCAGATCATTGTTTGACATATTGAGAAAGATTCGGACCACTTCTCTATCACTCTATCTCTTTTGAATACTGTAAAACTAGTTCTACTCATATGGCCATAGTTTCTTCAAATCTTCATGCAGACCTCTCAAATCCTACCTAGAGCTACTTCACACAATCCTCTATACTTCCGTATGATCTACATCCATTGATCTTTATTAATTTTCTCAATATCCTCAACATTCCAGTCTTCTAGTCAGGAAACAAGATAGGATACAGTTGACACCAATGGCAGCAAAAATATGTTAACATCAATTATAACATTGAGTAAGCACATATTTACAAAAAAAGGTCTCTCTCTCCTAAAATGATTAATAGGACAAAGTGGTAAGGATAGATAAATTTGAAGTGGCCTTCCAAGGTAACATACCTCATCAAACACATAGAAGCCTCATCCCATGGATACTTGAGCATGCTCCTAGCATGGTCGAAATGAAAATTTGTTAGGTTCATTATCTCTATTCATAAATGTAGCCATGGCTTCATCTCCCATGCATCTATCTTTGAAAACCTTGGATCCCTTGATGGAGAGGCTTGTAATAGTGGCTATCAAATCTTCGATGACCTCAAACTTTAAACCTCTCACCTCAACTCTCTTATTGTTCCAATTCTTGAAAAACTCTATTATTAGTGCCAAGTCATGTCCCCTGAGTCTCTCCATAAAGGTTGAGAGCCCACCTTTCTATAGAATACCCCAGACCCTAGCATCTCTCTACCATTTAGTACATGCCACCAAATTGATTCTATTTCTATCACTACCCATGGCACTTAAGTCCCATGATTGCTATCCCTTTTAGTCCTAACATGCTTGCAACCCCATAAAATCCCAACCATCTCTATCTACTTTCCCAAATTCTTCTTTGCAGTGGGCAAATATTTATAACCTTTTGAGTTTGTGATGCATACCCTTTCATCATTGCTAGTTTATGAGACTCGCCTTCTCATAATGCTAGTAGTGCTCCATCTATTATAACCCCTATTGTTTATTATGAGCATGTCCTATTTTCCCATCTTTCATAGTTCCCCCATGCTTAATGACATAATTCAAACATAAGGTGTCATATCTCATTTGTATAAGTACATTTAATATTGATAATTGAGTAAGGACAATTATCTTTATATTTTTAATCAAAATGGTTATAGCAGTGAAGGGATTTTCCCCCTAATACCTATAATAATAATAAAATATATTATACATAAAATAATTAATTTTAATTAATTGAGTTAAATATAGGATATAGTAATATATTTACTTATCCTTAAATAAGAATAAAATAATTATAAGTTATTTCAATTTAAAGGAAATATTAATAATGTGGAATAATAGCAAATAACAATATTGCTACTTTTTAGCCAAGGAAGATTTTCTCCTACTAATAGATTATACTTTTCGTCAGCACAGTTTTATTTGATATAAAAATGAAGTGATAATGTTAAATCACTTCCAAATAAGACCATTATTCTATTTGAGGCAATTACCGTGCCCAACATCTGTAAAAAAATAGAGAGGCACTTGGCAATTGCTCTATATGAGATGTTAAATAGAGAACATAGGGGAGTTACTAAATCTTTACTTGGCATTCTTTTAACATGATTTTTAACATCTAGAACCTTCAGGAAAAAGAGGGGGAAAAGACTCTTAAAATAGGAATTTTTCTGAAAAAGTGGGGAATGTTGACAGGGGAATGAGGGGAAGAGCAGGAACGAGAAGGGAGAGAGGGAAATAAGATAGAAAATATTGACAAGATATTGAGATCTAAAGAAGTTTTAAGGTATGGTTTTACCAGATTGCTTGATTGATCATAAATTCTTTACCAATTATGCATAAAAAGTAGATAATATCTTCTTTTGTGCAAATATAAACTTCTGTACATATTGAGGGTTTTCATTCCTCTAAAATTTTATTTAAACCTTAGTGATAGCAATTGCATTACTGCTATATGTAAATTAATCCCATTTAGGGTAGCTATGAGATTAGGGTTTGGATATTAATCAGCTGAAGAATACCTACAAGAATAAATTAAGCAAACAACCAGATACAAGGAATCAAATTCTTTTCAAAATGCATGCCTGCATATCTTATATAGTGTTTGAGCTAAGCTTAAACATATCTTTGAGTAAAAAAAATATACCCAAATAGAGTAGTTGAGACCTTGTATGTGAATATACAACAGAGAAACATGCTTAAAACCATATAAGTATCACCTCAGGGAAACCAAATAAATTTTCTTTTAGAAGAGATGAGGGAAGTGCTCTAATGGAGATGCCTCCATTAGAGAGGCTCTGATACCAATTAAGTGGAAGAATATTATTGCAAAAGATTTGAAGATTGAATTACATATAGAGATGTATTAACCAATAAGGATTAACACATGCAAGACACAAGAAGAGTCTCTACATAATTTCTATTTTCTTAGATCGCTAAAGCACAAAGCAAGAGCATACTCTTTTGATCCTAGACTTAAGACTATCTGAAATTTGAATTAGACTCCAAATACCCAAGAATGAGGTAGAGTCTTGTATTTATAGCAAGCAAACCTCAAAACTTATTAAACTATCCTAGAAATCTAACAAAATGAGGATGACACCTAGCAAAAACTATTGAAGTAGACAACTGTTAAGTAGTCTCGTTCACAAACATTAACAATAGTGTTGAATAAAGACAATCACTTTAAGAACACCATAAGTGAGGATGGACCACTTTACACCCAAAAGTGGATATGGGGATCTTGCTTTTTCTGATAGGATAGCATCCTACTGTCAGATCATAGTGTGGATGACATCATGGAATAGACAAACCCATGTGCTAGTCATAGAAGGGAGTGTTTATAGGTGAAAAACGTGGTAAAGGTTTGAGAAAATCTATCTAGTCACTTTCTCTAGGATTAAAAGCATAAGTAATTTGTAATAGCTCATCAGGATATGCATAATCCCATTCTGTTCTAGGCACCAAACAAGCTAGATGCAAAGTTGGCTTAAAATCTTGAATTATCACTTTTGAGAACCAATCAAAGTGGAAAGAGTAGAACTCTACTCGAGGAAGATTGTATGGCCAAGGAGTGGTGAGATGCATAATCATATCTTCAGACAAAACCCAATACAAATTTCCATGAATATAATTGAAAAATTCCTTCATATCCTTTTTAAGCGTTGGGTTGAAGTTGTTAGCATGATCCTCAACTTCAATTTGCAGGAAAGTGATACTATTAATAAACGCATATTTGATATTCTTTAGAATATTCCTTTTTATTTCATTGGGCCAATGAGGAGCATACAAGGAAGTTATACAGAGATTAAAACTGTATCTATGCCTGATAGTGTAAGTGATAGGAGCTTCTCTAAGCCCAAAATGATCAAGAAATGTTGTTTCTTGATTAGGGTCAAGAATACCATCATCATAATACATGTTTATTAGCTTTCTTAAATCATCTAGCCATGTATTCAAGAGATACATGGAAATAATTGGATCTAGGATATCTAGATGTAATTGTCTAATGATTGAAATAGAATTATTTTCTGAATTTATAACCTCCTCAAAATCTGGACAATCATCTTGAAGTTCTATCATCATTGAGGCATTTTTAGCTAGACCCGACATCTCCCTTGTAAGGCTATTAGCTAGTGGATTATTATCTCCTTGAATCCATTCAATATCAAAATCATAACTCATGAAATCTAAATACCAATGTGTAATTCTTTCATAAGCTAGATCCTTGTCTGGTTTCTTTTTCAAAAGGGACCTCATTGGTTGGCAATCTGTTCTAACTATGAAATGTGCAGGCTTCAGGAAGATTTTAAACTTTTGAATACCCTTTTTGATAGCTAAAATCTCTTTTTCATAGGTTGTATAACTGCATTTAGTGCCAGTGAAAGTTCTTGATTTATAGCCATAGATTTGTGCTCCTTGCATCGACATTTCCTGTAATAAGACAATGCTCCAGACATTGTCAGATGCATCAATATATGAAATCAGTGGATAACCATCCTTGGGCATATGCAAAGTAGGAAGGTGTTGGCATTTTTCTTTGATTCTTTTGACTATTTTTGTCAATTCCTCAGTCCATTCCTCAACTTCATCTTTTAGTTGTCCCTGAATTTTTGTTTTGTGTTTGGCTAAACCATTGTAAAAGGGGGAGACATAATTTAAACAGCCCAAAAACTGTTGAATCTCCTTTTTCCCAACCAATACATAAGGAAATTAATTAATATACTTTAAGATGTGGGGCTGTAATTTTACTTTCTCCTCTGAAAGAATCAACCCAAGAAAATCTTGGCCAATTACCATCTTTTTGGTTGACAAACAAATCCCATGTTCTTTTATTGCATAATACAAAAACTATAAATGTCCTAAATGTTCTGAAAAATCTTTAGAATAAACAATAATATCATCTATATACACTGCACACAATTCTTTGAGTGATCTCAGAGCTTTATCCATTCTTCTTTGGAAATAAACAAGTGCATTTTTTAGCCCAAAGGCACCATGTTCCATTCATATAATCTTTGGGGCACTGAGAAAGTAGTTTTATACATGTCTTCTTCTTTTACTTTTACTTGGCAAAAGCTTGATTTATAGTCAAACTTTGAAAAAATCTTTTTAGAAGTTGCTTTCATGATCAAGTCAGTGATGCATGGAATTAGGTAATTGAATGGAAGAATTATATATTTAAGAGGCTTATAATTGATGCAAAATCATTTTTTTACCTCTTTCCTTTTCTATTCACTTATTCACCAAAAAGGCCAATTGAATGGACTTTTACATTCTCTAATAAAATGTCCTTGGGGCAATTCTTCTAGGTGTTCATTCATCTCTGACTTATGTTGGGCTCATTAAATATGCTAGTTCGAATGGAATCATAGACTGACATTTTTAGTTTTAGCTTTATCTCACATTCTTCATGCTCTTTAGACCATAATTCTAGAGGGTTCATACTATAGTAATCTTGCTCAAATTTAGCTTTTATTGGTTCAAGAAATAGTGGTGTCTTATGTATCTAAAGATTGGCCTTCTCTTTCCTAGTATATTTGGTAGTTTTTATTGTCAAACTTGAAATTTACTACCTTTAAAGTAGGAATTTTGATTTGACCATCTTCATGTCTAAGTGACACCTCATGAGTTCTTAGGACAAAAGGTTCATATTTAGTTAGGAATAAATATCCTAACAAAACATCTCCTTCTAGAGCATTATACTCAATGAAGTTAGTAACAAACTTCTTGCCCTGAATTTCAATTGTTATGTATCTTGAGCACACCTGCCTGTATGAATTTATTCTCCATTAATGGCATATCCTTTGGGCAAATCTGGTTTTGGCTTCCAAAATTCTAGAGGAATGGAATTTGTTTTGGTGAAGCTTCTAGAGAAACTAGAATCCAAAAAGTCATCCATTGGGATTTTCTTATATCCTGGAAAACAAAAATTAATACGAATGTATGTACAATTACTGGCAATGTATAGAGCATTTGCTAGTTCATTAATTTCAGGGTCAGAGTTGCTACTTGTGGATTCTTAACTTTTGTTGTTTAATTTGAACAATATTGTTTGAATTTCCCCTACTATAGAATTGAGTGCCTTTATTTATTGTTTATGCTAATAAACAACCCAAGTGATATTTTGAATCTCTTCAGTGAGATAGTCCAGTTTTTAGCAAACAACATCAAGTTGATTGGGCACAGTTTTGTGGGAAGACAATTTTTTGAAAGGAGGAGAGAAAGGATGGGGAAAAGTTGGTTTCTTCTTCCACTTAGGATGTTTGTAGCCATGAGAAGTTGAATCTTTAGAACTTCTGAGTTGGTTCTGTAGAGAATCTCATTCTGCTTCCTAAGCTTTAATGTCCTTAAGCTACTGTTTTACTGCAGTTCTCCTTTCTTCCTTTGTTCCTGCCATTCTATAAGGATCTTTGGCCTTAACAATATCAACCTTAAAATTTAGATTCTTAATAGATTGTTGAACAACTTTCCTAACTACAGAAGAACTTGATGAACTAGAAGAGTAAGAACCACTTTCCTCTTCTGAAGGAGTATCATAAAGCTCTTCACATATTCTTTTGGACTTATCTTTACCCATTGAAAATTGTTCAGGAAGTACCTCAATTAACTCAAAAAACTGATTAGAAGATGATTGAGCAAAGCATCAAAAGTATCTACAATCTCCCAATTGTCATATACATCTTGCTCTTGGAATAGAGCATATACTTTTGTTCCAAGATTCAATTTTCTCAGGGAGTTTGTGGCATAGTGAGGACCTTTGGAGATAAAATATTTTACTAGTCCTTTTCCTAGATTCTTATTTTTCTTGAATAAATATCTGGGAGGTTTTCTATTTTTGAAAGAATTTCTATTTATAGGAGCAAATCTATCTTATAGTCCTTGTTCTTAGTCCTGAAAGATCTTTCCATACTATAATGGGTTACACTTTTTGGCCAAACTTGACTTTGAAATCAACATTTTGAACTAATTCTTTACTTTCTGACACCTATAGCTACTAAACCATTAGGAATTTGAAGATGATGAGAACTAGTGATTTGTAAGATTTTGTTTGTAGATTCTAAATATATATTTTTAAAAAAACTTGGAGTTAAATTGTAAAATTTTTTGTATCTCCTTTGATAACTAGTTTTTAATAGTAAACAACATTTTTTTAAAGTGATGTGTATTCTGTAGCACATAACTTTTTTTTCTATAAATGATAAAATTCTGATTCTTTTGAATTTAGATTGGTAACATCGATATATAGGGCATGCATTTGGTTTTATAATGTTTTGTTGAATCTTTTTTAATTAAGTTTTGAAGTCAAAACAACTATAATCTAGACATATGTGTATTCCGTAAAACATAACTTTTTTTGTATGTATCAAAATTCTTTTTTTTTTGTTGAAACAAGGACATCAATACTTAGGGCATAGATATTTTTCAAAAAAAAAATCACTAATTTACTAATTTTCCATGTGTGTAGAACAAAGAACTTGATGTTCGATGAAAACCCTACATTCATAAGAAATAAAAAATAAATATAATAATCAAATTAAATATATTTAAAATTATACTTTTTGGGAATCTTATAATAAGGACAACATACTTACAAAACATAAATTTTAAATAAATTCAGTTGATCCCTCAAAAAGTAAATCAAAAGTGGTTTTTTATCAGCATTTTGATAGGTGTAGAGGAGATTCCATTATAAGTATCGTTTATGTATACACCTAAAAATGGCTCAAGATGAATTAAATAAATATTTTATATTTATTTTATTCTTATTCCTCTATCAATAAATAAACATACTAATTTATTTATTTGATTCACGTTCATCATATTCCTCTAATGATTAAATATCTTAAAATTCCTCTAAGGTCATCTCTAATTAAATAATCATCATTATTTAATTATTTCCTCTAAGACAAAGTCATGTCTAAAATCCACATCACTCATCCATGTCACCCTCTATGTCATTGAATACTTCACAATGTTGCTCCAATAATTATCCTCTCAACATGTGCCCTATTTCCTCTCAACCATCCCCATGGTCAATGTTGACTTTGAAGACACTTGTCTCATAAATCCTATATTCCCTCTCACATTCCAACAACCAAAGACTCCTTCCTCCATGTTCTTCTCATGGTCTTCCACCTTTATCTCATTGGTCCTTGTGAGCATCACGCCATGTGGCTCCTTGTCCCTCCTATTCCTCTACCTTGTCATCATAGTAGGAACATCTTCCACCTTTATCTCCCCTCATCCAACCAATTTGATCTGAACCATACATGTCATAAGACTTATTCTTCAACCATGGATCTTTTGACACTTGGATTTGAGCCCTCCTTGGCCTATTAAAGGAAGATGCCTCACCCTCATTTTATCAATCACAAGAGCTATAGTACTTACATGCTACATAAATTCTATCAAGTATCCAAGCGTACCTTTGGCACCCCCCATTTGCATATCAATATCATAATCTCCATTGTTGTATTATCATCTAGCTTCATAGTATCATTTAGTTGCATATCATTATCCTCATATCAATCATTCTCAATAACATTGCATTAGCTTTCATCAAAATCCTCATCATTATCTTAGTTGCATTGTAGGTTTGTTTACATTGCATATTAGAATCCACAATTCCATTCATCTCATTGTCATCTTGAAAAAACAAAGAAGTGCAATTCTGAGAGCACCATCATAATCAACAAGATCTTGAGAAGATAGGAGACGATGGAACACAATGGATAAATTAGAGTTTGCAAGGTATAATTCATGTTTTTTGTATTTTTCCTAGTTTCATTGGTGATTTGAATTTGAGTAGAAATTTAGAGTAATTGTGGTATCTTATTAGGTTCTTACAGTCGTTTCAAATAATCAATCACATTTTGGTGCCCACCGTGGGGCCTTGCCCCAAATTTAATATCCAAATTTAAGTTTTTGGTGTCCTTACAGTCATAACAGGTTGTTTATGTGCATTTGAGTTCCAGTCCTACGCATTCGTGACAAAAACAAATCCTACAGGCACAAAAATAACAGTCCTGTGCATATGATAAATTATGTTGTTCATATGATAAATTCTACTGTGCATATGATAAATTTTGTTATGCATATGATAAATTATGTTGTGCATATGATAAATTCTTCTATGCATACAATAAATTATGCTGAGCATATGATAAATTCTATTGCACATACAATATTCTTGCGCATTTAAATCATTCTACTGCACATGTGTTGTCTGTTTCTACGCATTTGAAATTAGCAAGTTTTAGTATATGTCTTTGGATAATTTGGATACTAACCCTTGTTGCAGCTATCATCAAATGCCAAAGAAGTGTGCTCAGACTACTGATAAATCATTTTTGCAGATTTTGGGCTTTAGTTTAGACATCATTGTTACATTTACTCTTACATTGATAATCTAGTGACATCTAGTTTAAAATAGGAGTAATTCTACACATACAATCTTGCATACAAATCACAACATAGTCTAATTTAGGAGGTTTAATTAGACAATCTTGCATACAAATCACAACATAGTCTAATTTAGGAAGGTTAATTGGACAATCTTGCATACAATCATACATAGAATCAAAACATAACATAAATAGGGGGAAGTAATTTCATCCAATCTTTCATACAATCATAACATAGTTTGATTTAGAGGCTATATTTGACTATCTTTTCTTTTCTGTTATTATATAAATATGGCATCTTGTGTTTTTAGATTCGTCACACTTAGCTTAATCTAGAGAGTTAATAAATAAGTGTTTGCTATGCTTGTAAAGGTGATAGGTATATTATCTCCCCTTGCAACATCTTGGGTGATAAAAAAAAATAGACTCGTATATCATTTACTTTCAATATATCCTTTAGAAAGGCCTACTTTTGGATTGCGCTTCACCCAAAAGGGATGACCTTAAGCGGAGTTTTCCTTTGAACTGCTATATAAATTGGATAAGGCAAAAGCCAAGTCCTAACCAACATCAACCTTACCTTACGGTGTCAAATCAAAAAGAGGTGTACCAACACTTTGTGAAAATGATTTTTGCATTGTACAAGGTATATGATACTCTTAGTAGGATTGGTTAAAGCTTTTGGTAGCTTGTCACATGCCCGCAAGGCATTGGTCCCTCAAAGTTACTAAGAACCCCTTAGCTAGTGGCCACCCAACTCACCTCCAAACATTGTGGTAATTTTTAGTGCAAGGGGAATCAATAGAAGCCCTCAAGATTGCTCACCATTGCCTCCCTTGAGATGACATAGTAATCCCCAGCTAGTAGAAGCTACTTGTGGCCTACTCGTAGCTTTTCGATGGGAGGGTGAAGATGATATATTTCTCACATGTGCTTACCTATGTGATGTCATTTGAGTCGATGGAGATCTAAGTTGTGAGCTAATGTACCACAATGAAGCATTATCTTTAGAGATAAAAAGTGTTTGTTTTGTTTGCAAATTGTGTTAGACCCGTGAAAACTTGGGCTTTTTATAAGTCTTGAACATACACTAAATGTCACAAATAGCCATTGTGTTGTGTTGTCTATTGTTTTTTCTTGTCTAAAACAAAGAAAAATCAGCCCAAAGACATAGGTTACCTAGAAAAACAAGCCAAAAACCAACCAAAATTGATCAAAAATAGTCACTAACACAAAGCTACGCATACGATCAATCTTGCTATGCATATGTTTAATCTTGTTGCGCATATGATATTCCTACTCATTTGATCCATCTTCCAACACATTAGATCTCTATTACTGCACATATGCATCTATGTGTATACTTCCTATTCTTGCGCATACACGCACTGTTTCTGTGCATTTGAAACTACGCATCCACAATAGAGAGTTGTCCTCGAGATCTAGTACAAACAAGCTTAACACTTTTGGATACCCATTTTCTCATAGATTTCAGTTCCAAAGTCAGTTAAACCATACACAGACATCTTGCATCTATTTCAAACATTCCACTTACATTTCACATTTACTTTCCAAAAACAAACTAAAACAAACAAAAACGCAAAACTGTCACTTTTCACAAGTACTCATAGCACAAGTAAGAAGCTCTTTAATCGATCAAATCATCCAATCCATCCATTTCCCACCTAATTATTTTATCATTATCCTACTCATATTCACATCCTTGAATGTAGTCTAATCTTCATTTGTCGAAATAGTTGTGATCATCAACAAATCTAGGCCAAATCCAAAACCATACATACTTTGAGGTGGCCCAAAATTTGCTCCTAATGATGTTGCAAACTTTGTAGATCCTAGTGATGATGAGAACTTTGTATAATCCTTAGGTCATCTTAATGATACTCTAGACAAGGGAAATCCCATCTCAAGTTTAGAATCATACACCAATCCATCTACTAGCTACCCTTATCCATCCATCGATATGGAACCTCCATCATATAATCCTAATTCATTAAGCCAATCCGTAATACACTTAAATCCTAAACCATCAAAACTTCCACATAATTCCAATCCTATCATCCCTCCTGTTGGCTTTGCTTCTGAATCAGCATTAGGGTTTGCCAGTTCTAATGCATAGGCAGATTCAGCCAACTAAATACAGGAGGTTGCGTGAGCTGCCTCCCCTTCACTTCTGGTTCTGCCGCACCAAGGGGGGTATCCCTATAACTCAAGATGTAACCTTGACTAGACCAATAACACAATGATTTAGCTTTACAATAACAGGCAGAATACTCTCATGTGTGGACCAAGATCTGCATGATAGATCACAAGGCTGGCAACATTCTTGGACATAATGTCTGGTTAGGTATGAGAGCATGCAGAGGTTTCTAATCCTAATCCTACAACTAACAGGTGGAAGGATGAAATGGTTTGATTTGATGTTTGGATGCAAACCTGGACCTGGTGTATAACCTCAACACAAAGCTAGATTGGTGCCTATCCAGGGCTTGGAGTCGGTAGACATACACCTGTGAATGATCAACATGAATAGCTAAAACTGGATTTCAGGGGGATACACATGATATCTGCCTTACAGATATCTCCCAATACAGAGTGTTAAGCTGTCTATACTTATGGCATCCCTACTGCAGTGTACCCTTCCCAATATTCAATCTGAAAACAATTTAATCTACCCCTTGAGCAGAAGTTAAGAGATCAAACATTCAACACAGGAATTCTATGTTCTAGAATCTTAGACATTCCTTGAATACCTGGACTCAGAAGAAAGATACATGCAAAACTGGAGACAGAATCAGCATAACACATGCAAACATAGCATTATTCATATAAGATTAACCATGAAATCAGTGGATTCATGCCAAATCGTACAACTGGAGATACATAAACTCACAAGTTTAGCTGTACAGAGCAACCAAAACCAGTTGTATCTTATTACAGAGCCAAAATGTCCAGTTTTCAACCACCAAAAATGAGCAACACAGCCCTACTTATACAGCAAGGAGGTGCTCAGTATTAACTACCATGTAAACTCAAAATTTGCCAGATACAACGTATCATCAGATTGGCGCCCAAACATTCAATGCAGCAGATGGGAGAGGAGACAGGAAGAGATCTCGAGCCTTGCGCCACCGCCTAGGGATCCACATCTTCAATCAGGTACTAGATCCGTCCATGCCATCGCCCATACCTCTGCAACAACTGCCATTAATGGCGCACCAACCCGCGGCCTTGGGAAATGCAGAATACTATGCATCACAAACCTTTCCTACCAAAATGTATCACCCTGATATTTCAAAATATGTAGGATATCAATTATCCCACATGCACCCCACGGCGACCTCCTCATCACTTTATATACTAGGCCACGAGCATATATGATGTCGGTGCTTTTGCTCCCGACGACACTAGCATAAGCCTTCATCATCCTCATCCTCCAGCAGCATGATATCCTGTTGCTTGAAATATCACCCTGATGTCAGCATCATCATCGCAATATCACCTACATGATAATCGCCTTCATCGGTACAACCTGATGCATCGAAGGAAGATCCTCCTGCTTAGCCGATACCAAATGTCTGGCCGATGAACATCCTGATGACATCACCGTCATATCTTGCTGACGTCATCAGCATATCTACCCACTACGCACCTCCTCATATCTGGATGACATCATCGTCATATTTGCACATATCGGGGGATCTCCATAAAATGAGTAATGTTAGAAATATGACCCCCCGAACCTTGATGACGTCGCCACCACATGTCGGCATCAGGATGATATTCGAAAGATAACCGGATATTTGGAAATATCATCCTGATGCACAAATATCATGCTGCACTGTAGCTCCGCTATAAGGTCTGGGCGATGTTTGAATATGTGACTGATATTTGAAATGATCACCCCCATTGGACAATGCATGGAGCCGACAGGCGGATATCTCCCTTTGGAAATATCATGATGCAGACAAGCAGAAAAGAAGATATCACCCTGACATAAGAATGACGTCAACATCATCAGGCTGATAAAACAACAAACACGAAGTGATAAAACAACATCAGGATGATCTTGACTAAGATCACCCGATGTTCAAAAATGATGACCCCGATGAATATCGGGTCACACTTAGAACTTTACAGCAACATCATCAGGATGATCTTAACCAAGATCACCCGATGTTCAAATATCACCTCGGCGAAAGATCATGCAGGTAGAAAATATGATGACCCCCGCAAGCAACACAGCGATAACCGAAAATATGACGATGATGATGACGACCCTCTCCTTAAGAAAAATAGGTCGGGTTGAACAACTTAGAAAATAACCCCTTCAGAAGATCAAGGTGACATCATCATCATATAAGGGCAAGGTGATAATTGGAAGATCACCAGATATTTGAAAAATCACCCCCCGCAAGAAAATCAGGGCACGCTGTAGCTCATCAGCAGGATCGGGATGATATCCAAACATCACCCGATATTGAAACATGATGATCTTGATGAAAAACTAGTTGACAGAAAGCATGATGATGCTGACCACCATCGAAGAAAATATGATGAGGAGGCCCAACACTTAGAACTTTTTGGATATTTAGGGAAGGTGCCTGCATAAAAATTGCTAAAATAACCGACAGTGAATTCAGGCACCAACACCTCCACCATCTAATAGAATGCCTATACCAAAGCCTATTAGTCTTACACCAACACCACCATCAAACACTCCAAGCTCTAATCCATCAACCAATGAACCCTTGAACTATTTTCTCCAAAGATTCTTTGCAAAATTTGAAAGCAAAAGAAAAGCTATGGAGAAATCTAAATCCACTCATCCAATTTCATCCCCATCTAGCACAAGCAATCCTAACCTTAATCATAAGCCTACACCATCTAGCATTATTCTCCATCCATTATATTGTCCATCCACCCATATACTCATGAAGGATGTGATCCAATGGCTATTAGCAAGAAGTAAACCACCCTTATGCCATCAAATCCATATCCATGAAACTATCCAAGAACTTCCAAATGTCATGCCTATTTCTCCAATCCCATCATGTAGTTCACAATCCATTGAACCTATTAAAGAATCTCCCATCATGAGTCTACGTCAAGATATATTATACTCTCATGTTGTTGAGCATCTAGAGCCTCTCAAGCTTATCCAAGAGTATCCGACTTCCACTTCCGTAGAAAACCAAAAGCTATGTCAAGGGTCTAATCTAAAGCATGTAGAAACATCAACCCTTCATCCAAATCAAGATCAAATTCCTTCCATTCAACCCATCCATAACATATATATTTTCCATGATCAAACTCCCCTCTATGATCAAGACCCTATCTATGATCATGAAAGACATGGTGATCCTCTTAGCACACTTTATGCATTACATGAGCTAGAGATTGTCACTTCACCCATCCATAATCCCACAACCATTCATGAGTAACATATCTAAATTACTCCTATCCATGCATACACAGTGCCCTCTTCCAAAGATGAGACACTTGATCCCCAAGGAAGCATAGATAATCAAAAAAGTAACTGGGATCCTATCAATTCACCTCCTACTGAGCATAATGTTAGTCAAAATCCAATCATCCCAAGTCATCCATTGCATGATCACACATTATCTCTTGTGGATCCTCCATTATTTCATTTTGATCCTCCACCATCTCCCATTGACTCCACTCCAAATCCATTATCCTATCCCCTTGGTCATATCACCTTCATCCATGAATGTTCTTCCTTAGGAGAACAACAACCACTATCCATCACCTCACGTTCTCCATCAAATAATGAGCTGAAGTCTAGTGTCCAAAACATGCATAGTCCCATTGTCCACTGTATACTCCAAAATATGAACTATCAAGGAAAAGGCTTAGGCCTTTATGAATAAGGTATTTTGGAGCCCATCCATATCAAAGTCCCTCCATGCTCATATGGCCTTAGATATACACCCCAAGGTAAACAATCTCAAGATGTGGGTACTTCCTCCAAGCCTCCTAAATCCACCTCCTTCCATCATAAATCACATCATATCCCCAAAACATATGTTGCCATTCCACCTCCATTATCATACAAATCCCAAAAGCATGTGACCATACACCTTCCACCATCCAATTTACCTCCGCTACTTCCAACTCCTAATATCCCACCATCCACTTTACCATCACTTCTCCCAAAATCTAATGTCCCTATCATCCAATCTCCTTATCCATTTATCCATAAATCCTCCATCCATAAATCCCCAAAAATTCCCAATCGTGATCAACAAATACACACATTGTCTAATCAAGAAGTTTCCACTAAATCCATGGGATTCAAAAGTAAAAATTTGGATGCCTCCTTTCATAAATCTAAAAATCCTAAGGATCCTCATGCCTTAGGACATCAATGCAAAGAGTCGAAGCAAAATTCATCCACAAATCTATCCAATCCCATACCTCCACAAGAAAAGTATAAAACTAAAATGGTTTGGGTACCAAAGAAAAAAGAAATAAGTTCAAATGAAGCATCCACATCTCAAAAATCCCAACAATCCTCTTCCATCCAAAAATCCCATTCCATACAAAAATCTCAAATTCCTTCATCCTACAAGTCAAGTAAAAATCATAAAAATACTAAGTCTATGTGGATACCTAAATTCCTACATCTACCATCCCCTAAGCAAACATCCCCATTGCTTCCTACACCACCTCCAAATTAAAAGCTTCAATGTTTATCATGGTGTGTGCAACCATTGGTCTTGATTCCTTTCCATTCCACAACATTTCCACATACCTCTATCTCACCATCCTTCATCCACTATCCTACATATCTTCCCTATCACTTCCCTATGGTCCATGCTTTTGCATAAGCCTTTCATCTATCCTTGCATAGACCTTTCATAATCCACTATCCACCTAATCCATCTTCTTCTCAAGCAATCTCTTAACCAACATCTATGAGCATAATGACATTTGACATGGTCCATGCGACATTCATCCCTAATGGGATAATATCACCTTTCATGGAACTAGACACTTGAGTTCCTCCTATTCATATTCCCCTTCTATCCAAAATTAAAAAATAAAAAAAAAGTAAAGAGAAATCCTTTGTCCAATGGTGAAAACTTGGAAAACAAGTGCCTTGGATAAGTACCATGATGAAAACCTAGCAAATAGACATCATGTGTAGATTGATTGTCTATATACCTTACACTTGGGGGCATGTTGTCTCATCTACCCATCCTATCATTTATTCTACCTACCCTTCGTCTCATATCTTCCTTATCCTTCATATCTGCATACTTATCCCTTTGATCCACTTCGTCCTCCATTCATCCTATTGATCTTAATAAAGATAGGGGCAAAATGTTGAAACAATCTTTGGATAACTCTTGATGTATCTAATACTTCTAAACATATCCTACCATCATATCATTGCAAGCATTGTCACACTATATCCTGAGTCCAATATCTTGAATATGACATGTTATTCCTATGTGGCATAGTCCTTGGAGATCATATCTTGAATTCTCTCATCCATCTCTCCTTCATGCATTTCCGATCCATTATCTCCTATTGTCCATCCTTCTACCTACCTATCCATTATCCACTATCACCCATCCATCTACCTATCCATGATGTTCCCTTGTCATCGGTATCTAGCATTTAGGCTATCCAAATTGTTATCCAGAAAATCCCAAAAACATCAAAACATTAGCAAAATCTAGAAAATCTCAAAAACATTCCAAAAAAACAATCATCAACATCATACCAGAAGCAAAAGACTACTCCTAAAGCAATACATTTGTCCACATACTGATTGCCACATCTACTCCAACAATCCATCTATCCTATATCAATAATCTTAATTAAAACAAATATATCATTCCTACAATAAGGCTCCATCTACCCTAAGCAACCTCTTTGGCAAGAGAATATGTCAGTTGTGTTTTTGTTTTATCAATTAGTCGATTGCTTTTTAGTTCATCAGTATCAATATATTGAACTACATTGCCTCTGCGACTTCACGTAGGCAAGGCCATCATTGATGAGCCCCCGAGGCTTCCATCCATGCCTTTCATCTTACCATAATTTGTTGCATCACATATGTTCATTCATCACCAATGTCTGTCTCCATGGTCGAACTACGTCACCTTTGAGCTTTCAGGTAGGCAAGGCCATCATGGATGAGCCCCTGAGGCTTCCCACCCCTTAGGTCTTAGGTCCACATGGTCCACATAGTCGAACTACATTGCCTCTGTACTTTCACGTAGGCAAGTCCATCATCAATGAGCCCCCAAAGCACTAGGTTAGTCCCTTAGAGCCTGTCCCATCGAGTCTTTTGTCAATTCATCCATATGTTTCATCCATAATAAGTAGATCTTTTACTTGACTAGGGGCAAAATCCTCGACCTAGTTAAGGAATCAGATTCTTGAAAGCCACAATCTAGAGGATAATAAACTAGATCACAATACTATCTCCAGCCAATGCACAACACAACAATAAACTTTTAAATAGAATCTTGATAGAAGATGTTAACCTATCACCAGACAACTATAATGTGCCTAAACTATCAAGATCATTTTATCTGTTATGGCAAGAAAACATATCTATGGCAAGAAAGTTTTATGGTTGTTAGTCTTATGTCTTGATTTTTGTTATCATGTTTCCTATGCTACTCGAGGATGTCCAAGACTAGAGGAGCTATGATGGGGCATGATTATTTCATTTGTTTGTTTTTTGTGGGTATATCTTTAGTAATGTGAAGACTTGTCTAACGACATGATTACCAAATGATCATCGAGGACATTATGAGTCCAAACATGGAAGTGATATAATCCATGTTTGTTGATGCATGTAAGTAATACTCAGGTCATCTTGGTTCAGTTATACTTAGATGCTTGTATTAACTTGCTAAATCAAAATCCATGTAAGAGATACTTAGGTCATCTGGGTTTAATAATACCTAGATGCTTGTATTTCATTACAACATTTTAAAAAGCTCAATGATGAAAAAAACACTTCATAAATTTGTATACAAGATGACTAGACTGCATTTGTGCATGTTAGGGTTGCATTTCATTTCATTTATAGAATTCCATAATTATCATTTACCAAGTGGCTTAAGATCCAAATAATTTCTTTCATTATTCTAAGTTATTCTTCTATCCAAATCATTCTTCAAATTCTTCTAAGTGATCTTTTATTTATGGTTGAGTATACTTGGCATAACAAAAAATAAATCATTATCATTGTGCATATTATAAGCATGTCCAATCATAAGTTCATATCATTTAAGTTCGTTAGTTACATAAACATTTAGACCATGATTGTTAATAGAATTTCATATAGTGATGTCATGTATCCATATAGGTCTCATGCATAACATTTATTATCAAAAAATCAAAAAACATAGATATCATTGTAATAGCATTTGCACATTAGATCATCATACATAGAAACTTAAACATCATGTATTGCATTTAGGAAATCATCAAAATATGCATTAGGTCATCATAAATTATAAGCATATAGGATCATTACTCATAAATACCATACACATCATAGAATAAACATGTTAGAATCATCAAATATAAGCATAATCATAACATCCATCATATAGATAACATCCATCCATAAGTGCACATACATATAGTCCATCGAACTCATATATATCATCATCAAAAAAATAAATGTCCAAGTATACAATGATATCATGAAAGTGTATCTCGAGATGTCAAAAATAATGTATACAAATGATACAAAATGACACATGTCTCAAAAATGCCTAAGAGGCACTGCCTCTAGAAGGTGCTGGCTAATGAGACTGAGGACCTAAAGGCCTTGTCCCTAGCGGCCCTCGAGGAGGTGGGGGCCCCATGACTCCTCCGCTCTTTGACTGTGTCTGCCTAGACCTACTACGTGAACTAGGATAAAAGCTCCCTACCCTCTACCATGGGGCCACAACCTACTCATATAATGACCTCCAATAGAATATCTCCTGGCCTACATGGACCATCTCTGCAATAGTATGTCTACTAGGACCCTGGGCTGTCGTCTATTGTACTTGTTGTAATAAGACCTCTGCCCTAGTATATCATTGTATGGCGATGTCCCACTCCAATGTAACTACCCTTACATCACCCTACAACTATGTGACCCGACCCTATAACTACATAATTTGGTCTTGCATCTGGCCAAGCTATCCTTGTCACTAAGCTACTTGAGCTCGCAATGCTACCACCACCCTATCATCTTGACCCTATGCCTATCCCTACACTAGAGCCTGATCATGTGCCTACACTTGAGGCTGAACCTGTACCTGGGGCACCCTCTCCACTCTCTGTCTAACTCTCCTCTACCCTCCATCTCCTCTATCATCCCCTCCATCATCCCCTCCACCATCATCCCCACCACCTCTACCACCATCATCCCCTCCAACTCGACCACCTCTGCCACCCCTCCCACCTCACTGTCACCTCCTCCCTTGTCATGGAGAATCATCATCCTCATCTCTGTCCTCCAATCTAGGAGCTATCTCCCCATGTCCAGAGTATCTAGGAAAGGGATGGGTTGTGAAATGTGCTAAATAATCTATAGTTATACCCACATCCACAACATCTCATCACAAATCCCAGGCCTAGTATGGAATCTATAGGAAATCATCTCTCACCTACTTATATGATGCCACGGGTCCCCACTATGGACACTCCTTGTGCATCCAAGTAGACACAACAATACCATGGGGCATCCCCTTGACCCTACCAAATTGTCGGTACACACGAGAAACAATATGATGCTCAAGTATATAAGGGGTCATCCCTATCAACCACCATGTCTGAAAGAAAAATGGTAGCTCAGTAGCATCATCATCCCACGCCTCACAGTCTAGGTAAGGCCACCACTCAATTGCATCTATGTTGTCAAATGCATGTCTCCAATACTCAAGCTTTCCCAACTTGGGTTGGGAAAGGCTCTCCTGAAACATGTAAGAATAAGGTCTATCTTATTGAACTACACTAGACAACTGAGAGGGGGGAGTGAATCAATTGTCCTAAAAGTTTTAACCAAATATGATCAACTTATCAATTACTTATATTTCAATATAACCATGAAAGCATTAAATGAGAATCTCAACACAAAATAATAAACAACACATGAGACACCATATTTTTACTTGGAAAACCCTAAAAGGGAAAAATCATGGTGGGTGTTAGCCCATAGAAACATATAAGTTATATCAATATCGAAAAATAGAGGCTCACTGCCCAAATTGCTCATTGCAAAGAAAGGCTCACTGCCTATGGATGGCTCACTGCCAAAGGGTTGAATTGAGATAACAACATCTACTTCATGCCAAAGTTTAGTTCCATTAAAGTACAAACACCTCTGCTCTTCTCTGCAACCTTACTTCACTTTATCTTCACACTTGGATACTTTTTCACGATTCAATTACAAGTATTTATATTGTTTCTACTATAACACATTGTTATCACCAGAAGAGCTAATTTTCTCAATATCCTCAACAACCTAAGAGCACAGTTGACACCAATGACAAGACAGATATGTTGACATCAATGAAAACACTGATTAGGCACATACTTGTAACAATCTCCCCCTTTGTCATTGATGGCAACATATGATGTAAAAAATTAAAAAGACCATTAAGACAAAATTCTCCCCCTTTCTCTTTACACAACTGCATTCTTTCTCCCCCTAAGTTTTTCACATGATTTCTCTCCCTGTTTGACATCAATGGAAAAGGGCACATACTTGCACACTACTGCTCTGATCCATTTAATTTACTAGAAACACTTAGCTACTCCCCCTGAGAGGTAGCCTTCAGAACATCAATCCAAATTAAGGAATGACACTTTGAGCTCCACTGGATTGATGCATTCCCATGCATCTTAGTTTAGGACAGGAGGGGTAATGACCCCTAACTTCTCTATGAGATACTCAAAGGTATCTTTAGGTAAAGGCTTAGTGAAAATGTCTACAATCTGATCCTTTATGGACACATATTCCAACTTTACTTCATTTTTTGTCACCTTCTCTCTCAAAAAGTGATACCTTATTGATATGTGCTTTGTTCTTGAGTGCATCACTGGATTCTTTGAAATGTTTATGGCACTTGTATTGTCACAAAAGATTGCAATTGGATCTTCATAGACAACTCTTATATCTTTCAAAGTCTACTTCATCCATAATACTTGAGTGTAACAACATGTTGCTGCAATATACTCTGCTTCTGTAATTGACAAAGATATTGAATCTTGTTTCTTGCTCAGCCATGAGACAAATCTATTACCCAAGAAGAAGGCACCTCCACTTGTACTCTTTCTGTCATCAACATCTCCAGCCCAATCTACATCTGTATAAGCACTTAAAGTGAAATTATTGTCCTTTGGATACCATAAGCCATAATCTGGAGTACCTTTCAAATACCTTAGGATTCTCTTAACTGCCATCACATGTGATTATGTTGGATTACCTTGAAACCTTGCAACAAGACAAACTACATGCATAATATCAGGTCTAGTTTGAGTTAGATAAAGTAATCCTCCAATCATGGATTTGTATTTTTTCTGATCAACCTTAGGTGATTCATCATCTTTGCTCAACTTGCAACAAGTCACCATGGGAGTACATACCGGTTTAGAGTCTTCCATCCCAAACTTCTTTAACAACTCTTTCACATACTTAGACTGAGATATGAAGATTCCTTTATCTGATTGATTAATTTGCAGACCCAAAAAGAAATTCATTTCACCAAACATGGACATTTCATATTCACTTTTCATCTCACCGGCAAACTTTATGCACATACCTTCATTTCCTCTAAAGATAATGTCATCAACAAAGACCTCAAAAATCAATATCTGATCATCTTTGATTTTGAAGTATAGATTTCTATCTGCAGTACTTTTACTAATTCCCAATTGCAATAAATACCTATCTAACCTTGCATACCAGGCTCTAGGAGCTTGTTTGAGTCCATACAATGCTTTCTTCAACCTGCATACCATATCACCTTGATTTGACAATTGGACTCCCTTTGGTTGCTCAATGTATACTTCCTCTTCTAATTCACCATTCAGGAAGGCCAATTTCACATCCAACTAATATACTTTAAAATCTTTGTGAGCTACAAATGCTAGAAACATCCTGATCGCTTCAATCCGAGCTACTGGGGGAAAGGTTTCTTCAAAATCTATCCCTTCAATTTGAGAATATCCTTTACATACAAGTCTTGCTTTATTCCTGACAACTTCTCCATTCTCATTCAGCTTGTTCCTGAAGACCCATTTAGTTCCAATAACATTTTTGTCAGTAGGTCTAGGAACTAATTCCCAAGTTTCATTCTTCTCTATCTGCAATAGTTCTTCCTCCATTGTCTTTACCCAATTTTCATCATTGCATGCTTCATTCATAGTTTTTGGTTCAATCTTTGAAAGCAAATAGTAATTGACTTGTTCCTCTACAGCTCTTTTTCTTTTTAGCACACCTTTGTTCTTATCACCTATAATCTGATCTTCAGAATGATTGATCCTTACATACCTAGGAGTCTTGACAACACTTTCCAGAGCCTCTTCTTCATCCTGACTATCTTCTTGCTTATCTTTCTCTTCAATTACTATAGTCAGAGGTTCATCTGGTTCATAAAAACTCAGGTCTGATATTCTTTCTTTGCCTTCATCTACCTTCACATTTGCACTCTCAACAATCTTTTTGAGACTTTTGTTGTAGCACCGGTAAGCCTTACTCTTGGTAGAGTATCCAAGAAAGATTCCTTCATCACATCTTGCATCAAACTTTCCTACATCTTCATCTCTCTTGATATAACATTTGCTTCCGAAGACTTTGAAATATTTTACTATGGGAATTCTTCCATACCACAATTCATAGGGAGTTTTAGTACCATTACCTTTCACTTGAACTCTATTTTAGATGTAGACAGCAGTGTGAATAGCTTCTTTCCAAAATACTTCCAACATACCTTCTTCCTTCATCATTGTCATAGCAGCCTCCTGAACTATCCTATTCTTCCTTTCCACAACTCCATTCTTCTGAGGAGTCCTAGGTGTAGACAAATGTCTCTTTATGCCATGCTCTTCATAGAAAATGTTGAAAGTGAACTCACCTCCTCTATCAAATCTCAAGCATTTGATTTTCAAATCTATTTCATTCTCAGCCATTGCCTTGAAAACTTTGAACTTTTCTAGGGCTTCTGATTTATCTCTTGGAAAAGAAACCCAAGTCATTCTAGAATAATCATCAATAAGAAACATGAAGTACCTGTCACCTTGTAGACTTCTCACCCTTGTAAGACCACAAACATCTATGTGCACTTGATCCAACAAACTAGTAGAAAGTTGTTCTTTACTCTTGAAACGTGTCCTTATCTGCTTTCCCAACTAACATTCCTTACAAATTGAGTGGGAGGGTTTCACAAGTTTTGGTAAATCTCTCACAACCTGACTTGAGATTATCTTTACCAGACTATCAAAGTTTATATGACACATCCTTCTATGCCACAACCAAATTTCATCTGCCTGAGCCAATAAATAATAATCATTAGTTCCTCTCAATTTATAGATGTTACCTTTTGTCTTCTTACCGGTAGCAATCATAGTTCTCGAACTTTCCATGATCTTGCACCCGTTATCTTTGAATCTCATATCATATCCTTTGTCACACATCTGACCAACACTCAAAAGATTATGCCTCAAACCCTTCACATATAGAACATTGTCAATATTATGCTTTCCATCAAATGAAATAGATGCTTTTCCACAAATCTTACCAGTTGCATTATCTCCAAACCCAACCAGTCCTCCACCATACTTTTCCAAAATTACAAACTTAATTTTATCACCGGTCATGTGACGTGAGCATCCACTATCAATAATCCATTCATCATTATCTTTCTCAACTTGAACAGCCAAAGCACTTTCTTCTACTGGCTTTTCATCCTTCACACAACTAGCAGAATTAGTAGACACAAGATCTTCTTTAATAGCAATAAACAAGCATTCATTTACACTAGTGTTAGCATCATCATATTCATCATCAGTCACCCCTTCATCATCAAAATATGTGACATAGTAGCATATCTTTGGGACTCTAGGCCTGCTCTCATGTTTCTTCCTATTTCTTTCAATTCTTTTAGGACATCTGGAAGCATAATCACCTACTTTACCACAAGAGAAACATTTGAAAGGTAATTTACCTTTGAACTTACTGAAACCTCTTTGAAGCCTGTCAACAAAGTTGGCTTCAATTTCATCAAAGTCATCATCCACCTTGTATTTCTCAGCTTTATAGATCTTTGCTGAAGTACTGGCATTAAAAGTTGATCCAACTTTAGGCAGGTCATCACCAAATTCTCTCATCTCAAAGGCTATAAGCTTTCCAAGTAACTAATCTATGTCAATAGTTTTCACAGTCATCAATTCTTCAATTGTAGCCACCTTGTGACTGTATGACTTTGGTAGTGATTTGAGAATTTTCATCACAACTTCCTTATCACCAAGAGTTCCTCCCATACCCTTTATTCTAGTGACAAGTTCATCAACTCTTTGTATAAAGGTTGTTATGTTTTCATCTTCATTCATCTTCAAACCCTCATACTTCACTTTTAGACTTTGTAGCTTGGCTTCTTTTACAGAATCATCTCCTTCATACTAATTTTTTAGCTTATCCCATACCTCATTTGCAGTTTCAAGGTCCACAACTTTTGTCAACACAGAGTCACTTAAGGAAATTAGCAAAGCATCCTTTGCTTTGACATCCACCTCATATTCTTTGATTTCATCTTCAATCATTAGGCCATTTGGAGGCATGGTATATTTTTCTTTTGTAGCTTTCCATACTTTATAACCAAGACAAAGAAGATGGCTTTTCATTCATGCCTTCCAAAGAGCATAATTTGTCTCATCAAAAAGGGGTGCTTCCTTCTTATAAGACATCTTGGATCTTCCTCAAGCTGTTAGGCTTTCTTCAGAGGAACTTGGCTTTGATACAAATTGTTGAACTACACCGGATAACTGAGAGGGGGGGTAAATCAGTTCTCCTAAAACTTTTAACCAAATATGATCATCAACTTATCAATTACTTATATTCATATATAACCATGAAAGCATTAAATGAGAAGCTCAACACAAAAGCATAAATAACACAGGAGTCACCTGATTTTTATGTGGAAAACCCTAAAAGGGAAAAACTATGGTGGGTGTTAGCCCACAGAAATATATAAGTTATATCAACACTAAAAAAAAGAGGCTCACTACCTGCAAGGCTCAATGCCCAAATTGTTCACTGAAAAGAAAGGCTCGCTGTCTATGGATGGCTCACTACCAAAGGGTGGCTCACTGCCAAAAGAAGGCTCACTGCCAAAGGGTTGAACTGAGATAACAACATCTACTTCATGCCAAATTTTAGTTCCATTGAAGCACAAACACCTCTGCTCTGCTTTGCTACCTTACTTCACTTTATCTTCACACTCGGATACTTCTTCACGATTTAATTACAAGTATTTATACACTACATCAACCTTGGAATGATCATTAAGGTTGGCATTACATTCATCAACCATTGGATGAATCTCCAAGGTCGGCATTACAAACATACATAAAATAGGTCTGGACCTAATACAAATTTAGCTAAAGAAAAGATGTAAGAATGTATGCAGATCATGCCACGCCTTAGCTAGGACTCAAACACAATCTTCCATGCTACAACACGCTATAACAATCTTTGATGCATCTTTGCAAGTGACAAATTCAACCAGGTCAGCCAAGACTGATGTTAACACAAGTCTTCTCAAGAACATGCTTCATGCACGATCTGAATTACACCTTGCAGACCAATCCAAATGTAGGAGCATGATCAGGAGACATCCACAAGCACATTATAATCACCAAGAACAGCTGCATGATCTCTAACATCTCTATCAACAAGATTCTTCAAACTGAAGTAGAAGAACAACACTGCCAACCACTGTCATGAGTAAAAGATAGCTTGCGAACCATAAAATCACAAACCATTACACTTGAAGGCATTTAACATCATCATAGACTTCTAGACCTGCAGACCAAAATACTTCAATGCAGAGGAATGCGGAGCAAAACACTTTCTCCCTATCACCACCAAACACACAGAAAAAGTTGTTTTCACTCTGGTGAACATATCTCACTCAATTCTTCATACCGGAGGCTCAAACTTGGAATATAACATCTTTAGAAAGACTTCTAAATAACTTCCAATCCGTAGGTAAAGATAATCATTCTACAAGAAATGTGGAGCATTCTTCTGGACTGTTCTTCTGCATGTAATGCATTATTTCTATTACAACACATTGTTATCATCGGAGGGGCTAGTTTTCTCAATATCCTCAACAAAGTAAGAGCACAATTGACACCATTGACAACATAGATATGTTGATATCAATGAAAACATTGATTAGGCACATACTTGAAACATATCTATGCCTCTGACTCCCATCCCTATAGGCCATGGACTAGCTATGTGGCCCCATATCCAAATTTGTAACAGAGAAACTCCAGCCAATAGACTTGCAGCTCCATCATAAACAAATTAATGATCATGGTATAAATGATCAAGGAGACACCCTAGGAAAAGTGTGTCCCCTCAATCACCATCCTCTCTAGAGTCCTTCCCCATCCTACTCCAAATCCATGTGATCTCCTATCGAGGTAGATCATGCCTCCTATCAACCCTACTAGTATCGACGGCAAGGGCTCATAGTAATCAACCATATCAACCCAATTGATCTTAGTCCCCTGAATGTCCTCATCATCGAACACTTGTTAGCACTCCTCCAATCCCACTCCTGTATGTGGCTCATACTCCACCAACTCCCCAAATATCAAAACCCTCAAAATCCAGTGCACATCCTCCAATGTCACCGTCATCTCTCTAGTCGGCAAGTGGAATGTGCAGTGCTCATTATGGCATCTCTCAGCTAAAGTAGTCAGCATCCAAGGTTCTCCTGAATCTCAGGCATGAAGTTCATGTACCATAGTCCAACATATCCAAGGACCAAGTGATCAGTCTCAGTCAAATGAGGTCATAACATCTATGTCACGGGAAACCTCTCCTGTAACATCATCACGTCTAGCTCATCTTGCAATCAATAACACAAGCGCATTAATCAAGCACTTAACTAAGCTACCTATCTATCAAATATATCAAACCAATTTCTTAGATATCCTATCAATAAACCTATCCTATCATCTCTTCTGAGATTCTATCAATCTCAAAGATGACCTATCAGTTGGCCAACATCGATCACGATGCCGACTCAATCTATCAACTAAGTAATTTGACCGGTTAAATCAGATGTGCAACTTTATCTCTCAAAAGTGCAGCTTTATCACAGATGCACTAAAGCCCTAATTATATGCACCATTTCATTCAGATGCATAGAAATAGGAACTATATGCCCAACTTTAACATGGATGTGCAAGATCATATTGGATGCATAGAAGCCCCAATCAAATGTGCTACATTGCAATGTATGCACAATATTATTTAAATCAAATGTGAAAATAACTTATATGCACCGATTCAAAGCTTATATGCACAGAATTAGGATGGATGCACATAAATAATTATCAAATGCGTAGAAACAATTCTGTTGTGCATACAAAACTATGGACTTTGACCCTAGATTTTGACCCTAATAAATGCACTTCACATGAAATTAAATGCATACATACCGAGGGTCCATACTCTGTTGGGTGCCCAAATCAATGGATCCTCTCGAACCTATAGTTAGCTACTAGAATTTACTGCATCTTCGTTGACTGCTCTACTCTGCTATGCTCTAGGGCTCTGAATAATCTTTCTTCAAATGACAAGTGTCCAAATGACTAAGAAAGAGACCCCACACCCTAATTTATAGCCAAATGAACCCTAACTGGAGGTGTTTTGACCTTGCACATGCATGCTATGTTTTTCACCCATTTCTCATCCTCCATCACCTATATTTTTCACCCGCGGATCATGTCGCTCATTCTTGTTCATCGTGAGATCATTAGTTATCCTTTTGTAAAATTCATCTTGACCAATCTCCCAAGGGGGCATCCTACTATCATCAAACCTATACCAAGGGCAAACTGGGGCATGTGTCATACTGATAAAAAAAAATATTCTTTGAAATAGTGTGATAAAATACATTGTCTAAACGGGCAAAATCTGTACACCTAAAAATGGCTCGAGATAAATTAAATAAATATTTTATATTTATTTTTTTCTTATTCCTCTATCAATAAATAAACATACTAATTTATTTATTTGATTCACGTTCATCATATTCCTCTAACGATTAAATATATTTAAATTCCTCTAGGGTCATCTCTAATTAAATAATCATCATTATTTAATTATTTCCTCTAAGACAAAGCCCTATGTCTAAAATCCACATCACTCATCCATGTCACCCTCTATGTCATTGAAAACTTCACCATGTTGCTCCAATAATTAAATATTCTTAATAATTAAATAAGTATTTATCCTCTCAACATGTGCCCTATTTCCTCTCAACCATCCCCATGGTCAATGTTGACTTTGAAGACACTTGTATCATAAATCCTATATTCCCTCTCACATTCCAACAACCAAAGACTCCTTCCTCCATGTTCTTCTCATGGTCTTCCACCTTTATCTCATTGGTCCTTGTGAACATCACACCTTGTGGCTCCTTGTCCCTCCTATTCATCTACCTTACCATCATAGTAGGAACATCTTCCACCTTTATCTCCCCTCATCCAACCAATTTGATCTCAACCGTACATGTCATAAGACTTATTCTTCAACCATGGATCTTTTGACACTTGGATTTGAGCCCTCCTTGGCCTATTAAAGGAAGATGCCTCACCCTCATTTTATCAATCACAAGAGTTATAGTACTTACATGCTGTAGAAATTCTATCAAGTATCCAAGCGTGCCTTTGCCCCCTCATTTGCATATCAATATTATAATGTCCATTGTTACATTATCATCTAGCTTCATAGTATCATTTAGTTGCATATCATTATCCTCATATCAATCATTGTCAATAACATTGCATTAGCTTTCATCAAAATCCTCATCACTAGCTTAGTTGCATTATAGGTTTGTTTACATTGCATTATTAGAATCCACAATTCCATTCACCCAATTGTCATCTTGAAAAAACAAAGAAGTGCAATTCTGAGAGCACCATCATAATCAACAAGATCTTGAGAAGATAGGATACAATGGAACACGAAGGATAAATCAGAGTTTCCAAGGTATAATTCATGTTTTCTATATTTTTCCTAGTTTCATTTGTGATTTGAATTTGAGTAGGAGTTTAGAGTAATTGTGGTATCTTATTAGGTTCTTACAGTTGTTTCAAATAATCAATCACAGTTTAAAACTAGTGGGGTTCTATCCAAGGGGGTTTGATCAAACCCTCTTCAATTAAAATGCTTTAAATGGAACCTTTCAAGGCTTAAAACATTATATTTTCTAAAAATATGTGATTTCAGCAAAAATTAGGATGTCCCAAAAAGTGTAACCCATTATTGTGGCAGCACTATCCATTTAAAAAACTTTCTGCAAGATCTTTTACGGAATTTTCTTACATGCTAGAAATCTTTAAGTTGGTTTATTGGAGGCAAACTATAGTACTCCTTTAAATTACAAGAGGAATTAAACTATTCTTTGTTATCATTCAATTCCTGTAGCAAACACTGCTTGTCTATCTTATATGTCACTAAAGTTTCTATTTTAGAAAATGTACACTTTTCAACTTTAGTCTTTTTCCTATCAATTACATAATCTTCTACCCATTCTCCTAATCCATAAGGAAGTGAATTAAGATAATATTTTTTTTGTGGTAGTGTCATGAAGCTTATTGGCTGTAATCATATATTTTTCAAAAACAAGATTATATTGGTGCAGCTTACCTAATTCTTGAGCTTTAGAGAATTTAGGATTTTTTTAGCCTCAATAATATCATTCTTCCTTTCACCACAAAATATGTTACGAACCCATGTTTTGCCATTCTCTTCACTTTGTTAGTATATTACTTTTGGATGCATATGCTTTGTAAGTTGTCCTATGAGTATATTGTATTATCCCACATTCATGGGAAGTAATAGTTGTTTAGATTAGACTTAGTATATAAGTACATGTTGAGGCCAATGAAGGCATCCATGAATTTATTGTATTGAGCTTGCTCAAAGGAGGTTGCCCCCTCAAAGTCACCTATGTTTAATAAATTCCTTCTGTGTTTCTGCTATTTTATTTATTTCGTGCATTTTTCATTATTTTCTTGGGCTCGCTGGGTGGAATTTCTGCCAAATTCTTTTTTTTTGTAGTGGCCTCCAGGCACTATGATTATTGCAGTAGTTCTTTCTTTTTCTCATCTGTATTGTTCATTTCAATTGCAGGTTCAAATCTGGGAGTATCCCTATCCACTTAATTGTGGGAAGTGCTTGGGCATATAGCCCTAAAACTCATTGTCAGGAGTACCACAGGAACCCCGAAGTAGCTGGCCCATTGAGAGGACCTGCCAGCGAAAAGGGCAATGGCCCCTACCTGATTGACTAGTTCCCATCCATGAGGTAAACCAAGAGCTTTCATTTGTGGCAAAGCGGTTATCAGTTTTACCTAAGCTGTGGAGTGAGGGGTACTGCCCCAATACGCAAGCTGTTAGATAGCATTGGTGGCCGATTGACTCCCTTGAACCTTTAGGAAGTCAAACATACTTGGGGCCCATATCTATTGATAGCCAGCAAATCACAGATTGAATCTATCTAGAGCAGTTGCCAAATCATTTCCAGACCATTTTTTTGCCATATCTTCCTTGCTTTACCTCTGTTTCCTCCCAAAATTCACTAGAACCCCCAAAATTTCCTTCTGCATATTTCCTTCCTTGAGGACCCTATCCTAAATTCCAATTGTCGAAGCCAAAAATCTCACATTTGTCTATTTTTAGGGTTTTCCATAAATTCTTCAATTCCCACCCAATCGCCTTCAAGTTTTACCATAGTGTTCATTTCATATATTTTGCTCCTTTGTCCCTCTTTGACAAATTTTTCCATTCTTTCACCTCACTTTCGAAATCCCCATTTTCTACTTCCCTTTCCCTTAGAAAGTGTCCAAAACCTAGTCAAACCCCAATTACCCATCTGAGTTTTTCCCAAATCCAAATTTTCCTTTACTAAAAAAGTTTCTATTATTGTTTTTCTACCCATTCCTAAAAAAAAACTCTTGGTTATGGTTGTCACTTACACAAGAGACAAAAACATGGAGGATGAACTTACAACCCTCAAAACCAAACTCCAGGATCTAGATGAAAAAATTCTTGGCCTCAATCTTCAACATTTAGCCATGAACAATAGACGGCAACCAGAGTCTTCTGTAGACACTGGGTTCTCTTCTTCCAACAATTTTTGTAGCCCAAAGCTTGATTTTCCTCGCTTCAATAGTGATGATCCGACTGGAAGGATATACTAGGAAGAATAATATTTTAGTTTGCATAATACTTTTGATGTCAATAAAGTTCCACTTGCATGAATCACTCCAATGGTTCCGTTGGTACATTAAGGCTCATGAAGAGCCAAAATGGACAGATTTTTGTAAACTCATTTTGCAACGATTTGGCCCTAGTGCTTTTGATGACTTCACGAGAGCACTCACTAAACTTCACCAAATAGGCACTATGAGAGAATATCAGACAGAATTTGAAAAATTGGCAAATCACACAAAAGGATTGTCTGATGAAATCTTCAGGAGTTGTTTTGTCAGTGGTGTGAAAGATGCAATCTGATATGAGGTTAAAATGTTTCGTCCCAGCACAATGATGGAAGCCCTAGGGTTGGCTAAGTTGGTGGAGGACAAGATCACAGCTCAACAATGATCCAAATCCAATTTTGTTCCATTCAGAAATACGGTTTCCCAAAGACCTTAAATAATTCCAGCTCCTAGAACAAATCCTATCAAGCATTTGACTGAAGCAGAGATGCGGGCACGTAGGGAAAAAGGGCTTTGTTATAATTGTGATGAGAAATTCACTCAGAGACATAGATGTGTTGAGAAAAGGCTCTATCTCTTGGATGTGGATTCTCCGCCTGAAACTAAAGTTTATGCGAATGCTCAAGATACAGTAGATGATCATGTCAAAACTCAACAGCTACTTGTTGACCCTGCTTCTTAGGAAGATCACCTAGAGATTTCTCTCCATGATTTAGTAGGAGTCACCACCCCACAAACCATGCAGGTCAAGGGTTACTTCAAGAGGCTCCCTCCTACAATACTCATTGATTCTGGTAGCACTCATAACTTCATTGACCCTCGGATCACCAAACAAGCTGATTGTTTTTTCCATCCTTGCTCCAACTTTGAAGTCATGATTGCCAATGGAGGCACATTACCTTGCAAAGCAAAGTGTCACAATGTGCGTATCTCAATTGGAGATTATAACCTACACTCTAACATGTTTGCCTTGCCATTAGGCAGATGTGATGTGGTTTTGGGCACCCAATGGTTATACACACTTGGACCCATCTTATGGGATTTTGCTAAACTTTGGATGCAATTTTCAGACAATGGGCAAAAACACACATTGAAGGGTTTACAACTGGGGTCTCTCAGCATCATAAGTTCACATTGCATGGAAAAACTTCTTAAGAAGAATTCACATGGTGTCATTGTTTAGCTCCATTCCATTCAAATGCAACCATCAGTAGTCTCCACTACTCCTTCTGATCTACGGCAAATTTTGGGTAGGTATGCATGTGTCTTTACTAAACCAGTGAGATTGCCACCTTCACAACCAGAGGACCACCATATTAAGCTCCTTCCTAGAAGTGTTCCTCCCAACATCAGGCCCTACTACTACCCATTTCACCCAAAGATAGAGATTGAGATGCTCATTCGAGACTTACTAAAGCAAGGTATTATTCACCCTAGTGCCAATTCCTTTTCTTCACCAGTTCTTCTTGTCCAGAAAAAAGATGGGTCATGGCACCTCTACATTGACTTCCAAACACTTAATCACATCACAATCAAGGATAAGTTTTTGATTCCTGTTGTTGATAAGCTTCTTGATGAGCTTCATGGTGCTCATTTTTTCTCCAAGTTGGATCTTCATTCTGGGTATCACCAAATTCGGGTTCATGAGGATGATATCCCTAAAATAGCTTTTCACACACATGATGGCCACTATGAATTTTTGGTCATGCCCTTTGGCCTCACTAATGCTCCTTCAACATTCCAAGCCTTGATGAATAAAATATTCCGGCTCTACTTGCAGAAATTCATTCTAGTCTTCTTCGATGATATCCTCATCTATAGTAAAACATGGGCTGAGCATCTCAAACATCTAGATCTCATACTGCAACTTGTCTCTAATCATCATCTTTCTGCAAAATAGTCTAAATGTGTTTTTGGCCAGGAGGAAGTCAAGTATCTCGGGTATATTTTTTCATCCCAAGGGGTTCAAGTAGATCCTGTGAAAATAGATGCCATGAAAAATTGGCCACATCCTCAAATGCTCAAGAACCTCCATGGGTTTTTGGGGCTAACTGTTTACTATCACAAGTTTGTCAAGGATTACGAGAAGATTACAGCTCCATTAACAACTATGTTAAAAAAAAGATGCTTTTACCTGGACACATGTTGCTCAGTGTGCATTTGGAAAACTAAAACAAGCTATGTGTACTACACCTATTCTAGCTATGCCAGATTTTTCTAAGACCTTCACTATTGAGAGTGATGCTTGTGGCAATGGACTTGGTGTTGTTCTCCTTCAAGATGAACATCCCATTGCGTTCACCAGCAAAGAACTTTCTAACAAGAATTTAGTACTCTCTACATATAAGAAGGAAATGATGTCTATTTTGCATGCAGTACAAAAGTGGTGGCCATACCTACTAGGGAATTATTTTTGCATCAAGACTGATCACGAGAATCTGAAATATTTCCTAGAACAATAGGTCTCCTCCCTAGTACAATAGAAATGGGTCAACAAACTCATGGATTATGACTATGAGATCACTTACAAGAAGAGTAAGGACAATATTGTGGCAGATGCTCTTTCTTGCACATTTGATGACCAAGCTTCTCTTTCAGCTATTTCTATGCTTGTTCCAAATTGGTTGGAATCTATCCAACAGGGGTATTTCAATGACTCTTCATTATGTCAAATCATTCAAAAGTTGGCCAATAACCCTTCTACTATACCACATTACTCTTGGGATGGTGCTTCTCTATGATACAAGGGTCGTTTGGTGCTTCCCCAAAGCACAGATCTTCAGCAGGCTATCTTCTATGAATTCCATGCTTCTCCATTAGCAGGGCACTCTGGGTTCCTCAAAACTTATGAGCGGTCACAGCGTAACTTCTTTTGGAAGGGAATGAAAAGGGTAATTTAGCATATGGTGGTTAAATGTGATACCTACCAATGCAACAAGGGTGAAACGACACTCCTTCCTGGATTGCTTGAACCCTTGCCCATCCCTACACGGATTTGGACAAATGTTTCTACGGATTTCATTGAGGGGCTTCCTAAATCTAGAGGGAAGACAGTGATCTTGGTTGTGGTTGATCGCCTCTCCAAATATAGTCATTTTTGTGCCCTCAGCCATCCCTATACCACCTCCTCAGGTACACAAATTTTCATGGCCCAGCTCTTCCACCTTCATGTCATCCCTTCTTCCATTGTCTCAAATTGTGATGCAACTTTCACCAGTCATTTTTGGACAAAATTATTTCAACACACTGGCACCAAACTGAAGATGAGTTTTAGGTATCACCCACAAACAGATGGTCAGACTGAAATTATCAACAAATGTTTGAAAACTTATCTTCATTGCTTCACTTCTAAACAACAGCATCAGTGGGCAAAGTGGCTCCTTCTCGTTGAATGGTGGTACAATACCCCCTACCACACTGCATCTAAAATGACTCCATATGAAGCAATATATGGTCAGGCACTACCATTACTCCTTCCATACACTCCCAATAGTTCATCAATTCAGGCAGTCGACACAGTTCTCCAAACCAAGATCAGATTCTTCGCATCTTGTAGGACAATCTTCACATGGCAAGAAATCAAATGAAACAACAAGCTGATCAACACCATTTTGAGTGCACTTTTCAAGTAGGTGATATGGTTTTTCTTCGTCTCAACCATACAAGCAATCATCCCTAAAACTCAAAGGGTGTCATAAGTCAGCTCCAAAGTTCTATGGGCCATATAAGGTTCTTCAGAAGATTGGGTCAGTTGCTTATAAATTGGAGCTTCCTTCTTCCCACGTTCATCCAATATTTCATGTCTCTTGTCTAAAGAAAGTTTTTGGCACCAACATCAGAGCACAAAGTTTTTTACCAAAATTGGATAATGAAGGATCCATCATTTTGGAGCTAGAGGCAATCCTTGATAGGCGCACTCGTCAACTTTGCTCCTGATCCATCACAGAGGTATTAATTCAGTGGCATGGAATGCAACTAGGGGATGCTATATGGGAACCACTCCTTCAGATTCAGCAACAATTTCCACATCTTAAGCTTTGAGGACAAAGCTTTTCTAAGAGGGAGTGGATGTTAGGAACCCATGTTTAACCCTTGTCTTCACTTTGTTAGTATATTACTTTTGGACACATATGCTTTGTAAGTAGTCCCGTGAGTATATTGTATTATCCCACATTCATGGGAAGTAATAGTTGTTTAGATTAGACTTAGTATAGAAGTATGTGTTGAGGCCAATGAAGGCATCCACAAATTTATTGTATTCAACTTGCTCAAAGGAGGTTTCCTCCTTGAAGTGGCCTGCAATCAATAAATTCCTTCTATGTTTTTGCTATTTCTATTATTTCGTGCATTTTTCATTATATTGTTGCGGGAGGTTCCTCTTAAAATAACATAGTAAGAAAAAGTTTTAATTGAGGAAAACCTTCAACAGATATATCATTTCTACCCATATCCATTTCTTTTACATATATTTCACCTGTTACTGGATCTTGCGTAATTATGTCGTTGTCTTGGTAGTCCATTCCACCAATATCTGATTTTACCAAACATTAATCTAACAACATATAATAATTTGTTAGAATCAGACCAATCAGAGCTCCTAGTATCATAGAAGTTTTCTAATGTGTCGCACCATGCACATATAGCATCATAGGGATCCACCATTTTATCAATATTGAGAATGTATCCTGAAGTGGCATAAGCTCTTAGCTATTCAGGCCTAGAATTTTTTGAAATAGTATCCCTCATTTCTACATCAATATTGTTGCCTACTGACTCATGGTTGGCCATGAATGTTTCCCAATTTTCATCTTCATTTATTTGATACAGAACTACATTTGGTTCATAGAAGTGCAATGTAACGTCTTCTTCTTCTTCCTCAAAACTACATTTTCCTTTTTGAGAGACTCTTATCTTTTTAGTATATTTTCTAATTTTCTCTAGATTTATAGCTACATATTCTAATAAAGATTTGTTTTCTTGGCCATGAGTATCTCTTCTATTTTTGGAGGTATCGGACATCTTTGTAAAATATGTATTTATCGTTTGAGCTAATACCTAAATATTAGTGATAGATGTTTGGATATTTCTTGCTTGGTAAGAGATACCAGAAGTGTCATTTAACACAGAAGTAGATTATTTTTCTAATTTCAAAACATTCAAATCTATTCTATTTACACTATTTTCTACACTTAACAAATTTCCATAAGTAGAACTAGTTTGCTTTATAGCTTGCTTGTCATCAAGAGCCATATCATCCAGATTATCCTAAGAAGACATCATCCATTGGGTCTACCAATTTCTCTATGCTTCTAAGTTTTTCTATTTAACTCCTACTGCAGTGTGGATTCTTGACTCATATCTACCCTATAACTTTTTATCAGGATTTACTATTGTAAATGTCTTAGGGGTTGGCCACCTTCCTGGTTCATAACCAGTAACTTCTATTGTAGTATTAGGATCTATTTGGATTTGATATCTAACCTTCTTCTTAGTGCCATTTCTTGGCAATGACTCTCTCATCATGCAAGAAGGTTCATCCATCCTAAGAATTTTTATACCCTTTTTCTTTTTATCTTCTTCTTCATTTGGGGTCAAGTGAAGTATGGAACTTACTTGCCTTACCAATTTATCCATCAAGACTGGGTCATTACTTAGGTTAGAAGTGGAAGCAAAAGAAGGGTTGACAGACATATGAGATCTAGGAGTAGGATGACTAGAAGATGTAGAACATTATGCAAGATTGTAATCCATATATGGTTTGTTATCAGAACTAGGAAAAGCATGAACTGTGGATAGACTTCTCTTCAAAGGTTGGAGTCTAGCTATGTTCTCATCAATAATGGGTTGTTCCAGGATGGTTTGATCTAGAATAGATTGGAGTGTCACATTGTCTACTCTCCTATTCTGTAACAGAGGTCTATTAGAGAACATGTTTCTTTACACATGAAGGTCTTTGAACTGGGGCCTTTGTTGGTTCAACAATTATTCTATAATAGGAAAACCTATATGTCAAACCCAGTATGATCAATATTTCTGCCATAGCCAAGTAGATTCGAAGAACCTTATGGGAGATTTACCCCCATGGCAAAAGAAATTGGAGATGACATGGTATTTATCAGTCTATAAACATAACGGCCTCCTATGGTAGCATATACAAATGCAAGCATGAGGGAGACACCTTTGACTTGGATAAGAAGGCAGAAAGTAGAGGAAATGAACTTATTAGACAAAGAAAGTGTGAAATTTAGATTAATAGAAATAACACCATCACCCTTCTCAGCACTTAACAGACCACAGAACTGGGCTATAAAACCCTATTCCCAAATGCGACATCAGGTGTTAATGAGGGTCACGAAGAACTCAGCACCAATGTCATAGTTAAAGTGAGGATGAACAATGAGATCAATGTTTAGGAAGTGGACATGGAAATTCCCCTTTTCTCTCCATTGAGAAATATCAGAAGGAAGCAAAAAAGGAAGATAGATAGGACAAATTCCTTCTAAAACTAAAAGATTTACTTCAGATTGTCTTAGGGAATCACAATTTTTTTCCTTAATTCCCTTCTCAGGGTAAGTGTAGAAATCTTAATGTTGGGAAACTTAAAATTTCCTTTATCATCAATATGTTGTTTAGTTTAATCTTCAAAGTAATTATGCAAAACTTCAGATAATGTAGAGCTAGCATTCATAGATCTCCTACCAATTGGCCATAGTGAGAAATATGAACTTACTAATTTGCAGTCGCGATATTCTCTATTACTTTGGTAGACTTACTTTTGCCCTCCACACAACTCCCCTAGCCTTCAACACAGGTCTTACAACTGCGACTTCCACAGATACTACTCACACTACTGGCAGAATGTTCAGAACAAATATCTCACAGCAAGATAGTTCAGAGATCATATAAACCAATGGCTTTGATACCAATTAAGCAGAAGAATATTATTGCATGAGATTTGAAGGTTGAATTACGTATAGAGATGTATTAACTAATAAGGATTAACACATGTAAGATCTTTGATACCAATTAAGCGGAAGAATATAATTGCATAAGATTTGAAGATTAAATTACATATAGAGATGTATTGATCGATAATGATTAACACATCAAATTCTTTTCAAAATGCATGCTTGCATATCTTATATAGTGTTTGAGCTAAGCTTAAAGAGATCTTTGAATCAAAAAAATATACCTAGATAGAGTAGCTGAGACCCTGTATGTGAATATACAACAAAGAAACATGCTTAAAACCATATAAGTATCACCTTAGGGCAACCAAATAAATTTTCTTTTAGAAGAGATGAGGGAAGTACTCCAATGGAGATGCCTCTATTAGAGGTGCAACCCTATGCGTATAGAAAGAATTGCATGAAACATGCCTTAAGCAAATAAAATCTAGCATATTATATATATTCTCAAACCATTCGATGAGTCATCATTCAGCTATATAAGGAAAGTTATTTTTTATAACAACAATAGATGATTTCTTTGATCTATCATATAAGATAAGATTTGATATTTAATTGAATTTTTAAGCTAGAATTTAGGAAGGGATATGAGTGGATTTATTAACATTGTCATACTCACTTGATTATGTGATAACTAATTGTATGAAAAGTACTTCATGACAATTATTATTACATATGGCTGATTAGATGGATATGGTATAAAGCCAATCTTTTATGTATTTTCTTGTACTTAAAATTGGTGACATTTTGACACTCTTTTGTTAGTAACATAATACCTTACTATATTTCAGTGTTGTTTGGCCAAAGTCTATTAGAATCCAACATCGACATTAATCTTTCAAATTATTAATTATCCATAGAATGTAAAGACCATTTAAGTGGTTAAGTGGAGTTTATTCTATGGAGTTATTAGGTGAATACCTAGGTGGATGTGAAGTCATCAAAAAGAAGGGATGATGTTTCCTAGGAATGATTAACCTAGAGGTTATGTCTAGATACCAGTAAAATAAGTGAGTGAGTGAATAATACTACCACGTGAATTTCACACTATAGCTATTATCTTCTAAGAGTGTTTAATAGTTGATCAGTATGATACATATTACTATCAATAGGCAATGACACTTGGGAAAGAAGTCTAAACTTTGTATATGGCCTTATAAGTTTTTATCGTTAAGTGACATTCTTACCTTAGGATTAATAATTCTTCCTTTTTCATTATGATCCAAGCATTGGAAAAGAGTGGAACATCTATTAAGGTAACGACTCTAGGGATTTGATGGGTGAATGAATGCTCTTTGTATGTGATGTGGAATAGCACCCTTAGAGGTCTAATTAGTAAACATTTTCTTTGGTATATTATTAATTTGACTTTAATAAACCAATCATCAGTAACTGACATGGTTCTTAGATATTTATCTATGAATGTCCAATTGATTGACATTCTATTGGCTCAGAAAGAGAGCATAGTTACTTGTTATAAAACCTATGTTGAAAACTAATTGTTTAAATGTTATGAACTTGAGGAAAGTTTTTTTTTTGAACTACGAAGCCTCTGTGCTTTCACGTAGGCAAGGTCATCTAGGATGAGCCTCTAAGGCATAGGTTTGGCCTTAGGAAGTGTAACATTTCATCTCACATGATCCAAAATAATAACCATAATTAACCATCTTAACTAAGAGTAAGAATACATCATGATTAACATAATCACAATTAAGAAAAAATGAATTGATATCATCATGATAATTAAGCATGTTATTCTTTTCCAAAACATAACAAAACTTAGAATTACAATATCCAAGGATAATTCATTAGTGAATAACCTTCACTATACATGTACAAAGCTATGCTCAAGGCATCAAATATAGAAATATACATAATATCTACCTATCAAGTCATTTAAATAAAAGCATTGTATTTGGAACTTTGACATCTGTCTTCATAAGCCTTAGCTTGTCTTCTCCTTGGGAAGGAGAGCATCACCTAAATGTTTTTCCTCCAACCACAGATCGACAGACCCCACACAACTTCCTACCTAGAAGTGGCCCTACCCTTCACAGAGGGTATAGATGTAAGGAACCGTTAGATTTGTCATTTGAGTATCTAGTGTTGTTTCCTCCATAATGTCTCATGGTCATACAACTATAGATCCACTCTAACTATGTATGACACTATTGGAAATATTATGCCATCTAGATCACTGTGGACTAACAATGCACACAGAGATGGATGCATTACTTTGGCTAAAGATTTACATACATAAACATTTCGCAATGAACATTGTCATATGTCCACCACCTTGACTCAACTTAGCAGTTGTCACATCCTACAGTAGTCATAGTTTTACCTCTTTAGGTCTAGCAAAGATAGGTTCAGTTCATTCTTAGTCCAACTTTAGGATAACCAACTCATGTCTTAGGAGTTCATTTAGTTATGTTACGTTGTTTTCACAACTGGGAACCTGTGACTCCACATCACTCTATTCCCTTCTTTTCAAAATGACAATAGTCGAATCATGTTTTTCAACTTATGACCTTCTAGGTTCATGGCTTCATGTTTGCCTTATCACAAGGTTTACATTCAATTCATGTCATCCAAGACTTATATCATAATAGTCTAGTAAATTGGTCTTATTAAAAAGACTCTATCCCAAGTATCCACATGGGTTTTTAATATCTTATACTTCATTCATGAAGTAAGGCCATTCGAAAAGAGATGGCTTTAATGTATATTAAATGTAATAGTTTCATACTATTCATAGTATTCATTCTCATAAGTAAATAATTGTCTAGGAGAAATAATTTCTCCAATACCCTCGAGCATGCACATAAGGATGCCCACAAATAATACCATTTACCTTTTTATCCAATTTCTTCTTCTTCCATGAGGAGTCAACATATACTTGAAAATACAAAAGATGCATTGTAGTTATTATAATAACTATCCTTAATAGTTAAGTATTGTTATTAGCAGTCTTCTTGGTTGATTAATAGGTGCCTCGTGTACAACCAAGGTTAAAGATTAATGATAATGTAATTAAGGCTCAAGTGAGGCTCTCGACCTACTCCAAGATAGAATACGTAATACCCATACATAGCCATTATGGCTTAATGTATTCACAATAGTGAGCATAGTCGACTCATATAGTAATAAAGAGAGTTTCAAAGAATGAAAGAATCAGTGTAAGCCCTTGCCATATTGGCACCCGGCTTCTTGCATGCGATTGCAATACATAGGCTCATCCTTATGGCCTTAGCCAACATGCATATAAACAATGCTTATAGACTTTACATTATAAATGTATAAGCATCCTCGAAGGCCTATAAAGATAACCCCGTAGTATATGTGGTATTGTGGTGTTCTCCTAGCAATGGCTACGAAAGAGCCATAGTTCAAACATAGCATTCTCTACGGGAGTGTCTCATTTTAAACATAACATTGTTTATGAAGCTTCATAAATAAACACAACATTATCTTGAAATATCATAGTTAATACACCATTGCTATGGTGAAGTTTTCACACAACATTGCATACAATGAAATTGACACATAGTATCACTTACAACCTAGAAGGCCTATTTTGATAACATAGTGGGAAAATAATATCACTTCATGTTGACACAGTTGACCTCATATAGAATTCAAAGATAATACAATTACTAGGATTCATACCTGTTAAAGTTTAGTCACTAGGATTGCCCTATCGAGGGTCACTTTCGATTATCCTTTGATAGCTCTATCTTGAGCTCGTGGGTTCTCTCCACTTAGCTATAGTTGTAGTAAGATTCTTCAATAGAAACCTTCAACTTTATTTCCTTGTTCCTGCTATCCCAGAGCATACCGAAACACATAACCCAAAACTAAAGGCTCCGTTTCCACTTTTGCATGCATCGCATGCAACATAGCCCACCACCTTTTTTGGTCCACGTAGGGGTAAAACCCCATAACTAACTTTGCCACCCACGACCTTTTGGGGCTCCAATAGTCCACTATCCTCCATGATGGAGTGGTAGCATGGATAGGAAATAGAATACGTTCCACATCGGCCTCCACTCACCCCACACATCATGGGTGTTGGTCAGCCTAACAATATAAGTTAAATCTATATTATTAGTAATAAAGGTGCCCGATCATAAGGGCTAGCATAAATATGTTGTAAAAGGTTTCCCTTGTATCTACATGATGTTTAAGGGTAAACAAAATAATCTAAAATGTTATCAAATGACAACATTAACAATAGGGTGGCATAATCAAAATGCGATTTTGGGGTCAAGTACTACTCCACCTTCATCGCCATGTTGACCATAAATAAAATTTAAAAGAAATAGTAATAATAGTCACAAAACCCTAGTAGGGAATTGGATAATGGAATAAGGAAATACTCGACAACCTGACAAAATCACCCATCGACTAGAATCGACGTTCTAAAATAATCGTTAATCAAATCGACGTGAGAAACGTCAAGATACCTCACCTTGACAAGATGACACTGAAAGAATTAGAAAATGATTAACCAGGTAAGGCGTACTCACTCTAAGATTCTTAAGGACTAGCTCTGATACTCAGATGCAAATCTGATCTCTTCTAAACATCTATATCCTCCTCCTAGATGATAATCTCCTTCCATTTTTGGTGGAGGATTCTTTCCTACATTTACACTCGAAACCATATAACCATGATCAGTGTATCTTCATTTGATTCCAAATCATTATACTTAAATAATCATGTTAGCATGTAATCTCATGTCTAGAACTAACATTAATCAGTATTCACATAATCAATGATTAAATTTGATATTTTCCACAAACATCTAATCATAAAACTATTATTAATCATCCTGATTACCTCACAAAAGCAAGATTAAGCTAAACCATAAGTTGGGGATGCAACAGGAAGGGTCCTTAAAGGTTTGTAAGTTCTTAAGACCTTGTTGGAGTAAGTGTCGAGTAGTTTATCAAGTAGAAAGATGTGACTAGTTACTTAGCCTTACCATATTACTGGTTATAAAATTTCTTACCTATTTGGATTACTGTATGAGTTAATGTTTTTCATGTTTTTTCAGAAATCTTTGCATAACTAATACTTCCCATGTATTATTTGCATGGAGTTGATGGAAGAAGAAATTCCTCTTGTAACTTTGATTGATTAAACATGTATTGTAGTAGAACATGGTCTAACAAGTGCAATGAAGCAAATGTTTTCAATCTAAAGAATCTTTCAAGTTGTATAACTATTTGTTGCATTGAGCAATGGATAAAAGCATGGTTAAGTCCATAAGTCCTGTATGCACTCTCAACAAGTTCAATGATAATTGATGGAAGGTGATGCGGGAGCATCCGGAAGCATTCAAACAATTGGAACAGTTAACAATGAATTGCAAAGTACCGAGAGAGTGACCTTGGAGAATACCACATTTTACCACATTTGCATATCAAAGGTTGCGGAGCTGGACTTAGCATGTAGACATAGTCATCTACAACATATGGGTGTTGCCACAATAATGGGTTACACTTTCTGGGACATCTTGATTTTTGCTGAAATCACATATTTTTAGAAAATATAATGATTTAATCCTTGAAAGGTTCCATTTAAAGGATTTTAATTGAAGAGGGTTTTATCAAACCCCCTTAGATTCAAACCCCCTTGGATAGAACACCACTAGTTTTAAACCATACCTATAATGGAGTCTCCTCTACACCTATCAAAATGTTGATAAAAAACTACCTTTGATTTATATTTTGGGGGATCAAATGAATTCATTTAAAATTTATGTTTTGTAAGTATGTGGTCCATATTATAAGCTTCCCAAAAAGTATAATTTTAAATATGTTTAATTTCATTATTATATTTATTTTTTATTTCTTGTGATTGTAGGTTTTTTACCGAACATCAAGTTCTTTGTTCTACACACATGGAAAATTAGTAAATTAGTGAAAAAATTATGGAAAATATCTATGCCCTAGGTATTGATGTCCTTGTTTCAACAAAAAAAAAATTAATTAAATTTCAATACATACAAAAAAAGTTATGTTTTACGGAATACGTCTATGTCTAAATTATAATTAGTTTGACTTTAAATTTTAATTAAAAAATATTCAACAAAACATTATAAAACCAAATGCATGCCCTATATATTGGTGTTACCAATCTAAATTTAAAAGAATCAGAATTTTATCCTTTGTAGAAAAAAAGTTATGTGCTACAGAATACACATCACTTTAAAAAATGTTGTTTACTATTAAAAACTAGTTATCAAAGGAGACGCAAAAAATTATACAATTTAACTCCAATTTTTTTAAAAAATATATATTTAGAATCTACAACAAAATCTCACAAATCACTAGTTTGCATCATCTTCAAATTCCTAACGGTTTAGCGGCTATAGGTGTCAGAGAGTGAATATTTAGTTCAAAATGTTGATTTCGATGTCAAGTTTGGCCAAAAGTGTAACTCATTATTGTGGGATGACCCATATCTAAAATTCAGATCATTTGGGTTTGATTCCGGAAAGATATCACTATCAGAAGATCAACTTTTTCTTAGAATAGAGCATCCTGACAGTTTTGGACAATCAGCTAAAGGAGAAGACTTGTGGAGCATTTCCCGACTTGTGGAACCTAATGACACATCATCCATTGATCTTTGGTTCATGGCTGACCTTCCCCAATATCCGTACATCATTCCATTCATTTGCGGAGGAACTCTATGCAATTAGGTCCAACCTATCTATGTACACATGTTACAGCTTTTTATTGGAGTTTGTGATCTTCCTTGGCTGACGCAGAGGAATCTATTGTTCCGGAGATGATATATATTGATGTAATAGATGCCTAGGAAAGTAGTTAGCAATTGACTCATAGTTCTTAGTTTGAATTCTTAGGGAAGGAGCTTCAAAGCTATATCTTGAGCATATTCTGATATTCTGTAATGAGGCTTGCAAGCCCTAATTGTAAGCCCGAATATTGCTGGCCGATCTGTATTTGAATTCTATGATATACTAAATGACTAAACCTGCATTTGTTTCATATCTTTAAGTTTTTCCATTGTGTTTACTCTTGGTGCATGGCCTGGATAGTTCATTCTGTGAACCCTCCTAACTGTGACTGCACCAAGTGGTATTAGAGCTCTGGTTATGAATATGTTGGGTTGGTTGCGAATTTATTGAGAAGGAAGAAAGTGTTGAAAGAAGTGCAAAACTCTAGAAGCAACAAGTATCACCACTGAAGAATATCAAGACAAGGAAGATTCGGTAAGCTTTTCAAATTAAGTTGTTTATTTAATTTGTTTCAATGGGGAAGATTGGAAAAAGGATGAAGAAATAAAATGAAACCCTAATATGCGAAAAGGATATTTTGGGAGAAGAATTGTATGAAACCAAGAGGTGTAATTCAGAATTGATGTAAAGGATAAAAGAGCTAGGAGAAGACAAGTATGATGCTCTTGAAGAAGAACTAAAAAATGCAAGAAGGAGAAATGAAGAATTGGAAGCAAAGCTGAAATTGTTTGAGGATGTTGAAAAGAGATTTGAAGAATTGGAAGAAGGATTCAAGTTGTTTTGGAAGGTGGAAAAGAGGAATAGAGATCTAGAAGAAAATTGTGAAGAATTGAAAAAGAAAAACAATCTACAGAAGGAGTTATCTTAATTGAAAGAGCAAATGGATCAGTTGGAACAGTCACTTGTAGCATGCAAGAGAGAGAATGAAAGTTTGAGATCTAAGCCTACGTTTTGTGATGTTTCTTGTGATACTAATGATTTGTGTGATGCTGCAAAAGTTTCTTTAGAAAGTGAGACTGAAGATGACAGTATGACTGAACCTGCAGTTGTTGGTGATGGTATTGATTTCAAAATCATGCAGAGAATGGGATATGAAGGACAAGGATTGGGAAAACATCACCAAGGAATTACCAAATCTATTGAACCAGTAATAAGATCAAGAAGTGAAGGCCTTGGATATGATATAGGTAAGGATGTTGTTGCAAGTTCAAACAAATCAAATCAGGGAAGAAGAGGTATGTATTGTTCACATTGTAATAACCATGGACATGAAAAGGAGTTGTGTTGGGATCTACATCCTTGTAAGTTATGTGGATTAAGGTATCATTCTGATAAATTGTGTTGGAATAAAATGAAGAGGAGAAAACCTATGACAGATTGTATGCAGATGGATTATGGATGGATTGATGGAGAAAAATGGAATCATGTTACTTGTATGTTCAGAAGGTTGTATAATTGGAAATATTCATATGTTGGAAAGAGAAGAGGATATGGATTAGGATACAAAGAAAGAAGACCTTATGCAGAGCAAAACAAGGATAGTAATTCAAACCACAGAGGGAGAGATGATAGGAGTCACAATTCTTATCACAATGAAGGATACAAAAGAGATGGAAGAGGACTTGATAGAAGACCATTCAGAAGAACCTATTTTCAAGTTTGGAGGAGAAAATAATCAAGCAGTGAATGTCACAAAGAACATGTTACCGCAGAAGTTAATGAAGAGGAAATAGTAAAGGATATAAAAGTAGCTTATGTAGAAGAAAAGGAACCTATTGAATCATTGAGTTTAATAGAGAAACCGAAAGAAGGTGAAGCATTGATCTTAAGAAGAGTTATGTTATAGACTAAACACCTAAGAAACCAGAACAAGAGAAAGTTTGTGTGGAATCATCTGAGAAATGAAGTTGTGTGAACAAGTGTGAAGCATAACAGAAAAGAGAAGTTCATGTGGAAAAGAAAGAGGGAATGACAAGATATTCTACTGGAAGAGAAAGTTTGTACACCAGAGTAAAGGAAATAAAGATAAAGAAATAGATAAGTATAGAGGAAGTATATGGAGAGTAGAAACTGGAAGATTTTGATGTGTATGAAGGAAATGTATCAAGAACCAGAGATTATAAAGTGTATTGATTGAATCAGGGAAGTAACTAATTGTTCTGGAGGATGCAAGTATGTAGTGATTGACTCTTATTTGATTGAAGAAAACATTGAGCTTGAGGCAGATTATGGAGAAGACTTGCTTAGATCGTGAATCATTGAGGTAGTGAAGGGCTTGCAAGTAGACCGCTGAACCTAGATCATCATAGAACATGAAGAATCTGAGGCAACTTGCGAAGAAGACTTGCTCAGGTCACCGATCATCATGGTAGTACAAGGCTTGCAAGTAGACTGTCAAACCCAAAAGAACTTGAGGTAGTTTTGCAGGGTGGACTTGAATAGACTGTCGACCTTGAGGTAGTCTGAAGTACCTATGAATAGATCGCCAAGCCTTTGCAAAGAAACAACATTGATTTTGGCATAATATAGATCAAAGTGAAGAGGTTTACTTTTCAATTAACCCTGAGAGTCTAATGCAGGAGTATCTGGAATCATTCAAACAATTGGGACAGTTAACAATGAATTGTAGAGTACTGAGAGAGCGACCTTGGAGAATACCACATTTTACCGCATTTGCATATCAGAGGTTGTGGAGCTGGACTTAGCATCTAGACATAGTCATCTACAATATATCCAATATTTAGATCATTTGGGTTTGATTCTGGAAAGATATCACTATCAGAAGATTACCTATTTTCATAAAGAAGAGCTAACTATGTTTAGTGGAGTCTAATTGGCTTACAGAGCAAATCTGTGACCTACAAAGGAACATTATTAAAGGAAGTTGGGGACCTGGCTAACCTTCATGGAGATCTGCATGAATTTTTATTTGCCAATAGAGCAATACCTTATGTTTAGGTTTGACCTATCCGTGTCCACACATTACCTGACTAACTGTTGCAATTAGGCTGACTTGTTAATGTTTAGAAATCTTGTGGAGGATATAAATAAGAGATAAAGGATTGTTTCTAGACATTGATCGATAGCATGAAGATATGAAGAAAGATCTTAAGTTGTTTTGATCTGAATGAATAGAAGAACAGAGTAGAAGGTAGAGCAAGAAGCAGAAGAAGTTGCAGAGCAGAGAATTGAGATGTAGTAGAAAGAAGTCCTGGAAGAATATTGTTGTATGAATCTTTTGTAATCCCTAGGATGCAGCCTAGCATCTATAAAGCATGAGTTGCATAGGTAATGTGTTTTGAGATCACAATATAAGAAGAAGGAACTTTGAAGGCTGGGTTTTCCCTGTTAGGGTTTTCCCATGATATATCTTGTGCCATGAATGTATGAATGTCTCTTTCTTTCTATTGTTAGCTAATTACTTCTGTTGCATCTCTGATTGATCATGATGTTAATTGATTAAGGTTGCAAGGTTGGACAATCCCTCACCGGACCCTCCTACCTTAACTGCATTAGAAGGAAAGGATGTTTGGTGTTAGATAACTTGAATTATCAATAATGAAATCTTCATTTATCTATTTTTATCCTAAAATGATAAAATTATGATGTTGTGGAAACATTCATGGAATCTCTTGACTTATGTGATAAATAGAAGATTATTAAGTGATAGGATGCTATTAAGTATTTATCACTCATTGTTAGTCTTTTCATCATTGTAAAATCATTCTTGATGGAGGGAAGTACATTTTGGTAATGAATAACACAAAAGTGTTGTAAATAGGATCATGAATATCTCTAATAGACAATATAAATCATTACTCATGGGGTTTAAGAGGCAAAGTTATCTCACAAAGACCTATTCTTAATTTTGATATCATAACATGCTAATTTACCTTAGCGTAGCGATCAAATGATGTTTTATATGTTATGGTGCTTAAAATAGCAACTAGTGATATTTGATGTAAGGTTTGTTCTTTGGAAGGTTGTTATATGAAACTTAGCTTGAACTAAGTTTCCGTGCCTCTCATTTGATGCTAATCTATTATATGAACTATGATGTGGGAAAGGTTATATGCTTTTGCAGTATAAAGTTCATGAATGGTTATTCTTTGAAGAAATATTGTATGTTTGGATGTTTCTCTTAGTAAGATCTTACATGTAGTATTAAGATCCTTTATGTTATATGGTTGTATTGGATTGGTGTTACATAAGGTTTCAACCTCCTTAAGAAATGGGGGTGTCGACCACACACAAGAGTTTTTCCTAGTCATAGCCTAGTTGGCAAGAGATTCAACATCCCATTTGCCTCACGGAAAACATGTCTAATTTGGACTGAATTTAACTTTTTAATGATGTCCAAGGAGTCATTGATAAGGTTCATAATAGACCAACATGGGGGGAAGGGGGGGGCTCTTGGAAAGAATACAGTTTGTAATGTTGAGTGAATCTCCCTCAATAATAGAATTTTGCCCTTGAAGTTGTAGGGTCAACTTAAGGCCGTTATAGGCCACTGCAACTTCAACATAGTAACTAGTTTGGACCCCCAAGTTCACCACACATGTAGCAATTAGCTTACCCTCCCCATCTCTTAACACACTACCTTCACCTGTAGAGCCTAGATTACCTTTAGTAGCCCCATCAAAGTTGAGTTTCACCTAGCTAAATTGTTTGTGTGGCATGTCTTCAATAATTTTTCATTGGCAAACGGGTTTGGACTTTTCCCAAAGAAGTCACGAGCCTTCCCTTTGAACACAACAAATACCTAAGGTGCTTTTCAACACTGCCCAAATATAGATACAATCAACAACTAACGTGTATCGAAGATCATAGTAGTAGAGGACATATTTGTGCGAAGTCAAAGCATCTAGGCATTAAATTGTAGGTGCAAACTACTCCAAAGCAGGCCTAGATTCACAATGTAAGTTCACCACAATTTCACGAGTGTAAGTTGATTTCACAATTTTTATTTTAATTATCTAATGCAACACATCTAGTAAAAATATTCCCCATTAATTATGACAAATTAATAAAAGGATCAAATCCTTCTAACCTCTTACAATTTACTATTTATATATATTATCTCAACTTTTAATTAAATTGTGTTAATTATAGTTGATTGCATGTATCGATCAAATCTTCTAAATTAATTGTAAAGTGTATTTTACATAAAAAGTAATAAATGGGAGGATTTCCATTTACGCATTTGACATTATGAAATACTAAGTTTGGGAAGAAAGCGTAAAACATGCAGTTGTTAATAATTGAAAGAAAAAAAATACTGGTGCTTATTTCGTGTGGTGTGAGCTTTGTATGAAAAGGTTTTATTTCACAAATTTCTGTCATTGGTGGACGTCTTCAACCTACAACTCGTCCGAAGAAGATGCAATATCTTCCTCGTCTCCGAACAGAGGAAATTTAACAGTAGAAGGGCATTTGCTGTGTGGGTAAACAGGGCATTTGATAACTGTGGAAGCGTCAGATTTATCAACGCACACGTATATCTCATTCAGTTGATGTTCGCCCTCCTCACTTACATTACAATCCACTCCTACTTCTTCGCCAATAGCATTTCGAATCGCTTCTTTGATATCCCTCACGCTGTATTCTCCTCCATCGGGTTTAATACCTGCACATATGCGGAAACAGGAGTTTGTTGCGTAAGGAAACAGTGCTAGAGGCGTCAAATAAATGGGAAGAACTTAAACAGCAAGCACCAAAATTTTCTTATATAGAATTTCTAAAGTCCCACATAATAAACAAGAATATGGTGGGAACACTATATCTGAAATGCCCAAAATAGATGGAAAGAGCTGAAATAGCTGGCACCTGAAGTTTGTTGTATGGAATATCTAAAGCCCCAAATAACAAATAAGGCTTCTACTATTTATTTTACTATATGAAATATAATTATTTACTTGCAGACAAATAGACGACCTGCAGATTTAAGGGCCGTGAGAAGATCAATTTTGCGTCGCAAGGAAAGAGCCTTGTTGAAGTAGTCATGCTGGTTCAGTTTGAAAGAACAAGTACCATGCTTCTCCCATTCGTGGTCCCAGAATTTGTGCCCATCGCTGCTTGGGCAGCTCAGCGATCCCCAGTAACTGTTCAATTCCTCCACCAAATCCGAGATCTGTGCAAAAACAGAAAGATAAATCAACATCACATACACAGAAAACACACAGAAATGGGTAATGGTTGACAGAAAGATCACCTGCGAGAAGTCAAGCTCATCAGATCTTTTGCAAAACTGTGGCCATTTTCCAGTATTATAGTTTGGCCATAAGCCATGAATGGAAAAGTCTGATGCAGGTTTCCCCGTGCGAGGATAACAGCATCCTCTTCTTGTAGCACAGTAGGATCCCGGCCACTGCATTCATCACTCACCAACCCCAATCTACTTAGCCAACCAAAGACATTTAAAACAAAAAAAAATCAAGAAGAGAAAAACAGATGCTTTCTCCATCATATCACTCAATACCTGCTGCACGAAATAATAGAAATCGAAGGATCTGGCCGTAGCAACAACCCCACACTCAAATAAAACCACTACAACTATGAGAAGGTGCAGAGGACTATAACTTCCCATGATGCTTTTACCCTCTACAATGTTGATGAGCTCTATTGCGTTAAATATATTTATAAGCTTTTGAGGATTGATGAACAAACACGGCTTTATGCTATAATTTATTCATGTACGGTATCGATGAGACTAAATTTTGGCAATGACGAATTTACTGAAAGTTTCACGGGACAATATTATATAACAAAATGGGTCACTCACCAGCACTCTATTCCTAACCATTAAACAAATTTACATCTCATCTACAACGAAAAATTATTATTATGGTTAGATGATGTAGTGCACGCCTCTAAAGGAAGCAATTTCCAATTTCTTGCCTTGGGAAAACCAAGCTCGCTTTCACGTAAGGCTCAGTGCAGTGGGTATATGCCTTACAAACCGAATCAGGGCAATGGGTATATGCTTTTGAAATAGAGTTTCTTATTCCAGATGCTTCAGGTAAGTTTTGTTTTCTTTAGTATAACAGGAAATCCATACACGTTCTTTCGTAGAATAATTTTTTTAATGCAAAATAGAGGCTCTCTGACAATGCCTGCTCATCTATTATATTAACAACATTTATATTTTAAGGTTGGCACATGATATAGGATTCCAAAGCTTGTTTATTTTTATATATATAAGACTTGTTCTAAGACAATTGGGCCATGTTCAGAAATGGATATACAAATCTATTTGGAGAATACCCAGAAGGAGAGAGCTACGTTTTTTGCACTTTCTTTGAGAAAGGACAGTATAAGTTGGATGTATTCATGTCTGTATATGTTTTAATTGTAAACAATCCATGTGGTTGATTTCTGTTTGGAGGATATACAGAAGGGAAGTTCTGCATTTTTACTTTAAAAATAAAATAAGTTGTATGTCTTTTCTTGGAAAAAGTATAAGTCAACTGTATATATGTCTTTTATCCAGAAAAAGATAAGTTGGATATATTTATTGTGTATATAAATTTAATTCGAAAAATTATAAAACTGAATATTGAACAAGCCATTAGGGTGAATTTTGTTTGTAATAAACCCAAAATTGAAATTTTGCATTTTTCTTTAAAACAAAAATCGTTTGGATTCACTAATTGTATATATGCAGTAACAAACTACAAATATTTGAAGCAAACTTAGAAGGGAACTTTGGTATTGTTTGTACTTTGAAGTTTTTGTTAAAAAAAGTAATATAAGTTGATGTATGTACTCTGTGTGTCTATGCTAGAGTAGTAGACTTACTATATAGCCATGCAACAATAGATATACATAGAAGAGATGTTTTCCAAATCTCTTGCATTTTTTAGTTGCTAATAAAAGAAATATATAGGCTAGATATATTCTTTTGATACATATAGCAATTCTAAATGAGCCATGTGGGTACCCTAGTGATAGGCATTCATTCATTGTTTGGAGAATACCCAGAAAAGAAGTTTGCCTTTTTTATAACAGTATTTATTTGGTCATGTAATGTAATAGACGATGAATATATTCATTGTGTATGTGTACTGATTATAAACAAGACATGTGGATACCCCTCTAATAGATGCACTATCGATTTGGAGAACACTTGAGGAGAAGTTTGTGTTATTTACAATCTGTATATCTTTTACCCAAAAATCTTATAAGTTGGATCTACTTCTTGTATCTTTGTAGCTATAATAAACGAGCTAAGGGATTTTGATTTTCATAGTTTTTGGAGTTTTGGGATTGTACTCCCACCCATAAATGGAGTATTATGTATTTGCATAGGTGTAAATTTTGATGGAAAGGCCTCGTTCATATAAGAGGGAAATAAAATTAAACTAAGTACATGATGTGTGGAGCAATGGATGAAGATTTTTATAGGAGTAAATTTCTTTGTCTCAGATATTATATGATTTCAAGCCAAACCCTATGAATGATTTTCCTTGCTACTTGAACATTTTACTAATTGACTCTTGGGTTTGCTTTAAGTTCTCATATGTAGTTGAACTTATTGAACTTTGTTGGTTTGAGGGGACAATTTTTCTTGTCTATAATTATTCTTTTTAATTTTCAATTTATTGTTTGATTTTGCACTGGCAAGGCTCATTGCCTTAATGTTAAAATATTGCTCATTAAGATGCCCTAGTTTAAGATTCTACTACAGAGAAATTATTTAGAAGGGGATACACAACAGTCATTGGAGGCCATATAAGCCTTGTGGCTTGGGGAACATGCACATGATTGCATGAGGACTTTGTTAGAAACTTGCTAGTGTTGTCATTGATGTCAACTCCCAGCAGATGGTTCACCTAGTTTCCAAGTGCTTTTGAGAAAATTTGATAAAAAGATGTGCAATATGACAGAGGTACCATCAGTATTATGCTCCACATTTCTTCCTAATTGAATATATGCTTATGATGTAACATCCATGTTCTAAAAATATAGTAAAATTAGAAAATTTACCATAAAGTAATTTAACAAGGTAAACAAAAATGAGATAGAGATTTTTTTTCTTTTATTCAACATATAATCAAGTAACTACAATTACAAGATTTCTCATTACAAAATACAATAAACCATATTGTCTTTCTCAATTACAATGTTTACAAATGTAAATCAATTACATAAATAAATTTGAAATAATTACTGCTCTGGAATGTCTGACATCTTTATCACAAGTCCTCGCATGTTTCCTGCTTGGAGAGAGAGTATCTTTCCAGTGACTTACCACCATCCATAGACCGGTGGTCTCCCACACATCTTCCACATAGGAAGTGGCCCTACCCTTCACGAGGAATATAGACCAAAGGTGACCAGTGGTAATTTGTCTATCCGAGTACATAGTGTTGTATGCTACACATCTCTATCAATCATACAACCCTAGATATCCTCCAGCTAAGTATGATTTCTGATAGATAGTGCAATCTAGACACACCAACAATGCATGCAAAAAACAAATGCATTACTTTGGCCAAAGCTTTAATATCAATAACGTTCATAATGAACATGGTCGTTGTGTTCACTCACCCCTACTTGACTTGGATACTGTCGTATTCTTGCAGTTTATTCATACCAACTATATATTTACGTAAATAGTTTAATCATTGTGTCATGATATTGGTTTCCTTGACATGAATAAGTCTATATGTCATAACTATTTAGTTGGTTCATAATCGATTCTAAGGTTTACCTAATATCCCTTGGATAATATGATTTCACAATATAAACATATCCCATCTCTAGGAGACCTAGGTTCATATTCAACCTTTGGTTTAACTCTACCACAGTTGGAAATATTTTAACTCTTGCAAAGATAATAACTCCTATATAAAGGTACATGAATACTTTTCAATTCACTTCTATATGATGTCATTACCATCACTTCTTATACACTCATATATGATTCTATATAAGGTTATAGACATAGTATTTTTTAACATAATGGTGTACTATAAAACTATACTTACCAAGATTACTTGTATAGACAATATAGAAGGTCTTACGAAATTTATACGTTTTTCCAAACTATCTTTAGTTAATCTATAACTCAAAAAGGTTTACCATAGTTGTCATGGATTATCAAGAATCTAAATCTTTTGGTAAGGGAATCATTCTTGACCAATGTATTTAATCAAGAATGGTTTCAAAATGTTAATATCTTCTACTTAGTACTTTATGCCATTCTACTCACAGATTGGAAAGTTTTTCTCTATCAAGTAGCCTCTACTAATTCATTAGAATTATTTTTCAAGACTAACTTACATCTATATAGTCTGCTGTCCTCAAAAGAAAACTCAATCAAATATGTGACTGGTTAACTAGTTTCATGATAACTACGTTATCATTCTTGGAATATATAATAATAGAATCATTTTGTTCTTGTACTCATATTATGACAAGTATCATAGTTTTATACAAAGGCACAGGGTCGGCCTAGTAAAATCATGAGATAGATTTCATTATTAACATAAGAATCAGCCTTACTAGGCTAAGTCGATGCTCAAGCTTAAACTAAAATGGAATAATAGTCATATAATGACTCTATTTACCTTCCATAATCAATCGACTCATTTAATCAAGCTAAATCGATGCTATGAAGAGAGACACAGATGACTCATCTCCATTGAAATAGTTACACTATAAACTTAAAGAGTATCCAAATAGAAATGGATGAATGTCCATGAAAAGGAAACAATCAAATTTTCATCGACTTCTAAAAGTATAAAATGCAGAGGCATTTACCTAAAGGTGGCGGTCTATACAGTAAAGATATGGTAGATAGAATACTCTATATTCTTCCCAAGAATTGTTCTCAGCCTTCTCTCTATCCACACGAAGTCTCTCTTCCTATTCCCAACTACTATCCCAAAAAAAAAGACTTAACACATCTAGCGCCCATCGACTATCTAAGTTGTGGCTTTTAAGAGCCCAAACTGACTCATAAATGAGTCGTCCAACTATGCGCTCCACCTCTTTTGCAGTTAAAAACACATTTAATAGTAACAGTTTTGGTCTCCTGATCTAGTTCAACCACTAGAAAGAATGGTGCAATCGACAACATATGTCGATTATGCAAACATTATTGATGAGAAATAGTGAATGTGGCTGGTTATCTGCCACTCCTCATCAAAGAGGCCGCCAACTCAATTAACTGAAATAGAGCAATCGATTTCTCATAAAGAGTAGTTCGATCCATTATGCTCTAGTAATGAAGGCACTCCTTGAAAGATGCCTATGGCTGCTCAAGCATAAACCATATTAACTTATCATGAGGTATTATCCTCATTCGACACATAAGCATATTCTTATTTGATTATATCAAATATAATTTTCATATCATCATCGGGTGCTGCCACAATAATGGGTTACACTTTCTGGGACATCCTGATTTTTGCTGAAATCACATATTTTTAGAAAATATAATGATTTAAGCCTTGAAAAGTTCCATTTAAAGGATTTTAATTGAAGAGGGTTTGATCAAACCTCCTTAGATTCAAACCCCCTTGGATAGAACCCCACTAGTTTTAAACCATACCTTTAGTGGAGTCTCCTCTACACCTATCAAAATGCTGATAAAAAATCACTTTTGATTTACCTTTTGTGGGATCAAATGAATTCATTTAAAATTTATGTTTTGTAAGTATGTAGTCCTTATTATAAGCTTCCCAAAAAGTATAATTTTAAATATATTTAATTTGATTATTGTATTTATTTTTTATTTCTTGTGAATGTAGGTTTTTCACCAAACATAAAGTTTTCTATTCTACACACATGAAAAATTAGTAAATTAGTGAAAAAAAATTCTGAAAAAAATCTATCCCCTAGGTATTGATGTCCTTGTTTCAACAAAAAAAAGAAAAATTAAATTTGCCTATGTCTAAATTATAATTGGTTTGACTTCAAAACTTAATTAAAAAAATATTCAACAAAGCATTATGAAATCAAATGTATGCCCTATATATCAGTGTTACCAATCTAAATTCAAAAGAATCAGAGTTTTATCCTTTGTAGAAAAAAAATTATGTGCTACGGAATACACATTACTTTGAAAAAATGTTGTTTACTATTAAAAACTAGTTATTAAAGGAGATGCAAAAAATTTACAATTTAACTCCAAATTTTTTTAAAAATATATATTTAGAATCTACAAACAAAATCTCACAAATCACTAGTTCGCATCATTTTCAAATTCCTAACGGTTTAACAGCTATAGGTGTCAAAAAGTGAAGATTTAGTTCAAAATGTTGATTTCAATGTCAAGTTTGGCCAAAAAGTGTAACCCATTAGTGTGGGATGACCCCATCTCTATTCGATTATTATGATTTAATCAGTAAAATGATAATATTAAAACAAAGGATTACGGAAAATGTGATTGGGTTGAGCTTGTCTCCCCATCACAATCTGTCGACAAAATCACGTCTTCTTAACTTGACGAAAACGTCTTGACATTGAGAATCATTTATAACACCTCAAGGGACTTAATAATAATAAGACAACCATTTTACGACAATAACGTTGTAATATTTACGTTAAACATTAATAGTCACAATTCATACTCAAACGACGTCGTTAACATTATTAACGACTATGACAACTTAAAAAGATTTGTATAAAAATATCGACTACATGTTGATTAGGTTCATAAGTAAACTGACAAGACAAGACTTACCTCTTACAACACATTGGTTCACGATTTCGTTATACACTCATACTCATTTTTGGCAAATAAACCCCTCGTAACCCAAGGTCTATATCTCTCTCCTCAAAAGATACTCTCTCTCTCTCCTCAAAAGATACTCTCTCTCTCTTTTCTCCGAGAGTCATCTGAAAACTATAATTCCTATATCAAACTTGTAACCAAACAAATTATGATTAGTGCATCATTATTCAAAAAATAAATCAAATCTCATAATGCAAATATTAACTTGATAGTAACATAATCATTTTCATAACTTTGTAAATGACATTCAATATAAATCCATGTCTTTCCTTGTCATTAATCTAAACATCATAATAGATTTACTTGTGTCCCAATAAAAATGAATAGTATAGTTAGACAAAATTTGGGGATGTAACATATCCTTCCCCTAAAGATTCATATTCCTCAATGATATAAAGTATCAAAGTGTAAATAAAAAGCAAGTTCATTGTTTTCAACTGGTAACATCATTAATTAAATAAGTGAGGAAAATTTTGATAGAAATCCTGGTAATCCTCCCATGTAGCATTTTCCTCAGCATATTGGTCCCATTGGACCTTGCACTACAATATCTCTCTATTACACAAGCAGAGCTTGCGAGTTTCTAACACCTTGAGTGGCTCGATCGTGACCACCCCTGGGTCCTGCATCTGTAAAGAATTCTAATTCAAAATATGGTTATCACCTGCATTATATTTCTTCAAATAAGACACATAAAAAATATTGTGCATTCTAGACAAGGCTGGTGGTAGAGCAATTTTGTAGGCAATCGGATTGATTACTTCAAGTACTTCAAAGGGTCCCACATAATGAGGGGCTAGTTTAGAAGACTTTCCAAACTTGATAGAACTTTTCTGAGGTTTAACTCTCAAGAGAACTTTCTCTCCAATAGAGAAATGTCTTGGTACACGGTTTGCATCTGCATTGCTCTTTTGCCTATCATTGGCTTCTGCCAATCATTTTCTGATCATCTTAACTTTCTCTTCCATTTCAACTAGCATTTCTAGTCCGATGTTAATCCTATCTTCTAACTTATCCCAGCTTATAGGAGTTTGACATCTTCCATAAAATGCTTCAAATGGTGCCATCTTAATAGCGAAATGATAAGAATTGTTGTAAGTAAATTCCACAAGTGGTAAGTATTCCTCCCACTTATATTGTTGATCCATGCAATACATTTGCAACAAGTCTTCTAAAACCTGGTTAACTCTCTCAGTTTGCCCATCAGTTTCAGGATGATAAGCTGTACTCACGTTGAGTTTAGTTCCTAGCGCAAAAAACAAAGTTTGACAAAACCTTGATGTTACACATGCATCTCTATCCAAGATAATATTTTCAAGGAAGCCATGCAATCTAAGCACCTCTTGCACAAATTTGCAAGCTAACACAGGTGCTCCATCAATCAAATTCCCTGGTATAAAATATGCTACCTTTGTGAGTTTATCAACCACAACTAATATGGCATCATGTCTATTCCTTGACATAGGAAGACCTTGAACAAAATCCATACTAATAACTTGTCATTTCCATTCTAGCACATCATGTGGGTACAACAATCATGCATGATGTCTAGAATATGGTGTAGTATGAACTTCTTTCCATACTAAATCCCTTAAACCAGCTAAATCAGGGACATACATTCTACCCTTATACCTCAATAGTCCATCTGACTCAAATAGAAAACCATCATACCTAGGATCTCTAGGATTACTTTTCAAAGCTTGCTTAACCTGCTCATAATACTCATCTCCAGACAAATTTTGAATTCTTGAAATTTCCACGAATAGAAACAATAGAAGCTATATATCTTCTATGACTCAAAGCATTAGCTACTCTATTCTCTTTTCCTTTGATATAATTTATCTCAAAGTCATAGTAAGATATCAATTCTAACCATCTCCTCTGTCAAGCATTCAAAAGTGGTTGAGAGAAAATATACCTAAGACTTTGATGGTTTGACTTAAGTACAAAGTCTTCCCCATCAAATAGTGTCTCCACATCTGCAAGGCATGAGTTACTGTTGCCAATTCCAAATCATGTGGGGCATAATTTTTCTCATAGGATTTCAAATTTCTTGACTCATATGCTATAACTCTTCCATCTTGCATAAGTACTCCTCCTAATCCTTCTCCCAAGGCATTTGTAATTACCTCAAATTGTCCTTCGGGGTCAGGAACTTTCAAAATTAGGGCTGAAGTTAGCTTTTCTTTTAAGAGATCAAATGCATCCTAACATTTGTCTGTCCATTCAAATCTCTTTCCTTTCCTCTATAGGGAAGTAATTAGACTAGCAATACTGGAGAAATTTAGAACAAACTTCCTATAATAGCCAGCCAGGCCCATGAAACTATGCACTTCATGCACATTTGTTGGTATAGGCCAATCCAGAATAGCAGTGATTTTTGCAGGATCAACAAATATTCCATTAGCAAAAATAATATGACCCAGGTATTGAATCTCCTTCTGGAAGAATGTACACTTTGACAGTTTCCCATATAACTTATGTTCTCTTAACTGTTGCAGAACTATTTACAAATGTCATTGATGTTCTTCTTCATTCTTAGAATAAATGAGTATATCATCCAGAAAGACTAAAACAAACTTGTCCAAACAATCTTTGAATACACTATTCATGAGATTCATGAATGCAGTAGGTGCATTCGTCAAACCAAATGGCAACATTGTGAACTCATAGTGTCCATGTCTGGTTCTAAAAGTTGTCTTATGAATATCTTCATCCTTTAGTCTTAACTGATGATATCCTGATCGCAAATCAAATTTTGAAAATACAGCAACTCCATGCATCTGATCAAAAAGATCATCAATACGTGGCAAAGGATATTTGTTCTTTACCGTTGCTTTATTAAACATGCGATAGTCTATACATAACCAAAGGGTTCCATCCTTCTTCTTGAAAAAAATAACCACAGCATCCCAAGGTGAAACACTGGGTCTGATCAAACCTTTTGCCAACAATTCTTGTAATTGGGCTTTCAATTCCATTAACTCCGTAGTTGTCCTACAGTAGGGTGCTTTTGATACAGGCTTAGATCATGGTTCAATATCAATTGCAAAATCAAAAACCATTTTGGGAGGTAGTCCTGGAAGTTCTTCTGGAAACACATCCTGAAACTCCTGAAGAAAATGATACTTTTCTTCAAAAGATAAACTAGGACTTTTTAATCCTTCATCCATTTGTTCCATTTTGACTGCAAATAGCTGACAACCTTTCCTTCTAACCCTTTTCAATTGTTTGGCAGAGATAGGTCTTATTTTAACTTCTCTTTGTATCCCTTGAAATGGGTCTGATTTCCCAAATCATCTAAGCATTCAACTATTTTTGAAAAATAGTCTACCTTAGCTCTATGCTTCCATAACCAACTCATTCCTAGGATTACATCATAGGAACCTAAGGGAGCTACATACAGGTTTGCTTCAGTTGAGAAACTAGGGAGATAAATCTTGGCTTCAAACAAACATTGCTCTACTTGAGCCTTAGATTGGTTAGCATATTCTACTGACCAAGGTTTTGACATGTACCCAACTTTTCTAGGAAACTTATTCAAAATTCTAGGAGAAACAAAATTTTCAGTGGCTCTTATATCAATCAAAATAGATATAGGGACTCCAAACAAAGTACTTGTCATCTCAATAGGTGTGATTTGATACTCTGCTTGATGATTGTCAAGAGCTGCATGAATCCTTTGTTGGAATGCTTCTTGTTGAGTAGGTAGTGTAGTACCTCTTTGTTGACCATTTTGATTCTTGTTAGGGCAACGATTAGCATAATGGTCGCCCCACAAGTAAAGCATCCTCCAATGGGTCCTTTCTTATCTGAAGTCTTCCCATTATTGTCCTCATTTCTTTTGTAGTTATCATTCTTCTTCTCATTACCAGATCCACCCTTGTTATTTTGAGATCCTTTATCCTTCCTCTTGTTATCATAGCTCTTTTCATATCTTTTCTTGTATGGTTGATTGTTAGGAGTTCCATTAAACCTCTTACAATTTCTATCACGATAAGCCAAGATGGATTTCAGTTTTTGCTCTTGTTTGATCACTTTCTCGTACACTTGATCCATTGTTGTGGGACCATGCATGTCCACTTCACCACCAATTTGAGCATTTAAGCCCATGATGAATTTTTTGATCTTGAATCTCTCATCTTTTTGGTATTGAGGAACATATTTCAAGAGTCGCGTGAATTTTTCTCCATATTCCACCACTGTCATATCTCCTTTTTGAAGATTCTAAAAATCAACTAGTTTCTAATCCAAATAGAGTTGTGGTAACCATATCTTGTGAAAGAGCTCCACAAACTCATCCAAGTTACCCTTAGAGAGATTAAATTCAATTCCATCTTCTTATTCATCCACCAAGTGGATGCTTCTCCTGCCAGTTGGAATGCTCCCCATACTGCCTTGGTTACTTCTGAGTAATTTCTTATCTCAAAATATTTTTCCATTTTTGTTAACCAAGCTTTTGCAGCATCTCTAGTCTCTATCCCATCAAATTTTGGTGGAGTAACCTTCTTCATATCCTTTGAGAGCTCCGAGGTCAATCTATCCCTTGCCTCTTTATGAGGTTCCGTACTCTTACTTTGATCTTCATGATTTTCTCTACTTTCTCCATGAGAGTTTTCACCTCCTCCCTCAGTATTCCCTTTATCATCCACCTTCTTTTCCAAATCACCCAATCTTTTCTTGGTTTCCTCAAGCATGGTTATGATTTGGTCCAGCTTATTATTTGGCAGGTGGTTTTCCTCTCTACTTTCTCCTTGGTTAGTTCTTGTACGAACCATGTTTATCGATTTCTCACACCTGAGAATATTGAGTTGTCCATTAGTTCATGATTATAATGCATCCCATTAAATCAAAACATAATAAACTCAATTAAACAATAGTTTGGTACAAAAACAACTCTTTTTATTTATTTCCTTACAAAAGTATAGAGTATTCTTCATTTATACAGGAAATGACTTCAAAAGTCATACTCAAGAGGAGTATATCCCTTGTCACTCGCTTGATTCGAGTTAAGGCAATTGCTAGGGTTTCAGTATCACTTAATCAAATATCAGTCTCATCATTGGTTCCCTCAAAGGTTTTGATAATGGCCTCACGTTCTCTTTTTGCTTTAAGAAAATGTTGACTCGTATTAATAGACTTTCTTACTGTCTTCTTAAGACGTACCATCCTGGCATAGAAACTTTCAAACATTAACTAACCGCATAATGTTGACTATAGGTAAGCATAGTGGTCTCATAAGCCCTAGTGTTGAGCCTAGTAGCTTTGATACCATATGTAACATCCACGTTCTAAAAAAATAGTAAAACTAGAAAATTTACCATAAAGTAATTTAACAAGGTAAACAAAAATGAGATAGAGATTTTTTTTTCTTTTATTTAACATATAATCAAGTAACTACAATTACAAGATTTCTCATTACAAAATACAATAAACCATATTGTCTTTCTCAATTACAATGTTTACAAATGTAAATCAATTACATAAACAAATTTGAAATAATTATTGCTCTGAAATGTCTGACATCTATATCACAAGTCCTCGCATGTTTCCTGCTTGGAGAGAGAGTATCTTTCCAGTGATTTACCTCCATCCACAAACCGGCAGTCTCCCACGCATCTTCCACATAGGAAGTGGCCCTACCCTTCATGAGGAATATAGACCAAAGGTGACCAGTGGTAACTTGCCTATCTGAGTACATAATGTTGTATCCTACACATCTCTATCAATCATACAACCCTAGATACCCTCTAGCTAAGTATGATTTCTGATAGATAGTGCAATCCAGACACAGTGAACCGACAATGCATGCAGAAAACAAATGCATTACTTTGGCCAAAGCTTTGATATCAATAACGTTCATAATGAACATGGTCGTTATGTTCACTCACCCCTACTCGACTTGGATACTATCGCATTTTGGCAGTTTATTCATACCAGCTATATATTTACGTAAATAGTTTAATCATCGTGTCATGATATTGCTTTCCTTGACTTGAATAAGTCTATATGTCATAACTATTTAGTTGGTTCATAATCGATTCTAGGGTTTACCTAATATCCCTTAGATAATATGATTTCACAATATAAACATATCCCATCTCTAGGAGACCTAGGTTCATATTCAACCTTTGGCTTAACTCTAGCACGGTTGGAAATATTTTAACTCTTGCAAAGATAATGACTCCTATACAAAGGTACATGAATACTTTTCAATTCACTTCTACGTGATGTCATTACCATCACTTCTTATACACTCATATATGATTCTATATAAGGTTATAGACATAGTCTTTTTCGACATAATGGTGTACTATAAAACTATACTCACCAAGATTACTTGTATAGACTATATAGAAGGTCTTATGACATTTATATGTTTTTCCAAACTATTTTTAGTTAATCGATAACTCAAAAAGGTTTACCATAGTTGTCATGGATTATCAAGAATTTGAATCTTTTGGTAAGGGAATCATTCTTAACCAATGTATTTAACCAAGAATGGTTTCAAAATGTTAATATCTTCTACTTAGTACTTTATGCCATTCTACTCACAGATTGGAAAGTTTTTCTCTACTAAGTAGCCTCTACTAATTCACTAGAATTATTTTTCAAGACTAACTTACATCTATATAGTAGGCTATCCTCAAAAGAAAACTCAATCAAATATGTGACTGGTTAACTAGCTTCATGATAACTACATTATCCTTCTTGGAATATATAATAATAGAATCATTTGGTTCTTGTACACATATTATGACAAGTATCATAGTTTTATACAAAGGTACATGGTCGGCCTAGTAAAATCATGAGATAGATTTCATTATTAACATAAGAATCAGCCTTACTAGGGTAATTCGATGCTTAAGATTAAACTAAAATGGAATAACAGTCATTTAATGACTCTATTTACCTTCCATACTCAGTCAACTCATTTAATCAAGCTAAATCAATGCTATGAAGAGAGACACAGACGACTCATCTCCATTGAAATAGTTACACTATAAACTTAAAGAGTATCCAAATAGAAATGGACGAATGTCCATGACAAGGAAACAATCAAATTTTCATCAACTTCTAAAAGCATAAAATGCAGAGGCATTTACCTGAAGGCGGTGGTTTATATAGTAAAGATATGGTAGATAGAATACTCTGTATTCTTCCCAAGAATTGTTCTCAGCCTTCTCTTTGTCCACGCGAAGTCTCTCTTCCTATTCCCAACTATTATCCCAAAAAAAAAGACTTAACACATCCAGCGCCCATTGACTATCTAATTCATGGCTTTTAAGAGCCCAAACTGACTCATAAATGAGTCGTCCAACTATGCGCTCCACCTCTTTTGCAGTTAAAAACACATTTAATACTAACGGTTTTGGTCTCCTGATCTAGTTCAACTGCTAGCAAGAATGGTGCAATCGACAACATATGTCGATTATGCAAATATTATTGATGAGAAATAGCGAATGTGGCTGGTTATCCACCACTCCTCATCAAAGAGGCCACCAACTCAATTAACTCAAATAGAGAAATCGGTTACTCATAAAGAGTAGTTCGATCCATTATGCTCTAGTAATGAAGGCACTCCTTGAAAGATGCCTATGGTTGCTCAAGCATAAACCATATTAACTTGTCATGAGGTATTATCCTCATTCAACACATAAGCATATTCTTATTTTATTATATCAAATATAATTTTCATATCATCATCTCTATTCAATTATTATGATTTAATCAATAAAATGATAATATTAAAACAAAGGATTACAGAAAATGTGATTGGGTTGAGCTAGTCTCCCCATCACAATCCATCAACAAAATCATGTCTTCTTAACTTGATGAAAACATCTTGACATTAAGAATCGTTTATAACACCTCAAGGGACTTATTAATAATAAGACAACCATTTTACGACAATAACATCGTAATATTTATGTTAAACGTAAATAGTCACAATTCATACTCAAACGACATCGTTAACATTATTAACAACTATGACGACTTACTACAACTTAAAAAGATTTGTATAAAAAATATCGACTACCTATCGATTAGGTTTAGAAGTAAACTGACAAGACAAGACTTACCTCTTATGACACATTGGTTCACAATTTCATTATACACTCATACTCATTTTTGGCAAATAAACCCCTCGTATCTCAAGGTCTATATCTCTCTCCTCGAAAGATACTCTCTCTCTCTCTCTTTTCTGTGAGAGTCATCTAAAAACTATAATTCCTGTATCAAACTTGTAACCAAACAAATTATGATCAGTGCATCATTATTCAAACAATAAATCAAATCTGATAATGCAAATATTAACTTGATAATAACATAATCATTTTCATAACTTTGTAAATGACATTCAATATAAATCCATGTCTTTCCTTGTCATTAATCTAAACATCATAAAAGGTATACTTGTGTCCCAGTAAAAGTGAATAGTATAGTTAGACAAAAATTGGGGATGTAACATATGCGGTTTGGAAGTGTTGATTAGAGGTGTTCAGAGGTATTATATCCGGAGTTTTAGGTCTTGGCTTGTGCGGAAGTAGAAGATGTGTTTGACAGAATATTTGACTATAAAGAAGACTGTCTGGGAGAAATGAGATTGCTCTAGATTTCTCTGCATTGAGATTTTGTGACCTACAGATCTGGGAATGTGCTTATATAGTCCACATCAATCTTCCCTTGAAGTTTCCAATGTTAGGATGCTCCACAAGTTTAGTTCTTGCATTGGTGATCAATAGCAGTGTATCCTGATGTGTATAATGAATACATTCTTTGATTCAGGTGGTTGTGGCAGTATGGCAAAGAATTTTGATGATGTTGAATGTTCTGAGAAGGTGTGTGAGTGCTATGGAGTGTCTTTCTCTAGTCCGCATAAGGTTTTTGGACATGGAGAAGCATGGATGTGATCATTAGCTCAGGTTTGGCTGACCTAGCATGCTAACACTATTTGTGAAGGTACCTCGTGGATTGTGAATATGATCTAAGAAGCTCTTGATGATACAAATTTGAGTCCTAGTTATCCCTTGATATGGTCCACATTCACTTATTTCCACCACGGAAGTGTTTAGTGCTAACCTAGGTAATGTTGCATGTGTGTAATGCACATACTTCATTAGGGCTAACCTAATTGAGATAGGTCTTGGTTATTTATGGTATAAAGGCAAGATGAAATTGAATGGAGCAAAGTAGAGAAGAAAAATGTGAATGTGAATCAAGGGCAGTGAATTGTGTGCGAGCTTAAAGGCTTATGACTCTAGAATGCAGTGAGCAGAAGGTGTCTACATTTCAGTGTGCCAGAAGTTGCTGGAGGCAGTGAGCCAAAGGTTGCAGATGGCAAAGAGCATTAGTAGAGGATTTCTCCTGTTAATCTGAGATAGTGAATCTCTCTATAATAGACTTCTTCTTTCTTCTCTCTTCTGGGTAATGAACCCTTGGCAGTGAGCCTTTCTCTGATAGCGAGCCTTTCTTCTCGGTAGTGAGCCCTTGGCAGTGATCCTATTGATTTTTGGTGTTGTTATTCATATATATTGTGAGCTAATCCTCACTGTGGTTTTTCCCTTATTGGGTTTTCCACATAAATCTAGTGTTCTTATGTGTTTGGATGTGTTTGCATTGATACTTCATATGTTTACATTCTCCTAATGCACAATAAGTAGTTGATGTTTTAAGGGTTGAAAGTTTTAACATACAATTGATTCACCCCCCCTCTCAGTTGTCATGTACATTCTAACAGACTTATCCTAGCCTTTCAAGTGGTAAATTCAAAAGTATCTTAGTTTTACACATGCAATAAGTGATTTTACCTTATTGCCCAGATGGTAGCTGGCATAATAGAATTAGGGATAGGTTACATTCACTTGCTCCACTTGCAATTGTTTCAAGTCTTTTACTTTCAGCATGGCCTACCTAATCATGACATATCCACAAGGTTCACTTTTTTCACCATGGGTATCCCCCCCATAGTTTACATTAAAATTATTTGATCCCTTAATGTAGCACATTTTATCAATCAAAAGTTACTTTACAACTCTACTTTCCTTTGAATCTCATGTTTCTTATTTATCTCGTACTTCTCTATATGTAAACTCTTCTACCAAGTTATGTTTCTCTTGTGAATTTCTCAACCTAGACTCCCTGGTATGCCTATTCAATTAATCTAGAGTCAAATCCACTTTGGAGTTCCTTAGATGGTGGTTTTTTTGATTTACTTGTATAACGTGCTATGATGCTTAATGTTTTCTTTAAGTTTTGTTATTCACAAGTTATAGTCATAGTATTCGTGTTGGTAAAAACAATATGCTAGAGGTTTAGAAAGATGTGAAATATTTTTTAGCAAAAACATTTGGGAATCAAACATCCCATGACATGTATAGCTTTAGTTTGTATTTTGTTGAATTTAGAGTCAATTATGGTTAGAGATAGTGAGAGGAGTGGGCTAATGTTGACTCATTCCATCCAAAAGAAGAACATTCTATTTATTTGGTGGAAAAGAAATGAAAACATATAATTTCTTCCTTAATTTAGAGGTTTTTGGCTACTTTAGTTATAGTTCATAAGATAGGGAACTTAAGCTAATCAAACAAATCTAATTCCTAAGCAATATGAGTTGATTCCCCACCTTTGAATTATGTTTTGCACTCTACTTTGGTTGCAGTTGTTGTTTACAATATATTTCAATTTCAACCTACTTATTCCATCCCCATCCACATTTATTATTGTAAAACTAAATTTGTGGCTAGATATGTCCTATAGTTATTCTGTTGCTAGCTTATGTGATACTATTTTTAGGCTTTCTTGGGCATGTTCTTGCCCCTAAACACTCTTCTTATAATACGATAAAAATATATATATATGTAGAAATCTTAGCAAATAGCCAGTAAAAGTTATCTTTACAGTCTTGACATGAAACTCCTCTTTTATGGTTTGTGAATGTAACTAAGAACAATGATTGAATTTCCCTAGTTGTATAAAAGTTATTTTTCCTTTCAAAGCTACATCTGGAGTTTTTCTTTTTGTTGCCTTAGTGTAAACTCTATTTTAGATGTATGCCATAATTACAATTGCCTTAACCCAAATTATATTTTGTAAATCGCTACAAGTTTGTGTGCATCTTGAACTCTCAATCAATGTCTTATTTTTGCATTGTACTAGATCATTATACTATTTTATCTAAAATTGAGTGATTTAACTGTCAATGACATGCTCCTTTGAATGCTTTGGAAATATATTGAACATATTCTCCATCCTTATCTCATCTAACTTTGTTGAACCTGAGTTCCCTATTTTGTTTTCAGATGAAGAGAGAAACATTATAAAGTACCTTGAGAATTTGATTATTTTTTAGGAATGCAACTGATATTCTCCTGGATGCAGACAAGTTTCCTTACGTCACTATCCCAAGTCATGTTTGGAGATTTTCTATCTCTATTGCCTTGGTGTGAACATCTATTTTAGATGTATGCCATTCTTTCCCATTATCGCAATTGCCTCAACACAAAATGGATTTGATGATTTGAAACAAGTTGCATGCATCTTTAACACCAAAGGAATATCACGTTATGACATTCTTCTGCCTTTGTCTAAGATTTCGTCCCTCTTCTTCTTCTTATTATTTTTAGGGGATGTAGTGTAGCGTCGGCATTGGTCCAATTTCTTCTTGTTATTATTGTTAGGTGATGTAGTGTACGCGTCTGTCTAACAATTCCCAATTTCCAATTTCTTGCCTTGAGAAAACGAAGCTCGCTTTCACGTCAGGCTCAGTGCACTGGGTATATGCCTTACAAACCAAACCAGTGCAATGGGTATATGCTTTTGAAATAGAATTTCTTAATCCAGAAGTTTCAGCTAAGTTTTGTTTTCTTTCGTTGAATAAATTTTTTACTGCGAAATAGAGGCTCTCTGACAATACCTGCCCAACTATTATATTAACAACGCTTATATTTTAATGCTGGCACATAATGTGCGATTCCAAAGCTCGTTTTTTTTCATATATAAGACTTGTTCTAAGACAATTGAGCCATGTTCTTTTCAGTCGTTATTACTGTCGTTATTACTGGTGTTCTTCGGCAGGCTAGACGTGCCAAACAAATATAAAACAAATTTTATATACAAATATGTAATGGACAATATTTTTAAAACATTTTGACATGTCACTATATGTAATGGACAATATTTTTAAAACATTTTGACAAGTGACATGCTTTTGTGTTAGGTTTGACTTGTGGCACGATATTTATCTACTTCTATTTTATTTTTATTTGTACTAATTCCCACACATTTGTTACATACTTTGAGATCACAATTTTATCCTTTTAGATTATTTACTTAAAATGTGGGATTGACTTGGGTCAATCTTGAGGAGCATAGAAATGACCCACAAATCCTAAGCTTCTAAATTCAAATTCAAATTCCCATCACCCTCCTCAAACCTTCTATTATTTGTTGTAAGATCACTTAGTATATATTTCATGCGACATGTTGCAATGCCATGGTATTTAAAGGCATTCATTGTGTACTTAAAAATATCATGATGGAATTGAAGAATTATTAGAGCATTTACTTTCAAAATTAAGAACATTAAAAGAATCGAATCTATATCATCATCATATGGGCCATTTGCATGTTTGCAAATGATGCCTTTGATCTTCCTCCTTGTTTGGCCTAGGAGAACCAATTCACCTATTGAGTTGTCAAGCTTCTCAATGGTGTCTCTGGACACCACTTTGAATTCTCGGATATATGGAAGGTGAAGGCAAGAAAATGTTCTAACACACTTTCTGTCAAATTAGTTCTACATAGCTCAAACTAATTCTACATGTTTGATTAGATTTGTAGTAGTTGAGATCGAACGTGTAAGGCTCAAGATGGATATGTGTCATTTTTTATGAGATCTCAAACGTTTATACGTTTATCAAATTGAGGAATTTAATTTTTGATAGCAGTAAATTAATTCATAAAACCATCAATAACATTTATTCATCACTAACCCTAGAGCTAAGTACACTTATTTTGTTCATTTAATTTTGTACATTTCCTTCAATAATTTGTCCCAGTTCTTATGTTTAGGTGGATTGTGCGTTAATTGATTGCATTTGTTTAATTAGCCTAGATATTTATGTAATTGTGATTAAAAACCTTACTTTTTTGTGAACCTACCATTTTCTTACATGATGTAGGGTTACCCCTTAGGGTTTCTTCTACTTCATTATGAACTTGAGAATGAAGCCTTTGAAGATCAACTTCAAAATCAAAGTGCACAATGGTGAGCAAGGGCAAATTTTGAAAAGGGGCTACCAATGTCAACTAATGGAAAATGCTATAGCTAATGGAATGATGATGTCAGCTAATGAAAAAGTGACATCAACAAATGCTTCCCAAACTAATGATGTTAGCAAATAAAATATGCCAGAAACTAACAAAATATGCCAACTGTCATGAAAGTTGATATAAAGTAATGATAGTAGATGGGAAATGGCATCAAAAAATTCTATTGAATGGAATTTTCCTATTCACTAGAATATACCTCTAAGATCTGAAACTACTACAAAAATCTAGAAACCACCATCATCTAGTCAAAACTACATGTCTAATCCCATAAATTGACGGTTGTATTGTGCAAGGTGGTTTTCACTATTTCACTTTTGGATTAGAGAAAATCAAAGGTGGTTATGTGTTTCTATCATGAAGGAGTTTGGAAGCCACTATGGTTACCACCAAGGGTAGAGCAAGAGGTGGTCGCTAGGTGGCAGTTTAAGCTACTAGTAAGGGACTATTGTTAGTGGTCAACAATGGTGGTAGTTATAAGGATAGGTTTGTACCATGTGGTGCCCACCAATTAACACATGGGTATAGGGTACTTGTTATTAATTGTGTAGTACCCTGCATAGTAAAACCTATGATTTTTTTATTAAAATAAAACCTTAAAAATTAAAATTGTCGTATATGTTGCCTATGCAGTGTTGACACCTATAAATATTCTACCTAGATTTATCTACATAGTGGTTGCACTAGGAAATATGCCAATGAGGCAAAAAATATTATTTGCAACGTGATCTGTACAATTGAGTAAGGGGAATTTCTCTTAATGGCTCTAAACAAAGTGCTCTAATTTTGATAAAATGATAGTCAATCTATGGGTTCTTGGGTCTTCTATACATGATGGCAAAGTCAAATGTGACATAAAATTCTTTGAAGGATTAGGTACTTGTTGGATTTAGCATGAACCTCCCAAATTCAAACCCTTACAGATATGGCATCAAATGTCTAAGTTAGATGCAACAAAAGGAAAAAATAACTTCCTTGAATGCATTGGAGTCAATTGTGGGCTCAAATTTACTCCAAGAATTCCCCAAAGTAACCTACAATTTAAAGCCACAAATGGAACCCCCAAAAATCTAATCTCTTTTCTCAACCTTTCAGATTCTCTAGATCATCCAAGGACTCAAGAGAAAAGCATACTCAACATTAAGAAGAAAACAAGCCTTTAGAAACTCTCCCACTTTGATACCCAAGAAATCAAGTTAACTAGTACACCATCAAATAAGTTTATGTGTGGATATAAAACATATATGCATAATTAGACCTTTACTACAAAGCTCTATAGTCAAATGTCTTGTAATCAAAATAATCATGTACACATGTATTAATCTTAAAAAGATCTCTTCTAAATGAACCAGAACACATGTGCGAACCTATGCATAAAACAAAAGATAAACAAATCAACAAACAAGATCCATAAAAACAATTTGGTGGTGTAAGATTGCACAACCCTTATGATGCTCTTGCATTAGACACCCCAGATAAAAGATTATGAGCTTAGTGCTCACAATTAGGTTTGCATAGAAGATTTATTCAATCACCTAAGATGACCTAGTTCTATTTTAGAAATCTCTATCTTTTCTAGGTCCCTTACCCTTCCAATGAATAAGATTTTATTTTTCCTTATTTCACTAGGTCTTCTTTGCAATGCATGTCCAAAATCTACATAATATCCTCTCGCTTCTTTTTAGGTATTCACACTCTCCAATCTGATACTTCTTACATCAACACAATATCATTAGGGTTGTGAGCATGATAGGAATATAAATTAGGGACATTGAATTTAGCAATTTGTATGTCCCTTCTAATAACTTGATTTTGTATGTATTTTCAAAGAATTTATACAAAACTTTATAAGGACCAATCATCTTAAGTTTCAACTTATTATACATTCAATGTGGGAACCATTCCTTCCTGAAGTGCATTCTATGACTAACTCTCCCTTTGAGTATGTCTTTTCTCTAAGCCTCTTATTTGTGCATGCCTTATACCCAAGTGGCTTAGAGAAAAAGACATACACAAACTTCTTTTGTATATTGCATAAAATTTTCATCCTCTATAGTGATATGCTTATCATCCTCAATCTCCAATAGATCCATTGGAGATGTCCTCTACTCCACTTGGAACAATGTCTTTCTTGTTGACATGTTCATTGAATTATTGCACACAAACTCAGCTTGTGCCCACATAGAGTCCCTACATGAGTTTTTCTCCTACTAAACATCTAAGTAAATTACCAAGACTCCAATTGACAACCTCCATTTGACCATTTATTTGATGGTATGTAGAATTGTAATTGAGCTACATGCCCACCTTCTTCGAGACAAAGTGTCAAAAATAGCTAAGGAACTTTATATCCCTATTTGATGCAATGCACAACCCATGCAATCACACTATACCCTTGAAAAACAAGTCCATGATCCTAGATGCATCATTTGACTTTTGACAAGGAATGAAGTTGCCATTTTAAAAAACTTTTCAACCACTATGTGAAGATAGAATCATTACCTTTCTATGTGTGTAGTAGTCCAAGGACAAAATCCATGGATAGTTCCTCCCAAGGCTTATCTGGCATGTGCAATGGATTATACAACCTTATATTTTGTGTCACTCCTTTTGCTACTTGCATGTTGTGCAACACTCTACAAATCTTTTGACATACCCACACAAACTCAACCAATAGTACCTCTCCTCCAACATGGCTTATGTCTTGTACGTGCCAAAGTAGTCTACAAATTCATTAATATGTAACTCATGAATGGCATTCTCCCTCATCCAACTATGTCGAATTCACAATTGTTGCCTCCTAAACAAGTATCCTTCCTAAGCGAAGTAATATTCAAGTGGAATTTTATCTCTAATCCTAGTATTTGTTCATGCATGCTATCCATCTACAACCCAAGGATATATCCAATGAATGACTTGAATCCCATAAGATCCCTACCCTCCTACACTAGGTCATGATTGTCTTTTTGTTCTCTAGACTAAATTGCATTGTAGTTTTGTTCTTTTATTTTGAACTCCAAATTTCTCATTCTCGAGGATGACGCTTTCAAATTTTGGCCATTACCCATTGGCTTATGTGCAAAAAGACCTCAATTTAAACATCTACGAACTTGTATTTAAGGATAGTCTTAGGTCATGTTAACTTACTCATAAAATTAACATGGATTTTCATAAGAGCATAGCATAAAGCAATATGATAAGAGCATCTACTGCCTAGAATTACATTAGAAAATACATCATCAACATCAACATCAACATCATAGGCACAACTGCATTTGCATTGTTTATGTTGTGTGTCTTCAATAATTTTTCATTGACAAACAGGTTTGGACTTTTCCAAAGAAATTATAAACCTTTCCTTTAAACACAACAAATACCTAAGATGCTTTTCAACAACACCCAAATACAGGTACAAGTACCCAAAATCATAGTAGCAGAAGACATATTTGTGTAGAGACGAAGCATCTAAACACTAAATTGTAGGTGAAACCTAGTGCAGAGCAGGTCCAGATTCAGTGTAAGTTCATGATTTCACGTCTTCAACCTACCACTCCTCTGACCCGGTGTTTCGGTCGGAAGAAGATGCAATATCTTCGTCGTCTCCGAAGAGAGGAAATGTAACAGTAGAAGGGCACTTGCTATGTGGGTAAACAGGACATTTGATAACTGTGGAAGCGTCAGATTTATCAACGCACACGTATATCTCATTCAGTTGATGCTCGCCATCCTCGCTTACATTACAATCGACTCCTACGTCCTCGCCAATAGCATTACGAATCGCTTCTTTGATATCACTCACACTGTATTCTCCTCCATCCGGTCTAATACCTGCACATATGCGGAAACAGGAGTTTGTTGCGTAAGGAAACAGTGCTACATGTGTCAGATAAATAGGAATAACTTAAACAGCAAGCACCTAAATTTTGTAATATAGAATATTTAATGCCTCAAATAACAAAAGATAATTTAGAAATAGTGCTACACATATATCTGAAACATGGTCAGGATACATGGAAAGAACTTGAATAGCATGCATCTAATGTTTGTTGTATTGAATATTTAAAGCCTCAGGTAACAAACAATGTTATAGAAACAGTGTTATTTAGGTATCTGAAATAGGTAGGAATAGATGGAGAGATTTTTTTCTGTTACAAAGGGAAATTTGTTACAATCTTTTGTTATCTCCATCTAGGTTAGGAATTTGACTTTGATATCTGGTATCTGGTATCATTATTGCTTCATCCAACAGCATTGCAGTATACTAGGTTTCTGATTCTGCTTAAATGGTCACTATAAACCTTCCTCTTCTTGGTAAAGTCCACCCAGAATGAGAGAGACCCTGGAACATAAGATTCGAACCGTCTACCTCCAACTGGCAAGCACTCAATGGCTGCCAATGAATCTATTTATATAGCTGGCACCTAAAGTTTGTTGTATAGCTGGCAAGCACTCAGTGCCCAGACGGAAAGATCTTAAACAAGAGGCATTTGTTATATAGAATATCTAAAGCCCCACATAACGAACAAGGCTATGAAACAGTGTTACACGTATCTAATTCTAAAAAGAGCTTAAACAGGCGGTGAAAACTTAACCAGTCAATAAAATTTACATGGGCACAATGAAGGTCAGCAGATCGAATCTTGAAAGTTCAACTTTTTAACAACCAGCACGCTGTTTACATGAGGCAAAACAGGCTGGCACCTAAAGTTTGTTATATAGAATATCTAAAAGTCCAAATAACAAGCAATGTTATAGAAACTGTGCTACAAGTGTAATCTAAACTACTTATAATTGATGGAAAGAGTTTGGATAGACGGCACCTAAAGTTTGTTATATGGAATATCCAAACCCCAAATAACAAACAACAGTATGGTGGAATCAGTATATCTGAAATGCCCCCAAAATAGATGGAAAGAGCTTAAATAGCTGGCACCTAAACTTTCGCCCACCGCCACGTGGACTGTTTACAGATTTTTCGACCTCATTTGATCTGTCGATCTATTCAATGTAAGTCCCTCAACCTCTTCGACCATGTTTTTAGTGGATCAATTTGTCGAAAAACATTCACTCTATGAAGACTGTTTAAGCTCTTCCTCTAAAATTTGTTGTATAGAATATCTAAAGCTCCAAATAACAAATAAGGCTTTAAAAAAAAAAACACCTGCAGATTTAAGGGCTGTGAGAAGATCAATGTTGCGTCGCAAGGAAAGAGCCTTGTTGAAGTAGTCGTGCTGGCTCAGTTTGAAAGAACAAGTCCCATGCTTCTCCCACTCGTGGCCCCAGAATTGGTGCCCATCGCTGCTTGGGCAGCTCAGCGATCCCCAGTAACTGTTCAATTCCCCCACCAAATCCGAGATCTGTGCAAAAACAAAAAGATAAATTAACATCACATACACAGAAAATACACAGAAATGGGTGTTGACAGAAAGATCGATCACCTGGGAGAAGTCAAACTCATCAGAGGGATTACAAAACTGTGGCCATTTTCCATTATTATAGTTTGGCCATAAGCCATGAATGGAAAAGTCTGATGCAGGTTTCCCTGTGCGAGGATAACAGCATCCTCTTCTTGTAGCACAGTACGATCCCGGCCACTGCATTCATCACTCCCCAACCCCAATCTAATTAGCCAACCAAACACATAAATAAAACAAAACCAAAGGAAAATCAAGAAGTGAAAACAGATGTTTTATACGCCATATCACTCAATACCTGCTGCACGAAATAATAGAAATCGAAGGATCTGGCCGTGGCAACAACCCCACACTCAAATAAAACCACTACAACTATGAGAAGATGCAGAGTACTATAACTTCCCATGATGCTTTTACCCTCTACAATGTTAATGAGCTCTATTGCGTGGAATATATTTATAAGCTTTTGAGGATTGCTGAACAAACACGGCTTTATGCTATAATTTATTCATGTACGGTTTGGATGAGCCTAAAAGTTAGGAAGCGTAGGCATTGGTCCCTCTGCTTCTTCTTGTTATTATTGTTAGGGGATGTAGTGTAGTGTCAGCATTGGTCCAATTTATTGCCTTGAGAAAACGGAGTTCGCTTTCACGTCAGGTTTAGTGCACTGGGTATATGCCTTACAAACCGAATCAGTGCAATGGGTATATGCTTTTGAAACAGAGTTTCTTAGTCCATGAAGCTTCATGTAAGTTTTGTTTTTTTTAGTATAACAGGCATGTTCTTCCTCTGAATTATTTTTTTACTGCGAAATAGAGGCTCTCTGACAATACCTGCACATCTATTATATTAACAAACATTTATATTTAAGGGTTAGCACATGATGTACGATTCCTAAGCTTGTTTTTTTCCCGTGTATACGACGGGTTCTAAGACAATTGAGCCATCTTCTTCTTCTCAGTCGTTATCACTTCGGCAGGCTAGACGTGCCAAACAAATATAAAGCAGATTTTATATACAAATAGGGGAGAGGGCCATTAGTCATGTGGGTTAATTTTGTCACGTGTAGTGGTTACATGGAATTGTTGGAGTAAGCTTCCACCCTCTAAGAATTGATCTCATGGATTAACTGTCACTTTGGGTATAGGTGAAGATGTTGGTTTGGAAAGTTCACTACCACCCGCAGGTTTTGGTGTAATGACAAGCCTACATGTGGTATCAGAGCCTCAACTTAGGTTCAATTTCTCCGAGTTACATTAGAAGGGGCGAGTGAGATTGGGGGCAGGGCAGCAACGGTGGACTAACCTATGCTCCTTTGGGAATTGATCTTGTGGACTAACCACCACTCTGCCTATAGGTGAAGATGTTGGTTTGGAAAGTTCACTAACACCCACATGTTTTGGTGTAACAAAAAGCCTACATGTGGTATCAGAGCCTCAACTTAGATTCAATTTCTTCGAGTTACATTAGAAGGGGCAAGTGGGGTTGGGAGCAAGGTAGCAACGGTGGACTAACCTATGCTCCGCTGGGAATTGATCTTGTGGACTAACCCCCACTCTGCCTATAGGTGAAGATGTTGGAAAGTTCACTAACACCCATAGGTTTTGGTGTAACGACAAGCCTACATGTGGTATCAGAGCCTCAACCTAGGTTCAATTCCCCCGAGTTACGTTAGAAGGGGTGAGTGGGGTTGGGGAAGGGGCAGCAGGGGTGGACTAACCTTTGCTCCTCTGGGAATTGATCTTGTGGACTAATTGCCACTCTACCTATAGGTGAAGATGTTGGTTTGGAAAGTTCACTAACACCTTTAGGTTTTGGTGTAATAGCATACCTATAGGAATTGCGTAGGACCTCTATTTTTTTAAAAAAATGTGATATAGACTTTTATATATCTACAATTAAGGTTTGGAGGTATGACTCATCACACAATTGACCACATCAGCGTGTCTAGTGAGAGGTGTCCTTAAAATGATTTTTTAAAGATTTGACCAAAACTTTATCATGGGGTCCCTAGTAGTTGAACCAAAAAAATATCATTTGTTGTTAGAACAACATCATATTCTTACTTAAAATACAACTTATATACAACCTAAATGATCTCAATACTTTTTGGTAACCATAAATCTTGTTATCTCTGACCTTTATATCCAACATGAATGACCCAATAATTGAACACAAAATACTATTTATTGTTATAAAAACACCATATTCTTATTTAAAATACAACTTATATTCAACATAAATGATCATAAAACCTTTTGATAATCTTTTACATTTCATCATAAAATACAAGGTATTTATTGTAGAGTCATGTTTTACATTTGTCATAGGACAAACATATAAGGTGAAGTACTCCAATACATGTATGTTGCCACTCCAATAGTTGTATACATAAGAATAGTATTTGTCCACATAAGATCAATACTTGTCAACATGACCACATTATTTTATAAACAACACACTCATATAAAGCAAAAATGTATTCATTACATTTGTTTTAAAGAATGTATTTATGTGTTTTACATGACATTGACAATTTTTCATGTGTTCATGTAAGGGTCCATCTTGATGTAAACATTTGGTCATTTGTTCATTTACATGTGGAATAATTATTAACAATATATAGTATAAATATGTTGCAAGACTAAATCCCATAACAACAAATACTATACTAACAATAGGACCCCACCCAACTAGTGGCCCCTCTCCCCTATGTAATAGACTATATTTTTAAAACATTTTGACAAGTGGCATACTCTTGTATTATGTTTGACTTGTGGCCTGATCTTTATTTATTTTCATTTTAAATTTTTCATTCACACTAATTCCCACAAATTTGTGACCTACTTTGAGATCATCATTTTATCATTTCATATTATTTCCTTAATATGTGGGATTGACTTAGGCCAATCCCGAGGAGCATAGAAATGACCCCAAATCCCAAGTCTCTAAATTTAAATTCCCATAGCCCTCCCCAAACCTTCTATTATAAGTAGTGATATGATTTCATGTGACATGTTGCTATGCCATGGTATTTAAAGACATTCATTGTGTACTTAAACACATCATGATGGAATTGTAAAATTATTAGAATATTTACTTTCAAACTTAAGAACATTAAAGAATCAAATCTACATCATCATCATATAGGCCATTTGCATGTCTGTGAATGATGTCTTCGATCTTTCTCATTATTGTTAATTTGGTCCACAGTTGAGTTTGACCTAGGAGAACCAATTCACTTATCGACTTAGCAAGCTCCTCAATGGTGTCTCTAGACACCACCTTGAACTCTCAAATATATGGAAGGCAAAGGAAAGTAGGTCTTCTAACACACTTTCTATCAGATTAGTTTTGCATGGCCCAAATCAATTTTACATGTCATATCAAATTTGTAAAAGTTAAGATCAAACTCATAGGGATCAAGATGGATATGCATCATTTTCTATGACATTTCAAACTCAGATACATTCATCAAATTCAGGCATTTAAATTTTTGTTAGTGGTCAGTTAATTCATAACATAAAAAACTTGTATGCATCATCAACCCTAGAGCTAAGTACACCTATTCCATACATTTATTTTAATAATTTGTCACAGCTCTTCTATCTAGGTTGATTATGTCTTCATTGATTACATTTGTTTAATTAGCTTAGATATTTTTGTAAGTATGAATAAAACCTTACATTTTTGTGAACCCAACATTTTCTTACATGAGTTAAGGTTTCCCCTTAGGGTTTCTTCTCCTTCATGAAGGTTTCAAATATAATTTTTTGATTTCTTATCTTTCATATTAGTTTTTCCTACAATTTAATTATGCTCTTGTGTCATCATTCATTACTATACTTTTAGCATTTTTGATTAATCTTGTTTTTCTCTCCCTCCTACCCACCCTTTCTTTGGCCTTTAGAGTTTGCACTTAACACTTTAACACTTATTTCAAATATGATTATTGACTAATTTTTTTATTTATATAATCCCTTAGGTCTTCCCCATATCATATTATCTTCTAGGTTTTGAGAGCTATTAGCATGCCAAAGTCTCATCCACCTCATTTTCCCTTGAGAAGAAGTGCACGCTTGAGTCCTCAATTGGACAAATCTACCCAAAATGGTGTGCCCAATAATGTTCCCATAAGTACCATTATTTCTCTTATCATTAAGCATGAAACTAAAGATTATGATCATGGACATTATGTTCAATATGATTTTGCACAAGAACTTGCTAATTTAACTTCTATAGAAAGACCTATGCAATTGGTTGATATGATTCATAACTTGTTCATTAATAAACTATGGGTTAGAGATCTCTTACAAACCATTGGTGCTAGGGTTTCCCTCCCTAGTTCTTTGACTAGCACATCTAACATCCCACTTCCTTCCATGACCATGCCTTCTTCTACCATAGTCTCATCTCATGATTATCTCCCTCAATCTACTTCCCCTAATTTTGTTTCTCAATATGTTATACCTTCTAATTTAAACCTCCCACAATACTCACATCCCATGTGCAATTTTCACATCCTCCCCTCCTCCTTAGTTCTCTATTATTCCACTTACCACTTCCATAGCTCCTACCACATCCATTGTCCATACTCCTTTCATTAGTTTTGTCCCTACTTCTATTATTTATTTTTCCATCATGGCTATTGGGCTTTGTGAATGGAAATGGGGGGCCAAAAGGGGATCAAAATTGGCCATTTTTTTTAAATCAGCAAAAACTAATCTTGGATGAGAAATTCTATATATGCTCAAAATTTCAAGATGTGACAAGAAAAAGTTTAGTAGTGCTCAAAATCTAGTTTCTAAACTACTATTTTTTAAATAGTGGAGATTAAGAGGGTCAAATAGGGGGAGCATACAAAGTGGTCATATTTTTGTTAGAAAACTATAACATAGCATCAGGTGTGCTCCCCCTAAAATGTTGAATTTTATATTATTTCACAAATCCCTTTGGTGGAAAGTTAGCCTATATCACATAGTTTATGCTACATTATTATGTTATTTTAATGAATATATGATATTTTACTAATTTTCAAAGTGGACACATCTTGAAAAATATAAAATTGAGAGTTCACTCACCTTAATTTTGAGAAAACTAATCAAAAATCAAATTTTTTTAATGTGTTTAGAATGGATTCTATAATGTAAGAATGTAATTTATTGCGAACTTGTATGAGCAGATCAAGATGACACCAAAAAAGTGATATATAGGTTTTTGAAGAAAAATGAAGGTACCAGCAAAAGAAATTGAAGATCAAAACCTTAATGTATTTGATATGTAAAAAAAATTACATGATTAGAAATGTAAGAGAATGTAACATCCCAACTGGAATATTAAATAATCTCAAAAACAATTAAGCAAAAATCTCACTTTTTTTACAAAAAGAGAAATATCTATAATCAATATATTACATTTGCAATATCCAAGTAGAATATACATATTTCAAAAGAAGATCGCTTCACATACGACTAACAAATTGCACATATAACAAATAGTCATCTTTCTTACGACTTACAATTTTATCAATAGCATCTACAAAATAAGCAATGTGTTCCTGTTCACAAGTCTTCGGTAGTCAACTGCAAGAGAGAGAGAGAGCATCACCCTAGTGCTTTTCCTCCAACCACAGACCAATGGTCCCCCACACACCTTCCTTCTAGAAGTGGCCCTTCCCTTCACGAGGGTAATAGATAATGAGAATCAACTGATTCTTTATGCCATCTAAGAACTAGTGATGTGTTCTAGCTAATGACAATCAGGTTTACAACTCTAGTCTAGCTCTAGCTATGTATCACCCATTCTAATTGTTTATCTATCTGGTACACCGTGAACTGACAATGCAAGCACTAACTTTTGCGTTACTTTGTCCAAAGTTTCATATATAAAAATAGTCATATGTTCACTCACTCTTTTCTCAACTTGGACACAATATTCTTATTAATCTTTTATTTCCTTTATATATATAATAACTCATAGGAATTGCATAGGACCTTTGTTTTATTTAGAAATGCTTATGTTTCATATTAACTTTTTCCTACGGTTTAATTATGCTCTTGTGTGATCATTCATTACTACACTTTTAGCATTTTTTCTTAATCTTGTTTTTTCTCTCCCTCCTACCCACCCTTGCTTTGGCCTTTAGAGTTTGCACTTAACAAGTTTTAACACTTATTTCAAATATGATTATTGACTAATTTTTTTATTTATATTTTCTTAGGACTTCCCTGGATATCATATTATCTTCTAGATTTTGAGAGCTATTAGCATGCCAAATTCTCATCCACCTCATTTTCCCTTGAGAAAAAGTGCACGCTTGAGTCCTCAATTGGACAAATCTACCCAAAATGGTGTGCCTAATAATGTTCCCATAATACCATTATTTATCTTATCATTGAGCATGAAAATTTAAAGATTATGATCATGAGGGACATTAGGCTCAATATGATTTTGCACAAGAACTTGCTAGTTTAACTTCTATAGAAATACCTACACAATTGGTTGATATGATTCATAACTTGTTCATTAATAAACTATATGGGTTAGAGATCTCTTACAAACCATTGGTGCTAGGGTTTCCCTCCCTAGTTCTTTGATTAGCACATCTAACATCCCACTTCCTTCCATGGCCATGCCTTCTTCTACCATAGTCTCATCTCATGATTATCTCCCTCAATCTACTTCCCCTAATTTTGTTCCTTAATATGCTACCCGATTCCTGTAGTCTAAAAAAAAATATATATTCCTCAATATGGCATACCTTATGATTTCAACCTCCCACAATGCTAACATCCCATGTGTAATTTTCACATCCTCCCCTCCTCCTTCGTCCACTATTACTCCACTTACCACTTCCATAGCTCCTACCACATCCATTTTCCATACTCCTTTCATTAGTTATGTCTCTACTTCTATTATTTATTTTTCCATCATGGCTATTGGGCTTTGTGAATGGAAATGAGGAGCCAAAGGGGGGTCAAAAGTGGGTCAAAAGTGGTCATTTTTTTTTTTAAATCATCAAAAACTATTCTTGGATGAGAAATGCAAGATACATATGCTTAAAATTTCAAGATGTGACAAGAACAAGTTTAGTAGTGCTCAAAATCTAGTTTCTAAACTACTATTTTTTTAAATGGTGGAGATTAAGCGGGTCAAATAGGGGGAGCACACAAAGTGGTCATTTTTTTGTCAGAAAACTATAACATAGCATCAAGTGTTCTCCCCCTAAAATGTTGACTTTTTATATTATTTCACAAATCCCTTTGGTGGAAAGTTAGCCTACATCACATAGTTTATGCTAGATTATTATGTTAGTTTTTAATGAATATATGATATTTTACTAATTTTCAAAGTGGACACATCCTGAAAAATATAAAATTGAGAGTGCTCTCGCCTTAATTTTGAGAAAACTAATCAAAAATTTAAAAAAAATTAATGTGTTTAGAATGGAGTCTAGAATGTAAGAATGTAATTTATTGCAAATTTGGATGAGCAAATCAAATATGACTCCAAAAAAGCTATATATATGTTTTTGAAGAGAAATTAAGGTACTAGCAAAAGAAATTGAATATCAAAACCTTAATTTATTTAAAATGTAGAAAAAATTGCATGGTTATAAATGTAAGGGAGATTGACATTATTGTGGCATTATTTTAGAATGATGTCTTAAAATGTGCAAACTTGATGGAGAGCACACTTGATATTTACTTGTTCTTTCATGTTTTAGGCAAAACATGTATTTGGGCACCATACATGCAAGAAACCCTAAGGGTGGGTTTACAAAGAAACTTCAAATGAAACATGTGTGTATTATAATGCATTCACATTAGAGTGCATGGGTTATAAATTCAAAATATGAGAGCACTTTGTGTGTTTTTAATCCAAATATAATGTGAGCATGTTATAATGTGCTCATGTTATGTCATATTTTTCTTCAAATTAGTTTTTGGCCATTTTTTGGCCCCCTATCTTGGTACACATACCCTACTTCCCATTCCATTCCTCATTATATTCTCCCTTCTCTTCCTATGTATGTACCTCTTTACATTTCCTCATCTATCCCATAAGTCACACTCATCCTCAGTCCATGTCTTATAACATGACTTCCACATAAACCCCTCCTTTTTCACAAGCCTCTTATGTTACCATTCCTTCTTCTATCATATGCACTTATTTAAAATCTTGATAAATTTGAGAGAAAAGTTCATACTATGCCTAGGGGAAATAAAAGCTATACATCTAGAGCATTGTCATTTGAGATTTTTACATATCCAATACATATTGATATTATGGCACCTTGTTTTGAGATGTATAATAGAAAATGCGACCCAATACACATTTGTGTTCTTTTATTGAGGTGTGTTTAGACTTTGTGTATGGGGATAAATTATTAACTAGATTATTTCTAAAGAATAAATAAACAATTATGCAATCAAATGGTTATTTCATTATCTCATGCATCCATACATACATTTTCTAATTTGACTAAGGCATTTTTAAGTAATTCAAAGTTAATATGGGTCTTAAGGTTACTATTTTTGATATATTTAAGTGTTCTCAAGGATTGAATGAGTGTATCAATGATTATGTTATAAGATTCCATCCTTTGTGTTGCAAATTTCATCACCCTTGCATTATTTCAAGTTGCAAAAAAAAATATCAAGGGAGTGATCAAACGAATTTCTAATAATGTATACAATTTAACAACTTTACATAATTTTCTGATAAGGGCGTGGTTCAGTGATTAAGTCACTCGGTTGTAGTGGCAGCCACCAGAGTTCAAACCCCCTTTGAGCCAACGAGCTCATAGGCTTTACACCTTCGCTAGGCCAACGAGCTTCGCAGGTTTGAAGTGTTCTTGCTAGGGGATGAGGTCCCCCGTGTTGTGGCCTCACCGGTTCATAGCCCTATTCAAAAGTGTTACCATGGAGCTGGAGGGCATGTCGTACCAGTGTCATTGCTCACGTTACAAAGTTTACCAGGGCATTTAAAAAAAAACAACTTTACATAATTTGTGGATATTTGTGCACATGTGAAAATAATTGAAAATAAGCTACTCAAAAATAATGTCTTCAAATATAGATCATAAAATTCAAATGCCTCTTCACACCATTCAAAATTTCAAAAATGATGCAGAGGGAAAGGAATTTGCAATAAAAGTACAATAATCAGTGACTTGTTTGACAAATTGTGTCTTCCTAGTAGCCCTGTTTTAAGATAAATCTGATGGGACGACAATTTTTATAGAGGTTCTTGGGAATATAAACACACTTTTAGATACCCTTTATGTAGATAAAACTTCTCCTATAGTGGAAGCCTCCAATTTGAAATGTAAACCCTTCAAAATGGACAAATATCAATCCTAGGTCTCCAAAATTGGGTTTTGAGAGATAACACCCTCACACGTGCCAAAATGGTACAAAACCTAATTGAAAAAGTGGAGTAGGTTTACATAGACCTACAAACCCAATTTCATCATTTGGGGAGGCGTTTAACCCCCAAAACTCCAAAATTCCTCTTTCTTCCCTAGGTAGGGTTTTGACAGGGCAGCAAAGATAAAAAAATTTGATTTCTGAGTTATTTTTTAGTTTCAAGACCTCTAACCAAGTGCATTAGGTCTGTATTAATCCTTGGAATCTCCAAGTACCAATTGGAGTTCTTAAAATTCCATGCAACACCTGAAATTCACAGTTTATCAGTCAAAAAGTACCAAAAAATGCACTTGTACAACCCAATTTTTAAAAAATGACTGAAATTCTTTGATTTAATGATTGAAATTAATTCATTTCACCTATATAATGATGAAAAACTAACTAATAATTCTTCATACACGATAAAATTAGACAACAATGCTTCAAATCTCATTTATTTTGCAAAAATGAAGGTCTAAAACCTGTGTTCACGCCCTGTCAGCATATATGCAACAACAAACTCGACTTTCTCTTCCAAAGGATGATAAAAATAATTTTTTTCAATATTTTTTAACATTCTATATCATCCCTAACTACCTACCCCACGCCCTTACAAACCATAGTTCACTAACTATGCATTAAAACCCCTGATTAGGTGCTTGGGGCTGAGTTACACACCAAACTTTAAAATTTATGACTTCTTATTTATTCAAACCTAACTAGATACCTCCTAACATGTAATTTAACACCTAGCACAAAATTTAATGCAAACCTAGAACAAAAATTAAATGATGCTCCTGCATAAAAAAATCTACATCTTTTTTGAAGGGTAATGATTATAAAGAAAAGAAGAATTTTTTTCATAAAGTTGCTAATACTTGTAGTTATCCTTCTTTTAAGAAAACTACTTGTACAAAATTTATAAAGTTTTAAGAACTTTTCAACACTATACTTCAAAGTTTATTGAGATCTAATTTTATTAATCTTCGTCCTATTCATCCCTTGGATCCAAATAAAACACTTGCCAAGAATTACGATGAGCAAGCATATTATATTTTTTATAGAGTTAAGGGATATATAATACTCAATCTTGCATGGATTTGAATCACAAGGTACAAGATCTTTTTGATAACACGATTTATGTTGAAGGTATCAATGATAGTGGAAATCAATAGATTTCTCCTCCAAAATAAAACTTACAAATCTAGACCAACCCTTTCCCAAGTCACACCAATAATGTTGATGCACTAGATTCATTTGTTATGGACCATGGTAATTTATATTATTATTATAATATTGATTCACAAGGACATACGTGTGGTGATATGGATGTGGGTATGACACATATTGATGACATAGGTCTTCTTCCACTAGATCTACTCCATTAATTACATTTTTAGATGATTAAATCCCCCCAATACCTATTATGGTTCATTGTATGTGAGTGGGTCCCTTATATTATCTTCACCTAATTAATTTCTTACTATGCCCACCTCACAATTCAACATATGCACTAAAAAGTTCTTGTTAAATCTTCATGTGCAACAATAGGACCATATGCACATTTAAGAGTTTCATCAAAAGTGACAAATGGCATGTTAGTGGAAACTATGGGATGCATCATCTTAGCTTTGGAGGTTGGGCCTAAACAAGGGTTAGTGCTTTGTTATATCATACCTTCTTCTAATAGATTTCAAGTTTTACTTGGGAGACCTTAGCTAGAATAATGGAAATTTTAAACCATCTATTTTACACCAATATGTTAAGTTCATACATGAAGGCAAAGCAATCAAAGTCAATAGAGCATTTTGTAATCCATTTTCTAACATGAGTCATTTCACATTGGATACATTTGTAAATATTTTCAATAAACTTATTTATGAATGGAAATATCATTTACATGACATTTAGAAGATGCATAAAGAAGAACAATGGAGAGAAAACATAAATAAAAATCAAGAATTTATACCACCTAATGATCCTACAATTGTTTCAATTTCTTATATGAAGCCAAAGAAAGAAGTAAAAAGATCTATAGAGTCAAACAATGCACATCCAAAGGTATTTGAACATAAAGGATTAAATATTTTTGTCTTTTAACAATCCATATGATAAACAAATCATATATGTGCCAAGGAAGCCAATAAAAGATAAATAAGTGATAACAAACAACTAGTGTTTCATTAAAGGGTCAATTATACTTTTACATGGGTGTCTAAACAAAAAAGAGAAATGGGTTAAAAAAAATAAATCTATAGTTGCACCTATAGAAAGTGTTGTTACTAAGATTAAAGTGTCATATCATGAGGAATAATGCATATTTGAGGATGTAGAGTATAATGCTACCCTTTTTTCTTGAGGGGGGTGGGGAGTTGGGAGGATAACCTTTTAGGAGATCCTTGTAATGAAATTGCATGAGGCTTCCCACTTTCTTTACTAATTATATACTTTTTTTACCTTTGTACCTTTATCTACGTGTGTTTTACTATCTCATGCATTCTTTAGCATTTTCTTCATATATATGTTCTCACTTTGATTTTTCCCTTTACCATGCTTTTTGTGCCTTTCTATTCTAATTTAACCTTCTATATTTGCATGCCTTATTTTTTCCACTTGGGGGTACATTTCTTATATTTCATATTTTTCACCTTATATTTTTCAATCATGTTTCCATGTGAATTTTAGTGAGTTTCTATGTGTTGTAGCAGTATATCTGGACAGTTTGATATCACAAATATAAGTTGATATTGCAGCTCCTTTATTATTGTATTTCAATTCAATAGTTACAATTTCTTATGAATGTAAACCTTGGATGGTAGTACTGCTATGGGTCGTATTTTCATGCATGATCGTATTGTTAACTAGATGGTTTACTACTAGTATTTATAGCATTTCACTTTTAGCCCTTTTGGCATGAACAAACTTGCTATATCAACCATTTTGGTTTGAGCACATGAGTTTAGACATTATACTAGTGGTTTGCATTACACACATCCACTGAATAAGCATTAATAAGGTTGGCTCTACTGCCTTGTGTGTTCACCTTGTTGCATCACGCACTCCACTGAACAAGTGTAGCCGTGGTTGGCTTGTCACCTAGTGCATTCATTCTGTGTTGCATTAACCACTCTATTGAATAAGTTTAGATTATCAGCGGCATGGCTACCTAGTGGTTGTAGTGGCTTTGTATTGCATACTCTCTATAGCTGGATTGGATAGTTGTGTGAATCCAATGCACTGTATGCTCTCACCTTGCCCATCTCAGGATTTGGGTGATCAAAAAGTGTTGAGGAGATTGCATGGTTGCATCTTCATAGATCAGTAACAAATTTTGAAAAAAACTAGGGTGGTTATTACACTCCTCTGTAACCTCCCTAGTCATGCTTGGCGCATTGTGCCCATAGACAAAAGACATATCTCAAATCGTTAAAGGTTTTTTTTGCTTGGCTACGTTAGGGGTAGTAGGTTTCACTTGCTTCTATTTTTCTATTTTAATCTAACTCATGGTTGTTGCCAATGTCTCTGTATTAGACAACCATATTTCTTCTTTGGAGGATGTTGGTTTTATAGTTTTCCCTCTTGTTTTGGATTGATTAGTTTTCTTCCTACTTTTTTTCTTCGTTCTAGATGCCCCATCTCTGCGTTGACGCATAGAATTCACTAAGGTTAGATACAACACTTAAATTTTCTAAGGTGCTTATACAATCATGTGAAGTAGGCTTATGTAGGTCCTAGTGTTTGAACTTGCACTCTAATACCACGTGTAACAAAAAATCATTCATATCCTAAACTTTCATCTAAACCTACAATTTAAAAAAAAAACTAAGATAATTAACTCAAACTAGTTCCAATTGTTACCAAGTATAAACTATCATAACATCATTCAAAACCAATTATTACAAAAGATTATAGCTAAAATTAATAGTACTCAAGACCGAGTGATACAACATTAGCAAGATAAGGTATTTCATCCATCAATTGAAGTAGATAAGATTAGTTTGATTTGAACTTACAAATTTACCATACATCAATTTATTAATACAATAAATAATCTAATCTCTACTACAATGACAATATCATTAAACTAGTTTACAAATAACTAGAAAAGATTACAATGTTCAACCTATCAACATTTATGAGCAAGTGTGCCTCTGTTCCCAAGCCTTCACATTTTTGTTCGATTGCTTGGAGGGAGAGCATCATCCAGGCACTTTATTTCCATCCACAGACTAGTGGTCCCCCACACACCTTCCAACTGGAAGTGGCCCTACCCTTCATGAGGGTATCAAATAAAGGAATCTACAATTATACCATGCTATCTGAGAACTAAGTGTTTTGCATTGCCTATGCTACATTCAATCTACCATACAACCCTAGATAATCCTCTAGCTAAGTATGATAATCCAACTGACATGTAACCCTATCAAACACTATGAACCAACAATGCAAGAAACATTTACATCACTTTGGCCAAAACAAATTCAGAATTAATTCACATTTCTATGTGGAGATGTGGGTCACTGTTCACACACTTCTATCTCAGTCTTGACAGAAGAAGACAACTAGTTCACAGATTACACAAAATAAAGTATAGTTATTTAAGCAACTCAACTTTTATCTAATTTAACCATCCTATTACTGATTCGACTAGATGGTTATGGTCCTCTAACTTGTCTCCAAGTTCTAGTCAAGAAAGTGATAAAATGGACTCAATCCCCTTCTTAAGACAAAATGTTTATCTATACAACATTAGACTGTCTCCAATTCAATTCAACAGTAAAACTAAGACATAGAAATTCAACCAACAATGTTGTTGCCATCAAACAAACTTCACTTATTTGAACTTCATATGCAAGAAAAACATCCTTATGCTGGAATCTTATTCCTAAGTGGTTATCTCCCATATCCTTAGTAAACAATAGATTTTCCTATTTGAAAAAGAATATACTTTCTCTATAATTTTAGTTTGTTATGAGTCGCATACAAATTTTACAAAAGTATATGGGCTTGAGAAAACTAAAAATGATTCACCTAATCAAGTCTAGGATCCATATACCAAACAGGTAACTGGATTAAATCATAATCATACTCAACTAATGATCTTAAGAAAAATATTAAATCTCGGTGTCGATAGTGCCATTGGACAATAGGGTAACTCTAAGTAATTTAGTTTACCCATTTAATTGAGTTTTTCTAAGTTTCATATGAATCTGGAATAGCAGAAGGAATTTCTTTTCTATCATCATTTGTTCATAGCCCAAAAGATGGTAAATATTCAACTTCCACATACATTCAAAGTATAATGATAATAGCATCACAATACCATATCAAGCAAGTTGAATTTAAAAATGTAATCCTCTTCCTAAGTAGGTTTCTAATAGTTGCAATAGGTTTACAAATAGAAATAGGTCCTTCAAACTCAATAAGAATACAAATCTTCATCTTCTTAACAATTTGCACATGTTTAATGACTCTCTCTTTGTTCTTGTTACTTTACAAATTTGTCACTTAACTCTATTTCCTCACACCCACACAAATGACAACTGTACTAACAGTTGAGTTAGTTGCAATGATGTTTTACAATGAATCTCTGCTTATTTTACAAGGCGCAGCTACCTTCGAATGATATTAAAGGAATTAAAACTATGTATACTTTTAACCAAAAAGTAGTAAAGGCAATGAATCATAACACAACTAAAACAATAAGAAGCACAAAGACTTCCTACAACCACAATCATAAACTTATATCTTTCATCACATAATCATCATTGCAAATCATTCATTGAAAGAGAAACTATTCACAACAATGAGCCTAAATAAATATTTCCAATTACTTCAATATAAAACTGCAAGCTAAATGAAAGATATTCAACATAAGAAGAACATACATCCATTCACCATAACACAAAGTTTATGATTTCTAATTCAACTCCACCAACTTTCATTCATATATTGAGAATAATTGAAATGTAGCATAACACCAAAAATGATCTCCCACAACACAAAGTTTGCCAAAAGATCCATAAGCATTGACAAGCTTAGAATATATAGCCTTGTCAATAATAACTGTCTTTGAAATAATAACGGCTTCTTAAAGATAGTTGATTAAAAGATAAATAAAAATAAGTCTTTAAAACCACCATTTTTAGAGCAAATTGTTTAAAAGAAATAACATAAAACATGAAATATGCCATCATGTGGCAGTTGTTGAGTTTTCCTCACATATTGCTTCACTTTCTTTGTCTTGTTCATTGGTTACAGTTGTGTCCACCTGTGCTCAAATCTTCACCTTGTAACTTCTATACCTAGACATGATGGGAGTCACGATTTTACCACTTGGAGTGATAGTAACTACACTCTGAGTTTCCATCTACTTATTCTCCTATCCACATCTACTAATCTTTTGTTGATATCATCAACCTCAAATTTGAAAGTTTTGAGATAAACATCCATATTCCCAAGCTTAGCCAATGATTCACCAATAACAATATCATCACCCCCCATTTCTTCAGTGATTGTCTTCTTGAAGGCTTGTTTTACTTCTCCTACATCACATAAACTTTCTCCATCCTTATCTAGAATTTCAACCTCAAAAGTTTTACAGTTCTTCTGTAGGTCCATAAGGTCAGCACGGTATTGATTGAGGATTCCCCTTATATCACTATTATATTGTCCCCATATAGACAACTTCCATTCAATAGCATCTAACCAAGAGACAGAGTCATTCTCCTTAGGATCATTCAAAACCTTCTTAGCCATCAAAATACTTGTATCAATTTTAATAATCTCCTACACCTCCCTAGAAATCATTAAGAAGCCACTTTCCTCCATTTTCACATTTTGCAACTCTGTTGATAACCCTTTCCTTTTGTCAGATATAAGAGCATACAACCTCATAGCCTCCTCGATGTACAACGGGCTATAAAAGGTGACCTTCTCTATCTATTGCTCAGTGACTTGGGCTAGGGTTTGGTTTCTCTTAATTTGTTGCAGCATGCTAGGATCCATACCATTAACAGCAATGCTAGGAGTTGCATCTGAAGACTGAGAAGTAAGATTTTAAATGGATTGAATGAAATAATTCAAAGTGTTCACTTGGGCTTGTAATTTTACATTCTCTTCTTGTTTAGCCTTGACTCTTTTTGCCAGTATGCCTACAAAAAACTTGGCATGATATATATCACCTTCAACAGTTGTAAGGCCCATATCAATCTTGTTCAATTTAAAATCAGCCTCTGTGACTTCATTTTCATTCTTATCACCAATGGGATTTGCAATCTCCAAAACTAGATGCCTAGTAGAAGAATCTGTCACCATCCTAGACATCCTCTTAGCCTTCTTAGGATTAGGTGTAACCCACAGCAACTTAGCTACAGTGTCTACATTCATATCAGTCATAGGAGTGTATCTCCTCTTCTTCTCAACAACTTTCTTCAACCAGGACGGAGATGTAAGCACAATATTACTATCATTAGCACCCAGGACCACATTGTTTGGCTGATTGGGAGTATTATGCATAGAAATTTCATCTAATCCAGGGGAGGATGGAGTCTCAAACAAAGAATGAAAAACATTATCATCACCAATTTGTTGAAAAATTAAAGAATCATTACCAGGCACAGGGGGATTAGGAGAGGCCATATGATTTGCATGTAATTGTTGCAAGGCATCCATCTTCTTTTCTACTCCTGCACTCACGAACGCAGGTTGTCCATCTTGTTTGCATGTGCCTTTTAGCCTCCTATTATCCTTAGGCTATTCTCCATCCCCACTAGATTGTGAACCAACTCTGTGATGAGTTATCTCCACTCTAGTTGAAGTTCTTGGGGTGCTAGAGGCCTAGGATGTTCCTTGCTCTTTCATTCCAGATTCCTTTTGCATAGAAGAACCTACATGCTCTCGAATTCTCCCTTCAATCCACCTTTCAGTCTTATCCAAAACAAAGGAGGACCGAACCTTAAGATCAGTAATTTCCTTATTAGACCATTGTATCTGAGACAAGGGTCTAGAGGCGACATCATGATAACCTTTATCAATAATCTCAGAATTATCATCCACACCACTTGGAATTTGTAGAGGCAAATTGAAAGCCCAGATAATTTGGTCTAATGTGAGCCCCATCCAATCCCTTCTCTAGACTTCTATTTCATCAATACAATCTTCCCAATAATCCTCCAAGTGTGGTTGATGTTCATATAGATTACCTCCATGGAAGTTCCTCTTGACATAATTCTTACTATCGAAGAATGGCCTTATAGACAAAGGATGAAAATTGAACTGTGTCAGAATCTTCTCTATATTCCTGGCATTATCATTCATTTTGCAAGTGAATAAAGTCAATGACACAGGAAATGTATATCCCTTCTTTTTCATGCCATGATATTTATGGTTCGTAGTCACCATTTGGTGACAGACTTCCAAAAGAATAAAATAATCTGATGCATATCTCAACAATTTCTCTAGGTCATTTTCATAACCCCCAACCTGAAGGTAAGTAAATCTATCAAACTAAATATAAAAAATTTCATACCTTATCACCAATGAAGCTGCTTCAGGGGAATTTCTCACTTCAGGTGTACCTTCAATCTTTTTCACATAAAACATGAAAGCATCATTGACACGACAAAAATCTTTCATTCCCTTTTCCCTTTGCAACTGAGGGATATACTCATACATAGGTGTGTCTGGCGTCAATGACCCTTGGGTCCTTAATCTAGCCCAGACAACCTCTTTACTAGCTAAAATGTAAAACAAATAAGAGTACATGTTGAAAGACACCTTCTGGTGAAAGTTAGCCAACTACTCGTTCAAGTGATTGAACTGATCATTTTGGCCCAATCGATGTACTGGCATTCGCTACACACTACCAAGATGAACTGGCACATCCAATTTTCAAATGAGTTAGACTCAACACTCCTAACAACACGATGCAATAGAGTGATCATATCATAGATTTCTTGTTTGAAATGTGCTCTTTTAAAATTGGTGGGAATTTGAGATTTTCCCTTCTTCTCAACTTTCAACTAGTTCCTCACAATAGAATTCAACCACCAATCTTTCTTATCCTAAAAATAACCCCACCCCATAGTGACATACATCTCAATAAATTCTTCTCTGTCGAGTAATCTCAATGCATGAGAAACAGCCTCAGCATCAATTTTCGTAACCATGGAGCTGTCAAAAGCTCTTATCTCTTGTGAGTCAGGGAAATAATTATTTGCACACGAAACAACTAAGTCTGGACATGACATAACAGGTAGAAAACTCCAGCACGAGCTAGCCCACTGGTCAGAATTTTCTCTGTTATAGGAGTTATGGGGTTTTGTTGCATTCGAGACCTAAAATCATCCAAGTCTATGTTCCCAAGCTCAGTATCTTTCACTTTAGCTAGACCATTTTCTATAATCAAAGCAATAGGGAAACCCTGATACTTATACTTCATTTTCACTTGCTTAAGAAACCAGGAAACAAAATCCTTTGTGACTGCTAGGGGCACCGAATAATTTTGCAGACCATTTAAAGAAGACAAACAATCTAGACTCATGAAAGAAAATTGTTCCTCCCACCAAAATAACTTCAAGGACTTTGAATTTGTTATAGTACGGAAAGAGTGAGGAGAAAATCTAATTATCTGACTTGGTCATAAGAATCTATGCTCATCACTTGTAGAAGCCATAGTCTAGAGCTTCTCCAAGGTTTATCAGCTGAAATGTAGGATAAGACATTTCCCAAAGGTGGCAACCCTTATAAAAATGTCTCATTAAATCTCATTGATTTTGGTGGCATGTACAGTGGTACAATTCATAAATGAGTCACTTTAATTTCCCTAAAAAAATGTACAATTGTACTCCCTAAGACGTTCCTTATTAATTATGAAATGACAAGTGTCACTTCCATCGTGCATATTCATAAATAGAAAGATGGCTCCTCAAAAAGCGAACCAAGATTTAAGTCAGAAGATCAGGAACTTTTAGAACCTTAGAACCATCGGTCAGAAGTTCAAAAGTTCTAAGAACTCCCGACTAGCTGACTACAAAGGACTTAAGCACCGGGACTAAAAAAGGGGCAATGACAAAGACTTAAACGATGACTTTTAAAGAAGATTTGGGAAATTAGAAGGTTTCAAAACTTAAGAACCCACCGACTCAGGTTCGGAAAAACATGAAATCACCGATTGTGAAGGCAAAGCGCTTAAGTAAAGGCCGTGACTTTATAAAGGGGACAAGACAATAAAGATTAAAGAAGGGGACTTTAACTTAACATATGAATGGAAAAAATTTAAATATTGGGTAACAATAGGCTCTGAATGGGGACAAGGACTAAAAAGGATGCAGAGAATCCAGGCAAATTGGCATAAAGCCTTATTCCATGGGCAACAGAGTCACACCAAAAACAACAACAAACACACAGGAAAAATGGAAACATAGACTATTGTACAAAGGGACTTAAGATGACATCACCAGTTGTATAATTTTAGATCTTGCCCATTGTAGGCAAGAGGCATTGGAGTTCCATCTGGATATGCCAATAGAAAGGCATTTTCTCTAATCACTTGTCTGATTGTGAATGGACCTCTCCATAAAGAATCTAATTTCTTATGAGCCCCCTTTGGCTCTCTCCTTCTATCCCATAACAACACAGCATATCCAATTGCAAACCTTCTTTGTCTGGATTTTCTATCAAAAATTCTTTTCACTACTTCCTGATGCCTTGTTATTCTGTCAACCACTTCATCTCTTTTCTCTTCAAGTCTTGTCAAATACATAATCCTCTTTTCCAATGTAGATTGAAATTGCTCATCCTTAATAGCCTTTTGTGAGTTCAATGCAAATAACTCTAAAGGAATAGGAAAAGCACTTTCTTTTCCATACACTAATTGGATTGGGGACATCCCAATTTCTCTCTTATGAGTTATCCTATCTACCCACAATGCTTCATAAAGGCTTTTATGCCATCCTCTTTGGTTTTCATCTACCAACTTCTTAACAATAGAAATCAGATTTTTATTACTTGATTCAGCTTGCTCATTGCCTTGTGGATAATAATCAAAAGAATGGGCAATACTGATACCATAGTCATAACAAAATAAAGAAAACTCAGCAGAGGAGAAATTGCTAGCATTATCAACAACAATTTTCTTGGGGATACCAAATATGACTACTATATTTTCCTTAACAAAATTGTAGACAACTTCAAAAGTGGTATGCTTCACTAGGATGGCTTCCACCCACTTAGTAAAATAATCATTAGCAATCAAAATGCGAGTGTGGCCAGCACTGGAATTAGGATTAATGGGTCCAATAAAATCTAAACCCCAATGTTGAAAAGGCTCATCAATGACTACAGGTATTAAGGGTAGTGTAGCTAAGTGAGATCTACTAGTGAATTTCACGCATTTCTCACATTTAGATACCCACTCATAAGCATCCTTAAACATACCTGGCCAATATAAACATTGTCGCAGGATTTTGAAGGTAGACATTGAAGCAAAAAAGTGCCCTCCACAAGCTTCATTATGAAAAGTCTCCAACAATTTCCTTTGTTGTTCTTTGTCTACACACCTTGGGAAAGTACCATCTACTCCCTTTTTATACAAATTTCCTTCCCAAAGAACATATTTTCTTGCCTTCAACTTCAAATTCCTCTTCTCTTTGGTAGATAGATGAGATGGGCACTAAACATAGGTTAACAAATAGGAAACATTTGAAAACCACTCATCAGTAGTGCTTGTAAATAAAACCAGTGGTAGATCTTCACCTTCATCACCTTGCACAGACCCCTACCTCTAACCAGAGTAGTAGGCTTTAGATCAATATCATACTCTTGTACCTTCACCACCCAGGCTCCCCTCTTGTTACAACTGATCACTTGTTGGGTCATAATGCTTTTAACTGCAGGATTAGGTGTAAAGACAACAACATGAGAGTGCAAGATATAGAATTTGAATTGTTTCATAGCCTTTACTACTACATAAGTGTGCTTCTCTAGAGGAGAATAATTTAATTCATGTTTCTTCAAAGGAACACTTATAAAGGCTATTGGCGCTTCAATTCCTTGTTCATTCTTTTGCAATAAAATGGTTGACAGAGTGTGTTTAGACACATAGTAGTAAATAATGAAATATTTCTCTAAATTAGGATGCACTATTTAGTGGGAGCATTAGAAATGGCTACCTTGATGTCTTCAAATGCTTTCTTACCCTCTTTGCTCCACCTGAAGACTAGATTGTTCTTCATCATCTCAGCGATGTGTCTAGTCAATTCAGCAAAATCTGGTACAAATCTTCTCAGGAAATTGACTTGACCAAAGAATGATCTAGTATTACTTTTAGATGTGGGCATACTCAATTGCTAAATTGCCTTAGCTCTTTCCATATCAATCTTTATGCCATCTTTAGAGACAATGTGACATAACAACTTACCTTCAGTCACTGCAAATATGGATTTCTTAGGATTCAGTGAGATGCGATGATCTCTGCATTGTTGAAGCACAACTTCCAAATCATTAAAATGATCATCTCTCCTTTTTTAAAAGATTGTTAGGTCATCAAGGTAGACAACAATGATTTTGTTCTTCAAATCTCCAAACGTCATATCCATTGCCCTTTGAAAAGTAGCTCTGGCATTAATGAGGCTGAAGGGCATCCTGTTATAAGAAAACACACCAATAGGAGTGGTGAGTATGAGATTTATGTTGATCTTCAGGGGCTACTCCTATCTGGTTGTATCCTAAAAAACCATCCAGCATGGACATCATCTCTGATCCAGACACTGTTTGTAATATGTGGTCCATAACTGGTAAAGGATAGTTATCTTTTAGAGATGCTTGGTTCAAATTATGAAAATCAACACAAATTCTTATCTCCCCATTTTTCTTCCTTACTGGTACAATGTTAGCAATCCATGTAGAATGATGAATAGGGTAGATAGTCTTAGCTTTCAACATTTTGTTGATTTCACTGAAAATAGCCTTGCCAACTTTAGGATTATATGTCCTTTGATTTTTTCAGAATGGAGATGTGTCAGGCTTCAATGGAATGTGGTGTTGTATCTCTCCATTTCTAAACTTTTTCAGGTCTAAATAACACCAAGCAAAAACATCTTTATATCTAATCAATAAAGAAATTGGATGCTCTCTTTCCTTAGGAGAGAAGCACTTCCCAATACAAACAAACTTGGGATCTTCTTCAGTGCCTATATTCACACTATCATAATCAGTAAATGCTCTGATGGAAATTGAACTTTTCTGCTTGATGTACTGATCATGTCTGTTAAATAGGTCTTCAAGGGAGACCAAGCCCTTAGAAATTTTTTTCCCCTTCAATTGTATCACCTTAGTATCCTGACCATTCGGGGAACTCATTTCACTGTCGAGAGTATCTCCACTCTCTGCAGTACTACCTTCAAAGAATAAACTGGCAAATGATTCAACCTTTTCTAGAAAAGAGATATAATATGTCAATCGTTATTGAACACTTGCCAGTGATGAAAATTATCAGGGACACTAGGCCTGTAAATCACTTCCACCCTATAATGTTTATCTTTGAAGTCAGGATGAGGGAGGAGCAGTGATGTTGAGACAGCCAAGGAATCCACCCTGGTATTCTAGTCTCTGGGGATAGCTTCAATTGAAAAAGCATCAAAATACTCTATACAATCCCAAACCCTATTTTTGTAATGTCTTAACCTTCTATTTTTAACAAAATACTTATTTCTTACCTTCTTCACTATCAACTCAGCATCTCCTCTTGCTCTCAACTGCTTGATTTCCTTCTCTTCATCCATTGTCAATCCCAGGAGCAAGGCCTCATATTCAACAGTGTTATTGGTGTTTTCAAAATCTAACTTATAGGCAAAAGGAAATTTATAACCATCAGAAGAAATAAGAACAACACCAGCACCTGACCGAGAAGTAGAATAGTTCCCATCAAACTCCAAAGTCCATAGCTCATTATTCAAATCAGAACTAATCATGTCTGGACTTTCTTCTAAAGTGGAAGTAAACATGTAAGTACCCGGACTAGTCTCCACATATAGTATCTCTGCTCTTGGGTCTCCAGACTTGAGTATTGTGAACTTTGTCTTTGGTTTGAGATCTAAGTAGACTTTCTTGTCATCTACAGGTATTAGTGCATGAGACCAATCCATCTGAATCTCCCCTCCTAGGTCTTTCCAAAAACTTCTACTCAAAAGCATCCCATAGCTAGAGGGAATATCGGCTACCAAAATGGTTAGCTTCAATCTCTTCTTGGGATATGTTGCTAGAGCAACTTGTGCATCTTTAATTTGGCCTAGGATGGGCACCTGTGTGGAGTCCATAGAATAGCACTTTCCATAGGAGGAGGTAAGAGACAAGCCGAGAGCTTTGGTCACTTGAGCAGGCATGACATTGTTAGAGGCCCCAGAGTCTATAATGCAATTACTTAGCCTGTAACCAGCAATGTACAAAGATACATAAAAAGGCTCAGGTTTCTCAAAGGAATTTTTAGAATGGGACATTTTGGAATGAGCAATTGAGAAATTTTAAGTTTTAGCATTGACATTAGCTTCAGCAAATAATTGTGCATTCAAATAGGAAGGGGAAGGTTCTTGTTTTACATATCTAACAAGCCTATGTAACTCAGAAGGATTGATTCTAAGGTATTCAGCTTGAGATATCTATATTTTTGTACTTTTACAAGATTCTACTATATCAAAAGAATTAGAAATAACATCTCCAGAGGAGGAAGTGGGAGGTACCTCAGAGGATGAAGACTTGGGAATAGCAGGCTCTACTTTCTTGGAATTATTGGTTTCATGCCTTGACAGAATATACTTAGGGGTAGAAGAAGGATTGTTGGACTAACCTTTAGGATCATGATCTTTCTTCTTAGAATGTTGACCCCTGGTGAACATAGCACAATTGATGTCATCCAGTTCAGTATATAAATCCTCCCCTTGGTCTAAATCTGATTCATATTCAAAAAAATAACACCAGTGTCACCAGACTGGGTAGGTTCTTCTTCAACATATGGCTCTTTAGCATGCTCATTCATGGCAAGCATCTGCATGAATCTTGTCATTTCAGGACAAGATGCACCATCATGATCTATGGTGAGATGGAAATTACACACCATGTGATTCTCTTTGCTTGTGGAAGGACCACCCTCAATGGCCAGTCTTTGGGTAGGACTAGTTAAAGGTAAAGGCCTATTGTAATTACCTTGCTGATTAAAATCTTTCCTGGGTACATCATGGTAAAAGGGTTGTTGAGACCCTTTTAGCATCTACCTCTTCAAAGTGATGATATCATTGGCTATCCTTTGAATCACACGGTCAATTGAATTAGTGGCCTAATTAAGGCTTCCCAGTCTATAACTCCTTCTTCCACTTGCCAGCAGTTATCAAATCATCCTCTATAGAAATGGCAAGTGCCTGTGCTACTACTAGATCAGTTTCACCTTCTCTTTTAATAGGGAAAATAACATCTGGAGAGAGATTAATAATAAACACTTTAAGAGGGCATTCCCATGTGTCACATTAGTAGGAACTCTATTCCCCACCTTATTAAATTTAGCCACAGATTCTCTCATTTGCTCATGCACTTCTTTCTTCATAGAGGATAGTTGGGCCACTAGAGTGTGTTCATTGTCAGCTGTTTTGAATCTATTTTCAAACTTATCCCTCATAGTTGCCCAATTATTTAAATAGATGCATTAGGCAAATGATAAAACCATTCAGCTTCTATGTCAGACAAAGACTCCACAAACAATCTAACAGATACATCCTCATGTTGCATGCCCAAAATAGAACAGACTACATAGAAAGCATTCAGGTGTTCATCTGGAGTAACCTTTCCATCACCCCTAAACTTGCGAATTATTTTACTAGATCCCCTAGGTAAATCATGCAATTGTTCTCCTAAGCTCAGAGGACCTATGGTAGCTCCCCATGGGACAGGTAATGGTTGAGCCATATTGACTGGCACGTTAACTGGAAAATTAACTTGCAGGGGTAAAACAGTCCCGTGTAAGATAAGAGCTTGACAAGAAGAACTGGATGTATCTCTATTTGGAGGGAGAGAGGATGGCCTACTAGAATATTTTACTCTATGAGTTGGTAGAAAAGTGGAGAAATTGAAAGCTTAAAATAAATCAAAATCAGTATCAGAGATGCCTTTTTTTCTATCAGTACGAGTGTACCTTTTTTAAGCCAGCTTTGAGGATAAAGGATATTAAACTATAGAGTCACCAACCACCTACTGATTTCCTTGGTTTCTTTGATTTCCCTAGTTACCCTGAGGATAGTTAGGTGGATTATTCTAATTTTTGTGCTAGTTATCAAGTACAACGTGGATTTGGAAGGCTTTGTCCCTCCTAGGTACACATATGAACCCTTCAACAATGAAGTTCTTGTGGACAACACTGAATTCTCTTGCATGTCTCCTCAAATCCTATCCAATTTCTTCATCCTCATCCAAAATCCTATCAACTTGGTGATACTATTTATTACTTCTTTTGTTCCTCCAAGGTAGATTCTGTAAGTCCATGATAATATTCTCTTGTTCAATGTCCAACCAATTGATGTTAGGCTGAAGCACAAGTCTAAATCTTGTCTGGAGAACCATAAAGACTGATGATAAAGAAACTTAATACATATAAGTTCCCCAGAGAATCACCAAAAATTAGTTAGTTTATAGATTTGTCACTTAACTATATTTTCTCACTCCCACATAAATGACAACTGTACTAATAGTTGAGTCAGTTGCAATGATTTTTTTCAATGACTCTCTCCTTATTTTACAAGGCGCAACTACCTTCGAATGATATTAAAGGAATTAAAACTATGTATGCTTTTAACTAGAAAGCAAAAAAGGTGTGCTTTTAACTAGAAATCAATAAAAGGAATGAATCATAACACAACTAAAATAATAAGAAGCACAAAGACTTCCTACAACCACAATCATAAACTTATATCTTTCATCACATAATCATCAATGCAAATCATTCATCAAAAGAGAAACTATTCATATCAATGAGCCTAAATAAAGATTTCCAATTACTTCAATATAAAATTGCAAGCCAAGAAGTTGAAAGATATTCAACATAAGAACATACATCCATCCACTATAACACAAAGTTTATGATTTTAGAATTCAACTCCACCAACTTTTATTCATATATTGAGAAGAATTGAAATGTAGCATAACACCAAAAAAGATCTCCCACAACACAAAGTTTTCCAAAAGATCCATTAGCATCGACATGCTTAGAATATATAGCTATAGACACCTAAAAATGTCTTCATCGTCAAACCGACTCCCAACATCCCTAAACATACCAATATCCCTTCTAATCAATTAATTAAATTTTTATTTAATTAATTATCCCTTCATCACCTAATTTTTTATCATTTTATCCCCTACAATTGGATTAATTTAATTAATTCAATTGTTCAACCTTAGCCAATTAATTAAATAAATATGCAATATTTATTTGGTTAATTTCTCATTATTCACTAAATCCAATTAATTAGTTAAATCATGTTTATCTAATTAATTCAGTCTATTAATCAACCTATCCCTACCCTAGCCAATTAAATATTTATTATTTAATTACCTAGCCTAAACTACATGACCTTAGACCTAGGATTAATTAAATAAAACCTTATTTAATTAATCTAAACACATCATTAATCTATTCCTTAAATATTTCTAGCCATATTAATTAGGCTAATCACCCTAATTAAAATGGTTAAACCTAGATTAACACCCTTCCCCACATCCTCCAAATAAAAAATTAAAATATATCCCATATAAATCAATTTTTTATACACGTGTCCAACATCACATTTAATGCCTCTTACACCCCTTACACATGTCATAACTCATTAATATCCACTCTTCCCCAAATGAATTTTTAATTCATTTTACTCTTCCCCATGTGAATTTTTAATTCACAAATAATCCTTCTCACCCAACCTCATTAATTTCACCCCTTTCCCAAGATGAAGTTAAAATTCATCTTTATTCCTATCCCTCCATTTTCCAAGATGAAATATAGGCCCTCCACATCACTTTCATCCTCCACCATTGATCCTCCAAATCAATCTCAACCATTGGATCAAAATTCCTCCAAAATACCTATAAATACAACATCCTCCAAGCCATTTTATGATCCACTTTCCATGCAAAGTTATTATGCTAAAATATCTATTGAGCTAAGTGAGTTGTGAGCTGAATTATGCACACTTGAGAGCATTTCACATATAATCTAACATCTTGGGTATAGCTAGGAGCTTTTGGGTACAAGCTTCTCCACCCTATCTTGGATTTGTGGGTCATTTTGAAGGTATAACATTTGTTTATGCATTTGCTTTGTGTTTTCTACTTTCATTTTGGTTTCACTAATCACAATAGCCTTGTCAATAATAATTGTCTTTGAAATAATAATGGCTTCTTGAAGACAACCGATTAAAATATAATTAAAAATAAGTCCTTAAAACCACAGTTTTTAGAGAAAATTATTTAAAAGAAATAACATAAAACATGAAATATTCCATCACGTGGCAGGCGTCGAGTCTTCCTCTTATATCACTTCACTTTCTTTGTCATGTTTGTCGGTTATAGTTGAGTCCGCCTGTGCTCGAAGCTTTGCCTTGTAACTTTTGTACCTGGAGATGATGGGAGTCAAGATTTTGCCACTTGGAGTGATAGTAATGTGTACTCTGAGTTTCCATTTGCTTATTCTCCTCTCCATGTCTACTAACCTTATGTTGATATCATCAACCTCGACTTTGAAAGTTCTAAGATAAGTGGCCATATTCCCAATCTTAACCAATGATTCACTAGTAACAATATCATCACCCATCGTTTCTTTAGTGAGTGTCTTCTTGAAGTCTTGCTTTACTTCTCCTACATCACGTAAACTTTCTCCATCCTTAACCAGAATTTCAACCTCAAAAGTGTTATAATTCTTTCAAAGGTCTATAAGATTAGCATGGTATTGATTGAGGATTCCCCTTATATCACTATTATATTGTCCCAATACAGACAACTTCCATTCAACGACATCTAACCAAGAGACAGAGTCATTCTCCTTAGGATCATACAAAATCTTCTCATCCATTAGAATACTTGTATCAATTTTAATAATCTCCTACACCTCCTTAGGAATCATTAGGAAGCCACTTTCCTCCTTTTTCACATTTTGCAACTCCGGTGCTAACCTTTTCCTTTTGTCAGATATAAGAGCATATAACCTCATAGCCTCCTTGATGTATAATAGGCTATCAAAGGTGACCTTCTATATCCATTGCTTAGTGGCTTTGGCTAGCATTTGGTTTCTCTTAATTTGCTGTAGCATGCTAGGATCCATACCATCAACAGTAATGCTAAGAGTTGCATCCGAAGACTGAGAAGTAATATTTAAAATGGATTGAATGAAAGAAGTCAAAGTACACCTGGGCTTGTAATTTTGCATTCTCTTGTTGTTTAGCCTTGACTCTTTTTGTTATCATGCCTACAGAAAACTTGGCATGATATATATCACCTTCAACAGTTGCAAGGCCCATATCAATCTTGCTCATGTTGAAATCAGTCTATGTGACTTCATTTTCATTCTTATCACCAATGAGATCTGTAATCTCCAAAACTCGATGCCCAGTAGAAGAATCTGTCACCATCATAGACATCCTCTTAGCCTTCTTAAACTTAGGTGTAACCTGCAGCAACTTGACTATAGTCTCTACATTCATATCAGTCATAGGAGTGTATCTCCTCTTCTTCTCAACAACATTCTTCAACCAGGACAGAGATGGAAGCACAAATTACTATCATTAGCACCCAAGACCATATTGTTTGGATAATTGGGAATATTATGCATAGGAATTTCATCCAATCTGGAGGAGGTTGGAGTCTCAAACAAAGAACAAAAAACATTATCATCACCAATTTGTTAAAAAATTAAAGAATCATTATCAGGAACAGGGGAATTAGGAGAGGCCATATGATATGCCTGTAATTGTTCCAAGGCATCTATCTTCTTTTCTACTCCTACACTCACAGACGTAGGTTGTCCATCTTGTTTGCATTGCCTTTTAGCCTCCTATTATCCTCAGACTATTCTCCATCCTCACCAAATTGTGAACCAACTCTGCGATGAGTTATCTCCACTCTAGTTAAAGTTCTTGGGGTGCCAGAGGCCTAGGATGTTCCTTGCTCTTTCGTTCCAGATTCCTTTTGCACAAAAGAACTTGCATGCTCTCGAATTCTCCCTTCAAGCCACCTTTCAGTCTTATCCAAAACAAAGGAGGACCGAACCTTAACATCAGTAATCTCCTTATCAGACCATTGTATCTGAGGCAGGGGTCTAGAGGTGACATCATGATAACCTTCATCAATAATCTTAGAATTATCATCCACACCACTTGGAATTTGTAGAGGCAAATTGAAAGCCCGGATTTGGTCTAATGTGAGCCTCATCCAATCCCTTCTCTAGACTTCTCTTTCATCAACACAATCTTCCTAGTAATCCTCCAAGTGTGGTTGATGTTCATATAGATTACCTCCATGGAAGTTCCTCTTGACATAATTCTTACTATCAAAAAATGTCCTTATAGACAAAGGATGAAAATTGAACTCTGCCAGAATCTTCTCTATATTCCTAGCATTATCATTCATTTTGCAAGTGAAGAAAGACAATGACACGAGAAATGTATATCCCTTATTTTTCATGCCATGATATTTATGGTTCACAGTCGCCATCTAGCGACAAACTTCCAAAAGAGTAAAATAATCTAATGCATATCTCGGTAATTTCAATAGGGCATTTTCATAACCTCCAACTTGAAGGTAAGTAAATCTATCAAACTGAATATAAAAATTTCCATACCTCATCACCAATGAAGCTACTTCAAGGGAAATTCTCACTTTAGGTGTACCTTCGATCGTTGTCACAAAAAACATGAAGCAAGCATCATTGACATGGCAAAAATATCTCATTCCCTTTTCCCTCTACAACTAAGGGAAATACTCATACACAGGTGTGTCTAGCGTCAACGACCCTTGGGTCCTTAATCTAGCCTAGACAACCTCTTTACTGGCTAAAATATAAAACAAATAAGAGCACATGTGAAAAAACACCTTCTTGTGAAAGTTAGCCAACTGCTCGTTCAAGTGATCACTGATCATTTTGGCCCAATCAATGTATTGGCATTCGCTAGATAATTTTCAAACGAGTCAGACTCAGCACTCCCGACAACATGATGCAATAGAGTGATCATATCAGAGATTTCTTTTTTGAAATGTGCTCTTTTTAAATTGGTGGGAATTTGAGATTTTCCCTTCTTCCCAACTTTCAACCAGTTCCTTACAATGGAATTCAACCACTAGTCTTCCTTATCCCAAAAATAACCCCACCCCATAGTGACAGACATCTCAATGAATTATTCTCTATCGGGTGATCTCAATGCACGAGAAACAACCTCATCGTCAATTTTCATAACCACAGAGCCGTCAAAAGCTCTTATCACTTTTGAGTCAGGGAAATAATTATTTGCACACGAAACAACTAAGTCCGGACATGGCACGGCAGGTGGAAAACCTCCAGTGTGAGTTAGCCCACTAGTCAGAATTTTCTCTACTATAGGAGTTCTGGGGTTTTGTTGCATTTGAGACTAGAAATCATCTAAGTCTATGTGCCCAAGCTCAGTATCTTTCAATTTAGCCAGACCATTTTCTATAATTGAAGCAATAGGGAAACCCTGATACTTATACTTCATTTTCACTTGCTTGAGAAACCATGAAACAAAAGCCTTTGTGACTGCTAGGGGTACTAAATAATTTTGCAGACCATTTAAAGAAGACAAACAATTAGGACTCATGAAAGAAAATTGTTCTTCCCACCAAAATAACTTTAAGGAATTTGAATTTGTTATAGTAAGGAAAGAACAAGGAGAAAATCCAATTATATGACCTGGTCATAAGAATCCATGCTCACCACTTGCAGAAGCCGCAATCCAGAGCTTCTTCAAATTTTACTAGTTGAAATGCAAGAGAAGACATTTCCTGAAGGTGGCAACCCTTATAAAAATGTCTCATTAAATCTCATTGATTTCAGTGGCATGTACGGTAGTACAATTCATAAATGAGCTGCCTTGATTTCAATCAAAAAATGCACAATCGTACTCCCAAGATATTCCTTATTAATTATGAAATGATAAGTGTCACTTCCATCGTGCATGCTTATAAATAGAAATATGGCTCCTCAAAAAGTGAACCAAGATTTAAGTCAGAAGATCAGCAACTTTTAGAACATTAGAACCATCGGTCAAGAGTTTGAAAGTTCTAAGAACTCCTGACTCACCGACTACAAAGGACTTAAGCACCAAGACTAACAAAGGGGTTATGACAAAGACTTAAACGATGACTTTTAAAGGAGAGTTAGGAAATCAGAAGGTTTCAAAACTTAAGAAACGACCGACTAAGGTTCAAAAAAGCTTGAAATCGTTGATTGTGAAGGGAAAGCTCTTAAGTAAAGGTCGTGACTTTATAAAGGGGATGGAATAATAAAGAATAAAGAAGGGGACTTTAACTTAACATATGAATGGAAAAAATTTAAATATTGGGTAACAATTCTATACTACACCATATCAGATATTAAATGTTATAGACAAGACAATAAAACAAAATAGCTTCGTTCATATGAATGACTATCATATACTCTCATATATATATATTAAACCTCATTTTAAATCTTCTCTTGCAAACAAGTAATCTTCATAACCAGAAATACAAACTACAACAAGAATAATTTTTATTAGCTATGAATTCAATCTAGATGTGGTCTGAGACCATTTAAGAGCATGAGATTGACCAAAATTGCCCTTCTGGGAACTATGACTTCCAATAATCTCACCACAATCCAATCATGGGATTTAGGATTAAAAACAAACTCTACTTACATGAGTTATTTGGTTCATGACTTCACAAATAACTCTTAATATATTGACAGATATATAAATATTCTATGTACTTAAAAATAGATACACTTTAACCCATATTTTACTCACACTACAGTGTAATATTATTGTTGTTTAAAATTGCAATGACCTGCACAAACATTTTAATAAATACATAAATTGATATGCATATCTATATGTGTATATTTACATTATGCATATATGGATATACGTATATATGTATACTTTTACATTTTCCCAGTATTGATTATTAAGCAAACCAATCAACTAGGAAAATATAGCAAAAACTCAACACAACTTAAAAGGTTGAAACAAAGTGTACTCTGTAGTTTTCTAATGCATATAATAACAATATAAATAGGGTATTTTTCAGGCGTAGAGTTTAATCACCCTCTAAGCAAGAAGGGTTACACACTCTCACCATATATATACAGAATTTATCATATTTAAAACCCCATTCTTTTACACAATTTTAATGACAGGTCGAAGTGCATGAGATTATCAAAAAATCTGAGGAGAGAGTTTATAGGACAATCTTCTTGGGTGAGAATATCTAAAAAATCTGGTGTAATCAGATTTTGTGTACTTAGAATATATGAATATCTAAAAATTCTTAAGACACATTTTCTAATGCAAGCAAACTTAGTAAGGAAGGACTGTCAAATTTTCAAGAAACCTAATATCAAAGAAGACAGTGAAATGTCAAGTCCATATTTTGGAGGGTGTGAGAATATATATTATGGAAATCAAATCTTTATCTTGGACAATGTGGTCTTTGAGAATCTTAGTACACTGAACCTAATTAGACATCTACACTAAAGTTTAATCCTATGTAGACATTGTAGACATCTACACTAAGGCTTTTAGTCACAATAACTAAGAAAAAAATAAATATATAATGCAGTATATACACCTACACTAATATATATATATTGCAGTTTTCAGAATATATATTTTTGGATTCACTAAATTAACTAACATATGTACATTTTTGGATTCACTAAAAAATAACCTATATATTTTCAGATTCACTAATTTAACCAACAATAAAATTAATATATTTATGTATGGGGTTATAAATATATAGAGGGGTTGAAGCTATATATATATATATATATATATATATATATATATATATATATATATATATATATACTCAAACTATTTCCTAATGCTGTTGAAACTATTTCTAATGCTACTGAAAATGTTTCAGAATATATTTAATGCAGTATATACACCTACACTAAAAAACAAACCTGTATATTTTTGGTTTCACTAAATTAACCAACAATAATATTAATATATTTCTGAATGGGGTTAAAAATATAAATATATAGAGAAATATATTTTTAAACACAATAGAGAAATGTAAACTCTATATTAATATTACTCTTGATTAGTATGCTGACAATTCCAATATATAGGTTTAATTTTACCATAGATGTGTATAGTGCAGTAAGTATATATTGAAAGATCATAAAGTATAAATATATGTCTGGAAACCCTTGGTTTATATTTAAAACATATATATATATATATATATATATTTAACAGATATAGATAAATGACATTTGAACAGATTTAACATTAATATTAACAGATACATTTATTTCATATTGACAGTTACAAGTTATAGATTTAACATTAATATTAATAGATACATTTACTTCATATTAACATATTTAATGATGGCATATGGACAAATATTACATTTGCTTCATATGAATAGATTTAACATTAATATAGATGACACATGCATAAAGAGGAAGTAAAAGACAAAGAAAATAAACATGAACACAAACATATGCATAAAGAGGAGGTAAAAGACACAAAAAATAAAGGAAACATAGCATAAAGAGGAAGGAATATAAGAAGGTGGTGTACCAACCTGAACCTAATTCTGGAAGTCTGCAAAATTTCTCTTAGCATCAGACATGGTTTGCAGCGCTCCTTTAGGAAATTTATGTTAAAAACATTCTCTACGCTGCATAAGTAATGTTCATCTTATAATGGATTCAAATTTGAAAAAGGAATGCATTGAATTTGGTTGTTGAGTTTGAATTTGAATAAATGCGTAGAAGCTATTGTATTCGATGATATGATACGCATAATTGAATTTGGTTGTTGAGTTTGAATTTGATTAAATGCGTAGAAGCTATTGTATTCGATGATGTGATTTATAAATCTCAAGGTTTTTCATATGATTCTGTAATTAAATTGCTTTCATTTTGTTTTTTCATTTAATTTATGTCTGGGTGGGGAGCCTGACACCATTTTGCGTTTGTGCAGGTGCTTAATGTAAATGGATAAGTACTTATTCTGAATGGAGTTGGTGCAAGTGGATGTGATAGAAAGTATGGGAGAATGTGACAGCAAGTGGGGGGATGTGATAGCAAGTATGGGAGAATGTGTGATTGACAGTCATTTGGGATTGGAGTGTTGTGTGTTAATGGTAGCTTAGAGACCAATAACTATGCACAAAAGTATGTGAATGTGGCCAATTTGACTTTATTTAATGTCCAAATAGGTGGTTTTATAAACATTACCCATTGTAATAAAATCAATAAAGTGTATTTTTAAATTGAAACTTCTCCAATTTGCATCAAGTTGCCTTATAAATGCAAGTGGAAGAGTATGCGTGTTGTTTTTTTCAATGGTAAACTACACATGGAGTTGTGAACATGTATTGGTGCATTTGTGTTAATTTACTAGGTTGGTATTTTACATGTATTGGTTCTTTTTAAAAAATTTATTGGGGGGTCAAGTGCACAAAAACATAGTGGTTATTGGGGCATGGGCGGCAACTGGCCCCTCTCCCTTATGATAAACTTTATCTTATTTTCTACCCAATTTCCTTCATTCCCAAGCTCAACAAATGCTCAACTACTTCTAGTGATGTGTGTTTGAATGTTCTCAGGACATGGTATGAATTTTCTATTCTACTCAATCTACAGTCCTCTCCCTGATGATGCTCTCCCTCCTTGACCAGGAGGGGAATTGGACTTATCCTACATCCACTTTAGTCATCAACAAGATAGTTAGTCTGACAAGTTAAACACACACACACACACACATATACACATATCAAATTGATAATTCACTCCGTAAAAATTATCAACATAATAAAAATGAAATATGGAGTCTTGTTTAAACATAAAATCTTAACATCTCTTAAATTCATTCTTACATCTCATCTAGCTATCAATTGTTTCAAATAATATTATTTGGTATAGGTTAGATTTCACAACCATTCTATCATTTAGAACTAATATTTAAATTCCATATTTACATGAGTGCATCTAGAATGATCATCACATTAAAACCATTTCTATTCAAAATACATATAAGAAAATCATGTCCTTTCAAATCATTTCATATTTACCAACATTTATGTAATTAAAATATGTCTAAACTATTTGGTCCAAAAATGGGGTGTAACAAATTACATAAAATGTAGTCATAATTTTGTGTGTTTCTATATTTTCAATTGGGGTATATGGTATCTTGGAAAATTACATGGGATCTAAAGGCTCTTAGTGAGTCTTATCAAGAGCATAACTCAAGTAAACAATTGGCTCAATTATTCATCTAAAGAAATAACTATGAGAAACAATCATTTCAATTGTTCATCCTAATCTGAGAAGTGCTTCCTAGGCCTCCTAAACATATTCAAGTAAAGTTGGGAAATTCCCCCCAACAAATAGTGATAGTAGGTCTAACACGCAATACCAAAATAGGACTTTATGTGTAACACTAGAGTAGAGCTTTGCTTTCATCATTGGGCCATTAAAGGTCAACAAATGATCACCTCTTAAACACCTTCACCACATTCAAATGTAGCTAACTCCTATTCGACCATCATTACCTCAAGAGTACACATCATGGTTGTAATTCTCCTATATTGGTTGAGCTTCAAAGGCAATACAAATTATAACTATAATACCTTGTAATCCACAAATTGATTTTTGAGATCATTATTCTTGAATGATTGACTTGTGAAGGTGCATATTGCTATGAAGAGTATGGGGTGGTCTCATTTGTAACCTACCTTACAATCTAAACACAATAAAATGCACACAACACCAAACATTGTGGATCTCAATGATGTCTTCCTTCAAGCATCATCAAAAGTATATCCACTATAGCATGTTTTAAATAAAAAAATAAATATAATAGAGTGCTTGATCATATAAGATTTTCTAGCCGATGTACCCATATTGAATTTTTGTATTGTGTCAAGTTTCAAGCTAATGACTATCATTTTCCTAAGTGCAAAAATGTTACAGGTCTTGTCCAATTTGTTTTTCTTGTCATATTTGTGTCTCTTTTCTGAATGTTTGTAGGATCATGAAGTGAATCTTTTGAAGTCATCTATCTGGGTGGAGAAAGAAGGTTGTCATTGAAGATTTATGCTAAGTTGAAGACTAATCATCCACTCAACTAATATAGAAGTAAGGTACCATGTTTTTAAAACCAAATAAGATAAATCCTTATCAAGAATGCACATGTGTGAAGAAAACATAATAGATGGTGAAGAGGTGCACACCTTTGATAAGAAAACCTTTGAGATAAAAAAAATTGCACTAAGTATAATATCAAGGTGCGCACTTCAAGTAAGGAAAATTTAAGTTTCAAAATGTGCTCATAAGGTGCACCCTTACAAAGGGAGGACTTGTCAAAATTCAAGTCTAGAGTTTCCATTTTGAGGTGCACATCTCTATGAGGAAAAACTGAAGTTATGTTAAAAACTTAGAGAAAATGTTTAAGGTATGAGGTTAGAGGTGCACCTTTGAGGAGACGTTCAAAACAAAAATTTGCTAACTATGGTGTTGAAGTGCACACCTAGAGCAATGGGACTGTGCACCTAATAAAGGTGAAGTCCAAAAACCTAATTTAAATTTTTAGGTGCATGTGGGAGCATGAGGTGTTCACACTTGTGAGAAAGAAATTGAAATTTAAGTTACATTAAAAAGTGTGTACCTCAATGAAGGGCGCTTAGTTTAAAATTAAAATTTTCTAATATATTAATTATGCACTTCATAAAGATGCAAAGGTTGAAAGCACAATTATAAAGTGTGTAGTTATAGATAAAGGACACACCTTATCAAAGGACAATCAAATGTTCAAAAATCATAGTGTGCATGAGAGCATTAGGTGCACACCTGATAGTGGAGATCAAAAGTCTTCAAGTTTTATATTGACAAGGGTGTGCCTAGAGGAGAAAGGTACACCTAAAAAGGAGTGAATTCCAAATGCAAACATTAAAAAAAAGTATTTGTCAAGTGCATGTTTGGGGTGTAGGTATGCATCCTCACCAAGAGAATATTCGAACCAATTATTAGGTGCACGCCTAAGGTACAGGTGCACACCTCACTAAAGAAAATATAATTTCAAACTCAAGTTTCAAATATAGTTATCAAGTGTGTATCTAGGATGTATGTGTGCACCTCACCAAAGGGATATTTCAAAATTTAAAAATTATTTTAACTTATGTTCATAGGGGCACGCTTGGTGATGAAGTGTCCACTTGTACAAAAGAAAACAAAAGTGAAAAAGATATGAAACATGAAGAGAAATCACATTTATTGGTGCATGCTTAAAGATCACATATACACCTTATCAAAGAGAATTATTTCAAATTTTAAAGATTATTTTAACTTATGTTCATAGATGCGCACCTAGTGATGAAGTGTGTACCAGTACAAAGGAAATCAAAAGGGAAAAGATATGAAACATTAAGAGAAATCACATTCATAGATACATGCTTAAAGATTAATTGTACACCTTATCAAAGAGAATTTGATTCACAATGCAAAATTTGAAGGTTCACTCATAAGCACACACCTAGTGTGTGTCTCACAAAAGAAAAGCTTGCAGTTTCATAAATTTAATTTGTAATACATAGGTACACACTAATATATAGAGGATTTCAATCTAAGTGTGTGCATGGTGTATTGGGGTGCACCTATTGTTGAAATGTAAAGTCAATTTTAGTTATTCCAATAGTGATGAGTAGTTGACAATGAGTACCTAGCTAGTACCATGTGCCATGTGTACACCATGCAAAATTGCATGTGGAAGTGCCACTGGCGTTTTTATGCAAGAAAATCTATCTTTAGATTTGATTTGTTAAATCTGCATGTGCTTTTTCGTGATTATTTAAGTTAGTCGAGCTTGAATGCCAAGGCATGAGAAAAAAGTTTTGTAACTGCAAATTTTCTTCTGAGAATAAAATTGAGAGATCTTTGCCCGTGGTTTTTTTCCTGGTACATTACCAGGTTTTCCACGTAAATTTGTGTTGTTTGTTTTGTGCTTTTATTGCTAATTCACTATTATTTCAATTTTTCACTGCTTATTTTTCTAACAGTTGGTATCAGAGCGCACAGTTTTTTGCAGAAATTATTTTGTGGGTTTTTATCTTTGTGAATAGCAATGACAAGAGGCATGGTTACCAGATTTGAGGTTCAAAAATTTGATGGTTCCAATTTTTCTTTGTGGAAACTAAATCTTCAAGCCTTATTGGTGAAGGATGGATGTGCCTTGGCTCTCAAGGGGACTGTTGTTGATTAGGATTACACCCGTGATGCAAAGTTGTGAAACTCAGCAATCCTTCGGAACATGGGATCAAACTCAGGCTGTGGGTGACCTATGTCAAGTTTGAACCTCCAGATTATGGGTTGGTTCCCTTAAAATATTTAATTGGATCTATGACTTTGATGTGGAAAAGGGTAAAAATGATCTTTCTAAAAACAAATAAAACTGTAAAAGTATGGTGATGCACCTAATAATGATGAAAACTTGGTAATCTAGCTCACAATAGATCTCAGAAAATCTATCCACACATACCACTTTTAGCAAATTGATCACAAAAGTGTTTCTAAGGGAGGCTGGTAAATATTTCTGTTTGAAGGAAAAGGGGTTTTTCACAATATAAAAGAAAGGTTTTCCAATTGTACAGCCTAAGACCTGTGATTTTCAATGCTATCTAACACAAAGAAATACTAATGAGATAATGATTTTAAAGGTTCTGATGTTAAACACAATAAAATCTCATCAAATCACTCATACAAGTTGCATTAATGGAAGGTAGATACTTGATCAAACTAAAAAATAAAGGAAATAATTGCATAAGACAAAGTATAGAACCTATAACCTATTGTAATCTCTATAAATCTGTAAATAAGTGAGTTACAAAATCTCTTTCTCTCTCAAAGTGCAAAGAGCAAAAAGGCAAGAACTGCAAAATGAGTTACAAACAAACTCAGTCTCTCAATGGGTAAAAGAGAAAAGAATGCAAGAACTAGAAAAATCTAAGTTTTTCTTTACAATATATATTTTGCTCTCTCCAAGAGGTATGAAAACTCAACTGCGGTTAACTGCCTCTAAAAATAAGCTCTCCAATTTGATCCATGAGTAAAAAATGAAATCCCTAAAAATAAGGATCAAAACTACCTTAAAATGAGCAAAAATAGCTCCAATCTACTAGTCTCCATGTGTTTGATCCAAGAGTTGACTAATCTTCTCTATTTGGACCTCCAAGCCATGCAAAAAGACCTCAAAACTCCTCAGTTAACATAACTTCTACATTTTGCATGATTTTGCATGTGTAGATCATGTGGAAAATTAATAAAGTAATCATTTACATGACTTACTCTATTATGAGTTTCAATTTGTCTAATTTCTCCTATTTTAAAACTTGTGACAAACTAATAGAGTAATTTATAAAATATTACTTTATTAATTTGTTTACATGATATATAGTTGTAAATTTATGAGGAAATGGAAGAAAAAGAAAACTCCTTATCTCTCCTTTTACATTTGCCTAATTTGCATGAGTTTGCATGATAATGATGCCAAAATTTAATTAGGTCTTCATACATGAAAAATGAAAAAATTACCCCCTTATGCCTCCCATGCAAAAAAAATAGGTCATTTACATGCAAAATAATATAATGAATTATCAAGAGTAATGATAATTGCATCATTATCACCTTATAACTCCATGCAAAAGAAAACCTCCTAGTTGCATTACACATGCACTTAAGGCATAAGAAGATTCCCTTATCACTCCATTACATTGCAAAAGAAAATATATGTAGTTTGCATTACATATGCATCACCTTTGTCTTCATACCATATCCATTGCATTATTGACCTTACCTGCATTTGTCTTATCCATCTTATATTCACTTGTCTTCATATCTTCAACCATTTATCTTATCGACCATCATGGACAATGGAGATAAAAGGCACTAAAGCCTCACCTTCTAATGATTTCAACCTTTGACTTAGCAAAATCAAATGTAAGAAATGAAATAATTCTTTTGGCCCATGAGATCCTTCTTAGCATCATCATTAGGAATTATCAAGACTCAAGTCTTGACCTCAGGCAATAATTTGATTTTTGTTGCTAAGTCAAAAAAGAAATGAGGAAAAAGAGAGAACAACCATCAAACAAAAGCAAAGACCGAACCATAAAAGTCATTTCACTCCTTCATTTGACCTTTACTCTGGCTCTGCAACCTCAAAGCCAACGACTAGGGTTTGATAAAAAAAATGCTTCTCTTGCTCCTTCTGCCATTTCGGTGGCTTCTCTAGTCGATTCTTTATCATTTCCATGGCATTTCGGTGCAGGGAGAAAAGGTGAGCATGTTTTTGGGTCTTTACTGAGTAAATTCTTATCATTTCTATTCATTCTTCATGCTCTGGCCGTTGGCTATGTGTTGGGCATACATTATCAACTTTTTTAACAATCTTTTCTTTGTTCCTCTGTGTCGACCATTATTTGCAACTGTGACTTCATTTGCAAGAAATCTCCAAGAATTAAGGCCGTGGTTGTGACTTGTTTCTTTCCTCTTCAAAATGTGAGGTGAGCTCTTTTATTCGATCTTTATGTATCTTTATTTTTTTCATTGTAAATGAAACTAACAAGGGTTTCAAAATGTTGAAGTGGGTATTTGTCTTTTTGAAGAAATGAGCTTCTCTCTAATAGTTGTGCCTAAATATTGATTTTTCCCTTCTCTTTACTTCACTGTAGACATAAATCTTGTAAGGGTTTGAAGAACTATAACAAGGGTTTGATAAAAAAAATACCTTTTCCGGCCACGGCCTTACTGTATGTTGTTTTTCTTTCACATTTCTCCTCTCTGTAGATAAAAAATTTGTAAGGGTTTGAAGAAATGTGATAAGGGTTTTGAAAATCTTGAGTGAAAAAAGGCCTCTTTTGACCACGGCTGCATCTTGTATGTTGTTTCATGTGTCTTAACTTCTCTCTGCAGATGAAAAATACAAGAGTTTCAAAACATAAGAGGGTTTTTTTCATTTCTACACAGAATGATCTTCCTCTTGTCATGGCCATAACTTTTTCTTGCTTTGCAGCATTGTTTTCAATTGTATACAAGAAAATAGTACAAGGGTTTGAAAGATTTGCAAAGGCTTTGATATCTTTTGAAAAAAACAAGGCCTTCTTGGGCATGGTCTCTATAGCTCTTTCTCTCCTTTTTCTTGACCTTTCTGTAGATGAAAATATATATAAGGGTTTCAACAATAAACAGAGCATCTTGATTCCTTTGAAAATAAGGCCTTCTTTAGCATGGCCTACTATATCTTTATCTATATCTTTTCCCTTTCATTGTCTTTATACTGTAACTTCAAAACACAAAACTGATGACAAAGGTCTTGACATTTTGTGAGTATTCTATTATAAACTGAAACTGTCAATTTGAATATGTGAAATTAAACACATGCAGAACCCTTAACTTTTCTTTTTTTATCCTTCTGTCATTTGAAATATAACAGAACTGGTATCCTTAAAACTTCTCTAGTTCATGGCATTTGATAGGTTGTAGGTTTTCATAACCTAGTTTTTTTTATAAAAGAAATTTGAAATCTTCTGTATGAATGAAAATCTCGGACTCCTTTGCTCACTACATCTCCTTGTCATTCTTTCATCTATACCTTGTTGCATGATTTGAATTTGAACATGATATGCTCCTTAACATTTATGTTCTCCTATAGCAAAGACATTGTACTTTTTGCATACTGATATAGTACTATGACAGTTTATCATTTGTAATAGCTCTTGTAGCCTTCACTTCATGTAAATCTATATTTTACAAGGTTGTTATTTCATCACTTCATGACAGTCTTGGCAAACTTCTTTCATTTGATTCTCCATTTATTACAAGGTTGTCCTTCATTGCACTTTATGTATTTTTATGACATCTGCTGTCAATTTATCATGATGTTCACCTATATAGATGGTTGTCATAACTTATGACATATATATGATAGCAGAAACATACTTCAATCATTAATAGGAATAAAGAAGAATACCTTCTCATGACTGCACTTTTGTATTCTACATATTGACAACTTGATCAGAATCACTGCTTATTTTGTAACATGTAACGTGTTGGGATAAGGTGCCATTAACCTTGTAAATCCCATTATTGTATTATTCCATTTATTATTTGTAATTACCCATAAGGGATGTGCAAGTTTCACCAACAGTGGTAAAAATTATTTACTATCCACGGTAATTACGGAGTTACTACATGGTAAGTCCCGGAGTTACCAGTGGTAGTTACGGGATGTCATTTACTATGGTAAATGGTAATTGGTCAAAGTGGGGTGCACATGTGGAGGAATAATCTATTTTTAGTGTTATGACGCACGTCATAGATGTTGTAAGAGGGTGTAAGTGATTCTATGACAAATGTAAGTTGTCATAAGAATCTATGACACTTATAATAGCATATGACGCGTCATAAGATGTTGTAAGTGGCTATTTTTAGCCCCAAGGTGTTCAAGCTTGCATGGGCACTTTTTCCCAAGTGTAGGATGCATGTATGACAGCATTTATGACCCTGTAAGAGCCTATTCTTGGCCATGGACACCCAAGGTTGTATTGTTGACTCTTGACAAGTGTTATGGGCTTGTAAGAAGTCATTTAATGTCTTGAGGTTGTGTAAATTCTATATAAACCATAGCATAGTAGATGAGATGGAAACAACAATTCACAGGTACCTAGGTTCTGCCAGAGTGAAGGTTGGAGGACAGAGGAAGTGAATGTATTTGTAATCTCCTTTTGTGAAGACAATACAACTTGGCCTCTTTTCTTGGTGGAGTTTTTTACCCGAAAGGGTTTTCTCCATGTTAAACACTTGTGTTATGTGCTTCATTCTGCTTCTGGTATATTTATGTATTGTGGGTTTTATGTTTTGTTACAATCTCCACTAATAACACACAATTAAAATTTGCTGAAATTTATCTCAAATCAGATTTCCATTGAAGTAGTGTTGCTTTCATTTCTAACATTTGGCATCAGAGCCTGGCTAGCTTTGACTCTTGGGTGGTAGTGTGGAAGTTGTAGCTACAATGGGAGATTTGGTTACGTTTGTTTTGTAGATATTGTGTTGTTATTATGGCTGCATCCACCATTGCATCAACCTCTCGATTGGACATTGAGAAGTTCAGCGGAATGGGGTATGAGTTGTGGAAGCTGAAAATGGAAGATTTGTTGGAAGAAAGAAACCAATGGTTGGCTGTCCAAAAAGAGAAGAAACCTGACGATGTCTCTCAAGATGAGTGGGATAGACTGGATAAGAAGGCACGGGGAACCATCCGATTGTGTCTTTCAGACTCTGTCTTATTGAATGTCTCAAAGGAAGAGACTACATACAAGTTATGGAAAAGGTTGGGTGAGATCTATCAACCCAAGAGTATGGTAAATAAACTTTATTTAAAAAGAAAATTGTTTTCCATGAAAATGCGAGAAGGTGAATCAGTTGCAAAGCATTTAAATTCTTTTAATTTGTTAGTGAGTCAGCTTGATTCATTAGATGTTTAGGTTAGTGAGGAAGATAAATGTATCTTACTTCTTTGTTCTTTACCTGAGTCTTGGGAGAATGTTATCCTTGCTATCACTACTAACCTTGCGGATCTGAAGTTGGATGCTCTTGTTTCAGTGCTACTGTCATAGGAATTGAGGAAGAAGAGTTCGGATAGTTCAGGGGATGCTCTCAGTGTCAGGGGAAGGTCTAAGGATAGGGGACCTAAAGGAGATCAAAAAGGGGCTAAGGAAAAGTCCAAGGGCCAGTCTAAGACTCCTAGTAAAAAGAACAGAGTTAAGTGTTAGAACTGCGTTAAAAGGGGACATGTGAAGAAGGAGTGCAGAAACCCCAAGAAACAATGGGAGAGTGCTTCGGATAAGTCCTTGAATGCAGGTGAAGAAGTTTTACTTTCTGTATGTAATCTTGTTTCTAATGATCACTGGTTGGTTGACTCAGGATGCTCGTTTAATATGACCCTGCATAAGGAATGGTTCTCCACATATGAAGAATATGATGGAGGTAATATCTACCTTGGTGACAACTCTACATATCCGATTGTCGGGAAAGGAAAGGTATTGTTGTGTTTTAGTGATGGGAGGATTAAAACCCTCCCTGGTGTTTTGCATGCTCTTGGATTAGCTAGAAATCTGATTTCAGTTTCAAAGTTGAATGATTTGGGAATGCATGTGACATTTGACAAGCATGGCTGCAGATTAGTGAGAGGGAACTTGGTGGTAGCGAAGGGGAAGAGATTTAGAACCCTGTTCAAGCTTGAAGCCACTACAATTTATAATGCCTCCTATGTATCTGAGGCTAATACTAAAAATACATGTATGTTGTGGCACCGTAGATTGGGCCACACGAGAAATAATGTACTGAAAACTATCAAGAATAAAAATTTGTTGGATGGTTTCTCCTATTTTGATGAGCACTTTGATTTCTGTGAGCATTGTGTGTTTGGTAAATAAAATAGAAAGTCATTTCCTTCAGGAAGCAATAGAGCAAAAGAGAAGTTAGAAATTATTCATACAGATGTGTTTGGACCTGTGGATAATGAATCTATCAGAAAATCTCGTTATTTTGTAACCTTCATTGATGATGTATCCAGATTTACATGGATTTATTTTATGAAGCATAAATTTAAAGTTTTCACCAAGTTTAAGGAATTCAAAGTCTTAGTAGAGAAGCAATCAGGTTTAAAGATAAAAATATTAAGATCTGACAATGAAGGGGAATATTGCTCTAAGGAATTTGATGAGTTTTGCAAGCATGCAAGTATAATCAAACAAAAGACAACTTCGTATACACCACAACAAAATGGTGTTGCAGAAAGGATGAACCAAACAATTATGGAAAGGGCCAGAAGTATGCTTAGTGATGCACAGTTGGATAAATGCTTTTGGGCAGAGGCTGTGTGTACTGCTTGCTACTTGATAAATAGATCTCCTTGTAAGGCTCTTGATTTGACATCTTATGAAGTGTGGACAGGTAAGAAACCTTTTGTTTCACATTTAAGGGCTTTTGGCTGTGAGGCTTTTGTTCATGTGCCTAAGGAAAAGTGATCTAAGTTAGATCCAAAGGCCGAAAAATGTACATTCATTGGATATGGTGCTAAAGTAAAAGGTTATAAGCTTTGGAATCCACTAACCCACAAGATTATCTTTTCTAGAGATGTTATTTTCAGGGAACTTAGAGCTATTTCTGAACCTGAGAATCCAAAAGAAAAAGATGAAAAGGTAAAGGAGGTGCACTTTGATTTAGAGCAGCAAGATGCACCTCAGGAAGAATAGAATGATGGATTGGGGGGTGAAGAAGAAGAAGATTCGAGTAGTTTTGATGATGATGAGTCTGTTGTTATAGAAGAAGTTGGTGTAGATGATCATGCAGAAGAACAAGTTGAGACTCTTACTCCACCCTTGAGGAGATCCGCAAGACAACGGAATCCAGATGACAGGTATAGCCCACCAGATTTTTGTTGTGTATATGATTTATTGAGTACTAACGATGAACCTAGATCCTACAGGGAATCTATTTCTACAGATGATAGTGAGTCTTGGCAGCTAGCCATGTAGGAGGAGATGATGGCTTTAGACTCTAATAATACCTAGGATCTTGTTTGTTTGCCCAAAGGAAGAAAGGCTATAGGATGTAAGTGGGTCTTCAAGAAGAAGTTTGGAGCAGACGGGTCATTGGAGAAGTACAAGGCTAGACTAGTAGCCAAGGGCTACTCCTAGAGAGAGGGAGTTGATTTTGGTGAGATATTCTCTCCTGTTGCTAAATTGACTTCTATTAGATTTCTCTTATCCATTGTTGCAGCTTATGATTGGGAGATTGAGCAAATGGATGTTAAGACTGCGTTCTTGCATGGAGATCTTGAAGAAGAAATTTATATGCAACAGCCTACAGGTTTTGAGGTAAAAGGAAAAGAACATTGGGTTTGCAGGTTAAAGAGGTCTCTTTATGGTCTAAAACAGTCCCCCAGAATGTGGTATCAAAAGTTTGATTCATTTGTTATGAAATTGGGTTTTGTTAGAAATGAGGAGGATCATTGTGTTTACATTCATTGTGTTGATGATTCTATACTAGTTATTGCTTTGTATGTTGATGACATGTTGTTTTTCAGCAATACTAAGGGTATGGTCAGTGAGCTTAAAGCCCAACTTTTAGGTGCATTTGAGATGAAGGATCTTGGTGCTACAAGGTATATTCTGGGAATGGAGATCAGGAGGGACAGAGTTAATAGAAAGCTTTGGTTGTCACAAAGTAAGTATGTGAATACTATTGTGCAGAGGTTTAGTTTGCAGGACTGTAACCCAGTTAGAGTTCCTTTACCCATTAGTACTAAGCTTTCATTAGATATGTGTCCAAAGACTAAGGATGATCTTGAGGATATGTCTAATGTGCCATATGCTAGTGTTGTAGGAAGTTTGATGTATGCAATGGTTTGCACTAGACCAGATATTGCCCAAGCAGTGGGAGTTTTGAGCAAATTTATGTCTAACCTTGGTAGACAACATTGGAACTATGCGAAGAGGGTTTTTAAATATCTTGTGAGTACTCCTGATCATTGTTTGGTTTATTCTGGTACTAATAGTGCTAATAAATCTTTGGACATATAGGGTTTTGTTGATGCAGATTGGACAGGTGACTTGGATAGTCGAAGGTCCACTAGTGGCTATGTGTTCACTTTGTTTGGAGGTGCAGTGAGTTGGATGAGTAAGAGGCAGCCCACAGTTGCTTTGTTCACCACAGAAGCAGAGTATATGGCTTCTACTCATGTCTCTAAGGAGGCAGTTTGGTTGAGGAGACTATGTACAGGTATTGGTTTTGATTACAGGACCATTCAGATTGGTTGTGATAGCCAGAGTGCTATTTGTTTGGCCAAGAATCCCATGTATCATGCTCGGACTAAGCATGTTGATGTTCAGTATCACTTTGTTCGAGAGTTGGTTGCAAATGGAGAGATTGAGCTAAAGAAGATAGACAATCAGGAAAATGTTGCAGATTCATTGACTAAGCCTATGAGCACATAGAAGTTTGTGTGGTGCAGAGAGGCCATGGGCCTTGTTTCTAGTGCCTGATTATTTTTTTTCTTTTGATTTCCTATGGGTTGATTTACAATGTATAATGTCAAGTGGGAGAATGTTGGGATAAGGTGCCATTAACCTTGTAAATCCCATTATTGTATTATTCCATTTATTATTTGTAATTACCCATAAGGGATGTGCAAGCTTCACCGGCAATGGTAAAAATTATTTACTGTCCACGGTAATTACGGAGTTACTGGACGGTAAGTCCCGAAGTTACCGGAGGTAGTTACGGGATGTCATTTACTATGGTAAATGGTAATTGGTCAAAGTGGGGTGCACATGTGTAGGAGTAATCTATTTTTAGTGTTATGATGCACGTCATAGATGCTGTAAGAGGGTGTAAGAGATTCTATGACAACAGTAAGTTGTCATAAGAATCTATGAAACTTATAATAGCATATGACGCATCATAAGATGTTGTAAGTGGCTATTTTTAGCCCCAAGGCGTTCAAGCTTGCATGGGCACTTTTTCTGAAGTGTAGGATGCATGTATGACAGCATTTATGACCCCGTAAGAGCCTATTCTTGGCCATGGACGCCCAAGGTTGTATTGCTGACTCTTGACAAGTGTTATGGGCTTGTAAGAAGTCTTTTAACGTCTTGAGACTATGTAAATTCTATATAAACCATAGCATAGTAGATGAGATGGAAATAATAATTTACAAGTACCCAGGTTCTACCAGAGTGAAGGTTGGAGGACAGAGGAAGTGAATGCATTTGTAATCTCCTTTTGTGAAGATAATACAACTTGGCCTCTTTTCTTGGTGGAGTTGTTTACCCGAAAGGGTTTTCTCCACGTTAAACACTTGTGTTATGTTCTTCATTCTGCTTTTGGTATATTTATGTATTGTGGGTTTTATGTTTTGTTACAATCTCCATTAATAACACATAGTTAAAGTTTGCTGAAATTTATATCGAATCAAATTTCCATTGAAGTAGTGTTGCTTTCATTTCTAACATAATGAAGCAATTTGAATATGATCTTCTAGTTTTAACAAACTGTTCTCTTAAGTGGCATAGTTTATAGGAGCAACTGCTCCTCTTCACTTTTATCATGATGACTTCACTCTTTTGCAAATTGACTGTTCTGATGCATAGTATCATCTTGAATAATGCATCCTATCTTTTACAACATGATATCCTTTTCAAATGAATAAAAAGGAAAACATGTTGGGCTCTACCTTTGTGGGAGCCACATTTTCTCCACATGTTTTAATATCTTCAAATCAGCAACATTATTTTTCCTATACCTACACAGTGAACGAACAAGTTAGCATAAAAACATACCTCTTGAAGTTGATTGATCATTTTCATGATGATCTAATTTATTACACATGTCTGATTTGATTCAAACACATATGATGCATAACGTCTACAAGTTGATATATATGTTGATAAAAACATGTGATAATTTTAAATATCTGGAGCTTCTAATAGGGATTTTCCCTATTTTTTTGCAGGTACACTATCATGATCAGGAGCTGAAGATAAGGACATGAAGACCAACTATCAACTAATGACATCAACCTTCTAAAAAAAGGTAATGATGGATATTTAATATTCTCATATGTTTTTTCTCTTTTCTTTTATCCTTAGATGTATAGCTTGCATATGTCTGCATTACTCAGTTTAGTCAATCCCGCAGCTTATGTGGGACTCATTTAAACATTTATTTAAATATGATCAGTTACTTTACCTTGTGCAAATGATTTATGTATGTTTACTTTTTTGAATCAAATGCATAGGATAGAATAACTGAAACTAATATGAAACATGTGTTCAAACCATGATATGAAATGACATTTTTTATAAATACTTTTCTTTCACACTGAATCGTGATCACTAGAATAATTCAATTATCTCATAACTGAAAGATAAAACCAGTTAGATCTATTCTATCATTCATTGATTGTCCGATATCTTGTCATTAGATTTTCTTTTGTTAGGATGGTTTGACAGTCCTGATTGGACTGTTAGATTATCCTAATAACTGATCTTCATTTTCTCTTGCCAAGACATCATACATTCATTGATTGCATTAACTTAAAAGTTTTCTTTTACTCCTTTTGTAACAACTACAAATCAGGTCTAACTAAATTAGGTGTGAACATAATTTAGTAACAGGGACATCGTCAAAACCTGCAACCATGAAGCAAGACGAATGGGATGAACAAGATCACATGGTTAGAGCTACAATTCACTCATCTCTAGCGAACTTAGTTTTATTCAATGTTGCAGAGGAGAAAATGACACATGACTTGTGGACTAAGCTCGAAAAGTTGTATGAGACCAAATCATTGGCTAACAAAATTCTAGTACAATGACAGTTGTATAATTTGAGGATGCATGCCAATTCTTCAGTCATAGATCATCTCAATAATTTCAAAACACTGATTAGGAAGTTGTCTTCAATGGAGGTGAAAATTGAAGAAGAGGATAAAACGGCTATACTATTGTGCTCTTTGCCTGAAACTTGGGATCAACTAGTTATGGCGCTCAGTAACTCAGCACCGAAGGGGAAACTTATCTTTGAAGATGTGGTAGCCACAATAATTTCTAAAGATTCAAGGCAAAAGACATCTCAAGGGAATTCTTCCTTTGATGCCCTTGTTGCAAGGGGCAGAACTCTGAAAAGAGGGAAAGTTAAGCGTGGGCAAGCTAGGTTGAAATCCAAGGGGCTGAAAAGAGTTAAATGTTGGAACTATGGAAAAATAGGGCATGTCAAAAAGGACTACAGGCTACCAAAAGCAAATAAAGAAAATCCTAGCTTGCAGCCATCGGAGGCAAATGCAGCAGAAGTTGAAGAACCATTGGAAGATGGAGAGATTTTGTCTGCTAATCTTAGAGGTTCATTTCATCATGTTTGGATCATTGATTCCAATGCCTCTTTTCATATGACTCCTCACAAGGACTAGTTTTCTTATTACCATTCATGTGATAGAGGTATTGTTTACATGGGAAATGACAACCCATGTGAAGCTATTGGTGAAGGAGAGGTTAAAATCAAGATGTTTGATGGGATAGTAAGGACTCTTTAGCATGTTAGACATGTACCAGGATTAAAGAAAAATATGTTGCCACTTGGAGTAGTCGATGAGCAAGGTTACCAATTTAGTGGTGAAAATAGCTATCTCAAGGTAACAAAGGGAGCATTGGTGGTGCTAAAGGGAGAAAAGATTGGCAATCTCTACAAGTTGGTTGGAGAAACTTGCAGTGGAGAGGCTTCAATGGTATCAGATGCAGAAATGGATTCATTATCTACTTGGTATCAACGACTAGGTACTGCTTGATAGAAACCTTCTCCCAGGTGCTAGAAATCTAGAGATTTGAATATTTGTGAGCATTGTTTGTTTGGAAAATAGAATAGGTTGAGTTTTTCTAGTTGCACTACCAGAAGTAAAGAAATCCTAGATTTAATCCATTCAGATACTTCAAAAGCACTTGTTACATCAATTGGGGGTCGTCATATTTTATGTAACGCCTACAGTGGATCATTCTGCGGTTATAGCATCTATCGAAGCATAAAGGATAGAACGAAATGTGGTGGTAAAACATATAGAAATATCATCTGACAACCATTACATAAAAATATACACCGTTAATGTAATATGGCATACAAGAAGTTTCATTGCCCTTAGATGGCAGACTAGTGTATATATGCTAAGTATGAAGTTTCAATGCCATTGATCCATCTATGGAGGCACATACTACATCACATACGCCACAACGATTACCAGAATTGATCATGCAAGGATGGGTAGAGTCATCCATTACAGTAGTTTGGTGTGCACTTCAAAAAGATAATGAGGATACTAACGAAGTTGGTTGCCGATGTACTTGCAAGAAAATACATACTCTTAAATAGTGGATCTATCCCGTGCAACAATGAAAATAATACATAAAATAAGGTCGATTAAAAATATCAACATTTAGCCTATGCAACAGGCATAATAGGTCGTCACGGTATCAATACAAATATTATTATATGCACATAATGCATGTATCAGGTCCGGGAGATCCATCACGAAGTCGGCCAAAATGCAATCTTAAACTTATGTTTGAGTACATGCGCAGAGCACAAGGAGCCATTCAGGGTCAATGAGTATAAGGATACAACATATACAAAATGCATGTAACAGGTGTATAGAGTTGGTCTATTAAACTTATTTAAATAAAAGAAACCCCAATTCATCACAAATGCATGCTTGCTTTACCGACAATACTTGTATAACACAGAGAACACAACTAGGGATACAAGTTGCTTACATAAAAGTTTGAACAAATACCAATTTCTAGTTATAGGAATGGAATGGCTCTCCATTCGAACTCATCCATCCATGTATAATGAAAATGTAAAGAAAAGACAAAGTTTATAAACAAATTATCGCCATAAATCCCAATTCCATAATTAACAGACACACACAAATGAACAACAAAGTCAAATTCAAGATCGATAAATATACTATCAAACATACCAGATCTCCTTGCAAATGTAATAGACAGGTGATGATTGAAACCCTCAGTTTAATTGGATCTCTATTGCCTTAATTTACCATGTGCCCTTCACATCATACCAGATCTAATTTACCATTTCTTTTGCTCCAACAAAACATAATTCCTCCTTTTTTTTTCCCTTTCACCGCAAAAATCTTTCCTTTATATTTGCAAGAGTGCAACCACAAAACGGAAAAAAACCAACTAACTCAACTAATTACAAAATATTAAATTTATTAAGCTCATAGTTTTAAAATAATTACCCAATCTAAATTTATTCACGTAAACGGGTAATTTATTTACCCCCACATTTACACAAACCATAATATTAATTATTATTAATTTAACATTTCATACACATTAATAATAATCTATTATATTTATTGCTTCACAAATAACTTATTAAATCATAATAATAATAATAATAATAATAATGATGATGATGATGATAATAATAATATGATATAACCACATTAAATATTATAGTGGGTTAAATAATAGTATACTATATACTATTATAATTTCTATTTTGCCACAACGAAAACTAGGCATACATAATTAACCCACTGAGCAAGAAAGATCTCAAATGCGACATCGACCTTGATCATAGCCAGAGCCAAAACACACTTGACCAACAACTCAATTAAACAAAGTCAAATGTCAATCAATTACCTGACCACTAACTCGGCTTGAAAAGCAAGGCTTCAACCAACACTGCCTAACCATGACAAAACTAACAGGTTGAATTGAACATAACACGCATCCTCATCGAGGATGATAACTTGGGGTGAGGAACCTTAAGTTATCTCTGGAACAACTTATCCATTGGGTTTAGGGCACGCTCAGACCTGTTAATTCAAGTGGAGTCGATGCCCGATACCTGCATCCTGCAACAAACGACACAGTCAAGCATGTATAGATGCATATAAGCTGACACTAGGTGAAAAAGGAATCACAACATCGTAGGGCACTCACCAGCAAGTGATACGACATCATCCTCTCCACATCATATCAATCTAGATTAGATCATAACCAAATCGAATCTACCTCATTATCTGAACAGAACCATACACTGAACATGTAGGTGCATGAAATTGAATAAGTCTCAAAAGTACCATCATGATGTTGTTTACCTTACCTTACCTTAATTATTCCCGTTATTTTACCTTCACATTCCTGCGCCTTGATCAGTTCACCTGCACGTCCAAGGTGGAAATGGAGGGGCACTACATTTTATTTCGTTTATAGATGATTATTCCCGTAAGGAGTGGATTTATCTGTTGAAGAATAAATCTGATGTATTTTCTTATTTTAAGAAGTTTAAAGCTTTGGTAAATAATCAGAAAGGTAAGACAATTAAGTGTCTTAGAATAGATAACAGAGGGGAATTTTGTTCAAGTGAGTTTAATCAATTTTGCAGTGAGTATGGTATTGCAAGGCAGTTGACGGTTCTTAGAACACCACAATAAAATGGTGTTGCTGAAAAGATGAACTATACAATTATGGAAAGAGCTAGATGTATGCTGAGAACTGATGGATTGGAGTAGAAATTTTGGGCTAAGGTTGTTAATACAACCTATTTCTTAATTGATAGATCACCCACTACAACTCTAGATCATCAAATTCCTAAAGAAGTTTGGACAGGTAACCTTGTTGATTATTCCTTTCTTCGTATTTTTGGTTTTGATGCTTATGCTCATATTCCCAAAGAGGATAGGAATAAGCTAGACGTGAAGTCCATGAAATGTATTTTTATTGGCTATGCAGAAGGTACAAAGGGGTATAGGTTGTGGGATACTGTTGCCCACAAAATTATTATTAGCTAAGATGTTTGTTTTAATGAAAAGTTAGTGCAAAGAAGTAAATAACAACAAAGTATAAAAATTGTTCCAGTAGAGGTGGAAAAGTGTGATGCTAAAATAGAGCTGCTAGATGAAAATCAGCCACCTATTCATGAAAATCAGCCACCTATTCATAATCAAAATCAGTTATTTGATGAGGTTGAACAACAACCAAATGAGCCACATGGTAACACATTACCCCCTCTAAGGGGATCCACTAGAGTTATCAAACCACCAACAAGGTATTCTCTTAATTGTAATTCAGCTTATGCTTTACTTACTGATGTTGGTGAGCCTAGCTCATATTAGGAGGCTTGCAAAGATGAAGAAGCAAAGAAATGGAGAGAAGCCATGGATGAGGAGATGAGAGCTCTACATAAAAATAAAACGTGGGAGCTTGTGTAATTGCCTAAGGGATGAACAAGTTCTATTTTCAACAAGTGGGTCTTCAAACTGAAAAGGGATATAAATGATAATGTGGAGTGATATAAAGCTCGGTTGGTGGCCAAGGGGTATGCACAAAAATCTAGTATCGATTTTGATGAAATCTTTTCACTTGTAGTGTGGTTAAGTACTGTTAGAGTTGTTTTGGCTCTTGTTGCTAGTCTTGATTTGGAGTTACAACAGTTAGATGTTAAAACAACTTTCTTGCATGGTGATCTTTCTAAGGAAATTTATATGCAGCAAATGGAAGGTTTTGAGGAAAAAGACAACGAGAATCTAGTATGCAGGTTGAACAAATCATTGTATGGTTTGAAATAGGCACCAAGGTGTTGGTACAAGCAATTTGATTCCTTCATGATGATTTTGGGTGTTAGTAGATGTGAGGCTAATCATTGTGCCTACTTTAAAAGGTATGAAGATGGCAGTTTCATTATTTTGCTTTTGTATGTAGATGATATGTTGGTTGCAGGTCCCAACATGCATAAAATCATCAAGTTAAAAACTCATCTTGCTAGGGAGTTTGAAATGAAGGACTTAGGAAATGCAAATGAAATTCTTGGAATGAGGATACACAGAGACAGAAAGAACAGGAAGATTTGGTTGTCACAAAAACTTATGTGGAGAAGATTTTGCAGTGCTTCAATATGCAAAATGCACAACCAGTTAGTACTCAATTTCCAATTCATATTAAATTGTCTTCGGAACAATGCCCTAGCACAGAAGCGAAGAAGACATAGATGTCTTGTGTATCATACTCATTAGCAGTTGGTAGTCTTATGTTCGCCATGGTGTGCACCAGACCAAACATTGCACAAGCAGTGGGAGTACAGTCGGTCGTTTCATTGCGAATCTAGGTTGCGACCATTGGACGACTGTGAAGTGGATTCTCAGGTATTTGAGGGGCACTTCTGATGTTGCTATTTGTTATAGTGGGAGTAGTCTTCAAGTTAATGGATATGTGGATGCGGATTTTGGTGGAGACAGAGATAAGAGAAACTTCAAGCTTTTGAATCAAGGTCTATTTTTGTTATATATAAGTGCTTGCACATCTAAAGAAGTAAATTAGTCTTTGAAAAAAATTGAGATTTCTTATTAATTGGTGTCTATTCATAAGCAACTGCCCATGCTATTCAACAGAGAGATGCAGCTATTAAAAAGAGGAACATCATTTTATATATCTTTGAGCTTTTCGAAACTCGAGAGGAGATTGGTATAAAAAAAGAGCAGAGCAACATTATAGATAAACAAGTCTTTTTTAACAAATATAAAAAAGAATAAACAGTAATATATTTATAATTCTTAGGCATTTTTTTGAAGTAGATTAAAAGCCTTCTATCCATCACAATATACCTAAATTCAAGTGAGAGCATGGTCACAGCAGAAAGGTGCAACAAAATATTAAAATGCGCTAGAATACGACCAAGGAGGTGTGAGTAATAGAAATAATAAATTCAAAAGAAAAATTAGAGCAGAATGCAAAATCATATCAGAACGCAAAAGAATAATAATAGAATTCAAAACATAGCAAGTCACACAATTGATAAAGGTATAGCAGTTCAAAACACCTTTGGAAATTCCTAAAAATTTGTTGAAATACACAAGTTTTTCCAACCGGACATCCAAACCAAATGTCCTAACCGAACATTTTTAGCTAGACATGACATTAACAATCCACATTTCATGTTCCACATCTGGATGAAGATATCACAACATCGCATGTTAAAATAATTCTAGTTGGAAGCAATCCTTAAACATTGGAAATAACTAGAAGAAGTTCCCAAACCCGACCCAAAGTTAAAATATAGTTTAATTCTAAGAAATAAAGCACCTAACCCAATCTTCCATCTAAGCCTGATGTTCCAACTGAACATGACATTTATAAATTTTAAGATTGGGTTCAATTAAAAGATCCACATCCAGTTAGCCCATAGAGTAATTTCCATCTAGATATTCTCAATGAGTTTATACACTAACTCGAACCCAATCTTGCACAATGGACATTTGGTTTATCTCGTGTTCCACATCCGGTAGCCCATAGAGTAATTTCCATCCGGATATTCCTAATGTGTTTATACACTAACCTGAACCTGATCTTGCACAATGGACATTCGATTTAGCTCATGTTCCACATCCGGTTAGAGTTCAACATCTGATAGTGTTCGAATGAGTCCTGGCGTCATGCATCCAACCTGACATATTCCAACTTATCATATTCTAACCTGATATATCTACCCAATATAAACATCTTGGTCAAACATGACATCCTGGTCTAACTTGACACTGCCTAACCGAACATTCTAACTAAACCTGACATTATAATATTTGAACGTTCCACATTTGGTTGGATGTAACATATTGTTACCTAAAGACATCCACATTATCTGTTTGGTTTTTAAAATTCAAAAAGTAAGTCAAAGTTGGTATATTCTCTCACTCGCCATTAATTTTCACCTATTACAGGTAGAATTTAATGCAACCCTTAGCAAATTTTAGATGTTTAAAAGTAAATTTTATCTTCATAATTCATTACCAAAGCTATCGACTGATCAAAAATCAAAGTTGTAGAGTGATTTAAGAGCGAATTATAGAGCTTGTAAAGTGTGAAGGAGAAATTGCAATCTGAAAGCGAATTCAACAGTGACAACGGCATTTCCCTCTAGACATCCAGTTAAAATATAATACTCGTATAAAGGTGATGTATGCGGTATACAGGTATGTAAGAAATCCATTTACCTTAATTCCCAAGTTACAGTAAGTTTTAAATCAATTTAATTCAATTTCACCTTAGGGTAACTTCAAATTTACATTTCTTACCATTGTGAAGTTGAATTTACATACTGTAACAGGAATTTTATCTTTCAAAGGAAGTTAATAAAGAAGTTCTGGATACTAGCGTTCTAGATATAGTTTTGCAACCAGATACTTTGCAAGCAGACGTTCCACATCTGTATGGTTCACAGGAAGAAGTTTCACATGTAGAGGAACCGTATGTAGAACAAAAGGAGCAACCGGATAGTCAACATTTGGATACAACCCAGCTAGACATATCTACTTAATAGGAGGATATACATCTGGATGACATTTCAGATAGTCTTCAAAAGGAGAAAGGACCTCAATAAGAGAACATCCAACTTGATGCTTCCCAACATCTAGTTGAACAAGAGAAAGTGCTCGGAGCGCAAGATATGCATATAGAAGATCAACATCAAGTTGATCAACATGAAGAGGATCCACATCATGATCAAGGTGAACTGACATATCTGAATGATCAACATCAAGAAGAACATCAAGAAGTGAATGTGGGTTAGAATAAAGAATAGGATACAGAACAACATCTAGATGACCAAGACAAAGAACTTAATCTAGAACAAGGCCAGACACAAGACCAACAAGATGGTCAGGATCAAGTTGGGCAAGATAGGGAACATGAAGTTCCCGATGAGATGCAAAATGAGCAACTGGATCAGAACTTTCCTGATTGGTTGGCCTAAGCGGAGTTGATTCAGAACAAGACCCAGGCTTATGACAAAAAAGCAATCATGACAATGCTAATAGATTATAGTGATCATAAGGCCAAGGAAGAAGGGGCCTATACAATTGAATTCAGGACGAGCACTGAGACTGATTAGGTTTCATTCTTTAGCACATTGCACATTCATTTGCTAACTGAATATTCTATTGTATTCTTTGGACAACCAGATGAAGTGGAAGTCAATCCAGATGCAATCCGGATTGTTGCATTCTTTAATTAACCTGATCAAGTCAGGTTGGGAATTCATTACATCAAGATGAACAGGATATCTGGTTGAGGAAGTCTATCATATTCTTTGCATAAGTAGGACAAATGGGGGATATCTAGATGTAGTTGAAGATTCACATGCCACATCCAATATTGAGTGCCTCATGACAGAATATTCTAGGTCAAAGAGCATATTCCAAGGCTAACAACTATCATCAGTGCCAATTGTCAAGAGTGCCAACTGACATTCACGTGCTGCAAATCTGTGTCATTGATCTTTTGTGATGTAATATCAACCGTTGATTTTTTGTAACCGATTCCAAGTTTTTTGTTCTATGAAAAGACTCGAATCATGTATTATAAGGAGGGAGATTAAATTGTAGAAATTTGTCAAGATCGAAGTGAAAAACTTATGCTTCAAGTGTTGCCTCTTGCTTTTCTCTTCCACTCAGTGTGATTGTTTGTATATTCTAGCTTAGACTTGTGATTTTGAGATTGAGTGCTTGTCATGTCTAATGGTAAATCTCAAATGATTGTACATTGACATATAGTAATGCAATATCAAATCGGTGTGTCCTGTTGGGAGTGTGTTTGAATGTTTGCATACTGTTGTCAATTTCCTTTGAAGATTCGCATCATCTATATGTAGCTGTGAGTAATTATGGTGAAGTATAGATTGATTTGTCTGGATTCATGATTTTGATAGGATATACATGCACGATCACTGTAAATTTAACTTTCTTAGAACTCTTCTCTCTTCTTCCATAATCTTTTGCTATCTTTTGTGAAAAATATCAAAATACACAAAAATAATGATGAATAATGCTAAATCTGTAAGTAATTTGCTGAAATACTTGTGAATTGATGAATTTCATACACATCTTTAAAGTAATTTCAGAGGAATTGATCAAAATTGCAAAGTTATCTTCCATTTGTATAAATATGATGAGATAATTGTAAAGTTTAACTAAGTACATGTAGATCCAATAGAATCCTGCCAGTCTTTGCAGATATTTGAAGAATCCTTGAAGATTTCTCAACTTTGTAAAGATCGAAGTGCAACCAGGCCTCTTGAAGAAAACACCCTGATACAACGAACCTAAGTGAAAACACGCGCATCAAGACCTGACTACCGAAGCCTTGGGACTGCAAATTCCAAGTGAATTTGAGGTCTTTCAAGATAGATATCGTTATGTTGTTTCAAAATTTTATCTATGTTCGATGTGATTAAAATCCACGTCAACCGGTACCATGTTTTCAAAACCAAATAAGATAAATCCTTATCAAGAATGCACATGTGTGAAGAAAACATAATAGATGGTGAAGAGGTGCACACCTTTGATAAGAAGACCTTTGAGATAAAAAAAAATTGTTGTATAATATCAAGGTGCGCACTTCAAGTAAGACAAATTCAAGTTTCAAAATGTGATCATAAGGTCCACCCTTACAAAGGGAGGACTTGTCCAAATTCAAGTTTAGAGTTTCCATTTTAAGGTGCATACCTCTATGAGGAGAAATTGAAGTTATGTTCAAAACTCAAAGAAAATGGCTAAGGTATAAGGTTAGAGGTGCACCTTTGAGGAGACGTTCAAATCAAAAAATTGGCTAACTATGGTGTTGAGATGCACACCTAGAGCAATGGGACCGTGCACCTAATAAAGGTGAAGTCCAAAAATCTAATTTAAATTGTTAGGTGCATGTGGGAGCGTGAGGTGTGCACACTTATGAGGAGGAAATTGAAATCTAAGTTACATTCAAAAGTGTGCACGTCAATGAAAGGCGCTTAGTTTCAAATTAAAATTCTAATATATTAAGTGTGCACTTCATAAAGATGCAAAGGTTGAAAGCACAATTATCAAGTGTGCGGTTAGAGCTAAAGGACACACCTCATCAAAGGACAAATCAAATGTTCAAAAATCATAGTGTACAAGTGTGCATGAGAGCATTAGGTGCACACCTGATAGTGGAGATCAAAAGTTTTATATTGACAAGGGCATGCCTAGAAGAGAAAGGTACACCTAAAAAAGGAGTGAATTCCAAATACAAACATTAAAAAAAAGTATTTGTCAAGTGCATGTTTGGGGTGTAGGTATGCATCCTCACTAAGAGAATATTCGAACCAATTATTAGGTGCACGCCTGAGGTGTAGGTGCACACCTCACTATAGAAAATATAATTTCAAACTCAAATTTCATATACAATTATCAAGTGTGCATCTAGGATGTATGTGTGCACCTCACCAAAGGGATATTTCAAATTTTAAAAATTATCTTGACTTATGTTCATAGGGGCATGCTTGGTGATCAAATGTGCACCTATACAAAAGAAATCAAAAGTGCAAAAGATATGAAACATGAAGAGAAATCACATTTATAGGTGCATGCCTAAAGATCGCATGTACACCTTATCAAATAGAATTATTTTAAGTTATGTTCATAAATGCACACCTAGTGATTAAGTGTGCACCAGTACAAAGGAAATCAAAAGGGCAAAGATATGAAACATGAAGAGAAATCACATTCATAGGTACATGCTTAAAGATCAGGTGTACACCTTATCAAAGAGAATTTGATTCACAATGCAAAATTTGAAGGTTAGCTCATAGGCACACCTAGTGTGTAGGTGTGTGCCTCACAAAAGAAAAACTTGCAATACATAGGGGCACTCTAATATATAGAGGATTTCAATCTTCAAATCATGTCTCATGTTCAAGTGCCTGCATGGTGTATTGGGGCGCACCTATCAGAAGAAATTTTTAATTTCAAACCAAGTTCAAAAGTACTTTCATGGGTAAGCAAAGGGGGAGAGGAGCGGGGATGAGGTGCACCTAACTGAGTAGGTTTGAAGCAACATGTTCCATGTTATCAAAGTGCATGAGCTGAAATGTGCACCTCACCAAAAGAAAACTCAAATTTAAACCATGGTTTAAAAGCTTGTTAGGTGTGCAACTCTATATGAAACTTCAAGCTTTTGAGTCAAGGTCTATTTTTGTTATATATAAGTGCTTGCCCATCTAAAGTAATAAATTAGTCTTTGAAAAAGATTGAGATTTCTTATTAATGGGTGTCTATTGATAAGCAGCTGCCCATGCTATTCAGCAGAGGGATGCAGCTATTAAAAAGAGGACCATCATTTTATAATCTCCGAGCTTTCCGAAACTCGAGAGGAGATTGGTATAAAAAGAGAGCAGAGCAACACTGTAGATAAACCAGTCTTTTATAACAAATATTAAAAAGAATCAAGAGTAATACATTTATAATGCTTAGGCATTGTTTTGAAGTAGATTAAAAGCCTTCTATCCATCACAACGTACCTAAATTCAAGTCAGAGCATGGTCACGGCCGAAAGGTGCAACAGAACATTAAAATGCGCCAGAATACGAACAAGGAGGCGTGAGCAACAGAAATAATAAATTCAAAAGCAAAATTAGAGCAGAATGCAAAATCATATCAGAACGCAAAAGAATAATAATAGAATTCAAAACATAGTAAGTCACACAATCGATAAAGGTATAGCAGTTCAAAACACAGAGGGTATTTTTTTACCCATCCTACACTGTGAGCGAACTTCCTCTGCGTCAGTCACATCACCATTACGTACGCAATAGTCGATAGTTGACTTGACACAATATGACTACCCATTGCCATTGAAGTGAATACGAACAGTAAATTTTGAAAAAAGATCAAGTATATAAAAACGAACAACAATTTTTCTCCTTCAAGGTGAATACAACAAATTGTATCAAGTAGAACCTCATCAACAAAATCAAACTGAAACCAATTGTCATAAATATCCGTCCTCATCAGAAAAATTAAGGTTTTCAAAAGGTCGAAGCCTATGGAGTTTCCAAAGCTAACATTTTGAGCTAGGGTGACTTGTTAGAATTTTAGAATGTTTGAGTGTTTTAAAAACTTCGCCATGATCAACATAAGGAGAGAACTTCACCATTCAAATCGGACTGTTTAGAAGTTTATTTTTAACTGTCATTATTTTTAAGGAGAAGAGCATACTCTATGCATGTGTAGAAGTAATTTGCATTTCATTAAAAGAAAGCTCTTAGCATAGGTTATTTCTTCTTTTTAATTTGCATTTTAAAATTACAAATTCGCATATCTTGAAGAGTTTTGAAAAAAAAAAAGGTTGTTTGTAGAAGTTTATTTCTTCATTCTTCTACTTCAGAAAAGATTGTTCTCTTATAAAAGTTTAGTTTCTTCTTCCACATCCATAGACTAATCTGCAATGAAAAACTTGCTTTTAAAATTTGCATTCAAGAATGTAGATCTGCATTTCTTCTTCCAAAAGAAAGTTGCTTAAGTATAGGGAAAGAGTGTCTTCTTTATTTTCAACTACTGTGATATCACAAGTAAAAATACTAAAACATACTAAAATTGCATTAAGGAAAGTCATATAGAATTGCATACATATTTCCCTTTCGTAGTAATTAGATCATTTTTAAAATTGGAAAAAAAGGTTACATTCATTTAATTTTAATTGCATTAGACATTCATTTTAAACTTTGAAACATTTCAAACATTAAAGCCTTTGTTATCATCACGAGGCATAAAGCTTTTAACATTCAAATATCAAAGAAGCCATCAATTTTATCACTAAGCATAGAAATCAATCCAACATTTTTAAATAGTCGAACATAGGAAAACATCAAGAACACCCTCGGTCTCACCACAAGGTATACAAAATCAACATTCATACAACACAACTCCACTTGCACCCACGACGCTCTTCTTCCATGCGAAGAGAGTAATCATCCCAATCACTCCTGTCTAGTTGGCTATCCCCGAAAAGGTGGGAGTGATTCGGTTGACGCCTTTAATAAGGGTACATTGCATGTGTTATTTAAAGTTTGACTCACTGTCTGAATCACACTCTAATTATCATAGAAGCAATGGTAAAGGAGACTTAAGTTTTGATATTTTAACCAACACTATTTATAGCATGTGTTATTTTTAGCTACTTTTGTTTTTGGCCCACATTTATTTTAGCAATCTTTATTTTTAAACTAAAGTCAATGATTTTTATATCATTTATCTTCAGATCTCTTGTGATATGAGAAATGTGATTTGTAAGTGTTAATTTGTAATAATCTTTACCATTAGCTAGTTTTAATTTTAGTGGATAGAGTTTTATAATAAAGTTTGCATTGCCTTGCATGCAAACAAACAATTATTAGAGTAGTTGTCTTCATTCATAGCTTTGTAAACATTATAAATGTTATTTGCACTTAATTTTCTAATAATAATTCTCATGCCTACTTGTTTTAAAATTGGTGTTCACTCATTATTGTTAATTCATAATTTATTACGTTTATCTTGGTTTTAAATTGCTATTGAAATGTTTAGTAATGTCTGTAGGGGTAGATTAAATTGTTTTTAGTAAGTCACAAGTTTTGTATTGCAGATTTGCTAAAAGTTGAAAAATGTGGTTTTGTATCAATCCTTTAATTTAATTTACTAAAGCAGTATACTCATATGCATTTTAACTTATTCAATCCTTATGTGTACTTACATTGTTCACCCTCTATTTTTTAGCCAGAAAATATGTGTGTAGTTGTAGAGTTTTCTTTGAGTCAAAAAGCATAAAAAAAATCTTTTTGCCTAGTGTTGAAGTGTGTTAGACTTTTGCCCTAAAAGAATCCAAAATAATACACATTTAGTGTTATTATTTAGCACGTTCATGACCCACCTAAAAAAACATTGTAAAAGTTGTAAACAAGTATATTTTATGCAAATTAAGTTAACTTTTATTTACATGTATATTTTGTGCAAATTAATTTAATTTTTATTTACAAGTATATTTTGTGCAAATTAAGTTTATTTTTATTTGCAAGTATATTCTCCCTTTAATTCAAAGAGCAGTTTTACCTCACATTTGTTCCATTTTGTATTGCACTAAACAATGCAATTTAAAACACCAACACTAACAAATGTGTTTAAATCATTGATTTCATAATTCTAATAAAATTTTATTTGCTTGATTAGGCCATCTCAATTTGCCTTGTTTCTTCAACATCAAATTGATTGACAAAGTAATTTTCACAGAGATTAATTTTAAATAAAAAGACCAAATGGAAAAGGTAAGTTGGCAATTGCTTTCAGTCAATTAAAATCAGGCTTCGTACAATCCTTTTAAACAATATATCTGTGTAGCTTTCCTTTCGGGGTTCAATCATATTCCAAGTTCTAGTTTGTCCAAGTTTTTCTATGATTGTAAGATTATCCAACATTTAACGTTCCTGATATTTTGTTGAACTCATGGATTGCCAAGAAAAAATTATACATGTCTCCAATGAAATAAATATTCATGGAAGTGGGAACCAGGAGAGAATACAAGCTAGTTACTATTTTTAGTACAAAATATGCTGGCAGGTTTAATGCTTTTCTATATTTTCCATATGATGTGGAAAATATTTCATAGTAATCATGACATTCAAACACAATAAAAGTTCTTATAAAATCGTGTTAAGTCGCAATCCAACAAAGATAACCCTGCTGATGTTCTGCATCTCTCTGTTTCTTAATCTAGAAATATTTTAACAAAGGAAGGTAATAGAATGAGGTGTCCTATGTGATGCAGACATTAGATACTGACAATGAGAATCATGCAGACATTAGATATTGACAATGAGAATCATTTGTCTCTTTGTTCTGCTACAATCAGAAGCAGGATATCATTTTACTAGAGAGATTAAAGTAGAAATTGAAATCAGTGGAATCATGATAAAATCATGCAATGGCATCTTACTTTACTTTCAATCGCAGTTACATTGACCCTAAATAAGGATTATATTAACAATAACTTCAGATTTAATCTCTTCCCATAAGTAGTCAACCTTGATCTGTTATGTATCATACCCTCTAGCTTATCACTCAATTGCGGCAACTCAGATTGTGTTCAAGAATCGGAGTGTCTTAGTTGTCATCAACACATGTAAATCACAATAGCAATGCCACTTTGCCAGACAATTTTACCTGTAATTTAATATGAAACAAAAACACGGTTGCTTTAAAACAATAACTAGCACTACACCTATGTTGACACTTGATGTAAAGCCATAAAAGCTGTCAGTGACAGTTCCTTCAAGTTCACTAATTAACTGAGATACTGCATGACATTTGAAGACTTCAATCATCGATTTATTTTCAAAGCACTCAGAAAAAGATGCTCTAAATTTGCCTCCCGACAAAGGCGTCCAAGTTCTGACATGCCATGCTCATCCAGCTCTTTAACTCCTACAATTATATGCAAATGACCAGGTCATTTGTTTTCCACTTGAGTACTTCCAAATCAAAATCATGGGGCAAACACAAGTATTTAATGATTCACACAATACGTCAATCTCAAGTAAACAGTACATATGAATGTAAAACATATGCAATCATACCCTTTAAGAAGTGCCTTGCATCATCAATCCCCTCTCTGCATTTCACTTCCTCTTGTTCCTCTCCTCTAACAGAAACAGCTTGCCATCGTAGATTTTGGAGTTGCTTGACATATGTATCCACATCGCATTTTTCACCCTCCAAAAGAAGCAAACAAGTAATAGCAAAAACTAAGATGAAAGATAGGGGAAAATATAACATAGGAATAAGTAATCCTAGGAAAGATTGACTCTGCTAGTCACAAGTTCAAATCACCAAATTTCCCCGTGCAGGAACCATCCCCTTAATACCTTGATAAATTTGCACTATTGAGTACTAGTAAAATTATTAGGCTAATATTGGAAAGCAAAGGTCAGATAGAAAGAGGAATATTATGATTATCATAAGTACAGATGCAAAGCCAAGGCCAAAATAAATTTAAGCTCAAATGCATGGCAGGCATAAACATAGATCACATGCAGCCAGGCCTGTCTTCTGCATTAGAACGGTAGGTATAAGTATTTTTATTAGAAGAAGATAATGTGGAGAATAAATTGTATTTTCTTATGGTCATAAATTCAATCTTACTCGGAACTTTCCAAGCACTTCTGATCATTAGAACAGGTAAAATTTTGAGAATGGGTCAATAAATCCCATGTAAACGTATGGTTCTTCATAGACAATTTATTAAGTCCTTCAAACATTCTTTTCCTAGCCTGTAATTGGTTAGAAATGTATCCTAATAAATCAGTATCTTTGCTGGAACAGAGAATCCCAAATCCTTTTTACACGTCACTTGTTTTCATGCTCATGGGTTTTCTTAACTAGTATGGTTTTAGCTTTCTTCAAGAATAGTGAAAAGGGGGAGTAAGGAATCCATAGAAGAAAAATTATGCAAAACTTTGGCAAACTGAAACATAAAACAAGGTTTTAAAAAAATTAAACAAACCTCAACAATAATAATCCCTGGGAAGCCAGGTTTGCAGTATCCTCCCAGATTAAGCTCCTTACCCCATTCCAGTATTGATTTCCTCTTTTGCAATGATTTAATGTGGTGAAACCTATCAAATCCCAAGTTTCATTGCAACAATTCATAAGAAAATGAAAAAAAAATCTTTCAGATATCAATTATATAAGATGAGAATAATAATCAGTATACCATATCACTACCCGTTTTATATGTAAGAGTCTGTGGACACTAGAGATCGACCCATCAATTTTTCCAGAGGATTTTCCAATGTTTTCGTTGCTTTTCTTCAGGGACATGTCCTGAAATCTCACATAAAATAAAACCAATATGCATTAGCGTGACAAACAAATCCTTATATCCATCATTAGTCACCTATTTCACCTAGGATAAACGATATAAGGTGATAACAGTTTTGAGTCTGCAGTCTACACTTCTAAATGCTTTTCAAAAAGGATAACTCTCTTTTTACAAATGATAACACTATTTCACACAAACTTGATTTCCCAGCGAACCATTAAAATTTACTGGATCATAAATAGCCAGTCAATTGAATGGAAGTATCACTACCATTAAAAGAACAATAAATCAAGTGCACAAGAAATAGTAAAATTCCCTTTAAAGGCGATGTTATCCCTAGTTATTGTTCACTGTGCAAATTGCAGTTCTACCAATGGTGAGTCACCACCTTGTGTGTGGTTATTCTTGTGCACTCGATGTAAAGGTTCGAATTTTGCACTTAACATTATTAAAACATATTTTTCCCATTAGTTAGTTTAAGTCATAAAGTTTCCTATGTCTTCAACGACCATATGCATTTTGGTCTCACAAATATTGATTATATGTACCGAAGGAAATGTATGACTGACCCTCAAGTACAGAAGTTTTCCAAAGGAAGAAGTTGTGCAATAGAGAAAATACAAATGACATGTATTTGGAAAAACTAATTATGTAGATCAAATAGTATGTACATATATAGCTACCATGATTCGTGTAGAAAGGAGACTGAATAGAAAAGGGTTTCTGCCGATTATTTTTCTATATACTTTCACCTTTTTTTCCATCTCTGTATACCTTAAATATTTGGCAAGCTGCTTATGGTTGACGAACAAAAAAGTAAATTATTTTTCAATGGGTGGAAATAATGCATGTAATGTGTTCATGTTAACTAACAATGCTGATTAAGCAGCTTGCCAAAAACAATTTCGAGGAACATTACCCGAGAATATGTTTTGATTTTTGGAGAAGTCTCTATCTTTTAAGTTTCAAGTGAATTGTGTTGCACTCATACATGGTGCACAATAATCTTACAAACTGTCCTTAATTGGTTTGATGAACTGTATGCCACACTAAAGAAAGTTTTCTTCTCCACCCAGGATTTCTTGTTTTTCTCAGTGGAAAAAAGCATTTCAATGATATGATACTCCCAGTGCACTATACCATGGCATTGCCTCTTCCTTTTTTCTGTTCCTTCCCAATTTTTGTTGTCTTTCTTACAAAATATTTAAAACCTCCCAAATACAAATAATTCATTTCACGAGAGCAGACCCCTTCTCAAAACGGAGAAAAGACCCTCTCAGGTTCTCCATTGCTGTGGTTCTTTTTTTTTGCAAGTCATTGGGCAAAGTCAAAAAGTATTTCCAGATCCAAAAGTCAGGCATAATGCACCACTTATTAGATATAAGGAATTCTGATTCTATATGGAGAACTGTTTCCAAGAGAAGGTGGAGTCCAAAAACAAGATCTGCATCACGCAAGATGTAACAGACGATCCCCCCAAAAATAAAAAAAGTTTAAAACAGAAGCAGAAAATAAAAATTACATTAAAATGAATATTAATTGCATTTCCTTTATCAAACTACATGGAGCTTTAAGGTCCATCTATCATCCCTGATTGCAATATCTTGATATTTTTCTTCTTGGTAGAGTTGCTAATGCCTAATGAAGTAAAAACCAGATCAAGAGAAACTCTTACTTTTGATGAAATTGGTGAAGAAAAGTTGTCTTTGACCTTCAACGAAGAAAGTTCTTTTATCAAAGATTGCCTTTGAATTGATGATTTGACATTTTTCATTCTTGATGTTAACCCCTTTCTACGTTGATCTTTTATTAAAAAATTACCTTATAAATGACGATTTTACACTTCCTTTCTTGATTTTAGCTCCTTTCTACATTTATCTCTTGGTCACATGTTTCTTTCATATGACATCTTTAGAACTTTGAAGAAAAAATAGTTTAGAAAGAATCTTTGAGGGTTCTGAGCTGTTTTAACATATTTTTACTATTAGATATAATATAACATTAGACTTCACTTTGTACACAGGCATTTATTGCTTATGTTAATGATATTATAACGTCACATTGGTTATGTCTAAAAAGTAACTTACAGTTGAAGTTACAAACACCAATGTAATTTTTCCATACAATAAAAATACAAGCATATTCATTGAAGTGTGTGCCATCCAATTATGTCAAACACTGTGACTTCATTCCTCCAACATTTGGTATCCAAGTGAGGAAGCCCTAGGAAAGCTACACTAATTCAGAGCAACGAAGCGCTGGGAGAGGGTACGCTAAACAACTTTGACGAAGAAGAAGATTGAAGGGAAAAAGGAGATTGTAATGTAGAAGGATAAGTTGCTGTTAAATCTGCTATGCATTCAAATTGTTGTCCAAGGAGAAAGGAGAAATTGCTGTCAAAATAATTGCAGGCAAAAGTCAGAAATCAGTGCAGGTGCTGGCAGGCAAAAACAGCAGAAGGCAAAGTTGTACATGTACAGTATGATCCATATGGTACAGATTGATGCAAGGGTATGTGTTGTAAGTAATCCGTATGGCATAAACTTAACATTGAGTGTTGTACATAAACCGTACAGTATAGAACAAACCGTGATAAAAAAATTGGGTAAAGTTTGTCTTTTTTTTAAAAAAAAAATTTCTGATTTTAAATTTATAAAATAATCCCAATATTCTGCAAAAAACATTTTGTGAAAACCTACATTATATCAGCTTGCAATTGCTTATAAATTATTTTTCTGTCAAAGTCAAGAAATTTTTCCTATAAGTTGACTCTAGAAATGGGCAATATTCAAAATCTTGTTTTTCTCAAAGCCTTAAAATTGACACACCAAAATTTTAATGTATGGAGTCACAAAATACTCACCATACTTCACTATAGGAATTGTGATAAAATAATCCTAAAAACAGAAAATAGAATGGCTTCAAATCTTGCAAATTTTAATTACTGTCATAAAGAAGCATTGTTAAAATTGTTTGTTTCTGATGACTTGATTCCAAAACAAATATCATTAGGAGAGTTAGAAAAATAAATATTGAACTTCTAAAAAAGGTAGTGCGTATTTGAAAAATCTATTGCTTTCCACTTAGTTGGGTGAGGGTGGCTCACTGTCAAAGCATCTACTTACAAAGAAAGACATAAGAGATGAACTCTTCGTTGTCAACAAATGAAATATCCCTTTTCTAGATATTTGATAAACCAATGATTTTTTTTTTGTTTTCCAATTATCACAAAATACGGAATAACAAAGAATATGAAAGGCAAAAGGTAAATTTCTGATTTATTTATACAAATAACAATTCCTCTACAACCCTTGTATTTATTCGTCATAAAAATAAAACAAATGATTATAATCAATGCTCAGAGTGAATTTAGAATTTCAATGAAAACCCTTCTATATTTTTTTTTCTGCCAAAGTAGAATGATTACAATCAATTTTCAAATTGATTATAATTTCAAAGAAACTAGATAAAACCTGATTTCTGAAACTCCTCCAATATTGGCTGCCAAAGTAGAAAGATTACAATCAATTTTCAGATTGATTATAATTTCAAAGAAACTAAATAAAACCTGATTTCTGAAACTCCTCCAGTATTGGCTGCGAATATCTTCTCAAAATGAAGGTCGCTGGCTGTAATAAACCTCCATAACTCATTACGTCCCCTCTTTATTTGTTGGTGCTGCTTGTAGAAAGTAATAACTCCCTGTGAAATGAGCACCCAATACTCAGCGCTGAAATCAATCCAAATAAGGCTGCATCCAAACTAAAATTGCTAAAAGTCCACCAAGAATGATGCGGCCAGGTTTGTATGGGCCCAAAAACTTCCAAATTGAGGCATTGCCCTTCCAAGTATCCACACGTCCCCCTTTTCCTGATCAGTACAGCCAGCAATGATGTCCGAGAACCTTGTAAATATGGCGGCTAGGTGTGAATGAATTTCTAGAGAGGCATCCACCAGCTATAAACAAAATCTTCCACAAAGTCAATCACCCCTCTTTAAAACTGTATGGCCCTGCTGCTACAACAAATACGGTATGGTCTGGGTGAAACTCACAAATGAGGGTGTGGCCAGCAAGATGCTAGTCCCTCTTCCACTATAAATCGATTAAATTTGCTAGCAAATGACTTAATCTCAACCTTCTGCTGCAAACTGGAACAATAATCTCAAATCTGGAAATGATTTATCTATCGTTCAAAACAAATCTCTACAAAATCTTAAACATTCGGCACAAGGGTGATTTCTAGGTGAAATCACTCAATCAGTTACATGGGTTTTCGTCGACGGAATTGATTTCCAAAAGTGTTTTCGTCCTCTGGAAAAAAAATGAATAAATTGTCCAAGCTCTGCAAATAAGGGTATTTTAATTTTGATAATGAATAGAATACCTCTTCTTTTTTCATCAATTCCTTTTTAATCACTTTTCCATCCAAACCCAAAAAGTAATTAATATTTCTTTTAATTGAATATTCACCTTTTTCCAAACTTATAATTATTAATCACCTTTTTGGCCATGTATCCATTATTTACTTTTAGGCCTATTCAATAATAATAAATTGTCATTTTTCCAAAGTTATAACTTAAAGTACCTTTTTGGACAACTTAATAAATTATTATTATATTATTTCCTGCATATTAATCAAAATTTACAAAAAATATTAAAATAGGCCAACTATGATTTCTAACCTCGCCACCAACACCATAAGCGTATAGGACAACTTCCCATTTCAAAGTTGGCACTCTCCAAGGATGGACTACCCCAAGAAGTTTGGAGTGCTCCCAAATTGTCAAATTTGCACACAGAAAGTACCGTTGTGCTTGTCTTGGCTCCAGGAACTTGCTGCCACCATCAGAATTTCTTTTTCTAAAAACAGGTGCTATCCAAGAAAGCTAGAGTTTCCAAGAATGTTGGAATGGATCAAAAAAGGGACATTACAACAAACCAATAGATGAAGATGATATGGTTGCTCTCATGATCAATAGTTTTTCACTGTTGCTTAAATTTTTTGTGGATTCTTTGCATCTGTTGGTAGAGAGTTAGGCTTTCACCTTTGAAAAATTCAATGCATATTGGCTGCCAAAAAAATGAGACAAATGCAAATGGTTGAGTCTAGTTCCAAACAATCTAAGAGTGCATTTATTGCACAGTATAAGGGAAAAGCACAAAACTTTGATTTTGATTCACAATCCAAACACAAAGTTGAGCGTTATTATTGTGATATGTTAAAAGATTCAGTTTTGTATTCCAAATTTCATGGCAAGATGTAACTCAACTTCAGAAGGCATGTTGAATAGGGAAGAGAGAAAATAATAGAAAAATGGGCGTTTCAGACACTCTGTGTGAAACAGTCGACTTCCAACATGGGGTATTTTCGTAACCGCAAGGCGATTTTTGTTCGGAGAATCATTAGTTTCATATAGAGGTAGAGTGACAATTTCATAATCACCTCCTAATTACAAGTGGTGTTTTTGTCATGACTTTTGAGAATGGCCTGAATGTGTCTCAAATGCTTCCAATTCCTCTTTTCGACTTCCAATGTCTAGTTCCTTATGGATCTGAATAAACACACAAGTCTATAAATTAAGCCCAAAAATGTGAAATTGTATCATTGTTTGGAGATCTAATTTGTTCTAGAGTGAAATCGAGAGCGTTCATAGTGAGCAATTGACTGTGTAGACTAATCAGAAGTATAAGAGAGCTCTTGTTAGTGATCGTAGGGACTAAATTTATAATGATCCAGGCTGGTTGTGTGCCCAGGTAGCCTAAGAGTGTGATTCCCTTTAAGTTTGTGGATTTAAGTGAGTAATTGGCTCACATTTTGCTGGAGTTTTCTCTCACAAGTGGGTTTCTCCAAGATAAATCCTTTGTCCTCATTTTGTGGTGATTGTTTTTTGTCATTTACTTTTGCAATTTCAGTTTAATTGATTGGCAAGTATGCAATGTTGATTTCCATTGATTAAATCTATGTTTTGGAGACTATTATTTGGTATAACCATCTTAGTTTAGAGATGACTGATGCCTTTTCCACAAAAACAAAGGATTCCACTAAAGATGCAAGGGATGCATACTTGGCATCTTCAAGAACACATGCATGTCATGATGCATGGTTTATCAATTCAAGTGTTACCTTTCATGACTCTGTAATGTCCCCTTTTCCGAATGATCACCTAATGGAGTCAATTAGCCTATCCTATTCCCGTAGGCTAAGTCGGAAGGGCTAGGGAATGACCTAATTGATTAAATACTTTAGTTAATCAATTTAATTGGGCCAAATCGAGATGTGAAATGACTTCTTATATTTTTGTGAGCCTATTGGTGAAATAAAAATAAATAAAATAATTTGCCCAAGAGGTGAGCGACCAAGGGGAGAGAAAAAAGAAATAAAGAAAGAAAAAAAAAAGAAGTGAGCGCCTAGGGAGGTCGACCAAGAGAAGGAAGAAGACAAATGAAAAAATAAATTTAAATGCCAAAGTGAGGTCGGCTAGGAGGAGGTCGGCTAGGGTTGAAGTTGGGCAAGAATTGGCTATAAAAGCAAGTCACTTTGAGGTCATTTCATCATCCATTTCATTTATCATTTCTTCATTGAGTTTTCTCATTTGGCTGCAACAATTGTTGGGCATTATTCCAAGGACGAAAACCCTTGTGAATATTGGTGAGTTGGACGAAAACCTAGCTCATCTTGAGGTGGACTCATCACGGAATTCAATTTGTACTTCATTGGAGACTTGGAGCTTGATTGCATATTCAGATTTCAGATCAGCATTGGAGCAGCATCTTTGGTGGTATTTTGTGTTGTCATTGCATTAGGATTTTACCCTAAATTGCATTAGGATTTTACCCTAAATTGAAGCACCACCTTTGGAGGAGGGCGACTTTGGCTTGTGTGAGGCGATTTCATCATTTGGAGGGTTTTGGAACACTAACCCTAGCATCCGCCATCATCCTTGCAAGCACTGTCATTTTGGAGGGTTTGTTGCACATCATTCTTCATCATTTGGTATGTACAAACCTATGTTTTAGGTCTGATTTGGACAGCAACATTCTGGGCCATGTTTGATCATGTTTGATCCCATGATTTGATGTAATTTTCAGTCATCATATTCTGATTTGTAACAGCAGATTTATATTCAGAAAATCAGACTTTTGTGTTGCATTTGGATGGCTATATCTTGTGTATTTCATGGTGGAATTCATGTTTGATGTGATCATCATTTAGAAGCATTATTTGGCATTATTGACACTTGTATGTTCGCTGCTATATTTGTTTATAAATCAGAAATAAAAATCAGAATTCAGAAATTAGGGTTTGAGAAAAAAAATAAATCAGAATTCTAGGGCAGATCTAGTTAGGGATTTTACAGACTCCTCACAAGTGGTTTTGTGGATATGAAAGTTATAGTGGAGGTCGTGTCTCTTTAGGAGACAAATCAACTTATAAGATCATAGACCATGGAAGAGTGAAGATGATCTTTAAAGATGGAAAGGTTAAAACACTTCATGCAGTTTTGTATATTCCATGATTGGCTAGAAATCTAATATTTGTAAGTAAATGAGTGATGCAAGTGTGGAATTAATATTTAACAAATATAGCTACAAGATGGTTCGAGGAGCAATGGTGTTGGCAAGAGAAGTCCACATTGGAACACTATTCAAGCATGATGCAAACACATTGAGTGATTGATGTAATAACTCTATTGTTCCTATGGTTGGAACCCATATGTTACCTATGGAGAAGACAATGCTTTGGTATGAGACAATGGGACATGTTAGAGAGAGAGGCCTTCGATCTTTGCACACTTGAGGAATGATTGAACAAATTTATGGTTGCTCAGATTTTGATTTATGTGAACATTGTGTATATGGCAAATAAAATCAAGTAAAGTTCCCTAATATTGCTACAAGCGCAAATGGAATTTTACAATTGATACATAGATGTTTGGACCTACCCCTGTTTCATCACTAGGAAACTCTCTATTTTATGTTTTTTTAAAGATGATTTCTCTAGCAAAACATGGGTATATTCCTTCAAATAGAGATCTAAGGTTACAAGTAAAATCAAGGAATTCAATGCTCTCGTAGAAAATCAGTCAAAGAAGAAAATAAAGGTGTTAAGGATAGACAATGGTGGAGAGTTCAGTTCAAATGAACTCAAGCAATTTTGTAAGCAAAGTGGAATAACAAGGCAAAAGACAACATAGTGTTGTTTCTTTCTCTACCAACTATGTCTTGATCACATTTGCACTCTTACTAATTGACTGGAGAGAAATTTTAGCTATGACTATGATGTATTTTGGTTTTAGATGGCCTAAATCTCTTGTTGTTTTCAGAGGATTTCAGTTTGTTTGCTGCTGTTCCATTTTATTATTAGTGAAATCAAGTTTTCAATGGTTAATTTCAAATTTTTACAGCCATGTGATTGTTCTTTTTGTTGTCTTTGGCATTTTGCCAGAGGTTGACAGAAGGGCTCAACTGAAAAAAACAAGTGTTTCAGCTAATATTGCTCTATTGGTTGGTGGGAATCAGGTGATTCATGGATGTTCGGAGTTATCTTCAGCTTGTATTCAAGCTGATATGTGTTCTTCTTTGGAGGAACATTTCAGATTTTGGTTCCCGACAGTAGTTTCATGTTGGCTAATTGTTTTGATGATTGCTAACTCTTTCATTTTCGGGGTTAGTGATGTTGTAGATGTTTGGGATCCAAGAGGAAGTGTGTTTGGAAGAATGTTTCAGAGGCTTATGCAAAGTCTCAGTTGTGCAGTTCCCAGATACATCAGAGTGGCGCAGCAAAAGTGGTGTGGAGCATTCTTGAGGTTGATTTGGGATCCAGGTATATTATTGATAATCATGCAGGGATCTCTGTTGGATAGCATGTATTGCTTGAGGACAAGCAATCTTGAGCGGGGACGACTGTAATGTTCCTTTTTTTTGGCGCATGGGTTTTTGTGCGCATTATGTTTGTTCCTAGTCTCTCGGACGCTATCCGACATGTCTAGGAGAACTCCAATGTTCTTGGAGTGGTTGTGGTTTAGTCCACAGATCAGCTAAGTGGTTTTCATTCTAGGAATGGTTTAATTCTCTATGGCATTGAGCTCAGTGGATGTTCAGGGTAACAGTGATGTTTTCAGAAGTTGGATTAGGCTCCCGGTTTGCTCTCCAAGATTCTTGGAGGAGCCATCTATTTTTGGAAAGTCACCCGGAAGGCATCGTTGCGCATTCCAAACCTTACAGAACACAATGGTTCAATTTATTTGGCAGTTGGGTGAAGTTTGGGATTTTCCGCAAAAAGGTGTTATTTAATGACCTATTTTAATTATTATTTTCACTTAAGCTCCTAGAGGTGAAAATAATTAATAAATACCTAAGTGTTATAGCTCATTGGAAAGGTTTTTAAGTCTTATAAATGATAGACACTTAAAAGGGGGACCTCACACATGATATATTTTTATTATTTCAAAAAGGCCTCTTGGAGAGAAGAAATATGAAGAGTTAAAAGGAAAATAATAATATACTCTCAAAAAGTTATAGAAGGGGAATGAGAGCTCATTTGAAGGGTTATGCTTGGTTTTGATATTGTTATGCTGTTGGGATTGAACCAAAGAGTTCATTCTTCCTTCTTGAGGATGAAACCCCTCTAGAAGATGTCCAATTTCGTTGGTGAAATATCCTGCCTAGCTAAAAGAAGGCGACTTCGTTCAAGAGTTGCATGGAGCTGATTATGAGTTGATTCGTTTTGAAGTTTGATTTGATCTTTATTATTTTCCTTGAAGTTTGGGAATGTAGAAAGTTTTTGAGCATTTTAATCATAGTTACGAGACTCGAACTCGGCTCGGACTCGGCAAGCTGATTTTGGACTCGGACTCGGACTCGGCGCCTAGACTCGGCAAAAACTCGGCAAAGACTCGGCAAATTGAAAAACCCAAGAAGTTCAGAGATTTTAAGGATTTAAAACTTGTTTCATGCACCCTTTAATAAATAAACCTTAAAGACACAATAACATCATCAAATAGAAGCTAATTTGATCACATACACAAGTATACATCGATCACGTAAGTATAAACGCAAATTGTAGCTGGGTTGCTGAAGGAAATAGCACACTTAGATATATAAATATAGTCAAATGTATACAAAACTCATGGAATATGGAATCCATGACATCAATTGTTCCAAACAAATATGAAATATCAAAACAATAACTAGAGTCTAGAAGTCTATGGCTCAGAGGAGCCTGCATCCTTTGCCTTCCTACGAAGGCGTAAATGGTAGGTCTTAAATGATGCCAAAATTAACGAGTGAACAAAAACTTGGAGAAAACTCGGCAACAACTCGACAAATCAATAGGATCTATCTCATCCAAATCAATAGGATCCAATGATTTGTCCTCTACTCTTTTTGTGCAAAATCGAAACCCTGAATTTGACTAAGTCTGAAACCCTAAAACCCTGAAAAATTGGTTAAGTCTGAAATCTGATGGATCCTCCAAAATCTAGAATCTGCATGTTAAATCCCATGGATCTGGAACCTATCTCAAACATCCTGACAATATATTTCAAAATATCTCAAACAAACTTATACTTAAATATATTTTGAAATATACTGTCACCCTGTTCCTAATTTTTTCACTAGTTTCAGCCGAGTTTTCCCACCGGGACTCGGCGAGTCCGGCGAGTCTGGCGAATTGTTTCAAAAAATCCGCCGAATCCGAGTTTGAGTCCCCCAAACTCGGCCAAGGTGCCTCGCCTCGGACTCGCCGAGTTTTGGCGAGTTTCGTTACACTGATTTTAATTCAGTTTTGAGTGAAGTTTGGAAGTTTTAGGTATAGTCGTACATCCAAGGACACCGTACTTTGGAAGGAGGGTCGAATCTGTTTGAAAATTGCTCTTTGGTCATTTCATTGCTCATTGATGATAGTGTTTGATGTTCTATGCTAGGCTCTGAGAGCTTGGGACTGTTCTTTTGATTTATTGAAGTCATAACATATGATTTTTATGTTGTCCGTACCCTAGAACAGTACGGCTTTGCTAGAGAAATTCCTATGACTCTTTTGAGATTAGATTATGTTTTCATTGTGATTGCTAAGCCTGGGCGTCAATATGCAGACTGTTTCCAATGTGAACTGGGCATTGTCAATGCTGATTGAAATGTGTATACGGTTCTAAAAGTCGTACGGACCTGTGTGAGAGTGTTTTGAGCTTTGGATCAGATTGCTTCTCTTTGGACAGTTTTATGACATCTGTGGTAATGTGCAGGGTTAATAACAGTTGATGAGGCAAATTTGGTGAAGATCCTTGTGTTTTGTATGCATTTATGAGGAGTTTGTCATGCTTTAGGCTGACGTATAGATCATTAGGGTCTGATTTTTGTACCACAGTTCAGTTCAGCAGAGCCTATGATGTTTTCTGTTACGGGACAGCTATTATAACAATCTGATTTCATGAACTTCTCTTCATCAGCAAGCATTTAGCACCATTCTTGATTTGGAACAGATTTAGCCAATGAAAACTAATGATCATTGTGATGCAAGTTGCCCTCATTGATGCAAGTCTTTCATAGAATGTTGATCTATGATCCAATCCATATTTTCTTAACAGTGTTGCTCACTAATTGTTTATTTGTAATCATTCCATTAATGTGCAAACACATAATGACCCTTGGATGGTTCAACCGCCAGTGTGGAGCAAATGAATCTTTCTTTCATGTTTATTCTACCCACTGAATAAGTGGTGAATCCCCACTGGATAAGTGGATGGTTTGTAATTTTCATTCTTGTATTCACTCCCACTGAAAAGTGGTGAATCCCCACTGTATAAGTGGATGCCTGCTCATAGCAAATGAATGTAATTTCATGTTGCACAATGCTTTAGTTTTGTAAGCCAAGACACATTATGCTCTCACCTCGCCCGAATTGGAAACTTGGTGATCAAAAGTGTGGAGGCAATTTAGTTGTTCATGCATGATTGTGCTAACATTGTATTACCCTTGTTTACATTTTCAAAACATTTTGGGGTAGATTGTTACAGTGGTATTAGAGCTAGTATGTTCTTGCCAGCCTGTTGGGGAGCTATCTTATTGCAGATCTTCAGCTGAATAACAGAATTTTCAGCCTTGCATGTGGGTGATCAGCACTTGCATGTGTGTTTAGAGTCGGGCAGTTGAAAGGTTTTGAGCAGTGAATGTGAGACCATGGCATCTCTCATGGAAGATGATCTGTGTGAGAAACTCTTTGTTGCAAGATGGAAGTTGAAATCTATGTTAGGGTCAGAAGAGAGTCTTCTCAGCACCTTGGAAGAAATTGAGAAATGTTTGGCTAAAGTTCCTCAGTCACCGACGGAGGTAGTTTGGGTGGCTTTGATTCCTTCAAAGACCTTGCTATGTAAGCCTAAGTTGTCGAAGCATGCAGACAAGGATGTAAGATTAGCAATTATCACATGTATCAGTGAAGTCATGAGAATAACAACTCCTAAGTCTCCTTATGATGATGGAAAGATGGAGATATTACAATTGCTTGTGGGAAGCTTCCAAAGTTTAAGTGACATCAAGACCCCTTTTGATAAGAGGGTGAAAATTTTACAAACTGTGGCCAAGTTGCAAGCTTGTGTGTTGATGCTGGACTAAGGGTGTGAAAGCCTAATACTTCAAATGTTTGGCTTTTTCTTTGTTGAAATTAGAAAGGATCATAATATGAGCATTATGCAAGCCATGCAAAGTATCATGACATTGGTGATTAATGAAGGAGATGATTTTTCCCAGCCTCTTATAGAAGCCTTGTTGAACAACTTGAGAAGGGAAGATCAAGATTCTTTATCAGCTTCTAATGTGCTAGCTGAAATGGTGACTTACCAATGTGAGAAGTTGAAAGGTTACTTGGCTGCAGAAGAAGGAGATGGTGAAGACCTAATAGCTGAAATAAATGGAATTGAGCCTCTATATGATGAAGAAAAAGACACAAATCAAGAGGAGCTAGCTGATTTGGGAAAGGCTATTGAAATTTGTGAAGTTGAGCCCATCTTTGATGAAGACAAAAATGTTGCTAAATCAGATGTGTTTTGTAAGTCCTTGATTTGATGAAGAGCTTGAAGATGTCACTTCATTAAAAAGTGAGTTGAGGATGATTGATCGATTGCTAGAAGGTGATTTAGCAAGCGAACTTGAGAGCCATGTAGCAGTGTCCTAATGAGGACATGGGAAAAGGTGAATTTACAGTGGCCGATAGAATTGATACAGCTGTAATTTTCAGAACAGCACCTAAGGAGGAACATCTTCACCATGCTTGTGGTTGTAGTTTTGATTATGAGTGGGAATTGCCCATACAAAGTGAAGAACAGTCTAACACCTCAAAGATTTCAGATGAAGAGTATGCCAATGAAGACTTCAAATCAGCCTTTGGTGATGACTCAAGACTTGATTTTGATGCTGACATAACATTTGATCAAAGTGATGAAGAAGAGGGAATTTCAAAACCCTTGCTTCTTGAAGAACCAAGGTATTTGAGTGAACAAAAGCCTAGAGAGTTGTGTGAGTTGAAGGATCAACTCTCCATCTCATATGAGAATGTGACTCATGTTCTGGTAAGTTTGAACAGCTCATATGAGTTCGTTGAAGGCCTCATTGGGGAAGCCCAATTTGAGAAGAGACTGAAGGGAATTTATAATGGAGCATCTCTTACAAATTTGCGGTTCATCAAAGAAACAATGGAGATAGTGAAATATGAATATTTGCAAGTGGTTAGTGACCGTGATCATGCCATTGATATTGCAAAGGAAAAGGAGAGACAAATGGAGTTCATCTCTGAGCTTAATGCCACAAAAGACAAGTTACATGATACTCAATTGGCATTTCAAGAAATTGACGAACAACTTGCTGCTGTTACAAACCTGAGGGAGCTTGAAGAGGGTGCAATGGTTGAAGAAATCCAGTTAGTAGATGATACTCTTCAAGAGGAGTATGAAGTGGAAATCATGCCAAGTAGTTCAGAAGTTGCAAATGCAGTTTTAGATGGTGTTGAACAAGAGGAGATTAATGCTATACATGATTTTCATAATCCTCTCCTTGTCATACATGCAGAAGCAGCTGATGATAATCCTCTTTTCATATTGGAGGATGAGCCAAGCCCTGATAGAGGCAACACATTTGATGAAAATATCAAGATATGTGATCCAGGAGCTGATCCAAAAAATGAGTTAGAGTGTGTTTGTCATTTTGGAGCTGATTTGAGTTCTCATTTTGTCGTTGCACCAAACCCTATGATTGGTAATTCCCCTGGGAGACCACCAGATTGGAAATGTGCAAATGAGGATTAAGTAGAATTGATAAGTTGCATGTCATGGCCATCAAATGTTATTGACAATGAAATTTCAACTTGGGACATGATGAATTATGGTGACCACAACTTCCTTGACATTGAGAAGTTGTCAAAATGGGGTTGTGTAGTTGCTGGAAATTTAATTACAGTAGCTAATAGAGGGGAATTCAAGTTGGTCCCTTATGAAATCCAGAAGAAAGGACCTAATTGTGATATCTACTTGTTGGACACTCCATTTCTTGGGAAGAATGGTGTTCTAACTCAAGCTAGTTCTTCTTTGGGACGGGTTTTTGAGACAGCTGTTACTCCATGTCCTTTAGTGGTTGATGCTGTCATGGATGGAGTACAAGAGATTATCGAAGATGACACCAATTCCCATGATCCTTGTAGGGATAAGGATTAAAATTTCGGACATCATAGTGTTGCTTCTTTCTCTACGACCTATGTCTTGATCACTTTGCACTCTTACTAATCGACTGGAGAGAAATTTTAGCTATGACTATGATGTATTTTGGTTTTAGATGGCCCAAATCTCTTGTTATTTTCAGAGGATTTCAGTTTGGTTGCTGCTATTCCATTTTAAAATTACTAAAATCAGGTTTTCAGTGGTTAATTTCAGATTTTTACAGGTGATTGTTCTTTTTGTTGTCTTTGGCATTTTGTGGGGGGTTGATAGAAGGGCTCAACTAAAAAAAACAAGTGTTTCAACTAATATTGCTCTATTAGTTGGTGGGAATCAAGTAATTCATGGCTATTCGGAGTTATCTTCGGCTTGTATTCAAGCTGATATGTGTTCTTCTTTGGAGGAACATTTCAGATTTTGGTTCCCAACAGTAGTTTCATGTTGGATAATTGTTTTCATGATTGCTAACTCTTTCATTTTCGGGGTTAGTGATATTGTAGATGTTTGGGATCCAAAAGGACGTTTGTTTGGAAGAATGTTTCAGAGGCTTATGCAGAGTGTCAGCTGTGCAATTCCCAGATACATCAGAGTGGCGCAGCAGAAGTGGTGTGGAGCATTCTTAAGGTTGATTTGGGGTCCAGGTATATTATTGATAATCATGCGGGGATCTCTGTTGGACAACATGTATTGCTTGAGGACAAGCAATCTTGAGTGGGGAGGACTGTAATGTCCCTTTTTTTTGGCGCATTGGTTTTTGTGCGCATTATGCTTGTTCCTAGTCTCTCGGAGGATATCTGGCATGTCTAGGAGAACTCCAATGTTCTCGAAGTGGTCTTGGTTCAATCCACAGATCAATTAAGTGGTTTTCTTTCTAGGAATGGTTTAATTCTCTATGGCATTGAGCTCAGTGGATGTTCAAGGTGATAGTGATGTTTTCAGAAGTTGGATCGGGCTCCTGGTTTGCTCTCCAAGATTCTTAGAGGAGCCGTCTATTTTTGGAAAGTCACCCAAAAGGCATCATTGCGCATCTCAAACCTTATAGAACATAATGGTTCAATTTATTTGGCAGTTGGGTGAAGTTTGGGATTTTCTGCAAAAAGATGTTATTTAATGAACTATTTTAATTATTATTTTCACTTAAGCTCCTAGAGGTGAAAATAATTAATAAATACCTAAGTGTTATAGCTCATTGGAAAGGTTTTTAAGTCTTACAAATGATAGACACTTAAAAGGGGGACCTCACCCATGATATATTTTTATTATTTCAAAAAGATCTCTTGAAGAGAAGAAATATGAAGAGTTAAAAGGAAATAATAATATACACCTCTCAAAAAGTTATAAAAGGGGAATGAGAGCTCATTTGAAGGGTTATGCTTGGTTTTGATATTGTTATGCTTCTGGGATTGAACCAGAGAGTTCATTCTTCCTTCTTGAGGACAAAACCCATCTAGAAGATGTCCAGTTTCGTTGGTGAAATATCCTGCCTAGCTAGAAGAAGGCGACTTCATTCAGGAGTTGCATGGAGCTGATTATGAGTTGATTTGTTTTGAAGTTTGATTTGATCTTTATTATTTTCCTTGAAGTTTGGGAATGTAGAAAGTTTCTGAGCATTTTAATTCAGTTTTGAGTGAAGTTTTGGAAGTTTTAGGTACAGTCGTACATCCAAGGAGGCTTGAAAACTGCTCTTTGGTCATTTCATTGCTCATTGATGATAGTGTTTGATGTTCTATGCTAGGCTTTGAGATCTTGGGACTGTTCTTTTGATTATTGAAGTCATAACATATGATTTTTATGTTGTCCGTACCCTAGAACAGTATGGCGTTGCTAGAGAAATTCCTATGACTCTTTTGCGATCAGATTATGTTTGCATTGTGATTGCTAAGCCAGGGCGTCAATATGCAGGCTGTTTCCAATGTGAACTGGGCATTGTCAATGCTGATTGAAATGTGTATACAGTTCTAAAAGCCATGCGGACCTGTGTTTGAGTTTTTGAGCTCTGGATCAGATTGCTTTTCTTTGGACAGTTTTATGACATTTATAGTAATGTGCAGGGTTAATAACAGTTGATGAGGCAGATTTGGTGAAGATCCTTGTGTTTTGTATGCATTTATGAGGAGTTTGTCATGCTTCAGGTTGACGTATAGATCATTAGGGTCTGATTTTGTACCACAGTTCAGTTCAGCAGAGCCTATGATGTTTTCTGTTATGGGACAGCTATTATAACAATCTGATTTCATGAACTTCTCTTCATCAGCAAGCATTTAGCACCATTCTTGATTTGGAACAGATTTAGCCAATGAAATCTAATGATCATTGTGATGCAGGTTGCCCTCACTAATGCAAGTCTTTCATAGAATATTGATCTATGATCCAATCCATGTTTTCTTAACAGTGTTGCTCATTAATTGTTTATTTGTAATCATTCCATTAATGTGCAAACACATAATGACCCCTGGATGGTTCAACCGCCAGTGTGGATCAAATGAATCTTTCTTTCATGTTTATTCTACCCACTGAATAAGTGGTGAATCCCCACTGGATAAGTGGATGGTTTGTAATTTTCATTCTTGTATTCACTCCCACTGAAAAATGATGAATCCCCACTGCATAAGTGGATGTCTGCTCATAGCAAATGAATGTAATTTCATGTTGCACAATGCTTTAGTTTTGTAAGCCAAGACACATTATGCTCTCACCTCGCCCGAATTGGGAACTTGGTGATCAGAAGTGTGGAGGCAATTTAATTGTTCATGCATGATTGTGCTAACATTGTATTACCCTTGTTTACATTTTCAAAAAAAATTGGGGTAGATTGTTACACAAACCAAAACAAGGAAAGTCAAGCCAAATTGTGAAGGAAAAAGGAAAGGAAGGAAAACAACCAAAACCAAGAGAGTTGGGAACGGGGAACAAAGGGACCAAATGAAAATAACTAACATGAAACTGAGATCTGGAAAGGAGAGGATCCTTCCCAACAAACAATGAAGATCCTTTCATGAAATGTTAGGGGCTTAAATTCTCCTAACAAACGATGCTTGATCAAGCATCAAATGGAGTTATCAAGTGCAAGGATTTTTATGTTACAGGAAACAAAACTAAACAAATTAGATGCAGAGATACTACTCAAGAAATGGAAAAGGTGGAATGGTTTCTTTGTGGAGGCAAATGGTGCTTCTAGCGGACTGGGGATTCTTTGGTCTCCCTCTTTCCTAAACATCTCCATGGAAGGGTCGAGACCCATGTAAAATTACTAGCTTCTCTACAAATCTAAGCTTTTAATTAATTAATGTATATGGTCCGATTAGTTATATTCAAAAGAAAATTTTATGGGATAATATTACGAATATTGTAAGGAGTCCGCCAAATTCTTTGTTTATTTTGGGGGGAGATTTTAACACTATTCTTAGAAATGAAGATAAAAGAGGGGGAAATCAAAGAACCACTCAATCTTTAATGTCCCATTTTTCGAGTGATCACCTAGCAGAGTTGGCTAGCCTATTTTCATTCCCGTAGGCTAAGCCGAAGGGCTAAGGGAATAACCCAATTGGCAAGATTTCATGCTTAGCCAATTTTGTAGGGCAAAATGATTATGGGAGATGACTTGGTATATTTTTGTGAGTCTTTTGGTGAACTCAACACAAATAATATTTTTGCCCTAATGATGAGCGACCAAGGAGGAGAATGAAAAATAGAAGAAAATATGGAAAAATGCCTTTGGAAAAATAAGAATATTTTATGATAATTCCCTTGAGGAAGGATGACTCAATTTGAGGTCAAAACATGATGTATCTTATGCCCAAGTGGTTCGCCCCACTTGGAGAAGGGAAAGAAACAATATAAAAAAATAAAACATCATGTTTGGGTCGGCCAAGGAAGAAGAAAAAAAATAAAATGTCATTTTTCCTTTGTATTTTGGGCGCCTAGCATGAGGTCGGCCCTATGAGAGGGAAAAAAATGAAATAGAACATGATTACAAGAGGTGGTCGGCGAACTTGAGGAGAGAAGAAGATTCATGTATAAATATAAGGTCATTTGAGGCATTTCCATCATCATTCATTCATTATCATTTCTCTTGGAGATTTATCTCTTTGGCTGCAACTTTTGGTTCAGCATATTCTAAGGACGAAAACCATTAGGAATATAGGTGGATTGGATGAAAACTCAATCTCATCTTGGAGGTGGACTCACACGGAGTTCATATTTGTGCTTCATTGGAGATTTGCAAGGAAAGGAGCGACAAAGCCATATTCATTTCTGCAGAAACCCTGAGGCCAAATTGTGATTTGTACCAAATCCAATTTGGAAAAAAGAAGGTAAAATCAGATTTTCAGATCAGACTTGGTACGCCATCATTTGGAGGGATTTGTGCATTGATTGTGCTAGGGTTTTCACCCTAGATTGAGCACCAAGGAGGGCGATTTCACTTTAGCGCATTGCTGATCAGTCCTAGTCCTAGCCCTAGCCGCCCTCATTTTGCATGTGTTTTGTCATTTCCAAGGGAGCGACGCCTAGCTGAAGAAGTTCACCCAGCTAGGGTTTGATTTGAGACATCATTCTTCATCATTTGTGGTATGTACAACCTATGATTAAGTCTGATTTGTAAGGGCAGATTTCTGATCTATATTTGGGCATGTTTGGCCTATGTATTTGATGTAATTGCAAACTCAGATTATTCTGATTTGTAGCAGCAGATTGATATATCCAGAAATCAGATTTGTTTGCCATTTTGTTTGTTTTTGGATGATCATATCTTGTGGATGAATTTATGGTTGATGCTATTATCATAAGGGTTCATTATTGGCTTGTTTATTTGAGCAACTTGGCATATATATGTTCGCTGTCCATACATGTTTAGAATCAGAAATCTAGGGTTCTGAGCAGAATTCCAAAGTTGAAAAAATTAGAGCATAATTCAGAAAATAAAAATCAGAATTTTAGGGCAGATCTTGTTAGGGATCTTACACAATCACAGGAAGACTTCAATTATTTTGTGGATGAGTTGGGGCCAATTGACATTAAAACTAGAAACGGAATGTATACTTGGACAAACAGAAGAATCGGATTCAGTAATATAGCGGAAAGATTAGATAGATTTCTTTGTAGCAACAATTCGCTACAGGCCCTAATGCAACTGGATTGCATGATTTGGGCTTGCTCAAGATCAAATCATTATCCTATTTTTTTGTCAATATCTGAAGATACTCATACAAGGAAAAGTCCCTTTAAGTTCAAAAATATGTGGTTGAGAGATGATTCTTTCTTGTCACTGGTTGAGAAATGGTGGATGGAGCCCTTCCCACAACCTGGATCAAAAATGTTCACATTTCACAGAAAACTTAACCTCCTAAAATGGAAAATAAAGTAATGGAACAAAAAACATTTCGAGGACATTTTCAAAGATAAAGAGGATATTGAAGCTAAGCTTGGTGTCCTTCATGAAGACATATTGAAAAATGGCATGAATCAATAACCATTTTTACTAGAAAAGGAATTAATGGCACAACAAGATGAGATTTTGAACCGTGAAGAGATGTACTAGAGGCAGAAATCTAGAGAATATTGGCTTAAAGATGCAAATAAGAATACAAAATAGATTCAAAACTCTACTCGTGCAGGAAAGAGTATAATCAAGATCTCCTCCATCACAAATGGGGGTGGGGAAAATTTGATGGATCCAAGAAAAATTAGTGATGAGGCTGTTTCTTTCTTCGCAAGATTGCTTTCAAATATTGATGGGTTTGATCTTTGGAACCAATACACTCTCCTGGAAAATATTCCTTGCCTTGTAACAGCTAAACAAAATGAGGCATTGATTGCAACTTTTACGAAGGAGTTAAAATTTGCTGCCTTCCAACTTCATCCAAACAAATCTCTAGGTCCAGACGGTTTTCCTACTAACTTTTGTAATGTTCTTCCCCAATTTTTTTCAGATTTTTTCCAACACTAACAAACAGTGTTAGGAAATGAAATGCAACCATGTAACTCGTCCACACCTTTTGATCACCAAGTTCCCAAACGGGCGAGGTGAAAGCATAGAAATGCTTCGGCTAAACAAATATAATGAAGTGCAAATCAAATACAACATCTGCTTATTCAATTTGCCGATAAGGGCGTGGTTCGGTGGTTAAGTCACTCAGTTGCAGTGGTGGCCACCAGAGTTCAAACCCCCGCTAGGCCAACCAGCTCGCAGGCTTTATGCCTTCGCTGGGCCAACGAGCTCGCAAGTTTGAAGTGTTCTTGCTAGGGGATGAGGTCCCCTCTGTTGTGGCCTCACCGGTTCATTACTCCGGGCAAAAGCATTCGCGTGGAGCCGAAGGGCGTGTCGCACCAGCATCGCTGGTCACGTTAAAAAGTTTACCAGGCGCATTAAAAAAAAAAAAAACTTCTGCTTATTCAGCGAGCATCCACTTATTCAGTGGGAATTCGCCACTTATTCAGTGGGAGTGATGACATAAAGAAACATAGGCACTTCCGCTTAGTCAACGGGAGGCCACACAATGAACCACTTATTCAGTGGGGTAAGCATTATAAACATGAATCTCATAGTCCACACTAGCGGTCATATCATGCAAGGGTTCAAATACAAAATAGTATTGTCTTTTTCAACACTTAAAATAGAATTAGATGACATCAATTAGATCAAATTAATAGCAGACCCAGCAAACCCCAAAACTTGTATTTTATCTTGCCTCAAATCATCAAATTCTAAATAAGAATGTTGTTCCTGCACACACACTGTTAAGCATCAAAATACTCAGAAAATACCATCCAAATCTGATCACAACCATAAACCATCAGTGTTGTTCCAAAACTCAATTCTGATCAAACCCTACTGTAGCTGTACGAACCCCTCAGAGATGTCATTAAACCCAAAAAATACACATCAAACACTCCTTCAAACTGTACGGTTCAATCTTAAGGCGAAGCATCATGGATTTAAGGAAATATAAAGCAGATTTTGGGCAGCGCTTTTCTCCTAACCCTCACGCCCAGCTCATGAGTGAGTACGGCCCCTTAGGAAGTATGAAACTCCCTAGAATGTGTTTGTTGTTGCATTCCCTTGGAAATCTGTAACATACACCCCTGGAAGATGTTTTGCTCTATAGGTTTTCTCTGTGTTTTTGTTTGTTTTTCCGTTTAGGGTTTTATGGGTTTTTGCTTGCATGTGTGTTTCGACATGAAATATATATGAAATGAAGCATAAACTAAAAACCCAAAAAATATATAATGTATTTGCACAAACGGATAAAGACCCATATCATAGAAAGTGGTAAAACTAATTACAAAGACATACCTATATGAAAATCTTAAACTTGATTCATTGCCAAACTTGCACCAGCATACAATGTCATGTAAAATCACCAGGGAAATGCATAAATTGCAGCAGTAGTAAAAGAGATTATATCTGCAGTTATTCTTTGCTCAAATCGACCCCACACAAAGTGGTAAAACTCCCAAGAAAGACCCAAGAACAAGCCTAGCAATGGTACGGCCTAAGCAATGGAGAAGTATGGCCTGCTGTGAGTGATTTTTGTCTTCTAGCAGCTGCAACTTAAACCAAAATATCACTGTGGTGATCTGCAGAACCCTATGACACCAAGGCAATCAGTCTAGGATGAATAAACAGCTTCAAACTTGCTTAATGTCCTTCCTTGAATGGTACGGCCTGCCTGTAGATGGTACGGCCAGCAAAAAGGAAAGTGTGCAGTCCTCAAACTCCCCACAACTAACTCAAATCTGCAACTCATCAATGTTATCAGCTGCTGCAAACAAATTCTCAGAATGATATAACCTTCGGATCCTCAAAACCATAAACATCAACTCCAATAAAGCCCAAACGCGAATATTGGATGCATCCGCCACAAAGTATTTGCTAATGGAGGTTTTTGTCTCCGGAAGCCAAGATCAACACTATCTTGCAGAGGTTTTCATCTCACCAAGACAATACCAAACCCTAGAGCCAAGCTCCCAAAACCCACGCAGGGGATATCTCAATAAGAGAGAAAAATCAATAAACCAAGCATATCCAAATGAGGCTCACTTCTGCCTTTTTATTTCTCTCATTTCCCCAATGCCCAAGAATGAGGAGTTATTTTATTTATTTCATTTTATTATTTATCCCCTTATGTCTCCCATGGGCGCCCATCTCCTAGGGGAACCACTTTTTAAGTTATGACTTAACATTATATTATAAAGTCACATAACTTAACATTTTATTAAAGTACCGTCAAAAAAATATTATATAACTTCGGACTTTAAAATAAAAACCAAGACGAACTCAGAATTCAGTGATCTATAGCTCGCCAGAAAGGTCTCGACGAGACACTCCATCTCCAGCACTGAAAATCCCGATCCGGCACCGAACCCAAACTTACTAAAAATAGTAAGTACGCCACAAGGCACCAAACTGCCACTAACCACTACCAACTACCAACTGAGGAGCTAGCAACACCAACACTGGCTCTCTAAACACCATTATTAGCCTACGAGGACCGATGATAGGATAACCCATCAACTCTGATGCTCGCTCAAAAAGGGAACATTACAGTCCGCCCCCCTGAAATTGCTTGTCCCCAAGAAAACACAACTGAATAGGAAACATCACTCCTACAGAGGCCCAAGGGAAGAACTGTAGAATGACCCACATGTCTTCAAATAACTCAAGCAGCACCATCATAAGCACAACTGCACAAAGATAAACATCATGCCAACTATCCAACTCCTGTGCACAAGATTTGTGCATCGAAATTAGCTCATGTAACTGTGAAACAAAGGTGAACCTAAATGCGTACCACACAATGTACATGCTGTAAACATCACCAGCAAACCCTGACTGGAATCCTGATGCACAAGAAGGATCCCATAGCAAACTGTAGAGGTTCCAATACTATATCCTTGGATCCCAAACCCAGAATGGAAGTCTACCATGCATAACATCCCCTGACTTCTGTTGCACTACTCTGATATCAACTTCACCATGCAAAGAGTGGTGAAGCAACACATCGGAATCCAACTGAACTGTCATGCCAAACCTGTCACCACTGGGATCCCAAAACAACTGAACCTCACATCCATCTGTCATAAAAAGACAAAAATATCTGGGAGACTCCACAACACAATATCTCTCTACAACTTCTGCAAAACTCCCATGGATGTGATAACTAACCAAGCCATCATGCCCACTGCCACTACAACCTCCTTGAAGCCCTGTCTCCAATTGAGACCCGGTAGTGGCAAACTCTATCAGGTACACATCAGCATGATGGTAATTCAACCTCTGATCCTGCAAGTAATCCCCTGCAAAAAACTGAGTCGGGTACTTGCAACCCCTAGTCCCATCTTCTGAAGATGGCAACTCTCCATCCCACAATGGATGGTACAAATCCCGAACCAATCCACACTTATGCATCGTCAAGTCATCCGTGTGTGAACTAAAGGAGAAATGATGAGCACTCCTCACTATGCAGTCAAAATAAAAAGCACCTGCCTATGTCAATGGTTGACCGTCATAGTCATGGGGAACACACTCCTCATCACTCTCATCACTCGAATCAGATGATGGCTCATGTCTCTGATCCTGAATGGCTAATTGGGTAGATAACCTGCAAGTCCTCTCTGCATACCCAATAGCAAAGTCCCGATTTGAAAGCAACTGGAGGTATTATGATTTAATCCACTCCATGGCATGCTGGATGGTTTGCAAATTAGATATAGAAGTGCCCGCTACTCCCCTATCTGCCTTTCCTCCAATTAAGTCGTCCAAAAGAGATCCTCCACAAACTTGTGGGTACTGTCAATACGAGTTAAGGTTTAAACAACCTTATCCTTGGTAACCTTCAGCTGATCTCTCCATCCCTGTGGCTCAATAAGATGTTGATCAAAATCAGCTGCATGGGATGTAATCTTTGATTTGCTTCTAGGAAACGGAAACAAACCATCACGAGAGCTGATCTCCCCACCGAATGATGCCCTGCATATCTCTTGCAAAAATGTAGTGTGGTGATCTGTCACACAACTCTCTGGAAAATTCACTACTACACCACAAGAGCCATCAATCAACTACTTTGCATCTTCTGAAATGGGACTAGCCTTAGGAACCACTGGTGCAACATATTGTTCCCTGCTACACTCATCCAAAACAATCATCCCATCTGTGTCACCTGCACCAGTAAATGAAACAGATGTAGCCACATCCTCCACATACTCATTACCACTATCCATGGATGTATGCTCATCACCACACACTGCCATAGATATCTAAATTGTATCTGTAGGTGATGAAGACTATGCCAAGCTCAACCCCACGGTAAGCTCATCTATCCGTAACTTTGACCCTTGAAGGGTTGTTTGAGCATTCTTCAAAGAGTCTGTGGTGACCTCAAGCTCATATGTGAGCTCATCAATCTCCTCTTCTTTTCCCTTTAGAGCATCATAATAGATACCATCAAGCCTGAGAAGATGATCTCTATCAGATAACAGCTGTAGGTAATTATTCTTCATAATCCCAACTGCATCTCTAAGTGCCTGAAACTTAGCAAGGGAAAGTCCACTATCAAGGTGCTCATATATACCTGGTGTCCAACAACAGTGTGTCAACTACTGCTGAACAACATCAAAGTGTTCTAAGGATGAAGCAATCAAGCCTTCATTCACCTTCAATTGCCCTACCAAATGATTAGACCCCTCTGACAAATTGTCTCCACACAAATTTTCTAATTTGAAATCTGCACTATGGTAAGAGGTTGAATCATCATCAATCACCAATTGGTAAGCATCCTCATGTGTGCTATCCACTTCGCACACATCCTCATTAAGTGTACTGATGTCATGAACCTCTATGGATGGCTCAAATGACATGCTAGAGGCTGCTGATTTGTCAATATCAATGCACCCTGCATCCTCCAAAATAGATGCATGTTCACCCAAAGAGCTATCCTGGGACCCATCACCAACAAGTAACTTATCTGATTTGTTCATATCTCCCAATGTCTAATTTACAAAATCAAACTAGTTGTGGCTTGAATCCGCAACACCCGTTGCATCAATGTCACCCGTAAATTGAGTGTCTACATTAGGTGACTCCACACAGCCAACATTCTCATGTGTAATGGCGGTAACCTCATGTTGATGCAAATGGATCAGACTACTGTCACACAAATCAGAACTATTATGGCTTGTATTCTCCTTGCTTTCCTCGTGTTTGACACTCATATCTTGTGTGCCAACATTAGAAGTCTCTTCTACAACATTTTCCTCATGTGCCATAACATTTAAATCACAATTTCGCTCAAAAGAATGACTGCTGTCATAAAAATCAGATTTGTTATCAGGGCTGATAACAACCTCTTGAGCGCTGAAAGCAACTTCATTTGCCAAACCAACATCAATTTGTGAGTCCTTTTTATCCGTGCATTGGTGGTTAGGCTCCCGAAATTCTTTGCAAAAGAAGCATAGGCCTTGTCTTCTCATTTGGTTCTTGCTCATTATAGGAATCCTTGTAACCTGTAAACCATGAGCAATAGATTCAGCTTCTGTCAAATGATTTTTAATTTTCTCGATTCTATGCTCGACCACTGTCTTAGACAACCAATGTGCTACAGGTGAAACATGTTCTTTTCTCCAAATACTAAGCAAGTTAGATAATAACTTGGAGATATCATCGTCTTCATCTAAAATTAGAGACATGATATTTTGCATTGTTGCTTTAACATCATCCGCATGGTATTTTCTAATTTTGTTTAAGAAACAATGAAACATTTGGAGAAATCATCGTCTTCATCTAAAATCAAAGACAAGATATTTTGCATTGTTGCTTTAACATCATCCGCATGATATTTTTTGATTTTGTATAAGAAACAATGAAACATTTGGAGAATTAAATGACCACACTTGAGATCAATCAAAAAGACCCATGACATGACCTGAGCCATAATTTCTAACATCTTAGCAATTTTTTTGAAAGATGGGCTTCTAGTATCACCCAACCCCTGAAAGCTTTCAATAATCAGTTGTAACATCTCCTTCATTAAATCATCATTGTATGGTTCTTCAGGAGCTGAAATTCTCATGACTTCACTGATGCATGTGATAACCGCCAATCTTACCTTCTTGTCTGGATGTCTCAACAACTCAGGCTTACACAACGAAGTCTTTGAAGGAACCAAAGCCCTCCGCATTGACTCAGAAGGTGTCTGAGGGATTTTAGATAAATGTTTCTCAATTTCTTCCAAAGTGCTGAGAAGTCTCTCATCTGTCCATGGCAAAAATTTCAGTTTCAAACCTACATCAAAAAGTCTTTCACATAGATCACCCTTCACGAGAGATGCCTTGATCTCACATTCACTGTTCAAAACCTATCAATTGCCCAACTCTAAACATTCATGCAAGTGCTGATCACTCACATGCAAAGCTAAGCTGCATGTCCCTTATTTTTATCTGCATGTCTCATATTTTCATCTGCAATGTCTGAATCTGACCTCACAGGATGGCAAAATCTTTAGCTCTGATACCACTGTAACATACACCCCTAGTATATGTTTTGCTCTATAGGTTTTCTCTGTGTTTTTGTTTGTTTTTCCGTTTAGGGTTTTATGGGTTTTTGCTTGCATGTGTGTTTTGACATGAAATATATTAGAAATGAAGCATAAACTAAAAACCCAGAAAATATATAATGTATTTGCACAAACAGATAAAGACCCAGATCATAGAAAGTGGTAAATCTAATTACAAAGACATACCCATATGAAAATCTTCAACATGATTCATTGCCGAACTTGCATCAGCATACAATGTCATGTAAAATCACCAGGAAAATGCATAAATTGCAGCAGTAGTAAAAGAGATTATATCTACAATTATTCTTTGCTCAAATCGACCCCATACAAAGTGGTAAAACTCCCAATAAAGACCCAAGAACAAGCCCAGCAATGGTACAGCCTGAGCAATGGAGAAGTACGGCCTGCTGTGAGTGATTTTTGTCTTCTAACAGCTGCAACTTAAACTGAAATATCACTGTGGTGATCTGCAGAACCCTATGACACCAAGGCAATCAGTTTAGGATGAATAAACAGCTTCAAACTTGCTTAATGTGCTTCCTTGAATGGTACGGCCTGCCTGTAGATGGTACGGACAGCAAAAAGGAAAGTGTGCAGTCCTCAAACTCCCCACAACTAACTCAAATCTGCAACTCATCAATGTTATTAGCTGTTGCAAACAAATTCTTAGAATGATATAACCTTCGAATCCTCAAAACCACAAACATCAACTCCAATGAAGCCCAAACGCGACTATTGGATGCATCCGCCACAAAGTATTTGCTAATGGAGGTTTTTGTCTCTAGAAGCTAGGATCAACACTATCTTGCAGAGGTTTTCATCTCAGCAAGACAATACCAAACCCTAGAGCCAAGCTCCCAAAACCCACGTAGGGGATATCTCAATAAGAGAGAAAAATCAATAAACCAAGCATATCCAAATGAGGCTCACTTTTGCCTTTTTATTTCTCTCATTTCCCCAACGCCCAAGAATGAGGAGTTATTTTATTTATTTCATTTTATTATTTATCCCCTTATGTCTCCCATGGGCGCCCATCTCCTAGGGGAACTGTTGTGACCAAATCACACATCGCCCCATTGCAAATGGGGACCCCCTTTTTTTTTGAATTCCAGTGCTTTGCTAAGTCCAGGATGATGTCCTTTGCATGATGAAGTCAGTGGTGTTTGAGTCTTAGAGCCCCTTGATGACCTGATCCTGATGTTTGAGACCCTGAAAATGACTAAGTCTGGTATCCTGATCCTGAAGATCCTGAAAATTGGCTAAGTCTGAAATCTGGTCGATCCTCAAAAATCTAGAATCTGCATGTTAAATCCAGTGGATCTGAGACCTATCTCAAACATTCTGAAAGGTATATTGAAAAATATTTAAAGTATAAGAAATACTTAAATATATTTTTTAATATATCTTACCTTGGCGACTTGCATTTTTGGGCGCGAATTTCCTCTAGTACTTGGGCGCATTTTCCCACCTCTGCCAACTCACATCAGCGCCTAGAGGAAGATCAACTTCCAAACGCTCCAAGATAGGGCGCCTTGACTAGAATTGACATAAGGAGCCTTCAACATCAAAAAGGTTTGACAAAGGAATGATTTAAAGTTTAGGCGCCCTTTCCATGTCCAAATGATCACTCAAATTGCGCCTTCAATTGAAGTGGGTAGGCTTAGGCCCCCATTCCTTGTTGCTCCTCTCCACTTTGGCACCTTGATGTAGGATGGAGTTCAAATCAATGATAGATAGCGCCTAAGGTTCAAGTAGTCTCACAAGGATGCAATCAAGTGCTGAAGAGCCTTAAAGACATCAACAATGAGCAAATTCAAGTCTAGGCGCCTTCATGCATTAAACTATCTCCACTTTTGCGCCTTCGCATGAAGAGATGTTCAAACTAACCCAAAGTTGCGCCTTAGTATGAAAGAGCATGATATGTTTAAGTTAACTCCTATCATGATGTTTGAGATCCTGAAAATGACTAAGTCTGGTAGCCTGAAATCCTGAAACACTGAAAAATTGGCTAAGTCTGAAATCTGGTGGATCCTCCAAATTCTATAATCTACATGTTAAATCCAGTGGATCTGAGACCTATCTCAAACATCCTGAAAGGTATATTGAAAAATATTTAAAGTATCTCTAAACTTATACTTAAATATATTTTTCAATATACCTTATGCCCTGGGACTACTATTTCTAGGCGCAAATTTGCTCTGAAAGACCTTAGGCGCGTTTTCTCACTTGCAGACACTCAAAAGGTGCGCCTTAGGTTGACTTAGATGTGCGCCTTGATGGAAGGAGAGGTCCAAGTCAATTGTGGATGGCGCCTAAAGAGATATTTCCTTCCTTAAGATTCAAGGATTGATCTAAGTCCACAAAACCTACATTTCAAGTTGGGCGCCAATTTCACACTCAAAGGATCACCAACTTGCGCCTTGACCTTTTGGTGCCTTCATCTATATTTGCGCCTCAAAAGTGCCTAGGCGCCCTGTATCACTTAAAATTGCGCCTAGCATCAAGGAGTAAGTAAACTTAGGCGTCATTTCACTTTGTTTGGACTTATATTTATCCCAAATTATCATCAAAGCATTATTTGCGCCTAGATCAACAAATCACTAAGTAAGCACCTTATATCACAACCATATCATTTGGCGCCCTCTAGTTCAATGAGGTTATGGCGCTTTGTTTGGAGGTTTGATCACTATTGGCGCCTTGAAGTGGAATAAGCACCCTGAAGTGAGTTTAGCATCCTAGCATGGAGCGAAGGTTCCTAGATATCACAATCATATCATCTTGGCGCCTAGACTAACATCAAGTTTTTTTAGGGTGGAAAAGTTTATAGCAAGTGAATTTGGCGCCCTTTGAGTGAAAGTATATCTAATTGGCGCCTTGAATGATTGAACGCCTTAGGAGTTAGAAATCGTCATCAATGAATACCTAAGGGTAATGTAAGGTGCAAGGGATGTAAGTAAGTGTTAAAGGGCCTTTAGATCATCAAAGAAGATTCATTAAGATGAGGCTCCTTTACTTGTCACTCCTTCCCCATATGAGCGCCTAGATTGAGATTGAGTCTAAAGCCATTCAAGTTGAGCGCCTAAGGAAGTATAGGGTCTTTGAAGCCATCAATAAGTGGTTGAAATCATAAAATTAAGTTTAGCGCCTTGTGAATAAACTCCCAAAAATGACCAAGATTGCGCCTTGAAGGGAGAGAAGGATCATTTCAAGTTACCTCTAATTGATTAAAGTCATAACAAGTGATAAAATAAGCCAAAGAGGTCTAGGCGCCCTTTTACTCCTCTGCCAAGTCAATTGGCGCCCTAGAAACAACCACTCAAATCCATGTCTAGAAGTGAGCGCCCTAGAAGAAATTGTGTTGAAAGGCATGTTTGAATGAATCTCTTAAGTGGGAGAAGTCTTTTTAAACTCTTACAATTGCTAGAAATCATTTAAATTCATGAATGTGGGACTAATTAAGTTAGGCGCACTTTGTTCTTATTTTTGCCTATATTTGCGCCTAAGTTTGAAGTGGCATTATTACATGTTTAAAGTTGTTTTATCTTATGAGGTCATTGATATATCGTTTACCTTGACTTGTAGGATCATCAATGATGCTAAGGAGTTATCCAAGGAATCACCTTCAAGCAAGGAGTAAGGAGCATCATGCTAGCCGCCTTTGAAGATCATCAAGTTGCATCATTGAGAGGAGGAGTGTTGATGAAGTCAAGGAATCATCAAAAGCAAGTACTTGAATCACCTTCAAGTTGCAAAGGGAACACCACTCTAAAAGATCACACCTCAAGTCTCCTACATCAATAACATCATGTTGGATCATATCAAGTTAAAGTGTACTTCATCAAGAGCAACTTGATTTGAAGCATTCATTTATCCAAGCTTCAAGTCAAGATTCATCAAGTTTCAAGTTCTTCCAATGCCTTCGAGTTTCCTTGGAGGGTGTTATCATCTACACTCCAAGAGGGTCACTTCAAAGGCCATCAATGAAGGATCATTTCATCAACTTCTACATTGAAGACATTCATCTATTCAATTTCAAGTTCCATTCAACTTCAAGTCTTTGAGAAGAGTCTTCTACTTCGATTCATGAAGCAAGCTTCATCATCTACTCTTACATGAAAGAAGTATCATCATCATCTTGTACTACTCTATATGAAGAAACATCAAAGAAGATTCACATCAATCTACCTGCAAGAAGAAAGAATCATGAAGTTAGTCAAGTGAAGCAACAAGTATCATACATCCAGTTGCAAGGAGATGTACAAGGCAAAGATCAACAAGTTGTATTCCTAAACATACAAGTTCAAGCAATCACATTGAATACATCACCACATTGATGATACAATTTTCAAAGTATGCTGAGGTGCCATCTATGTGGCAAGTACGCATTATTTAATGCATTAAATGTATCATTTAATGAAAGAAGCCAAAGGGATTCCTATGTGGAGGAATATTTTACATGCTTTCGCCTTACCTTATCACATTGGAAAATGTGCCTTCATTGCCTCTCTCTTTTGTACTAAAAATAGAAAGTTGTTGTAACTACCTGTGAGGTGACACAATCTAGACCCTTGGCTATCAAATTGATCTTAGCCCTTCATTGTATTCTGGACACTATATAAAGGCCTTGTTGCCTCATTTGTAATTCAGTAGATCATTAGTAGTAGGCAAGTAGGAGTAGAATAAAAGAGACTCTCGAAATTCTCTGAGAGGACTTGAAGCTGTTGTAAATATTTTCAAGATTAATGCAAAGGACATTGGAGCTACTTGTTTGGTGTTTAAGTATTATCTTGTGGAGTAACATGGTTTCCTGAATCTTGGTGGAATTAAGAGATGTTTCAAGTAGATTAAAAATAGATTAGAAGCTCTTTGTTGTAATGTATGTATGTGTGGAATATTTGATCAACTCCTAGCTCATGCTTTTAACATTCATCGCTGGTGGATTGTTGTGTAAAGCTAGTCTGAGCTATCATTTGTATAAGTTCGTTTATGGATGCTTGTTTGAGCTGCGCCATCCGATAGGTGCTCATATGAACCTTCATGATTTGAAAACCTTTCGCGTAACCTTAGGAGATTGCACCAGCTTCATGTAGTTGTAGGCACCCTTGGCGAAGTGGAGTTAGGTTGATTAGGAGTTTGTCTGTTCATACATCATCATTGCCTCATTGACCTTAGATAGTTTCCTAAACCCTTGCCCTTTTTCTATTTCTTTATCATTGAAACCTTGTATAAACATCATCCACACTGAAAGGAGGAACAAGCTGAATGAAAGGAGAAGAATCTGCGTAAGTCCCTTTGTGTTTAACAGCAAAATCATACTTAGTCACTGAGCTATCTCTTACAAACTCATCAGAAAGGAACCTTGGAGTCATCTTGTTTGATCACTTAGTTCAGCATTCGAGAGGCTTTGCTCAAGAGGGAGTCAGATACTTTGTATTTCACTCTAATTGTTGACTTGTCCAAAAACAAACATCAACAGGAACCACTTTTTAAGTTATGACTTAACATTATATTATAAAGTCACATAACATTTTATTAAAGTCTTGTCAAATAAATATTATATAACTTCGGACTTTAAAATAAAAACCAAGACGAACTCAGAATTCAGTGATCTATAGCTCGCTAGAAAGGTCTCGACGAGACGCTCCATCTCCAACACTGAAAATCCCCATCCGGCACCGAACCCGAACTTACTAAAAATAGTAAGTACGCCACAAGACACCCAAACTACCACTGACCACTGCCAACTACCAACTGAGGAGCTAGCAACACCAACACTGGCTCTCTAAACACCATTATTAGTTTACGAGGACTGATGATAGGCTAACCCATCAACTCTGATGCTTGCTCAAAAAGGGGACATTACAAAATTGACACCCTATGCTTCAATGATCATCAACAAACAATGCCACAATGTCTATCATTCATACTTCATAAGCATAAATAAAGAGAATCATTGATTTGTACGACAGCCATGGATTAATGCATTCAGCAATAAAATACCATAAACAAACTCTCAAATAAGATCAAATAACACAATGAAAAAAATATTACTTCCACCATCAAAAAACATCAAAACCAAACTTTATTTCAGCTCATATGTGATCTCTGTATGAAATCACCATTACCATCTAGGGTGGATCTTTCACCCCCGAAACTGATCTTCTCCAAGAGGGTTTTCATCCTCAAGAAGGACTGGAAGAATTCTCAGGTTCAATCCGGCAACATAACAATACCAAATCAATAGCATAACCAAACAATAAGCCCTCACTTCTTTTATAGACACTTTGGAAGTTTCACAAGAATATAATTCTTTCTTGGAAATAATTACTTTTTTCCCTCCAACTTAATTATTTCTTTTTTCCAATGTAAAGGCACTCACTTTGATGTGCACAATCAAATAATAAAACATTTTCCCTTTCCAATGAGCTATAACACTTAGTCATTTTAATTTAATTCCAACCTTAGGTGACTTAAGTGAAAATATTAATAAAATAGCTCAATTAATCACCCAACTTACGGAAAATCCCAAACTATGGCAAACTGCAAAATAAACCACACCAACACCATTCAGGAGATTTGGGATAAAGAATGACGCCAACTGGGTGACTTTCTAAAAATAGATGGCTTCTCCAAGAAGTTTGGAGAACAACCCGGAAAGCTGAAAATACTTTTGAAAGTTGCACTAAAATCCTGAACACCAACTGAGCTCAATGCCATAGAAAAGAATCCACTCCAAGAAAGGAACGCCACTTTATAATTAATATTACACTAAGTTGTTAAACTTAATACTTATTCCAAACCCTAGGCAACCTTAGTGAAATGTTAATTAAACTACCCGATAATAGTCCCAAGCTACGGAAAGCATAGAAATGCATTGATCGAACAACTCGGACCATATCAAAGTGTAGTAAAAGACTTGGGACGAAAATTGGAGGTCATCAGGTGACTATCTAAAAATAGCATGTTTCTCCAAAAAGGTTGGAGAGCACCTGAGAAGTCGGAACTGAATTCCGAAAGCATCTATGAACTCCAAATGACTCACCGGACTCAAAACCACGAACAACAGCTCTGCAATACTGAACCATGGCCACTCCAAAAACGTTGGAGTTCTCCCAAACATGATGAAAAGCCTTCGGAAGACTAGGAACAAGCATAATGTGCACAAAAGGTCTATGCGCCAAAAAGGGTACATTACAACTTCTTTCAGAAATGTTGGCATATTTTGGGTAAAGATATCTAGTTGGTTGCTGGGGAATCTTGAAGTGGGAAAATACTCAAAGATTTGAACAATACATTCATTCCTTTAATTCCCAAAAAGCATAATGTTGTTTCCTTTGATGATTACAGACCTATATCATTGTCCATACAGTATATAAAATTATTGCTAAAGCAATGGCTAATAGATTGAAAGTGATTCTCCAAACAATCATATCTAAGGAACAAAGTGGTTTTGTTCTGGACAGATCGATTACTGACGGTATTGTTTGACTCATGATGCACTACATTCTATTCGAAAGTGTAAAAAGAAAGGAATGAAAATAAAATTGGATATTAGCAAAGCATATGACAGAGTGGACTAACAGTTCCTAATGAAAAAAATGGAAAAATTTGGATTCAATTTTCATTGGATTGAATAGGTTTCTAATTGCATCTCAGGCCCACGCTTTTTGGTATTGGTGAATGGTAATCCAAAAGGTTTCTTTGGGGTTACTAGAGAGTTAAGGCAGGGGGGCCCTCTATCACCTTTTCTTTTTATTATAATGGCGGAGGCACTTAGTAGAGCCATTCTAGCGGCTCCGCCATTCTAGCTGCCCAAATAAAAAATGCTTGGAAAGGTATCAAAATTACCTGCGAGGTGTGTGCAATCATGCACCAACAATTCACTAATAACATCATTCTATTTGGGGAAGCTACTCTACTGGAGGCAAGGAAGATCAAGGACATTCTCACAAAATACAATAAGGCTTCTAGTTAGATAATTAATATTAACAAATCTGAGATCTTTTTTTCTCAATGTTAGTAACTTAGTCCTAATAGGCAAAGATAGATATGTTCACTATTGGACTTCAATATCGGGCTCCTCCTTAAGAAATATTTGGGTGTTCCACTGTTCTCCGAGGCTAACAAGGCCAAATATTTAAAACCTTTAGTGGACCAATGCAATAAGAAACTAGCCTCATGGAAGAGCAAATGGTTGACTCTAGGCGAGAGGATAACTATGCTCAAATCTGTTATATCTTCCTTGCCCATCTATCTTATGTCCTGCTTGAATTTGCCATCCAAAACTGAAGTAGAAATTGAAAAAATAATAAGATCTTTTCTATGGCAAGGCATGTTGGACGAGAAGAAAGTCCCTTTAGTTAAATGGGACACAACATGTATTCCAAAGGAGAAAGGTGGTATTGGATTACATAAATTTAAATTATAGAATGAGGCTCTCGAGGCAAAATTTGTGTGGAATCTTTTTTCGAAGCTAGATTTGAAATGCAATAGTGTATTAAACAGAAAATATTTGGATTCGATTGACACAAAACGAAAACTGACTATACCCAATCCCCCTTGTGGATCACATTTGTGGAATTTCATGATGAAATGTCACTTGATCATCACAAATCACTTGACTTGGGAGGTAAATAATGGTCATAAAGCTAGATTCTGGGAAGATTCGTGGAATGGATTCCCATTACTGGAGGAGAGGACTGAATTGGCCAAAGCAAGGGATATTTTGAAGAATTCTTGGGGCTATTATGTAAAGGATTACTTGGAATAGGAGATGGATTCAAGATTTGTTGTGTGCAAATGGAAGGACTTTAATGATTTAATGATCCCAGAAGAACAAATATCACCACTCAGAGCAAAATTGAATCAACGAGAAAAAATTATGAAAGAAAAGAAAGATAGGTTGATATGGTGCGCCGCCAAATCTAGATACTATAGTGTCAAACTTGGTTACAAGAGTGAAATGTCGATTGCCAAAGAGGATTGGCCCTCCAAGTTGTGCTGGAGTAAGCAATGTCTCCCAAAGGCTAGTGCTTTCGCATGGATAGTAATACAAAAGAAAATATTGATGGCAAAGAAAATTCAAAAGATGGGATTCAGAGGTCCGTCAAAGTGCTTATTATGTGGTATGGACGAGGAAACCATCAATCATCTCCTCTTGTCATGTGCATTAACAATCAAATGTTGGCAATGGCTTTGTGCCAAATTGGGCTGGAGCAGGGCATTACTAGATGATTTACTAGAAGTCTTTAAATCCTGGCCAATTGTGCAAAGAGGTTCTACATTATGTAATGTCCCCATTTTCGTGAGCATCAGAGTTCAGAGGATTAGCCTATCAGTCGACCCTCGTAGGCTAGTGTTCAGTGATTAGAGAGTCTTGTGGGCGATAATGAGCTCTTCAAGTGGCAGTTGACAGTGTTTACCTCTCCAGATTGTTGGTATATTATGTGGATAAGCTATTCAGAGGTTTCTGGTTCTGTTTTGAGGCACTTACTATTTATAGTAAGTCAGTTGAGTGTCAGTGGCCAACCTCTCTATTTTGGGAAAGGCCTCTGGATGAGTAGTGGCTTTTGTGGTTGACCACCTGGTTCTAACGGAATCGACAAATAATGACTATTTTTGGAGTTATGACATTTTAATTATTAATAAAGTAATACTTTATTAATAATTAATAAAAAAGTGCACATCATTAAATGTTATTTGACTTTATTATTAAAAGGGGTATTTAATGATTATAAAGTCAAGTTATATAAAGTGCATGTAAGTCAAATTATAAAGTGCATATTATGGGCACCTACTTGTGGAATAATATAAAGTGCCAATTTTAAAGGAGATATAAGTGATTATTAAAATATACTTTATATTATTTTGTTGTGCACCAAATGGAGGGAAAAGTAAATGAAATTAAAGTGAAATTTAATGAGATGAAGCCAAATACAAATTGAATATTATATAAAGGCTTTTTGAAAAGTGATTTCACTCATTCTTTTGATCATTCAACATTTGGCTTTTCTGAAGAAGCTTTGGCTTTGAGGAAGAAACTTAGGGTTTCACTGTAATATCAATCTTGGAGAACGTAGCCTCTCTTGGATTGTGCTGGTGGCTTCACACGGATGTCACATTTGAGCTTCATTGGAGGATTTACATAGATTTCACAAGGGTTTTGAAGATTAATCAATTGCAGATCAGAATAAGGGTTTGACTTCAGTTAATTACAAGAGATTGAGAAGTTTCAAATTATTTAAAGAACGATCTTTGGAGGGTTTTAATGCTGGTTCTAAGTTTCCTGAGCCGTACCAATTAAGGGTCTGAAATAAAAATCTGAGTTGCATTGCTTTCTAGGAGTTGTCTTTCATTTGCATACTGTTGTTTCCAGCCATGTATTTCTCATTTCAGCTAATTGTATGTAAGAAACTTCACTATTTTGGCTATCTATGTTTCTGGGTATTGATGTTTTAGATAATAGGGGCTATTTTATGAACTGGGTTGTCAATATTTTATGAAAATACTGAGTATCTAAGCTGCTATTAAAATCTGGAATTTTCAGCTATGTATTCCGTGTGTAATGTTCATTTTTGAGTTGAATATTATTATTACAATATCCTCTATTTCATTGCATTATATTGTCGTATCAAACATTGCAAAAAAAATCAGAGAACATCCAGAAAATTAGATATCCTATCAGGGGTGGGATATTTCAATGGTATAAGAGCTGGTTTTCCTGCCAACCTGTTGGATTACTACTTTGTGCAAAGTTGCATGTCAAAAATTTGAGTTGCATGTTAGAGATTTCAATTGCATGTCAAAGATTTCAATTGCATGTTAGAGCGGTTTCCTGCCATCTTGTTGGGTGAGTCATTAAAATTCAAAACAAAGGAAAGATGGCTTTAGATAAATCCACAATTGAATTGATGCAGAGCCTGTATGGTCTGATGAGGGATCCGGAAACAAAACAGGGTTTTCTAAGGATGTTTGGAAAATCTAAACGAAAGGATAAGAAAAAAGAACTGCTTCAAAATGATTTTCAGCTTACAGGTGATCATGGACAAGGAGTTGCAGCAGGCAACGGAAATGGATCAGAATGTGATGATGAACATATTGGTGAAGCTGATGAGGAGCAGGTAGAAGAACATGGGTTCAAATCTGAAGTGATTGACGATAACACCTTACATATTGATAGTAGTTTGGCAGAACCCTTGGATGATACTTTCAGCGTTCAGGGAGTTGTTATCAGCCATGAGAACAATTCTGATTCTCATGATAGCCGTCATACTACTGAGCATAACCATGAGTTAGATGCTACGGCACATGAGGAAAATGTTGTGAAAGGATCTCCTAATATTGGCACACAAGATATGGGGGTCAAAAATGAGGAATGCATGGGGAATTCGAGCCACAATAAGTCTGATTCTGCAAATCAGACCTTGGAGGATGGGAATAAAACAGAAAATTTTCCTAATGGTGATGGATCCGAGGATAGTTTTTCGAATGTGCATGCATCTAATTTGATAGGGGAAGTGTGTGATGATAATGCCAAATCAACAGCCTCTAGTATTTCATTTGAGCCATCTTATGAGGCTCATAACAGTAGTACATTTGATGAGGATGTGTGCATTGTTGATGGCACGCATGACGAGGTTCTTCAATCAGTTAGTAATAGTGATTCAACATCCTATCATAGTGCTGATTTCAAATCAGAAATTTTGAGTGGAAATGATATGCCTCAGGGGTATCATCATTTGGCAAGGCAATTGAAGGTGAACGAATGCATGATTGTTTCAGCCTTAGATCACTTTGGTGTTGTTCAGCAGTTGGTGGCACATTGTTGTTGGACTCCAGGTATATATGAGCACCTTGATAGTGGACTTTCCCTTGCAGAGTTTCAGGCACTTAGAGATGTAGTTGGGGTAATGAAGAATTATTACCTACAGCTATTATCAGATAGAGATCATCTTATTGTGCTCGATGGTATCTATTGTGATGCACTGAAGGCACAGGAAGAGGAGGTTGATGAGCTCACCTATGAGCTTGAGGTCACATGGACTCTTTGAAGAGAGCTCAAACAACCCTTCAAGAGTCAAAGGTACGGACAGATGAACTTATCATGGAGTTGAGCTTAGCGTAGTCTTCGTCTCCAGCAGTACAGTCTCGATATCTATGACAGTTACTGGTGATGAGCATACACCCATGGATTGTGGTAATGAGTATGTGGATGATGTGGCAACATCCATTTCATTTACTGGTGCAGGTGACACAGATGGGATGAGTGCATTGGATGAGTTTAGCAGGGAACAATATGTTGCACCAGGTGTTCCTAAGGATAGTCCCATTTCAGGTGATACAGAGCAGATAATTGATAGCTCTTGTGGTGAAGTAGTGGATTCTCTAGAGAGTTGTGTGATAGATCACTACGCTGCTCCGTCTTCTTCACAAGAGGTATGCAGGGTATCATCTAGTTGGGAGATTCGTTCTCATGTTGATTTGTTTCCCTCTCCTGGAAGCAAATCAGAGATTACATCCCATGCAGCTGATTTTGATCGACAGCTTATTGAGCCACAGAGATGGAGAGATCAGCTGAAGGTTATAGGAGAGAAGGTCGATTCAACCTTATCTCGTTTTGATTGCACTCATAAGTATGTTGATTACCTTCTTTGGACAACAGAGTTTGAGGAGAGACGGTATGGGGTCTCGTCTGGTACTCACATTCGTGATTTGCAGTTCATCAGGAGTGCTTTGGCGGAGATAAAATCAGAATATCTCCAATTGTTTTATGATAGGGAGTATGCTATTGGGTACATAGAGAGGGTTGCCAGAGTATCTACCCAATTAGCTATTCAGGATCAGAGACATGAGCCATCATCTGATTCGAGTGATGAGAGTGATGAGTGTGTTCCCCATAACTATGACGGTCAGCCATTGACAAAGGTAGGAGCATTTTATCTTGACTGCATAGTGAGGAGTGCTCATCACTTCTCCTTTAGTCCACACGTTGATGACTTGATGAGGCGTAGGTGTGGATTGGTTCGGGATTCTTATCGTCCTTCATGGGATGAAGAGTTGCCATCTTCAGAAGATGGAACTAACGATTGCAAGTGTCTGACTCAGTTGTTTTCAGAGGCTTACTTGCAAGGTCAGAGTTCAGATTACCTTCATGCTGAGGTGCACCAGGGAGAGCTTGCAACTTCTTTGTCTCAGAAATCTCCATTAGAGACATGTCTTCAAAAAGGTTGCAGTGGTAGTAGGGATGATGGCGTGTGTAGTCCTTACAGCAGTGGTGGAGGAGAGTTTTATTATTCCCTTGACTTGGGAAGAGCAATTTCATATCTTCCAGCACCTATGTTGGATAGACAGCACATCCATAGGAGATTTGCAAAGGATGAAAGGGGGTGTTGTGGTGCAGACATGTCTAGATATTCTTACCTCCTCTTGATTGATGGATGTGAGTTTCGATTGTATTGGGATCTAGGTGGTGACCAGTTTGGCACGTCAGTTTGGTTGGATCTCGGAGAGTTGCTTCACCATTCTCAACATGGTCAAGCTTATATCAGAGTAGCGCAGTGGAGGTTAGCGAATGATATGCATGGCATACTTCCATTCCAGTTATGGGATCCAAGGATTTTTCTATTTGGTAGATTGCCCTACGTTGTAGTAGTTGTTCACAACAGTTCTGAGCATGGGTCAATCTCTATCCAGTGGGCGTTGTGGACAAGTAGTTGGGCATTTTACAGAGTAATTTAGGATCCCGGCATTCAGCTGAGCATTGATCACAAAGTTTGGGATCCTTCTGGAGCATCAGGATTCTAGACAGAGCTTACTGGTGGTGTATACAGCATGTACAGTTTGCAGAGAGCATTTAGTTTCATCTTTGATTTATTTGTACATGTTTTGATTTCGATGCACATCTCTCATGCGCATGTATTGGACAGACGGTATGATGGATATCCTTGCGTAGTAGTGTTTATGCTGGTGCTACAGGAGTCAGTTAGAGATGTGTGGGACATTTTGCAGTTCTTCCTTTTGGCCTCCGGTGGAGTGGAGTTTCTTTGCAGTGGAGATTGCTTGGGGACAAACAATTTCAGGGAGGGCGGACTGTAATGTCCCCATTTTCGCGAGCATCAGAGTTCGGAGGATTAGCCTATCAATTGACCCTCGTAGGCTAGTGTCCAGTGATTAGAGGGTCCTTTGGGCGTTAATGAGTTCTTCAGGTGGCAGTTGACAGTGTTTACCTCTCCAGATTGTTGGTATATTATGTGGCTAAGCTATTCAAAGGTTTTTGGTTCCATTTTGAGGCACTTACTATTTATAGTAAGTCAGTTGAGTGTCAGTGGCCAACCTTTCTATTTTAGGAAAGGCATCTAGATGAGTAGTGGCCTCTGTGGTTGACCACCTGGTTCTGACGGAATCGACAAATAATGATTATCTTTTGAGTTATGACATTTTAATTATTAATAAAGTAATACTTTATTAATAATTAATTAAAAAGTGCACATCATTAAATGTTATTTGACTTTATTATTAAAAGGGGTATTTAATGATTATAAAGTCAAGTTATATAAAGTGCATGTAAGTCAAATTATAAAGTGCATATTATGGGCACCTACTTGTGGAATAATATAAAGTGTCAATTTTAAGGGAGATATAAGTGATTATTAAAATATACTTTATATTATTTTGTTGTGCACCAAATGGAGGGAAAAGTAAATGAAATTAAGTGAAATTTAATGTGATGAAGCCAAATACAAATTGGATATTATATAAAGGCTTTTTGAAAAGGGATTTCATTCATTCTTTTGATCATTCAACATTTGTCTTTTCTGAAGAAGCTTTGGCTTTGAGGAAGAAACCTAGGGTTTCACTATAATATCAATCTTGGAGAACATAGCCTCTCTTGGATTGTGCTGGTGGCTTCACACGGATGTCACATTTGAGCTTCATTGGAGGATTTACATAGACTTCACAAGGGTTTTGAAGATTAATCAATTGCAGATCAAAATAAGGGTTTGACTTCAGTTAATTACAAGAGATTGAGAAGTTTCAGATTATTTAAAGAGCAATCTTTGGAGGGTTTTAATGTTGGCTTTAAGTTTCTTGAGCCGTACCAATTAAGGGTCTGAAATAACAATCTGAGTTGCATTGCTTTCTAGGAGTTGTCTTTCATTTGCATACTGTTGTTTCTAGCCATGTATTTCTCATTTCAGCTAATGGGTATGTAAGAAACTTCACTATTTTGGCTATTTATGTTTCTGGGTATTGATGTTTTAGATAATAGGGGCTATTTTATGAACTGGGTTGTCGATATTTTGTGAAAATATTATGTATCCAAGCTGCTATTAAAATCTGGAATTTTCAGCTATGTATTCCATGTGTAATGTTCAGTTTTGAATTGAATATTATTATTACAATATCCTCTATTCTACTGCATTATATTGTCGTATCAAACATTGCAAAAAATATCAGAGAACATCCAGAAAATTAGATATCCTATCAGGGGTGGGATATTTCAGATTATCAAGTTTATCGATTATTACCCCTTCGATGTTGATTTGGGAGGTCTAGAAAGAGAGAAAAAGAACATTTTTGGACAAGGCCATGGATGAAAGGAGTTTTCTTGATAGATTGGAGATAGCAATTTCTAAATTACAATGGTTGTGGCTTCTCAATCGAACAAAAATAAAAAGTTTACCTCTTGGGATAATGAGATATTGCAAGGATGGAATGAATTGAAGGTCCCCCATGTTCATGGGGTTCGAGGTTTGGGATCCTTTCAAATGAGGCAAACACCAAAATGGTACCCCCCAAGGATGGCCGAGAAAAACTTAACTTTGATGGGGTGACACGTGGGTATCCAAGTAGATCTAGAATTGGATGTATCATTTGCAACGAGCACAAGGTGATTCTTATGGCAAGTTCCAAAATGATAGACGATGAGACCAACAATGAGGTCGAGGCAAAAGCACTAGTATTTGGTTTGGAATTATGTGGTATCCCTGACGGATATTGATTAAAATTCTGAATGCTCTGATTGTTTTGCTTGTTGGAATGAAGGTTTACTAACAATGATACCAACAACAATAGATGGAATAGAATTTTGCTTATCATCAATTCGTCCTCACAGAATGCTGGCAAATGTAGATGTTCACAAGTATAAGGTTCGTTAGATTGCTAATGATGGATTATAAGCTTCTGTCTCAGATCACTGATTCCCTGATGAAGTCGCAGCCTAGAATGAAGTCTTCTCCTGGATGATCAGCGATGCCTTTGGTATGTAGTGGGCTGCTCTCAGGAACTATTCACTATTGTTTGGATATCAAATCGCTTTGGCGACCCTTATAGCAACCACAATCCTTCGCTGGGAAAGTATCTTCAATTCTAATGATCTGCAAGGTGGCACCTAATAGTATTGGACCCAACTGGTGCTCAAAACAATCTACATTTGAAATCTATGAGTTGCAAACAATCCAGCAGCCTCATCACAGGTATTTCCACGCCGAATTTATGAATCAATCCACGACTCTAACTTGCCAATGGTGTTGTCAACTCAATTGCAAACCCATAGATATTTGTAGCGTCTCAATCATTTCTTCAATCTATCAAACAAGCCCGATCTAGATCTTCTCTCTACGGTAAGTTGGCTCCCTTGATACTGACGGTGGTCCGGTTAATGAATCCGTTGCCAAAGTTTGTCACGATCTCCAACATATGTGCTGTAAGTTTTACTGATACATATTCTTTGGTATCAGCCAACCTTTGACTGATAATCTTGATGATATCCGAACCACAACTCACAATGATTCTACCGTGATCTGCAATTGGTAGCTTCCAGCGAGTTTTCAAACAAACTTCTAGCGTATGCAGTGAGAGATATTCAATGAAGTCTTTTCCACGGTCCTTTGAAGTCAATGCAACCCTTCATATGATGCTTGGCGCCAGACCTGGGTCCTACGAATCACTTCCAATAGAATCTTAAATACTCTTCCTACAAAACCCACGATCCAATATAGGAGCTGCAATTTATTATATTATTTTTCTGATTCTCTGTGTCAGTTTATGTCTCCTCAAAGGCCTGCAACACATATAAGCTAAAATCTGGATATATATATAAACTTAAAACACAGAGATATGTATCGATTCAATAAAGACAAATTTATTCTGATTTATCAATCAATAAATTTGTAAAAGAAACTCTCTGCATTTTATTGTCAAATCTGTATCAAGATGGTCTCAGACCAATTATTGGAATTCCACATACAATGAAGCCCAGCTGAGAAATCTGAATGATTCCTCCTCTACAATTCAGCAAATGCAAAGAACCTCTCTTTGACATTGACTGGATACAAAACATAAGTCATAGACTTAATCAGAAAAACCAAGACATAAGCATCTGAAAAACATACATGCTCAACAATGACTCTCAGGCCTTCTTTTAAAGCCCTTACATCAATTAGGCCCAGCCTAATTTTATTAAATGCAAGTTTATATGTACATAGTCACACTTAGCAATATTAAGTGCTTGCACTTGCACTTTTTAAATGTGTGTGTACAATAACACTTTAATTTATAAAGTGTTTTTATACTGACTTAAGTAACTTAAAATAAAATATTAATTTTATAAAGCAAAATAAAAGTACTTTATAAAATTAATTTACAATTAAAACAATTTTAAGTTACTTCAAAAATGGGGACATGACAAATTCTGTCAACGGATGGGTTACAAACTAGTTGAAATAGACGGGTATTCTCAAGTCATTATCAATGCTATTCAAAAAAGACATTCTCCAAATTGGAAGTTGGAAAATTTATTAAGAGTGGTTTGGCCCATTTTGAATACAATGGAACTTTATTCTTTCAAACATACCTATAGAGAGGCTAATATGGAGGCAATTTATTTGGCCAACTTTGCATTAGATTGGCAAGGAGAATGTATTATAAATTCGGACATGTCGGTTTGGCAAGGCTTCAACAAGCAATTTATTGAAGATCAACAGATTCCCAACACTATCAGAGGAGGTAAAATCAATAATGAATGGACTGATAGCTTACACGAGTTGAAATGAACAATCTGCAATGAGAGCTATGAAGACTGCACATTTTCTGAGACATGTCAATGGAATTGAAGATTCACGGGAGATTTGTTGTGGAGGACAATGAATCTATTTCAGAGAAGCTTCACTGATGGGTTTGGCTTCGCCACTAGCATTTTGTTTGTGCCTATTCATCTCTGTTTTTATGCCATATCCAGGAATGTTTTGGGCATCTTTTATTTTCATGCCCTTAAGCATGGATAGCATCTAGTGGGAGAAAATATATAAAGTTAGATTTGAAAGATGGTGTTAGGGTAAATTTTTTATTTTCCATATGTTAGGGGATATTTCTTTTTTCTACACATATTATTAAGCTTTCTTAGGTTAATTAGGCATGGTTATTATGAGACCACATGGCATAATCCATCAGTTACATGTGTCGCTCTCACCCACACTTGGGTAGTTGAGTCTCACAATTTCTTTTGGATTTTTATGCCACCTTTCATAACCACTTATTTGTTTTTATATGAGTAGGTGCAACCATGTATTTTGGCATTTACCAAGTAGGTAAAACTTCTGCCTATTTTGGGGAGTTGGAGTTATTACACCTCTTGGATGTATCTACCCTTATTTTTCTATATATACAGCACTCTCCTCTCGCCTCTGCTAGTCAGTGAGAGTAACATGAGTATTCTCAAAATTCTCTTGTAGTTTGTCTCGAGTTCTCTCTTTCAAGATAATCTCTCCATTCCACTATTTTGATCTTCGATCATTTGTCGACTAGAGTGCATGTGATCTATGATCGACAACAAATCTTGGCTACGATTCTCGCTTCCCATAGAATCTAATAGATGGTAGATTAAGTTGCATCTAGGGAGGGGGAAGTTTTTGTATTGTAAATATAATGAACAATGGAATATGTATTTTTTGAGTTTTGAATATAATTCATGGGTGCGGTCCCCTAGACCGTATTTACCGACCAAAAAAAAAGAAATAACACATAGATCCAATCAACCCTTTGCAGTAACCAAGAGTCTTTTAACACACATGTGCAAACACACAAAAGTGTGATGAAGCAAATATCAGTGCCATGATCATTTGAAGCCCTCACCTAGCTACTCTTCAGTGGCCCATTCTTGAAATAGAGGTGGACAGTAAGGTACTCAAATAAAACTCTAAAGCGTACTATTACACAAAACTGCCCTCAACCAATGAAAATGCATTTGCCAAATCATCTGAAACAATCGCTGTTACTGAACATATATTTGCCATGTGCATTACCATGACAGTCTATGTCTAAAATTTGGTACACCTTTGAAAATAATGAAAACATATTCTTAGTGTTTGGTGTACTTCAATGGTATCTGATGCCATCTACAAAATTCACATTCACTATTATATCATCTTCTTAAATCTCCTAAAATCCCAAAACTTATCAGCTTCAAATAATAACTTCATAATATTATTTATTTACAGCATTCTTTTCTAGTCTTGTTATGATCTCCATATATGCTTTTCGGAAAGAAGCCCTTTGTCAAAGAACAGTTAAGGGCATCTTGATATCTGTGTATACTGTATTGTAGTGGGTTCTGTTTGTGATGCCAGATGGATCTATGTTGATTCTTGTAGCTTCGGTCTTCCTTTATGGTAATGCTGTTTGGGGTACATAATAGCTTATTGAAGTGTCAATCGAGAACACCCAAGAAAATCATCAGCAAATCTTTTCCCAGTCCCACTAATTTCTGAACTCTAGATATGACAAAAATCCTGTACAAATTGCTTGTATTCCACTTTGGTAAGTATCAAAGAAGCGTCACACCTAAAACAATAAAATAATCATAAATAATAAAAAATATTTGATGTTTAGATGTATTGAAAAAAGGTGGAATGATGATGGCCCAAAGAGTTTAGAGAAAGCAATGGGGAATGATGAGTTTACAAAGAAACACCAAGGTCCATTCCCAAGAGTTCTTGAATGCCTTGTAGTAGTCATGTACAGTGGTACACCTCAAGATAGAGGTTGAACTTCTGGCAATGCATGCTATAGCCCACCCCTATGTGTTACCATAGTAGCAGCTCGAGATAGAGATTGAGTGTAACCATATAAAAATCCCAAGCTGACCCCATGTTATCCACGAGCCTTTCCCTAATGTTTATCCTAATATTTTAGTTGACAGGATGAACTCAAGTATTAAAAGAAAATGGGCTTCTAAATTAAAGCCTACAGTTCAAATCCACATGAGACATGATGAAGTGTTGAAATTGGGTAAAATACAATATCCAAGTAGCTAGATGTGATGTAACACAATGGATGAGGCTAGCTGCAAGTCCCATAGAACTTTGACAAAAGAGATAACCCTCAGTCATGACATATAAGCCAAAGGTTACCACACAAGGGGCAGTTACCAAATCCAAAAAAAAGTAGAATTATGAATAGCAATTACCCATATGGTGGATAATATTACAAATACATTCACTTAGCCCATGCATCCTTTTTAATCTAGCCAGCATAATCAATTATATACCAGGTATGGTACATTGGCTATATATCATTTTCTCTTCTCAGTGTTAATACACTGATCCATGTTTTATACTGAAATGTCTTTCTGCAATCCTCAAAGTGTCCTTATATTATGACTAATAAAAGGGGGGTCAATGTGACCGCCTTTAGTCATGTTGAAGAATTTCAATCCTAAATTAATGTTCACTAATTATTTTGAGGGCTTCCTTAATCACTTCAGGCCTCGAAGGCTGTTATTCATTACATATTTAACTATTACTAGTTCTAATGGTTGTTGTGCACTTACTAGATTTTGAATATTCTCCTTCATGTATGAAATCCTGGGCCATAACAATTTCTAGGTTATCTTATCGTTCTTTTTTATATGTATCCTCTTATATGGGCGTGAACTAGCATGTGTAGTTGAGGTGTGCTACAGCATCCATTTTTATTGTATAAAATTATGTTTTCCCATTAAATGGAAGAAAATTTTATATTTTCAAATGAAAAGAAAATTTGCATGGAATAAAATGCAATATCATAGTCTTCAAGCATGTTGTATTAAAAAACAAAGGAAAAATATCATGTTTCATGGTTTGTGTAACCTCTAGGGTACCACAAAATGAGATAAGTAACAACATTAAAATTATAATGATTAGTTAGACCATTTAAATGATAATTTGAAGGCAAGCGACAGTGTTGGCTACCTTCATGGAATTTGAAAGCTGATGAGGAAACGGGCATATGTTTCATCAAGTGGCATTACACAATACAGAGATTGACCCAGAGGAAATAACTGTAATATAATTTTATCAATGTGTGCCATGTTGCAGTATCAAACAAAGAAAGTTTTACTCTACAATGTTCATGCAGACCATGTAAGATGACCACCTAGTCTTGAATATAGAAATATAGTGAATATCTTAATCTAGATCCTCATATGTTTCTCGGTCAAATACAACATATATATGGAAAACAGAATAATAAACAATTTGATAGAACTAAATAAGTTGCAATTCATCACAAGTTCATGTGAATTTCTACCTTGAGTGGGTGAATTTCTTTTTAATCACTACTAAAGGGATATTTAAATGAGTCTTTGAAGCTGACTTGATCTCCTGGACCATCCTCAAAAGAGTGTCAAGCAGTAGGGATACTGAATGCTGTAGCTAGAAGTAAAAAAGGCACGGAGAATTAATTCCTTGAACTAAAATAAATATTCTGGCACCTGGACTCTTTGAAGCACTTGCAAGACTGCCTCCTGACCAATGAGTTCATGGGCTACTTGTCTAGCTCCAACATTGATGGCCTCGTGTTCAGACCTCGAGACCTCACCCGCACAGTTAACAGTGACACTGACAGGTTGTTCTTCTGGATAACCACGTGGCATAGAAAAACCAATGCTAACATGATGACCACCCATCTCTGTTGATAATAAGTGTACCGTGAAAGATATATAAAATGATTCTGGAATGGCATTGTCATCAGCCTGAACAGACAAAAGAGACTGAGCATTGTAGAAAGAAAAGAATTTTTGTGTGCAAAATATGTAATGACTTATGGAATATGAAAGCAGGCAACTCTTGACAAGCAACTGTGTAGCAAAATTTATTCTATGGTCCTTGCCATTTGGTGGTCTTTTCATATGCCAAACATCCACATCTTTTTTTATGTATGACAAAGCTGCATATGTACATTTCAACACAAACCTTACTATTAGTCTTCAGCCTGCAATATAGGCTAGTAGCTATTCATTGGGATAAAAACATTTCTGTTCAGATTAATTAATGTTAAACTATGTTAGAGGAAAACAACAGATCAGTCAGGCTTGGTCTTCCAAACAGTGACAACGTACCAAAAAAAACAATCCTATAAACAAGGGAGAAGGTATGTTGATTTAATTCAAGTCACTAAGGTCAGGAAGTGACCATCAAACATGGCCATTGTTTAGCTTTATCTTTAATTGAAATGGGATGTCTGTTTAGACATAACCATATAAAAAAAATAGAATATTCATGTATGTTCAAGATGTTGGATCCCAAAACCACAGCTCCACAATCCTAGAGTATTCAGTCCACTTCAAGGCCAAGGAAATGTCGTCTTGAAGGTGAATCAAGGACTCATCAACAAAATGTGGATGGTTAATGGCCAATTGACGAGAGTGGGTAATCTCTCCTGCACTTTGAGCTCAGCTAAACTCAGGAGGGTGTTCCTAGAGGTATTCTTAACAGGGTTTTAAGCCAATTAAAATAAGTGTGACTGAAACAATACCAGCTATACCCAATGTACACTTGACCCCTATAATCGTCACTAGGTCAAGACAAACTAGCTGCATATAAGACCTCTAATTAAGTTGAAACGACATCTTGCACATGCACTCACAAATGACAACATTACATCCCCATAAGATAAATCCACTTAACATTTCATAAACAATGGCAAGATGCAAGCATGCAAGAACATGATTCTCTAATGATTTAGACACTTGAAGGTTGCTTAGGATTATCCCCTGATTTGCAATAATGAATCATGAACGACGTGTGAAACCCTAAACTACTCCTATAGCTAACACGAACAGAGGATTGATTAAAATGAGAATGTTTGATCCCTCACCAATCTAGACTGGTGCCTACTCCATTGGGCAACAAGGTCATAGGATACAAGGAAGAGGAAAATGCACCAGCAAAACAAAATGGAAACAGATATGCATTTACATACAAATCAATGATATATTTCATGCAATAGACATACTTAATGATCCACAACCGAACTGCAATAACCTATATGCAATAAAAGAGAGACCAACACAAAAGCTTTGCATTGCATTAGATGTTGTCACACATACATCAAGCCCTTATTACAATCACACTAGCAACTGTGGCGAGAGAAAATACATAACTGCGATTACATATTCCCCTAAGTCATTACAAATTGCCATGGAAACATACCATTACATCCAAATGTGCATTGAAGACCCTTCCTATGATCTACAGAGTGGATTCTCGTTCCTTATACACCATATAAGCTTTGCTTGATGCCTTAGAACCATCGCGAGGCACTTGCAAACCAAAAAATTGGCTCGGCGACCGACACCTTCAATGAGTAATGAACTTGTATTTATAGTTTTTTTTGTTTTGTGCCCTAGGTCATGTTGATGATTGTTTTTAGACAACACAACAATAGAGTAAAACACCAAGTATCCCACTCTCTTCAATAAAGTCTCTCAAAGGCTAAGCTATGTGATCCAGTGAGACAACTTCCAGGTTCCTTATTCGTGATTTGTATTGGATAGACTCAGTCAATACAAGTGATCTTGCTGATAATCACAAAGGGACTTACGCAGACTTCTTCATACTTCATTTAGCTTGTTTCTCTTTTTAATGTGGATGATATATATACAATGCTTCAATGATAAAGAAAAGGAAAAAGATAAAGGTTTCAACGGTCTAATCTAAGATCGATGAAGCAATGATGATGCATGAACAGACAAACTTCTCAATCAACCTAACTCCACTTCGCCAAGGGTGCCTACAACTACATGGAGTTGGTGCAATCTCCTAAGGATAGCGAAAGGTTTTCAAATCCTAAACGCTCATATAAGCACCCATTAAACGGCGTAGCTCAAACAAGCATCCACAATCGAACTTGAGCAAATTATGATGAAGCTCAAACTAGCTTTACACAACACTTCACCAACGATGAATGTCAAAAGCATGAGCTAGGAGTTGATCAAATATTCAATACAAACATGCATTACATCAAAGAGCTCTAATCTACTTAGAAACATCTTTTCATTCCATCAAGATACAAGAAACCATGTCATTCCACAAGACAACACTTAACACCAAACAAGCTCCAACGTCTTTGCATTAATCTTGAGAAATATTTACAACTTCAAGCAGTCTCAGAGAATTTCGAGTCTCTTCCTACTCTACTCTACTCTACTGCCTAACTATATCTGATGTTTTACAAATGAGGCAACAAGGCCTTTATATAGAAGTCTAGAATTACAATGCACGGCTAAGATCAATTCAAGTAGCCAAGGGCCAAGATCCTGCCATCTCAGCAATTAGTTACAACAATTTGCTATTTTTAGTACATAAGAGAAGCAATGAAGGCATGTTTTCTAAGAAGACAAGGATAAAATAGAATCTTGAGAGTATCTTCCACATACGCGTCCTCTTTGGCTTCTTACTTGTTGAATGATGTGGCGAACTGTGATTGGTTTGATGATGAGTATCTGCCACGTAGGTGCCACCTCAGCATATACCCTTGTGATGTCTTCAAACATAATTGCTTTGAACTTGAACATTTGGGATGTATCCTTGTTGATTCTACCCTGTTCATTGTAAGTTGAATATGTATGATGCTTGTAGCTCATTTGTCTAACTCTATTCTTCTTCTCTTCTTTTTGTAGGGTACATGATGATCTTCTTTGTAGAAAGTAGAAAGGATGATGATGCTTTCTTCATGGGGAGTAGAGTAGATGATGCTTCCTGACATGAAGTAGATTGGTGCTTCATGATAACATGGAGTAAGAGACTCTCTGAAACATAAAGATCGATAGAACTTGAATTGATAAATGAAGGTCTTCCTCGATGTAGATGAAGTATACTTGCACTTTAGACTTGAAGTGACCTCTTGGAGTTGCTACATGATGTTTTACTTCACTCCTTGTATGGAAGTGACTCCTTGAATGATCCAGGATCCTTCAGATGACTCCTACAATGCAAACAAAGGAACAGTATCAATCCCTTGATATACATTTTATTTCATAACATAAGAAGCATGTTTAAGCATTCAATATCCTTCTCTAGATCTAGGCGCTCATCAATGTCTATTGGGGAGCAAAAGTGCGCCTAGATCAGATTAACCTTGCATTTGATACTTTTATGACTCTAATTGACTTGAAATAATTTATAATGGCTTTCCTTTTCAGGCGCCCAAGGTATCTAATGCAGATGTATGTTTTAAACCTCCATTAATACTCGACAAAACAAGGACCTGATTTTGATCTCTTACTCATGTTCAAACATCTAGTAACAATCAGATTTAAATATATCAGACCTGATGATCATACAGATGAGGTGTAAATTTATGTGTCAATGAAACTTCTTGATTGTTTAGGCGCCCCTTGTGATCTTCTGGAGTGTAATCAGCGCCTAGTCTCCTTGAAGAATCCAATGTAAATCATCTAAGTTCACCTAGATGCTCAAATACCTCATTTGATCAAGGCGCTGATTGAAGGTTTTAATAACATGGATCAGCGCCTACATCTGATGAATGTTCTCTTTAAGTTAGGCGCTGATCTGAGGTCTTTTGATGCATGAAATGCGCCTTGTCTTGCTTCTTGTCATTCATCAATTGCAATTTCATACTCAAATGTTTATAGGATCCTCCTTCACCTTAGGCGCAATTCATGATGTCTAACTTGAGGCTCTTCATAAAGGCACTGACTAAGATGTTAATGAATTATACCTCTCTAAGTTAGGTGCTGATTTAAGTAGCAGAAACATGGATGTGCGCCTAACCTCCTTGACTTAGCTTCTTTTGGGCATTTTAATGGTTTCAATCACTTGTCTAAACTTTGAAGAGAACACTTCATCATTAGGCGCCAATTATGATGGTTTCAAACCCTTTACCCTGAAGGCGCTCAAATCTTAAGGTGGATTAGTATGATTTAAGGTGCCCATTCGAGGTTGTATAGACTGAAGAGTGCGCCTTAGTTTGCTTAGTGAATTTGATCTCTTTAGACTCATGTGGATGCTCATGGATGTTTATTTGGACAAGTAAAAAGACCTTTCAACATTGTTTCATGCCTTCTCACCCTAAGGCACAATTTGATGGTGGAATAGGTGTCAATGGGCGCCTAGAAATAGATGAAAGTTTACTTCAGCTTGGGTGCAGATTTGAGTTGGGAGGAGCTAGAATTTGCTCCTAGATTGGAGACAGATATTTTGTCTTGTTTTGGGCATTTGATGATGATATCAAGTCTCTCTACCAAGGCGCATATTGATGATGCTCTTGTTTAAACTCCTATGAAGACTATCTCATCCCTAGGCCTTCATCCTCATGATTTTCATGCATTTAGCTTCAAGGTGCCAAAATGGGGTTGTTTAAACACAAAAGTGCACCTTGTTCTTGATGTTGAATCTCCTTCCTCCTAGGCGCACTTTTGTGATGTTACAAGTGACAATAGGCACCTAGACTTCCTTAGTAAATTTTAGTCATTTTGAGACTTCCAACACTAGGCGCTCCTTCATTGTTAAAGACCTAAGTTAAGCACTGAAATGAATAATTCATACACAAAAGTGCGCCTGAAGTCCTTTTAACTTGAGCTTGGGTATTATGATGATCCCAAACTAGGCATTGTTTGCATTAAGACTTCTTATTCCAAGGTGACATTACGACTCAAGTTTCTTCTCCATTAAAACACCTCCTATCTCAGGGCGCATTTGATGACTATTTGAATGGGAATTGGCACCTAGATTAGATGAAGACCTACGTAGCTTTCAAGACCCTTAATCATTGTAGTTTCTCTTCAAAAGACTTCTCAGACTTGGAGATTCAAGTTAACTTCTCTCTAGGCGCTAATGTGAGGTTATTCAAGTGCTGATTTGCACCTAAACTACTTGGCTTGCTCTTTCTTACAAAATCTTGAAGTCTAAGGCATATTAAAGGTCAACACTTCATTTTTCATGTAGGATGTCTTAATCATGCTCTCACAAACTTAGGCATTTTCAATATTTGAAACTCTAATTGGAATCTTGAAGTCACTACTTGTTTATGTTGCAATGCTATTCCTTTCAAAGGACTTCAACAATTTAGCAATGCGGTGGACTCCCACATCAATGACTCATCATGACATAATCTTAAAACATCATCAAAAACTCAATCAATCGAAGCTCAAAAAAAAGGGGGTCCCCATTTGCAATGGGGCGATGTGTGATTTGGTCACAACATCTAGCGTCAACCTGAATAAATGTTCCTGAACATTTCAAAGACAAAGAATCAATCCAGACCTAGAAACCCTCAAACACTCCTCTACTCATCAACTAACTAGACGACGAACTCAAAAAGGAAAAGAATCATAGATTGGATCAAGACACTTCATCTCTTGATGTGTGATTAAAGATTGATTCCAATTAAAACAGTTTCTTAAGCGTTCCAAAGATAAACAAAAAATCAAGTTTCAACATTTCCATGTACACCCACACACTAGGTCAAATAAACAAAACTGCATGATCACGAAATCAAAACAACTGCCAGTACGACCATCCATATTCCAAGGATCTAAGTGTGTGCGTATGCGTTCATTCCCATCCCTTAGTAACTAAGATCATCTAAGCTCCTTTACATTAGGCTACGTGATTAGTACACACCTCATGAACTACCTGGACATTGCCCCGCTGCCAGCGAGCGTCTATAGCCCCGACGGGTTTGTCTCGCAATTCCACTCGAGCAGAGCCCCACTACCGATTAGGCGTCCATAGCCCTAGTAGAGATTACTCGATTGTCCATCTAACTGAGTTATAGTGTGTAATTTGTGATTTTGCATTTCTTTGCTTCATTCTTTAATATTCCATTAAGCTTAAATGTGATAGAGTACAATGCAGTACCACTACCCCTACAACACATGCTTTTTAACAACATGAGTTACGTTGATAACTCAGCTAGCGGGTGTGGACTTACGATGGCGGCAAAGGTGGACCTTTAGATTTTTGACTTAATGTAAGTTCACAGAGACTCCTTTAGGTACTTCAGGATTGTTTAAATATGTAAGGTATAAGATCTCAAAATACTTCAAGTAATACTAAACAACTGACTTATCCCCCATGAGCAAGCAGTCTCGCTATTTGACACTAGCGATGGAATCCATGGGAAATCCATCAGTCATGACCCATGTTTCCCAAAAGAAGACATAAGAATTCATAAAATTTAGATTTAGCATTTTAAAATATTATAACCAAAAGATAGCAGTGTCAAGACACAATATATGATTAACTTTCAAGTCAAGTTCCAAGTCTAACAAGATGATAAACTGAAAGAAAAACATCTTCGAACTCCAAGACTTTCACGAATGGATGTCTAAGAAGTGAACTAACATACTATCACAAATTGAAACTAGAGTATGTGTTTAAGATAACATCTTACAAATAAGAAACCCGACACAACAGACCAACTAAACTAGACAACAAATAGCTATAGAAAGCAAACAACAACTAAGGAAAGCGAACGACTGATCTATGAAAGCAAAACAAACCACTAAGCTAAGACAAACCAACACTTGAGTCAGATGACATCAAGGGAGCAAATCTACTATAACACGCAACATGAAAACCTTATTCTAACCTAGCTATGTACAAGCAACAGAGAGATGCAACCCAGGACACTAAATATATACATGCCCTAGCATGGCTTTTCAGTATGAACAAGAGAAGCAATGTACTAGTGACAGTTCTCAACCGAGCAAATTCATCCTTGAACTCAGACCATTGACCCTTCAAGCGATAGACCTCAAACGTAGGAAAAAAATTTTGCGGTATTATGATCAATTGAGGATTCTCATCGGGACCATGATCTATCCAAATACAGGTTGTTCTACCCAATTCGCCATAATCAAATTCATATTCAACATGCTCAATATGTTCAAGATTATCATCAATATCACTATCAATAATATCAATGTTATCAATTGTAAGTTCATGATGTTCAAATTCAAAGCTCTTCCAATCAACAAAAGGGAAAGATACAACCTGATGCCTGCTACTTTCAATGAGGCATGGCCTACCAAGCATTTGATCATACTCTATACATTCGTCAGGAGGTCACCATTAATGGTTGATGAGCTTCTCGTCTTCTTCGTATTGCATGATTTCATTGTCCAACTCTTTTGTGATCTCTAGCAATGGTGTCAACAACTTCTTGATCTCAACATCCATAGCAACAGCATGTTCTTCAATTGTCATTCTATTCTTTGGCAATATATCTTCTTGTATAATGATAGAAGTGTCGAGCGTCAACCCGAATTGCTCATCTATTCACAAGTTCTTCAGCATACTCTTGAATAATATCTTCCAAATTCCTTTGCAACGCTTCCAATTCATGATCTTCTAATAACATTCTCTGTACTTCTTGTAGCTCATTCTCAAGAATCCCTTAATGTAAAGTAGATGCATACTCCTCAAGAAACTTAGCTTCATCAAATTCAGGTTCCTGCCACAAGCTCGAACTTCTTTCTTCCTCAATTGCCGCTTCAAGTGCTCTAACATCTTTTAAAACCTGTTTACAATCCTCTAATGCTTTTGATAACCTCTGTCTGAATGCTTCTCTCTTCAGGATTGATAAACTCATATTCATATTCTTTCTCACTGGTACATTGCTTATCAATATTCTTTGTAGTAATGACTTCCTCAACAAGTACACCGGCTTCTACATCCTTCATGGCTTGATGAATTGCTTCCCAGCATTTCTCACAAGTGTATTCCAAACGATCTATATCATGCACCCTACACCAATTTCTAGAAAGCAATATATCGTCTACACCTAAATCCTTGGCATTCTTTAATTCCTTCTTGATTTTCTTTTTCAGCTTCTTGAACACTTTACCATCGACAGGAGTACTAGGATCTATCTTTGAAAATACCACCGGCTCATGTACTTGCAAGAATGAAATTTTCCTTTGCATAGCTAAGTCCATCCTCGACAAGAATGTTATACAATCTGCTTCTCTATGGTCATTATGTTATACAATCTGCTTCTCTATGGTCATTTGTATTATGAATATGACATCCATACTTGCACTCGAAGTCTTTCAAACTCTTGCCACCAAGACACTCATTCAATGACCACCACAATTGGAGAACAATTGGAGTTGAATTTGCAGGATCATACCCAACAACTTGCTGCATATTCAATCTTGAATCCATGGTTGAGAAATCCATCTTCTAATTTTTTTGATTTTTTTTTTTTGCTTTTTGAAAATTTCCACTTTTTTGTATTTTCTGAAATATTCTACTTTTTTTGTATTTTATGAACTATAAGAGATCTTGAAATCTCGAATCTTCCTTGAAAGCTCAGTTCAAACCTCTATCCACTACATCGGAGTATCTTGTTGCTCTACTTGAAATGAACAAATATCCATGTTCTCGCCCTCCTAGCGCCAAAAATGTTGATGATTGTTTTTAGACAACACAACAATAGAGTAAAACACTAAGTATCCCACTCTCTTCAATAAAGTCTCTCAAAGGCTAAGCTATGTGATCCAGTGAGACAACTTCAAGGTTCCTTATTCGTGATTTGTATTGGATAGACTCAGTGAATACATGTGATCTTGTTGATAATCACAAAGGGACTTACGCAGACTTCTTCATACTTCATTTAGTTTGTTTCTCTTTTCAGTGTGGATGATATATATACAATGCTTCAATGATAAAGAAAAGGAAAAAGATAAAGGTTCAGAGGGTCTAATCTAAGGTCAACGAAACAATGATGATAAATGAACAGACAAACTCCTCAATCAACCTAACTCCACTTCGCCAAGGGTGCCTACAACTACATGGAGTTGGTGCAATCTCCTAAGGAGAGCGAAAGGTTTTCAAATCTTGAAGGCTCATATAAGCACCCATTAAACAACGCAGCTCAAACAAGCATCCACATTCGAACTTGAGCAAATTATGATGAAGCTCAGACTAGCTTTACACAACACTTCACCAACAATGAATGTCAAAAGCATGAGCTAGGAGTTGATCAAATATTCAATACAAACATGCATTACATCAATGAGCTCTAATCTACTTCTATTCTACTTAGAAACATCTCTTCATTCCATCAAGATACAAGAAACCATGTCATTCCACAAGACAACACTTAACACCAAACAAGCTCCAATGTCTTTGCATTAATCTTGAGAAATATTTACAACTTCAAGCACTCTCAGAGAATTTTGAGAGTCTCTTCCTACTCTACTCTACTGCCTAACTATATCTGATGTTTTACAAATGAGGCAACAAGGCCTTTATATAGAAGTCTAGAATTACAATGACGGGCTAAGATCAATTCAAGTAGCCAAGGGCCCAAATCATGCCATCTCAGCAATTAGTTACAACAATTTGCTATATTTAGTACATAAGAGAGGCAATGAAGGCACGTTTTCCAAGAAGATACGGATAAAATAGAATCTTGAGAGTATCTTCCACATAGCGGTCCTCTTTGGCTTCTTCCTTGTTGAATGATGTGGCGAATTGTGATTGGTTTGATGATGAGTATCTGCCACGTAGGTGCCACCTCAGCATATACCCTTGTGATGTCTTCAAACATAATTGCTTTGAACTTGAACATTTGGGATGTATCCTTGTTGATTCTACCCTGTTCATTGTAAGTTGAATATGTATGATGCTTGTAGCTCATTTGTCTAACTCTATTCTTCTTCTCTTCTTTTTGTAGGGTACATGATGATCTTCTTTGTAGAAAGTAGCATGGATGATGATGCTTTCTTCATGGGGAGTAGAGTAGATGATGCTTCCTGACATGAAGTAGATTGGTGCTTCATGATAACATGGAGTAAGAGACTCTCTGAAACTTAAAGATTGATAGAACTTGAATTGATAGATGAAGGTCTTCGTCAATGTAGATGATGAAGTATACTTGCACTTTAGACTTGAAGTGACCTCTTGGAGTAGCTACATGATGTTTTACTTCACTCCTTGTATGAAAGTGACTCCTTGAATGATCCAGGCTCCTTCAGATGACTCCTACAATGCAGACAAAGGAACAGTATCAATCCCTTGATATACATTTTATTTTCATAATATAAGAAGAATGTTTAAGCATTCAATATCCTTCTCTAGATCTAGGCGCTCATCAATGTCTATTGGGGAGCAAAAGTGCGCGTAGATCAGATTAACCTTGCATTTGATACTTTTATGACTCTAATTGACTTGAAATAATTTATAATGGCTTTCCTCTTCAGGGGCCCAAGGTATCTAATGCAAATGTATGTTTTAAACCTCCATTAATACTCGACAAAACAAGGACCTGATTTTGATCTCTTACTCATGTTCAAACATCTAGTGACAATCAGATTTAAATATATCAGACCTGATGATCATACAGATGAGGTGTAAATTTATGTGTCAATGAAACTTCTTGATTGTTTAGGCGCCCCTTATGATCTTCTGGAGTGTAATCAGTGCCTAGTCTCCTTGAAGAATCCAATGTAAATCATCTAAGTTCACCTAGATGCTCAAATACCTCATTTGATCAAGGCGCTGATTGAAGGTTTTAATAACATGGATCAGCGCCTACATCTGATGAATGTTCTCTTTAAGTTAGGCACTGATCTGAGGTCTTTTGATGCATGAAATGCGCCTTGTCTTGCTTCTTGTCATTCATCAATTGCAATTTCATACTCAAATGTTTATAGGATCCTCCTTCACCTTAGGCGCAATTCATGATGTCTAACTTGAGGCTCTTCATAAAGGCACTGACTGAGATGTTAATGAATTATACCTCTCTAAGTTAGGTGCTGATTTAAGCAGCAGAAACATGGATGTGCGCCTAACCTCCTTGACTTAGCTTCTTTTGGGCATTTTAATGGTTTCAATCACTTGTCTAAACTTTGAAGAGAACACTTCATCATTAGGCGCCAATTATGATGGTTTCAAACTCTTTACCCTGAAGGCGCTCAAATCTTAAGGTGGATTAGTATGATTTAAGGTGCCCATTCGAGGTTGTATAGATTGAAGAGTGCGCCTTAGTTTGCTTAGTGAATTTGATCTCTTTAGACTCATGTGGATGCTCATGGATGTTTATTTGGACAAGTAAAAAGACCTTTCAACATTGTTTCATGCCTTCTCACCCTAAGGCACAATTTGATGGTGGAATAGGTGTCAATGGGCGCCTAGAAATAGATGAAAGTTTACTTCAGCTTGGGCGCAGATTTGAGTTGGGAGGAGCTAGAATTTGCTCCTAGATTGGAGACAGATATTTTGTCTTGTTTTGGGCATTTGATGATGATCTCAAGTCTCTCTACCAAGGCGCATATTGATGATGCTCTTGTTTAAACTCCTATGAAGACTATCACATCCCTGAGGCGCTCATCCTCATGATTTTCATGCATTTAGCTTCAAGGTGCCAAAATGGGGTTGTTTAAACACAAAAGTGCACCTTGTTCTTGATGCTGAATCTCCTTCCTCCTAGGCGCACTTTTGTGATGTTACAAGTGACAATAGGCGCCTTGACTTCCTTAGTAAATTTTAGTCATTTTGAGACTTCCAACACTAGGCGCTCCTTCATTGTTAAAGACCTTCTAATTAGGCGCTGAAATGAATAATTCATACACAAAAGTGCGCCTAAAGTCCTTTTAACTTGAGCTTAGGTATTATGATGATCCCAAACTAGGCATTGTTTGCATGAAGACTTCTTATTCCAAGGTGACATTACGACTCAAGTTTCTTCTCTATTAAAACACCTCCTATCTCAGGGCGCATTTGATGACTATTTGAATGGGAATTGGCGCCTAGATTAGATGAAGGCTGACTTAGCTTTCAAGACCCTTAATCATTGTAGTTGCTCTTCAAAAGTCTTCTCAGACTTGCAGATTCAAGTTAACTTCTCTCTAGGTGCTAATGTGAGGTTATTCAAGTGCAGATTTGTGCCTAAACTACTTGGCTTGCTCTTTCCTTCAAAATCTTAAAGTCTAGGGCATATTAAAGGTCAACACTTCATTTTTCATGTTGGATGTCTTAATCATGCTCTCACAAACTTAGGCATTTTCAATATTTGAAACTCTAATTGGAATCTTGAAGTCACTACTTGTTTATGTTGCAATGCTATTCCTTTCAGAGGACTTCAACAATTTAGCAATGCGGTGGAGTCCCACATCAATGACTCATCATGACATAATCTTAAAACATCATCAAAAACTCAAGCAATCAGAGCTCAAAAAAAGGGGTCCCCATTTGCAATGGGGCGATGTGTGATTTGGTCACAACAGGTGACTCATGAGATTTCGTTGTACACTTGGAGGTCTAAACTCAAGCACTACATTGAATGCAAATTGGGAGAAATCCCATGAACTCTGTCTTTCACCATCCACCATTTGAAAATTGCATTTGGATTCGCGCCCTTCAAATGAGTGATTGCGTTTGGGCAGGAAAAATGCCTTTGAGAAGTTGCAGGGGTCGACTATAGCATTAGTGGCATTTTGGTATGTTGTTGGCACGTTTTGGGGAGTTGAGGGGAATTTGGAAGAAATGTGGAAATTCGATGGGGTACAGGATATGAAGTTCAATGGGAATGAAGGCTGGAATAGGATGTGGGGAGGGAGACTGAAACTGCATGTGGAAGGTGGATGGAATTGCGGGGATTCGTTGCAAAACTGTAGCTTGGAAGCAGATAGAAAGAAGTGGGGGAAAGAACTAACATCTTGCAGGCAATCGAGTTCTCAAAAACAAGAGGAGTTAATTGATTTGAGTTTTTGGGAGAAATGCAGGGAAGTGATGCAAGATGGGATGTATGGAGTGGAAGGAACACGGAAGTATCATACAAGACCGAATAACAAGACTGGATATGAGGTGAGAGAATGTTATCCTACAATCAGACATATTCCCACAAAGGAAGAAGTGAAGGAATTGGACTAAGGAGGTTTCGCAAGGAAATGACCTGGAACAAGATGTAGGAATCGGAGCAGGGAAACGGGTGGGATCAAGATGTGAATGGAAACTCCACAGAAGGGATCTAGAAGAAAAAGCGGAACTGCGGCGAGGAACTGGATGCAGGAATTGGAGGGGAACCGGATCGGGTGATAAGGAGATTGATCCAGTTAGGAGTCGGATTTCCGCAAATTTAGGAAATCAAAGGAGACAATGAAACTTTGCGAGAAAGAAGTGTGAGAAAGGATGCGAATGTAGGATATGAAAGCAAAGACAACACATCCAATTGCACATCGGAATTCCACAAAGTGGGAGAATAGAAGGAAATGAAAAGGATGAAGGAAAACAAGTTCGTGGGGATGGAATTGGATGTAGGAAAATGGGAATCGGACATGCAATACCTGGTAGGAAACCCGCATCCGGTAGCAAGTGTTGTCCACATTTTTGAAACTTGAAAATTTTAAACTTTTCCTACATCTGAGCTATCACATATCATTAAATCTATTCCCACCTATATTATTTGCCCTTTGGAGTCACATTTGAAGTCATACTATTATCTATTTGCCATCTTAGTCTAGCTGGAATGTTATTGTTTCACCTCACTCTTGGAGTGTTCTATGTTGTCTCATGGTATTGACATACTTCAAAGCACAGTGATAGTGAGTTGGTTGCAAATATAAGGAGAAATTGCTTCTTGGTTTTCTTTGTTTGTCATATGGCAGAGCACATGTCATGGCATCATGTGAAGTTTTAAATACAAACCTTGTTAAGGATCTACAGGAGGCTCTTTGGAGGATGATGTTTTCAAGGGACACCGGTCACTTCTTGTAATTCATTTACTCAAATGTTCTATCTTTGCTATTCGGCTGTGGGTCTTCTTGGTCCAAGTATCAATATCTTTCTTCTCTTGACCAAGAGTAAGGTGAGATCTATGCCCATCGGGACCTTGTGTCGCCGCATGTTTTAAAGATTGGAATTGCATTGATGGGGACTTTACTAGTCAATTTTTCATTGTTGAGCTCCGCAGCAACAACATCCCATAATACAAGCTAAGTATAAGTATGACCCATGAGTTGCAACATATAAACACTATTCAAACATTGTGGTATCTGTACAAAATGTGGGAGCATAAACAAGGTCAGGGCCTTTCACAACTAATAAAATGCATTGATGGCAGATATTCTTAAGAGGGATTTGTTGAAAAGGCTTTGAAATCTTTCGAACAAGTGCTCCTGATAACATGTATGGAAAAGCAAGTGTAACTGAAGAGCCATGGCCTGTTTTGGAAAAAGTAGGAGCATTTCTAATGGTGTATACACGGCCGATTTGTTCAAAATGCTTTACAAACCTTCGAATCAAATACAATTGGCAGCTGTCATGCCAAACGCTACAATGTTCACCAATGCCCTCTGGTTGTGACAGGATTGAAACCGAAAGGCAAATTTTGCCAGATATTATAGTTGCTTTTGGTAGGCATGCACGCAAGAGGGACGTTATGTGAAGATACAAACAAGGAAGGTCGCGGCTTATCTCAACTTAGACAAAGCATTTTAAAAAGGAAATTGAAAGATTTTTGTCAGATAATATAATTGCCGACATGGAAGCATGAAGAAGATAAGTAGTGGTCTGACGAGACAAATGGTCCCATTTGATTGCAATGATCACAAGATATGTACAGAATGGAGGTGTCAAAAAAGCCTTCGAAACTTTCATACAAAGGCTATTTGCATATACAAAAAGACCACAGCTTTGTTAAGGAAAATAGCTCGGGAATTTCGCCAAATGTCACAACTGGAAATATTCTAGCAAGTGTAGAGATTGTGAAAGGTTTTAGAAACTCTCGAACTGGGGCAATTGGTTGGCATAACGTCCATTCCCACACCCTCTCCAAGTGAGCCAAAGATAGAAGATTCAAAACTAAAAGATAAAGATATGCTTTTAAATTGCCAACGCCCTCCGAGCCTGTGGAAAACGATAACTAAGATGCAAATTTTTGCTAGACATTACAGTTGGAAGTGCCCAGGTTAACATGCATGTAAAACGCAGCATAGACAAGGCTGCGGATCATCCAAAAACAGATAAAGCATTTCAAAATAATGAAAAAAAGTCACCTATTAAATGTCGGGATTGCGGGATATGCACAAGATGGATTTGTTGAAAAAGTATTAGAAACTTTAAAGCAAATGCGACTGGCAAATGTAACGCCAAGTTCCACACAGTCCTACCAACGCATCCCCAGCAGGTGTCGAAAGAAGAGAATTAAAGAAATATTTTTGCTAGATTTTGTAGTTGGAAACGGGCATGCAAAATATTAGAGCCACAAAGGCCACGGCCTTTTCTAAAAACAATATAATACCAAATCTTTCAAAACGATTGAAGTGATCGCAGGATATGCACAGGATTGATTTGTTGAGGGCAGGCCATAGCATGGTAAAAGATGAATGTTACCTTCAGGGAATGTCATGATGATAGTATACGTGTAGAACGAATTTGCTAAAAAGGCTTGAGACTTTCATGCAAGTGCAACCGATATTATAGTTGGCAGCAGTATGGTAAATGCGTATGCAAAATGTGGAAGTATTGATAAAGTGCATGCCAGTCGCAAACAGAATCTGAACAAAACAGTTTTCTTGAAGAAGTCGTAAGAACATTCAAGCAAATGCGATGGGTATCTATGTATGAAGGGAGTTGGTTCATTGGAAAATTGGCTATCTTCTAACAATTTTCCTGCAACAAGTATCCATAGCGATAGATCTCAACAGGAGCGTGAACTAACTCCGAGTTCTTTCAAGAATGAAGCTAACCCTTTTTTTGTGGCTACAGATGTCACTGCCTACGGCCTTTGATATTCTACACATTGCTCATATGTTTAATTTCAATTTGCCAAATGATATAGATTATTATGTTCACCGCATTGGACGTAAGGGTTGTGCAAGTGGCTAGAAGAACTTCTGCAAGAATCAAACCAAGAAGTTCCTACATGGTTTTCACATTATGTTTCAAGGTCAACATATGGAGGTGGAAGAAGGTGTTGATCTGGTGGAGGCAGATTTGGCGTTCATGATTATCGAAGAGATGATGGTGATCATTTAGCAATGCTATATGGCAACATAGGAAAAACATACGGAGCTTCACAATGGATATGTATATGTGGTATCAAGTTATGGAGATTCTCAGCTTATAAAACTCAATCTGCAACCTAATCAAAATGGTTCTCATATGTATCCGTTTTTCAAAGTTTTGTAGATCTTGGCCTCACATTAGACTTTTGTGTTGTTAATCTCAAGAGACAAGGGCAATGGTTGGACAGCATGGAGATTTTATTGCTTCTATGGGAAAGTGGCGATTGAGATTGGAAGTTCCTGTTGCTGAAGTTGCTGAAATGCATGCTTGTGCTTTTATATCGTGGTCGCTCAGCTGTCAACAAATTACAAATGGCTAAGATTACAGAAGGAGGAGCTACCATTTTTGAACCTTATGCTTTGAAAACATCCGGAGAGCTTAGTGCATTTAAAAATCCAACTGCAGGAGCTGAAGGTTCGTGCTAACTAGAGACATGGCCATGCAGTTGTTTCACTTGGTGATAGCATTCTGGAAATGATATGCCAATTTAATGGCATGACGGGTGTGTCTGTGAAGTGACATGTGTTGGATTATGCCTAGGGTTGAATACAGAGGTTTTTATGCTCTCAATACTATTCCTTCAACACCTAAGGTGGTTAATGGTTATCATTGTTGCGGAAGGAGACTTTCCTAAGCCTTATTTGTGAAGGACTATAGCTGGATAAGATGTCAAGAATCATCCCAAGAGTCGTTCAAGACTCTTCAACTTCTTTTTGCATTTTGTAATATTTCTTGAGGGGAAAATTGGACTTTTGGGCTGCCTTGAGGAGGGCTCTATAAAACTGATTGGGTTGTCTTCAGAAAGGATCTTTTGGTTGTTTAACGGAGAGCTCCTGTGAGAGCTGTGGGGGGTATAGTGACTAGATGTTTGGGTTTTCTGTTTCTTTTTGCTGCTTGTGTAGCTGAGAGCTTTCTAGGAGGGATAACTGGAGACTTTGTATTTCAGTTCATTTTGAATAAGAAAGATTGATGTCCCTATGTCTTCATTCTTTCTCGATCTTTGATTGTTCTTATGTCCAGTCAAGTTCTTTATGTTTACAATCTCTTTACTTGCTCTTGGTATGCAGGTGTTTTGGGAGGACTTGGTGCGTCTGTAGTTAATAGTTATTTCTCTTGGAGACTTTGTGCTTCTCCCTTTAGTTTAGTTTATAGTCTTCAAGGAGTTTGTGTTATGTTGCCTTTGCTCATAGGCAGATTTCTTCCTCTTTTCCTCTCATCTCTTTTTCTCTCTTTTGACACCTTTTGTACTTTTTGGTTAAAAGTACCTAAAATCTAAAAACCCCCATCATATGAGGGAGCTGCCCCTCTCAAACGCAGAGGATAATCGTTGCACTCGCAACGATTACTCCATTTGTTGGTTTCTTTTTGTCGCTGCCTTCTTGGGCGTATTGGGTTATTTTTGCAGTGACAAAACTGTTAACCAACAGGAAGAAACCCACAAAACCACAAAAACACTTAGAAAATGACAAGGAACCACCCAAGCTAATAACTTTAATGGATTTTTTGCAACCTCAACATATGATAGGAACAATGGGGATAACAAAAGGCAAGACCAAGGCAAAGTTGACCATGGGGCAACCCATTTGATATTTCTTAAATCGGTTATCTATGATGGGTGAAACAGGGCAAGTGCACACAATGGGCAAGGACTTAGGATTTTTTATAAATTTTGAATTAGGTCTTCATACTGTAAGTAGAAGATGACAATAGTGGTAGGGTAAATACTATCTACCATCTATTGCTAGTACCATCATAACTAGCATATTTCATGCACTATAGATGAACATACATTAAAGAGTCCAAATCCTTACTTAAGAGAAGAAAGAGTGATGGAAAGACTAAAAATCTCTTTTCTTCTTTGGAAAGCAACTCCAAGTATCAGCACCATTGCTTTTTCCTACTGCATTAAGGAGCTTAATTTAGAGGATCATAAGATATTTTAGCTTGTTTCATTGAGGTTACCACAAGATTTGATAATCACTGCTCACTTCACTTATTTTATTCATCTAGTTTCTAGCTTTGTTGCTGACAAAAAGCAGAAACAATCAAATTAAGAAAATGCTTTGTATTTGACTCTTAATATTTAAACAACTTCTAACAGGCTATTCAATGAAAGCAATGCTTGTTTTCCAATGCATTAGAATGTTCTCTATTGATGGTTTATAGATTCTAATCATGTTACTAAATATCAATGTTTAAACCAATAGAAGTTTTTAAGCCTTTCGCAAACTATCATGAAATCTGTGCATGCATGATATATAATTACACAATTTATGATGCATTGTCTAGAACAGGGATACATTCAGCATGTGTTCAAGGACATCTTACACCGAAGGAAGGTTTTCCATATACTGAATCGTCTTTCAATGCCACATTTGGGACCAAACTTTTACTCTAAAATATCCCCTACCAGGTAGATGATATTTCTTCGATTTCCCAACACTTAATATGACATATTTCATTTGTCAATTAAGTTAGCAAAGTAACATTCAATACTCTTGTGACTTGTTAACTGATAACACACAAATTCTGATTTCTCTTAAATTCAGAAATACAGACTGTTAGTAATCAGAAACTTTCAGATTGCTCAACAGTCATAAAGCTTGCCAGTAATCACAGCATTACATACAATTCTTATAGCTTAATAAAACTCAGATAATAATATTTATTTCTTTCAAATAGATGATTCAGAGCTCAAATACATTCAAATTTCATACATACCAAAACATATCCACTACTGCAGTCCTTCAGAACGGATACAAACAGAAATCTCTCAAAATGCTGATTGGCTCTTGAATGATTTTGCTGACTTGTTGACTGCCATTCCCCTGACATCAGAGATTATTCATCACTGTCTTCCTCAAACATTTGTTTCACCATATATGCTACGCTTATACAGATCGCCACTTCAATGATTATTACTGAAATCCACTCTGATATATGCGAACATCATCTAATGTAAACTCCACGATTCCTGTAGCCGTTAGTCTTTGAGCGATGGCACAAATAACTATGCAATTTCATATTATTTATCTCACATATCTGGATCGGCTGATTCAATGAATTCAGGCACTTTATATCATAGACGCCTCTTCCAATCTCCCACTACTAAGGTGACGGCGACCATCAAACTAAGGTGCTTTACAATTTGTGAAGGCTGCGAATGAGTTTCCAAGACTCCTCCAATGATCAAACACAGATTCTATGATATTTGACTCGACTCATAATTCACTTTGGAGTCCACGATTTCACCTTCAGAGCCCAATGTACATAAGGAGCGATAGCCTATAAATCCACGACTTTGTTTAGCTGCATCTACTCCCTTTGGTGATATACAGAAATTTTTACAAAGTATGCATCAACAAATCTAAATCTTCAAATATCATAAATTATGCATATGCAGGGGACCCACATTCCATTATGCCTTTTTGTGTTCCAAATACAAACTTGAAAACCCCACAAATCTGCTTGAAGTCAACATCTGAATATGAAATTGGCTTCGATTATATAATATGAATTCTCTTGAAATGTTTAATGAGGGACCCACGCTGTCAGGATTTGTCCCCTTGCTGCCAACAATGGTCAATTCTAAAAACACAAATGACTTTTCAAAAGCCCACCAAATTACAATTTTGCAGTTATAAAATATGTTCAGAGATGCTTGAGCAATGAAACTGCTGATATGAATAAAACCATCAAACCTTCTAAACATCCATCACCAAAAATACCAAGAAAATTACATATATCTATAAATCATCAAATATTGCAAATTTATATTTGTTTGCAAATCAATGAATTTGCAAATAAAACCCCTGCATCAACAATATCCTCAAATCTGCATACAATATATATCTTCAAACTCTTCAACAATGCTTTCAATGATATACAATGATTATCAATCTTCAAATTGCCAATCAATGGTCTCTGACCAAATAACTAATTTCAATCTATAAACCCAATACAAGAAATGTGGAACAATGTCATGTCCCCGTTTCTGGCTTGAACATCAAGTGTAACATAGATTAGCCTATTCCTCATTCCCGGAGGCTAATTCTAAGTAATGAGGGAATGAATTGGTTTTTGACTAACTTAATTTGTTGTTTTGCAGGAATAAGTCAGAAACTTGAAATTTGACTAAGTCTGGGAGTGGTTTCATCAACTCCAATGATCATATTTTCCAGGCACCTTCCTTGACAAGTCAGGCTCATTTTGGCGCCCAACTTCCAAAGTCTATTCTGGCACTCAATTAAGCATCCAAATGAGGCGCTCCTTGTGATTTAACCTTCTCCAACCTGGCGCCCAGTTCTAAGATAAGCTAAGCAGGTTCGGAATGAAGTTTCATGCTTAGGCGCCCTGGGTTTTGAAGCATCAAAAGGGCACCTAGCATCAAGTAGCATGTTAGGGAGCACATCCAACAGGGTGCCTTGAAAAATGAAGTCTTCTAAGCGAATTAGATGATGAAGAGGGCCTATTCACTCTAGGCGCTAGTTTCTTGTAGCATCATCCAGAATAAGCGCCTAGAACTACATGGCGCCAATACTTGTTTCCAGGGATCCTCCATTTGAGCGCCTAGCTTAGATGGATATAGATTGAAAGTTTGAAGTAGAAGATGTCTCTTGGGGGAACTCCTAGTCTAGGCGCATGTGTTGGTTGAAACCCCTTATCTCTGGCACCTAGGATTGAAAGAATTGTTAAAGTTGTTTTGGCGCACTTAACTACCTATCTCATCCTCAAAGTTGCGCCTAGGGCGCTAGATCATATCTGGATAACCCTTGGATAGCGCCTTAGCTAGTTTGTGAGTTAAAAAGGGCAAATATACCATAAAAGGGTCATGTTGATCATCATTCCAGTGAAAGTCATCATCTTTGTCTAAACATGGTGTTGAGAAGTTGAGGCGCATCCTTCCTCATTCCCAACCTTACCTTTGCGCCTTCCTTTGATAAGTCATATGGCGCTTGGAAGAATGATTTTTGATGTTATGATAACAAAGTTGTACTTGGAAAAGACTCAGAAACTCTTGGAAAGCTAGAATTTGCTTCAAGGAGATAAGGCGCCAATCTAGACCTTTCTCCATCAATAAGTGCGCCTAAGTATAATTGAAGATTCAAACAAGATGTGAGAACTCCAGATGAGGGTGCTGGGTTAAAGGATCATCAAAAGGGTTTTGATTGCAAGTGTTTGAAAGAGTGCGTTGTATAGAACATCTTCCTTGAGATACTAGGCGCTGATTCTAGTTGAAACTACACCAAATGTGCGCCTAAGATAGTTGCAAGCCTTCCAGACCAGTTATGGAACAAGGCGCTCCGTCAGGGGGAAAGATGATGATCATTTGTAGTCAAGTTGCTTTCAAGGTTCTTTGAAAAGATGATAAGTTATAACCAAGGCGCCAGAATCCCTGTGAATCTTCCAAAGCTGGCGCCCAGTCAGAAGGACACCAGTTCTGCGCCTAAGCAAGCTAAGTGTCAATCCTCTTCTTTCCAATTCTCAGATAGCGCCTAGGATCCAAAAGATCTTTGCTAAAGTTCCAAGTTTGCATGGAGTCATCAAATTCTTCAAGGCGCATATTCAGGCCTTTGCTACCTCAGTTGGGCGCCTAGGTCACATTGGGCGCCATCCATGATCATACTACTCCAAATGGACGCCTAGTCAGAAGATAAGGTAGTTGCATCTACCTGAGCTTTCATTGGTCGACAGGATGTCCTCGGGATCCATGTCCAGGTCTTTGGATAAGTTTGCCAACTCAAAATGAGTCATCAGATGGAATATTCCCTTGATTATGCTTCTTGGGAAACGTGCCTTGGTTCCTCTTTGTGCATTGAAAAACGTGCCTTCATTGCCTTTGGAAGGCCTATAAAAGGAGGAGCTCTCTCATTCATTTGGTATCTGTTCATTTGACAAAATTCTCTCTGCAAAGCTCTTGAGCTTGTAATCTTGAGGCCTGCGAGTTTCAAGTGTTGGGGTGATGCTCCCTCAACAAGCAAGGTGATGCTCCCTTGTGATATTGTGAGGTGTTGACATTCAGTTAACATCATTGAGTTCAATTGAGTTGATCAAGTATAGGCGCCCATTGTAATCATCAAGGCTTCAAGGCCTTTCCTTTGTATTTCCATTTGAATAAGTTGTACTTCATGCTATTGAAAGCACTATCCATGTAATAAGACATTGCAAGTTGATTGAATCAAGTAACTAGACAAGTACCCAACTCTCATTCAAGTAGTTGTCTTTGATGTATATCTTTGTATTGTTGCAAAAGTTGATGAATTAATAGCAAGTAAAATTGATTGAGTAAGGAAAAATTTTGGTAGAATTAGTTGGGTATCTTACAAACAATGCTTTGAAGCTCAATTGTGAAATCTGAAGTAATTTCACCTCATGAATGGTAAGGGATCATCTCCAAACCATTAATAACCAAGGGATCATCTCTTTGATACCATGAATGCAAGGGAACATCTCCTTGAACTCAAGTTGAAACCAGGAACTTGTCTTCAACCAAAAACACATAAACTCAATGATATGCAAATGATTCCCAGCTGCTCCTTTTTAAAACCTTCTTCAATTAGGTCTAACCTAATTTTATTAAATGAAGGTTTTTTGTGTACATGATCACACTTGAACTTTACTAAATGATTGTTTTTGTGTACACAATAAGACTTTATTATATAGGGCTGACTTAAATAACTTTATAAAATACTTTTATAAAGTAATTCAAAATTAGAACACTTTATAAAAATAGAACCACTTAAGTTACTTAGCTCCTTATTCCAGCCAATTATTCCTTTGGAATATGATAGCCATATCAAATATGACCATCACAAAAATGGAGACATCACAGTCCCCTTCTCGACATTGCTTGTCCCCAAGCAATGGGAAGAAAACTTGCATCCAATCAATCCCTAGATCCCAAATCAATCTAGGCTCTCCATACAAAATCAAACATATCTTCTCAAAGCTACTGATGCAAGAGATCCTGGGACCACTTCCGCTGTCGCACAATGATGTAAACACATCCATGCCAATCCTCAATCCATCCATCATGTATGATGATAGGAGACCATCATTAAACCAAACTCCAACACGAATATAATGATCTCTATCATAGCAAATTGTCCTAAACAATGTTGTATCAAAACTGAAATCAAACAATTCAATGCTCAACAATGAAAGAGAGTTATGTATCAAACCAACCCCATGCTCCCATATGAAAGCATCATCAAAATAAGGTTGTACCAAAACATTAGTAGTCTGAACTAATGTATCATGCAAATCTGATTCATATTCATCTATCCATGAGCTGCTATCATCATTGACTTGTTCCTTCATGTTTGGAATCTTCACCAAGTCCTCAAAATGACAAGTCTCATTAACCTCATCTCCACAATGTTCATTTTCTAATTCATCTTCCCTTTGAATAAAGAGACTTCTAATGTAGTCTATCCTTTTTTGTCTTGCTATGTTGATGAGATTTATCTTTTCTTTGACTTCTTGAAGATGCTATCTTGCATTGGCAGCCACTAATTTAGCCTCTTTGGTTCTTTGCATCCATTCTTCATTCATCTTTTCGGACTGCCTTACCTCTTCTATGCCAAAGTATACAAAATCAGTCCTCTTATGATTGATATCTTCATGTCTAGCACTTGATGTCGGGCTGCCATCAATAGGAAACACAATGTCATTTACCTCTCCATGATTAAAGGCTGCTATCTCATGCAAATGATGGGATATAGTGCTGCTGTCCTCAACCAAATCAGAAATGATATCATGCCATTGTATAGTGTCTTCTCCATTAATTGTTGATCCAATGTGTGTCTCTTCATGTGAATCACATACCTCATGGTTGATCCTTGTGGCAATCATCATGTCCTCTCCTTCCATGTATGATTGATCATCAATAGTACCCCTATCTTATTCATAACAAACTGAAATTTCTGATTTGCTCTCAAATGTATGAACAATATCACTTTCCAAACCATTCACATCACAGCTTGACTTCTTATCAACATGATGAAAAGATGAAACAATGTTAGTCTCATCATAAGAACCCATACCTTCATGTAACTGATCTATCCTAGCTGGTTTGTCTTCAACCTTCACATGCTCTTCATCTTGGTCTTCTTCTTGATCATTTATAGGCTGCAAATCACCATAGAATCTTCTATAAAATTCAGTAACGAATGATTTTATTTCCACCTTCTTTTGTAGAGACATCAAACTTCTTGACATAGAATCTGAAAACTCCTATGATTTTCGTTTGTGCTCAACAAGAAATCTTTCCCACTGTTTTCCCACGCTAGGCATCTTTTCTTTTGTTGGTGAGGCACCCATTGATAAAACCATTTTGCACCTATTGTATGACTGAAACAAATTCTAATTTTTACCCTCAGGCTGGCAAGATCATGGCTTTGATACCATTGAAATATCCCCTACCAGGTAGACGATATTTTTTCGATTTCCCAACATTTAATATAACATATTTCATTTGTCAATTAAGTTAGCAAAGTAAGATTCAATACTCTTGTGACTTGTTAACTGATATCACACAAATTCTGATTTCTTTTACATTCAGAAATACAAACTAACAGTAATCAGAAACTTTCAAATTGCTCAACAGTCATAAAGCTTGCCAATAATCACGGCATTACATACAATTCTTATAGCCAAATCAAACTCAGATAATAATATTTCTTTCTTTCAAATAGATGATTCAGAGATCAAATACATTTAGATTTCATACATACCAAAACATATCCACTACTGCAGTCCTTCAGAATGGATACAAACAGAAATCTCTCAAAATGTTGATTGGCTCTTGAATGATTTTGCTGACTTGTTGACTATCATTCCCCTAATATCAGAGATTATTCATCACTGTCTTCCTCAAACATTTGTTTCACCATTTAAGATGCGCTTATACAGATCGCCACTTCAATGATTATTACCAAAATCCACTCTGATATATGCGAACATCATCTAATGTAACCTCCACGATTCTTGTAGCCGTTAGTCTTTGAGCGATGGCACAAATAACTATGCAATTTCATATTATTTATCTCACATATCTAGATTGGCTGATTCAATGAATTTAGGCGCTTTATATCATAGACACCTCTTCCAATCTCCTGCTACTAAGGTGGCAGCGACCATCAAACTAAGGTGCTTTACAATTCATGAAGGCTGTGAATGAGTTTCCAAGATTCCTCCAATGATCGAACACGGATTCTATGATATTTGACTCGATTCATAATTCACGTTGGAGTCCACGATTTCACCTTCAGCGCCCAATGTACATAAGGAGCGATAGCCTATAAATCCATGACTTTGTTTTGCTGTGTCTACTCCCTTTGGCAGTATACAGAAATTTTTACAAAGTATGCATCACCAAATCTAAATCTTCAAATATCATAAATTATGCATATGCAGGGGACCCACATTCCATTATACCTTTTTGTGTTCCAAATACAAACTTGAAAGCCCCAGGAATCTGCTTGAAGTCAATATTTGAATATGAAATTGGCTTCGATTATATAATATGAATTCTCTTGAAATGTTTAATGAGGGACCCACGCTGTCACGATTTGTCCCCTTGCTGCCAACAATGGTCAATTCTAAAAACACAAATGACTTTTCAAAAGCCCGCCAAATTACAATTTTGCAGTTATAAAATATATTCAGAGATGCTTGGGCAATGAAACTGCTGATATGAATAAAACCATCAAACCTTCTAAACATCCATCACCGAAAATACCAAGAAAATTACATATATCTATAAATCATCAAATATTGCAAATTTATATTTGTTTACAAATCAATGAATTTGCAAATAAAACCTCTGCATGAACAATATCCTCAAATCTGCATACAATATATATCTCCAAACTCTTCAACAATGTCTTCAATGATATACAATGATTATCAATCTTCAAATTGCCAATCAATGGTCTCCGACCAAATAACTAATTTCAATCTATAAACCCAATACAAGAAATGTCGAACAATGCTTTGAAGCTCAGTTGTGAAATCTGAAGTAATTTCACCTCATGAATGGTAAGGGATCATCTCCAAACCATTAATAACCAAGGGATCATCTCCTTGATACCATGAATGCAAGGGAACATCTCCTTGAACTCAAGTTGAAACCAGGTACGTGTCTTCAACCAAAAACACATAAACTCAATGATATGCAAATGATTCCTAGCTGCTCCTTTTTAAAACCTTCTTCAATTAGGTCTAACCTAATTTTATTAAATGAAGGTTTTTGTGCACATGATCACACTTGAACTTTATTAAATGATTGTTTTTGTGTACACAATAACACTTTATTACATAGGGCTGACTTAAGTAACTTTATAAAATACTTTTATAAAGTAATTCAAAATTTCAACACTTTATAAAAATAGAACCACTTAAGGTTACTTAACTCCTTATTCCAGCCAACTATTCCTTTGGAATATGATAGCCATATCAAATATGACCATCACAAAAATGGGGACATCACACACTCATGATCTGCAAAGGAAAGAACAAAATTCCAGCCTTTCTGAACTCCAAAAGAAAAAAGAAGAAATGGAGTGGTCCCTAATTTCCTCAAATTGCTTGTAGAAATTAGCAAACCACACAATCAAACTATTGTTCTACTTGAATTACTCAAATGACAATACAAAAGGATCGAATGTTGTGCAAACAGAAATTACAATGTTGAAAGCCAATAGAAATTCAACTCAAACACTAGATTTTTACCTTGGAAAACCCCAAGGTGGGGAAAAACCAGTTGGTAGCAGCAATTGCTTGTCTACCCCATCTTCTTAGATCAATAACAATCAAGTACAAAGAGTAGATAAACCAAAATGTTGTTCCTATACTCATTGCCAAGCTGTCAATCCTTCTTACAGCTGAGTTCTACTCTATTAAGCCACTATGCCACTCTCACAAGCCTCTGATCATGTTATTTGCCCTCCCCATGTCTACTTATAGGTGTTGGAAGATCCTAACCATGCATTGAAAGGTCATCTTGCCTGGAATTCAAAGTGGTAGGGTTGTTTTGGTCGCTTCACATTCTTATTTCAAGTGTTGAGACAAAACTACCCCTTTCAGTATACCAACAATTTCATAGCCACCCCTACAAGAGAACTAATGGTTTCACAACCGCCCCTTGATGGGAAGGACAATTTCTGTCTATTGGTTCCTAGGGTGTGTTTCAAAGCCTACAATTTCAAGAAAACTTCTTTCTCCAAATCCTTATGGATCACACCTCCCTTCTTAGAGAGTCTTTTGGTCCCACAAAAGCTTACTAAGACACTAAGTGGGAAGAGAGCTCTCCCACTTTCTCCTTGGAGTACCACTTTGCTTGCTTCAATATTTGCCCCATGAGTCCAACTTCCCAAGACTTTTGAGTTATTCTTTTGGTCACCCATGTCTTCCCTTGAAGCACCACATCCTTCAGAAGTATTTGTTGATTGTATAACACCAAATCCTTCAATGGGGTTGGTACTTTCTCTTATTCATCTAGCATGGATGGCTCAAAGAGGTACAGGTATTCACAATTCACCACTGAATGCATTTTCATGAATGGGGGTAAATCAATATGAAATGCATTGTCTACAATTGCTTCTAAGATGGAAAAAGGACCATATCTTAGAGGTTTGATCTTCTTGGCTTGTCCTTGTAACCTCTTTTTCACTCAAGACAGCCATAACTTATTGCCCACTTTGAGTTATGCTCCTTTCGGTGCTATCCATTCCTACTCTTATCCTTTGCTTGAGACTTATCAAGTTGCTCTTTCACGTAGAACTGGATTGGTCGGATCTGCTTAATGAATTTAGTTGCCTTGGTCACCGTTGAATCTTATCCATTTTGTTCTTTTCTCTGTTCTAGTGCACATCAAGTGGATTTGAAGGTAGATAACCCAAACAAGCCTCAAATGGTGACTGAATTGTTGAAGACTGAACTGCTCTATCATAGGAGTGTTGGATATAGGGCAAAGATTCATCTCAAGTCTTGGGACACCTATTGCTATAACCCCAGAAGAGTTGAACTAAGGTTTCATTGACCACTTCCGTTTGTCCATCTATTTGTGGATGAAAGGTTGTACTCTTTCGAAATTTGGCATCCATCTTGTTCCACAAAGTAGACCAAAATTTGCCAATGAACCTAGTGTCTCTATCTAAAACAATGGCCTTAGCCCAAAGTGCACCCACACATTAGCAAATAATATTTCAGCTGCTTCTTTTCCTATAATTTCTTTTCAACATGGAATTCATGCACACATTTGCTAAATTTATCCACAACCACAAAAAGGTAGTGATGTCCATGCTTAATCATAGGTAATCCTTTTACAAAATCCATAGAAATGCTTTCCCATGGCCTTGTTTGCATGGGAAGATGAAAATATAATCCTTCTTTTCTTGTCTTAAATTTACTAGTAAAACAAAGCTTGCAACCTCTAATACATCTAGCTACTTCTTGTTTTACTTTGGGTCAATATGCATACCTTTGCAAATGAGGTCATTCCAACTCAAAATAACCCGTGACTTTGGAGGTATGTGTAATGTCCCTTTTCAATATATTTATAAATGCTATAAATTTTTGCAATTCCTAACTGTGCAATACTAGGACATAAACAAGATACTAAATAGCAGTATGCAATATCACTATTTAATACTAGAATATTTGCACATCAAATATCATTATAATAGTAATACTCATGAAAATATTGAGATATCACTACCAAATCCTTATGCAATCATTATTCAAAATTATACAAATAAATAGAGGAACAACAAACTCTAACTCACACGTATAATGTTGAACAGAGAAAAGGCTGCTGAGGAAGAATAGTTACAAACCACCCAACCAATATACTAAATGTTGCGACTAAGGCAACACTCAATTATACAGTCGCTAAGGTTGATATGGTACAGTGGCCCTGTAGACTTGTACGGCTAGATTCACCACCAGTAGCAATTATGATTTGTTGTGCAGCATAAAATACTCTAATTTTATAGGGTATCAACATTGAAACCCTTCACACTTAAAAGTCTAAAACTTGAACTGCAACCTTCGATACAATTGAAAATCCTCCAAAATGCTCCTTTATCAATTGAAATTGGAATCAATTGCAAACTTTCAGCACAAAAGTTATTCCTGAATGAAATCACCTCAAAGGAAAAGAGGGTTTGTCCTCCAATCCCAACTCAAAACCAAAAGGGGTTTTGTCCTCTGAATTCTTACACTCCAAGGGTTTTCATCCTTAAGTGCAATAGATGAACATGAATGCTCAAGCTATGAGAAAAATGTTATATTTTCATAAACAATGGATACCCTCCTTAAGTGATTGCCTCTCTTTCATAAATTTTGTTTTGGCACCCTTTAAGTTGAATTCCCTTTTCCCTCCAAAAGTGTTCACTTAAAACCATGGTTTAAAAACCCAACGAGTACTCGCCTAACTTGCGAGTACTCGCCAAAATTTTTGCTACGTGAGTAACCGATTCAAAAACTCGCGTCCGGGTTATTTAAAAAAATCGTTGCGATTTTTCAAAATAAATCGCGATTACCCTCTGAAAATCATGCCAAAAAACTCGTCCAAAAAACAGAGAAAGGTTTCACGAATTTTTGGCAGATTTCAACAGTGTCGTGAAGGTTCAGCGTTGGATGTTTGGCAGATTTATTATTTATGGAATACGCAAATAGGAAAACCGACAAGTTTAGAAAATTTTCCGACATGGATTTTTTTTCCGGCATGAAATTTTTTTCCGGTGTGAATTTTTTTTACGACATGAGACAATTCTAAGCACTATAATGCTCACATATAAAAGCCTATCAGCGAAATATAAATTTGCTCGATATTTTTTCACACCTATTCTTAATTAAAATTCAAGTATAATAATATTTTTAATTTTATATATGTGTTTTTTTAATAAAATATATAATTAATTAATTATATATAAATAATATAATATAATATAATATTAAAATTATATAAAACATAATATAAACAAATAACATTAAGAATGTATAAAAATATATATAAAATATATACATATATATTGAAACTTTAAACTCGTTTTTTCATTTTTTATATTAATGAAATAAATAATTAATATATATTATATATATATAAAAATGAATAATATGAAAAATATATAAAAACATAATAAAAATAAATAATGGTAAAAATATATAAAACATAATATAAATAAAAAATATTAAGAACAAATTAAAAAAATATATATGTATTGAAATTTTAAACTCCATTTTTGGTTTTTTTGGTCTATGAAGCGTATTCAACTCTAATTTTGATTTATTTATGAAGGAAACTAGTAAGATGGTCATAAATTCAGTAATATGTATGTTTTTAAAACATATTTTTATAAATTAATGTATTTTTAACATTCGATAACTTTGCCGAGTTTTTCCCTGAGTTTTGGGTAAATGCACAAAGTTGAGTCCACTTAAGGTGGAAATTTTGGACTTAGCCAAAAACACGAAATTGGGAAAAGTGAAATGGGATCCCGCTTTTTATGAAACAGGATTCTGTTTTGCTTCGGGACCTGTTGTAACCAAATCACACATCGCCCCATTGCAAATGGAGACCCCCTTTTTTTGAGCTCTGATGCTTTGCATTTAGTTCTGGATGATGTCTTAGGTTCGTTTCCTTTGCCAATCTAACAAGTCTCTCTCCTAGAAGATTTTGCTTTATAATTGGAGGTCTAATCTGGAGTATGAACTTGCAGTAATGAAAGAGTCTTGATCAAATTCCATCCAGTTCATGAATATTGAGACCAATCCTGATGTATGTTTGAGATCCTGAAAATGACTAAGTCTAGTAGCGTAAAATTCTGAAAATCCTGAAAAATTGACTAAGTCTGAAATCTGGTGGATCCTCCAAATTCTAGATTCTACATGTTAAATCCGGTGGAATCTCGAACTCTTGATCCCATGCGCCAACAAGATGATGATCTCGAACCTTTAATCCCATGCGCCAACAAGATGATGATCTTGAACCTTTGATCCCATGCGCCAACAAGAGGATGATTTCGAATTCCTTATCTAATGCGCCAAGGGGTAAATCATGTTTAAAGAAGATCTAAAAATCATGATCTAGTGCGCCTTTGTGAGAAGAAGTAAGGGTTTTAAAATCCAAGCATCAAAAACCTTGAAGCAAGGCGCTTGAGGAGGTAAGTCAATTACAATTTCGAAGAGGCATCCCAAGAGGATCCCAAACCCTCTATGTAGTGCGCCAAGGGGAAAAGTTCAAGAGGTTTCAAGGCTTTTAAGAAGAACTTGAAGTCTCAATCTAATGCGCCAAAGGGGGATAAGGTTGGAAGGAGAAGGGATGAAGACCTCAAACATTGGATCTAATGCGTCAAGGAAAGAAGAAGAGTATGATATGTATTTTAAAGAGGATTTCAAACTCCTGATCCAATGCACCAGCCCTTAGAGGATGAGGAAAGAGTGATTCGAGGTATATTTTTTCAAGAAGATTTTACAACCTTTATCCAGTGCGCCAGCTTATGGATGATTGTGGAGAGGTCATCTAATGAGGGTCTAAAGGCAGATCAAGGAGGATTCCAAGTTTGGATCCAATGCGCCTAGAGCCTAGAGAGCCTATGAATTGAAGATCAAGAAGATTCTAAAATTTGGATCCAATGCGCTTAAAGGGAGAAGGCATTTTGCTAAATGTTTTGAAGACTTTTTAAGGAAGATCCTAACTTCCCAATCCAATGCGCTTATAGCAAGGAGAATTTAGATTCCTGATCTCATGCGCCAAAGGTAATATAGAAGTTTTTTCTAAGGCAAAATGATCTAAAAATCCTAACTAATGCGCCACTTTGAGTGGAGATAAAACTTGAGCTAAGATGAATTCAAGAAGAGGATTCCAAACTCTTGATCCAATGCGCTAGCTTGAGGAGGAAAAGTTCCAAGTTTTTTAACCTTCATTCAACTAGAGCTTGAAATGCTGCCCATCTAGTGCGCCATTTACAAATGATAAGAAAAAGGTGAAATTTTAAGAAGAGGTCCAATTCATGATCTAATGCAACTACTTGGATTGGGGTTAAATTTAAATTTTGTGAGGGTTTCTAAGAGGATTCTGAATTCTGATCTGCTGCACCCTATCTGCTGCAACTGACATAAGTTAGTTTTTTTTTAGTGGTTTTTGGGAAGTATCATCATCTTTATCATTTGATCATTGAGATATCCAAAGTAAAAGTCAATTTGATGATGAAGTATTGAATGATTCTTATCTGTCATGAAATGATGTTATGAAGACAAAGGATTGATGTTGTTTCTTTCTCTATGTTTCAGGAGTGTGACTGGAGCTAAGGAGTCATCAAAGAAGAAGAAGCTTGAATCACTTTCATGCTAGGAGTGAAGTCAACAAGTTGCCGTATGGAGAAAACATCATGTAGCTGTTCAAAGAAGTCACTTCAATGATGTGATATTGGATCACTTCAAGTATCAACTAAGCTCCTTCATCAATCATAGCTTCAAGATAAGCAAGTAGCTGCTCCAAAGGGCCTCCTTCAAGAATCATTGAATTGGAACCTTTCATCATCCTTGTGTTGGAATTCTTTGGCGTCATGCTAAGATCATCTAGAAGACATCCATCCAAAGGACATCATCTTCATCAAGACTTCCAAAGGCATCCGCTCTACTTCAAGTTCTTTCAACCTTCAAGGAAGAGTCATCATGTGGCTGCTCTAAGGAATACTTCAAGATCATCTTCAAGGAAGCATTTCATCAACTACATCATGATCATCAAGAGCAAGTGCTTGAATCACCTTCAAGTTGCAAAGGAAGCATCATTCCAAGAGGCTCACATCAAGTTTCATATTGTCATGTCCCAACATTAAGACATTATTTGTCATCATCAAATTGGATGATAATTATGTATATAATAATACTTAAAAACATATATAATATTATTAAGTAATATTATAATATATTTATTGTACTTATATATAATAAATATAAAGACAATTATAATATTATATATGATATATATATTATATAAATATAAATATGTATATTAATATTAATATAAATATAAATAAATGTTATTATAATATAATTATCATATAATATATATAAGACAAATGTCTTATAATATATAAATATAAATAAGAAATATTATTATAATAATTTATAATATAATAAATATTAATATTAATATTATTATTATTATTATATAATAATTATAATTATCAATGTAAATATTAAATCAAATATTAGTATAAAGTATGATCATTATAAATATAATATTATAAATATATATAAAATTAATATTAACTAATATCCTTGGAAGATATCAATAAAGATAGACCAAGTTTATTAAAAGACAAAGTTTATTAAAACAAAGATAAATGCAACAATTATGTTAGAGGAAGCAAATTAGATTATTAGTAAATAAAAGAGGTGCATATTAATTAAAGGTTATTTTCTATAAGACACATCCCTTCATTAAAGGAGGGTATAAAGATGGGAAGAAGATAACATAAAGGGGGAAAAGAAAGGAATGAGAAATATATATATTTGGAGAGGGTAAGGGAAATAGAAAAGAATACACAAGGAATATAATTCTGATTTATAAATATAACAGCAAGAAGGATATAATATAGAATTTTTGGAAATGGTAAATATATTCATAGCATATTTAAATCTGCAATATATAAGGAATAATATATTTTGAGTTGTAATATACCATTTCAGAGATACTTATGTACACTAGCAGCCTTATAAGAACATCAGCTATATATGAGATATAATATATATGGTTTGAGTTAAAGAAAAGAAATATATTAAAAGGGAATAATTCTCTTTATGAAGTGTTGCCTCTCTTGGCAATAGTTGCAGCCATACACCATTGAAGATATAAAAAGGAAGTGTGAAGTAAAAAAGATCATATAGTAATATAAATCAGCAAACAACAAATTGGTCTTCCATTAAATACAAGTATTAGAGCAATCGATTATACAAGAAGTAAAATTGCGTGCAAGGTTAACAAATTTTGTTCTTCCTAAAAGGGGACATTACAGTGGTATCAGAGCAGTGTATCCTGCCATCCTGTGAAACAATCTTATGCAAACATACACTAAGGAAAATTTTGAACCACAAAAGAAGAAAAAGAAATATAATGAAGAAGAAAGTTTATAATTGCTCGAGTATGGGCAAACCAAGTCAAGACACGATAGGTAGGGAGAATGTCCTCCATCGTGCTCTTGTCTAATTATGTTAAGAGGATGATAGGTAGGGAGAATGTCCTCCATCATATCTCAACAAGACACGATAGGTAGGGAGAATGTCCTCCATCATACCTCAACAAGACACGATAGGTAGGGAGAATGTCCTCCATCGTGCTCTTGTCTAATTATGTTAAGAGGATGATAGGTAGTGAGAATGTCCTCCATCATACCTCAACAAGACACGATAGGTAGGGAGAATGTCCTCCATCGTGCTCTCATCAGATTATGTTAAAGGGATGATAGGTAGGAAGAATGCCCTCCATCATCAAGACATGATAGGTAGCAAGTATGCCCTCCATCATGCTCTTGTCAAGATGTGATAGGTAGGAAGTGTACCCTCCATCACACTCTTGATCCTTAATGTTAAAGAGATGATAGGTAGGAAGAATGCCCTCCATCATGCTCTCATCAAATTATGTTAAAGGGATGATAGGTAGGACGAATGCCCTCCATCATCAAGATATGATAGGTAGGAAGTGTGCCCTCCATCATGTTCTTGTCAAGATATGATAGGTAGGAGGTGTGCCCTCCATCACACTCTTGATCCGTAATGTTATAGCGGTGATAGGTAGGAAGTGTGCCCTCCATCACACTCTAAATTGCAAGTATTGCTATGGATTCTATCAAAGGATCAACTTGAGGTATGGATAACTATATGTTGAAATTGAATGTTATTTATGTTATATCATTAATTATATTATGATGTATTGATTTCATTACTGGTTTATTGATCTTTAATATTGCTAATGTCCCTTTCAAGAGTTATTCTTGTGTGCAGGTGAAGAAATTAGTATAACCTACAAGTGGACATTGGAGAAGTATAGAACATAAAAGTTAATTTTATTAATCACAAAGACCCATAAACCAAATTCATCTTAGATCAATTCTTCCAACCTCCTTGAGTTCTTCTCTTGAAACCAATACTAAGTTATATTATGGGCCCATAACCCACAAATTCCCAGGATCATTTTTCATAATCATCTATAACACTTATATTTCATCAAGCACATCGCTATTTAAATAAAAGCTTACCAAATCTTCTTTGATCATAAAATTTCTCTCCATGACATCATATAAGCAATTACTCCTCAAAAATATGACTTCTCAATTTTGAGGTCAATAACATATGATAAGTATAAGACCAAATCTCGTAATCAAAGATCAAGATATCTTCATCATTGATTGGAATCTTGGAATCTCAATGCTCCCAAAATCTTCTTTAGCATTGAAAATATTTTCATTGCCTAATGTCTTCATCTATGATACTTGCATCACTTTATTATTAGAAACATTAAACAAATGCTTACCTAAACATTTGTCTTCATTAAACATTTCAAGTATTCTTTGGTCACAAATTCTTTTCATGAATCACAATCATTTTCTCTTCACCAAAGCATGTTCATTCTGAATAAAAACTATGACTTTGTCTCAACACATCGGAAGGTAGTGCAAAGTAATGAAAGAACTCACTGTGATTGCTTGAGGACAAGCAATTTCCAGTGGGAAGGGCTGTCATGTCCCAACATTAAGACATTATTTGTCATCATCAAATTGGACGATAATTATGTATATAATAATACTTAATAAACATATATAATATTATTAAGTAATATTATAATATATTTATTGTACTTATATATAATAAATATAAAGACAATTATAATATTATATATGATATATATATTATATAAATATAAATATGTATATTAATATTAATATAAATATAAATAAATGTTATTATAATATAATTATCATATAATATATATAAGACAAATGTCTTATAATATATAAATATAAATAAGAAATATTATTATAATTATTTATAATATAATAAATATTAATATTATTATTATTATTATTATATAATAATTATAATTATCAATGTAAATATTAAATCAAATATTAGTATAAAGTATGATCATTATAAATATAATATTATAAATATATATAAAATTAATATTAACTAATATCCTTGGAAGATATCAATAAAGATAGACCAAGTTTATTAAAAGACAGTTTATTAAAACAAAGATAAATGCAACAATTATGTTAGAGGAAGCAAGTTAGATTATTAGTAAATAAAAGAGGTGCATATTAATTAAAGGTTATTTTCTATAAGACATATCCCTTCATTAAAGGAGGGTATAACGATGGGAAGAAGATAACATAAAGGGGGAAAAGAAAGGAATGAGAAATATATATATTTGGAGAGGGTAAGGGAAATAGAAAAGAATACACAAGGAATATAATTCTGATTTATAAATATAACAGCAAGAAGGATATAATATAGAATTTTTGGAAATGGTAAATATATTCATGGCATATTTAAATCTGCAATATATAAGGAATAATATATTTTGAGTTGTAATATACCATTTCAGAGATACTTATGTACACTAGCAGCCTTATAAGAACATCAGATATATATGAGATATAATATATATGGTTTGAGTTAAAGAAAAGAAATATATTAAAAGGGAATAATTCTCTTTATGAAGTGTTGCCTCTCTTGGCAATAGTTGTAGCCACTCTTGGCAATAGTTGTAGCCATACACCATTGAAGATATAAAAAGGAAGTGTGAAGTAAAAAAGATCATATAGTAATATAAATCAGCAAACAACAAATTGGTCTTCCATCAAATACAAGTATTAGATCAACAAGCATTACTAAGAGCAATCGATTATACAAGAAGTAAAATTGCGTGCAAGGTTAATAAATTTTGTTCTTCCTAAAAAGGGACATTACACATATGCTCCATCATCGAATGTTCCAAAGCATTATCTATCCAAGCTTCAAGACTCTACAATCTTCAAGCCTATAAGAGGTCATCTACTCCACATCCAAAGAAGGTGTTATGATCTGCATTCCAAAGGGGCCAATTCAAAGATCATCGTGAAGGACTACTTCATCAACTTCTACATTGAGGACATTCATCTATTCAACTTCAAGTTCCATTCAAAGGAGAGATCTCCTGCTTCTAATCATGAAGGAAGTACACATCATCATCATCTCCTACTACTCTCTATCAAGATGCATCCAAAGAACATCAACCTACCTGCAAGAAGAAGTATTACAAAAGTTAAACCAAATGAAGCAACATCTATCATACATCCAGTTTACAAGAAGATGAACAAGGCAAGATCAACAAGATACATCTCAAGTGTTCATCATCAAAACAACCACATCAAAGACATCATGCAAGGTGATGCAAGTTGGGAATCCATCAGAGTTGCCAAGGTGGCACCTATGTGGCATGTACCTATCATCATCCAATCATAATCAGCCACATCAATTCAACTACATTCAAAGTATCATTTAATAAAAGAAGCCAAGAGGACGCCTATGTGGAAGATGTTTTAAATGATTTCATCTTACCTTATCACATTGGAAAATGTGCCTTTATTGCCTCTCTTTTGTACTAAAAATAGAAAGTTGTTGTAACTATCTACTGAGGTGGCATGATCTGAGCCCTTGGCTATCGAATTGATCTAAGCCATTAATTGTAAACCTGAACTACTATATAAAGGCCTTGTTGCCTCATTTGTAATATATAAAGAGATATAGAGAGCAGACTAGGGATATAATTTTTGTAGGAGTAGAATAAAAGAGACTCTCGAAATTCTCTGAGAGGACTTGAAATTGTTGTAAATATTGCTCAGGATTAATGCAAAAACATTGGAGTTCATTATTTGGTGTTAAGTGTTATCTTGTGGAATCACATGGTTTCTTGTATCTTAATGAAGTGGAGAGTGTTAGATTTAGAGCAAACAACTGAGAGGGGGGGGGGGTGAATCAGTTGTTCAAAACTTTCTTCTTTCAACACTTGTATTCACTTAGCATTAACAATAAATCAATCATGAAAACTTAATGTAATTAATCAAGAGCAGAAACACATCTACACATGAGACACCAAGATTTTGACGTGGAAAACCCGGTTAAGGGAAAAACCACGGGGTGACTAACCCAAGATATTATTCTCTATTAGAAGAATAGAAAGAATAAGATGGCACATGCCAATTAGAGCTCACTGCCCGAGCACAATGTTCACAAGAGGCTCACTACCTACAAGAGACACTGTCTACAATAAATGAGTATTACATACTTGAACTAGTAAATAGCATCATCACTATGCTTGAATCAGTTCCATTAAAGCCCAAATCCTTCTGCTCTTCCTTTCGCTCTTCTCCTTGCTACTACACCCTCATCTCCACAAGTACACACTTGAAATGAATTTGCAAACCTTTATTTATACACGACATCAACTTAGGAACAATCATCTAAATCGGCAAGCAACCACAAGAACATTCGCAAGGTGTATAATTCATCCAGTTGGCCAGTCACAGAAAGAACACCTTCCGGAAGTATTTCTTCAATTCCGGGCTCCAATTCTAATGCGGACCATCAACACGAACTGAACATAATCCAAGGACCTTCACAAGCTTTCCTGAATCACCAAGAACATCCGCACTTCCTCTACTTACTGAAATCCTTCTCTCCTACATCTAGAACCTCAAGAACACAGTCTGTTATCACTATCACAAAGGAATAGGTTCTTCCGAACCTTCAAACCACAAACCGATCTGCTTGACACTTCACAAGGACGTTCTAAACACTTCCTCAAATCCGCAGAGTGGGATAATGCATTACCGGACCTTACCGGACCTATCTGTCTCACTCTGTCACCACTAAGCACTTGTCTGAACCGGTTCTACTTGAGCGACCATAACTTCTTCAGATCTTCATGCAGATCCCTAAAAACTTGACTGGAGCATCTCAAGACTTATATCTACAAACCCTTTAAACCGCATCCTCTGATCCTGAACCTATCTTGGACTTTTACCTTGTTATCATCACTGTTCTTCACTGTTCCTAATTGAGACTAATTTTCTCAATATCCTCAGCACACAGCTCACCCAATCCTTCTCATTAATGCAACATGAGTATGTTGACATCAATGACAACACCGGTTTAACCCATACTTGCAACATGTTTCAAAGTAGATTAGAAGTAGATTAGAAGCTCTTTGTTGTAATGTATGTGGTATTTGAATATTTGATCAACTCCTAACTCATGCTTTTAACATTCATCGCTAGTGAAGTGTTGTGTAAAGCTAGTCTGAGCCTTATTTGTATAAGTTCGATTGTGGATGCTTGTTTGAGCTGCGCCGTTCAAAGGGTGCTTATATGAGCCTTCATGATTTGAAAACCTTTCGCTATCCTTAGGAGATTGCACCAACTTCATGTAGTTGTAGGCACCCTTGGCGAAGTGAAGTTAGGTTTATCAAAGAGTTTGTCTATTTATACATCATCATTGCCCCATTGACCTTAGATTAGTTCCTTTAACCTTTATCTTTTTCATTTCTTTATCATTGAGACCTTGTATATACATCATCCGCACTGAAAGGAGAAATAAGCTGACTGAAAGAAGAAGAGTCTAATGTAAGTCCCGTCTAATGTAAGTCCCTTTGTGTTTACCAGCATAATCATACTTAGTAACTGAGCTATCTCTTACAAAATCATAAGAAAGGAACCTTGGAGTCATCTTGTTTGATCACTTTGTTCAGCATTCAAGAGGCTTTGCTCAAGAGAGAGTCAGATACTCTGTATTTCACTCTATCGTTGACTTGTCGAAAAACAAACATCAACAGGACCCCCAGCCAAAGCGGGATCCCATTTTCTAGAAACGGGATTCCGTTTCTTAAAATTTGAATTTCTAGCCCAATTTTTATGCTCTGTTAACCGGTTCGAGAAAAGGGTTTGGGACCCAAACCTAGGCTCTGGACCTAGTTTGACCTGCAAGTTGAAGGTCCTGTCAATGTCACAAGAAAATAGTGACTTTGGGCATATGTTTGAAGACCTTTTTTGCATAATTTTTTGAGGAAATTAAAACCCATTATAGATGAGACAATGTAGATTCCAATTATGTAATTTTTTTTACAATTGGATTATTTTTTCTATTTTTCAATTAATTTCTGATGAAATAAGTCCATAAACTTGAATTATCAGGGTTTTTTAGTATTTTAATAACTTTTTATTAAAATAATTTTTTGAAAAACAAATTGTACGAAAACGTACTTCAAACAATTCTTTTCAATTTGAAAAATAAAAATTCAAAAAATGATAAGTTTAGGTCATCTTATGCATGACGTACACGACGATTTTTTAAAACACCAAATATGACCAATAAAAAATTAACAAAAAAAAATATTCAATAAAAAATTACAAAAAATATAGAAAACGTGCTCAGTGAGTTACAAATCTTTTCCCAAAAGGATTAAGAAAAATATGATTATTTAGGTCAAAATATGGATAATGTACACAAGCATGGTATAGTAAAAAAAAAGTGACTTTTAAACAATGGTTTTTAGAAAGGCCTATTGAAAATCAATTTGTATCATCTAGGTATTCAAATAAATTACATATTTGGAAACTAGACTCCGAGTACTACATTTTATGATTAGTGACCTTTTTCAAGATTTCATCTCTAAGTGCTTCAAATTTTAAGGTCAAATGTGACAAATTCCGAAAAATCAGGGAAAACACTTCTACTTTTTGGCCAAAAAGTGGACTCAACTTCTTGCACACACCCTTTTTGCTGAGTCCCAAGTTTTTAAATTTTTTGGGTCTGCCGAGTAATTGCCGAGTCCGAGTTTTTAAACTATGCTTAAAGCATTTTAATAAAATATTACATAAGGCCTTATTATGTCCTATTTAGACAACCCGCTTTAATAAATTATTAATAATAATATTAAAGTTGTCCTTTTACAATGTTTTAAAATAATATTACAAGGACTAACTTAAAATATTATTAAATTATTTCCCTAACTTTATCCCTTAGCTTACGGGAAATAAAGAAATAGGTTACAGGTCTCCCAATTATTTATTTCCAAAAACGGGACATGGCGGTATGTGCTTCCCTCATGAATAGAAGCCTTTGTGTTCTTAGCACATGCAATTTTCCCAACATATAGAGTATCTCATCTTTGAGATGAAAGTCATCTTTGCTTCCGGCAACATTTTTTGCTTTTGCTTGCCATTCTTTGAACTTCTCCCCAAAATCTACATCTTGGGCATATTCCTAATATGCTTCTTTGGTGAAAGGCTCAAGTTGAGTCATCATGGTCACGAATGAAATCAAACTTATAGTTAATGGCCTAATCTTTGCTTCCGACAACATTTTTTGCTTGCCATTCTTTTAGCTTCTCCCCAAAATCTACATCTTGGGCATATTCCTAATATGCTTCTTTGGTGAAAGGCTCAAGTTGAGTCACCATGGTCACGAATGAAATCAAACTTATAATTAATGGCCTAGATAGCATATCCACCACTATATTTGTGCTTCCTTTTTTAATTTCAATACTAAATGAAATTAGTATAAAAAACCCCATCCATTTGTAGTGTCTTGCCTACTATAGCTTACTTTGATCTTAAAACTATTGTAGAGGGTTGGTGGTCAGTATGCACAATAGTTTCCTTTCCCAACAAATAATCTTTCCATTTCTTAATTGCTTGAACTAGTGCATATAAGTCCTCATCATAATTTGGATAACCCCTAACTATTGAAGTAAAAACTTTTGAATGATAACAAAAAGCTTTCCTCATTGTAACAAGATGACACCCATAGCATATTTGTTTGCATCACTCTCGACCTTCAAATACTACTACAAATTAGGAAGAGTAAGCATGGGAACATGACTGATTATGTATTTCAATAACTCAAAATCTTCATCGTATACCTTACCCGAATGGAAACTATTTCCATGGTTGTAATTGAAAGTAGAAGTGCAATTATAGACAAGAAGGCTGGAATTTTAATATCCCTAATGGATATTGGACTGAAATTTTGAATGCTCTGATTTGATTTTTCAATCAAACCCTGATATCTTTTTTCCCTGCCTTCTTCTATTATGATTCTTTGCCAATGAAAAACATGAACTAACAATTACCAATTATCATTGAGCAAGATATAGATATGCAATATCAAATTGATGAGGATCTAAATCAGACCTCACTGTATACACAACAGTCCTCAAAGTTTCAACTATATGGTTAAATGACAGCCAATGCACAAGATATATATACTGCTGATACAAATCAAAACAGAGGCTGACTGTTGCATACCAAATTATAATGAACAATGCAATGTTGATGTCAAATGGATCATTGGCTCCTTGATGACAATTACTTCCAATCGCTGGTCTTTAATGCATCATTGCCTCAACAACAGCAGATTGAAATCCTTCTATTGTAGATGACTGCTGATGGCCTTTCTAATTCTGCTATAATACAATGCAGTTGCAAATCACATATCTACTGCTGTAGCCATTCCAAACTGATGCAAATAGAGGTACAGAGATATGGACAATTTCACAATCTAACCTTATTCATCCTTTCCAAACACATACCCATAAGATATGATAAATTATTTGCTGTTATAACTGAGAAGAATCCATGTCTACTGCTGCAAATGCATATGCCAAACCATGCAATTTCTTCTGGTGTCACCAAACTCAGGCGCTGCCTTTTTATGATGCAATATCTTTATCAAATGATCTATCTTCTATTACTCGTGCTGCTCTATACTGAGAATGCTGTGCTTATATTACTTGGACGACTCACAGAAATCAAGCATAATTTATGTCTTGATAAATTAGGTCCCACGATTCACATTAGACGGCCTTCAACAATTTATACCTGCGCCTGATGACTATAATATCTGCCTTTAAAATCTGAATTCTTTTGCCAATTATACGATCCACAAGGCTGCATCACAATTACAAAGCTTTTCCAATCCACATGCGGTGTTACCTTCTGATGTTGGAAATTAAGGAATCTGAATCCTTCATAAGCAATCTTTGGGACCCACGAATTCTTCAAACATGAATTCGCACCTATCATTAAATCTTAAACCTCTGCCGCTTCAAACAATTACCTTTACAATTATCAATAAACCTCACTCCAATACTTTATAACAAACCACTTATATTCAGATTTAAGAGGACAGGATCAAGTATACGAATTGCTAGCTTTTAGTGGGATTTGGGACCCACAATCCTCTGTTGAAGCCTGCAGGAAATTGTCAGAGACTGTCTCCCAATAATAACCATCAAATATTTGAAACCTTTATACAAACTGAATTTCTTTCCTTCAAGGCTGACGAATTCCTCCTCAACAATTACAATATTTTATTATTTACTGTCAGATATTGTCTCCTCCAAAACTCACAATGTTTGACATAAAAAGTGATTTCATAAAATATGAAACTTTAGATAACATACTCACTGGGACCCACTTTGGTCAGAATTTGTCTTCAATATTATCAGCAACATATATATAATTTGAAGCAAATAGGAAATAGTATGAAAACTGAATTTCATATTTGATAAACCAAACCACACATATCGAATCAGGTTGCAAATTTATATTTATTTATAAATCAATAAATTTGCAAATATTATATCTGCCCACAATGTTACCAAATCTGTAACACTTCAAATCTATTAACCTTCAAAACACATAGAAAATGTAGAACAACACTTTGAAGCACAATTGTGAAATCTGAAACAACTTCACCTCAATGACGGTAAGGGAGCATCACCAAACCGATTTCTGCAAATGCAAGGGAACATCACCTTGACATGAGCTGAATACAACTTGACAAAAGTCATAAACCAAAACATAAGCATCTGAAAAAGCATGCTCAACAATGACTCTCAGGCTTGCTTTTAAAGCCATTACATTAATTAGGCCCAGCCTAACTTTATTAAATGAGAGTTTGCATGTACACATCAGACCAAAGCATTTTAAATGCTTTTACATGAACTTTATTAAATGCTTGCATTTGTACTTTTTAAATGCTTGTTCACAACAATATGAACTTTATTAAATGCTTGCATTTGTACTTTTTAAATGCTTGTTCACAACACTTTTTTAATAAAGTGTAGTACTACTAACTTAGTAACTTAAATAAAATATTAATTTTATAAAGTAAATAAAATACTTTACAAAATTAATTTACAATTAAAACAATTTTAAGTTACTCTAAAATTGGGGACATGATTTGCAAAATCAGTTGATGGTAGTTATTGTTCATAAGAATGAGAGTGGGAAGACACTTCCTACCTTTGGTACTTTATTGGTCATCACACATGACGAGTATATGGATTATCCAAGGCTCAAGATTTCTGATTTGATACACCATGGTATGATTGAGACAAAGAGGATTCAAGACATATGGTATATGAGGAATGAGCTTTGTATGGAGTTTGATAGTGACATTGAGTATACAGGTGAACAGATAGATATCCTTCATGACACTTGGAGGACAACAGCTGTTCGGGACCATTGTAGAGGTTTGGATCATATCTACTTCATCGGAGGATGGCCTATGGATGTTGTTTACTCCCCATTGAACATTAGTGATGACATTGGTATTCATTTGGACGTGATTTTCAGTTATTGGGTAGATGATTTTCAGCAAATGAATCATGAGATACATGGGATAGAGAATCAAGATACGGATAGGAAAGAAGATGACATTCTTAATGATACACAATCATTTGATTCAGAGTTGATGATTTTTCTTATTCATAATGGATTTAGTGAGTATGTCTATGTTTTGATATGGTATTATTGTGATGATGCTTTGGTGATTGGATTTGATGTTAACATAGCTTCAACAAGTGAGTTATATGAGGATGAGTATGATAGTTCAATCTCTTTCAGCAAGGTATCCAGTTGCTTCATGATATGGATGTGTCATTGGAGGTTGAGCATGGATGTGTTTGCTACATTGTGCGACAGCGGAAGCGGTCCCAGGATCTTCTTCGTTAGCAGCCTTGAAGAGATGCGATTGAGCATGCTTGAGGAGCCTCGCTGGATTTGGGATCCAGGGATTGATTGAGTTCAGTTTTTCTTCCCATTGCTTGGGGACAAGCAATGTCGGGAAGGGAGGGCTGTCATGTCCCCAATTTTAGAGTAACTTAAAATTGTTTTAATTGTAAATTAATTTTGTAAAGTATTTTATTTACTTTATAAAATTAATATTTTATTTAAGTTACTAAGTTAGTAGTACTACACTTTATTAAAAAAGTGTTGTGAACAAGCATTTAAAAAGTACAAATGCAAGCATTTAATAAAGTTCATATTGTTGTGAACAAGCATTTAAAAAGTACAAATGCAAGCATTTAATAAAGTTCATGTAAAAGCATTTAAAATGCTTTGGTCTGATGTGTACATGTAAACTCTCATTTAATAAAGTTAGGCTGGGCCTAATTAATGTAATGGCTTTAAAAGCAAGCCTGAGAGTCATTGTTGAGCATGCTTTTTCAGATGCTTATGTTTTGGTTTATGACTTTTGTCAAGTTGTATTCAGCGCATGTCAAGGTGATGTTCCCTTGCATTTGCAGAAATCGGTTTGGTGATGCTCCCTTACCGTCATTGAGGTGAAGTTGTTTCAGATTTCACAATTGTGCTTCAAAGTGTTGTTCTACATTTTCTATGTGTTTTGAAGGTTAATAGATTTGAAGTGTTACAGATTTGGTAACATTGTGGGCAGATATAATATTTGCAAATTTATTGATTTATAAATAAATATAAATTTGCAACCTGATTCGATATGTGTGGTTTGGTTTATCAAATATGAAATTCAGTTTTCATACTATTTCCTATTTGCTTCAAATTATATATATGTTGCTGATAATATTGAAGACAAATTCTGACCAAAGTGGGTCCCAGTGAGTATGTTATCTAAAGTTTCATATTTTATGAAATCACTTTTTATGTCAAACATTGTGAGTTTTGGAGGAGACAATATCTGACAGTAAATAATAAAATATTGTAATTGTTGAGGAGGAATTCGTCAGCCTTGAAGGAAAGAAATTCAGTTTGTATAAAGGTTTCAAATATTTGATGGTTATTATTGGGAGACAGTCTCTGACAATTTCCTGCAGGCTTCAACAGAGGATTGTGGGTCCCAAATCCCACTAAAAGCTAGCAATTCGTATACTTGATCCTGTCCTCTTAAATCTGAATATAAGTGGTTTGTTATAAAGTATTGGAGTGAGGTTTATTGATAATTCTAAAGGTAATTGTTTGAAGCGGCAGAGGTTTAAGATTTAATGATAGGTGCGAATTCATGTTTGAAGAATTCGTGGGTCCCAAAGATTGCTTATGAAGGATTCGGATTCCTTAATTTCCAACATCAGAGGGTAACACCGCATGTGGATTGGAAAAGCTTTGTAATTGTGATGCAGCCTTGTGGATCGTATAATTGGCAAAAGAATTCAGATTTTAAAGGCAGATATTATAGTCATCAGGCGCAGGTATAAATTGTTGAAGGCCGTCTAATGTGAATCGTGGGACCTAATTTATCAAGACATAAATTATGCTTGATTTCTGTGAGTCGTCCAAGTAATATAAGCACAGCATTCTCAGTATAGAGCAGCACGAGTAATAGAAGATAGATCATTTGATAAAGATATTGCATCATAAAAAGGCAGCGCCTGAGTTTGGTGACACCAGAAGAAATTGCATGGTTTGGCATATGCATTTGCAGCAGTAGACATGGATTCTTCTCAGTTATAACAGCAAATAATTTATCATATCTTATGGGTATGTGTTTGGAAAGGATGAATAAGGTTAGATTGTGAAATTGTCCATATCTCTGTACCTCTATTTGCATCAGTTTGGAATGGCTACAGCAGTAGATATGTGATTTGCAACTGCATTGTATTATAGCAGAATTAGAAAGGCCATCAGCAGTCATCTACAATAGAAGGATTTCAATCTGCTGTTGTTGAGGCAATGATGCATTAAAGACCAGCGATTGGAAGTAATTGTCATCAAGGAGCCAATGATCCATTTGACATCAACATTGCATTGTTCATTATAATTTGGTATGCAACAGTCAGCCTCTGTTTTGATTTGTATCAGCAGTATATATATCTTGTGCATTGGCTGTCATTTAACCATATAGTTGAAACTTTGAGGACTGTTGTGTATACAGTGAGGTCTGATTTAGATCCTCATCAATTTGATATTGCATATCTATATCTTGCTCAATGATAATTGGTAATTGTTAGTTCATGTTTTTCATTGGCAAAGAATCATAATAGAAGAAGGCAGGGAAAAAAGATATCAGGGTTTGATTGAAAAATCAAATCAGAGCATTCAAAATTTCAGTCCAATATCCATTAGGGATATTACAGTGGTATCAGAGCCATAGACCTGCCAGCCTATGGGTTTGTTTTGAAGGAAGAGCTGAAGCCATGAATACACGAACACCTACAGTTGACAAATCTATAGAAGAAAAATTGACAACCTTGATAAACAAGTATGATGCTCTTCCTATGTATGTGCAGAACAGAATTAGTTTTAATGATTACATGAAGTTCAAGTGTTCGTGGTATAATGAAGACTCATTGGATAGTGATGAAGAGTATGAAGATTCAAGTACACTTCAGCCACATATTGAAGAAAAACACATGGTAGTTGAAGACAAATCAGCTATATTGGATAAAGGTATGGTTCTTCATGAAGAGACTAACATTGTTGATGATCATATATTTGAGAGTGAACTTGAGATCATGATCAATCATGAAGGGCATACCATTGGTGTTCAATCATACATGCAAGGACAAGACATAGTCTTTGTCACAAAGATTATCCATGAGGAAGAAGATTCACATGAAGAACTCATGACACTTCATGATGATAAAGAGAACATGATCAACCATAAAGAATGTGATTCACATGAAGAAGACATAGGTGATGCATATGAAGTTTCTTGCTTAGGATCAGCATTTGAAGAAGAAAAGTGGCATGATGTTATTGCTGATTATTCTAATGAGATGGCAGATTTTGATCATGGAGTTGAATGGCATGATATAATCCCTGATTTGTTTGAGGGCAGCAGTAGATAATGATCATATTGTCAATGTGTTTAAATTGTATAAGCTTGTAGAGTGTGTAGAAGCATATAACAAGCATAGAAGAATTGTAATTTGTGTCTTGAGATGACTATTTTGTAACAGCAATAAATTGGGTTTATCTTAGCCATGTTTGAGTCAATGTTTTGATGTGATTGAAGTTGTAAAAAGTCTGATATGTAACAGCTAGGCTGAGTATCTACTATTAGTTTGAATTTTGCATTCTATGACTTTCAATCTGTAACAAGTGTTTTAGCAAATATCCTAGGAGGGATATTACAGTGGTATCAGAGCTTTAAAATTTCAGTCCAATATCCATTAGGGATATTACAGGAATAAACTTCCGCATATACTGAACTGCACGTACAAAACTCCTTGTTTTTGAGGCATGCCTTGGTGTAGACCAATTGGTGATGACTCCCACTTTGGCAGGATCCACACTCAACTCACCTCCTCCAACCACGACCAAAATACACTACTAATTGCTTGTCAAACTCACATTTCTTCATACTACACAAAAGTTGTTTTTACTTTTAACACTTGCAAAACTTGCTTCAAATTGGTTGGGTGTTCTTCCCACAAACTAAATTATTGGAAGACAATGAACATTTGCATTATTCATATGAATGCAATATATACAGAGACAAGTCAATTATCATATGAACTGACTATGCTAGGCATACCCATCCAACTACACAACTACCTATGTTACTAATAATAATATGATTATTATTAACAAATATACAATGATGTAATATATTACTTTATTCTAACAACCCCCCCCCCCTTATTACATCATGTTCTCGAGAGCATAAGTAGGAAGTGTCAAAAAGTTTCGAACTTCATTGCTGAAAGAGATTTGGTAAAAATGTTTGCACCTTGCTCCTGAGTTGAATGATACTAGAGCTGAATATGATCCTATTGAACATGTTCTTGAATGTAGTGGCATTGAACTCCAATGTGTTTAGTGCACTTTCAAAAATTAGAATTACAAACAAGCTTCAACATACTCTAATTATCACAAAACAAAATTGTACAATGTGATTTTGGTATGCCCATTCCTGTCAAGATGTGACACAACCATATCATTTCACAAACAACCCCACTTGCAGCACAATACTCTACTTCTATGGAAGAGCAAGCAACAATGGTTTATTTTTTACTCCCTCACAATATTAGACCAAATCCCAAAAAGAAAAGAAAACTTGAATATCATGTCCCCATTTCCAAAGTGATCTCACATGGAGATGATGATTAGCCTATTCACCATTCCCGTAGGCTAATTAACATGGTAAGTGAATGATTTTGAGTTTGAGCTTGGTTTTTGAAGATCAAAATAATATTGGCTCAACTAGTGATTTTTATTGTGTTTTGGCTAAGTGTTGCTATGTGATATTGTTTATCTAGCCAAAATAGCAAAGTTCTTCTAGAGGATAGAGAAGGGGAAAATGGAAAATACAATATTTAAATTGCGTTTTCATCATTGGATCGATTGGTGCCAAGTCAACATGGAAAAATGAAATCTTTAATTACATTTTTCAATATCTATTTGCTATTGAGTTCTAACGCCAAGGATGAGTGTTTGCATAGTTTGATATGCCAATGTATGGGTAAGGAAGATTGCATTGAAATAAATGCCAACGCCTAAGGATTATAGAGTCTTGTGCCAACGCCAAGTAAGCAAAAAGTGTAATCGCCCCAAGGAACAAAGTAAAAGCAAGATTGTCATTGCCAAATGTGCCAACGGCCACTAGACGGATCGGCACTCATGTCTAGAGGTAAATTTTGAAATAAAACTGGTACTATGACTCCTAGGAATCAGCGCATAAGGAGAAGAAGGATTTTAAATGCAAATTGAAGGTTTTTAAATGCAAATTTCTGAGTTTGTTAGCATTCGCCCAAGCATAAGGGAAATTTTATTAAATGAAATGCATTAGTGCTGATGAGGATTCACGCCCAGCTATCAAAAGAGATTTTATTAAATAAAACATTGCAACTGTTGGCCGCCGCCCATGGAAAATGTAGCTAAAAATGCAAGATAGTACGTTTTTGCCCAAGGTGTGGATTTTGGAGGTGAAATGCATTCAATAAAAACAAGGATAGTTTTAAATGATTGTGTTCATTGATCCAATGCATTTAAAATAGTTCAAGGAGATGAATTTCCATTGGTGGACTTCAAGCAAATGGTTAAATCAAGCAAATTGGGATGCCTAGCCAAGCTCAAGGATAAATAGCACCATTTGCCTTCATTTTCCAACTTTTGAAAATATGGTAAGCTTCCATACTTCATGTTTTATTGCTGGAAATTACATTTTTCAGTCAATTGTCAAGGTGATGCTCCCTTGATTGATGTGGTGATGATCCCATGTCATTGTGTGAGATGATATCATACAGATTTCATCATTGTTCTTGAATTGCAGGTTGATATTGAGGTGTTTGGAGAGAATTTGCATTGCATTTGAAGCCCTTGGTCATTGAGGAAGACTACCAAGGTAGTCGATTTGACAATAAGTGTGATTTGTGTGATTTTTGACATCATTTGCATGGACTGAGTTTATAACAGCAAGCTGGAAAATTCATTTACAGGGTTTTTTAGGTTGGATTTGTGAAGACAATAGGATTTGAAGACAAACAAGCATCATTGGAAGCATTCCCAAGCCAATCGCTCACTCTAGGAGCCAATCACTTGCCTTTGAATAGGGTTTTTTGATGAATTATGTTGACATCTTCATTTCTGGAATTTACCAGTCATATCAGCAGTTGTAACAGCAGGATATAAGGAGTTTTCAGACTTGATTGAAGCTATTTCAAACCCTAAGTTGAGCTGAGTTGATGTGTTGGACATTTTACTTGATATTGGCATTGATCCTCTAGGGCTATTGATGTAATTTGATGCATATTTGTACATGTAATAAGGTCTGATATGAAAGTCATTGACTGTCATAAAAACCAGCCAATAAGCATTTGCAATTTTCATATTTGAAGGCTTCAATAATGCAAGGTATTTGGGTATCTATGTGTTCATATGTTTGTTGATGTTATTTGGCAATTTGTTGTTCATTTTTAAAGTGAATTTGAAGGAAAAATTTCAGTCATCATTAGTAGGGTATCTTAAACTGAAGTAGACTTCCTATCATCCAAAGAACCTACACAGTTCACATCCATTTATCCTATCAAAGAAAAATGTTCACTAATTCTAGGCCATAGTCCATTGTACCACAGATGTACCTCATGACTTGATTTGCTACATTCTAGTATTAAAACCTCAAAAGATAACTCACACAATAGTTGATATGTGGCCTAGTGTAGGTTAGATAAATGAGACTCCCAATCAACCGGCAATAAAGAGTTGCATTCACCTAAGGTGATGTATCATGCCTGGAAAGGTGCGATCTTGTATACATTCTGTTGGCATCGGCTTGCAGTCTTCCATCCTAAATTTCTCAAGCAATATCTTAGCATATTTCATCTAAGTTACAACAATCAAATTCTTCTTTTGCCACACTTTCAGTCCACGACAATAATGCAGTAACCCAAGATCTATCATGTCAAATGATTGCTTGAGATCATTCTTCATTGCTTCAATCATCTTCTAAGATCTCCTAGTTATGACCAAATTGTTGACATATATTATCAAAATCACAATCTCCCCCCTTGCTCTTTGAGGTCAAGATTGGGATCATACAAATTCCTGATGAATCTATGATTGACGAGATGTTCACCAATCTTGATGTACCAAGCTCAGGGAGCCTATTTTAGACCATAGAGGGATTTTACAAGTTTGCACACTTTTTGCTACTATCTAAGCACAATATACCCTTCAGGTTGAGTCATACAAACTTCTTTGAGATCTCCTTTGCTGAAGGCACTTTTTAACATCCATCTGATGAACTTGCCATTCAAAGTACGTTCCCATTACCAAAACCATCCTAATAGTCAAAGCCTTCTTTCTATAAATAGCTCTAAGCCACAAGTTGTGTTTTGTACTTGCCAATGCTACCATCTACTTTGTATTTGATTTTGAAGAACCATTTGCATCCAATAGCCTCATTCCCTAGTGGAAAATCAACAAGTTCCCAAGCGTTGTTTCTCATCAGTGCCTAATATTCTACATCCATGGCATCTTTTCAAGGTTGTGACTCAAGAACCTACATCACTATTTTTGGTTCTAAATTTTGAATGACTATGCACATAAGGGCCAAATTCACTTCCTTAGGAGACTTGCCGAGAGTCTTTAGCCCAAAGTTAGTCATGTCTACAACTGCATCTACCTTTGCATCCTTCAAAGTGGTATAATACCACTTAGGTATTTTGTGCAGAGGAGATGAGGATTGGGGTAGAGACAGGGGAAAATGTTCCATTGGAAACAAGACACCCGATTCTTCTACATGGTGAATGTCCTCAAGCTCCTGTTCTTCAATCTCTAAAATTTTAGGTGATTGATTGCTTATAGGTGATGCTTAGGAAGGTGTGTTGCAACGTTGTTCCTCATCAAAAACTACATCTTTGTTGTTGTAGAACTTCTATATAGCCGGATCCAAAAGTCGATATCCCTTTGACTCTAAATTGTATCCAAGAAAAATGCATTTCAATGATTTTTCATCCAACTTTCTCCTCTACACCTTGGGGATGTGCATGAAGTCTACACATCAAAACACTCTCAGATGTGAAATGGAGGGCTTCTTCCTAGACCATGCTTCTTCAGAAGTGATGTTTTCGAGTACCTTGGTGGGTGCCTGGTTCAACAAGTACATAGTTGTACCAACCACTTTTGCCTATAATGCAAGAACTAGATTTGCATTCTTTAACATACATCATACCATTTCCACGATGGTACAATTATGCCTCTCTACAACACCATTTTGTTGAGGTGTACACATTGTGGTCAACTGTCTTTTGATCACATCTTGAAGGTAATTCGTGAACTCCTTATTGGTGAATTTGACTCCAAGTTCTAATGTATTTGACTCCATCCTTAACCCATTTGTATTTGTTAGCTCTCCTCAAAAAAATAGCATCTCTAACATGCAAGGACTACCAAACACTATATCAAAAGCATCAAGAGGAATCACATCTGTGTCCACTTGATTAATGTGCAATGGACTAAACCAAACAAAAATTTGCACTACTTTGTAATTTGAATTGCCACAACCTTTTTCGTCCAACCCAATGGATATGAATGAGAATGACCATAAGCTATTAAACCAAATTTTTTGACAATATCAGCTTGTTCATGTTTTAATTTGTCTCTTACAAGATAACACAAAATGGAACAGTGTGTATGGTAGAATTGTTCTTCAAATTGTGAAGGGAAGCTCCCTAAGATCTAACTAACCCTAGACTAAAACTATCGGCAGAATTTATAGCTATGCACACTAAACAAGATTTCGCTGAGAAGGGTCACATAAATCAAAATGACTAGTGCCTATTTTTTTCCATAAATACATGCACAAGACTGTTAACAATCAAGCCTTGCAGACAAGATTTTCAGATATTAAGGAAAGTAAACTATCTAATAAGCACAAACAAACACAACTTCCTACTGACAAAAAATTGAGACCAATAATCTATTGCAAACAAGATAATAAAGAATAACAATACACAATTTCAAGAAGTAAACAGCTAAACTGCATTCAAAGCTGCAATTCAAGTAGATGGATGTCACCATACAAAGTTTGACTCCATACAATCCACCTTCAATTTACTTGATGAAATTATCAGCACAATTTCCACAATAACTTCAACTGAATAACAATTTCTACAACATAAGCTTCACTTCAACCATCATTCATTAAGACTGTCCCAAAAAGAATTGTTTTAAAACAAACCTATCCACATGCTGCAGAAAAAGCAATTCCTAAATAAAGGAACTTTCAAGCAAATCTATCCTAAAACAACTAATAGAAAACAACTAAATAAAGCAGCCTAAAATAGGCCCTCATCCACTGCCAAGAATAGAACACTAAGAATAGCCACTACCAGATATGGCCACTACTAAAAATAGCAAGTTGCACATGAGTGACCTAGGAGTTCGAAGCAATTTTCGCCTCGAAACTAATGAAACCTCTAATGGATACTAAAAACCTGACCTAATGCTTTGAATTTGAAAAGTCTTTGATCTTTTGATTCTACATCAAACCCTAACTCAAATCTGAAAGCATTCACCATAACTATGGATCTATCATATTCGAAATTCTAGCAGACCGAAAGAATATGAACAATAGCATATCTAAAGATGATTGCCTCAAAACCCTAGAAAATCAGCCACTCAATTAGGGACAAATACCCCTTTACAAACTAGCTGTCCAAAGACTAGTATACATTCACAAATTACACTTGAAAATCAAACAAAATTCGTTAGTACCCATATGAAACTCAATGTTCATACTACTGTGTGTTCATTTTTGTCTGCAATTAATCATCATTTGCGTGTCAAGTCAAATTAGTTATAGTCTTCCCCCTGTCAGGTTGCAAGGTTGATATGTCTTGGTTTGGTTTTTTGGCTACCAACTCTTGCATGATGTTTGAGGTTGCAGTATTCCAAAATAAAAAATTATGAGGTTCCTGATTGACGATGACTATGGCAATGAAAGGAAAGTATGAACATGGCTAAGGCATGAAGGCTATGAAAGTAGAGTGGTGACGATGATGGCAAGTTCCATCTGATCATCTACCAAGATTGGAAATGTAGCCCAAGTGGAGTTGGTGCACAATTTTGATGCCAAAACCGTAAGTGATTTCCATCAGGGACCTTTTGGATGGCTATGCCAATAGCTTTCTCCACCCAAATTTGTGCCTAGCACTCAAATACAGAGGTGGAGCACTTTTTCTATGGCCAACCATCATAAAGTTCTACTTTTGGGTTAAGTTGTTGGCATTCTTTGCCCAAATCTCTGCTTTTGGGTATAAGTCATGAAAATCTCCTCCTAGGTGCATCTTTTTAGGTGGCAATGCCACTAGTTTCTTATGCACAAGTGAAGTAAAAAGTGGCATATATATTAGTAATCTGCGCCTAAATTGTGGGGGAAAATCAACAATGGGGCACACTTTTTGGTGGGTTTAGTCACCTGTTTTATCCGCCACAGTGGGCACCCAGCTCTAAAAGCAATGCGAAATCAAATATTGGCACACCTTTTGAGTGGCATTGCCACATGTTTTCTACGCCTAAGGCATATAAAAGATAGCAAGAGCTTTAGTTAACTCCACTTGGTCAGTTTTAGATGCAAAAGCTTCAGTGATATGTGCTTTTGGTTAAATGAAAGAGAACATTAAAAGGTGGTGCACTTTTATGAGGGTTAAGCCCATGAAAGGTTCTGCCCAATTCATGGAAAATAGGTTAAGTCAACTTAACCATAAAAGCAAAGCAAGGCACACATTTTAAATGGCCTAAGCATTACTTTCTTCTGCCAAGCAATATTTTAAATGGCAAACTTCTAAGTTATTTCTGCCTAGTCAATGACAAAAGTGGCATTGTCTTAAGTGAAGTGTGCCTAGGAAAGGTGGTAAAGTTTTTTAATATGTTGGGCACACATGTTCAATAGCTCAGCCACAAGTTTATTCTGCCTGCCATCCTAAAACTTGGCAGATGCATTACTGATGTGCGCCCAAGTTTAAGACACCTCAAATACTTAAATTTTGCCACGTTTCTTTCTTGGCTTCGCCACTCACTTTCTCTGCCCAAACTCAGTCAGTTCTAAAGCACAAAGGAACAGGATTAAAGGCATGCAAAGATAGATTCCAAAACTTATATATAAAGGCAGTTTGTCAATCAAACTCAAAACAATTCACTCACAGCAAAGCAAAGTTCTCTTCTTCTGATTGCACGTCTATGAACAGTTTTCAACATCTTTTGAAGGCTTTTCAAGTGCATGTTTCTTTAGTCTTTGGGAAAGAGCTATCAGTGCCGTCATCAAGAACAGATTGCAAACTTCTTTCCAATTTCCTCTTCTGTTCTTATCTCTTCTCTGCTGATAACAGTCCTAGACTGAATTTTCTTCTTTCCAAGTGGCTGGCAGGCTGATCAATCAAAATTCTATATCCTAAATACTAGAACAGCATGAACAAAGGTCTCCAACAGCAATAGATCAGAAACAGGTGTGTTTGGGTATATTTTAGACAGCTCAGTTACCAGTTCAGCATTTGTTGTTGAAGGACTTACGAGATTGCTTGTTGTTTAGACATGTCAAAAGATAGCTGCAAATTTGGTGTTAGGATTTTCCTGATATAAATGATCGTATACAATCAGTTGTGCTTCGAGTATTACCCATTGCAGTTTTCAATAATAAATTCTTGTGTGATTTTTAATGGCTTGCCAAAAATCTTTTTCCTAGGGTTTTTGATCCTACCCACATCCAAAAGATACAATCAGTGTTCCCAGCCTTGTCAAAACCCTAAGACCATGGTTTTCCATCTTGACAACCCAACAAACAAATAAGGTTTCAGTTTCAAGGCACCCAATTGGGCTTGTGAAATTAGCAGTGGATCCATGGTGGTCAAAGATTTCAGTGCTCTTCAAAAGATTCATCAGTCTCAGAGAGAAGATACCTTTCAAACTCCTAAAAGGTCACCCGTGCAAATTGCTGGATTTAGCAATGACCATATCCACAAATGGCTACTCTCAGTCTTCTATTTTCGAGCAATGGATGAGAACCTATTTTTACGCCATTTGTATTCTATTAGTTGCTTTAGATTAGGTTTGTTTTAAAGTCCTTTTCTTTACACCCTTTCTACAACTTGTGGACAGGTTCACTTTAAAGCAAATCTATTTAGGATATTTTATTATTATTCCTAAATTCTTAAAAGCTATACTTTGTAACCTATAAAAAGCGCCTTGGGCACAAGAGATTCTTAATGAATGAGAGTTGAAAAAAGCTTATGCTGCAGAGATTGTCATTCAAGCATTTAATCTAAGTTTTATTGTGTTCTTGTGTAAGGTTTTCATAAGTGGATCATAGGAAGAATTGTATTAACGATAGTTTGAAGACTCACATGATTTCGCTGCAACTGCAAGTTCATTTCAAAAACGCATTGAATATAGCCTGAGTTTTGCACAAAATTGACCAAGACTTCCCAAGTTTCTATGTAATGTCCCCTTTCCTAGACAGTGTTAGTCTATGCTTGGTTCCCGTAGACTAACCAGTATGGTTAGGGAACCCAATGAGGTGTAGCATTGGTTGGTTATGTCGGTCATCAGTGGAGGTTGTTGGATTCAATGAGACCTTCGGTTTGGAGCTTTCTGTAATGTTTTCGGTCACCTTGGCCAAACTTGCTATTTTTAGCAAGTTAGGGTTTCTGTTCGTTTCGAAAATCTCAGAGTTGGATGTGAAGTGTTTCGGCGAGACCTTTCCAACGGTCAATAGATCTCGGGATTCCGATGTGTTTTGAGCCTCCGTTTTAAAGTCTGTAAAATAATAATGTTTATTTTAAAAAGGACTTTAGAACATTTGTATTAAGTGACTCAACATAATGTTTTTATAAAATAAAGTCACTTTTAGTTTGGGCACCCAAAGGACAAAGGAATAATAAAAGATTAAAATATTCACATTTCCTAAAAAGCGGCGTTGGGGGTATAAGGAGGAAAAGGAACTTCATTTGCATTATTCACTATTACATATGGATTTTGTCTGAGTTTTGCTTCAAGCAAGGGTTTCAACCAATGTCAATCGGAGACGAAAACCTCCATTGATAGGAGCATCTGCGGGGTTTCAAGGCACTCTAAGGATGTTATTTTGGTGTGGCTTCATCCAAGAGTCACTTTGAGCTTCATTGACGGAACTACCATTGTCATGGAGAGCATTCCATAGCTTTATCTTCAATTTTTCCGCAACACAATTATTGGAGGATATCATAGAATGTATTGCAGGTTTTATCTACTGATTTGAATGTGTTTTGATGTGTATCGCATTCCCTAACCTGGCTGTACCTAGCTCTGCTTGGCCGTACCATACAACAGAGATTTTTGGTGTTTTGCCTTGGGCGTTTGGATTGGTATCATCCTTCTAGTTGGGTGTTAGCACAGTGCTGATCTTGACAGGGGTTTATGGTCATTTGATGAAGATTATATGTGATATTTGATAGCTGTACCTGCACATACAGGCCGTACCAGCAACATAGTGACTTGGGTCAGTTTGTATACCAGTTGCATCGAGTTGGGTGATGTTGTGTGGCCTCAATAAGGGCGATTCTTCTTGTATTTGCATTGTACCTCGCTGAACTGAATAATAAATCTGAGTTTTGCTTGTTTTGGGAGTGGATTCTTATGACATGACTGCTGTACCTTCATTAACAGCATTGTATTTTATGGACAGCAAAATGGGTATGTAGCAAACTTCATATTCTGGCTATTCTTTCATGTGGGTATTGCTTCAAAATGCTTTATAATACATTTACATTGTCTTAGAGCATCTGGGTATTTCCATTTTATTGTGTTTTCGAAAATATATACATGCATGTGTGTTTGTCAGAAAAATGCAAAAAACCCTAAACGCACCAGGTGACAACTTAACATCAGAAAACACAAGGGGGTGGGTTATTACAGTGTTATCAGAGCTGGTGCATCTTGCCAGCCTGTGATTCAGTTTTATGAGTGATTGGAAAGTTGTTTATACCCAAGAAACTCCGATTGTTTACACCAGAGACACTCTGCAGTGGCAGCCACCACAGGTACTAGAGGGTGAAACAATTTCCGAGATTTTGGGTATGCACAGGAACTCTTTGAGTGACAGTGACAGTATAACTGGTAATATGGGGGATAGAAACAAAGGACCAGAACAGCCGGAGAGTCCTAACACTAGAATAGATCGGAGGTTCGATATGATGCTGGATATGATGTCCCAGCTACTTGGGAAATGGAGCCAGGGAATCCCAATAGCACAACCAGATATAACACACCATGGTGAGGGCAGTGGTTCAAACAATGGCAATCACTGGCATACAGCTCAGGGTAGTGGTCAGGGCACTAAAACTACCCCAGGATCGGTTCCGAGGCCTCTTCAGCCTACCTTCCCACGCAGAGAGGAGGTACCAGTTAATCCCAAACCAGAGGTACAGATTCCCATGGCAGATGATATTAGCATACAACATGCAGAATACATGACCCTCCCTCCAAATATCAGAGATATGTTGACATTTGAGTAATTCATGAACCAAAGGAGGCAGAGGGGAGCTATGAGTGGTACAGGAGATCATAGAGCACACAGAGTTAACAGGGACTACCAGCATGCTTTGAGCAAAGTTCCTATGGATCATTTTGATGGTAGTGGCAGAGTGTCAGCCAGAGCATGGGTACAAAAGTTGGACAATTACTTGACACCTAAGTTACCGGTTTTGGTACTGGTTCGGGTTCGGGTTCGTGGGTTTGGTCAAAAAAAAATTTGGGTGTGGGTTTGTTTTGGGTTCGTCCATACAAAAATATATTCATATTTGCAACAATAATTAAGTTCAGAATACCATAGCATCATGAATATGATCATATAATAAACAAAACCACACTAGTATTAGAAATTAAAAACACTACAATATCAATTAGTCAAACACGACCATCGAATGTCATGATATATATAGTTATTACAATTCAAAAATCAAAATTATAATGCCAAATGTCAACAATCAGCCATCACTAATTAGGCATCATCGTCATATGGGTCTTCAAAAATATCATCACCACAATCCATATTAGATGATTCGGGTATTGGTATATTAGTAGAACCACAAAAAGTGGCACTAGCACTAGCACTCACACTAGCACTGGCACTGGCACTAGCACTCTCATGCCCACCACCAAGCTCGACATCAACATCAACTTCAAGTGCCGCAAGGTGGGAAATGGTAGCATCCAAGTCAATATGCTCTGGCTCGATATCCCACTTCCTTGAGTCCCCTTCCTTGTAATCCATGTCTTTGTGTGTAAGGAGGTGCAAGTTGGAACACACATAAACTAAGTTCTCCGCCTTTTTCGACTGCAGTCGGTTACGCTTTACTGAGTGGATGAAGGAGTATGTGCTCAAATTCCTCTCAGATGCTGATGAACTAGCAACCTATTAAAACAACATTAGAGAGTTAGAGTTATAAATTAGAATTTAGAAATGAAACTTAAAAATCTAAAAGATAATAGAACTTACTTGTGCTAAAAAATTTATTGCAAGAGGTTGTAGGTGTATGAATGATTGGCCATGGAAGTACCACCACCTATGAGCATCAACCTTATATTTGTCACGAAGAGCATCAACACTCATGTCATTGGAGCTCACAAAATCCATGAACTCAACTCTAACTACATCTCATATGTCAGGATCAATGAAGAGGCTGCGAAATGCTGCCTTGTACCCCTAGCTGACTTCAACATCTCTATATGAGGCAACCCTTGTCAACACAAAAAGGAGCTTAGCACTATAATATTTGGGACTTAGTGCAAAGGCAAGAAGATGCAATAGGGTGGTCATTTTGTTCCATCTCTCTTCAATAATTTTGTGTACTTGTTTGAAGAAAGTTTCTCTAGGATCTCACTCATGTTCATTTATGATGGCTTTCATCTTCTCAATCATTGAGTCGATTATCCATGTCGGTATAATAGATCATACTCAATATGGGTTCGGTAAAATTGAGGAGATACTCAACACAATCCCACCAATGGTCATCTAGGATCAACTACTTAATTTGTGTTGCCCTTGCAGTGCTAGATTGCCTCCATATGGACCAATTTTGGCTGGTGACCATGCTAGAGAGTGCCTCTTTAACCTTCACAAGCCATCTTAAGACAATTGTGTTGGAGGCAAAACGGGTCTCAGCAACCTATAAAAATCAAAACAAAAAATAAATAAAAAATAAGGCTTCTTAAAAAATAAATTTACAAAACTCAAAACATAAACTTAAGGAAAAATATAAATTGCTTCACTTACCTTTAGCAGCTCCAATTTTGAGAATGTTCTGAAAATGCCTTGTGACATATGGTGGTTGGTGACGAACATTTGGATGTCTTCTGCCTCACTATACACCTATTTGATCCAATCAATTTTTGTGCCAATTTTTTGTAGCATAAGGTTGAGGGAGTGGACTGCACAAGGTGTCCAAAAGATGTGTGAGTAATGCTCCTCAACCAATAAACTAGTTGCTCTACAATTTTTTGCATTGTCTGTTACAACTTGAACAACATTTCGAGGCCCCACTTCCTCAATGGCTTGACAAAGAATATTAGCAATAAATGGACCATCCTTCACCTCCCCTTCACAATCGACTGCCTTCAAAAACATAGCCCCTTTAGGGTACACTGCAATAACATTGATCAATGGCCGATTTTTTGAATCTTTCCATCCGTCAGAAACGAAGGATAAACCTGTCTCAGCCCAAGAATCCCTTATGGGCTTCAATGAATCCTTTACAAACTTCACTTCCTTTTCCAATAAGGTGGTACGCACCTTCTCAAAACCTGGGCCCTTGTACCCTTTTGGATCTTCATTAATTGCTTTCACCATTTGTTTCCAATATGGTGAGCGAACAACATTGAAAGCTAATCCATTCGCATAGAGACATGTTGCAATATGTTGATCAGCAATCTCACGAGACTCATTTGTGAAATGTCGTTTCCAATGGTCCCTTTGATCTCTTACGTGCTACAGGTTCTTCAACTGTGGCCAAAAATGGGTGGCTCTCTACAGGTTCAAGAATAGATGGTGATGTTGATTGAGGGGACTTCATTCCTCGAGATCCTTTCTTTAGCAAAGGGTGATTTAGTTTACGACCTGATGCTTCCTCTGCTTTTTCTTGCACTTGAATATATGCAAGGAATTGAGCTTGTGGGATGGGTACACCATTTTTTCCTGGGCAAGCTTTGATGCCCAACCCAGGAATGTTAGACAAATGGGCTTTCACCCGACTGTAAGAGCTTCTATACTAAACCCCACACCCATTGCACATCCATATATAACCTCCACTGTCTAGAAGTGGTTCTAACATATTAACATATTTCCAAAGGGGTGAATTTGGATCTATTTTGAACTTGGATTTCTTCGACGAGGTTGAACCGCTTGCCATTGTAATCCCTATGCCAAAAAAATCAATAAACAACACATTTGAAGAATCCAAACAAATGAAAACAAAAAAAATAAAATATATATTATAGAACCTGGTTGACTTTAAAAGCTTTACACATGTGCCATTAATTCATAGTAGATAGAAGAATTTAGAAAAAGACAAAAAATTCAAAACAAAACAAAAATGTAGAAAAAAAAACCAAAAAGACCAACCTCTTTTGCAAAAATCTGCCTCTACAATCTCCTTTGTAGCAAACCAGCAATTGCACACCCGTAGGAATAGCAAAACAATCACTTTGGATCTTTCATCGATCAATCTTCAATTCTATTTCTTTGATGGCAAGCAAAAATGAGAGTTCAGCTGAAAATGGAAGAGTTTTCTATTTTGCATTTAAAATGAGGTAAATAGAATGTTTTGTCTTTAAAATGACTCCAAATGTTGCTTTTAGGGTTAGAGAGGGAGTCAAATCATTAAAAACAATTAAAAATTGCCCAAACAATATTAAATAAACATCAGAAAAGCACTTTTTTCCGCCAGCAGGTCGCAGGTTCTGCCCGAGTTCGCCCTGGGTTCGCTCAGGTTCAGCCCGGACGGACCCACAAGCCCCTGGCCAAACCCTAGCCGGATCCCCGAGAGGACCGGACCAGGATCCGGACCCAGGCTGGACCGAACTGGGACCAAGGCAATCCTGCAGAAGAACCGATAACTTAGCTTGACACTTAAGCCTATGTCGAAGGATGAGGCCCTAAACTTCGCCACCATACATCTTGACGGGTTAGCTCGTGAGTGGTGGTATCATGGGTTGGTCACTTTGGGCCATAACCTCATCACCACATACGATGAGTTCACAAACAGACTCATTGAGAGATTCGACACCAAGGACCCAGAACTACAGTTTAGAGAGCTAGCACAATTGAAACAATTTGGGTCACTTGAGGTATACATTTCAGAGGATCAGTGTGATGGTTCCCGGCATATCAGAGAGGAGACTCGTAGTCCTATTCACCGAAGGACTAGTGGAACCACTCAGGGGATGGGTTAAGGCATTTGACCCACCGTCATTACAAGAGACAATCAAGAAGGCACGAAGTATGGAGTTTGCAGTGCCTAAGAACAAGTTCGTCTCCAAACATTTTCCTCCACGGAAGGATAAGATGCCTTCACATCATCGGGCCACCCTTCCACAGAAGAAACCAGCACCACGCCTAGATGATGATGCTTTGAATGAGTACAGGAGGAAGAAGTTGTGCTTTAAGTGCAAGGGTCCATGGGATCCAAACCATAAGTGCCCAATGAAGGGGCAAGTGAAACAATTGGAATACTATTCTACCAAGGAGATAGCTTCAGAACATTCAAGACAACAGAGTGATCGGGAGGATAGTGATGTGGAGAGTGCAGTAGAAGAGGTGCAGGATGTACAGGATGATGATATTCCAAAAGCACATCTTTCTGCCATTCAGAAAGAGGGTTCCTTCAGGATACGGGGATTATTGGAGGGACAAAGAGTGACCACTTTGCTTGATATAGGGGCCACTCATAACTTCATCGATGAGGGGCTTGTAGCACAGAGGGGACTCAAGGCTGAGGAGTTCGAGGGGTTCAAGGTTAGAGCTGCAGATGAATTTGTCATTACCTGCAAGAGGAGAATCCCCAACCTAACTATTAAGTTAAGTGATTATGAGTTCCAGGCCAAATACTATGTGGTCAATATGGGGGACATGTATGTAGTCCTCGGCATGAAGTGGCTTCATGCGATAGGAGAATTCCACCTCAACCTGCAGACCATGGAGATGAAATTTGAGGTGGATGGTCGGAAGCATATTCTGAGGGGGGTGTCAAATGGTGGTTTGAGAGCAGTGTCCATTAGGAGGATGGAGAGGATACTACGGCATGATCAGGTATAGTGGGCGGCTGAGGTACTTGTGATGCCCGAGGTGCCTAAGCAACAAAAGCAAGAGTATCTGGTTGAGATTCAGTCTTTGTTGACTAAACACACCAAAGTGTTTAGTGATATACCACCAGGTAGACCTCCTGATAGGGGATTTGAGCACATCATTGAGCTTGAGCAGGGTGCCAAGCCAGTCATTACGGTACCTTACAGGCATCCTAAGCGGTACAAGGATGAGATTAAGAAGGCTATTCAGGAGCTTCTCAAGATGGGGCATATCAAGCCAAGTAAGAGTCCCTTTGCTTCTTCTGTTGTTCTGGTTAAGAAGGATGGTACACTCAGGATGTGCATTGATTACAGGGAGCTGAATAAGAAAACAATTAAGAACAAGTATCCCATCCCTCGTATCGATGAGCTCATTGATGAGTTACATAGTGCATGCTACTTCTCGAAGATTGATGATATCCGGTTATCATCAGATTTGGGTCAGAGAGGAGGATGTAGAGAAGACAGCATTTAGGTGCCCCTATGGGCACTTTGAGTTTCTCGTTATGCCTTTTGGCTTAACCAATGCGCCAGCCACATTCCAGTCCTGTATGAACAAGGTATTCAAAGAGCAGCTGAGGAAGTTTGTGCTTATATTCTTTGATGATATACTCATCTTCAACAGGACATGGGAGGAGCACTTGAAGCACATAGATATTGTGCTGAGCATTCTTGAGTAGGAGTTCCCTTATGCCAAAATGTCTAAGTGTGAGTTTGGCATGACTGAGTTGTTATATTTGGGACACATTATCAATGCAGAGGGTGTTCGTGTAGATCCGGAGAAGATCCGGGCTATTATAGACTGGCCGCCACCAAAGAATCTCTCTCAGCTCAAGGGATTCTTTGGACTTTGTGGGTTCTACCGCTGCTTTGTGAGGGGATTTTCTCAGTTAGCTGTCCCCCTTACAGATTTGACTCGAAAGGGTGCTTTTGAATGGTCTACTAGTGCTCAACAGTACTTGGACAGATTTAAGGAGGTGATGAGTACCTGTCCAGTCTTGGCCACTCTAGACTTCACGAGACCTTTCGAGCTTCAGTGTGACGCCTCGGGGAAAGGCATTGGAGCGGTGTTGATGCAGGACAAACACCCCATTGCATTTGAGAGCAGGAAGTTGAGGGGAGCAGAGAGGAGCTACAACATATATGATAAGGAGATGCTAGCCATTATGCATTCATTGGCAAGTTTAGACAATACCTGGTTGGAGGTAAATTTGTTCTCAAATCTTATCATAACAGTCTGAAGCATTTCCTTAGTCAGAAGGATCTGAACAACCGGCAATAAAAATGGGTCAGTAAACTACAGGCATATGACTTTGACATAGTTTTTGTCAAAGGAAAAAAGAACGTAGTTGCTGATGCATTATCCAGGAGACCTCACTTATGCGCCTTGGGGGAGATTGCAGAGGATTGTAGAGATTTGATTTCTGCAAAGTATGCGAAGGATAAGTGGGCTTTTGGGATTGTTGATGGCACCACTAGTGATGACAAGTATTCAGTTGTAAATGACTTGATCAATTACAAGAACAGGATTTATTTGGTGCCAGGATCTGCTATGAAGCAGAAGATCTTGAGGGCTTTTCACAACTTGCCTATGGCAGGACATCTAGGTTCCTTCAAAACCTACAGGCAGGTTAGGGAGCGCTTCACTTGGCATGACCTCAAGACTAAAGTATTCAAGTATGTGAGGGAGTGTTTGGTGTGTCAGCAGAATAAGCATGAGCACTCTTTCCCAACAGGATTGTTTCAGCCCTTACCCATTCCTGAGAGGAAGTGGGAGTGTATTTCGATGGACTTTATTACGGGTTTGCCCAAAGCCCAAGGCAGGGACTGCATCTTTGTGGTGGTTGAGAGGTTAACTAAGTTTGCACACTTTTTTTCTATTTCATCCACCTATACAGCAACTCAGGTTGCTGAATTATTCTTCAGACAGGTATTCTGACTACATGGGTTGCCACGAAGTATAGTGAGTGAAAGGGACAGTAGGTTCCTGAGTAACTTTTGGCAAGACCTCTTCAGGTTGAGTGGGATAGAGCTCACCCCTAGGAATAGTTACCACCCTCAAACAGATGGGCAGACTGAGATAGTCAACAAATGGGTGGAAGTGTACCTCATAAATTACATAGCAGGGCAGCAGAAGGCATGGGTGAAGTGGCTTCACTTGGGTGAGTATTGTTACAATACCACTTACCACATGACTATTCAAATGTCACCATTTATGGCTCTTTATGGGTACGAGGCCCCGAGTTTCTTAGATTTGTTATTTGGGGACAACAGAGTACCTAGACTAGAGACCTCTTACAGGAGAGTCAGGACATTATGAGGTCCTTGAGAGGGAACATCCAGAAGGTGCAAAACCAGCAGAAGCAGTATGCAGATCAGCACAGGGTCGAGCGTTCTTTTGAGGTTGGTGATATGGTATATTTGATGCTACAGCCTTACATAAAGTCCACTCTTAAGAAGAGTGGTGCAGAAAAGATGAAGCCACAATATTATGGCCCATTTAGGATCTCCAGGAGAGTTGGAGAGGTGGCTTATGAGTTTGAGTTGCCAGCAGATAGCAGAGTTCATAATGTCTTCCATGTGTCTCGCCTCAAAAAGGCATTGGGGCACAATGTGATTCCTTCTTTTGCCTCCTCTTGATGAAGAGGGGAAGTTGATTTTAGTACCTCAGGCCATCATTGACACCAGGAAGCATACATTGAGGAAGAGGGTTATCAGAGAGTATTTGGTGAAGTGGAAGAACCTACCGGTAGAGGATGCTACATGGAAGAGTGAGCAAATTCTGATGCATCCAGATCTGAGATTGCTTGAGGCAAGCAATCTTGAGGAGGGCAGACTATAATGTCCCCTTTCCTAGACAGTGTTAGTCTATGCTTGGTTCCTGTAGACTAACCAGTATGGTTAGGGAACCCAATGAGGTGTAGCCTTGGTTGGTTATGTCGGTCATCAGTGGAGGTTGTTGGATTCGGTGAGACCTTCAGTTTGGAGCTTTCTGGAATGTTTTCGGTCACCTTGGTCGGACTTGCTATTTTTAGCAAGTTAGGGTTCCTGTCCATTTCGGGAATCTCAAAGTTGGATGTGAAACATTTCGGCTTATGAGCTTGAGTTGCCGGCAGATAGTAGAGTTCATAATGTCTTCCATATGTCTCACCTCAAAAAGGCATTGGGGCACAATGTGATTCCTTCTTTTGCCTCCTCTTGATGAAGAGGGGAAGTTGGTTTTAGTACCTCAGGCCATCATTGACACCAGGGAGCATACATTGAGGAAGAGGGTTATCAGAGAGTATTTGGTGAAGTGAAAGAACCTACCAGTAGAGGATGCTACATGGAAGAGTGAGCAAATTCTAATGCATCCAGATCCGAGATTGCTTGAGGCAAGCAATCTTGGGGAGGGCAGACTGTAATGTCCCCTTTCCTAGACAGTGTTAGTCTATGCTTGGTTCTCGTAGACTAACCAGTATGGTTAGGGAACCCAATGAGGTGTAGCCTTGGTTGGTTATGTCGGTCATTGGTGGAGGTTGTTGGATTCGGTGAGACCTTCGGTTTGGAGCTTTCTGGAATGTTTTCGGTCACCTTGGTCGGACCTGCTATTTTTAGCAAGTTAGGGTTCATGTCCGTTTCGGGAATCTCAGAGTTGGATGTGAAGCATTTCAGTGAGACCTTTCCAACGGTCCATAGATCTCAGGATTCCGATGTGTTTTGAGCCTCCGTTTTAAAGTCCGTAAAATAATAATGTTTATTTTAAAAAGGACTTTAGAACATTTGTATTAAGTGACTCAACATAATGTTTTTATAAAATAAAGTCACTTTTAGTTTGGGCGCCCAAAGGACAAAGGAATAATAAAAGATTAAAATATTCACATTTCCTAAAAAGTGGCGTTGGGGGTATAAGGAGGAAAAAGAACTTCATTTGCATTATTGACTATTACATATTGATATTGTCTGAGCTTTGCTTCAAGCAAGGGTTTCAACCAGCGTCAATCGAAGACGAAAACCTCCATTGATAGGAGCATCTGCGGGGTTTCAAGGCACTCTAAGGATGTTATTTTGGTGTGACTTCATCCAGGAGTCACTTTGAGCTTCATTGACGGAACTACCATTCTCACGGAGAGCATTCCATAGCTTTATCTTCAGTTTTTCGGCAACACAATTATTGGAGGATATCATAGAATGTATTGCAGGTTTTTATCTACGGATTTGAATGTGTTTTGATGTGTATGGCATTCCCTAACTTGGCCGTACCTAACTCTACCTAGCCATACCATACAGCAAAGATTTTTGGTGTTTTGCCTTGGGCGTTTGGATTGGTATCATCCTTCTAGTTGGGCGTTAGCACAGTGCTGATCTTGACAGGGGTTTATGGTCATTTGATGAAGATTATATGTGATATTTGATAGCTGTACCTGCACATACAGGCCGTACCAGCAACATAGTGACTTGGGTCAGTTTGTATACCAGTTGCATCGAGTTGGGTGATGTTGTGTGGCGACAATAGGGGTGATTCTTCTTGTATTTGCATTGTACCTCGCTGAACTGAATAATAAATCTGAGTTTTGCTTGTTTTGGCAGTGGATTCTTCTGACATGACTGCTGTACCTTCATTACCAGCATTGTATTTCATGGACAGCGAAATGGCTATGTAGAAAACTTCATATTCTAACTATTCTTTCATGTGGGTATTGCTTCAAAATGCTTTATAATACATTTCCATTGTCTTAGAGCATCTGGGTATTTCCATTTTATTGTGCTTTCGAAAATATATACATGCATATGTGTTTGTCAAGAAAATGGAAAAAAGCCTAAACTCACCAGGTGACAACTTAACATCAGAAAACACAAGGGGGTGGGTTATTACATTCTATGTCGGACTCTATGGCCAAAAAATAAAACTCACGCACCCAGTTTCAATTTTTGGTCATTTTTTGCTGTTGTTTTTGTTGAGTTTTGCTGCATGTTTGCCAAGATTTTGCCAAATCCCAAGTCCAAGATTTCCAACTATGGTATTAACACTTGCCTTTTGTCTCTGCAAGTAACTTTGCATGGTTCTGAGGGTTTGCTTTTCTTAAATCTTGCACTATCATTTCAATTAGTAGATTAGTTTTTGTTAAACCTGTTCTTTTAATGTGGATCTACTAGTCTCTGCTTTTAGCCAGTTAGTAAGCATTCGTCTTTCAATTTACTTTGTTTAGTTGCAAGCCTTCATAGTTCATACAATCATTTGTGAAATAAAAGCCTTTCAGAGGTGCTCAACCTCTGAGATTAAAAAGATATGTCAAGTTTACTTTCAATTATCTTCTTTCATGCAAAACCCCATGGGCCATGACAACCCTGTAAAGTGTGCATAACTGTAAATTTGTCCATAGCTTTAGGTTAAGGAGTAGTGTTTAGATCTCAAGGAGCTTCCCCTGGTAATTTGAAGAGAGGTTATCCTCGTGTACTGTTCTGTTTTATGTTGTCCTGTAAGAGACAATTTAAAACACTAACAAAGTTTAAGCAATTTAACGAAGTGAACCAGCCAAGGGTTCGAAAACAAAAACTCATTGTCAATTCAACCCTAGGTGTTGTCTTTGTATGAAAGTCTGAAAATTTTTAGTAATTCCCTCATGAAAAATGAAACTCTCACCAAATGAAAATAGCTTAAATCCAATGCAAACCATTGCTGATAAGTGATATCTTCTCAGGGTTTTAGGATGTGAAATTTGAACAATCAGCCTGCTGGAAGGTTAAAAACAGCCACCCTGAAGAGAAAATTCAGTCTAAAATTATGAGCAGCAAAGAAGAAATAAGAAAAGAAGGGGACATTGGAAGGAAGGCTGCAATCTGCTCTTTCCCAAAGACTCTGAAATCTGAACTTGAAAATCCTTCAAAAGACGTTGAAAACTGCTCACAGACCTGAAAACAGAAGGAAAAAACCCTACCCTGCTGTGAATGAATTGTTTTGAGTTTCATTGACGAACTGCCTTGATATATAGGCATTTTTACTTTTAAACCTGTTTTTTGCTTTAAGGCGATTCAAAATATCATGGCAGAAATCACTTAAAGTTTTGCCAACTTTTAAGCATGCCAATGGAAAAAGCCTTTAAGTCAATGGATATGTGTGCCCAAATTTGCTTTTATGGTTTAGTCGCCTCTGGGGCACACTAACAGCCACTTAACCCATTTTCCATGCTTTGGCAGAATTCACTTATGGCAAAGCCACCTCTCAAGCATGCCAAGTTTAAGTGTTGATTTTATGTTTTCCAAAATAGGTGGAAATCAATTAAGGTCTTGCCATCTTTTAGGCAGAGTTCAATAAAGCATGTGTCATCCTTTTTAAACCTTAGGCACACAATACTAATGGTCCAACCACTACAAAAGCATGCCTAAGTTTGCTTTTCCATCACTTGACGAGGTTGGGCCAAACTTAGAGCTACTTTTGCCAATTTTAAGACTTCGATGCACATTCCTAATGGCTAAGTCATATGGCGCATGCCTTTAGGATCTTCACCATGGTTGAAGTGAATTAGCCATGTGCCTACTCCACTCTTGCCATTTGTTTCTAATGAAAACAACTAGATTATATAGATATCAACGTCTCTACCTTCATATAGCAGATTACAACATTATGAGGGAGCATACATCTAAACCAAAAGTCATCCTTCAGCTAAGCTGCCACGAGTAGGGGGATCCATTCCATCAAAGTCACCCAGAGGACTAACCTAGCCAAATCACACCTCTAGGGGATTTGAACCTTGGTGGATGGCATAAGATACCATCATCCTCACCAATTGTGCTCAACCAGAGTTTTAGGCAAAATTTTCCTTAAGCCCAAAAGCAGAATTTTATGAAGGTTTAGCCATAGAAGAAGTGCACCACTTTTGTATTTGAGTGCTACGCATAGATTTGGGTGGAGAATGCCCTTGATGTCACCATTTTTCTTATCTTGGTGGAAAAGTCAAATGGTTAAGCCAATGGAAAAGTGCACCAACTTTTCATCTTAACACTTAAACAAAATTCCAACTCACTTTGTCATAATTTTTCAGCTGATTTGCTGTTGCATATTCTATCATTCCCTACTCTTGCATGTTAGTAATCTACTCCAACATCATCATTTGCTTCATCAAACTTGCGGCAATCACCATAACCGTGCAAAAGCGTTAGTTGAAGCCCAAACCATGACAAGATGACCTTGCAAACTAAACAAGAAAACCACACAACTTGGGCCAACACATATTGACGATCGATTGTGATGACAAAACAAACAAAAAGTGGTATGAAAGTTAAGTTTCATATGGGTACCAACAATTGGCTCTCTTTGTGGACCATGGAACACACTTGGGCCATAGGAGAACTTCAAATTTTCTAGTACAAATTTGATCAGTGTCTTCCCATAGGCAATAGAGTCAAGCCTAAACTAACACCTAACCTACACAAAACCTAAAATGATACATTACAAGAAAGGGAAACACATTACAACATCGGGAATACAAGAAAATGTTAACACCTAGCCACCTATGGACAAAGAGGAAACAAACTAGCTAGACAAAGCCATTTACGAGCTGGGAAAAGCAACAAACCCTATGTTTGAGTCGGAGCTCCAACCATGGCAACTTGCATCTTGAAAACTTCGTGAAGATCCATGGTTCAAACAAGTAGGCATAATCATGTAGGGAAAACTCCAACACAAACTCATCAATATCTAGTGGTTCTGGATAGTCCTCTTCCTCAAGGAAAAAATATATCCATCAATTGAAGATACTCTGCCTTCTTTTGAAAATATTGTTGTCACATGAAATTGCACCCTAAATGAACTAGGTTCAGACATTCCAATGACACAATGGGAATGATCTCAAGGTGTGGGGCCCTGTGAAATAAGATCAGACCTCCAGGGAAGGTTGGTTCCTCTTTCTGAGTTTGAGACTCAAAGAAATAACTGCAACTAAACCTAATCTAACACCACTGAGGAAAAGGGGAATACCGAGAACTAAAATGAAAAAGGGGTGATGCACTAGATTTAGTTTATTTGGCTCTCAGATCAACCATTCATACACAGAATAATATCAAACAATAAATGTGCATACACAACTCATAAACTATCTACAGAGGTAAAGAAATCTGATTGAAACCCACCAGAAAAGAAATATTCACAAAATGGAGATTTAAATGCCCATGCTACATAGTGCAAAAATGTATGAGAAGGTAAAATCTATTGTTTATTTATCATAGAGGCAAGATTAGACAACTGATACAAGATGTGGCTTCAAAAGACCAACAGCCAACACTTTTTTACATATGTTTTACACGCATATATAGCTTTACAAAAACACTGTTACAACACTGAGCATGGGAAAACGTGGTCAACACGCCTCTCCCTGACGCCCATGTTGTAATACATCATATCCCCATGGCCCTGTTAGAGAAAACTGCAAGTTTTGAGCCTTGGCCCATGCTGGTCTACAAAACATTAATGTGGAGAAAACCCTCAATCAAACCCAATCACTGCAAAATATCTATCTCAACTACTTCATAAATTCGGCTACCTACAGCAATAAACTTGCCCAACAACTCGATCCACCTGAATATCGGATCTAATTCTGCATTGATGGTGATTTAGGGTACAAGTGTTTTCTAGGGCAAAATACAGAAAAACACGCCCTTTAGTGCTTTTACAAAACTTTAAAATTGTTTAAATTTCACTTCTGCACTTTTCGACACTTTTTTCTATCTTTGTAAGTCTTCATGCCTTAGTCAGTTCTTCATCTTCTCATTGTGCCATCGGGCTTTCTTTTCTCCTTTTCGGCGAGATTATGTTTCGACGAACTTGTGTTTCGGCGAACCATCAAGTTTGCGAACCCCAATGTTCACCGAAAACTTTAACAATTTTTTTGTTTTCTCCTCCCTTTTATTTCTCTTCTCCTTTTCAGCGACTTTCACTTTTCACGAACCACTTCAACAAAAGCAAATTTCGGCAAACCATCTCCATTACAAACCGGCCCTTTCAGTGAACTATTAATATTGCGAAGTGGCCATTTCACTAAAACTCATTCTTCATTCTTCTACATCTATCCTTTTGCCTTGTCTTTTTCGGCGAACCATCAGGTTCGCGAACCACAAGGTTCGCCGAAAACTTATATTCGCTTCATTTTACTTCCTTCTTTTCCCTTTGGCAACTTTCCACTTTCGGCGAACCATCAAGTTCGCAAACCGACAAGTTCGCCAAAAAGCTCTTTCAACCACTGTTCCACGGGGACGCCTCCCCCCCAAAAACCTGTCGTTTCTGTAAGATACCCAACTAATTCTACCAAAATTTTTCCTTACTTAAGACACTTTTACTTGCTATCAACTCATCAACTACTTCAACAACACAAAGATATACATCAAAGATAACTACTTGAATGGGAGTTGGGTACTTGTTTATTTACTTGATTCAATCAACTTGCAATGTCTTATTACATGGATAATGCTCTCAATAGCATGAAGTTGCAACCTTATCAAAATGGAATTACAAAAGGAAGGCCTTGAAGCCTTGATGTTTACAATGTCTTCTTTACTTGATCAACTCAATTGAACTCAATGATGTCAACTGAATGTCGACACCTCACAGTATCACAAGGGAGCATCACCTTGCTTGTTGAGGGAGCATCACCCCAACACTTGAAACTCGCAGGCCTCAAGATTACAAGCTCAACAGCTTTGCAGAGAAAATTTTGTCAAATGAACAGATACCAAATGAATGAGAGAGCTCCTCCTTTTATAGGCCTTCCAAAGGCAATGAAGGCATGTTTTTCAATGCACAAAGAGGAACCAAGGCACGTTTCCCAAGAAGCATATTCATGGAGAATATTCCATCTGACAACTCACTCTGAGGTGGCAACCTTACCCACTGAACCGGTACGGATCCCAATATCATTTTGTTGACCAATGAGAGCTCAGGTACTTCTAGGCGCCCAATTGAGGTAGTTTGATCATGAACTTGCGCCTTACCACTGCTAGGCGCCAATTGAGATGGTGACTGCTAGAAGTTGCGCCTTGCTAGAGAAAGGCTTTTCAATGATGTCCACTCACTTCCCAAGGTGCCTTTGACAAACAACTATGAATTCAAAGTCCCAAAGTGAGCAAATTTCTCAAGGTGTATCTTGAGTTGGTTTGAAGTGAAAATTGCGCCTACTCTTCTCCAACTTGACCATTTCCCACACTTGAAGTTCTTTATTGCCACAAGCCACTTGAATGAAAGAAATGTTAGTAGGCGCTGGAAATGGCAGAGTGTGACTGAATGTGCGCCTAGTCTGGAAACTCCTTCTAGGCGCCAAAAATTGATGTGTTTTGCCCAAAGATGCGCCTAGGCATCATAACACTTCTTTGATTTTATCTTTCTCCTTTGCATTCTTAGAGTAATGTTCATTACATCAATCTACAAGGTAGGCGCTCATTTGGTCAATTTGACATTGAATTTGTAACTTAGCCAATACTTGTAATCAAGTCTTTTGATGCTCTTTAAACCTAGCGCCCACATTTGGAGTATTAACATCCTGTTTGAGTCTTCAACTTCTCCTGAGCGCACTTATTGATAGAGAAATGTCTAGATTAGCGCCTTAGGAAGAAAATGGTTTTGCCAAGCTCAAATCTTCAACACAAATCACAACTAAATCAAACTGACTATCTTCTACCAAGCGCCTTTCACTATCAAAAGTTGTTTCCCTTCTTAGGCACACTTTTGGATGAGTTCAAGATGCCAGAAGAAGAGTAAAATGGCGCCTTCACTTGAATGGTTCATCTTGCATGGATTTGGCGCCTAGTCTTGAGTTGCCACTTTCCCTGAAAAGCGCTCATACTTGAGGTCTTTGGAATGACATCAAACCCTTTCTTTTACCAAGCGCCTTAGCTTACTGAGAAGTGAGGACATCATTCACCCACTGGAGTCTTGTTTTGGCGCCTACTCAAGCTGTAGGAAGGATGACTTTGAAGCAACTTATCACATCTCCTTAAGGCGCTCAACTAGACTCTAGGCGCCAAAATGACATGGCAAACTGCATGGGTTTCAAGACCAAGGGCCAAGAGATGATATTGCGCCTTGCTAGGTTTAGGCGCAGAACTGGTGTCCTTCTGACTGGGTGCCAACTTTGGAGGATTCACAGTGGTTCTAGCGCCTTCATCCCTTTCAAAGATCCTCGAGAGCAACTTGACTTTAAATGATCATCATTTCATCTCCTGATGGAGCGCCCTGCATCTAGATTGGATTTGAGGACCTGTTCCCACCTTAGGCGCACATTTGAGGAAGTTTCAACTGATATCTGCGCCTAACACCTTTGTGAAGATGTTCCACATTTAGTCAAACTCTCAAACTCTTGTAATCATTTCTTATTGACGCTCCTTTAAACTAGCGCCTTCTTTAGAGTATCTATACCATGTCTGGGTCTTCAATTTCATCTAGGCACACTTATCTGGAACAAGATTCTTAGGCGCAACTGGGTGTCTGTGGAGAGGTGAATTGGCACCCTAGTTAAAATGTTTAAGGTGCTTCAAAATATGATGTTTCTATGCTAGGCGCTCATTCAGGAGGTTCGTTTTGAAATGGGCGCCTAGACAACTTCCAGCTTGTTTGGCCTCCAGACTTAACCAAATTTTAGTTTCTGACTTAGATCCTGCAAAATATTAAAACAGAGTTAGTTAAAAAAAACCAATTCATTCCCTCATCAATTAGAATTAGCCTCCGGGAATGAGGAATAGGCTAATCCATTATACACTTGATGATCAAGCCGGAAACGGGGACATGACAGTTTCTGGGAAGTGGACGTCCCCGGGACGTGGGGATGTCAAGGGGACATCCCCAGACGCACCGCCACCTCCGCCCTGAACCTCCGCCATCCCCGGAACGTTTCCCTCTGAGAGGGGATGTCTCTGGGGCGTCCCTTGAAAAAGGGGACGTCTGGGGGACTCTGGGACGTCCCCGGGACGTCCAGGGGACACCTAGAAGTCCCTCAACCTCCCCCAGAAAACGCTCAGGCGTCCCCCATGCTATCCAACGTCAAAAAGGTGTTTTTTTTTTAATTTTCAATGCGATTTTGGTTTATGTGCCCTCTAACCTAAACCTTATTGCTAATGGGCCCCACCCCCACCCCCAAGGCCTCCCAAAAGCTAATAAAAAGCCCTATCCCTCTCATTCCAACTCACACAAAAACTTCTTTGAGTGAAGTAGAGAGCTTAAAGTAGAGGCAGCAAGCTAAGAGGGAGAAGTTTGCAAGAGTGAGAGAATTAGGAGAGGGAAAGTGAGATCAACACGAGGACATAGAAGCCAAGAAGATTCAAGACTCTTCAAGTTCGTCATTTGAGCCACAAGGTAGGCACTATCACTATGCATTTGATTCTTTGAATTTCTTATTTCTCATTTTCATTTGTATTGTATTGTTCTTTGATTCATGATTCATTTCTAGAATCTAAATACTTAAATTTTTAAATCTTCATTGAAATGAAAACCAAATGCTTAAATTTCAAATTTATTTTGCATTCTAGGTTGTAGCTTTGTATGGTTTTTTTCAATTTCAAAATTAGAATTTAGAAGTCAAATTAGGATTTCATCTTGTGTATCGTCTACTTCTGCACTTTGTGCGATCTAAAGTAAGAAAAACAAAGTGAAATCCTTGTTTGACCAAGTATTTACAATTGTCATTTTATTACAGCAGCATTTAGATTTTTAAATTTTTAATTAATGCATAAATATTTGATTAAATTATAAAATCAATCATTAAATTTGAAAGTCAAATTAGGATCTTAACTTTTGTGTATCCTTTGCTTCTGCGCTTCATGCGACCTGAAGTAAGAAAAACAAAAGTGAAATCCTTGTTTGACAAAGGTTAAGAACAAGGATTCCCATTTGTGTATCCTCTGCTTCTACGCTTCGTACGACTTGAAGTAAGAAAAACAAAAAGAAAATCCTTATGTCTTAATCCCTTGCATTATGCATGGTTTGAATCTTAATTTTTAAATTATAATCAAAGATAGAGTTCTACTTCTACTACTTTAGAGAGGCCAATGAATCCATCAAGTTCAAGGGCAGAAGACTCTAAGGGGAAACGTAAGGTGACTTGTGATGCTTCAAATCCACTGGTAGAATTATTCAATGTGCAAGCAAAGGATGAGGCAGATGATGCCATTGGAAAATTCTTCTTTGCCAATGGCATTCCATTCCATGTCGCTCACTCTCCATATTATAAGGAAGCTATGGCAAAGGTAATAAGGGCGGGATCATCATATGTGCCACCAGGGGAGACTAAATTGAGCACAATAATCTTGGATAAGAACTATTCCAAGATTAATATTTTAATGGAGAAAATGAAGGATACTTGGGTCACAAGTGGATGCAGCATCGTCATGGATGGGTGGACGGACATTAGGCATCGTCCACTCATCAATTTCATGGTTACAAGTATAGCTGGCCCTTATTTCCTTAGGGCTATTGATTGTTCAAGGCATCGCAAGGATGCTCATTTTCAGTTCCGGATCCTCAAAGATGCTATAGAGGAGGTTGGGCCACAAAATGTGGTGCAAGTAGTGACAGATTCAACCCATGTGTGCAAAGCTACAGGGAAGTTAATTGAGGCAGCCTATAGACATATTTGGTGGACTCCTTGTTGGGTGCATGCCATGAATAATGCACTCAAGGACATGGGAAAAATCAGCTGGATCAAAGGACTTGTTAATGATGCTAGAGATGTGCAGATGTTTATCTGCATCCACCACATTTCACGTGCACTCTTCAAGACCTTCTCCAAGAAGGAATTCTTGAAACCTGTAGAGACTAGGTATGCATCATATTTTATTCTCTTGGAGAGGATGCTTGAGTTGCAAGAGGCATTGCAACTAATGATTATGACAACCGAATGGAATCGATGGCCTGAGTCGAAGAGAGAGCAGGGGCAGAGGGTGGAGGAGGTGGTGAAGAGTGATGTTTTTTGGGCTGATGCCAAATAGATTGTCTCGACTCTCCATCATTACTCCAATCTTCAAAGTGATTAGATATGGGGATTGTTACATCCCGCTTGTGACGTAATTATTTTGATATGTGTTTATGCCATGAGATGTAAATATGTGAAATGTGTTCAACTATGATGTCATGTTTGGTTTATGAAATGATTCCAATTTCTTAAAAATATGATTAGATAGAATTTATTGCTCAAAGGATAATGGAAATTTAATTATGTATGTTTGATTCAAGTCAAATATAGAAAGATGAACTTGGAATAATAAAATACCGGAGATATGTTATTGGCTAACTACTATTTTGTGTGAGTGGTCGCAGGATCGGTCAACCCCAAGAAAAGGGGGGAAAGATATCATCAGGAATGAGAAGTAATTAAGAGAATCCCATACCATCCGAGGTTGTCAGTGAATCGGAATTGATCCAATAATTTCGTACGGATGTAAGCAAGAAAACCTAGTGCTAGGTAAACCTTCTTCTACGGAAAAGGTAAGCCCTTCCAACCGGAACAAAACAAAAGAGAACCAAGTATCTTATTAACTCTTTCCTTTTCCTTCGAGTGTAACTTTATCTCAGACTCGCCAAATCCAATTGAACATACCTTCTTTCCGCATCAATACAAAAAAAAAGTAAACTTAAATAAATTAAATTCCTTCATTTATAGTCATCTTAATCTTCAATTTAATCGGAGTCACATTCGTTTGAGATAGACATTTAAGGGGGGGGGTTCTTCCTAAGTTAGATTCTATATATTCTAGATGAGACCAATTCCTTCATTAGTTCCCACCTATTAGAAACCAAGGTTTAAAACATTTACTAACTCCTATTTAAATTTGAACCACATTCTATTCGCTAATGAGGAGGAAATTCTTATTATCATTTGAGGGTCGGCCTTCTTCACGCAACTTCATCCGTCGATGAAAGAACCTAGAGCCTCAAATGGGAATCTACAACGAACCTCAGTTCGAATGGAGTTTTAAACATCGACCACCTCTTTTGCCTGTCCGTTGACCAAGAAGAGGGAGTGGAAAGAAGGTTAAAACTAGAAACCGAAAAAGGATGCTCTTCTGTCGAGTATCGAAGGCGGGCTCTTTTTATGGGCAGAAACCGCTTTTCTGTGGGTGCGTTTTTTAGTTTGGAAGTGCGGAGGCAAAAAGAAAAACACAAGAAAACGGAAGGGAAACCGGAGGAATGCCAGAGTTCGGAAGACAAAATAGAGCCACGGACGAGTTCGTCAGACTTCTGTGATGGAATGAATAAAGGAAGAAGGATTAAGTTCGAGTTTTTGAAAGAAGGGAGCTGCGGGATACAAAGAGTCCGGAAATTTGCTGAGGCGTGAACTAGCTGAGAGGTCCGAACTTTTTGAAGGCAAGCGTTCTTTATTCTTAACACTCTTAATCTTCTTTCTGTGAGTGAGTGGTTATTCGAAGAAGCTCCTTACTAAATCTTCCATGAGCCCAGACAACTAAAAAGAAAGTCTCTTATTCTGTCTAGTAAAGAATATCAATGAATTCCTTCTTTCTTCTTAACGATATCAGTAGGAGCACCGTAGAGTAGGATGTGAAGGTAACTTATCTTTCTTTGTTGAATAGAAGAATTTGACCTCTACCTGGCCTTCATGCAACCTAAATTCGTCAAGAAGTCTGAATATTATCATCGTCTAATAGAACACATGGGGTTTAAAGAACGCCCCAACTAATGGAACAGTATTCCTTAACAGACAAGAACTTTCTTGGTGCAGAGCCTAGCTGAATCTTCTTTGTAATCGAATTCTCTTAGTTAAATGCGTCTTTTAAGAACATAAAGGCTAGTGCAAACTATTTCACCCAAATTTTTCATTTCTGTCTTATACCGCTATGTCTCAAATTATAAACTTCAAGAAAACAGCGGGATTCTTTTAGCTTAGATGAAACCGAAAATGCCTCAGTTAAGAGAGCAAGTTCCTACAAAATTGGTAAACAGAAACCGGAAACCTTTCTGCTGAATCAACTTCTGCCTATTCTTTAATAGAGATGGCGCATACAAAAACTAGCGTGTACGTCATACCATCTGTGTGCAGTAGCACCAGTGTATTAAACTGAAACATACTGAATAGTCAAGACCAAGCCGAGTAGGGTGACAACTGAACTACATGACCAGTTGAGTCGTGTTGCGCACATTTGCAAAACCTTGGCCTAGGTGACGCTTGCATGTGAATTGGTGTCAGTCAGTTTCTTTGCCCGAATACTTTTCCAGTTGGATGATCATACTAGTTAGAAGATTATCTATAGTGTATGATCGACTAGGAAATAGTAGGGTAACCACCAGTCTCAGATGGTTTTGGATTCTGTTAATGAACTTCTTGGTGGCGGGCCGGGTCATTTCAGTCGAAATGACGCGGGGGACTGAAAAGTCCGTGGGTGGGCGGATAAACGCCCTGATGATATCTTTCCTCTCCGAATCCCTGAATGGAAAAATAGAAGGAAACAGGAGCAAACAAGCTTGAGTAATGACTAATTCTTTCCACGAATGAATACGGTACTCTTATTCCTTATCTTGTTTAATTGTTTATTTTCTGTGATATTGCAATGGTTAGAAAGAAACCTAGTAGTTGAATACAAGCTTTTAATTTCTTTTTAGACATAAAATAAATACAAGCAATTTACTGGTTTATGCTGAATCCTAGCTGTTCTTATGTTTTTACTTGATTATTTATGTTTCAATTATTGCACGTTTCTTTAAGTGAGTTATTACATATGGTATCAAAGCTACCAGGTTCGACACTGAACCATGGGCTCATCACCAAGAGAAGCTTAGAACTTTTAAAACTGAAACAAGCATTTTGGTTTTGTACCAGGATGCGGGTATACACTGCAAAACGTAAGAGAACACGAGAACCAGATACCATTCCGCGATGGAAAACAGCAAAGGAAACAAATGATTATCTATGTTGTACTATACCCTTGGATAATGAAACATTAGCTGATGCTATCAAACAGCTCAAGGCCGAAAAACAAAACCAAGCTAAAACAAAAAGAAAAATGGTGGAAACTATTTCCATAGAGCTTAGAAAATTGATAGATGTCAAACAACCTGTAATTCCAGATGGAAACATTAACATGTCCTTTAGCATTAAGGAAACTCGGGTACCTACTCCGGGTTACCGGTTAATTCCTTATTCGGAATTTGACGGGCAGGAAGAGCCCATAACTGGTAGTGATGAAAGCTCTTAGATAAGGGCTCCAAAAGAACTATGTAAATATTGTAAAAAAGACAAATTTTGTAGTGTGTTAATTAAAAAAAAAAAATTTGCAGTGTGTAAATAAAATAAATGTTGTTGTGTTCAATTTGTTGTATAATTAAGAGAATTTAAGTGGTAATATAGAAACTAAGAGCATAATTACCTTAACAGGTTTAATTGGTGAGGGAATGGCTCACTTATCTGAAGGAAGGGGGGAGACTGAACTCCCCGAGACCTCTGCTGCAAAGTTAGATAGACTCTTGCAGATGATGCATGATACTCAGACTAGGCTCCAACAGCTAGAGCAGAGAGGGAACAGAAGTATTAGGAACCAAGACGAGGAACATGAGTCAAGAATCAAGGATAGAAATTCAGAGAATGTTCATACTCATCCGACTAGAAATGAGGAACACACTATAACTCAACCTGATAGGGATAAGGTAATGCGTGGTATTATCTCAGACGACATGAAGAAAGTAAAACCTCCACAATATGATGGATCAGAAGTAGGAGATGTTGCCGAAGCTTGGTTGACAGGTATGGAAAAGTATTTTGAGATAAGAGAATATACAAAGAACATGAAGGCGGTATGGGGAGCTTATCAATTAACAGGAGAAGCCACTGGATGGTAGGAGAATAAAAAAGCAGAACTGGGATGGTCATCTACGGATATGACATGGGACCGGTTTGTGGAAGTCTTCAGACAACGATGGTTACCTCAGTTATTTTATGAACAAAAGTTAACAGATTTTCAGGAATTAAGACAAGGGGAGCTCACAGTGCATGCATATTGGGAGAAGTTTACTCGATTACTTAATTATGTTCCCCAATTCCATAGGGATGAGAAGTATAAAGTTAGGAAATTTATCATGGCACTCAATAATCGCATTAGGGGATCAGTAGATGTTTTGGCACCTACCAGCATGAATGAAGCTTATGAGAAGGCTGTGAGACAGGAGCAGAAACTTAAGAAGGATGACTCCATAAGGGATAGAAACAGAAAACGGCGGAACTGGTCACAAAATTCTCAACCCTTCAAAAAGAAAGGAAGCAATTTCAACTACAGAAACAGGGATCCGAGAGGAAACAAAGGAAATCGCCCGGATCAGTCCAAGGATAGGAGAAGTTTTGACAAATTCAAGAGAAACAATGAAGAAAATAACAGGGGAGCCGAAAAAAGGGGACCTCCAGGGGGATGTTTTACTTGCGGCGGTGATCATTATGCTAACCAATGTCCTACCAGGAACCAAGGAGGGTCACAGCAAAAGAACCCACCACCCAACCAACAGACAGCTTTTCAACAGAGAATTCACGCAGCAGCGGACAACAGACAAGCAGAGTATCAATTCACACCTATAGAAGTTCCAGGTATGCTTTATGGGAATCCTATAACATACTCATAGATACCGGGGCTATAGAGAATTTCATTTCACCTAAGTTATTGAGTAGATTTCCAAAAAGGGGGATGGTCGAATATGCTAACCAATCGAGAGCTCGGGTAGAGCAATGTTTATTTGAAGCCAGGGTTGAACTTCCAGGCCTCATCTCTGAAATAAACCTATATGTGGCACCTCTAGGTTCATATGATATCATCTTAGGCATGAGTTGGTAGGAGAAACACAAGGCCAAGGTGGATTGTTATAAAAAAACGATTGAGTGTGAAGATGATTTGGGAAATAAAGTTCAAATGCAAGGAGTTCAACATGAAGTCAAGTTACGACGACTCTCTGCCATGCAATTAAAACGAAGTGGAAGGAAAGGCTGCCAGATATTTGCGGTAAAAATGGAGAAAGTTAGCAGAGTTAGAGAAACCGATTTTAAGTCAAGAGAGAAGACACAAGAATCATTTGAAGAACAATATCCCTATCTTCGAGACTATCAGGATGTATTTCCAGAAGAGTTGCCAGTTTTGCCTCCTAAGAGAGTATTTGATTTTTCTATAGAGTTAGTTCCTGGAGCAACACCGGTATCAAAGGCCCCTTACCGCATGACAACTGTTGAACTTATGGAGTTGAAGGCCCAACTTCAAGAATTGCTGGACAAAGGTGTAATTAGACCGAGTGTGTCGCCATGGGGAGCACCCGTGATTTTTGTAAAGAAAAAGGATAGAACTCTATGTCTATGCATAGACTATAGGATGCTGAATAAACTGACTATCAGGAACAAATACCCTCTACCTCGCATAGATGATTTATTTGACCAAATCCGAGGAGCATCGGTCTTTTCCAAAATAGACCTTCGCTCAGGATATCACCAATTGAGGTTAAAGGAGGAAGATATTCATAAGACGGACTTCAGAACTCGCTACGGGCATTACGAATTCACAGTACTACCTTTCGGACTTACTAACGCCCCAACTGCGTTTATGAATTTGATGAACAGTGTGTTTCATGACAGTTTGGACAGATTTGTTTTAGTTCTCCTGGATGACATTTTAATCTATTCAAGGAATAAAGAGGAACACTCTCAACATCTTCAACTTGTCTTGCAACGCCTGCGTGAAAACAAACTTTATGGAAAATTATCCAAATGTACTTTTTTCCAGAAAGAAGTCCAATATCTGGGACATATTATCTCTGAAAAGGGTATAGCAATTGATTCTGCAAAAGTAAAAGCAATAACCGAATGGCCTGTCCCCAAAAATGTTCAAGAAGTCCGAAGTTTTATGGGCCTAGCAGGCTATTATCGAAAGTTTGTAAAGGATTTTTCACGTATTGCCTATCTGATTACCTCATTGCAAAGAAAAGGGAAAAGTTTTGTTTGGTCAGAAAAATGTCAAAAAGCATTTGATTTGCTTAAAGAGAAACTAGTTTCTGCACCTGTATTAAAAATACCAGATCTCGAGGGAAAATTTGTTGTGGTAACCGATGCCTCAGGGGAAGGAATAGGAGGGGTACTCATGTAGAATGAACAAGTAATAGCATATGAATCTAGAAAACTCAAAAACTATGAGCAAAACTATGCCCCCCATGATCTCGAATTAGCTGCTATTATTCACGCTTTACAAATGTGGTGGCATTATTTGTTAGGGAAACCATTCGAACTCCGATCTGATCATCAAGGGTTAAAATACATATTTACCCAACCAAATTTAAATGCCAGACAAAGACGATGGCTAGAGTTGACTTCAGATTATGATTTCGAGATCAGTTATATCAAGGGAAAGGAAAACAGGGTAGCAGATGCTTTAAGCCGCAGAAGGCATATCAATGCATTAATCTCAGTACACTCAGACTTCAGAGACCGAGTACTTCAGCAACTACCAGCAAGTAAAGAAGGCCCTTCAACTTGATCCATTAGATCCAAGGTATGAAGGATTCAGAATAGAAGGTGATGGACTATTAAGATATCAGGGAAGAATGTACATACCTGAAGATACAGAGCTCAGAAATTTAATTTGGAAAGAAACACATTCAGCACCGTATTCAGGGCATCTCGGAGTTACCAAACTTATGGCAGACATAAAACCTTTATATTTTTGGAAGGGAATGAAGAAAGACGCGGCGAGATTTGTGGCAAGATGTTTAGTATGTCAAAGAGTCAAAGCAGAACACCAGCATCCCGCAGGACTATTACAACCTCATGCAGTACCAGACTGGAAGTGGCAGATAATCAGCATGGATTTTATCCAAGGATTACCTATGTCAAGCAATAAACATAATACCATTCTAGTAGTCGTTGACAAACTCACCAAGGTAGCACATTTCTTACCAGGAAATTTAACCGATGGTGCTACTACTATTGCTCACAAATTTGTTCAGGAAATATTTCGATTACATGGGATACCTAAGAAAATAATATTTGATAGGGACGCTAGAGTAACTTCCCGATTTTGGCAAACATTATTTTCAGCTTTGGGTACAAAATTGAACATTAGTTCTGCTTACCATCCTGAAACTGACGGCCAAACAGAAAGAGTTAATCAAATTTTAGAAGATATACTTCGGATGTATTGTATGGATCAACAGTACCGATGGGAAGAATACCTTCCATTAGTTGAATTTGCTTACAATAATTCGTATCAATCATCCATAAAAATGGCACCATTTGAGGCACTATATGGAAGGAGGTGTAGAACTCCTATCAGCTGGGATAAGCTAGAAGATAGGATAACCCTCGGCCCAGAAATGCTTTCCGAAATGGAAGAGCAAGTTAAGTTGATCAAGAAAAGGTTAGCAGAAGCTAACGATCGACAGAAAAGCTATGCTGATGCCAAAAGAACCCCCAGACAATTTGAAGTAGGAGAGAAAGTGCTTTTGTGTGTCAAACCACATAAGAGTGCTATAAAATTTGGGAAATCCACCAAACTTGCACCTCGGTATGTCGAACCATTTGAGGTTCTGGAAATTATCAACCCGGTTGCCTACAAAATTGCTCTACAACCAGCTCTCGCTCGGTTGCATAACATCTTCCATGTTTCTTATCTAAAAAAATATATATCTGATTTTACACATATGATTGACTGGAACTCTTTACAGGTTCAGGACCCAGGGGTAATCATGATCGAGCCAGTCAAGGTGCTCGAGGTACGTAAGCGTACCTTACATAACAGAGAGGTGGCCCAATGTAAGGTCCAGTGGGACTAGTATTCCGAAGATAGTGCCACCTGGGAGGATTATACTGAAATGCAGCAGAAATTTCCACATTTGTTTAATGTATATAACAGTTGAACTTTTTATGTTTGGTTAAACCACATAACTTTATTAATTTTGGATATCTGATAATCATCGAGGACGATGATTCACAAGGGGAAGGCTATGTTCCATCCCGCTTGTGACGTAATTATTTTGATATGTGTTTATGCCATGAGATGTAAATATGTGAAATGTGTTCAACTATGATGTCATGTTTGGTTTATGAAATGATTTCAATTTCTTAAAAATATGATTAGATAGAATTTATTGCTCAAAGGATAATGGAAATTTAATTATGTATGAATGATTCAAGTCAAATATAGAAAGATGAACTTGGAATAATAAAATACCAGAGATATGTTATTGGCTAACTACTATTTTGTGTGAGTGGTCGCAGGATCGGTCAACCCCAAGAAAAGGGGGGAAAGATATCATTAGGAATGAGAAGTAATTAAGAGAATCCCATACCATCCGAGGTTGTCAGTGAATCGGAATTGATCCAATAATTTCGTACGGATGTGAGCAAGAAAACCTAGTGCTAGGTAAACCTTCTACGGAAAAGGTAAGCCCTTCCAACCGGAACAAAACAAAAGAGAACCAAGTATCTTATTAACTCTTTCCTTTTCCTTCGAGTGTAACTTTATCTCAGACTCGCCAAATCCAATTGAACATACCTTCTTTCCGCATCAAAACAAAAAAAAAGTAAACTTAAATAAATTAAATTCCTTCATTTATAGTCATCTTAATCTTCAATTTAATCGGAGTCACATCCGTTTGAGATAGACATTTAAGGGGGGGGGGTTCTTCCTAAGTTAGATTCTATATATTCTAGATGAGACCAATTCCTTCATTAGTTCCCACCTATTAGAAACCAAGGTTTAAAACATTTACTAACTCCTATTTAAATTCGAACCACATTCTATTCGCTAATGAGGAGGAAATTCTTATTATCATTTGAGGGTCGGCCTTCTTCACGCGGCCTCATCCGTCGACGAAAGAACCTAGAGCCTCGAATGGGAATCTACAACGAACCTCAGTTCAAATGGAGTTTTAAACATCGACCACCTCTTTTGCCTGTCCGTAGACCAAGAAGAGGGAGTGGAAAGAAGGTTAAAACTAGAAACCGAAAAAGGATGCTCTTCTGTCGGATATGGAAGGCGGGCTCTTTTTATGGGCGGAAACCGCTTTTCTGTGGGTGCGTTTTTTATTTTGGAAGTGTGGAGGCAAAAAGAAAAACACAAGAAAACGGAAGGGAAACCGGAGGAATGCCAGAGTTCGGAAGACAAAATAGAGCCACGGACGAGTTCGTCAGACTTCTGTGATGGAACAGATAAAGGAAGAAGGATTAAGTTCGAGTTTTTGAAAGAAGGGAGCTGCGGGATACAGAGTCCGAAAATTTGCTGAGGCGTGAACTAGCTGAGAGGTCCGAACTTTTTGAAGGCAAGCGTTCTTTATTCTTAACACTCTTAATCTTCTTTCTGTGAGTGAGTGGTTATTCGAAGAAGCTCCTTACTAAATCTTCCATGAGCCCAGACAACTAAAAAGAAAGTCTCTTATTCTGTCTAGTAAAGAATATCAATGAATTTCCTTCTTTCTTCTTAATGATATCAGTAGGAGCAACGTAGAGTAGGATGTGAAGGTAACTTATCTTTCTTTGTTGAATAGAAGAATTTGACCTCTGCCTGGCCTTCATGCAACCTAAATTCGTCAAGAAGTCTGAATATTATCATCGTCTAATAGAACACATGGGGTTTAAAGAACGCCCCAACTAATGGAACAGTATTCCTTAACAGACAAGAACTTTCTTGGTGCAGAGCCTAGCTGAATCTTCTCTGTAGTCGAATTCTCTTAGTTAAATGCATCTTTTAAGAACATAAAGGCTAGTGCAAACTATTTCACCCAAATTTTTCATTTCTGTCTTATACCGCTATGTCTCAAATTATAAACTTCAAGAAAACAGCGGGATTCTTTTAGCTTAGATGAAACCGAAAATGCCTCAATTAAGAGAGCAACTTCCTACAAAATTGGTAAACAGAAACCGGAAACCTTTCTGCTGAATCAACTTCTACCTATTCTTTAATAGAGATGGCGCATACAGAAACTAGCGTGTACGTCATACCATCTGTGTGCAGTAGCACCAGTGTATTAAACTGAAACATACTGAATAGTCAAGACCAAGCCGAGTAGGGTGACAACTGAACTACATGACCAGTTGAGTCGTGTTGCGCACATTTGCGAAACCTTGGCTGAGGTGACGCTTGCATGTGAATTGGTGTCAGTCAATTTCTTTGCCCGAATACTTTTCCAGTTGGATGATCATACTAGTTAGAAGATTATCTATAGTGTATGATCGACTAGGAAATAGTAGGGTAACCACCAGTCTCAGATGGTTTTGGATTCTCTTAATGAACTTCTTGGCATTGAGCCGAGTCATTTCAGTCGAAATGACGCGGGGGACTGAAAAGTCCGTGGGTGGGCGGATAAACGCCCTGATGATATCTTTCCTCTCCGAATCCCTGAATGGAAAAATAGAAGGAAACAGAAGCAAACAAGCTTGAGTAATGACTAATTCTTTCCACGAATGAATACGGTACTCTTATTCCTTATCTTGTTTAATTGTTTATTTTCTGTGATATTGCAATGGTTAGAAAGAAACCTAGTAGTTGAATACAAGCTTTTAATTTCTTTTTAGACATAAAATAAATACAAGCAATTTACCGGTTTATGCTGAATCCTAGCTGTTCTTATGTTTTTACTTGATTATTTATGTTTCAATTATTGCACGTTTCTTTAAGTGAGTTATTACAGGGATGCTAATGCACCTAAACTTGGAGAGGTGTATGAGTGCATTGATATTATGCTCGATCAAATGAAGCTTGTTGTATGACAAAGAGACCCCACATTGCAATTCTACACCGAACATAGTAAGTCAATCATTCATCATAGATGGGAGAAGCTCAACACTCCCTTGCACATGGCTACCTATGCATTGAACCCAAAGTGGTATGTGAAAAGGCCTGGTAGAGTTACACTTATACAAGATGCTGAGGTGAAGGCAGGGTTCATGAAGGCCATTTAGAAAATGTATGATCCTACAGAGGCCAGCATCATTTGTACTGAGTGGACAAAATTTACCACTCTTAGGGGATATCCACAGGAGGCCGAAGTAGATAGGGAGACTTTGGCACGGGCGGAACCTATTTTGTGGTGGATTTTGCATGGGCCTACTTCTATGACTATTGATCTAGCCATTCGTTTGTTGTCCCAGGTTTCTAGTTCTTATGCTGCTGAGAGGAACTGGTCTACTTATAGCTTCATCCACTCCATTAAGAGGAACAAGCTTACCTCTAGGAGGGCAAAGAAGCTTGTGGCTATACATAGTGCCTTGCGTCTCATTGACCGCAACACACTTATGTACAAGGAGAGTCTAGCAGCCAGATGGGATGTAAAGCCAGAGGAGCCAGCACAAATTGATGATGATGCAGCTACACAGACAAGGCTGGTTGGTATTGGTTTGGAGGAGCTTGAGCATGTGGAGTCCAACAGTTCTAGTGATGAGGAGCTTGGCGAGAACTTTGGGGATGATTAGCCATTGACTCATTACTAATAGTATTAGTATTTACTTTTAGTACTTAGCATTTACTATTTTCTTTTGTTTTTGAACAGTTTTCAACTTGCTACTTGATCAGTTGATACTTGATTGTAATCATGAATCATCATTATGAAATTTTGAAAACTTTGAATTCGATATTTTGATTTTCATTTTCAATGTTCAAACTTCAATGTTCAATGGTTCATTGGTTCAATGTTGAAACTTCATTGTTAAAAACTTAAATGTTAAATTGTTGATGTTCAATGCAATATACTTATTCCTTATACATCTTTTTATAACTAATTTTTCAAGTACTATATGTATTTGCACCGCTCCCCCGCCGTCCCCAAATTCAGTCCCCCCGTCCCCGAAACCCGTCCCCCTGTCAGGAAACTCCGTGTAACTATGCTTTTGGCGAACTATAAGGTTTGCAAACCTTCAGGTTTGCCAAAAGGGAAAAACTTCTAAGGAAAAACAATTAGAAATAAGGAAGAGAACTTAGGATATTTTTTATTTTCTCAAGGCAAAACAACACCACCAGACTTGAAGAACACATCTACAAGCATTTTAATGGATTTTGACAACATTTTTTGCAAGTTTGAAAGATGGGCTATTTGACTACAGGAGAGGGAAAATAGGTCAACAGATATCTCACAAAATCCTCAAGTTGTAACATCTCTTTGGGAATGATGACGACCTCATATCTTATTTGATCCTCTTCACCTATCACTTTGGCATACTTGATCCTGAATTCAAATGAAGCATTATTCTCTAGAAGAGGCTCAAGTTGTTGAAATATCTCAATCACCTTCATTTGACTCTCCAAATATATAATGGGTAATTGTTATGAATCTTGTGTTGGAAACACTTCATTAGTTTCAACAAATACACTTATTAGAACCTTGTCCGACAAGCCTTCATACTAAACATCGTCCCCAAGCACTGGGTCATCCTCAAAGTGGACATGTTGAAGGAAAATATCCATCTCAGGCAACAAGACCTGCAAATCCTCTTCAAGTGATGGTAGTAGGCTTTGGGCACACTGATTTTTCTTCAACCTCCTTATGACAATCTTCTTCAAAGTAATCGTCCAACAAGGAAAAAAATAGCCACACCCATCATCTTCAATCATGTAGCTATTGTCATTTGTAGGAGTGGGAACATGATTCATTGAGAGCATTTATCCTTCCTTGATCAGCAACTCTTCTACTACAAGCTCACAAACCACCCAGGTATGTTTAATTTTGAATTCTTCATTGATGTTCACTATCTCATCTAATGATGACCCATTCTCAAGGTGTTATAGGAAAACGTCTAGATCTAGCAACAATCTTTCCATACATTGTAATGTCCCTTCCCAAACCGTTAGCTCAAATCCACATTAGTTTTTTGCGATCAACCCAAATTCTAACACTTTTTGATCACCAAGTTCCCGATGTGGGCAAGGTGAGAGCATAAGAAGATTAGAGCGAGGACAATGGAATCAACTAAAAATGTTGTGTAATGTCTCCAATTGGCGCTTAGCCAAGTTTGTGACCAATATCCTATTTCCTGAGCTCCTGTAAGCTATCTGGTAATGGTTAGAGAACTCCCTAATTCTTGGAGAGCACGGGTCCCATTCTTCTTGATTCTTTTCGATGGCATTGAGCTCAGTTGTTGTTCAGGATTGCAATGATGATTTGAGAAGTATTTTCGGCTTTTCAGTTTGCTCTCCAAACTTCTTGGAGAAGTCGTCTATTGATAGTAAGTCACCTAGTTGACGTCATTCTTCATCCCAAACCTTCAGGATCGTGTTGGTATGGTTTATTTTGCAATTTGCTTCAGTTTGGGATTTTCCGTAAGTTAGGTGGTTAATTGAGCTATTTAATTGTTGATTTCACTTAAGTCTCCTAAGGTTGGAAATATTTAAAGGTGACCTAAGTGTTATAGCTCATTGGAAAGGTAAAGTGTAATTTGGGATATTATGAACAGTCGGGTTTTCAAATGAATTTTCTGAATTCTGCCCTAATTTTCTGCACTTTAGTTTTATGCTCTAACCCTAACTTCTACTCTAAAAATCAGACTTAAACAATTGCATACAACTTCCATAAAAAATGGAAATCACCATAATATCATTGCCAACAAATTTTCCAATATCATATTTGAATTCCACCACACAATATGCGATTAAACCACTTCAAATGGCAACCACAAATGACTGAAATATAATTTAGAAGTCTGTTGTTATAAATCAGATTTAATGGAGTCTCCAATTACATAAATTGGCTAGGGTAAACAGCCAACATGCCCAGCCACATAGCAGAGATAAATAGCAGTGTTCTACATACCAAAATATGCATGAAATGACCTTCAACCATAGGTGAATGGGGCTGCAAGTCTGCTGTAGCAGAAATCTGCTGTAACCCTAACCCTAGCAGCCAAGAATCTCCATAAAACACCTCAATATGCAAGTCGCTCCTCCTCAAGGATAATTCGCTCCAATCCTAGGGTGAAACCCTAGACAATTCGCCAAGAAGTAGCCATCAGTGAATGCTCTCAAAGCTGATATGAATTCTGCCCACAAAGATGATGAAGTGCAAGTGGATCCCCGTCACGGAATCCTCAAATGAAGAGCTAGGTTTTCGTCCAACTCCTCCAAGGCACTTGAGGTTTTCGTCCCAAGACCTTCTCCAAGAGATAAACTCCCAAATGTGAATGAATGAATGACTTGAATGATGATCCAAATGCCTTGAAATAATTTCATATTTATACATAACTTCTGCCCTCTCAATTAGGGCCGACCTAGGCACTTTTTGTACTTTTTATTTATTATTTTCCCTCACTAAGAGAGCCGACCTCCCTTATTGTAACTCGGTACCCAAAAATCAAATTGAAGATATGATTTTATTATTTCCCACGCCGTCTTCAAGCGCCCAAGTGAAGTGCTAGCTAAATTATGTTTTCCCATCACAAGTCGCCCAATCTCTCTCCAATGGCGACCATTCCAAAAATGGGGACATTACAATCCTCCCTTCTCGGAATTGCTTGTCCTCAAGCAATGGCAAGTATGTATCTTGTGAGATAGTGTCAAATGACATGTATCTCCATCCGTCCGCATGCTCGGTGGCCATACAAATCCTCCACTAGTGGCTGCACCCTCCAAGAAGAATGTGAAGAATGCAATGCGAAGTTAACTCCGGTAGCCAAAGCCATACACACTCGAGCCCGACCAAGCACCATTCTCCAGATTTTGAAAGTAATCCCACAGCCACAAGTGCAACACTCTCCAAAGCTCCCAAGGTGCCACTCCTCAGGAATGAAGCCTCGAAGAGAAATATGCCTGTCAACAAGTGGCAAAGAGTGTAGTCTCTGAAACATGTCTACCTATCACCAAGCCTCGGCTACCTCACACTGTCATCATCCATGTCGCAAAGGTTGTGAAGCAACCCAACTAGACCCCAAGTGCCACCACCTAGATCCCGAATCATCACTCCTCCATATGTGCAAAGCATGAGGTAGTGGAAGCATCTCGGAAAGTCCTCAACATCACTCCAACCTCCAACTCCCATAGACCTCCCGTGAATGTGAAATGCACCCGGCATAGGTGCAAGAGGGTGTATAACTGCTCCCACTAAGCTGCTGATATGAATCCAAACAGTAACCTCATGATGGCAAATCAACTTGATGATAGTGCAAAGGATGTCGCTCAGGATAATGGATGATAGGATATCATCAAGGTGTTGCTCTCCCAAGATGAAGAGATGATCCAATTCTCCTTTCAACTCCAAAACCACTGCTGTCCCCCATCTACTCAGTATGAGATCCATGCACCATGAAGTAGAATAATCATCTCCCGTCCATATATGCAAAAGGACCTCATGTACTAGGGCTAGAATATCCATGGCATCGTGCTCACCTCCATCTCCAAGGTCAAAACCCAACTGTGAAACAAGCTCTAGTGCCTCAAAATTAGAAATGGGAACAACATCTCCATACCTCGGCATGTGAACCAAGTGTATCTCCGAAGTATTCTCCTCCAGTGCAAGTGCCTCAGTATTATACATCTCCAAACTCGGATATAGGACAGTCTCCAAATCCATCCAAGGATGATAGGGTTGTATCACTTTGTCACCCAGCTCTATATCTTCTCCACGAATGATCAAACTGAAAATCAGACCTATGACCATCCCAAAATTGCTCCTGCTGCCATAGAGTGACAAGGCCTCCTTATTATGTAACCTATAAGTGCTGTGGGAACAATCCCATGCTCCCAAATTGATCCAAACAGCTGTGAACATGAATCTATAGCCCAAGAGTTTCATGATCAGAAATGTAGAACAGCAGCTGAGCAATACTATGTGAGCTGAAAGCCAATGCACCAAGTCTGAAATTCCTCTCCCCACTCGCTGCCCTTGGATATACACTTGTTCATCCACATGAGTAAGGTTGGACAGCCAATCAAACCATACATAATCTGAAAGCAATCTTATAATCTGTCCCTTAAGGGAATGTATCTTATGTGACCTCAAGAGACTCATGATATCCAATCCTTCACAAAACATATGACTACCCAAAGTGTAATCAAGGAATGGAGTTGTCATGAAACCAAGATAAGTAATTTCATTATGGAGTGTCATATCTTGTATGTGCCTTGGTCCTGCAAACATTAGTCTATGCATAAGATGAAGCCACTTACCAAGGTCGTCCGCCAAGACCCCTTTTGCCACCTTATGATTTATGAAATCATGTAAATCATGTGAAGATAAAGAATTGCTGTTTACAAAGATGAAATCTGCCTTTGTCTCATAACTCTCATAGATATCTTCATTATTTGCTGTCCCAACAGGTACATCATCCTGCAAACCATCTACATCCCCTGTCATAGCATCTTTCATAAGGCTACCAGCTGTACCAAATAATGATCTACTGTCTATAATCAGTAAATCAGACTCATGCTCTGAAATGAGGTCAGTCTTATGCTCAACCGATGGATCATCCTCACAAGTGGACTCATTCAAATCTGAGCCAAGTATTTTCTTATCCACCCATGCACAAATATCATTCTTGGTTGGTTACCCAGGAGTATGCATAACTTCCCCTTCCTCTATCATGACTTGAACCTTCAATGGGTTCTCCAAAAGATGTGACTCATGATCCACACAATGGAGACTATGTGTACAAATAGAAATTTTAGATTGATACCTCCAATCTTTTGCCCAAAACTGATCTGAGAATCTGAGTGCCCCTCATGTCTGCCCATCATAAGAGGCCCATCCTTCAAATTACACATGCTTCGGATCTTCTTTTCTTCTTCTAGGCGCTGTTGTATTAGATCAGACCTTCCCTGGCTTGGATTCTCAACAAGTGTATCATGTCTAACCTTCAAATCTTGGGTTTCATTATTGGGAGACTTCATACCACTACCGTCCTTATGCATTAGGGCTGCCACCTCATGATCGTGAAAAGGTAATGGGATGCTGTTGTAAGTCAGAGAATCAGGCATGTATTCAAGATCCTTAAACACTTCTTCCTTCATTGCCACATGCTCTATACCAAACGCTGATCTAGTAGATGCATCCAACTGAAAATCAAAGGTATCTTCTATCCCTTGGCTGCAATGGATAAGACATGTCTCTTCCACCCTCAAGACTTCATGATGGGGTTCATCAATTTCTTCATCCATGTGGCTACCCTTTGCAATCTTCATTTTGGATTGTAGTCCCTTGGACATGGCTGTCATAGGAAACTAAAACTCTGCTGCATATGCTGAAGAGTGTGCCATGTTCAACTCCCAATGAAGCTTCTTCACTTGATCTTTCGATTCTTGAAGGGCCTCTTGGGTGCTCTTCAAAGAATCCATAGTGTCCTCAAGTTCCAAGGTGAGCCTATCCACTTCATCTTCCTCCCTTCTCAAAGCATCAGCATATATTTCGCCCATCTTGAATAGATGATCTCTATCCGCAAGTAGATGCAAGTAGTTTGACTTCACCATAGCCACGACCTCTTGGACCTCTTGAAAGCCAGCAAGGTAAGGATCTTCTTCAAAGTGCTCATGCCTCTCTAGGGCTTTCCAACACAAACCTGCCATGACTTCATGAACATGATCAAAATGATCTAGGGCAACCACAATCTTACCTCCATTTGTCTTCAGTTGTCCCTCCAAGTGGTGAGACTTATGGGACCCAAGGTCTTCATGCAACATATCTCGATCATACCTCCACGAATCAACTTCTTCATTACACCCATGTGTGAAAGCTAAGTCTTCATTATGCTCTATCAAAGGATCTTCGTCAAAGTAGTAGGTAGAATCTTCTACCTCATGATCTTCCTCAATGGCTGATCTAGAAGATGTGTGCACCGCTATGACCTCTTTATCTTGCAATGTCAAATCAATCTTATCCAATCCACTTTGATCACTTCCTGCTGAATTTTCGGAATTGTCCTTATGAACAACATTCATCTCAAAGACACCCATACCACCATTCGATTTCATGCCAATATGTTGCAAAGGTGATGAAACAATGCTAGGCTCAACCAAAGGAACATCAAATGAACTCATACCTTCTGGTAGCTGATCCCACATGGTTGATTTGTCAAACTCCATGGTGGCAACTTCTTCAATCATGTAGCCATCATGATGTTTTCGGTGTTTGCCACTTGCCATGTATGATGCTTCCTCGCCCATATCCTCATGATGCAAGTCATCAACAAGTAGTCCTTCCATGGTGGCCTCTTCTTCAACCTTGTAATCTCCGTGGCCACTTAGGTGTTCTTCATTAGGTAATTCTCCTCTGTCCTCATAGGGCTGCAAATCTTCTTTCTTCTCTACCTTGGCTTTCATGGAAACTTCTGATTTTTCTTTCTCTTTTCTCAATTTTCTGATGTAATCATATAGGTCCTTCTTTCCCGGATTTCCCTCTTCATGAACCTTCAAATAAAATTCAAAAGGAGTAGCTATCTTGGAATTAAAAGCATTGTACCTTTCAAGGATTTGTGTAGCCTCTTGTCCATACATCCATTGTTCAAGCTTCTTCTTCAATTCAATTTGACCTTGTATAAGAGTTTCAAACAAATATCTTTCTTCTTCCATGATGTATGATCAAACCCTCCAGGTTGGCAAGATCATGGCTCTGATACCACTGTAATATCCCAAATGGGGATATCATAGTTGAAAAACTCGCCAAAAGCAAAAACCCGCCAAGCCTGAAAAATTTGACTCGGCAAAAACTCGGCAAAAAACTCGCAAAAACTCGGCAAAAAACTCGGCAACTTAAAAAATTGTTTAAATTTCATTAAAAACACATTTTTTTTGCAAAATTCAATGATTAGATGCATCCAACAAGTCAATAAATGAGAAACAAGCTGAGTCTAGTTGTATTTGATTGATTTCAAAGTAAATTGGATACAAAATGGCATCCTCATGAGGAATGCGCTGATACTGATAGTCTGAAACAAAATGGAAATAGCAAATTGTTTTTGTAAAACTGAAACTGAAAGTAAATACTAAATACTACATCTTCCTCTTCCCCTTCCCCTTCCCCTTCCCAAGTCTACTGAAAACTAGGGGAGTGATAGAACTAGGTCTAGTCCTAGGAATCTGCTGTGGCTCCTCCCTCCTCGGCATGACAAACCATGGCTCAACCTCCATCCTGGATGTAGATGCTGGTAGTGGTCCTGGTGGCAATGTCTCCTGACTCTCCTCATCCTCCTCATCCTCCTCATCCTCATCCTCCTCATCCTCAATGTCATCCAATGAGAATCCCAATCCATCGATTCCAGCGGCAGCCCCCTCCTCCATTGCTTGTCTCTCCAAATCATAGATCTCATCCTCAGAAAACAATGAAGGCTGCTCATCCTGCCCTGTCCAATCACTGTAAGGATCTATCTCATCCAAATCAATTGGATCATCTGATATTTCCTCTACCCTTCTTGTGCGCAGCTGAAGATTATATTGCACATAGACAAGGTCATTGAGGCGTTTCTGAGCTAGCTTGTTCCTCTTCTTTGTGTGGATGGCCTGAAATAAGCTCCAATTGCGCTCACAATTGGATGAACTACATGGTTGGCATAAGACACGGAGGGCAAATCTCTGGAGATTTGGGGTATTTCCACCCCAATTTGTCCACCCAACCTCTGCAAAAAAAATATTGAAGAGTTTGAAACTTAGAAAGGAAAGTGAAAAGTTCAAAACATATTAAATATCAAATTATCAATAGTTGTAACTTGTAAGTTTGTAACTTGTAAATTTGAAATTTTATACCTGGTGACTGATTGTTTATTGCTCGTGTAGCCAGGTCTGAAGAAAAGAGCCTACCCCTTCTTTCCCTATAAGCTTGCAATTCATCAACAATGAGGTCTGCCACCTCAGCCTGGGGTGTCATCCTCTGAATGCAAGAAGTGAGGCCCTCCATAACCTCTCCAGTAGGATCTGAGAAGGTGCCTGAATGGAAGAAACGGGGGTTCAAAAAGTACCCTGCTGCATGGATGGGTTGGTGGAGTTGATTGTTCCACCTCCTATCAATAATCTCCCATATGGGATCAAATTTGAGGCTGTCCCCCTTATAATAAGTTTTAATAGCTTCCTTGGCCCTATCCATGGCCTCATAAAGATACCCCATTGGGGTTTTATCCCCATCTACCAAGCGGAGGACTCTAACCAAGGGCTCCGACACCTACAATATAAAAATGCAAAAAGATTAAAGGTACTAATTTACAATGAAAGACATATTAAAAATAAATAAATATTCAATTTGAATTTAAATTCGAAGTTTTAAAGTTACCTTCACAATCTCTGTAGCTCTTTCTACAAATACTTTGTCAAAGATAATGCATGCAACCTTGTCTCCTTCTGGCTTCTTCGCATAAGATGATTCTGTCCATTTTGGGCACACAAACATTTGTTTCAAAGCCCCCAATGCACCAAGAATGCTTTGCAACGTTAAGAAAACCGTTGCAAACCTTGTCACACCGGATCTCACCAACTCTTTCCCTTGGGTGTAATCCCTCATCATGTTAAGAACCCAAGGGTGATTGTAGATAAATTTTGTGATCCTCCTTGCATCCTCTACAATCGGTGTGACCCAATCAAGCTTGCCTATGTCCTCCAAAAGAAGGTCAAGGACATGTGCCGCACAAGGTGTCCAAGAAATTGTGTGGTGTCTCTCTTGGAGGATTCTACCAGCTGCCACATATGCTGCTGCATTGTCAGTAATTATTTGCACAATATTTTCAATCCCAACCTCCATGCAAACTTGCTCCAACATGTTAGCCAAATTTTCTGCATTTTTCACTATGTTGGAGGCATCCACTGATTTCAAGAACACCACTTCATTCTTGCAAGCTACCAAAAAATTAATGATGGTGCGGTTTTTACCATCCGTCCACCCATCGGAAAGAATAGAGCAGCCATATTTTTTCCATTCATTTCTTTGGTCTTCCACCACTGCCCTTGCCCTATCCCTTGCATTTGTAAGCAACCTACAAGTACAAAGTGAAATTAAGTACAAAAATTTTGTTTGTAAACAAAAAATAGCTTAAATTCATCATAAATTTCTATAAATTAAAGAACATAAATTTATCAAAAACTTAAAACGTAAAAGATTATCATTAAATTAACTAACCTCCCACTCAATTCTGTGCGAGAAGGTGCCTTGAAGCCCTTTCCTGCAACCGTCAGTGCAGTAACCAAATTATGCCAATTAGGAGAATTTGCCACATTGAAAGGGATGTTGTTGAAATACCAAAAATCGGCACAAGCAATGTATGCATGCTCATGCACCTCCTTATTCCACCCAGTTGCCTCTAAGGAAGTTTGTGATCCAGGTGTGTTTCTAGGCACAAAAAAACTATCTACTGTGCGTGTAGGTGCTGATCCTGGTGCTCTACTAGAAGTAGATGAAGGGCTCGCAGTGGTGGTGGGTTGCCTTCGGTTACGTGGACCACGAAGAGAGCCCACTATGCCCTGAAGTGCATCATCATCCGACTCAAGGTTGACTGGAGCACCTTGAGAAGAAGCTATGGATGCTTGCATGGCTGCCTTTGCCTTCTCCCTTTGTAATTTTCTTTCTTCTGCGGCTGCAAGTATGGCATTCATTTGCCTTTTTATTTCTTCCGTGGTTCCAGTACAGGCCTTCACATCACGACGACTGATGCCTGCAAGATGGTATTTGAGGCGGTTAATGCCTCCACGGTATACGTTTTGGCATTTGATGCAAAAAACTGAGCCAAGGTACGGTCCTAGATAAGCATATTTCCACGCAGGATCTCTAGCTCCTGAAGGACGTTTGCCTACAAATGATGATGATGCAACAGGGCCTGAGGCTGAACCGGATACAGAAGCATCTCTATCTGCCATTATAAATTAACCTGCACATACAAAGAGAAAGCACAAGTTGTTAGTTTTTTAATAGAAAATTAAAAAACAACCTAAATTAGATTTCTACTTGATAGATTAAATTTAAACTAACGTAAAATTCTAAAGTTAAACATTTTGTTCCAAAAAAACATGGATTCAACAAAAAAAAAATTAACTAGGGTTTGGAAAAAATATGAAAACAATGAAGAAATAAACAAATTACTCTAAATTACTAAAAATGCAAACTAATCTAAGACTTAAACAAAAAAAAATTGGATTGAAATAAGAAGAACGAAGAAAAATGAAAAAAAATGAAAAAAATGTGAAAAAAATGAAAAAATGCAAACAAAATAGTGATGAATCTTGTTTTTATGAATATAAATCTTGTTTGGATCAATACAAATCCATTTATACTACATTCATGATGTTTTTTAAACTTAGATGCTTCGAAAATGAAGAAGAAATTTCAAAAAAAGAAAGAGAAAGAAAAAAAACAAAAACTTACCTGGAAATCTGATTTGCCTTTCAAATTTGATTCGAATCCGCCTCAAAATCTTGTTCGATCGATGCCAAATGCTGCAAATAGGTGTAAAATGGTTTGGAGGAGTTTTTTTCTAGTTTGGAGCAAGTAGAATGACAAAAATGAGTCAAAAAGACCCTTTAAACCACGCCGAAATGACCTTTTCCCACGCGGGCTAGTCTTCTCTACGGACTCGCGAGTTTTTGGCGAGTTTTTCACAAAAACTCTTGTTTTTTTTTTGCGAGTTTTTGCTTGGAAAACTCGTTTCTTGAAAAAACTCGCGAGTTTTTGGCAAGTAATGCATCTATGGGGGATATTATGAACAATCGGGTTTTCAAATGAATTTTCTGAATTCTGCCCTAATTTTCTGCACTTTAGTTTTCTACTCTAACCCTAACTTCTGCTCTAAAAATCAGACTTAAACAATTGCATACAACTTCCATAAAATATGTCAAATCACCATAATATCATTGCCAACAATATTTCCAATATCATATTTGAATTCCACCACACAATATGCAATTAAATCACTTCAAATGGCAACCACAAATGACTGAAATATAATTTAGAAGTCTGCTATTATAAATCAGATTTAATGGAGTCTCCAATTACATAAATTGGCTAGGGTAAACAGCCAACATGCCCAGCCGCATAGCAGAGATAAATAAGAATGTTCTCTCAATATGCAAGTCGCTCCTCCTCAAGGATAATTCGCTCCAATCCTAGGGTGACACCCTAGACAATTCACCAAGAAGTAGCCATCAATGAATGCTCTCAAAGCTGATATGAATTCTGCCCACGAAGATGATGAAGTGCAAGTGGATCCCCGTCATGGAATCCTCAAAAGAAGAGCTAGGTTTTCGTTCAACTCCTCCAAGGCGCTTGAGGTTTTCGTCCCAAGACCTTCTCCAAGAGGTAAACTCCCAAATGTGAATGACTTGAATGATGATCCAAATGCCTTAAAATGATTTCATATTTATACATAACTTCTGCCCTCTCAATTAGGGCCGACCTAGGCACTTTTTGTACTTTTTATTTATTATTTTCCCTCACTAAGAGGGCCGACCTCCCTTATTGTAACTTGGCGCACAAAAATAAAATTGAAGATATGATTTTATTATTTCCCATGCCGTCTTCAAGTGCCCAAGTGAAGTGCTAGCTAAATTATGTTTTCCCATCACAAGTCACCCAATCTCTCTCTAATGGCGACCATTCCAAAAATGGGGACATTACAAAAAGTGTTTTATTAATTAATTAGGCACATAAAAGTGAGCGCCTAGACATGGGGAAAAGGAATTATTGAAGAGGAAAAAGTTAATTATTTTCAAAAAAGAATTATATTCCCATGTAACCCAAAAGTGTCTATATAAGGGGATTGAGAGCTCATTGTTGAGGTTATGCTATTGATTTGATATTGTTATGCTTTCATATTGAACCTGCGAGTTCTTCCATTCCTTCTTGAGGACGAAAACCCTCTTGGAGAAGATCAGTTTCGATGGTGAAAGATCCACCCTAACTGGTAGTGATTTCACTCAGAGATCACGCAGGAGCTGAAATGGAGTTTGATGTGTTTTGAGTATTTGATATATTGCTGGTTTGTGTTTATTTTGGTTTGGAATAAATTTGGTACTGATCATTTTGGAGTTTCTTGAAGTGATTCCAGTTGTTGGCCGTTTAGATTTTGAAGGAAGTTGGGGTTTGATGAAATAATGTTGATTCAATGATCCAAATTACTTTCAATGAAGTCGCCTAGGTCTGATTACCTTGGCCGCCTGCATTTTGAAGGAAACTTGAAGATTGTTTGCAGATTTAAGGTTGCAACAGCAGACCGTGCATTTCCAGCTGGTCGTACTAGGCTTTAGAGGGGGGCGTGGAAGACTTGAGGCTGAAACGCCTCTTTTTGGGAGGTCATTTCACCATAAATGATGGCGCCCAGATTGGTATTGAGGTGTAAAGTGGGTTTTGAATGGAGTAAATTTTATTTGAAGGTGAATCTTGTTCATTAGTTGTGAATCTTTGTATTTTCAGAACTTTACTCTGTTGTTCTATGTTTCAGACCTGATTTGTAGGTCTTTCAGTGAGGTGCAGTTTGCTAACAGTGGTATTTGAGATTTATCTTTCAGTTCATATCTGCAGTGCATCATTGTGCAAGGTTCAATGTTGATTGGAGGTAATTTAAGTGCCTTATTAACATTGAAATTGGTTGCAGCAGTGATTTGATTTGAAAATCAGAATTATTTGTTGTTATAGCACCTAGCATTCATTGAGATTATATTTGGTTTTGAAGCAATATCATTGTTGTAAACCCTAGATGGTATGACCGCCAATGGGAGTGTTGCTTTTTTAAAAGATTTCTTACCCCACTGAATAAGTGGTTTAATGTAATAGCTTCCCGTTGAATAAGTGGATGTGCTAATGCTTTCTTTAAGTGTTTAATGTAATGGCTTCCCGCTAAATAAGTGGGATGTGCCAATGCTTTCTATAATTCACCCATTGCATAAGTGGATGCCCACTGAATAAGTGGATATCCATTGAATAAGTGGAAGTTGTAATTGTTGCTCATTATTTAGTTGATTTATCTAAAGCACTTATATGCTCTCACCTTGCCCTTATTGGGAACTAGGTGATCAAAAGGATGTGGATGAATTTGTTTGCTGCATTTACATTTCAGTAGTTATCTTTCAAAAAATTAGGGGTGGTTTATTACAATGGTATCAGAGCTAGTGATCTTGCCAGCCTGTTGGAGTTTAATCTTTTGATTGCAGATTTGACACTCAAATTGAAGCAATAGCCTATTGAATTGAACTTTGCCTGCCTGAATGGAGAATGCTTTGTCACAAAAAAAGATTGCAACTAGAGTGAATCAAAGCAGATGTCCTTTTTCAAAACGCTTCAATGATTCATTCAACTGTTTCCAACCTAGAAACTTGCAGAAAGAAGTAGTAGGAAGCTTGCTATTTGCATCGGGGAGTGATTTGGAGCTTCCACATTTGTCTAAAGATGCTCTTCTCAGTAAATTGAAAGAAGTAGAGAGTTGTTTGACCAAGGTTAAACAATCAGATTGTGAAATTTTGAAATGGGCTTTGAAGCCGTCAATGATTGCTTTGGTCCAGCACAAGTTTATGAAACATCTTCATGAAGATGTAAGACTTGCGGTCACTTTTTGTCTATGTGAAATCACAAGAATCACAGCTCCTAAAGTTCCTTATAGAAAGGTCATAATGAAGGAGATATACAAATTGATTGTTGAAAGCTTCAGTGGGTTGGTTGATATCAGAAATCCTTCCTTTGCAAAGAGGGTTGCAATACTTGAAATTGTTGTAAAAATCAAATTTGGAAATATCATGTTAGATATGGGTTGTGATAATTTAATTCTCCAATTGTTTCACCATTTCTTCGCTACCATTAGTAAATTTCAAGCAGATCACGTTATAACAGCTATGCAGACCATTATGGCCTTGATTATTAATGAGAGTGATGAGGTATCTCAATCACTCTTATCTATCTTATTGGCTAACATGAAGAAGAATGATCAAGAATCTTTATCGGTTGAACAAGTATTAGCTAAAATGGTGTTTGTGATATTCTCCGTCAGACAAATAAGGGAATCGCTGATTTGAAAACTTAATTTATGAGGCCGATCTCATGTAGCCGACCTCATAAAACATATTTTAAATAATAAACTAAATCAAGGCCGACCGTGCTGGCCGACCATTCTATATAAAAGGAACAGTGACATGATTAAAGAGGCGCCCAGGGACATGATTTGTTATGGAGGAGCTTATTTAATAAAAAGTCACACCTATTCGTGGAGACACCTCCTTGCAAAGATACAAGAAAATATAAAAGGGAAATCACCAAGGGAGGAATCATCAGCAATCAATCAAGACTGATTATTAGAGTACAAAAAGCAGATCACATTCAGAAATCTGTCTGCACTCAGCAGACAAAGGTAGAATCAGCAGTCAATACATTTGCTTTTGAGAATATAGCAGTCTTACGTTTAAATAAATATTGTGGTATGCTCTATCATGATTATTGTGTATAATGATATATTTATTGTTCTATAATCTCTATGAATCTGGATGTATTTTGTGTTTGTAATTCATCAAGCAACCAAGGGTGGCAAGATGAGGGAGAACTGCTCTATGATTCCTCACTAAGTACACCCCCTCATCTAGATGGCGAAAGGCCACATGAGGCCAAGAGGGATGGTATATCCGCTCTTGGGCCTAGGGTAGAGGATCGCTTAAGGCACCCTATCATACCCCCTTGGGTTTGGCTATTGGGTTAAGAAGTCCCAATCATTGGGAGGAGAATAAGGATGGCAAGGAGAGGGAAAACTGCTATAAGGTTCCGCACTAGGTACACCCCCTCATGTGGATGGCGGAAGGCCACATGAGGCCAAGAGGGGTGGTATATCCACTCTTGGGCCTAGGGTAGAGGATCGCTTCGGGCACCCTATTATGCCCCCTTATCCTAAACCTCTTTGCTTGGACTCCATTAATGAATTGGGTATATCATATGATTAAGATAATGTTCCTAACCCTAATAGGAAAGATCTATTTTATGGATTATGCTTTCAATGATTATCTAACATGATTGCAAGGTCTCAACCAGGATCTATCTTGTTCAACAACTTAAATTGGTAAATGATATTGCTAACTCTATTTCATTTCTTGCTTTGCTTGGATTTGTGATTTTAGGGCAAAAACTAGGGCATTTACAAAAGGGGACATTACAAGTGGTATCAGAGCACCGTTCCTGCCAGCTTGAGGGACAAAAGATAGTTGATGCAACTTAGCCAAAGAGCTCTAAGAGCTTTAGAGAGAGAAAAGCAAAAACTTGCATCTACAATGACAAATGGGAAACAAATTCTAGACCTTCATGGAACGCAACGAACAAACAACTCAAGCCCTCATGGAGCAAAATGAGAAAACAACACAACTACTTATCCAAGCCATCCAAAATATCAACAATAATCACCAAACCAATGGGAGGGATGCCAACTCAAATCATTCGGGAAATAATAGAACCCCAACAAGGTCAACTCCAAGAATAACTAGACCCTCCTTTATAGCTAGGGAAGTGCCAACTAGAGAAGATGAAGAAATTAATGAACCAAATCGAAACCTAGAGGAACTTGCCGATTCACTAGAAGAAAAATTCCATTTAGAAAATTTTGTGAGGCAGGATCAAGATTTAACTCTAGAAGGGTAAGGGGTCAACCTAACAAAAAGTTACAACATAAAGTAAGCAAAATGACTATCCCTAACTTTTATGGATCAGGGAAAGTCACCGCCCGTGAGTGGATCCAAAAATTAGATATATATCTAACTCTTGATCCCATGACAGAAGAAGATGCCATCACATTCGTCGTTTTACATTTAGAAGGGGTTGCACACAAGTGGTGGCACCATGGATTGATCACCCAAGGCCACTGAAACATAACTACTTATGATGACTTCATTGGAAAACTTATTGAAAGATTTGACCAAGAACACCCTGAAAAATACTTTAAGGAATTGACTCAATTAAGACAAGAAGGAAGCATTGAGAATTATGTAACAGAATTCCAAAATCTCGCCATCATGGTTCCCGAAATAACCGAACAGAGACTCACCTACCTGTTTATTGAAGGACTATCGGAATATATTTGGGGCCTAGTAAGTGCCTTTGATCCTACCACCCTCCAAGACGCAATCCTAAAAGCCCTACAACTTGATACCACCAAAACAAAGGAAAAAAGTTACTCTAAAAAGATGACATCAAAAGATAAACACTTCTATGGGAAGGACGGACATAAAAGAACATTTCTTTCTAGAGATGACCGAGAAGAACTTCAAAGGAAAAGTCTATGTGTCATGTCCCGTTTCCAACTTGATCATCAAGTGAAGAATGGATTAGCCTATTCCTCATTCTCGGAGGCTAATTCTAAATAATGAGGGAATGAATTGGTTTTTGACTAACTCAACTTTTTGTTTTGCAGGAACAAAGTCAGAAACTTGAAATTGGCTAAGTCTGGAAGCCAAAATTGACTAAGGCAGGACTCCTAGAGTCAGGGCGCACCTTCTTGCTTGCTCAAAGTCAAATGTGCGCCTAACCAAGAATCATCAAGCTTTGAAGCACTTCAATCATATTGACTAGGGCGCCTTGGAAGAAAAGAGTGTTTTGATCTTCAAAATGACTCCATTTGGAAATCTTCAGAGAACATCACTAGGCGCGCTTTTCCCTTCAAATCTACCTGGAACAACTATCAATTGCGCCTACACTAAAAGACATCCAAATGGCGCCTAAGTGCATCTTCAGGGAGAGTTTGATTGATGAAGATGATAGAGGTACAATGAATCCTCCGGAGAACATGGATAGACAACTGAGTGAGTAGCAAGGCTTCAAAAGGATTCAACTAGAGAAAGGTGCTTTAAGTACATCAACCATAGCATTCATGGCGCCTTGCTAAGGGACACTGATTGATCCTCAAAATTAAGTTGCTTAAGTAGTTAATCATCAAGATGAGTCAAGAAGGACCCAAGATGCAAGGATGATGATAAACAAACTTCAAATAGGCGCCTAGGGATCAAGGCGCCACTTTTTAATCCTACAACCTTAAATAGGCGCCTAGTCTACCTAAGACATTAGGATGAGTTTCTGTGGCTCTGAGTTGGCACTTCATTAAGGAATTGAAGATAAGTTGTCATTGCAAGATGAAAAGTTAATAAGTTTCCAAAGTGAAGTCTTCTAAGTGAATTGAATAGTGATGAAGGCCTATTCACTTTAGGCGCTAGTGTCATGTTGAGTCATCCAAAATGAGCACCTAGAGTAACAAGGCGCCAATACATGATTCCAGGGATCCTCCATTTGAGTGCCTAGCATGAATGAGTGTTAGATTGAAAGCTTTTAAGATAAGAGAAGTCACTTGGGTAAACTCCTAGCTTGGGCGCATATGTTGATCAAAACTCCTTAACTCTAGCGCCTAGGATTGAAAGATATGTGAGATGCACTTTTTGATGAAGCACTTCCATTTTGGTGCCTAAGGTGGAAACTCCCTCAAAAGTGCGCCTAAGGTTGATGCAAGTCTTCAAGACTAGTTAGATGCAAGGCACTCCATTCATCTAAGATTAAGTTGCTTCCTTGCATAAATGATAAGATGGAACATAAGCGCTGGATCATGGCTTTGAGACCCTAGGAATGCACCTTGGCAAAGAAGTGTTTTGGAAATCTTATATTGAGCCTAGATTCCAAAGAACTCAATTTGGCGCCTAGCATCTTTGCAAACCTCAATTGGCGCCTTGCTAATATCATGAAGGAATCATCTCAAGTTGGCACTTGGTCTTGAAAACCATGCAGTTGTAACATCATTTTGGCACCTAGAGTCTAGTTGGGCGCCTAGGATTGAAGTCAAAGTGGGGCACACTTCTTGGTAGCACCTAACACCAAGTGGCGCCTTGATCAATCTCAATGAGTGCCTCAAGGAAATTGGATAAGTTAAAGTGTCAAGACACCTTTCTGGATCAGGATAACAACATTTGGAAGCTCTTCCCAAGTTAGGCGTTCACTCCTAGATGAAGTTTTCCACCTTTCAGAACAACAAGACTTGAAGAATTGTCAAGGATAGTCATCTTACATGCAAGGCACACTCCTACCTATTTTCTCACCTCTAGAATGCGCCCAGCTTGGAAAGGCGCCTATTCATGACTGCTACCTCAGTTGGGTGCCTGGGTCAACATTTGGCACCTAGTCAGAAGATAAGGTAGTTGTAACTACCTGAGCTCTCATTGGTCGAAAGGATGACTTTGGGATCCGTGTCAAGGTCTCTGGATAAGTTTGCCAACTCAAAATGAGTCATCAGATGGAATATTCCCTTGGATATGCTTCTTGGGAAACGTGCCTTGGTTCCTCCTTGTGCATTGGAAAACGTGCCTTCATTGCCTTTGGAAGGCCTATAAAAGGAGGAGCTCTCTCTTTCATTTGGTATCTAATCTTTTGACAAAATTCTCTCTGCAAAGCTATTTAGCTTGTAATCTTGAGGCCTGCGAGTTTCAAGTGTTGGGGTGATGCTCCCTCAACTGACAAGGTGATACTCCCTTGTTGTATTGTGAGGTGTTGACATTCAGTTGACATCATTGAGTTCAATTGAGTTGATCAAGTGAGGAAGTCATTGTAAACATCAAGGCTTCAAGGCCTTCTTTTGTATTTCCATTTGAATAAGTTCGTAACTTCACGCTATTGAAAGCATTATCTATGTAATAAGACATTTGCAATAAGATTGAATCAAGCAATAAGACAAGTATCCAGCTTCAAGTTTGAATCATTCAAGTTGTTATCTTTGATACACATCATTAAGTTGTTGAGTAGTTGATGAATGAAATGCAAGTAAATTTGTTTAAGGAAAAATTTTAGTAGAATTAGTTGGGTATCTTACACTATACTTTGATTGCAAGGGAAAATGGGAATGTGGACACATTTGTAAACAAGAAGAAAACCAAGAGAAAAAGTTGTGCTTTAAGTGCAAAGATATATGGAGGCCTGGACATTTTTGCACTCAAAAGGACCTTAAAAGGAAAAACTTATGCTACAAGTGCAAAGAAAAATGGGAACCAAGTCATATATGTGGGAAAGCAAGTCAAGCTTGCAATAGAGAGGCACCATCCGACAAGGCAACATGGGAGGAAAAAGAGAAAAACTCTAATAAGAAGAGGAAGTGCGATGAAGAGGAGCAAGGAACCATAGCAGCCATCTCAAGGGTATCCAAACACCAACCATTTCGAATCAAAAGTACTCTAAAAGGACAAAGGGTAACCACCCTTGTAGATAGTGGAGCAACTCATAACTTCATTGATGAAAAATTAGTTACAAGGATGAAGATAAAGACAACAGATTTTAAAGGCTTTGAGGTGGCTTTGGTTGATGGGTCTACTGCATATTGCACCAAGAAAATCTCCCAACTAGAAATCACCTTGGGAAAACATCCCATCAAAGAAGACTTCTATGTGGTAAAATTGGATATCGATGTGATCTTGGGCACCCCATGGTTGCACTCTTTGGAACGTTTCTACCTAGACTTCCCAAAATTAGAGCTATGTTTCAAACATAATGGGCAAGAAGTTATTTTACGGGGGCTATCGGATGGGTCACCGAGAATGGTCTCATCCAAAAAGATGGAAAGGATCTTTAGGAATGGACAAGGGGAATGGGCTGCCCAATGCATGATCCTTGACAAAACCTCTCCCCAAGGCAAAACTATCCATGTTGATATACAACCAATCTTAAAAAGACATAAGAAGGTATTTGATAACATGCCTCCAAGTCTTCCGCCATAGAGAGGTTTTGAGCACACTATCGAATTGGAAGAAGGGGCAAAGCCTGTTATTACCACACCCTACCGTTATCCACGAAAATATAAGGAAGAAATTGAGAAAGCCATAAAAGAATTATTAGAGATGGGGCATATCCAAAATAGCTCTAGCCCTTTTGCCTCCTCAATAGTATTAGCAAAAAAGAAGAATGGCACCCTAAGAATGTGTATTGACCATAGTTGAGAAAATCGCTGAAAACTCGCTAAATTCGCGAGTACACGTGCGTTTACAATGCTTGCGAGTTTTCAAGCGTATAACTCGCGGTTGAGTTTTATTGAAACTTCTTGCGATTTTAGGATGAAAAACTCGTGCATTTTCCCTAAAACTCACCCCGACTCGCCTGCGGAGGAAAAACACACCCAACGAAACAATATAAAAAAAAACCCGACTCCATTTCATTTTATTTCGGGAGTTGGAAGTTGGACGAAAAGCTAGAAAGCAGTCAAAGCACCAACTGAAACCCTAGCACGCTGAGTTCGTGGAGTCTGCACCCTATTTCCGCTGATTTCGTGGTCTCTAGTCATTGGTAAGTCGAGTCGTCCACCATTACCGCGTTTTGATTCTTTGAAAACTCGAATGTCGAAAGTTTGAAACCCTTTTTAAACTAAAAATTTAAGGTTTTAAATTTCACACTGCAAAAAAAACGTGTTTACACTCGACCCAAAGCAAAACATCAAAATATTAGTAAATTATTATTGTCATTTATTATTTTCAAATGTAAAAACTAAAAACTTCAAGTTCATATTGTTTTAAAATATAAATTTTATATTAAAAAGTTAAAAACTTCATATTAAATAGAGCAGCGCCATTTATTATTGTCAAATGTAAAAACTAAAAACGTCATATTATTGCCAAATGAAGTTTTTAAAGTAAAATAGTAAACTGTAAAACAATAATGATTAAACTTTAATCACCTGTTTTGATCTAAATTTTTAATCGAATTTTTTTTGTTGTCTCTCTTTTGACAAGTTTCAGCTTCGTTTTTCTAAATAGAATATGGCTTCTGCAAGTGGAACTAGAGGTAACAGAACTAGTGGCAAACCTAGGGACCCTTGCTAGAAAGATGGGACACTAGGTCCAAAGCAAGATGTTATTTGTAACCATTGCACTAAACTTATAACCGGAGGCATAAATCGACTTAAATACCACCTTGCACAGATCGCTTGCTGAGATGTTATGGGATGGGATAAAGCTACTCAAGAGATTGAGAGGGAGGCAAAATCCCTCCTTATGGCATATCAGCAAAAGAAAGAAGCTAAAAAGAGAACAGCAGAGGCAATGGCAGCCCCAAACCCAGGTATTAGTTCTACAGGGTCAGATTATGGAGGTATAGAGGCCTTTTCTTCACCTTCCATTGGGCCACGGATACAAGGATCAGGCAAAGGGATTGCTAGCTTTTTTGTTCCTTGGAACACTCCTGGTGCGCAACCTTCGTTGGAAGGTACTGCATGGAATAGAGAAGTGCATCATGAGGCAAAGTTGGCATATGCACGATTTTGGTACTACAACAATATTCCCTTCAATGTCGCTTCAAGTCTTTATTGGGAGCACTTGGTCACTGCATTGACTGTGGCAGGTAAGGGGTTCAAGGCCCCAACTCATCATGAGTTGAGTGGCCCATTATTGCAGGAGGAGGTCAAACACACATCTACTAGTAGAGGATCAAAGGAAAAATCGGGAAAGAAAACGCTGCACTATTTTATCTGACAGATGGACAGATGGACAGATGCCAAGAATAGGACTCATCAATTTTTTAGTGGCTTCAGCAGGGCAGATAGTCTTTTTAAAGTCAGTTCATGCCTCCAATGAAATAAAAAATGCAGAAACCTTGTGCAACATGTTGGATGAGGTGGTGATGGAGGTGGGAGTGGAACATGTCATCCAAATAGTGACTGACAATGCAGCTGCATATGTGCCAGCCGATAGACTTCTAGAGGTGAGGCATCCAACATTGTTTTGGAGCCCTTGTGTTGCCCATTGTGTTTACCTTCTTCTTGAGGACATTGGAAAACTAAGTTGGGTGAAGAATGTGGTTGAAGAGGCAAGAAATATCACAAAATATATCTACAACCACACATGGGTCCTAAATCTTATGAGAGAACACACTGATGGCAAGGAGCTCATGCAATCAGGAGTCACACGCTTTGCCACTAATTTCCTTGCCTTGCAAAGTATAGTAGCAGCATTGCCCACCTTAGGCGCATGTTTGTGAGCGAAAGGTGGTTGGAAGCAGAGAGGGTCGTGAAGACAGTTTTTGATGATGGCATTGAAAAAGTCAAGGAAAAGATCATCAAGGTAAGTTTTCAAACACTAATTTTTATTTATTTTTTATTTGCTAATGTTAAAATTTGTTGATTTTGTAAAAATTTTATATTTTTATTTGTTGAATTTCAATTACTATAATTCTCTAATTTTATTTTCATCCACCATTGATTTAGGTGTCAGAACCATTGGTTAGGGTTCTACGATTGGTGGATGGGGATCAAAAGCCCATGGGGTATCTATATGAGGCCATGGATAAGGCCAAAGAGGCAATTCAGCATTTGTATGGGTCGAATAAAACAAAATATGAACCCATATGGCGCATTATTGATCAGAGGTGGAACCGACAACTCCACCAACATATTCATGCTATTGGTTACTATTTGAACCCCAAGTTTTTCTTCTCTTCATTCAGAGCAGATGCAAAGGTTATGCTTGGCCTCAACACGTGTATTGAGAGGTTGGTCTTTGATGATAACCTTTGAGACCTCGTACTCAATGAGTTACAGACCTATAAGAGCACGGAGGGGCCTTTTTCTCTTCAAGAGATTGCATTCATAGGAGATCCACTCTACAACCAGGTAAAAAATATATGTTTATTTTTAATTTACTATTTATTTAAATTTTTAAGTTTACTAAAATCCTTACAACGTTATAAATGTTATCCTTGCAGATTTATGGTGGGAAGATTATGTTGCCTCAACGCCTAATCTTCAAAAGCTAGCCATCCGGATTTTATCCCAGCCTTGTAGTGCATCCAGTTGTGAACGCAACTGAAGTGTTTTTGAGGTCATACACACAAAGAAGCGCAACAAGTTGACTCAAAAGCGCTTGAATCACCTTGTCTATGTGCGGTACAACCTTCCGTTACATGAGAAGAAGGTAGAAGGCCAGGAATCACATCATGTGTTGGACCTTGACGACATTGATCCATATTCAAATTGGATTGATGAGGATATTGATGTTGATCCATCGCGTGCTGATGATGATATAGCTGCTTTGGAGAGGGATACAGCTGAATGGCAAGCGAATGTGGCAGCATATGAGGATTCAGAGATAGATTCAGATGATGATGTGCCATCAGGGGCGAGTTCCTCACATGTACTGCATGATCCTATAGATGAGGCTCCTGTTGAGGATGCCACAGCTATACCATCCACTTCCACACCACCCACACAAAGAAATAAAACTCTTTTGAGCTTTAGTCGTAGAAGAAATTTATGATTTATATTTTCTAGTGATAATGAAACTGGAATTTCATATGTATTCGAAGGTTGAACTCTTTTTTTGGTTTATGATATGTATTATCAAATTGGAATTTAATATGTATTTGAAGGTTGAACTCTTTTTTTCGTCTATGATATGTATTAAACTCTTAATTTTGATTTATATATGAAGAAAATCAGTAATGCATTCTACAATTTCAGAAATGTGTGTTTTTTAAGAATATTTTTAAAAAATTATGCATTTTTAAATGTTCGATAAATTTGCCGAGTTTTTCCCCACGTTTTTGCCGAGTCCCGAGTTTTTGCCGAGTCCTGAGTTTTTGAAAATTTTGGGTCTGCCGAATAATTGCCGAGTCCGAGTTTTTCAACAATGGTATTGACTATAGAGCACTTAACAAGAAGACCATCAAAAACAGATACCCCATCGCTAGGGTTGATGAACTCATTGACGAACTTCATGGAGCCGTGTATTTCTCAAAAATTAACCTACGTTCTAGATACCATCAAATTAGGGTGAGAGAGGAAGATGTTCCCAAAACAGCCTTTAGATGGCATTTTGGACACTTTGAGTTTCTTGCTTTACCTTTTCGCCTAACAAATGCCCCTGCCACTTTCCAATCATGTATGAACCACATCTTTAGAAAACAACTAAGAAAATTCCTCCTAGTCTTCTTTGATGATATCCTAATCTATAGCAAAACTTGGGAAGAACATTTAAAACACATAGAAGAAGTGTTGGAGATACTCGAACAACAATCCTTATTTGCTAAACTATCCAAATGTGAATTCGGGATGGAGGAAATCTTATGCTTGGGACATAAGATCAGTGCTCAAGGGGTCAATGTTGATGAGGAAACGATTGAAGCCATAAGAAGCTGGCCAAAGCCAAGGACCCTAACACACCTTAGGGGATTTTTGGGGCTTTGTAGCTACTATCGAAGATTCATCAAAGGATTTTCAAAATTGGCCGCCCCATTGACCGATTTGACCAAGAAGGGTGCTTTCACTTGGAATGAAAAGGCACAACAAGCTTTTGAAAAACTAAAGTCATGGGTTCTTGTCTTGTATTAGCAATCCCGGATTTCTCTCTACCATTTGAATTAGAGTGTGATGCTTCTGCGGAAGGCATTGGAGCCGTATTGCTGCAAAACAAGCATCCTATAGCCTTTGAAAGCAAGAAATTAAAAGAAACCGAAAGAAACTACTCCACATATGATAAAGAGATGCTAGCAATCATGCATGCCTTAACTAAATTTAGGCAGTACCTAGTTTGTGGGAAATTCATTGTAAAAACTGAACATAATAGTCTAAGATTTTTCCTAAACCAAAGAGATGTAAATTATAGACAACAGAAATGGGTGAGTAATATCTAAGTTTATGACTTTGAAATTGAATACATGAAGGGGAGAAATAATGTTGTAGCCGATGCCCTTTCACGACGACCCCATCTATGCTCTGTGATAAGCATCTCCGCCAACGAGAAGAACACCATTATTGCCGAGTATGCCAAGGATCCACAAGCCAACAACATCCTAGAAGGAAATATACCAAATGAAGAATACAAGGTAGTAGAACTTATCCTATACAAGAATAGGGTGTTCCTTGTACCAGGCTCAAAAGTGAAAGATAAGATCATTAGAGAATATCATGACAATCCTTTAGCAGGCCATCAGGGGTACTACAAAACTTATAAACAGATAGGGAAAAATACTCTTAGAAGGGTCTCAAGAAAGATGTCCTTAGACATGTTCAAGAATGTATAACCTACCAAAAGATCAAAGCAGAACAAACTCATCCAGCAAGCCTCTTACATCCCCTACCCATTCCTAACCAAAAATGGGAAAGTGTCTCTATGGACTTCATAACCGGACTTCCAAAGGTGCAAGGAAAAGACTGCATATACGTAGTACTGGGTCGCCTTACCAAATATGCACACTTTATGGCAATATCCACCGATTATAGAGCTCCACAGGTGGCCGAGGTCTTCTTCAAGGAAATTTTCAGGCTACATGACCTCCCCAAGAACATAGTCAGCGATAGAGACAGTCGGTTTTCCTTAGCCTGTTTTGGTAAGAACTCTTTCGTTTATCAGGGACGGAGCTCACACCTAGCACAAGCTATCACCCCCAAACAGATGGGCAAAGTGAGATTGTGAACAAATGGGTGGAAGGATACTTAAGACACTATGTCACAGGGCAACAGAATGCATGGATCAAGAGGTTACATCTTGGAGAATATTGCTATAACACCACACACCACGTGTCAATAGGGATGACTCCCTTCAAGGCTCTATATGGATACGAGGCATCCTCATTCAAGAAAGTCGTGTGCTAGGAGCTGGAGATTTTGTACAACAAAGCATGGATATTATGAACACACTCAAAGATAATCTACATCATGCACAGAATCAGAAAAAGATTTATGCTGACCGAAACAGAACTGAGAAGACATTTGAAATTGGGGATTTGGTTTTCTTACGGTTACAACCATACAAACAGTCTTCAATCAAGGCCAGTGGAGGCGAGAAACTCAAACCCCGTCTCTATGGACCATACAAAATTTTGAGAAAGACAGGGGAAGTTGCCTACAAGTTGGAGCTGCCCATAAGTAGCAGGATTCACAATGTGTTTCGTGTGTCACAACTCAAAAAGGTATTGGGACAACACATTACCCCATGTTCAGAGTTACCACCATTAGATGATGAAGGCAAGTTGATTTTGGAACCGGAGACCATCCTTAATATGCGAGAAAGGAGATTAAGAAATAAAACTATTGAAGAATACTTGGTCAAGTGGAAAGGACTACCCACGGAGGATGGTACATGGGAAGGAGTTGAAATCTTCGATCATCCAAATTTGAAATCGATTAAGGACAAGCAATCTTTGGGGAGGGCGGACTATGATATTCCACATCAGACAAATAAGGGGATTGCTGATTTGAAAACTTAATTTATGAGGCCGACCTCATAAAACATATTTTAAATAATAAACTAAATCAAGGCCAACCACGCTAGCCGACCATTCTATATAAAAGGAACAGCGACATGATTAAAGAGGGGCCCAGGGACATGATTTGTTATGGAGGAGTTTATTTAATAAAAAGTAACACCTGTTTGTGGAGACACCTCCTTGCAAAGATACAAGAAGATATAAAAGGGAAATCACCAAGGGAGGAATCATCAGCAATTGATCAAGACTAATTATTAGAGTACAAAAAGCAGATCACATTCAGAAATCTGTCTGCACTCAGCAAACAAAGGCAGAATCAGCAGTCAATACATTTGCTTCTGAAAATATAGTAGTCTTATGTTTAAATAAATATTGTGGTATGCTCTATCATGATTTTTGTGTATAATGATATATTTATTGTTGTACAATCTCTGTGAATCTGGATGTATTTTGTGTTTGTAATTCCCATCAAGCAACCAAGGGTGGCAAGATGAGGGAGAACTACTATATGATTCCTCACTAGGTACACCCCCTCATCTGGATGGTGGAAGGCCACATGAGGCCAAGAGGGATGGTATATCCACTCTTGAGCCTAGGGTAGAGGATCTCTTAGGGCACCCTAACATACCCCCTTGGGTTTGGCTATTGGGTTAAGGAGTTCCAATCATAGGGAGGAGAATAAGGATGGCAAGGAGAGGGAGAATTGCTATAAGGTTCCTCACTAGGTACACCCCCTCATTTGGATGGCAGAAGGCCACTGAGGCCAAGAGAGGTGGTATATCTGCTCTTGGGCCTAGGGTAGAGGATCGCTTTGGGCAGCCTATTATGCCCCCTTATCCTAAACCTCTTTGGTTGGACTCCATTAATGAATTGGGTATATCATATGATTAAGATAATGTTCCTAACCCTAATAGGAAAGATCTATTTTATGGATTATGCTTTCAATGATTATCTAACATGATTACAAGGTCTCAACCAGGATCTATCTTGTTCAACAATTTAAATTGGTAAATGATATCGCTAACTCTATTTCATTTCTTGCTTTTCTTGGAATTGTGATTTTAGGGCAAAAACTAGGGCATTTACAAAAGGGGGCATTACAGTGTTGGTCCAGTGTGAAGAAAAATTGAGACCTGTTGTGACGTTTTCACACATCACCCCATTGCAAATGGGGACCCACCCTTTTTTCTCACTTCTATCTTGGTTTTGCTTTAGTGTTTTGGTTTTCTTTGAGTTTGTAGGTTCAGTGGTATTGATTTGTCCAAGTCTCGCCAAGTTCTTGCTCAAATCCATGAAATGATTGAAGAAATTGCCTAAGGGACGGATATTCAACTGAGGAATCCATATGCTTTCACCCTGACGCATGTCCCTGAAACACCGAAAATTTGACTAAGTCTGATGTCCTAAAGTTTGGTGTCCTAAACTCCTAAAAACTGACTAAGTCTAAAATCTGGTGGATCTTCAAAAATCTAAAATCTGCATGTTAAATCCCATGGATCCGAGACCTATCTCAAACATCCTGACAATATATTTCAAAATATTTAAAGTATATAAACATATACTTAAATATATTTTGAAATATACGTCAAGCAAGGACCTTCAAAATCTGGCGGAATTTCACTTGCCAAAAATCGCAATTTCCATGCTAGGCTTGAAATTGTTCCCAAAAAGCGCAAATTCCAAGTATAAGCGGAAATTGTGCCAAAATCAAATTTCACTCTTAAGCTCATGGAAATCAAAATTTAACTTGAAAACTTTGAAATCGTCCTCGAAAATCATTGGAAAATCGTTAGAAAAGTCATTTGAAAAAATGAAAGTGGCGCAAATTTGAACATCATGAGGAAAAATCACAATTTCCAGTAGTATGAGGAAATTGCGCCAAAATAGCACAATTTCAAGGGGCATGTGGAAATTGCACCCAGATCAAGTGTTCATGATGAAATTAAGTCTAAATATTTTGAAAGATCACTTGAAATTTGTGAAAATCCATCGAAGATCATTTGAAACCACTTTAGAAATCCATGCCCGGAGGATAGAAAAGTTTTAAGAAAAAATTCCTCTAGGAAAGAAGCGCAATTTCCATGCTAGGCTGGACATTGCGCCAAAAAAGTGCAAATTCCAAGTGCAAGTGGAAATCCCGCAATACTCACCTTGCATTCAATGAAAATTTGCTAACCTCATGTAGATAAGTCGGCCTTAGGGAGAAAACAAAGAGAAATCATTAAAGTAAATTGAAATAGGCAGACCTAATATGAGGACGTATGTGAAGCGCTATAAAGGGAGGAATCAAGTTTTCATTCTCCACATCAAATTCAAAACTCAAAAAGCAAACAAGCAGATTAGATCAGATTTCAAGACAAGTTTATGAAGAAGTAAAGAATTTCTTGGTGTCTAGTGTTATCTTCTTTCCATTTAGTTCAAGTTGAAAAGTTCTAATTCATGAAATGAAGTGGAAATTTTGTGAAATTCAATCAATATCTTTCAATTTTTCACATGCATTAAGGTAAAAGAATTTGACATGATCAAATACTATGACTTGTGAATTTCCATCTTGCAGGTGTGAGAATCCGAAGGCAAGCTATGCATCCAAAGAAGAGGAGCATCCAGAGGATCAAGACATCATCAAGCTCATCACCTTGCATCCAAAGAAGGCGTCGTCACCGGAACGAAGAAAGTTCTACTGCACTTCATCCAGACATCATTGAATTCACCATCATCCTACTTCCACAGGAGAATTTCATCGTCGGAGTGAGATATGTCATCATCACCTAGCAAGTTCCATCATCCGATCCAGAAGATCATTTCCATGTTCGAGTTCAAGAGCCTTCCACTTCATGCACCAGAAGAAGATCAAGAGCAAACATCATGAGGTCTACTCCAGGAATACACACGTCAGAGATATTCTCTACTTCAACAATCCAGTGTTAGAATCCTACACAAACATCACAAGAAAGAAAGACGAATGAGCATAAGTATCAAGAAAATCCACAAATTACTTCCAGAAATGTAAGGAATACAAAGACGACAACAAGCTGGAAGAACAAGGACAAGTTCCCAAATTCCACGAAGTGAAAATTCAATTTCGAAGACTTGTCCAAGAAAGAAGATACAATTTGGGAATAGCATCAAGAAGCACGAAAAGTATTGAAAATCCATAAATTTGCTCGAAATGCTCAAGTGGCGTTCATACATCAGCCAATCATTTCTTGCCACTTCATCACGTCCATGTTCAACGTATATGCAATAAAGACCACGAGAAAGATGGCGCCCTATCTAGAAGATTCCAACATGTCATGCTTATCACCTTAGGAAATGTGCCTTCATTGCCTTTGGGTTTTTATGTACACGGGTTGTGTCAACTTTTTCTTTTTACAAAAAATAGTTGGTTGTTGTAACTAATTGTTGATTTGGCAAAATCTCGGCCTTCGGTTGCTCAAATCAATCTTGGCCCTTCATTGTATTTTGAGGACTATAAAAAGGCTCATCCGCCTCATTTGTAAAGACATTACATTATTATTGTTGTAGGAGAGTAGATTAGCAAGTAGAGTAGGAGTAGAGTAGAGGAAACTCTTCCTAAGTTGTTGGAGAGAACTTAAAATTACTTCCAAGATTAATACATTTCTCATTGAAGCTTGGTGACAATTGTGTTGTTTTGGAACGTCGCATGGTTTCTTATTTCTCGAAGATAATCTAGATGTGTTTCCAAGTAGAAGTAGAATAATATTAGAAAGTTCATTGATATAGTGAATACATTGTGAAGATATTCGATGAATTCCTAGGTTCATACTTTTGATGGTTTGTCACTGGCAAGTCATTGTGCAAAGTTAGCTTGAACCTCCATTTATTGCAATAGTTCGATTGTTGATGCTTGTTCAAGTTGCGCCTGCTGTGGGTACTTGAATGTGTGTTTGCAATATGATTATCCTTAGTCATCCTTGGGAGATTGCACTTGTTCTACGTAGTTGTTGAATTCATCATGGCAAAGTGGAGCTTGTTATGAAGGAATTTGTCTATCTTGGCATCGTTCATTGTCTCATTGTCCTTAGGAGTAGCATAGATTCTCCCTCAACCCTTATCTTTTTTCTTTATTGTGGAATTAGGAGGTTTCCATCCATGAAAAGGAGTAATAAGTCGAGTGAGTGAAGAAGTAAATCCAACGTAAGTCCCTTTGTGTTAACAGCATATCACATCAAACTACTGAGTCTATCCATTGCAAATCACGAATAATGAACCTTGGAGTTGTCTCACTGGATCACATAGTTTAGCCTTTGAGAGACTTTGTTCAAGAGAGGATAGAATAGAATACATAGTATTTTATTCTACATGTTGCCTTGTGTATAAAAACACATCAACAAGACCCTATTTGTCATAAGAGGATGAGGATGATTGTATGAAAATGGACCATGAATATAAAGGAGAGTTCACAGCAGAAATTTCTGATGTGTTTGATGGAAATGTCAAAACATCAACCTTGGATCAGTTTAGTGGAGTTTATGAGACTCATGATGTCCTTGAAGACACTAAGGAGAGTGATGAGATTTCAGACATTGAAGAAGAAATTCCAATACCTAAGGTGTGTCAAATTGACTCCCAAAATGAATCTATGAAGAAGAGTATTCATGATAGTTTCAGCTTGTTTGATTTTGATCATCATGAAGGAGAATTGTTGAATGGACCAAACATTCTTGGAGAACAAATGGAGCCTTCATTTCCAAATCCATGGAATCATGGTGTTTTGGCACCAAAATATAATAAAGAGCAAGCAAATGTTGACTCTTTGTTTGAACATAGCACTTATTTAAGTTGCCAAGTTTTTGCCGAGTCGCGAAATTTTTGGTCTGTCAAGTCTAAGTCGAGTCCGAGTATGCGAACTATGGTTCAAAATAACCCATGAAGATACACAACTTTTCAGATGTAGCTTCGTATGCCTCTCATCTTGTATATGTGCCCATACTATACATCAAAGAATATGAACGACCAATAGAAACTTGCTTATCACACCAAGCTATATGTGGCGTGATATTCTTGGTTGCCTCAATAGAAACTTGCTTATCACACCAAGCTATATGTGGCGTGATATTCTTGGTTGCCTCAATAGAAACTCCATTCTATATAATTTGCACAATAAATCGCCTTTCCTCAAAAAAAGTTATCATTGCAAGTACTTGCCATATTACAAAATTAGTTTGAAGTACTTCTTGAAGCTCACATTTTTTTGTTTCATCTATTGCTTTTATGTCCTATTAAGTTAGATTTTCCAAAATCCATGCAACAATATTGTGCTCTAGATTTGGGGGTTTGTAGTGGTTGGAGTAAATCTCAAAAGTTTTCCTTTTGTCTAGGAATACATTAAGTTGGATTAATCTTGCTCCTAAGTAACCTTCACTTCAGTTACCTTTAGTGAACATAGTATGTTACGTTAGTGCTGCAAATATCTTGGATGAGTTCTGATAAAAGCAGGAATCTGTCAGAGTTGTCTGAAGATAGGACACAAGTATGTGTCCTTGCGAGGAATGAAATCAATTAGGGTAATCCTTGTTCTTGTGGATGATAAAATATTCAACAGAGATCGATAACTCAAGATGGGATATTAAATATCTGCCCAGATACAGTCCCTGTACTATATGTTAGTGCAGTGCTCTTTTATACATAATTCAAAATTAAAATACTCGAAAAATGAAATTTTATTAACTTCAAATATATTTTTCAAGTAATATATTTTTCAAGTACATACTGACAAATTTTAAACGCGCACCATTTGTAGCAAAATTCACTTACCAAGCTAGAGAGAGCTTCTAGAATAGCTTCTTCTAAGCTGTTCATTTCAAATTCCCCTTCTCCTCCATATATTGATTTTATAACCTCTACCTACAAAACATCGTTTAGTTAACATGCATTGCACTTATGGCAAATAAAATAAAACAAGTTTTACATTTGCAGGTGAATGTAAGGAAACTCTTTACTATGAATATTGTTAAATTTGACAATGTACATGACAAATATATTGATTGTCTATGATATTTTGATGTTAGAGTTAGTTCTCAATATGAACATGCACAAGGAAAGATCTATGACTTAGAGCTCAAAAAAGTTATAGATTAGTAAAATTCAGTACCATACTTCAAAGATGCCTGAAAGGGACCTCATTTAAGAAGTATTCACAAATAAACAAGAGAGCAAAAAATTCAGGTTTGAGAAGAAAAAGTAAAATAGATGAATTCTTTTACTTGCACAAATTAAAAATTAATACATAAAACATACAATTTGTTAGTTATTGATTTCCCTTTCAGTAAAGACCGTACTCTTTTTAATGATGACCAAATAAATTGTGAGGCTGTCGTACTATCTTCAATAAGTAGTGGTTTATTTCTGAAGTTGATTATTTGTATTGAGAGGATGATTATCATTTAAACCCTGCATACTGTTGTCAAAAGGTAGCAATTTAATTACTTCTACCAGTCATACACTTTGGGACAAAAGGGGCCATACAATATTATTGTTAGTTGCTGATTTGAGGACCGTACAATGTATTTCCTTGTGTAATGTCCCCAATTGCGGCTTAGCCAACTCGTGAACAATTAACCTATTTTTGAGTTTTCCCATAGGCTAATTGGTGTGCTAGGGAGAACTCCAAAGTTCTTGGAGAGCATTGGATCAGCTTTGCAGAGCATTTATTCATAGTTTTGAGTTCAATTGGTTTGATGGAGCCTTTTGGTGCTTTTAGAACCGAATTCCGACCTTCTGCGTGCTCTCCAAACTTCTTGGAGGAGTATACTATTTTTAGAAAGTCACCAGTTGCCTCCGATCATCGTCCCAAGTCTTCAAGACCATGTTGGTATGGTCAGATTTGCAAGTTGCATCATTTTGGGACTTTCCGTAAGTTGGGTGAATTATTAAGTTATTTAATTCAATATTCACTTTTGGGGAAATATTAAAAAATAACTTAAGTGTAATAGCTCATTGGAAAGGTGACGGAAAATGTTATTTGATTTTCACACAATATTAGGCATTGGACATAAGACTTATGGTGGCGTCCCCTTTTGAGGGTATTTTATGTTTAAGTCAAAAAGGTAATATTTTATTGTGCAACTTGGGCACCCTAATTTGTGCCTATAAAGTGAGGTTCTAAGCTCATTTGGAGGGTTATGCTTTGGATATAATATTTGCTTCTTTCTGAGCCTGTGAGCTTGGTTCTTCCTGGGGTTGGAAACCCTCATTGTATCATTGGTTTCGGTAGTGGAAGATCTACCCTAGCTGATCAAGGGTGATTTCATTTCAGAAATCACATTGGAGCTTCAATGGAGTTATGTTGTTCCCTACAGAGTCTTGAGTTTGATGTGTTTTTAAGTATTGTAATGGCAGATTGTTTGGAAGTGTTTTGAAAGTTTTCAAGATATCAATAAGGAGATTTATATGCTCTTGGCGCCATTGGCGTTCATTATTATAACCCTAAGAAGGGCGTGAGATATCCCTGCTGCTGGCTGCCCATTGTATGCTTGATAAAATTCAGTCTTTGGCTGCGTGGGGTTTGGGAAGAGCTGATTGCATTGATTTGGAAGGGCGTTGGAGGTTTGAGAGGTGCGTGGAGTCCTTGGAGATCTGGTCGGTCCCTTTGGATGCCATCCTTCAGGGTTTGTTAGCTGCGTGGAGGTGTAAAGGGTGGCATGAGGTCTCTTAGCCTGGCCACATGCCTTTGGTGACTTGTTTCAGACTTCTGGGAGCTGTGAGTTGCTGGGGTGATTGCCCTCTTACCATTGATCTTCAATAAGCTGTTTGATAGTGGTGGTGTGTTTCGTGCTGTTTGGCATCAATTGGAGGTGAATCTTGTTGCATAAGAGTGGTTTCTGGACGATTTAGGGTGTTGTTCGCCCTGCAGCAAAGGTGTATCAGACCTGCAACACATATTCCTTGTCAAATCTGACCTGCAACAATTACCATTGCCCCTTACTCAAGTGTTACAGTTTTGTAACAGCAGTATGCAGGGGTCTGACTACATTTCTGCAGTGTCTTCATCAGCAAACAATGAGATATCAGTTGGTTTCAATACATCAGATTTGGTGAGCAGTGAATTACTTGTACATTCTGCATATTATTTTGAGCTCAGAATATTTATATCAATGTTTATTGCAACTCTTATGATGATTTGTTACTTGTTTCATAATGCGATATCTCTATGTTTGTAAACCCGGATGGTAGTACCGCTGGTGGATGTTAATGCATGCCTCATTTTGTAAGATTGGATGGTTTACCGCCAATCCCTATAGCATTTCATAACTGGCCAAGTCTGATACTATCGACCATTTTGGTCTGAATCGAGACTTGCACCATGCCAGTACCTTGCATTCTCATTTTGTCTATCATGCACTCCGTTGAAGAAGCGTAGAAGTGATCGGCTACGCCATCTAGTGCATGCTTGTGTTGCACATTACACACTCCACTAAATAAGCAAGGCATGTGGTCATCGTGGACGCCTGGTGTGTACGTAAACATTTGCATTGCATTCAATACCGTAGCAAATTGAGTAGAAGTGTGATTCAAACACCGTATGCTCTCACCTTGCCCACTTTGGGATCTTGGTGATCAGAAAGTGTTTCAAAGACTACATGTGCTTTGGATTTCAGCTGAAATATTTTCGAAAAAACTAGGGTGGTCATTACACCTTGTGTGGGATGGCAGTGATTAAAATTGTGAAGTGGGATATTTAAGTGTAAAGGGAGTCACATCATGTGGGATTTTGTTTTGGGAGATCGTACAAGTCTTGGAAGGCTATACATTTGATGCAAAAGTCAACAATTGATATCATATGCAACAGCTAATGTATTCGGTCAGTAATTTGTGGAAGCATTTCTCTTTTTGTAATGTCCCCTTTTTCCGAGTGATCATCCAGCGGAGTCGGCTAGCCTATTTTATTCCCGTAGGCTAGGTCAGGAGTTACAAGGGAATAATCTAATTAATTAAATACTAAGTAATCCTAAGTCAAATTTGGATATTTATATTTAATTAATTAAGCTGGACCTATTTGTAATATAAAATTACTTTATTATAAAAATGAGTCACTTTGATAGAGAAAATAAAATAAAACAAAGTGGATTGTCAAAAGGAGGTCAGCCAAAGTGGAGGTTTCATTGGTAGGAGGTTAAAGGAAGTCATTTGATCATTCTCATCTTATCAGTTGCATTGGAGATTTTCTCTTGTTGGCTTCAACTTAGGTTCAGCATATTCCAACGATGAAAACCCTTAGGAATATTGGTGGATTGGACGAAAACCCAATTCCATCTTGAGATGGATTCATTACGGAGTTCAAAATTGCACTTCATTGGTGATTTAGACGAGAGGATTGAGCTACAACAACATATTTATTTCTACAAATTGGTGTGGAGAAGACCTAGGGCCAAAATTGTGAGATTTGTGGCCAAATACAATTTTGGCAATAAAGATTTATATGCAGATTTGATTGCAGGTTTTCAGCTTCATATTGAGGGTTTAATTTGAAGAATATTATAAGGGTTTATACCCTAGGTGAGCGCCATCATAGAGGAGCCAAATTTCAGGTTTTGAGGAATTATGGAAACCAAACCCTAGTCGCCGCCCTCTCATCTAACATGTTGATCGCCCATGTGTGATAGCGCTGCCTTATTGGGAGGAGATGCAGCTGTTTAGATGAAGATCATGGATTTTTTGGGAGCAAAATCAAGTGCCAAATCTGATCGGCCATCTAAGGTTTGAAACAAGACATCATTCTCCATTATTTTGGTATGTAGAAACCCTTGTTTATCAATGTAAAGGTCTGATTTTGAACAGCAAAGATCTGAGCTATGTTTGGGCATGTTTGAGCCTTGAATTTGGATGTTATTTCAAGTCTGAGCCATCTGATTTGTAACAGCAGTTAATCATATTCAGAAATCAGAACTTTATGTCATTTGTTTTGCATTAGAATGGTCATATTATGTGGTGGAATATATGGGTGATGTTTTCTTCACAAAGGTACATGAATGACATTTATATTTGAGCAATTAGCATACATATATTTGCTGTCCAAAACAATTTACATTCAGAAACAGAAAAATCAGACTTCATGCTAAGGGTTTGACAAAAATAAAAATCAGAAATTTAGGGCAGATCTGGTTAGGGATCTTACACTTTTCAATCACTATTCTGTGGAATTAATATATATCTGATATTTGTGAATCATATTTTGGTTTTAAAAAGATTCATTATTCATAATTGCTACATGTGAGTTTCAGTAATGCATTTAAAAAATAATTAGTTTAATTTAGTTCTTGAGCAATTCAGAAAATTATTGTAGCAATTTAGATTTTGGGGTAAATATCATAAAATATTCCTTAGGGCATATTACACCAAACACCTTTCTCTCACTTTCTCCTTTCTATTGTTATGGTCAATGTTCTCGTTTTTGTTGCTCTTTTTGGTTGCAATCCCTATTCATTTGAACTCAGTGTGTGCTTGTAGTTCCGTTCTTGAGGTGGACTTCTTGTCAACAAGCTATTTCCTTACCATATTGAGCCTATTATGGCACTTCACCTTTGAATCATCTAGGTTTTCGTACATGATTGGTGTCACTTTATGATTTTTGGGAGGATTTCCAATTCCTCCCTTAGGTTGCTCTCATTGTGGCCACTATTATGGGAATTGTTGAGGACTAGTCCCAAATCATGAGGCTGGATCCAATGCAGCCCTAGCGAGGCCCTTTGCCTAAGTCATGAACCCATTGAGTCTACACAATGGCGCAACTATCAAAGCAACACTTTAAAAAATGAGAATTGATAGCATTTTAATTCACACCTTTCAGTGTGACACAAAAATGGAACAGATGTGCAGTAGAACCACTCTTCAAACTAAAAGAGGAAACTCCTTGTAAACAATAGCTAATCTAATATAAACAATATGTACTTGCTATTTACAATCTATATAGTGTTATTTGGGGTGGTTCACACTCATGCTAAACAAAATTAAAGATGTCATTTGGATTCACCTAAGGCATATAACTGACAACCTGACACAGTCTTCAACTCAAGGCAAAAGAATTTTATCAAGGTTGCAGGGAGACGCATCTCCCCCTACCTGGGACGCGTTTTCGAGACTGGGACATGTTTTTGGGACAGTGACGCATCTCCTATCTCCGAGACACAGGCAGAGACGTCTCGCATCCCAGGAGACGGCAAGACCAGTACCCAGCACGTCTCCAGGTACCCCACGGCCAAATAAAAGGGTCATTTGACCCTTTTTTTAAAAAAAACATTGCTGCTTTCATGCGACCACGCAACTCATCCAAGGGTTTTTTGACTCGTCCAATGTATTTTCAGGCAACCAAAGACCCTGCAACATAATCCACAGACGCTGCCATTACAGGTATTTAAGCTTTTTACAGTTTTCATACCGATTTTTGTGATTTTCGTGTTTTGTTTTGGACTTTTTTTTTTAGGGCTTCGAAAATGGCAAATGCATTTGCCATGGCCCATTCTAGTTTTTTTTTGGTACTGTTATCAATTATAATTATTTATTTGTTTACCCTCGAAGCTTTGAAAATCTAAATCATGGCCATCAAAATTTCAACTGTAACTATTAGATTTAGAGTATTCACTATTCAGTATAGTGTATACTGGTAATCGCTAGTCTAGTTTGAACTTTTTTTAAAAAATTAACTGTTAAAAGTCAATACTTAATTTTAATTACTAGTAAATATTGGTTTTTTTTAACTGTGAAGCTTCTATTTCTTCATAAATTTACCTGTAATTATTCTTTTATATTTATAGTCTTATAGTTATTTTTTTACTGTTTTAATTTTAATGTTTGTCTTTCTCATTCTGTTACAGATTGAGATATGTCAGGTGGGGGAAAACAAGGCTTGTACCTATTGTGGAAGTATTGTGATCGTATTCCAGGGCCAAAGAGGTCGGGTGGAAAAACCACCATCACATGTAAGCTTTGTCAAATGCCATGGCAGCTGTTGCAACTCAAAATCAAAATAGAGTTAGAGGTGGATGTGTCTTCTAGAGATGTTCATGTGACAATAGAAGATGTAGCAGTAGGATATTCTCGCAAGAGACCTCACATTGGCAGCTCAAACCCCATTGGAAGATTATTTGATGTGCAAGGTCGAGAAGCGGTTGATGCAACAATTGCACACTTCTTGTATGCAAATGGAATACCATTTAATGTTGCTCGCTCACCTTTCTATGGGGAGATGGTCCAAGCTATCAATAATGGACCACCTGGGTATGAAAAGCTTCGCACTACTCTAATTGATAAGGAAAAAGTTTGATTAGAGCAACAAACCGCACCAATGAAAAGAGTGTGGTCTACAGAGGGATGCAGTTTTGTGATGGATGGGTGGATAGATACTAGAAATAGTCCATTACTTAATATCATGGTAACATGCAGCAAAGGGCCTTATTTTTTGAAGGCAATAGATTGTTCAAGGCAAGAAAAATGCAGATTTCCTTCATAACCAGCTATGTGACGGCATTGAGGAGGTGGGGGCATCACATGTAGTCCAAGTTGTTACAAATGTTGCCCCTGTTTGTAAAGCAACAGGCATGTTGTTGCAGAAAAAGTATAGGCATATATTTTGTACACCATGTTGTGTGCATTCGTTGAATAATGCACTCAAAGATATTGGCAAGTTCTAGTGGATCTCAAATCTCATTGAAAAGGGCAAAAAAAATACAAAATGTTCATATGTAACCATCACCACACACAAGCCATTTATCGAAAATTTTCCAAGGTGGAACTTCTCAAACCTGTTGATACACAGTTTTCTTTTTATTTTATTCTTTTTGAGCGTCTTTGTAAAGTCAAAGGAGCTTTGTGTTCCACAGTAGTTAGTGATGCATGGGCAGCTTGGAGACAATCTACATCAGATACTACAGTTGAGGTGAGACGTATGGTCCTTGATGATCATTTTTGGGCTGATGTTTAAATTTGTTGTGGACTTTATTAAGCCCATATGTGAGGTGATCAAATTTGCAGATTTAGACAAGCCATGTTTGGGAGAAATTTATGAAGAAATAGATTCCATGTGTGAAAAAAATTAAGAAAATAACAGATGCAAGAGATCTTTCTCTATATCCTTTGATAGAAGAAAAGGTACATGGAAGATGGAACAAACTTAACACACACCTTCATTGTGCTGCCTATGCCTTGAATCCTAAATGGTATGATCTACAAGTGATGAATAAGAGGGCTCCATATGAGGATAGAGAGGTACTGAAGGGATTTTGGACTGCAATAAAAAAGATCTATGGCGGAGGTGAGGATGCTTCAATTATGAGGACTCAATGGAATAAGTTTTCATGTGGACATGGTGATTTTTCTTCCGTGGAAGCCTTATATGATATGCACGCAAAGAAAGACCCTATAGAGTGGTGGTGGAACCATGGAGGTGAAACCCCTGAATTGCAATCATTTGCAATAAGATTACTCTCACAAGTAGCCAGCTCTTCATCTTGTGAGAGGAATTGGAGTACTTATGGTTTTATTCGTTCACTGAAGAGGAACCGATTAGGATCAAAGAAAGCAGAGAACCTAGTGTACATTCATAACTCACTTCCCCTTCTCTTTCATGTAGAACCTAGGTACAAGGAGGGTCCTTCAGCAAAATGGTGCCAAATTTTACCTGATGAAGAAGTTGCAGCCTTGGTGGTTGAACAGTGATTTACCCCGAATTACAGAGGAACCTAAGCTTGAGAGTGATGAGTATTTGGAGAGCATCATAGCTGAGGACCTAGAAATGGATGACATAGAAGTGTAGACAATAGATTTCTGATTTCTGATTTTTGTTTTTTGTATGCATATCAGCCTATCAGGCTATCAACATTTATGCAGTATGAACTCTTTGACTCTTAGAAATTCTATTGAATGAATAAGGTGCTGTCTTTCTTGACAATTCTTTGGAAATTTGATGAGTTTGATGTAAATCCACTGTGAATAAAAGAAAAGACATGTTTATGAAGGATATGCTGCTGATGTGACCACTATAACAGAATTCTGCTTTCATAAATCACATAAATATGACCGCCCTACTGCTAAAAATCCTACTGTAGGTGACGAAGATCCTGTTGATAACAGTCATTGCCCTGCTATATACTACAAAAGAAAGAGTTCGCTGCTAATTAACAATCACTGTTACACAACTTCAGAAGGACTGCAGCAGATTTGCATTCTGCAGTGAATTTGTGATCTGCTGCCTTTTTTTGTTTAAATCTGCTATTTAGGACTTTATTTGTCTTTGAATTTGGGCGCTGCATCTATATATAGAACCCCTGTATTGAAAAGGCACAATTCCTTTGATTAGATGCAGTCTCTATAGATAACAAAACTCGTCTTTTAGAACTGCTGGTCAGACATTTTCCTCTACCTAGAGAACCCCTATTAATAGGTTAGCATATTTTGATGAAGAGGACTGGGTTATCATTATAAAATGTGCACCTCATAATGGATTGGCAACTCTTAAATCTGAATACCTATCTTTTGTGTATAGCAATGCACAACTAAACTAGCTTTCATGTTTTTTCACAACAAATTCACCTAAGCCTATATCAGCCACACACCTTACAGTGTAATTTTGTCTTTAACTTTGTAGACTATGCTTCCTTCACACAATTGCACTTCTATACATGCAAAAATTTGTTTTCAAATTGGAAATAAAATTTCCTTTACTGCGTTGTGCACCCACAATGGAAAATTGTCTTTGAAAAGTGAATCTTTGTGTTCTTCATGTAGGTGCATGTAGTAAGCTACCCCAATTGTTTTTTTCAATTTTATACAATGATGTCACAGCAGGGTTAGCACAACAATGTATGCAACTAATAGAATACCTCCACACTTTCTGATCACCAAGTTCCCAAAATGGGCGAGGTGAGAGTATACAGTGCTTTGGTTTACAAAACTATGCTATGCAAATGGAACTGAATACAATCATCCGCTAAATAGCAGGCATCCACTTATGCAATGGGAATACTCCACTTATTCAGTGGGTGAGGAAAGATAGATATACAATGTTCATCCACTAGTTCAGTGGGAATACTCCACTTATTCAGTGGGTGGATTAAGAAAGATAAAAACTGTTCATTCCTCCACTCTGGCGGTAAACCGTCAAGGGTTTACAATGTTTGCATCATAAAAATCAATTACAATGAAAGAACAAATCAGAATGTTGCAACACTCAGATTCAGCTTAGAAAAAACCCCACAATCAAGAATGATATGTTTCCCATGCTAACAACCTGCAATGTTAGGGTACCACTCTAAGATAGACATGTATTCAGCTATAGCAATTGGAGCATAAATAAACTCTATCAGATGAAGAGATTAGACATATTATAGTCATCATAAAGACACCATTAAATAACCATTGTTATACCCATCAAGTGAGATAATAGAGGAAGTGCTGGTCGCTGGCCTGGATGCTGCAGGTCGCTGGTCTGGACTGCAACAGCCCCTATGACAGTCATAACACATGCTCAAACTGCCTCTTCAATGCTGATACCACTTTAAAACTCACAGCCACAGTATAAACCATGCTCGGCACCACAAACAATAGTGGTTCCAAGACTCAACATGCAGCGCTTAAATCTGAAAGTTCTCATGTCCCAGCAAGACTTGGTACGGCCCAGCAGGGGGTACAGCTAGGTACAAGTTACCATTATCAGCAGCAATCAGTCCACAAATGTCTGCAATCAGATCATCTAATCATGCTAAATCAAACCACGAGGTAGTTGGCATACAAACAACATCAAAAACACAAGGAAGATTGCATTCCTCAAGATGTATGGCCTAGATAGTATGGCCCAGCAGATCAACATTTCAATCTGCAATAAACTCAGTGAAAAGTGCTGAGAAATGAGCGCCTCTGCTATGCCAATTAAGCCCAATCTTCATCAAAAACAATGCATATGATCCTTCACAGTAACAACCAAACCCCTATGCCTTGGTACGGCCATGTGCAGAGATGATACAGTCTGAAATGGCTCTTCAAATCAACAGCAACTAAACAAACCAGGTCTGATATAAGCATCTAGACAAGGTAGGAATTATCCTTGCAAATACAAGGCCTTACAACCACTTAACTCTTCATGAAGTAGAGAGCCAGCATCCATGGTACGGCAAGGGACAGTACAGCCAGCAAGAAGAATGAATCAAACTTCATAAAACTCCAAAAGTTCATTAGAAATCTCAATCAAATCAAACCAGAATACAAATATAATATCAATGAATCAACACCAAATCTCAATAGCACAATGGTGATTTCTGTCTGAAACCACACCCAATCTCAAGAGGGTTTTCGTCCTCAAGAGAATATGGAAGAACTCACAGGTTCAATCCATCTACAAAGCAATCAAAATCCAAAAAGCATAACCCTTCCAAATGAGCTCTCGTCCCTTATTTATAACCTTTTGAGAAGAATATAATATTATTTCTTTCTTATCTCTTTATATTTCTCCTCTCAAAAAGGCCTTTTTTAAATAATAATAAAATATCAAGTGTGAGGTCCCCTTTTTAAGTGTCCATCATTTAGAACACTTAAAAACCTTTCCAATGAGCTATAACACTTAGGTATTTATTAATTATTTTCACCCCTAGGAGCTTAAGTGAAAATAATAATAAAATTGCTCATTAAATAACACCATTTTGCGGAAAATCCCAAACTTCATCCAAATGCGAAATGACCTGCACCAATATGCTCTGAAAGGTTTGGGATGCGAAACGATGCCTTCCAGGTGACTTTCCAAAAATAGACGACTCCTCCAAGAATCTTGGAGAGCAAATCGGGAGCCCGATCCAACTTCTGAAAGCATCACTGTCACCCTAGACATCCACTGAGCTCAATGCCAAAGAGAATTAGTCCATTCCTAGAAAGAAAACCACTTATCTGTTTTGCAGACTGAACCACGACCACTCCAAAAACATTGGAGTTCTCCCAATCATGCCGGATAGCCTCCGAGAGACTAGGAACAATCCTAATGCGCACAAAAGTCTATGCGCTAAAAAAAAGAGACATTACAATGCACCCCTGTCAATGTAAATTCTCTTCAAAATTGTTGACCTCTTTTCCTTCACAAAGGTGCGCAACTATCAATGCAATTCTGTTTTCAAAGATAGGAGTAAAATTTCCTTTACAAATGTGCACACCTGCATAAGCGATTTTGAAGTTTGATTTTTGAATAGATATACTTTCAATCAGGTGCATGCCTAGCAATGGGATTTCAGACTTTGGAGTTTAACACCAATTTCCTTAACATAGATACACACTTGACAATGGGATTTTGAACTTTGAAGTTTGACACCAATTTCCTTCACATAGGTGTGCACCTATACATGCATTTCACGAACTTGATTTTTCCTCACATAGGTGCACCCCTAGCAATAGGATTTTGAAGTTGAATTTGAAAACTCGATTTCCTTCATAGAGGTGAGCACCTATACATACAAATCTAATCTTTGAAAAATCAAACACATTCTTCTATATCAAGTGCACACTTAATAGTGCAAATTAGTTCTTTAGATAGTATACCTTTGTCTACCTCATACAAGTGCGCCCCTAACAAAGCAATTTTGACCTTGTTCTTTGAAACACCATTTCCTTCATAGAGGCACACCCTTGACAATGAGATATCAAACTTTAATTCTCTAACTTTGCTTTTCCACTTATAGGTGCGCACCTAATCTCCTACCTTGGCAAATTTCTTCGACAAAAACTACCTTTCTTTGCCATGACAAATGACTTCTATAGCTTCCTTCCATGATCCCTGTAAAGATATAGAAAAGAACAAAAAAGACAACACATGCACACAAGATGAAGAAAATAACACGAGGTTTGAAACATGACCTACGCTTGGGAAACAACAAATTTTAGCTAAAATTTACACAATATGAAAAATTTTGTATGGGTGCAACCAAGCATCATTTGCCACCCTAATATGCCATTAAAACACTCGTGACCATTTTGAGTTTACTTTCACCTGCCCATTTGCTTTCAAACTATTTTCAACCTCATTCACTCTCCTTGTTTTTTCATTCCCTCTTTGAAGGAGCTGAACTTTCTTGTGCAAGGAGTTGATACAGTTGGATTGGCAATTGATGTGTGCAAATGAGCAGCTGCTATAAAGAGTTGGATTTGAGTTACACACATTTCCAACTTTCAACTTCTCGCATCAAGTTCAGATAAATTGAAAATCTTCATTCTCTCTCTTTCATTTTTATATATGTTTTATAGTTGTATTTTCATTTTTATACATTTTAAATTCAAAATCTAAGAAAAAGATAGATAAAATCCTAGTATTTATCTTTTTTTTTCCCTTTCATTTTTCTTTTTATCTTTCATTTTCTTAATTTGTGAAAATTTTCCTTGCATTTTTGTTAGCTTATTTGCTTGCATTTTTGTTTTCTTTTTAATATAGTAATTAACAATCTACATTCTTAAATTAACCATTCCATTTTTTATCTCTCCATGATGTAGTGTTTACAATTTTAATATGTCAAAATTACAAAGCAAAGACACTTCTTGGAAGCATGATAAGCTAGGTACAAAGAAAGGGCAAATGTTTTGCAAGTATCAAGTGATGTGGAGTTTCTAGGAGGCTTTAATCACCTCAAATACCACCTTGCCTACATACTTGGACGATTGGACATGACATTTCATTGTGCAAAAATGTTAAGCCTAACATTTTGACGGAGGTCACAAACCAATTGGAGTCCTTTCAAGAAATAAAGAACAAAGGATAAGGAAAACCAACAAATAGTTGCATCTTCCACTTCTTTAATGCCCAAAAGTGGAACAGGTTCTAGTAGCACTAGGCCTAGAGTTCATAATTCTGAGAGTTGGTTTGTGCCCCACAATGCTCCTAGTTCCCAACCATTCTTGGAAAGCATGAGTTGGAACAAGAGCAAACACGTGGTAGTAAGGAGTGCAGTTACCCAATCTTTAGAGCATAGTTTGCATACTTGAACTCAGCAAACCAAAAAATTTCCAACTTAGCAAAAACTCAAAAAACTCAACAACTTAAAAAAACACTTAAATTTCTTTTTAAAAACATAAATTTTATGCAAAATGCAGTTATAAAATATATCAAATGAGTCTGTAAAACATTGGGAAGTGTTTTCTTAGTTCTATTATATTTGAATACAAATAAAGTACAAAATAGCATTATTATGCAAATACAATAGCCAACTGATAACTATTATGAATTTATGATGATTGTCTTTGAAAATCATCATAAATTGCATATCCAAGCAAATTACAAATTACAAAAATTTACAATCTCCTCTTCTCCATTCTAGTGAAAAATTGGGGAGAGGGTCTAGTCCTCACACTTGACTATGACTCCTCACTTGGCCTAGTCCTCACACTCGACTACGGCTCCTCACTTGGCCTAGTCCTCGCACTCAACTATAGCTCCTCTGCCTCAAGTTGGAGATTATCTACAATCATGTCATCGAATCCAATCTCTTTTGCTTCTATTCTACCTACACCCTCCATAGCTCTCCTCTCGAAATAAGCAATCTCATCCACTATGAACAAGCAGATCTCATTTTGTGTAGTCTAGTTACTAAAGGGATCAATATCATCCAAGTTTATAAGCTCCTATGATGTGTTCTCCACCTTTCTTGTGTGAAGTCAAAGGTTGTACTGCAAAAACCTAAGTCATTGAGGTGTCTTTGAGTCAACTTATTGCACTACTTCGTGTGAATGGCCTCAAACAAACTCTAGCTGCGCTCACATCCAAAAGTGCTACAAGGTTGAGACAAAATTTGGAGGGATAGCTTTTGAAGGTTTGGGGTATTTCCACCCCAATCTTCTCACCAAGAACCTGCAAATAAAATATTCAAAAGTTTGTAAGTAAGCAATATTGATAATTGTAATTTGTAACTTGTAAGATATAAGTAAAGACTCTAATTTTTATTACCTGGTGTTTGGGTGGATCTCCCTTGGATAGCCAGTGCCAAAGAAAAGAGCCTCCCCCAAGCTTGCTTGTAATTCTATAACTCTAAAATAATGAGGTTTCTCACCTCAACCTTGGGTGTCATCCTCTCAATGCATGTTGAGAGGCCCTCCATAATCTCTCCATTAAAATTTGTGAAGCTATTAGAGAAGAAAAACTTGGGGTTGAGGTAGTACCCCAATGTGTGAATGTGTAATGTCCCCTTTCCAAGCCTAGTCATTGGTGGGCCCAATAGCCTATTTCCGAATCCCGATAGGCTATGTGGTATGGTAAGGGGTTCTCTCTTTATGGACTTCTAGTTCAGTTGTTGTGTATACTCATGTTGGATTTGAGCTCTGTGTTGTGTTAGGATGACTTTGCCACTTTCTGAAGTTCGTTCGGGCTCCTAGATAGTTCTCCAAGATTCTTGGAGGAGCTATCTATTTTTAGAAAGTCATCCAGAAGGCATCTTTACTCATTCCAAGTCATTTGGAGCACTTTGGTTCAATTTAATTATCAAGTTGATAAAGATTAGAGTTTCCCGTAAAAGTGATTAAACAGGGTACTTTAATGTTATGTGCACTTAAGTTCTATAAAGTTGGAAATATTAAAAAGTAACTTAAGTGTTATAGCATTTTGGAATGGGAAAATGTCTTATTATTTGGCTAGGCACATTAAAGTGAACATCTCTTGGGAAAGGGAACTTATTATAAGTTTGAGAAAAAAAGTATTATTTCCAAGAAAGAATTAATTTCTTGTGTAACTCCCAGGTGCCTATAAAAGAGAAGTGAGAGCTCATTGTAGAGTTTTATGCTTGGTTTTTGTACTAAAATGCTGCTAGGATTGAACCAGAGAGTTCGTCATTCCTTCTTGAGGACGAAACCCCTCTAGAAGATGTCCAGTTTCGATGGTGAAATATCCTTCCTAGCTGGAAAACGTTGACTTCACCCTGAAGTTGCATAGAGCTGAAACAGATTGAAGATTCCATGAAGTTTTGTTGTGTATTGTCAGTCATCATTTTGGTGTTGAGTTTTTATATGTTTGGTGTGAGTAGAATGAACAATTTGTATTGTGTTTTTGTGTGCCCAAGCTGGGCCGTACAAGTAGTCTGTACCATAAGGAGGACGATTTTGGTTGTGAGTTGATCTTACTTTATTTGGAGTAAATAATGAATGCATTGTCTTTGTTATATTTGGGCGCCTATATGCAGAGTTATTTCATGGTGATCTAGGCAGATTTTATGAAGTTCTGAGGAATTCCGTACCCTACAGGCCGTATGGACCTGTGTGAGGGCGTGAGAGTTCCTGATCAGACCGCTTTACATCTGGATAGTCTTCTTATATTTGTGGTGATGTTGCATGGTTATAATCAGTTGAAGGGCAGTTTGGTGAGGATCCTTGTTGTTTATGTGCAGTTTGACATGCTCCAGGCCGCCATACAGCACAGTAAGGGTCTGGCTTTTGTGTCACAGACATGATCAGCAGTGCTTAAAGTGTCCTGTTATTGGACAGCAAAATAATCCGAGTTTAAGATACTAATGGTTTGTGCAGGGTGTTCATGTGTTACAAAGATTTACTCATTGTTGATTTGATGATCTAATGAGTTATTTCTTAGTAGTATGCCTTTGATGTATCATTGTAATATTTCTTTATGTTGCACAAACTTAATAACCCCTGGATGGTTTACCGCCAGTGTGGAGCAATTGGAAAACTTATCTTTCTTGTTTTTTCCAACCACTAAATAAGTGGTGAATCCCCACTAAATAAGTGGATGCTTGCTGAAAAACAGATGCCTACTCTTTAGCGGATGAATGTAACTACTTTGTTGCACAATCTTTAATTTGTAAACCAAAACACAGTATGCTCTCACCTCGCCTGATTTGGGAACTTGGTGATCAAAAGTGTGGAGGTGTTTAGTTGGATTCATGCAATATTGTGCTAACATTGTGTTATCATTGTTTAAATTTTCAAAAAATTTGGGGGTAGTTTGTTATAGTGGTATTAGAGCTGGTCATTCCTGCCAGCCTGTTGATCATCATTCAAATCAGCATTCAGAGTGAATTCGGTTTGGTCTTCATGTGCCTTTGATGAATCCAGGAGACACTGAGTTCATCACCTACAGAAGGAGAAGATACCCTCAAATTGATTCAAAATCAGAGGAAAAGAACATAATGGGAGATAGACCACCACAAGATCCCAATACTAGGGATATTTTAAACGATCTTGCTAGAGGCCAGTAAGAGATTGTGAAGAGTAATCAGCAAATGACCCGACTTTTGGCACAATTGGTGAATCAAAGTATGGGTGGAGCGTCTCCTCGAAATAGAGAAAATGATGGGAACTGTCCAGAGGGTAGCAATTCCAATAATCCTGGCAATCCAAACAGTGACACAAGAGCTTCACGGGCCTCTAGAACTAGGCCAATGATGCTTGTATTTTTGGGACAGCAACAAAATCCAGTTGGAGGGCAGCAATTTGTGGCAGAGAGCTTTGCAGATTATCAGGGTGAGTGGCAATCTTGGGGGGAGGAATTCCAAAGTGCTATGTCACTTCAAGACTTTTGTCAATCAAGTACAGGAATAGGCCCAGGATCGAGAACCAAGATCTGCACAGGAAGCTTGGGAAGGTGCCAATTCCCCCATTTGATGGATCTTCTAAATGCACAGCCAGATCGTGGGTGCAAAAGATTGATAATTATTTGTGTTTGAATCAAATGTTAGAACTAGACTCCATCAAATTTGTAGCTGCTCATTTGGAAGGAGATGCTCATGATTGGTGGACACATGGCATGATCACTCAAGGTCATAGCCTTATTACCTCTTATGAAGAATTCACACAGAGGTTGATTGACCGTTTTAATAAGTATGAACCAAAGAGCCACTTCAGGGAGCTGGCCCAAGTGAGACAAAAAGATTCTGTGGATGCTTACATCTCTGAATTTTAGAGAATAGCTGTGATGGTGACAGATGTGTTAGAAGGGAGACTTACATACCTCTTTGTTGAGGGCTTGTTGGAACCTTTGAGAGGATTGGTGAAGGCTTTGGAGCCTAAGTCTATACAAGAAGCCATCAAAAAGGCTAGAAATATGGAGTTCACCACACTAAAGAGCAAATTTCATTCCAAGTCCTTCCCTCCAAGAAAGGACAAAAAACATTTTCGTAAGGAGAACAATCAGCCCAAGACATCTCTTCCAAGAATGGATGATGAACTGAGAAATGAGCTTAGGAAGAAAAAGTTATGCTTCACATGTAAGGAGCCTTGGGCTCCTAGGCACAACTGCTATGAAAAGGGAAAATCACACCAAATGGAGGCATATGTTACAGCTGAATCTGAATCAGAAAATTCAGACCAGCAAGAAGACTCAAGTGAAAATGAAGAAGATGGTGCACTGGAAGAGGCTGAAATGAGTAAGGAGAATGATATGTCATTTGCTCAATTGTCAGGGAATCAAAGGAATGATCCTTTCAAAGTCCGTGGTGTGTTATGTGGCCAAAGAATTATTGCTCTTATTGACACAAAACCATCGCACAACTTCATCGATGAAGGAGTTGTAGCAAGAAGGGGCTTGAAACTTGAGGAGTTTGAAGGTTTCAAAGTAATTGTGGCGGATGGATTTACTCTTTCATGCACTAGAAGAATACCTCGGCTTACTATGCAATTTGGCAATTATGAAGTCAAGGATGACTTCTATGTGATCAGTATTAGTGATACGGATGTTGTCCTAGGCATCCAATGGCTGAAATCATTGGGGGAAATCAGTTTGAATCTACAAACAATGGAGTTAAAATTTGATAATAATGTTAGGAAGGTTGTGCTAAGAGGTACCTCTACTGGGGGACCAAGAGTGGTCACTGCAAAGAGGATGGAAAGGCTGTTCCGTCGTGATCAAATTGAGTGGGCTGCTCAATGTGCCATCATGCCCACACCTTCTAAGGAGGTAAAAAGATCCTATCATCCTGATGTTCAAGACTTATTAGCATAGCAAAGTCTTTAGTGATCTACCACCTAGGAGGCCTCCTGATAGAGGCATTGAACACATAATAGAGTTAGAAGATGGAGCCAAGCCTGTAATTACAACTCCATACCGGCAGCCCAAGAGATTTAACGATGAAATAGAGAGAACACTCAAAGAACTCTTGGACATGGGCTTCAATCGTCCAAGTAAGAGTCCATTTGCTTCCTCAGTAGTGCTGGTCAAAAAGAAAGATGGGACTCTTCGTTTGTGTATTGACTACAGGGAGCTTAATAAGAGGACCATAAAGAATCGGTATCCTATACCGAAGATATATGAATTGTTGGATGAACTTCATGGTGTTGTCTATTACTCAAAAATAGACTTGAGATCTGGTTATCACCAGATTAGAATGAGGGAGAAAGACATTGAAAAAACTGCCTTCAGGTGCCACTATGGGCATTTCGAGTTCCTTGTCATGCCTTTTGGTTTGACGAATGCCCCTGCCACCTTTCAATCCTACATGAACCAAATTTTCAGCGAGCAGCTCCATAGGTTCTTGCTAGTTTTTTTTTATGACATAATCATTTATAGCAAGTCATGGAAGGAGCACTTGCAACACATAGATGAGGTGCTTGGTATTCTTAAAGCTAATTCTCTATTTGCTAAAGAAGCCAAGTGTGAATTTGGCCTAACGGAGATTGTTTACTTAGGCCATGTTATCAGTGCCAAAGGAGTGAGTGTGGGCAAAGAAAAGATCAAAGCAATTTTAGAGTGGCCTCCACCAACAAACCTTACTCAATTGAAAGGTCTTTTTCGTTTATGTGGACTTTATAGGAGATTTGTGAAAGGTTTTTCACAAATAGCACCTCCACTCACTGATCTTACAAAAAGGGGAACTTTCAAATGGTCCAAGGTAGCCCAAGATTCATTTGATCAGTTCAAACAACTCATGAGCAGCTGTCCTATTCTTGCATTACCAGATTTTTCAAAGCCCTTTGAGCTAGAATGTGATGCATCAGCTGAAGGAATTGGGGCTGTTCTTATGCAAGACAAGCATCCCATCTGTTTTGAGAGAAGAAAGTTAAGAGGAGCTGAGATAAGCTACTCTATTTATGACAAAGAAATGCTTGCTATTATGCATGCCTTGGTCAAGTTCCATCAATATTTGATGGGAGGAAGGTTTATTGTGAAAACAGATCATGAGGTACTTCCTAAATCAAAAAGACTTGAATGAAAGGCAGCAGAAATGGGTCAGTAAGCTCCAAGCATTCGATTTTGACATCGTATATGTCAAAGGCAAAAAGAATGTGGTGGTTGATGTATTGTCAAGAAGGCCACATTTACATTCTATGGTTGAGTTGGTGGCTGACTGGAAAGAACAAATTATCATAGAGTATGCAAAGGATCCATTTGCAACAGGTATCATTGATGGCACTTCAAAAGATGAAAGATATGAGGTAAATGATGGACTGATTTTTTACAAGAAAATAATCTTTCTTGTTTCAAATTCCAAAGTAAAATCTCTCATTATAAGAGCTTTTCATGATTCACCCTTCGCTGGTCACCAAGGTATATTCAAGTCTTTAAGCAAATCCGAGAGAGATTTACTTGGAGGGGGCTAAAAGATGTATGCAAACATGTTAGAGAGTGTCCTGTGTGTCAACAGAACAACTATGAGAACACATACCCTGCTGGTCTGCTCCAATCACTTCCAATTCCCAATCAAAAATGGGAAAATTTGGCCATGGATTTCATCACAAGACTTCCCAAGGTGCAAGAGAAGGATAGTATCTTCGTGGTGGTGGATAGATTGACTAAGTTTACTCACTTTTTTGTTGTTTCTACAGGATTTACAGCAGTTCAGGTGGTGGAACTGTTTTTTAGAGAAGTGTTCAAACTTCATGGGCTGCCCAAAAGCATTGTAAGTGACAGGGACAACAAGTTCCTGAGTTTGTTTTGGAAAGAACTATTTAGATTGTGTGGCACAGAACTTACCCCCAGCACTAGTTACCATCCTCAAACGGATGGTCAATCTGAAATAGTTAACAAATGGCTGGAAGGTTACCTCAGAAACTATGTTTCTGGTCAACAGAAGGCTTGGGTAAGATGGTTGCATTTTGGTGAATACTATTATAATTCCTCTTATCATATGTCAATAAAAATGTCTCCATTTTTGGCATTGTATGGTTATGAAGCTCCTAGCTTCACTGACTTGTTATTTGGTGACAGTAGAGTGCCCAAAGTCAAAGATTTCTTGCAAGACAGCCAAGATTTGATGAAATCTATGAAGGATAATCTCAGAAGTGCTCAAAACCAGCAAAAGTTATACGCTGATCAGCAGCGTATAGAGCGAGTTTTCTAGGTTGGGGACATGGTATATGTTAGATTTCAGCCTTACAAACAATCCTCAATCAAGAAAAGTGGGGCTGAGAAGTTGAAGCCTCAGTTTTTTGGGCCATTTAAGATAACCAAGAGGCATTGTGAAGTGGCATACGAGTTGGAATTACCTAAAGATAGCAAAATACATAATGTTTTCCATGTCTCTTGCCTTAAAAAAGCACTTAGACAGAACATTGTTCCATCTTCAGTTTTGCCACCTATTGATGATGAGGGGAAGCTTGAGTTGATTCCTGAGGCCATCCTTGATCAAAGGGAGCGTTCTTTGAGAAGAAAGACCGTTAAGGAGTTTTTGATCAAGTGGAAAAATCTTCCTGTAGAGGATGCAACGTGGGAAAGTGAGCACATTCTTCAGCATCCTATGTTGCAATTGCTTGGGGACAAGCAATTTTTGGGAGGAAGGACTGTAATGTCCCCTTTCCAAGCCTAGTCATTGGTGGGCCCAATAGCCTATTTCCGAATCCCAATAGGCTATGTGGTATGGTAAGGGGTTCTCTCTTTATGGACTTCTGGTTCAGTTGTTGTGTATACTCATGTTGGATTTGAGCTCTGTGTTGTGTTAGGATGACTTTGCCACTTCCTGAAGTTCGTTCGGGCTCCTAGATAGTTCTCCAAGATTCTTGGAGGGGCTGTCTATTTTTAGGAAGTCATCCAGAAGGCATCTTTACTCATTCCAAGTCATTTGGAGCACTTTGGTTCAGTTTAATTATCAAGTTGATGAAGATTGGAGTTTTCCGTAAAAATGATAATTAAACAGGGTATTTTAATGTTATGTGCACTTAAGTTCTATAAAGTTGGAAATATTAAAAAGTAACTTAAGTGTTATAGCATTTTGGAATGGGAAAATGTCTTATTATTTGGCTAGGCACATTAAAGTGAGCAACATCTCTTGGGAAAGAAAACTTATTATAAGTTTGAGAAAAAAAGTATTATTTCCAAGAAAGAATTAATTTCTTGTGTAACTTCCAGGTGCCTATAAAAGAGAAGTGAGAGCTCATTGTAGAGTTTTATGCTTGGTTTTTGTACTGAAATGCTGCTGGGATTGAATTGTCATGTCCCGATATTAAGGCATAGTTTAAATTAAAGATTTAAACATCATTAAACTGAGAAATCATGATATTAATATTAAATTATTAAATACCCTTATGGTATAAATATGAATAATATTATCGATCTTAATATTATTATGATTATAATAATATAATATTAAGATATGACATATATACATATATAGATATAAATATAATATATAATATAATATAGATATATATATTATAATAATAAATGTCAAACAATATTTATAATAAGTATAAATATAAATATTAAATTAAATATTATTACAATGTATAATTAATAATATAAATGTGGATATTAATTATTATTAAATATTATTATAAAACTTAGAATTAAAAATGACTTTGAATATAAGTCAAGTCTTAATATGATCGGGCCTTTTAAGAAATACAGCTATGATCACTATATAAGCAAATAACTTTATTAATTAAAAGGTAATCGATACCTTTGAAAAGTAATGACTATTGGCCAAAGTAACCCTTTAGACATATATAAGTATTAATCGTTATTCTTCCAGAAGGGGAGGACAGAAGTTAGGCGGCGAACAACAAGAAAAGGACAGAAAAAAATATTCAGAAATAACAGTAAGCATAGGAGAAATAAAGGCATGGAATGAATACAAGAGGACCAAGCAGCGAACAGGAATAACTACCGATCATTACATTCCTCAAACAGCAGACATTAGATAATCAATACGGAAGAAAAGGAGTCAGAGAATAGTTAGAGGAAGACATCACAACTAAGATGTAATTCATATCAGGCAGCCAGGGAAGGTAACAGATCTGCAGCAGATCCCTGTCTGCCAAGAACCATCAACAAGGCCAAGGTAAGTTCTATTAGGTCTATTTAAATTTTATATGCATGTAAATAAGTAAAGATCAGATAGGTATATATTAGAATGCATCAAATGATAAAAATAATAATAGATGCATTTCATAAAGATTTTACGAATGTTTCTTTTATCAATTAGATGTTATTAGATGAATTCGAAAGCTAGTAGCAATAATGTGAGTTTCTATGAAGACATAAGCATTTAAAGAAATGATAATGTTCTCGTTGATATAATGAATATCCAAGATAGTGATTTTAAATTGAAGGCATGTTGATGCCTAGAATAATAAGTGTATCTCTTAAAAAAGGATTGATTATGAGATTACCATTTAATAAGCAATCAACATGGCCATGAGTACCAGGCTAGGATTAGTAGCCTTCCTCTTAATCCACCTTCACACCTTATTAGTATGAGACTGGTGGTCAAAAGGAATCTAGTGTCTAGCACTCGAGCTGGTAAGTCATTGCCCCTTAGAGCTAAGAGCGAAGTATTGCCGGGTGTAGCATGAAGTTCTTGACCCTATGGTTGCGTAGGACCTAGATATTATTAATGGCCTAACGGTAGGCGAACCTCGAGCTGGCTATAAGCCCCTCTGAGCCAAGAGTGAAGTACCTCCAGGTGTGAGGTGAAGCCTTGGGCCTACGGCCGTGGGTCTTGGAATCCTTAACCCACCCTCTCATATTTGGTGTGTGGTCTGATTAATGGGTAGGATCACGAACGTCCTCCCCAAGGTATGTCATGACTCATGGGTGATTAATGATATAAGATAGATCATGAACCAATGATGAAAATGAATAACATGTACATGAATGTGTTTTAATGCATTATGATGGAAGGAAATTATATGAAACTTCATGTGAATATAATCTAATATGTTTTAGTCTTAATGATTATATGTTGAAAGAAATGATTAAAGATTACTAATGTTCTCTTTTACGAAGTTGGAGTTCTGTTAAATAGTGAAAAATTTCAGCTTACTAGAAGGGGACATTACATGAACCAGAGAGTTCGTCATTCCTTCTTGAGGACGAAACCCCTCTAGAAGATGTCCAATTTCGAAGGTGAAATATCCTTCCTAGCTGAAAAATGTTGACTTCACCCTGAAGTTGCATAGAGCTGAAACAGATTGAAGATTCCATGAAGTTTTGTTGTGTCTTCTCAGTTCATCATTTTGGTGTTGAGTTTTTATAAGTTTGGTGTGAGTAGAATGAACAATTTGTATTGTGTTTTTGTGTGCCCAAGCTGGGCCGTACAGGAAGTCCGTACCATAAGGAGGACAATTTTGGTTGTGAGTTGATCTTACTTTGTTTGGAGCAAATAATGAATGCATTGTCTTTGTTATGCTTGGGCGCCTATATGCAGAGTTATTTCATGGTGATTTGGGCAGATTTTATGAAGTTCTGAGGAATTCCGTACCCTACAGCCAGTACGGACCTATGTGAGGGCATGAGAGTTACTGATCAAACCGCTTTACATCTGGGCAGTCTTCTTATATTTGTGGTGATGTTGCATGGTTATAAACAGTTGAAGGGCAATTTGGTGAGGATCCTTGTTGTTTATATGCATTTATGTGAAGTTTGACATGCTCCAGGCTGTCGTACAGTACAGTAAGGGTCTACCTTTTGTGTCACAGACTTGATCAGCAGAGCTTAAAGTGTCTTTCTATTATTGGACAGCAAAATAATCTGAGTTTAAGATACTAATGGTTTGTGCAGGGTGTTCATGTGTTACAAAGATTTACTCATTGCCGATATGATGATCTAATAAGTTATTTCTCAGTAGTATGCCTTTGATGCATCATTGTAATATTTTTTTATGTTGCACAAACTTAATAACCCCTGGATGGTTTACCGCCAGTGTGGAGCAATTGGAAAACTTATCTTTCTTGTTTTTTCCACCCACTGAATAAGTGGATGCCTGCTGAAAAGCAGATGCCTACTCTTTAGCGGATGAATGTAATTACTTTGTTGCACAATCTTTAATTTGTAAACCAAAACACAATATGCTTTCACCTCACCCGATTTGGGAACTTGGTGATTAGAAGTGTGGAGGTGTTTAGTTGGATTCATGCAATATTGTGCTAACATTGTGTTATCATTGTTTAAATTTTCAAAAAAATTGGGGGTAGTTTGTTACAGAATGGGTTAGTGGAGTTGACTGTTTCACCCCCAGTGAATGATCTCCCAAATGGGACCAAATTTGTCCTTATCCCCCTTGTAATAGTTTTAGTTGGCCTCTTTGGTCCTATCTATGGCCTCATAAATGTATCCCATTGGGTTTTGATCCCCATCCACCAAGCACAAAACCTTTATCAAAGTTTTTGACACCTAGGACCAAAATAAAGTTACAAACTTACAATTAAAATAAATACTTTAAAAAATTGAAAATAAAATAATTCAATTTGAGATTTAAATTGAAGTTTGCAGTTACCTTAATGATCTCTCTTCACAAAGACATCATCAAAAACTGTCTCTACAATCATCTCTCCGTCAACCTTCTTTGAATATGTTGAGTCTAGCCACGTTTCACTTACAAACATTTGTTTCAATGGTGTCAACAAACTACAAATGCTTTGCAACATTAGAAAGTTAGTTGCAAACTTTCTGACACCCAATCACACAAGTTATTTCCCCTGGGTGTGATCTCTCATCAAGCTAAGAACCCACAGGTGATTATAAATATATGTTGTAATGTTCCTTGCATCTTCTACGATCAATCTTACCCAATCAATTTTGTATATCATCCAAAAGAAGATCAAAGCAATGGGTTGCACAAAGGGTCCAAAAGAGTTATGGATGCCTCTCTCGAAGCAATCTCCCAGCCACCACGTATGTCACTACATTGTTAGTGACAACTTGCACCTCATTCTTTATGCCCACCTCGAAGGCAACCTCCTCCAGCATCAAGCTCAAGGTTTTCGCATTCTTTACTTTGTTAGAGGCATCAATTGACTTCACGAAAACCATCTCAACATTTGAAGCCATAAAAAAATTGATGAGCGTGTAGTTTTTTCCATCTGTCCACCCATCTAAAGAATGGTGCATCTGAACTTTCAACATTGCTTCAATTGTTCTTCTAGAATTGACTTTGCATCTACAACATCATGTTGGAGCAACTTCCCACTTAAGTCTTTTGGAGAGAGTGCCTTGTACCCTTTCTCTACAACTATCAATATCGTCACCAAATTCTTCCAATATGAGTTCTTTGCCATATTGAAGGGAAAATTGTTGTAATACCAAAAATTTGCACACACCTTATATGCTTTCTTGCGCACCTCTTTGTTCCACTTTGTACCTTGTAACAAAGGTTGTGCTCCAAGTACATTTCTACTACAAAAAATCCATGTGGCTAGGCTCTACTTGAAATAGATAAGGTGATTGTGCCTCATATGAGTGGACAACGACTAGAGCCCACAATCTTTATCATATCTACCTTAGTTTTGGCTGCCAAGTAAGGATTAATGTCTGCTTGTGCCCTCACCCTCCCTAGTTTCTTCTCATCCAACAATGCAAGGGTTGCATGCATTTCTCATTTTGCATATTTGTTATAACTGCCTCAACACGTAGAGCTTGTTTCAAGGTTTTTTTGGGTCCTTCAGCAATAGAACCCTTCTCCTAAGTTTTATCAATGAAAGCCACATTCAAAGTTGAACCATTAATGTCGAGCTTAAAATCCTTCCTACCTCCATTTTTCATCCCCCTTTACTCCAATTTCATGTGATATTAACTACAACACACCAGTTTCATGTGATATTAACTACAACACACCAAAGCATCATCATACCATACCACAAAATTTGTGACATCACACCTTTCAACAACACACTTGACACACAAAACAACACACATGCTTACCAAAAACAGATCAATCGTACCAACAAATGCAAGAAGCAAGAAAATTAAAAGAAACAAAATACATTAGCTACCATTAACAAAAATCACCATGCACAATAACACACTAATCACTCAAAGGAGAGCTAATCAACAAAGGTTACCAAGGAGATGAAGATAAGCAATCTAACTCTTTTGCATAAAGAAAGGGAAGTTCAAAGAGCTCTCATGGAGGATGACTTTTCACCTTCTGCAACCAACTCTAGAGCACACACTTCTCCTCCCTTATTAAAATTTTAAATGTAATCCACATTCTCGAGATACTTTTCTTGCCTACATATACAGATGCTGAAGTTAGTGAGTAGTACAAGGCTGCAATCACTAGACTCTTCCCTAATCCAAATTTAGAGGACATTGTCATGGTTGAGTTTGGCAATTTTATAACTTCAACAATCACAATCTTAGTGTCCTTTGAGACAAGTACAAGTAGGACACTCACACATGGCGGTACCTCCATGGCCAAGGCATTGTCTACTTACAACATCTTGCAATCAAAGTTCTATCACAGGCGTGCATTTTTTATTAAAAATAACTTTCCTACTTTTCTTTGAAAGCTATATATTATATTTTAATTTTATAATTGCAAATGTTGTATTGACTTTGTCTCCAATCTCAATAAGTTGTGAGGTCTTCTTCAACTAAGCAGAACTGGAGTACATACTCCTTTATGTCATATCCCCTATATGACATTTGCATTATATGTTATGAATTACATGATTTGTGACTTGTGTGCATCCAAGTGCATACCTTATGATTTACTAGTAATGAATGTATGTAGCTACTATGAGACTCTTCATACCTTTCCTATCATTAAATAAATATATATACATGATAATATATATGTGTATATATATATAATATGATAATATAGAAGTGATTATATATATATATATATTATCATAATAAAAAAATAAATATATATATATATATATGTGTGTGTGTGTGTGATAATATATATATTATTATTATAATATACAAATATGTATAGATATATTATAGAAGTAATTATAAATATATATATATATATATATATATTATCATAATAAACAAATATATATATATATATGTGTGTGATAATATATATATTATTATTATAATATACAAATATGTATAGATATATTATAGAAGTAATTATAAATATATATATATATATATATATATATATATGTATTATCTTAAATATATATATATATATATAATAACAAATATAATAATATTTAATATATATATATATATATATATATAATAATAAGATTGTATATAATAAATAATAAATATATATTTGACAAGTATTATTTCATTTCATATTATAAAGGCACTTATATATGGGAATTGGGCCTCTTAAGAGAGATGCCGATCCCATAAACAAAGAGTGTTTAAACACATACAAACAGCGAATGTCTTTAAGGAAATCGCTGTCATGGATGGGGGTGACCGTGGGTCATTACATCCCTTCAAAATTTATAAATATGGATCGATCCTCCCTACCCAAAAGGCATCGATCAATGAGATAGCAACTTGGCATTCAGCAACAGCAGGTAGGATTCATCGATCAAGGAATTCTCTATTCAGTAGTCAGAAACAAGGATATTTCAATACAGTATTCAGCAGTAAATAAAAATCAGAGAATTATAATAATTCAGATCTGCACCAAGGTAACAAAGGGTACAGCAGGTATGCATTACTTAATATGTTTACTTATAATTATTAAATATAAGATTTATAAAATGATATGTATGTGTGTGTGTGTATAATATATATAAGTATGCATAATCTAGAATAGATCTACATATATGTCAATCACATCATTAGTATTACACAAATATATGAATCCATGTGAATGATTATAGTTTATAATGAAATGACTTCTTTACTCATAATCGAATTGATATCCATATTTAGACTCAAGATCTAACAATGATGAACAATTATAAAGATACCGTATAATAGTACTTCGATGTGCAATATGAATGTCTTTAATTCATGCATTATGATGATAATGGTATAATAGAATTCCATCTATAGTACAAGGGAATATTGCATAAGGATCATATCTCCGTAGCCTCTATTACTTCATCCAATGAGGAATCATGGGTATTGTAGGGAAAGGCGAAGTAATTCCATCTTTTGTATAGACCCCAATGGCTAGGACTAGTTTCCCGAAGCCGGGTCGGAGATGGTTTCAACGCGCCCTAGTCATGTAAAGCCTAATTCCTTGATGAAGAATTGAAGGTGAAGATATGGATCTTGAAATATGTTTAATATCTACCCTAATGTACTTATGAAATATATTATAGAATAGTCATCAATAATGAATGACAAATGAATAATCCTTTGACAAGAATGAAATATTTATATTATCTTGATCTTATTAGATATTATCATTGAAGTTTATTGATCTCTAATGTTTCTAATGTCTCTTTGAGAATCACTTTGAATGCAGATTCAGGTTTAAGTGTTCTCACTAAAAAGGGGACATTACACTTTATCCACTCAATTAGATGCAACTAGTTAGCTACAAAAGAGACAAAGGAGTTCGTCTATGTGCATTCCAACTTGTGCCTCCTATCACACAAGCAAGTCGAGTACATAGAGGGGGCAATGAGGAATTGGGATGTAACCCCTAAGTGTGCTGACTTGGATGCTTCTATTACACAACTTGCCACAATTTCTGTAGAGGATGAGGAGGCTCCTACACATGATGCCGCTAATGGGAGTGGCATTGTGGCTGCTTGTTGTTCAAATGAACCAAGTGATGACATTGATGCTCTCGATGGAGAGTAAGATGAAGATTATTGATTGCAATTTTGTATTGATTTGACATTCGACATTAAATTATCAATTATCTTTATCACTGTCACCTGTGTTTCCAATTGTATATATATTTTTTTGCAAATTATGAGTATTTTTATATATTTTTAATATTATATATAGATATATAGTACGATCGTACCTAGCCCTACCAACCCAAGGGAAAAAAATATTGCCATATCAACAAACCCATAACCAAACTAGCAAAATAGCTTTGAATTGATGATGGCTTCCTCTGCAAACAATGCTAGTTTGGATATCCAATTTTCCCCTTCTTTTGTGGTTGAGATCATATCTGTAATTAGTATGCCCACAAGGCCAACAAAGTCGTCCTACCTTGGCCAAAACATGTCCTCGAGCCTATGCAAAAATCATTTCATTCCAAAAAAATAGAAATCCTCATTACAGCATAGGGATCCTTTTTTTAGGATGGCATTCTCCCTTCTGGACCTTTCACTTTGTGTGTGTGGCAGTTACTTTTATAGTTACTTTCCCTTTCTGAACCCTTTTCACTCTATGCATGTAAAATAAGTAACTTTTGCTTTCTAACTAGAAAAAAGTACAATTAACTTTGACATACATGTCCAACTAACAAAAATAAAAGACTAACAACTTCTAAAGAACCCCCAACACTCAGGTATAGTAATTTTTGATGTCATAACACCAACTTTCCCTTACTATGAATTTGTTCAACCTCTTTTTGTGGCCTCTACTCCTACTCTTATGTCATAAGATGTGAATCAAGTTGTTCTCAATTTCACATTATTATACTCATATGTAATGTCCCCTTTTTGAACTAGCAACATTGAGTGAGTGCACTAGCAGCGTAGGAATAGTTAGGATCAGTTAAATCATGAAATAAGGTGGATGAGTCAATTAGGGTCAGTTAAATAAGGAAATAAGGTGGATGAGTTAGTTAGGGTCAGCTAAATAAGGATGCATTTATCAGTTAATTGCCATCGATTGAGAAAGAAATTTGCTAGTTAGACTACCATTCAATTGAAGACTGGATTGCCTATGATTGAGGAAGCATAAAGTATATAAGCAGTGCTAGGAGGAAAAGAAAGGGACACTTGAAATCTGACAAAACAAAAATCATTTTCTTTTCCTAGGCTAAACGTTGTGTTTCAGCAACTGTGGCTTGGAGACGAAACCCTTCAGGCATAGAGATCAGGGTTCCTGAGAACAGAAACCCTTATGCAACAGACCAGCATTCAGACTAACATCTGGAATACCAGTAGTGTCTAGTTGTGTATGTGGGCATGTTTAGTAAGTTGTATTAGTTTGATGAATCTCAATTTGCTTGTGTATTGTTTTGAAGAAACATAAAAAATAAAAAAATATTTATTGTTGCAGTATCTCTGGGTTTCTTTCTATGTGCATTTAGATTAGGTTGTTACAGTGGCATCAAAGCTAACATCCTACCAACTTGTGAATCATGGAGGGAATTTTAAGAATTTTGACAAAAGAAAAGAGGGCAAATCTTTTTCAAGATACACTGATGGAAATTCGGAGGAGCCAAGATAAAATGATTGGACTACTAGAACAGAAGTTGTAGCTTTAGAGTAGCATGCAAAATCCAGATCCATCTAGAACATCACAGAGTGAGGGAAGCTCACCTGCAAATAACTGACCAATGGTTAGTCCCATTCCAAAGTCTACCAAACCCATGTTCCTGCAAAAGGATGAAGAAACTAAACCTGAGACAACCACTGAAGAGGAGACACAATTTTTGAGCAATATCAAAGTAAAGCAGAAGATTTCAAAGCTATAGTCTCTTTTGTTATACTTGGAGATAAATGGCAAGAAGCCTCATAACTGGAAAGGTTGGAATAGTAGCCAAAAAGACAACAAAACAGGAGTTGATGCAAAAGGTGAACAAATTGAATGCTCCTGCTTTTGATGGTAGTAGCAAGGAATTCTTGCAACAAGAAAATGTTTTTCTCAATGAACACAATCAGAAATCGGCATTGCATGTTGAATGCAAAGATTCAATATTTGAAAGATATATCCCAGTAGTTTCTAGCAGTGTCCAAGAAACATCTGTCAAGATTTCAAGGCTTGAAAAGATGGAGCCATTACCAGGTGAGTTTGGGTATGAAGTTGCTGATTCAAAACAGCAGCAAGCAACAAAAGGGTATATTGTTGAGTATGAGCTTCAGAAGTTTGCAAAGGACTTCTCAAGGTTCACTATCTCATGCATCATGGGTGCAGCCATGCATCAAAATATCTTAAAGATACTAGCCTCACCTTTTATCACAATTGATGAAGCAACAAAAGTTTCTAAGCCTCAATTGTCAGTGGTAATTGGACCGAGCCTGCAACATTTTATTGGTATGGTAAAGTGTATAATTTGTGGGAAATGACACAGAGCTCCTTTCTCTCAAGTCTAAAGTAATTGCTCTTGTATAATGGTTTGGGATCCTAGTCTGTTAGAGGAATCTACTTGCAGAAGATGTACTTAGGAAAGACTAGAGATGCTTGGACATCCACATTGCATTGCTTGTGGGCAAGCAATTTTGGGAAGGGAGGATTTGTAATGTCCCTTTTTTGAACTGAAAGTTGTTTACTGGCAATGTGGTATTCATACAGACATAGAGTAAACCGAATTATGTAGTATAGTGCATAGAAGCAGAAATCACCAAAAAATTGTGATTTTTTGTAAAAATTGCGAATCGCCAAGTTAGGCGATTTTTTACCCTAAAAAATCCCCATTTTTTGTATAAATCGCAGGCGTCTAGGGTTTTCCAATGATTAGCGGGCGTCTAGGGTTTTTTGTATTCATTTCACATGCTGTATGCGTCTAGGGTTTCTGTATTTTTATCCCGTAATTCCGCTACTATTTAAACGACCTGAGACTGTTCTCACATGATTTTTTAGGGCGAGAACAACCGATGAGTTTAGAAATTTTTCTGGCGTGAATTTTATTATGGCGTGAAACAATTTTTCGAGCATTATAATGCTCTCGAATAGAAGTTCGAAATTTTTCCGGCGTGAATTTTATTACGGCGTGAGACAAATTTTCAAGCACTGTAATGCTCTCCCGACGAGTTTCGAAATTTTTCCAGCATGAATTTTATTACTGTGAGACAAATTTTCGAGCACTGTAATGCTCTTGAATAAATAATGGCTATTTATTCGAGAGCATTACAATGTTCGAAAATTTGTCTCAGAGTAATAAAATTCACGCCGGAAAAATTTCGAAACTCGTCGGTTTGTAAAATTTCTAAACTCGTCTCGTATGATTTATTAAATATATTATATATTATAAGTATTTATTATTTTATTTATAATATTTATGTTATTAATTATATATATTATAATAATATAATATTATATATTATATTATTAATATTTATTAAAATATAATAATATATTATGATATTTATATATTATATTATTAGCAGTTATATATTATAATATTAAAATATAATATTTATTATTTTATTATAATATTAATATCATTAATATATAATATTATTTGAATTTATTATTCTATTATAATATTAATATTTATTATAAATATCATAATATATTATAAATATTATTATATTTAATATTATATTATTAATAATTATATATTATATTATTAAAATATAATATTTATTATTCTATTATAAAATTTATATCATTTAAAAAAACAAAAGGTTTTGTATTTTTCTACATTTTTTTGGAGATCCGATTTTTTCGCAATTTTTTTCCGATTTTTTCACGATTTTTTGAAAAAATCTTATACTTTTGATTTGCCGATTTTTTTCCCAAACGATTTTTGCTTCCTTGGTATAGTGCATAACATAGAACATGAATTTATAACAGCATTGCACAGAATAAAGCATTGTTTCCATTCATTGAATATATCAATATTACACTACAATGTCACAATGCCGCCTCTACATTGGAATGACGATACATATATAGTTTGTCTAACGGTTGCCAACCGTCGCCGACACCGGTCGGGAGTAACTACTCACTGATACCAACTAACCAACACATTCACCGATACAACAACATAACAAATATAATTTCCACCTAACATCATCCCCCCCCCAAAAAAAACAAGTCGTCTTCCAGACGATGGAAAAACATGAAGTATCAAGTGACATTAGGTAAGCTCTGCCAAACTGACGACAATGCTGAAGTAGGAGCTGTGTAAAAGTAAAATCAACACATTCGGAACACCTGTGAGTAGACAAACCAACCAAGGACCCAATCTAATAGCACACTGAATGTTGCGAATGTTGCACCCCATTGCTCACTGAATCAAGATAGTATTGGTTTAATGGGGGTTTGGGGGCAACGCCCCGAACGGGGTCAAGGGATAGCACCCCTCGCGGGGGTTTGGGGGCAGCGCCCCCAACGGGGGTCTGAGGGCAGCACCCCCAACGGAGTCAAGGGGCAGCGCCCCTTGCGGAGTCCGAGGGCAACACCCCTAGCGCGCTCCTTGTCGCAATACAGGGCGGGGTCGAGGGGCAATGCCCCCGCCGCCAAGCCCAAAAATAACACCTTCAAAACCATTTGGACCTTCATGGCGCACATCATTTTTCTGAATTCTTGACAAAAATCCAACACTCATCTACAGTCCAAAAACTGGTACAGTTTGGCAACAATTTGCTTGGCTCAATTGATAACTTGTAAGTTGTCCTAGGAATAATTTGTACGACTCCCTCTTGCACTCTCCTTTGTACGGCTGGTTCCTCATGCAATCGCACGGCCTTCACTAATTTTTCCTGACTGGTTTCCTTTCTTTTCTTTTTTTTTTTTCATTGGTCCTTATAAGGCATGGGGAGGGAATGCCGTACGGCCTGGGTCGTACGATGTACGACTTCTTTTTTTTATTTTTTTTTTTCCAATTTTTTCTGACATTTTATTTATTTATTTTTTCTGTCTTTTCCAATTTTTCATCCATGTCAACCTGAATCAGATTTTTCTATTTTTCTCCAACAGGGTCCACGTTCGATCTGCAACTCCGACTTTATTGATTTTGTAATCGTCGGTCGGGACCGGAACTGTTGTCTTTATTGGAACCAGAGTTGTTGTCTTTTGGAAGCCGCATACTACGTTTAGCAAACTGTCCAACTTTTTAACATCATTTTTTCTATGTTGCTTTTCACCGATCGCCAAAAAATTGCAAAAAATCGGTAGAATTACTCTATAGTCCTTATTCTTTCTGTATGGTCTCTTTCTAGCCGATGTTTACAATGTTGTGTTCCCGTCGTTAGTTTCATCACCCCGATTCACCTTGCTTGTCAATGACTCTTCATACCTAATCACCTTGTCTGGTTCAAATGTATGTGCAAGTGTATCATCTATCTTGGCTTCACCCTCTGTATATTCTTTTTGTGCCTCTCCTGGTCGACTTGTCTGTTCTGGTCAACTTGTCTGTTCTGGTCGACTTGTCTCTGCCACTATTTGCTCTGTTACTTCCGGCTGATTATTACCTTCCTCCCCTTTGTCACTCATTACTGGTTACCTCTTGCCAAGTGGTCGAGTGTTTGTCAATCCATCCAGTGCTTCATTCATCAACAATGTTTCACTGGGCCCAATATTGCCGAGTGTTTCACTAGTCGCCCGAGAGCATTCGCCACTTTCTCTTATTGAAATCATGTTACACTTTGGCTTGAAGAATTCATAGTCTTCCATCTGCCAGTGGAAGAGCCCACTAAAGGAATTAGTTTCATCCTCAGAACATTCTTGCAGTTTTAATACTCCTTCCTCATTAGGTTCTTGTCATGTCCCCAATTTTAGAGTAACTTAAAATTGTTTTAATTGTAAATTAATTTTGTAAAGTATTTTATTTACTTTATAAAATTAATATTTTATTTAAGTTACTAAGTCAGTAGTACTACACTTTAACAAGCATTTAAAACGTTCAAATGCAAACATTTAATAAAGTTCATGTTGTTGTGAACAAGCATTTAAAAAGTACAAATGCAAGCATTTAATAAAGTTCATGTAAAAGCATTTAAAATGCTTTGGTCTGATGTGTACATGTAAACTCTCATTTAATAAAGTTAGGTTGGGCCTAATTAATGTAATGGCTTTAAAAGCAAGCCTGAGAGTCATTGTTGAGCATGCTTTTTCAGATGCTTATGTTTTGGTTTATGACTTTTGTCATGTTGTATTCAGCTCATGTCAAGGTGATGTTCCCTCGCATTTGCAGAAATCGGTTTGGTGATGCTCCCTTACCGTCATTGAGGTGAAGTTGTTTCAGACTTCACAATTGTACTTCAAAGCATTGTTCTAGATTTTCTGTTGTTTGAGTTCATTGTTTGATCAATCGATATTTGGGTTAGAGACCTTTTGTAGTTTGCTGAGATATCATTGAAGATCATTTGCTTGGTTATCATATGTCTTGTGTTGATGAATTCATCCGCTGATCTGAGTTATTGAAGTCTATTCTTTGGTACCAATTTGCAAATTTCAGTCGGCAATTTTATTAGTAAATCTTTATTTACCAAGGCAATTCGTGGATTCTAGTTTGAAAGGCTTTTGTTTGCATTGAATCAATACTATGAAATCTATTAATTAAGCTTGCATGTCAATCAAATTATTTTAATGGATCGCACCAATATGGGGAAGTTGTATTTAAGGGATTAAGTGTATTGCTGTTGGTAAAAAAAAAAAAAGGGAATAGGTTCTGACAATAGCAGCTCCGTCAGCAATTTCATTTCTTCAGGAGATTTGGTGGATCACGGGTCCCAGTAGATTTCATAGCATTAACATTGTTCAGATTTTCTAAGCTTTTCATATGATAATCGCAGCCTCAGCTATTGATAATATTTGTTTAAAAGGGAAAATGTGGGCCCCAGGTTTCAATACGCAGCTCTCTATGATAGAAATCTTTGTATTATCAGCTTTATGATAATAATCGCTGCAAGCAAAGGAAGAAGTTTCTGGATTCATGAAGAATATTTTATGGTTTTAAAGTTTACATTGATTGTTGGCAAAAAGGAGACAAACTCTGACAGTATTGAGTGGGGGCCAGCAAGTCTGAGCATATAATTTATAAGGTGAAATTGCATTGATTTGCATTATGAATGAATATGCAGCTCCTTAATATCTGGGTGTCTCTTTATTAAGAGGTAATCTTTGAAGTTGCTAAGTCATTGTGGGTCCTACCATAGGTTGTAAGAAGAAATCAGAGTTTGTGAGTTTTGAAGATAAACGCAGGCTAGTTGTATATAAGTCTTTTCCATCTAAAATCAGAAATAAAGGTAGCTGCCCAGATTTGAGAATACAAGGAGAAGAGTTCTGAGTGAAGGTGTCTTTAAGACATTGAAGTTGCTGGTTATTGAAGTTGTCTGCAACAGCATTCTGGAGTTTGTACTGGAATTGTCTAAACCTAATAAGACTTCAGTATCATTGGATTGTATTGTCCAATATTGTTGGAGGTGGCAATCAGCACATGTGAAGCAAACAACAATAGAGATTCCTTGACATTATCTCTAGTGGCAGATTTGATTCCTTTGCATTTGACATCCAGAAGACTGATCAGCAAGGCAGCTATCTGACAGGAGTAGATAATGACAACAATCTGATTTCGTAGAGATTGCTTTTGGCAATTGACATCACTATTGGTATGTTTGCATCATCATTATTCTCTGATTTTTGTAACAGCCGCACACTAAAGTAATTTGGCCATGCAATTGATGTAATGTAACATTGGATAAGTCTGATTTCATAGCAGCGGAGTTTGATTTTGATTTGGTCATCATTTGAAATCAACATAGTGTGAAATTCATTATATAATTCAATGAGGGTTTGACAGTTCATTTTGGCAAGTTGATTTGATAAAGAAATTAGAAATCAGTCTAGGGTTTCATTATAAAATTGCAAATCATATCAGATAATCAGAGTTTAACAAAATATCCTCGAAAGGGATATTACAGTTCTGTTGGTCCTCTGCCAACTGACTCCCCTCCATCTGAATCGGAATCTGATGCTAATTCTTCACTTACAGCCTGTGTTCTCAGATCTATGACAATCTTCTTACCTTTGTTCTCTATTGACAATGTGTTCTTTTTCCAGTTGTGGTTGGCCTTGGCGGCTATCAGCCACCCTCGGCCAAGTAATGGATTGTACGACGCATTTTGTGTTTTATGACTACAAAGTTTAACCGAAAGAGTTGGGTGCCAATCTTCACTTTTTGAGCCATTAGCACTCCCAGCGCTTTAATTTCGTTCTGGTCTGCTCCCAGTAACTGGAAATTTTGTGGCCATAATGTAGGTTTTCCCAAGCACTTCCACGTATCTTCTGTCAACACATTCACACCTGATCCACCATTGATTATTGTGTTCGTCAGGTGACATCCACCGATTGCCATGTGTACAACGGCTGGATTCTTGCCATTGTTAACTGCCAACAGTCTCGGGTCGATGACTTGTTCTCCTTCCAACGGTGGCTCCACTATGACATCTTCGTCTTTTGTTTGCCCATTTGGGTTCCTTTCCCTCGCCTTCGAGATTGCCATCCTTAGTTGCGGCATGCTCTATAGAAGATCCACTATTCTAACTGATACAGTGGTTTGTAACACCTGATTCACAATACTCTTGTCTGACTCTGGTCGTACGGTAGTTATTTTTCTGTTCTTCCCCTTCATTTCCATTGCCATCTCTACTTCTTTTCTAGCCTCCCGAAGTCTCTACTTCTCGGTTCTGGGATCTGGATATGTCACTTTTTTCCATTGTGCTCGGGTGACCGCAAGGATCTCTTTATCATTTCCCTTGAAACTGATGAGGTTCACCCCTTTCTGCTTCGGGCAATCTTTTTCTTCGTGATCCCCAGGCCCACACCACTTGCATAATGCATTTATTTTGTTCTGATTATTGTTCGGTCATTCCCTTGCAAAGTGTCCCCATTCGTTGCATTGTCGGCACTGTATCATGGGTCACCCCTTGCTGTCGTACTATATTCTGTTTCTCGGACTTCTATTGCTTTGGTAACCTCCAGGGGATGCATGGCTATTGTACTGGGGCTTTGGTGGTGTGTTCGGCGGTGTTGACAGTTCTCCTTGAGTGAAGAGTACTTGTGTACCCCTTGCTTTCAGATTGTATGGGCATTCCTTGATGGAATGTCCCATCACTTGGCAGATATCACAAAACAATTTTTTCGGACAATTTGCCTTTGTGTGACCTTCCCCCTTGCAATTTGTACACCACAGTTCTCTAGCTTCCCTCGTACTCTCCTTGTCAGCCTTCAGTTCTTTCATCATTCTCATCATGTCCTTCCTGAGTGCTTGCACGGTCTTGGATTCACTGTCGTTGTTGTCGTCCGTACTCTCCTCGTCATCTATCTTCCTTTTCCCTCGTAAGGATGTTTTATTTTCACTCTCTATATCCATCGCTCGATAGTACGCTTCATCGTATGACGACGGAGGCACGACTTTCATTTTCTTTCTCAACGATGGGCGCAACCCTTCGATGACCCATCGCTTCTTCAGCCCATCGGTCAGCTGCGTCTCCAGTTTTCCCAACAATTCTTTCAGTCTCCAGTTGTAGGTTCACATGTTCTCGTGCTTCCCTTGCTTCATACTGTAGATCTCCGCTACAATTTCACTGTCATCCCTTAGGAGTTTGAATTCGTCTTGGAATGCCTTCTTAAGTAATCTCCATGATGCCCTGTGTGCTTGGTCCAACTCTGTGTACCAGTCGATGGCACTATCTCTCAGTGTCGCTGGAAATGCTTTCAGCCAGTAGTCCACATCATCTTGCCCATTGGCTATCCAAATCGTCTTGCACGTCTTACAATGTCGTACTGGGTCTTCTGACCCATTCCCTATAAATTTTGGCAACTTCTGCCTCTCGGCTGGAGGAGTCACCATCCTTCCCCAATGCCCTCCTTGTGCGTTGGACCTGACTGGACTGATTCTCTCGCAACGTCTCGGTGCATCACTTGCACTCTCGGCCACGTTCAAGTCTTCCCCACATCCTTGGTCAACATCCTCTACACCTTGAGTCTCCTCGGGTTCGTTCCGATACTCCCTCTGCCCTGGGGTCTTAGGCTTAGATCTTCCAACTCTCGGCCCTTCGTCATCCAACATGGATAACTCTCCGATGCAGCGTATGCTATTTAAAATTTCTTCTGTCAATTCATTTTCATTCCCTTTTTCTTTATTTGTCAGCGATGTCTTGAAAATTCCTTCGTTGACATGATGATGTTCATTGGCAATTTGTTTCAGTGTTTTTCTTCGTTCTTCTTGTTCCTTTAATCTCAATGATCTTCGTGTTCTTTCCTCTGGTGTTTCATGCCCACTTGGTACTCGGTTCTTATCCTTATTGAGTTGTATGGGCATTAATTGCTACTCGAGTGAGGAGATGGTCGACCTCTTGGTTGACGTGCAATTGATCCCAGATGACCGACTGAGGGATCTCTCGTCTGAGAGCCTCCCTCCGTACGTGGTCCTTCAACGAGTTTTCCCACAAACTGTAGAGGTCTTCCGTCAGAGCGTCTTCACGATCCTCATTTGCTTGTACTAGCTCTTCGGTCGGCTGCCCCATCACGACACCATTCTCCTATCTGGATGTTCACCGGATTCGCTTAGGCAACGGCGCCAAATGTTTACTGGCAATGTGGTATTCATACAGACAGAGAGTAAACCGAATTATGTAGTATAGTGCATAACATAGAACATGAATTTATAACAGCATTGCACAGAATAAAGCATTGTTTCCATTCATTGAATATATCAGTATTACACTACAATGTCACAATGCCGCCTCTACATTGGAATGACGATACATATATAGGTTGTCTAACGGTTGCCAACCATCACCGACACCGGTCGGGAGTAACTACTTGCCGATACCAACTAACCAACACATTTACCGATACAACAACATAACAAATATAATTTCCGCCTAACAAAAGCATTGAGTGAGTGAACTAGCAGCGTAGGAATAGTTAGGGTAAATTAAATCATGAAATAAGGCGGATGAGTTAGTTAGGGTCAATTAAATAAGGAAATAAGGTGGACGAGTCAGTTAGGGTCAATCAAATAAGAATGAATTTGTCAGTTAATTGCCATCGATTAAGGAAGGAACTTGTTAGTTAGACTGCCATCAATTAAGGACTGGATTGTCTATGATTGATGAAGCAGAGTATATAGGCAGTGTTGGGAGGAAAGAAAATGTCACTTAAAATTTGATAAAACAAAAATCATTTCTTTTCCTGGACTGAATGTTGTGTTTCAGCAGCTGTGGCTTGGAGACAAAACCCTTCAGGCATAGAGATCAGGGTTCTTGAAGACAGAAACCCTTAAGCAACAGACCAGCATTCAAACTGACATCTGGTATACCAGTGGTGTCTAGTTGTGCATGTGGGCATGTCTAGTAAGATGTATTAGTTTGATGAATCTCAATTTGCTTGTGTACTGTTTTAAAGAAAGATAAAAAAATACAAAAATATATTTTGTTGTAGTATTTCTAGGTTGTTTTCTATGAGCATTTAGATTAGGATATTACATCATACCGAGGAAACTTTAAAAAACAAGCATTCCCTTTAAAATTTCTCCATAGGTTAGTTATTGTTGGATTTAAATCAGATCATGATGCAAAAAAATTGAAAAAAATATGAAATTTTGTTTAAAATTCAGAGAAATCATGTTTTTGTGTCTTATTGACCCTTTTATAAATTTATCCCTTTTGAAGAAAAGGCCAGTTCTACATGACTTTCTAATTTTCCCTGTTTTGAGCCGCGCTTTCTCGCCTTACCTTGCCATTTTGCCCAAAATTCAAAAGGGTCATTTTTCTTTAAGCATTTCCCAATTTTCTACAATCTAAGTCATGTTTCAACACTCGGATAGCCATTTTTGCCAAAACAATACAATGATCACATTTGCTCTTATTTTCCAATTCCCCATTGTGTGTTGCGTTTTTGTATGATAGGAGTCTCTTATGATGAAAAAGAAACAAGGTCTTTGATGTTCCCAGTTCAAATAGCACTTTCACACTTCATGAACCCATCTTCTAAAAAATGTTCAAAAGATAAAAGGGGTCTATTGTTGTGATTTTTCTGATTCTCCACATTAAGTCACGATTTTGCGCTTTCAATGAAGTTTTGCTCATAAGGCCATAAAAGAAAAAAGGGTCATGAAAGCACAAATTGAACCACAGCAAAGCAATTTCAGCATATATTTTCAGTGAGGTTTTGCTCATAAGGCCATAAAAGAAAAATGGGTCGTGAAAGCACAAAGCAATGCATATTGTTGTGTTTATGCAAAATCAAGGAAGAATTGCCCAAATTTTTCAAATGGGGAAATCCTTGAGAAAGGGCACATTCAACTTTCTTGATCCTTTATTCTAAATTTCCGTTTTAAAGATTAGTAAGTTATAGAAAATTACATTTTGTTGTAAGTTTGTGAGTGCACCATCAACAAAATTATATTGTCCAACAATGTGGATTTTCTGTATATTATACTACAAGTCTGACATTCTGAAATTCCAAAGCCATCATTGTAAAAGCTACAAAGCATTAATAAACATCTAGACTTTGAAACAATTCAAAAAACTAACTTTTGCATAAAATATTTGAGCATTAGACTAGTGAAAGTCCATGCCAGATATTTACCAAAATATTAAGCTTGCCCTTTCTTATTTCTTTAAAAGAATTAGGACAAAAATTTACTATCTTAGGCTTTTAAGTAGACAGTGCAATGTAGGAATTCGATTTTTAGAATTTCCAAACAATTTGTTTTGTTCTGGTTTCATTCTCATAAACTATAAGCATTAAAAAGACGCACCGGCCTACATGGTAGTCCGATGATGTCGCAGTCCAGCTCATGACCCTCAAAGGCATGAATCATACTTCTCTGAGCAATTTCATGCTTGATGACTCATCCATCAGCCTCTTTAGCCCCTTAGCCATCTTTTTCAACCTTTAAACTGAGTTCCGGGACATTGCGCTTTCTAGACACCCCTTCATAGATCCTCAGCAGGAGAGCTGCCCGAGAGACCTTAGGGTCACCCAGGCAACCTATCCTCAAGCTATAGGGTCACCTAGGTGACCAGCCCTGGCAAAAGAAGCGACCATGTCATCTTTGGATGTGCATATATTCTTTAAGTTCCAACCTTTTTTCTTGATTTTTAGCTCATCTTTTTCCACTCTAACCGATCTTCCTCTTCCTTTGTTTCTAATCCAGTCTTTTGTTCACTCCCACTCTCTTTTAGAAACCTTTCGATGTAATCTCTTCTTAACTACCAATATCCTTTGGAAAGTTTCCCAAATAGCTTCAGTTTTCTTCTTGTTTTCTTCTTATCTTCTCAACCATTCTTAGTAAGTTTCCCATTCGATCTTCAATTGTATCACTCTTCCATTCTTATCTCTTCATCTTTTCCCTCCCATTTCTACCTATAAATACCCCTCTCCTCTATTGTTTTAGAGGAGGTTTAAATACACTTGCATTCTTGAATTCTTCTTAGAGGCTAAGTTTTTCTTTTATTTTGCTTCTAAGCCCTTGCTCCTAATGCAAGGAAATCAAATTCCCTTGTATTTCTTCTTAGAATTAGTTTCCTCTTAAAAATCAAGCCTATGCAAAATAACCCTTTAGAATTTTAATGCTCTTCACAGGACCCCGTGAGCCTTTTGCTTTAGTTTTTCCAAAGCTTCAAAGCTTCTTTTCCATTGCAAAATTCCCTCGAATCCCCATGTTTTCCTGTCATTAAGCAGATTATCTGATTGTTGCAGAGAAGGTTATCAATCAAAGCTAGATCACTAAGGACACAAGCCTAGCACTAGCACCTTTTTTTGGATTACAGATTTTTTATTGTTTGATTACATTAAAAGTAATAATTAGCAAACACCCTTGCCCTTAACAAGTAAAACTTATCTTTTATTTTCTCTTGGTTTATTGCTTTCTAGATCTAGTTTCAATTTATTGCATTGTTAAATAGTTGCAAGTTACATTGTTAGAATAGCTTCATCTCATAAATTGACTTCAAAAATACCAAAAACATAGATAAATTGCATTAGAGAAAAGCCATATAGTTTGCATTCATATCTTCTTTTCATAGTAATTAGCTCATCTAAAAATCAGAAAAAGAAATCAAAAAGCTTGCATGCATTTAATATTAATTGCATTAGAAATTCAATTGAAAACACAAAAACAAAAACAAAGCAAACCCTCGATTTCATCATGAGGTATAAAGCTTCAAAATTTAAACAAACCCTCAATTTCATTACGACATACAAAACATTCAACAAAATAGGTAAAAACAAAACATCCCTCTTCCTTCACCCAGTACACATACTCAATGTGCCCAAGTGTGAAAGAATATTGGACTAAATCAATCTTAGAAGAAATTAGGGAGAATCTCCCTAACTAAGAAAACCCCACTAAAGAAGAAGCCCAAGAACAAGCAAAGATCTTGAGGCAAATAGAACAACAAAACGAACAAAGACACCTAGAGGAGATTTAAGCTAAAAAACTTAAACTCCTCGAGGAATTAATCAATTTAGAGCAAAGAAGTCTAGAAGCATTCCATTGCTTAGCAACAAACGAACTCAACAAGATCAGAGCAAACGACCCTCCAAGTCACATAAGAATAACAAGAACTCCTCTTCAACGCTTCCATCAACATCAAAACAATCGTAATAACCAACAATAGCACACTCAAAACAACAACATGATTAACCCAACTGCGATCCACGACGTTCTACTTCCACAAGAATAGAACACCCCTTGGTTCCACCACCACTCGACTGGCTTTTGTCACGAGAGCAAGAATGATTGGGACAGGCGCCTTTGCAAGGACACGGTTCATGTGTTGTATTGGGGTTTGACTCACTTCCAAATTGTCCAAGTCAATTTCGAACAACATAGAAACCATAAGACAGGATATGACACAAAAACACTATGCTATTAAATGCCAAATTCAAATGTTTATTAGCTAACATGTATAAATATTTAGTATTCTCAGCTACGTCCAAGACAATGTGTTATATTCATTTCTATACATTGATAAACTTGTGGAATGGTTAAGCAAAACTGATGGAGGGGGTATCCAGCTAATGGGTTATGTGGAGAAGTTACTCTTATATGCCGATGATCTTATCCTAATTTCAAAAACAGCTCTTCAGTTGAGAGAACATTTAAAGGCTTGGAACTCTTTTGCCAAAAGGTTGGGATGCAAGTGAACACCAGCAAGACCAAAGTCATGATTTTTTCATTAAAAAGAAAGGAGAAACAAGTTAACTTTCTTTTTGAAGGAAACCCGCTGGAAATAGTGAAAAAATACAAATGCCTTAGGATTGATTTTCACAACAAACTCAATTGGGAGACTTGTAGAGCGAAAAGGATACAAGGAGGATGGAAAGCTTCTTACCTACTTCAAAACAGGTGCAAGAAAGCTAAACTATGGGATTGGAAAACCAAGAAAACCCTTTTTGGCTTGCTGGTCACGTCGATTGTCCTCTATGGTTGTGAGGTTTGGGGGAGTAGCATGTCAAATCACAAGTGAAGGCAGTTAGAAAGAATCTAAAAGCATGTAATTACAAGCAGTCTCAAAGTCAAAACAACAGTCCTGTTGATGATTGTTTTTAGACAACACAACAATAGAGTAAAACACTAAGTATCCCACTCCCTCTTGACTAAAGTCTCTCAAAGGCTAAGCTATGTGATCCAGTGAGACAACTTCAAGGTTCCTTATTTATGATTTGTAATGGATGAACTCAGTGAATACATGTGATTTTGTTGATAATCACAAAGGGACTTACGCAAACTTCTTCTTGCTTCACTTAGCTTATTTCTCCTTTCAGTGTGGATGATACATGTACAATATATCAATAACAAAGAAAAGGAAAAAGATAAAGGTTGGAAGAATTAATCTAAGGTCAATGAAGCAATGATGATGCATGAATAGACGAACTCCTTGATCAACCTAACTCCACTTCGCCAAGGATGCCTACAACTACATGAAGTTGGTGCAATCTCCTAAGGATAGCGAAAGGTTTTCAAATCATGAAAGCTTATATAAGCACCCATTAGACGGCGCAGCTCAAACAAGTATCCACAATCGAACTTAAGCAAATGAAGCTCAGACTAGCTTTACACAACACTTCACCAACGATGAATGTTAAAAGCATAAGCTAGGAGTTGATCAAATATTCAATACAACATGTATTACATCAATGAACTACTCTACTTCTAATCTACTTAGAAACATCTCTCCATTCAATCAAGATACAAGAAACCATGTCATTTCACAAGACAACACTTAACACCAAACAAGCTCCAATGTCTTTGCATTAATCTTGAGAAATATTTACAACAACTTCAAGTACTCTCAGAGAATTTCGAGAGTCTCTTCTACTCTACTCCTACAAACTTTCTACTGACTACTCATTATCTATTTACAAATGAGGCAACAAGGCCTTTATATAGAGGTCTAGAATTACAATGAATGGCCTGGATCAATTCAAGTAGCCAAGGGTCCAGATCATGCCATCTCAGCAGTTAGTTACAACAATTTGCTATTTTTAGTACATAAGATAGGCAATGAAGGCACGTTTTCCAAGAAGATAAAGATGAAATGGAATCTTCAGAGCATCTTCCTCATGGACGTCGTCTTTGGCTTCTTGTTTGTTGTAGATGCATTGAATGTGGTTGAATGATGTGGCAAATTGTGATTGAATGATGATATGCATTTGCCACGTAGGTGCCACCTCAGCATATTCCCAAATTGCATCATCTATGTGATGTCTTCGAATGTGATTGTTCTAAACTTGTATGTTTGGGATGTACCTTTGTTGATTCTGTCTTGTTCATCTTCTTATAAACTGGATGTGTATAATATATGTTGTTTCATTTGACTAACTCTAGGATATTTCTTCTTCTTGCAGGGTATATGAATGATCTTCCTTGGTGATTCTTCATATAAGAGTAGTGTAGATGATGATGATGCTTCATTCATGATATAGAGTAGATGATGATGATGATGCTTCATTGATAACATGGAGTAGGAGACTTTTCTCAAAGACTTGAAGATTCAAGAGGAACTTGAAGCTAAATGGATGAATGTCTTCTCTGGATGCAGATGATGAAGTGCTGAACTTGATGTGATCCTTTGGAGCAGCTACATGATGCCTCTTCTGCAACGACTGCCTCTTGACTTCACTCTTTGTCCATTGGTGATTCCAAGCTCTTGCTCCTTGAATGATCTCTCAACTCCGTTGATGTTCCTGCAAAACAAACAAAGAAACAACATCAATCCATTTTAATAAACACTTTCTAACACGAAGGAATCATCATTAAACATCAAAATAACTTGTCTCAAGTCTAGCCGCATATCTAGGTGTCTGGAGGAGCAGAGTGTGCCTAGCACAAGATAACTTCATACTTGTCATTTTAAATGATTTCAAACAACTGTAATGGCTTAAAATGATCCCTCCTCTCAAGGCGCTCATTCACAAACATAAATTTAAATGATTTTCCTTACGGCGCAAATCTAGGTTGGCATGGGAGGAAAAGTGCACCTAGGCCAAATTGGACTTTATTTGCTATTTTAATGATTTTGAATGATTGCACATGCCTTAGGATGATCCTTCCTACCTAAGCGCCCACTCCAAAATGTCATTTCATGTATTTTTCTCCTAGGCGCTCATTGAGGTATGGAGAGACAAGCAAATGCGCCTAGCATACTTGGCCTAATTTTTAGCATTTTAACACTTTCAAACTCATGTTGATGATTACAACTTTCAACTTTTAACCAAGTGAAGTCTTTTATCCTTGATTCTTGCCTTCACAAGGCTAGGCGCTAGTTGAGGGTTATGGAGATGTGCATTAGCGCCTTCATGTGAATGAGGGTTTACTCCAAGTTAGGCGCATATCTAAGGTTAAAAGAGCTGAAAATTGTGCCTAAAGCCGTTAACTTGTTTCTTGACATCTAATGATTTCTACTTTATGCTTGAACGTTTAGGAAATTTTTCCTCACCTTAGGAACCTTGATTATGTCAAATTTGATGCTCTTTCAATAGAGGCGCTCATACTCATATCTCCAAACATTCTACTTCCTAGGCGCCAAAAGATAACCATAGAGACAAGGAATTGCGCCTAGCATTGATGTGGTGTTTACTTCAAAATTTCATGGTCTTCTAGACTTGTAAGCTCTTTTGTGGATTTGTCAAACTTAAAACCTTCAATGTTGATAGATTCAAACATAGTTTCCCCCTAGGCGCCAAAATGGACTCTTCAATAGTTGAAATGAGCCTAGAACACTTAGCCTGTTTCTTGGAATTTGTGATGATCTCAAGTCATGGTATTGATGTTTGGAAACATCCTACTCCAAAGTAACGTCAAGACTCAAGATACCTAGCCCCCTACCACTTAGGCGCAAATGTGAGGTTACACAAAGGAAATTGGCGCCTAGCTACTTGGAGAGAGATTTCACTTCAACTTAAGGAGTTTTAGGCTAGTTCATCATACACCTAGCTTTCAAAATGATCAAATGTCAAGGTTTCAAGTGCCCTTTTGCAAGGTGCAATTTTAGGGTCTTCCAAGTGTGAAATAGCGCCTTGACTTAGACTAGTTCCTTCTTCAAGTTTTATCAATTCAAGCCTATATATTAGCTCAAAAGGAAGTCTCAACATTGATCACTCCTTAAAACTCCTGGATTTAAGCACACTCCTTAGGCGCACTTTGGTGTTTGAAACTTAGGCACATATTTAGGTCTCAAACTTAGGTGCACTTTTGGTGTTATTCAAAAGGTAAAATGCGCCTAGCTCAAGATGAGTGAAATTTGGACTTTAAGCAATTGCAAGGTGTCTCAGGGAGTTTAATTCTTCAAGGCGCCTATTTTCTTCACCACTTCTAGCATCATTAGTTCAAGGCACAATTTTGAGGTTTCCTAGATGATGAAATGCGCCTTGAGTTCTAGGCGCAATTTTGAGTCATTGCAAATGGAGAAATGCGCCTAACTAATTAGAGCAATTTTGCGCCTTGAAATGGAAGTCCTCAGGGTAAGGTATATTGAAAAATATATTTAAGTATAAGAAATTTAAATATTTTTCAATATACCTTTCAGGATGTTTGAGATAGGTTGGTCATTTTTAGACTCTCAGAAACATCCCAGAACGAAAGCAAATGACTCTTGACAAAGAACTCCCTTTAGATTAAAGAACAACCACTGACTTCATAATGAAATAAAGCTAAGACATCATCCAAGACTCAATGCAAAGCACTGAAGCTCGAAAAGAAAGGGGGGTCCCCATTTGCAATGGGGCGATGTGTGATTTGGTCACAACAAGTCCCTTATGAGATCCTTTTGGCTGAAGCAGGAACTTTCCCTATGGAGGCATCAGCGATAACTCGGATGCTAAGTTATCTAAAAAAGGTTGAAAACATGGATAACCATTGCTGACCCAAAATGGTTGTGGTGGAGGAATTAGGACATAGGAAGAAGACTTGGATGAAGCAAAACAGCAAGTGGATGAACAAGTGGGACATCAATTTGCAAGAATGTCCTAACACCAATAAGGAAATAAAAAATATGTCAGAAAATTTCAGGACTGCCATGTGGACAAAGCAAATTGGCTGGAAGAAAGTGCATTATGTCAAAGAGTTTAATCCCACCTCGGAACATGGTGAAAAAGCGTATTTGGGAGCTGCTACTAAGGGAAAAGCAAGGTTGTTAGTTGCACAGTTGAGGACCGGATTGCATCATCTTAGGTGTGAGACAGGTAGATGGACTATACCTAAGGAAGACTGGGAAGAGAGAACTTGCCTATTCTGCAGTAAGGGGGTGGTGGAGATGGAATAGCACTTCATCATGGAGTGCACAGCATATGAGGATATCTGTATTCAGTACAAAAACAACCTGAAATTTGGCAGCCTAAATGAGTTATTCGAGGAAGCAAGGCTTAACAAGATTGCTGGTTTTTTGGTCAAGACCCATAGTAGAAGATCTGACATCAAAAGGAGCTTGAGAATATCTTAGGGCTGGGGTTCTTGGTCCCTTAGACTGCTTGGTCTCGTGGAGTTATTAAAAATCTTTCATTCATTCATATGCCAATCAAAACTTCAAACAATCAGTATGGTGTGGCAGTTGCCCAGAAGTGTAATTCATCTCGAAGTGCTCTTGAAAAGTTCAAATCTTATGAGAGCAGGCTAAGCCTGTGGATTCTCTATAACGGATTTTTTTGATTTTGAGCTGGTGAGGTGTAAAGCTCAACTCTCAACCCATGTTTATTAGGATGCCAAGTTCAAAGCTCCATTCTGGAGAAATTACCTCAGAAGATACACGTCAGCCTCTATAGGCCAGGCGACTACCCTTAATTGCAAGAAAAACCACCCTATCCCTACAAAAGGTAAAATCCCAACAGTCTCACATTTTCCAACTGGACAAAGGATTGCCCTACCCCACTGGGGTCAGCTTGTACCGATCTACGGGTAGTTAAAATACATATGTGGATCTCCCATGAGATTAAGAGAAAGCTAAGATTCAAATTTTTTTTTCTGAATTCTACTACCATGGGCATTACTTGTCTCACATTTGTCATAGAGCAAAAGAGTTTTGTGTGTCAATGCACCATTCAAGCTCATGAGAGATGGGTCACCGAAAGAACTAGATACTCTACGGTTTGATCGCAACACATGACACTTAAATCCAGTCTAAATTTTTTTCCCTAATTTCTTTTATTCTCACATGTAAAACAAGGGTATTAAAAGCAATTCACCCTGCAGTAACATATAACCACTTGATACTTTGGGACGCTATTATATTGGGTAATGTTTCAATTTGCCAGACGAGAAACTGATGAAACAAACTCGGATAGTAATGATTCTTTTTGCAGTCTGTTATCCATGCCTGTTCTGTTTAGTTTCAAAATTACAGCTTTGTGCCATAAAATCATGCAAAATATAACAATGAGAAAGAATAAAGAATGTTTGAGTTTAAGAACCTCGGCTAGTTGGCGATTCAAATTAATCTTCCAAATAGATTCTGCTTCCGCGCCTTTCATGGTCAGACTCCTCCAATTCTGTAATAGACAAATAATCCTATACGTGGTGTTATAAAGGTGAGGCTCCTTTGGTTTCAGCTTGTAAGGGTGAAAATTTCATATTCAAAAAAAAATCTTGTTGAATGTAAAGCACCACATGTTTTAAAGGGATGAGGTTTGGATTGTGTTTGAGTGACTTTGGTAGAATGGATACTCCACAATTCTCAACACTAAATTGAAAGAGGTCAATTATATATACATTCAAGATGATTATGTGCTCCTCATACCAACAATTTGCTAAAAAGTATCTAAAATGTTTACTCTCTCAACAACCACCCAAAAAATCGCATAAGTGCCCTTTTCCCTTATGTTTTGGGCCCACTTCAACTAGATTGTCTTTTATGCAATAGCAAGTCTTCAAGTAGAATATTCTTGTGTTAAATTTGGCTCACAAGTTTATCTTGGCTTGTCCCCATTATTACTCATTCCTAGAAACCAAATTTGATTCCTAGATCTCCCATTTGCCACCTTGGGTTAGATTTGCAAGTGTCGAATTAACCCATGTCACTTCTGCACACGTAGATCTAAACCTCAAACTTCAAATTGAACCTTAATGACCTTCTCCTATCGATCGTTGCGAGCCAACCTAACAAATGTTTGTATGCATGTGTGTGTTATGTTGTTGTATTGAAGGACATTCCTTATCCATTTGTAATCATGAAGGAATGAATCTAATGTCTATAAAATCACATGAGAGCATCATAATTGCATTTCCAACTTACATCATCATCCTAGGCATCTTACATGACTACTTGTTGTCTTCAATATTTATTCATCGTCGTTAATTCAATCTGCCTAAGGGGTTGACCAAAGGAGAACAAATCCTTGCTTAGCAGGTTCCCAAACAATTTCTTACAACACCACCCCACACAGGCACGTATAGTAAACTTAGGCACCTCTAAAATGGTCATCAAATTTCTATCAATTCAATTTTGCAAGTTAGGGTCATTTTTTCATGTTAGGTTCACTTTTGCAGGCACAAATTCTAGTTTCGTAGGTGTAGATCTAAACTAAATAAAAACACATTTAGTTTATACATTTGGAGGCATTCATCCAAAAAGACCCTATTTTTTGCACATTAACAAATCAATTCCTAACATTTTTAGCAATATATTCCTCCATCTAAATTTCAAGTTGTTTTACATTTAATTTATTTAAATTTCATAAATTCAATGGTGCATTTATTGTTCCAATTATGATGCTTTATCCTAGCTTGGATTTGTTTATCATTATGATCTAATTAATTTATCTAGAATATTTGTGCAAGGTGCATTTATTTACCACACATTTTACTTGGTGAATCTAACATTCTTACACAACCCAAGGCTTTGGTCTTCGAGTTTATTCATTTTCTATTAAGGTTTCAAACCTATTTTATCTAAATAATTTTTTTTCATATGTCATTAAGGTTTGAATCCCCTTTTGTTGGTGCTTCATTGTTATACCTTCTTTAGGGTTTTGCTTTTCATTATGTGATCTTGTTTTCATCTCACCTTACCCGCCCTTATTTTGGATTCTATGGTTTCATTTACTGATTTATTAACAAATCTAATTGCTTAAATTATTATTTTAATTTTACAGCAAATCTTCCATCCTTTTTATATCATATGTCCTTTAGAGTTTGGGAGTTGTTTGCATGCCAGTTTCTCACCCACATCCTTGTCTTCCTTAAGGAGAAGCCTTCATTTAAATCCCCAAATGGTCCAATCTGTTGAGAATGGTATTGTTGATGGTGTTTGTAAGGAAAAGCACCCACAAACCCCTTAGCAATTAAACATAAAACAAAGCTCAACTAATAAACATATAGGTGTTTTCACATTAACCTTTTAAGGAGAATATTACAAATATCAAATCTACAAAAATTTCAACAACATTCTAGCATGTAAACAACACTTAGAAATGAATGAGAAAGAGAGAAGAATAAAAACAACTGCAAGAAGATAAGAGACATTGATATACCTTGGGAAAAAACTAGCCTCCAAAGTACCACACAACTCAATGTATTACTAAATGAATCGTGGTTACAATACATTCATAAATCTTTCATGTAATCCTTCAATGAGATCAACACTCCTACTTCTCCAGTGGAAAATTGATAGCATAACCCTACAAAATGCAATCCTTTACATCATTTATCCCATGCCTCCTATATGCCTAGAAAACCACTTATAAACAATATCATGGGCCCAAACAAGGTCCCAAAATACCATGGTATGAATTTGCACAACCCTCACATGTGTGGATCATCCTAGAATAGAAAATAACTCTTACACAATCATATTTGACTTCCACTACTCAAGTTGGCATATGTAACTCTCAAGAACTACACCATAAAGCACTAATTATATCTTACACCCACTAATAATAGAAGATGCTCTTACAAGTCCACTATGTAATCCCCTCATTAATACCTCATTACAATGATATTTCCAAGTCTCCAAAGAATAATAAAATAATTTCATATGTCCCCATCCTCACATGGGCCTCTCATTTTTCCCACTTCATGATTCTTGGAGATACATACATAATTAACTGTCTACAAACAATAAGATACATTAGACCTTATGATATGCAAGGTGAATAACAGACCCAATCCTAAGGTTTTACCACTTGATATTCACATTGTAAAAGCATAAGGGGCTCCAACAAAATGAACCAACCACCAAGAGTGTAACCATGCTACACCAACTGACTCCTATGTGCTCATGGGCTCAACAAAGCATCTGCAACATCCACCAAGTGACCACCATCTCAACCACAACACTCTCATCCTCCATCATGGGCATCATAAAAGATAAGAAATTGAAGCCTAGATCACACTCTAAATGTCACACAGAAACCACTATATCATACCTCAACCCAAACACATACACCAAAGTCCATTTCCTCGTGAACAAGACAAATCTTCTATACCATATACTCAACACAATAGTTGGAATAGTGATCATAGCCTATCACTAACACATCCAACTAATTACACCTCAAAACAAGGTAAACCCATCATAAATAGACCTTTTATTATCCACATATCCATCCCAATCCATAGTCACGAGTCCTTGTATATTCATTATCCTACACAAAGTATATCTTCATTGGTAACAAACACATATAAATGCAAAATATTTGAAGATCTTTGTATCACAATCTAATTACACATTTACCTTCTTAGGACTCCCACTACATGGGAAATGTCTAGTCTAAAACTAACTAAAGCATCCAAAAGTCCACCAATAACACTCTCATAAAGGACATGGCTAAAGTCCTCTATCACAATATCAAAGAATGCACACAAATTTGTAAACCTACAAACTAAACCATTGCAAAACTCTCCCCTGATCACCTTAACTCTCCCAGGTTCTTCTAATTACATAAAAAATAGATATTAAAGAGCCCTAATCATCCATGTTGTTACTAAAAATAATGAAGTACAATAATAGTAAATGATCACCAACATGTTTGAAAACCAAACAAAGTGATCCGTTAGATTTGCACAAATCCCAACTCTAATATGAAATGAGCCAAACTTCTACAATAAACAACATATCATACAGATAAAACCTACAAATCAAACCCTGTCCCTTTTCCAACACCAACATATGCTCAATCTATAAATAACCACAAGAAGATAAAAGACACAATTGTACATAGGAAAACCTTTTTGAAAAAATCAAACCTCCAAAGCACCATAGAGATTAATGTATTACCAAATGAATCATGGTTATAATACATTCATAGAGCTTTCATGAAATACTTCAATGAGATCAACACTCCTACTCCTCTAGTGGAAAACTAGTACTATAACTCCACAAAATACATTTCTTTGCATCATCTATCCCATGCCTTCAATATATAGACTTGAGGAAGCCCCAAAAACTACCAAAAATAATACCATGGACCCAAACAAGGTCCCAAAATACCATGGTAGGAATTCTCACAACCCTCACATGTGTAAAGCCATCTTAGAATAGAAAATAACTCTTAGACAAGCATCTTTGACTTTCACCATTCAAGTTGGCATTTGTAACTCCCAAGTACTCTGCCATGAAGCACTAATTACATCCTACCCCCACTAATAATGGAAGATGCTCTTACAAGTCCACTATGTAACCCTTTCATTAATGGAAGATAATACTTCTTAGGGATGTATGTGTATGTATAATGTAGAAAATCATGTCTGTCAATCCCATCTACTCTATGTTCATAAAATAAAGGAGAATGCAACATTGTAGAATCAATTTGAAATGGTTAATAAATCTTTAAATGAGATTGGAGGTATGGGTGACTACATAATACCCAAAAAAATGGTGTGTGTAGGGGTAGATGGAGATTTCGTATGCAAGGTCATAGGAATGGTTTTTGTGTAAAGATACAAAATTCTTGTTCACAATACATGATTGGCATTCACTGCATGGCACATAGAATTAATTTAGCATTCAAAATTGAGAGCAAGCTTTCTATAGTATCAAAAGTATGAGCTCCACTCATACTTTTGTTGAAGTCCCAAACGATTTTAGAATTTTAAAAATTTGTTGAGGGAATAACCACAAGAAACAGTCTTCTTAAGGATTCCGATACTAGATGGGTCTCATTGCATGGGCTAGCATAATTTTTTTTATATCAAATCCTTAATTGGAGTTATGTATAAACATCACCTCACAATAGACAGAGTTCTTGATCTCTTATTTAGGTTAAGTGACATAAAGACACTTCTAACTTTATTTGGTATTCTTCCCATGCTAGAGGAAATGAACATTCTTGTGAAAAAATCCCAAGAAAAAACTATGTATATTTCATAATATACATAGCTATGTAAAATAATATGCATGACTCTCAATAATCTATATCTATCAAAATAGTCATTCATAAGTCCAAAATTTAATAGTTAGCACTTAATGACACATGTGGACAATACTATTTATACAAATGGGGAGTTATGCATCTTAATGTAGGGATATGAGATACCAATGCATTATTTTTCTAGGGTTGGGCACACTACCAAACAAGTACTTGTTACAAGGGAAGCTTTTGACAATATTGTTAAATTTGTAAGCACTACTTTAAAGGATATTGTGAGATCTATTTCTTTAGATATTAGAGAGTGATTCCCTCAAGATGAACTACTTGAAGCCATGTCTGTTGTGTATCCTTGATAATGGAACAATTGCTAACCATTGGATTTTTATTACAAGATAAAGATCTTGGCCAAACAATTCTCTAGAAGTTTAGAATTGAATGGACAACATATAGAAGAAATTATAAATAAATCTAAGCTTACAGAGAAATCAACTCATTTTGGAACATCAATGATGGAACAATTTAAAATCATGGAGAGTCCCTTCCAAGATGGATCAATAACAAAGCTTTGTGCAACCTTAAGTTAGAGCAAAATATTGCATGATTCAATATCAGAATATTTCAAATTTGTTGATCTATATCAAACCATGATATTGGGGTTAGTGGAGGATGAGAGAGTTTTTAGTGCATTGATATTCTTGAAATCAAGCATAAGAAACTTGACAAGAATTTAGAAAATTGCTTGAAGATTATACAAATAGATGTGATATCTAGAGTTATCAGGTTTTGAAAGGACATTGGGAATCTAGAGGTCCACATGTGAAAAAAGAGAGTTGTACAACACTTCAAATAATACTAGCACATCCAACATAATGTACAAAACATATAGTGGCATTAATGAGATGTAGCTAAGTGGAAGTATACAAACAAGAGAAAATGAATATTGCGATTAGGATGGCTCTCATAGTTATAGTAAGTAGATGATTTGGTAATTGGGAGATATTTATTGGGAATTTATAGTGTATTCCATATTCTAGATTATTTTTTATCATATTTTTTGTCTATCAGTTGGACAATGGACATTGTAATACATTTTTTTTCATTCTATTTAAGAATTAACATATTATTATTTTCAATATTCCTTTTTAGAATCTAAAATTTAAACATTATTTTCAAATTTGATTTAAATTTTTTTTTGTACTTGTAGTGTTTATTTGGTAACTCCAAAATTCTTGTGAAAATATTTTAGTGGTATTCATAAGAAAATAATATATATAGAGTAGCATTAGAATGTCGGTGCCTAACAATACTGTACTCTTCGAAACATGACACAGGAACAATTGTGGATGAGTCAACTCCGATGCAACACATGGACCCTCTCCTTGCTTCTAGTAACCTTCAAGTTACATTTACTCTCATGGCAAAAGCCAATCAAGCAGGGGTGAGACCCGGGGGTTGTTCTATTTTCTTAGGAGTAGAACCTCGTGAAGAGCGGTAGGCCTGATCAGGGGCCTATTGTTGTTTTGGATTTGCCTTGTTCTCTCTATGGCAGTTGTTGTTGAAATGATAATATGACTCGAAGGGTCACTTGTGATTTGTCTTTTGTTGGGGTCTCTCTGATTCCTATGCCTAGATGGATCTCGATTTGTTTCGTTTATGTCTCTAGTATGTTGTAATCTAGCTTTGAATGCTTGTTTGTGTTGTTGAATTTGTCGATCATGTTCTATCACACTAATGAAGTGTTGTTGTTCTTGTGTGAGTTGTGGTCTTGGGTTTATTTCCTCTAGTTCTTCTAGAACTACCTTAATCCACTCTCCTTTGAGTCCTAGGCACATTCGCTTGTTGTTCTAAGAGATTTGTTGTATTTTGACTTACTTTGACCAAGGTTGATCTGGGGTTGACTTTTGATTGCTTTGAATGTTTTCCTTGTGATGTTGTCAAGGGTTTTGTCTCTAATGTGAATGTGACTACCTATTACCTTGTGATGAGGTCAGGGGTTTGAACATTTTGAATTCTCCTAATTTTTTTGTGCTTTTTGTTTGTATTTTTGTATGAAATGCAACTATATGATATGCAAGCTATTTTTTGTATTTTATTTGAATGAATTAAATAATTTTATATGAACATGCAAATTATAATGACATTTACCTAATGCAATGTTATTCTATGTTTTTTTTGTATTTTTTTGTGATTTTGGAATCTACTCTAGGAAAACAAGAAAAAATCTAACTAATGAAAACAAATCGATTTAATCTATGAAAAGTAAATACTCTCTAATCTATTGCAATGAAATGAAAGAAAACTATGAATTCCTATCAAGAGCAAAATAACAAGTTACTTTCCTCAAGGGCAAATTTTCATTATCTAATTACTACAAAAACATGAAAAGGAACCTAGAATCGTTTGGTGCATGAGCTTTGCACTACCCTCAGGAATCCTTTTGTTTGGAAACCTCTTTGTCCTCCTGCAGTATTGGGGTCATCCTCTTGGAGGCAATTGGGAAGGGGAAACAAGAGAATGAGCTTTTGGAAAGCTTTGAATTGAGCTCAATGTGAGCTAAGAGCACTATGGCTTGAGAATTGGTGAACATAATGATGCTATGAAGCCTTTGAAGGCTTTGGAAAAATTTCAACAATAAATAAAAGGCACCTATGTCCTGCAGCGAGCATAAGCATGCTAGTTGGAGAGCAAAATCCAAGCAAAAGATGGATTGTAATAATGAATTTGCCGCCTCTATTGCTTGGAGGAGGGGGTTTTTATAGGTTGGGAAAGCACAAGAGGGGTAGGAATGATTGAGGAGTTAACTCCCTTGATTGGAAAGTTAACTTGCTTAATTGATCAGAAGATTGAAATGATTGGGGAGTGATAGGCTTGAGATAGATTATCACAGGCTGCACAAACAAAGTTAGCATGAGAGGAAGAAGAGTTAAAAAGAATATATTGGGCTAAATTTGCATGATTGGAAGAGTTGATTGAGTTAATTATGGCCTCCTCTATGTTTAGCTTGAAATTGCATGCAAACTAGGTGAAAACAAAGTGTTTTTTGGCTCAAATCGAAGGAGAAACTCATGTTTAAAATCCACAAGGGTCACCCCTTTTACCAAGTTAGGTCGCCTAGGGCGACCCACAAAGGGTGGCACCTGGGTGAAGACAAACAGTTGTGTATGCTTGATGAAAGTTTGAAAGGGCAATTTGGCATCTAAAATAGGTGATAGGATGAAGTCAAGCAGGGTCACCTGAGAAGTTTTGGTCATTAATAGGGGCGACCCACAAAGGAGGAAAGCTAGGTAGAAACTGAGATATGGGTTTGGTCTGTTAGGTTGTCTATAGGCTTCCTAGGGCTAGCGACCTTTAGAACAGGGTGTTGACAGGTGGAGTTAGCTTGAAAAGGTGAAAACTAATCATGTAGGAAAGGGAGAGAATGCAACAAAAGAAGAAATGACAAAGGGGAAAATAAGAATGCTTAGGGAACATGAAGAATTGACAAGGAAAAATCTAAAAAACATGCACCACTAAGAGGAGTACTCCTAAGAGGGCGTTATTATTCATGCTTTTGTGTACATGATTAGGATTACATATCATCATGGGGTCCTCATGCAAGCCCATGCATGTTTTTAGTGCTTACAGGTACTCATTAGTACTAGTCTACTCGCACCAGATCTGATAAATTGTTCTTGATTAGTAACCTACCATGTCAAAGTTTGATGCCAAATTTTGTCAGAAAAATCCACTTTGGATTTGATTAAGTACTTGAGATCCCGAAGGGGATCCTAATACTTAATACTTATATTAGGTTATTTTCTAGAAATTTGGTTGAAACCCAACCCTTAAAGTATTAAGGATTAAACTATAAATTCATCACATGCATTACTTTTCACAGTCCATCGGATTTCATCTAGGCAATCTCTATAAGACCCATAGGTGTTTGTGTCTTTATTTTTGTCTCGTAGTTGTGTATTGGAGTTATACAATATTATATATTGTTTTGTATTGGTTGGTTATCACTTTTAGATACTAATGTTTTAACTTTTGGTTACTCGATATGTATATTTGGATCTATATAGATATATACATATGTATTATTTTATGATAAAATATGTATTGGTATTTTAGCTTCACTGTTTTCATTAAACTAATATGCTAGCTGAGTTAATTTAGTAGTTGTATTGTTTTAATGAATGATTAAATTATGTGTTGATCGTAATGCTTTGATAAATGATTTAATTAAAATGTGATTATTATAATGTGAATCTTATGATATTGGGTGTATTTACCTTTTGCTTTGGCTATTGTTATTTATTGGGCAGATGTACGTAACATGTGATTGAAGTGTGTAGATAAAGGTAAAATTCTAATGGTGGTTAATTGGAGATGGTGTTCATGGTTTGTCTTATTCTTTAAATCCATCCTACATAGTGTAGAGTAATAGGACATGTGATGTTGAAACTCGTGAAACCAATATCTAAATCAATCATGATTATGGATCCTCTTAGTGTTAGACTTGTAAATGTGTCTTTCTCGTGTGACTATTTATTGTCATTTATGCATTTGTTTAGTACGTTCAGAGGATTAAATAGCCTTGTCCAAATGTTATTATGATGTTAGAATAGTTGAAAAGAGAAAAGAATTTTATTAGGCAAGTTAAAGTGATTTTGAGGAAATATTTCTTTTTAAGTTGAAAAGTAACTACATTTGATAAAGTGAATTGAAAAATGGATTAAATTAAAATTGAAAAATCTCTTGAAAATTAGATATTAGCTCAAAGTGATATATTGAAATGTGAAAAAGGAAAGAGAAAGGTTATTTTAGATATTTTTGGGTGATGAAAGATATTTTTGAAAATAAAAGATTTTATCTTGTATTTGCAAAGTGAAAAGATTGTAATGTGAAAATAAAAAAAGGTAAATGGATATTTTATTTTTAGGTTTTTGCTTATATTGCAAAATTGTTTTGTTATTTTTTATTATGCATTTTGGGTGAGACTCAAGAGAGCAAAATAGAGAAAGGAATGCCTTCTTGAAACCATTGCTTGCTTGGAAGATTAGAAAGCTTGGAGATTTCTTGGAGATTTATTAGCTTTCTTGTGGAAGAGAAAGAGATCTTGGGTTTGCATTTGAATTCATAGAGGTATTTTTCTTTTTATTTTTTGTTGCAAATTTTTATTTGATAATTAGAATTTCAATTTTGTAGAAATTTAATTTGAAAAAAAATGAATTTCCTACCCAAACCCTAGCAAATTTTCTAAAGATTGTATGTGATTACAAAAGTGTGATGTTGGATAGATTTGGGTCATAATGGTATTGTTGAATTTTTTAATTTGATAGTTTCTAAATTTAGTGAAAATGTGGAATTTCTATCTAAACCCTCGCAAATTTTCTCAAAATTTTTATGTGATTTGAAAAGTGTGTTGTTGGGTGGATTTGGGACAAGGGAGTATAATTAGAAAATTAAAAATTTGAATTTTAAGATTAGTGAATAATAGATTAAAGATCCAACAATGGTGGAACCTAAAAATGTTGGAAAATCTTTATTTATTTATTTTTTGGAAATTAGACTTTTGAGTTGAAATTATTTTGTGGAAACCTAACTTTTACCATAGAATAAAAATATGCTTGCATTGGGATGCATGTCATGTATAAATTACACTTTTTTGTGTGTAAGGGCTAATTGCTTAAGTTAGTCACCTTAGAACATGTGGTAGGAATGATTAGGAGGTTAGGACTTAGAGTGGATGGTTTTAGTTATGCAATACATAATGCTTGAAATAGGTGTATTGTATAACAATATGAAACACAAGATTTAAGTTATGCAATACATAATGCCTGAAATAGGTGTATTGTGTAATAATAGGGAATACCTAATTTAAATTATATAATACATAATGCCTTATAAGTGTATTGGATAATAATAATGAACACAAGAAGGGGAGACCCTATGGTGAAATGGTGGGGCTTCTTGCCTATAGTGCCAACAACCCAAGTTCAAACCTTGCGGGGTTACCCTCTACTACATCAACAATTTAGGGGCCCCTAGGATCTTGTATCTTGATTTACCTATGGCATGTGGAGTGGGGAATTTGCATGCCACCCAGGGGTACATCCCTGGTACTAATTTTTAGGGGAGACCCTATGGTAAAATGGTGGGGCTTCTTTCTTGTAGTGCCAATAACCCAGGTTGAAACCTCACAGGGTTGCCCTCTACTGCGTCAACAATTGAGGGGCCCCCGAGATCTTGTATCCTAATGTACCTGCAACATGTGGAGTGGGGTATTTGCATATCACCTAGGGTTACATCCCTGGTCCTAAAAAATTTGTTAAGGGCATGGTTTGGTGGTTAATTTGCTTGGTTGTAGTGGCGACCACAAGGGTTCAAACCCCTGCTGGGCCAAAGAGCTCGCAAGCTTTGTGCCTTCACTGAGCTAACGTGCTCGCAGGATTTGTGCCTTCCCTAGGATGTTGTGCTCACAGGCAGTGGGCCTTTGCTAAGATAACAAGCTCACAAGTTTGAACCTTCGGCATTAATGCAGGTGTTTATGCCAGTGTTAAATCTAAGGGATGATGTCCCCCATGTTGTGGCCTCACCGGTTCATAGCTCCGGTCAAAAGCGATTCATCTAACCTAGAAGGGCCAGGCTAAAAATTCCCCATTCATTGATCAAAATAATAATAATAATAATAATGAACACAAGAAATAATTTTGTAGCACATAATGCTTGGAATAGGTGTATTCTGTAACAATAATAATTATGAGACTAATTGGGTGCTATGTTTGAAAAGATGTTTGCATTGGACAAGTGTTATCATCAGAGCTGCTTACTTTGAGACCTAGGATCTTTCTAGTTCTATCTCGGTCATAGAGAGCAGAGGGAACTCCACTCTATTATCCTAGAATTGCCTCATCATCCTGGTTTTTTAAGACTTGTGTAGTCCATCATGTTTTTGAGAAAACCTTGAACAAATTGTTCTTGTATGTGGCTAATCTTGTATGTCATGATTGTGTTTGTTAACCATGGAGACCATCTCTTAGTTTAGAGGGGGGATTGTAGGGTCCCACATGGTTGGGTGGTGTTGATCACCATTGGAATTGTTCATGGATAACATTGTGGAGTTTTCATGTGGATTTGGTCTTTCTTCTTGGCTTTATTTTAATGCAACTCTTGTATCTTGGAAAGTTGTAATATATGGTTATTGGAGCACCTTTGGAGAGGATCGAAAGAGTTGTGATTGTATGTCTATTTCACCTCTCTATTGTATTGTATTCTATTCATGTTTGGGATGAGAATATTGCTTTCAACTCTTGTAATAAATGTTATTTGAATCAAATTCACACATTGTTTTGAAATGAAATTATCATTGGGATGAGAATATTGCTTTCAAATCTTGTAATAAATGTTATTTGAATCAAATTCACACATTTTTTTGAAATGAAATTATCATATTATGTAACTCCTTATTTTGTGGATTATAGGTCTAATACGTAAATTATGTTGCAATATAAATTATGGATGTGGTACATATTTAAATATGATGTTAGAGTAAGTTTAACTTCATTAGGGAAGTATTGTTAATTGGATCTTGAATTGGTGGGATTGAACTTGGTGGGATGGTTCTTTGTCGCATTGTGGTTATAGTTTATTTGCATGTGAATTATGGCTTAAAATGAAATGTCATATTTTATGAAGTTTATAACCTTGAATATGATGCTTACATTTATTAAAAATGGTTATTTCAAATTTTACATTAATAGCTCGTGTATTGAGAAAGTTATGGCATGTTTGGGTGTTTCAATCCCATCCTTTAGGTTTTGTTGAAAGCACAAATGTGTTAGGAGTGAACTTGAGTATGGACTTTAGTACTTTCCATTCTCATCCTTCATTTGTGTTGATTGTTGATGATTAGAGTCGTGTACTCTATCATTAGTTTTAGGAGACTCCATCTCCTCCGTTCTTCATCATGTTGGTGTTAACCCATGATGGTTGTAGTAAGTCTTATGCTTATGTTTTCTATGTTGGTGTGCATTGGCCATGTGTCATCATGTAATCAGTGGTCTCACTTTGTGTTTTGGTGTGGTGTTGTTCCTTTTGGTGATGTCATAGTATGTTCAAGTGTGAATTGTGACATGTGCTTCCTGCAACTGTAATGCAAAACAATGTTGGTGTATGTTTTGTTTGCTAATTTCCTAACGTAAAAGTTGCTCGGCTTACAATCTTAATCATAAATTATCACAGTCCCTTATTTTATGTTGGAAAGTAGTTACTAGAATCCATGGTTACATGTATATCAAATATTTTTGTTTACTTACACATATGGAAGTCAAAGAGTAAGAGGATTGAACAAGATGGTCATACTCATGAAAGTTAGAATAGGCATTATTAGAAAGAATGTGATGTTGTCTATCTACTAGATTTTTTGTTGTCAATGACATCTGTAAGGATTTAGAAGTGTATAATTAGGTGCCTATGCATGGATAGCTAGAGAAAAGATCTATTTATTTGGTGGACCTATGAAAATGAGACAACTTGAGAGTGTTGTACTTTTGTGTTAGATTTTTGTGGTACTCTATTGTCGAGCTTATCTTGTAAAAGGGTTTCCTTAACCTATCACCTAGGTTAAACTTACAAAATTTGGTAGTGGGTAGATTTTTGTTTGGGCAAGGGCCACTAGAGCAAAGATCTCCATTAGAGGAAAAAAGGTGAACACATTGATTACCACGACAATAAAGGTCTCTATAGGAATTAGGATTGGTTGTGATTATCTTTAGTTCATTCTATATGATTTTAAGATACAATCTAGATCACCAACACAAGAAACTTAATTCCATTTTATTAGTTGTTAATCAATAATTATAAATTAAAATGGGTTCTATTTTTTCTTAAAACTATTTAGTGTGTTGTCATTTTGATGATTGAACTTTGCATTATTATTATTACTTTTATTTTAGAAAAAAATATATGGTAAAATAAAATAAAACAAGAACTAATTTTAGATTTTAGAAGCAATAGGAAGATGAGAAATTTATGAGGGCAGTAATAGATATAATAGAATGTTTATATTGGAATAAATCTTAAGATACTCATATTATAGTGTTTTACACCCATAAAATATACAAGGACAACATAATGATAAAATAGAGGTGCCCACAGTTGTCAATCACTATCCATTGTGCAAACACTTAAAACATATAATATTGTAATACTGTGTCTTACAACTTTCAAATTATCCCAAAAATTAAAACTATAATATTATATCTTGAAATAAATGAAAAGTACAACAAATATGACAATTTAAAAAAAATAAATTATTGTTAATTGAATTGTACTCTACATTGACAATGGCCAAGATATCATCTTGTGTAGCATGTTCCACTCTCCATCTATTGGAAGTTGAATTTGTTGTAACTCATAATGACTGATATGTAAATTTGTTAACAATTCATAACTGACAGTGGAGATTTCCTCTATTGTATCATGCAAACTTAGTTTCATGGTTATCAATGGTTTAACAAAACTAAAAAGTGTAATAACAAACCTTGGTTACTACAATTTTTTTTGTCATTTTCATTACACTTGAACACAATCTTAATCGACCAAGCAACTTCTTTCCAATTTATAAGTGATAGTTTCATAACCTTACCAAACCATGGCAATGGTAGCAACTCTATGCTATAATCTTACATGCTTTCACTAAATAGGATAACTCTCGTATCATGACAAATCCCTAGATCTAGACCTATTCCTCAAGGGTTCATTCAAAAAGGCCTTGGCTACATATCCCTTTCAAGGAATCAAAGGCTATGTAGTTCACACACCAAAAATAGAAAGATATAATTCACACAACAGGGATGAGGTCTCCAACTTGTCTTTTAAATCAGACCCATTAATTGAGGTTATGCTTCCAATTTAAACTATATACACTAGTATAATATCAAGTGTATCCTAGACAAATGTTGATACAATGTTAACAAGTAGGAACATAAAACCACACAGTGTCCTGACTCATATGCACATCACATATACAAATAATAATCAACTCAAACATACATCACACATACACATAGTGACTAGCTCATGCATACATCATATATACACAACGTGTCTAGGTTATGCATGCATCTCATATAAATGATGTGAATAGTCCATGCATACACCACCTATATGCAATGTGACTAGCTTATGCATACATGACCTATACATAATGGGACTAGCTCATACATGTGTCACATATACAAAGTGTGACTAGCTCATGCATATGTTGCCTATACACAATGCTACTAGCTCATGCTTGCATCACATGTACATAGTGTGAACAACTCATACAAATGTCACATGTACATATAGTGACCAACTATCAAAAATGAAGTGGATGTGACCTTATTGCATGCACTTCTCTCTTACCTAGTTCACTAACATCTAAGCCCTTAAGTGCATCCGAGATGGAAACAGGAATGTCAATGCATCCCATATTACACTTTGGGTCCCATCCCTTTTCCTAGTTCATTGCCAACTGTGATTATGACACAAGCATCCTATACTGCTTGTTGTCATCATCAACAAAGGCACAAGTGTAGCAACACATAACACATGAGGCCTTTAATAAGATTTCCATAGCTTGCTAAACCTTTTGAGTTGGTGGATCTTGACATCTATTGCCTCCATGCTATTGGAAAAAGTTAGTCCAACCTAGTATGAGGTAGATCCTAGCATCTATCACCTGCATGGCACTAGTGAAATCCATCCAAGTCCTATCATACCATGGGTATCTCCTGACATCCTTCACCTACATGCTACTGGTGAAAGTTGACTAATCCTTAAAATAATAGTTAGCTCCTAGTATTTGTCACTTGCATGCTACTGGTGAGAGTTGACTAAACGACACATGTATTAGACTTAGTTTTGACATGTGAGGTCATCTTATGGTTAGGTAAACATAATCATAATGTCCTAAGGATTCACAAACTTGGATTGGTTAACCTTGTTACATTACCATGCAGAGTGATCCATTAACCTATACACATGGTCCTATAGGTTTTGGAGGTCAAATTACCAACACACAAATAAGTTCACATTGAACCCACATGAGCTAACTTCTATTTGGTCACATATACATAAAAAAAATACATAATCATAAAGTAAGAAATCTCAAGACCATCCACTCCATTCACTTGTTCATAATTCCATAAGAAAAGTAACTCAAGAAAGGAAGGTGGAGCTCTATAATGGTCAAAATGCCATTATGGCTATCAATGTTCATTATGGATATAACCAGGAAGAATTTGCAGTTTTAAACCATGCCTCAATAGATTGTGGATTGTTTCAAACCCTGCATTTTAATTTATTCATATCAAAGACAAACTATGATGACAATGACTCTAAAAGTTCATCTAAGATTGGAATGGATTTTAGAAATCCAAACACAACAAACCTTAGAGTAGATAAGCTTAATGATGATGGATTTCCTTTTTATTAGCTCAAACCTATATAGTCAGGACATTTTAATTAGAAAGGTGAGTTCACACCCATGTGATTTAAATTTTAGCCTCAAGTTGAAGCATATTGAAGACGGAGGGTTGATAAATTTTAGGAACAACCCCAAACCTTGGAGCTATTCCCTAAACACCTCCCCTACTAACTTGGGTCATAGGGGTATCCTTCGGCCAAGGAATGCCTACATACCCACTTCCAAACAAGATTGAATTCACATGTAGTTATTCCTATATTAATCTCTCAAGGAACATACACATAAATTCCTATACCCAGAGTTTCATAACCACTCAAGTAACTTTCCTCATGGAAGTGAATAGAAAGCATACTATAGAAGAAAAACCATAGAAGGGATTAAGACCAAACAGTGTAACAACTCATTATTTTCCAATACCCATTCCCAAACAAAGCCACAGTTCACAAAGTTTTAATTGATTAATAAAAATCTCAAAATTATTGGATTACTATAGCATACCCCAACAAGGTTTCTTTTAATGATTTCCATTAATTAATAATGCTTAATTATATGTAGGGAAACCCAACTAAGTTTAGAATTTAGCAAACCCATACTAAAGAACTACCAACAAAGGACAACAAAATATTAATTTAGACCTATCCACCATTGTGATCCATAATTCAGCATAAACATCCCATGCCCTTACAAGGTTATCTCATTAACATAGAGGCTAGGTTGATTACTTACCAACAAGAATTCTCTTTATTCGCATAGTCATATTGTGACCATTATTATATAACTCATTAAACTTCTAAAACTAAAGTAATCACTGGTTCAAGTCTTTGCACAAACCCATTAAAATAACTAGAGAGTCAAAATAGTTTTATACAACTCCATTCAAATTTCCCACAAGTATGAAATATTGCACTTGTTAATGCCAACTTATATGATAATTATCTTATCATCTCATGCTCACACTAATAGTCAAAATATCTTCACAATGTGACAATTATGCAAAGGCCAATTATGCAAATATGACTCCAAGTGTGATGTCCTACTATAATATGATTCAATGATATCAAGTATCATAAACATAATATATTATGACATCCTTCTTAGTTAGGACACAACATGCATCAACAAGGTCACATAAAACTATTTGAAACTTCAAAAGACTTACAACAATAATTATAAACTTGATTTATGAATGAAAAATACCTAAGTCATACCCAAGATAGTTGGCATCACTATATCCATTAGATCCTCATATGAAGATATACACTTAATAATGATAACAATACTATTCTTTACCTTATGGTTCAACCCAATATTCTTATACTAGTCCAGTTCATTGAGTAGATAGTATGTGCACTTGCCACTTATAACTAAATATGATCTTACTGGTGTAATGACCTTAGCTAAATATTCATGTGAAAATACTTAGATTTGAAACACCCACCAAAATATTTTGGCAATAAATTCAAAAATAGTAAAAATATGAAATACCCACAACGCATAATAGATTTTCACATATAAAACTTTTTGGAACTAGATATTTGATTCAAACACGTCTACTATAAATGATTATAAAGGTTTTCTTCTACAAAATATATTCTGAAAATACCTAGAATGTTGAAGTGCCCAAAATGTTGTTGAAATTCTCCAATGTGAAGTGCAGATGCAACCTCCCTATGAAGCTACCCCAAGGAACTCAAAATGTTTTTCATCCCCAAAATCTAGGAAACTAATGGGGTTTTGTCCATTGATCTTCAAAACCTAAGTTTTTTAATCCTTAGATTCAATAGTTGAACACAAGTGCTCAAGCTATGACTGCTTAGGGTTATATTTTGTTGATTCAATGATAGAAGATGCAGACTAATGAAGTTGCTTGACTTAAATAGAGGTTGGAGGCCTAGCATGAGCCCCACATGTGCCAAGAGGATTTTGAAAGTTCCCCTCCATTCTATCACATTTATTTTAAGCCATTAATGGCATCTTGGGTTGTGTAGGGTAGTAGGAGAGAACCTTTGTTTGAATGGTGGGGATTAGGGGAAATGCATGCCTGAAGGATCAAATTGAAAACAAGACTAGGGGTTTGGGATATCACATGCCAAAGGGTGTATTTGCAAGATGGACTAGGGGTCTGGGGATTCACATGCCAAAGGGTGTATTTACAAGATGGACTAGGGGTCTGGGGATTCACATGCTGAAGGGTGTATTTGTAAGAGAGATTAGAGTTCATTGGGTTTGCATGCTAAAGGGTGCATTTGCAAGAGGGGCTAAGGGTTTAATGGTTTCCATGCTAAAGGGAACATTTACAAGAGGGACCAAGGGTTTGGGGGTTAGAATGTTATTCAGATGATTTCCACATGGTATATTGACATTAAGTTTTATAAATGTCTAAGGTTGGGGTTTTGGGGAATGAGATGCAAGGATGCTAGGATATGAAGGGATGAAAAGGTCCACAAGCCTAGGAAGGAGGACCAACGAGACAACAAGGAAGTGAGGATCAAGCTTCGAAGATACCTGATGCAGGAGAGAGTAGGGATTAGGCTTTGGAGATACTCGATGTAGGAGGGATTGGGGATTGGGATTTGAAGATACCTGATGTAGGAGGGAGTGGGGACTAGAATTTAGAGATACCCAATGTAGTAAGGAGGAGGAAGATCAACCCCTGATGTAGGAGGTAGCGAGGATCAAAATTTGGAGATACTTGATGCAGGAAGGAGCAGGGATTTAGATTTAAATATACCTGATGTAGGCTTGAGTAGGGATTAGGCTTCAAATATACTCTATGCAGGAAGGAATGAGAATTAAGCTTCAGTGATACTTAATGTAGGATGGAAAGGGGATCAAGCTTCAAAGATACCCAATGCAATAAGGATTGGGGATTAGGATTCAAAGATACCCAATGTAGGAGGGAGCGAGGAATGGGCTTCAAAGATGTCAATGTAAGAGAGTAAGGATTAGTATTTAGAGATAATTGAAGTAGGAGTGAGCTGGGATTAGGATTTGGGAGAACAAGATAGAAAGTGTCGTCCAAGAGTAGGAAATGAAAAGGCCTAGAGGTCCACAAATGGAAAGGGAGTAGGAGATAGGGGATTATAGTTTTAGAATATCTAATACCGATAGGGATAAGGGTCAAGGATATGGAATACTTGATACCAAAGTGATGAGGGAAAGGGAAACCCAAAAGTATACATACTTAAGAGTGATGAAGGAGTAGGAATCAAGGTTCAAGGTTTAGGGTTCCACAATTGGATACCCTTTAGATATGTTGGTAGGGGAAAGTCTAGGAGCCTATATTATGGAAATGGTCAGAACTCAAGGATATCCAATACCACAGGGGTTGGGGGTTGGGGTGACTCATTTTTATAGACGAAGTGCAAGGAGGGAAATAGAACTTTGAAATCTTGTGAAATAGAAGGGAGTAGGGTTGCAAGGGTGTAGACGACAAAGGAAAGGTGTGGAAACATAGGAAAATCTAAAGGTCTAAACATGGAGAATCAGGGAATTGGGGACTTAAGGGAAATGAAGGAAAAGGGATGTCAACATGGGAAAGTTTAAAATCCTAATGAGTAACAAATAACAGGGGTTTGGGGAATAGGGAATTGAGGGAAAGGGTACCAAAGTAAGAGAAGTCCCAAAAACCTATACAAGGTAAGGGATCAAGAAAGTGGGGGCATAGGGGATGAAGGAAAGGTATTATAGCATGAGAAATCCTAGAGGTCTAAAGCATAGGGAATTATGGAAGTGAAGGAAATAGTACCCAAGTAAGGGAAAACCCAAAAACTTGCCAAAGCTTGGAAATTGACCCAAACACTTTCATACTTAGAAAATTTGACAATTTTGGGCTTTAGGCACAAGGAAAAGAAAACTTTTGTAATTTTAGGGCAAGTGGTAATAGGTCCTCAAAAGGGGACATTACAAGTACACCCTTCCCAAGATTGCTTTCCTTCAAGCAATGCAAATTCAAATGTTCCCATGTGAGTGACACTCTACTATCTTTGAATATTGAATCAATGAAAATTAGAGCATCATGAACAAATAATGCCATGAGTGGAGACATACCAAAGGGTATATGATTAGTGGACATGTAGGATCAATCTCCACTTGATGCAACCATTTGATCCATACTTCTTGTTGACATGTGGCATAGTTTCTCAAGTCTCTTTCCATCCACATATTCATTGTCTTTGTTTGTCCACCTTTTACCTTATGAAAATTTGTGATCAGGTACATGAGCATATTTTCCCATTCTTGATCGTGAATTGGAAATGGTTGTAGTAAACTTGGAGGAAAGTCATGCTCTTCTTCATTCTAAGTGTAGGTTGGGGTGCTCCATAATGTGCTTGAGATCATTCTCCTTAAAACCCTTCCATGAGAGTCTCTTATTTTCTTGCAAGACCTAGAGTGTTCCACCATGGGTGCAACATGCAAGGCTTTCAAAATCTTCTATTTCATCTTAGACTTAGGCACTAAAAAGAGTATTCTTACACAAAATGAGATCATTTTCTATCACATACTTATCATCCTTCACATATACATCTAAGATGATAGCAAAACATTTATATTTGGCATATTATTCCATGGTAGAAATCCATTTTATTGTTGGTCATTCAAGTCATGTTTACCCAAGAAGAACTTCAAACTATTATAGTCTATATCAACCACACCTCTACCACATACTAGATGTTGTCTTAATTTTTCTAAAGCATGCATGATGGCAAGAATATCCTTGTCATATGTAGGGGAACCCCTTTTTGAATCTTTCAACTCTCTCCTCTCAGTTATTATGGGGTGCCCCTTTTGAATTATAACAGCTCCAACTCCCTTTCTTGAAACATCATATTTTGCAACAAAAGGTTGGAAGGGATTTGGAATAACAAGTTTAGGGAATGAGTTGATTGCCTTCCTAAGCTCATCAAAAAATCCTTATATGGTGTATCCTCCTGCATGCCTTGAGCGCTAATGACAAAGCCCAAGTATAAAATCTCTATGACTTCACACTTAGATTATTTTACATATAGATCCTATTGCTCTAGAATTTCAAGGACTATATAAATGCTACAAGCCTTCTTCCCAAATCTTGTTGTAAATCAAGGTATCAAAAAAGAAAACCAAAACATTTTTTCTCAATTGATTGTTGGTTACTTGATTCATTATGGATTTGGAAGTGGTTGGTGCCTTAGTCAAACCAAATGGCATGACCATGAACTCAAAGTTCCCCAAGTGACATCTAAAAGTGATCTTGTGCACATCCTCATCCTACATATGGATCTAATCATAGCTTGATCTCAAATCAATCTTTGAGAAATAAACTACCCCGTGCATCTTATCAAAAATCTCACCAATCTTGGGAATGGGGTATTTGAATGACTTTTAGTCTAATTCTCTATAGTTAATTCACGTGATCATAGTGTCCCCTTCTTCCTTATCAAGGACCATTGATTGGAAAAATGGGATATAACTGATTTGGTCTATTTTAAGCAACTCTTTAAGAGCTATCTCCTCTCCACATGTGCTTGCGTGGTGATAAGGATTGATCATGATGTGCTTAGAGATTGGTTCCAACTCAATGGCATGTTGGAATCCTCTACAGGGTAGTAGTCCTGGAAGCATATGATGGAGCACCATACTATCTTTATTCAGAGGAGTCTAAAAAACAAAATTAAGAATCTGTTGCTTACTAGAAAATGAAATGGCATGCATGACCTCCATCAGTTTCTTGCTACCTAGGAAATTTACTCCTTGTGGGAAGGCCTCTTACCTATGACTACTTTAATTGATCTCTCATAGATTCTTCCAAGCATCACATCTCTTTCTTCAAACATAAAGTTTAGCTCCATGGATTGATGATTCTAGGTGTATGGAATGAGGGGTTTGTCAGCACCAATGATTCTGAGCCCATCAAATATTTCAACCTCCATGTGTACGTCAATATATTCTTTTCGGAGTTCTCTAGTTATAACACCAAGAACCCATGTCATAAAACATGAGCAATATTAGACTTGATGGAAAGGATCTATGTGCCCTTTTCTTCTATTACTGATTTGGGCATCCTTGAGGGATTTACAATAATATTATGATTCTCAAAATTAAAATTATTAATGGAACAAGAACCATCTGAAGCATCCTTCATAGGTCCATGCTCATCAATACAATTAACTCAAACTATTCTCACATGGTAATGGTTCCATATTTTCAATGTTTGAAAGCTTGATAGGTGTTTCTTGAACACCATTAGAAATCCTTGGGACAAACTTTTCATTTATAGAATCTTCACATTCAATATGTAATGCTGATTTCTCATTGACTTCATTAAGACAAACATTTTCCTGGTGTGTAAATTCATTAGAAATCACTAGAATATCTCTCATTGGTGGAATTTTTAACTTCAACGTCCAATGTGGATTCCTTCTACTCTTTTGGAAATTTTTATGGCTATGGTTCTAATTTTTGTTCTTATTGCAAGGACATTTTCTCTAGCTCATGCTCAATGATCTATTCCTTAACAACTCCCTATAGCTTTGGTTCTATTTTTTCTTCTTTCAGTTTCAACTCTTTTATGTATTCATAGTGGTCTCTTTCATTCTTACACCTCTTTCTAGTACCTCCAAGTATTGGTCTAAAGTTAGAGGTTGCATCTCTTGTAACCCTTTCTCCAGTAGCTTGATTTTTGTCTTCCAATCATCTTGGCTCTTTTGTATCTACATCATTGTATTTTGAAAATGATTTTCATTGCTTCCTTTTTTAAGAGATCTAAAGAATCCTTCCATAATTCACTAAGTTGTTGATGTGAACAAACAATTTACCATGTAGCTAGAAAGATAAAACCTTTGATACCACTGTGACAGCCCTTAGCTAAATATTCATGTGAAAATACATAGATCTAAAATACTCATTAAAATATTTTGGCAATAGATTGCAAAAATAATAAAAACATGAAATACCCACAACACATATAATAGATTTGCACATATAAAACTTGTTGGAACTAGATAATTCATTCAAATCCATGTCTATTGTAAATTATTAAAAATGTTTGCTTCTAAAACAATTACAAATATATTCTAAATATACCTAGAATGTTGAAGTGCCCAAAATGTTGTTGAAATCCTCTAATGTGAAGTGCAAATGCAACCTCTATGTGAAGTTACCTTCAGGAACTCAAAGGGTTTTCATCCTCTAAACTCTAGGAAACTAATGGAGTTTCATCCACTAACCTCCATAACATAAGGGTTTTCATCCTTATATTCAATCATTAAACACAAGTGCTCAAACTATGACTACTTAGGGTTAGGGTTTGTTTATTGAATGGAAAGAGATGCAAAATGATGGAGCTACTCAACTTAAATAGAGGTTGGAGGCCTAGCATGGGGCCCACAAGTGCTAAGAGGCATTTGAAAGTTTCCCTCCATTTTATTACATTTATTTGAGGCCATTAATGGCATCCTAAGTTATTCAAGGCAGTAGGTAAGACCCTTTATTCAAATTATGGGGGTGCATGAAAATGCATACTAAAAGGATTCAATTACAAATGGGATTAGGTGTATGGGGATTCACATGTTAAAAGGTGTATTTGTAAGAGGGACTGGGGGTCTTAAGATTCACATGCTGAAATGGTGCATTTACAAGAAGGACTAAGGGTTTGCATGCCAAAGGGTGTATTTGCAAGAGGGATTGAGGGTCTAAGGATTCACATGCCTAAGAATGCATTTGCAAGAGGGATCAAGGGTCTAGGGGTTCACATGTCGAAGGATGCATTTTCAAGTAGAACTGAGGGTGCAAGGATTGGGATTTCGTTGAGATGATTTCCATGTGGTATGCTAGCATTAATTTTTCTAAAGGTCAAAGGTTAGGGGTTTAGGAAATGGGATGCAAGGATACCAAGATGTGAGGGGATGCAAAGGGACCAGAAGCATGGGGGAGGACCAACATGATAGTAGGGATCGAGCTTTGGAGATACTTAATGATGGATGGAGTAGGGGTCGAGCTTCAAAGATGCTCAATGTAGGAAGGAGTGGGGATTAGGCTTCAAAGATCATGATGTCTGCTTGAGCAAGGATTAGGCTTTAAAGATACCCAGTATAGGAAGAAGCGAGAATAGGGATTTGAGGATACCCAATGTAGGATGGAGTAGGTATCAGGCTTTAGAGGTACATGATGCAATAAGGATTGGGGATTGGGCTTCAGAGATGCCTGATGTAGGAGGGAACAGGGATCGAGCTTTGTAGATACTTGATGCAGGAAGGAGTGGGGATTGAGCTTTGGAGATACTTAATGTAGGAGTCAGTGGGGATCAAGATTTGGGAGAATGATATAGTAATTTCCATCTAAGAGTGGGAAATGGAAAGGTTCAAGGTTCGCAAATGGTAAGGGAGTGAGAGGCTAGGGATTGGAGTTTTGATATATTCTATACTAGCAGGGATTGATGATCAGGGACCTAGTATACCTAATGCCAGAGTAATGAGGTAGAGGGAAACCCAAATGTCTACATACTCATGATAGATTCAGGAGTAGTGATTGGGGTTCAAGGTTCTGAGATACTAGATACCCTTTAGGTATGTTAGTAGGGAAAACTCTAGGAGCCTGTGATATGGTAGAGGTCAAGACTTGGGGATATCTAATACTGTGAGAATTAGGGATCAAGGTGACTCATTCCTTTAAATAGAGTGCAAGGAGGGAAATGGAACTCTAAAAGCTCATGGAATAGGAGGGAGCAAGGTTGTGGGAGCATGGGGGACAAAGGAAAGACATGCCTATAGAGGAAAGTCTAAAGTTCTAAAACACGAGGAACCAAGGAATCAAAGACTTGAGGGAAATGAAGGAAAAGTGATGCCAACATGGGAAAGTTTTAAAATCCTGATGGGTAAGAGAAAGTGGGGGTTTAGGGAATAGGGAACCGAGAGAAAGGGTACCACAGTAAGATAAGTCCAAAAAACCCGCATAAGGCAAGGAATCAAGAAAGTGAGGGTGTGGGGATGAAGGGAAGACATGAAAACATGAGAAAGCCTAGAGGTTTGAAGCTAAGGAAACTAAGGAATCAGAGAAGTGAAGGAAATGATACCCAAGTAAGGGAAAACCAAACAGTTTCCCAAGCCTAGAAACTAACCCAAACACCCTCATACTTAGAAAGTTTCAGAATTTTGGGGTTTAGTCACAAGGGAAAGTTTTTATTTGAAATTTTAGGGAAAGTGGTAACAAGTCATAAAAGGGGAACATTACAAATGCTTAGCAATAAGTGATCCAATAGAGTAGTAATATATTTGTAAATCAACACTTATACTCATATTTTAGTTGAAATGATCTAGTAGTTAGTTCCCTAGAACAATGTGCAACCTTACTAGGGAATTTGATTGTGTTGAGGAAAAACATAGTTCTTATCTGTTACATCAGAAAATGTCTCCCTAGGACTTTTTTGCTCCTATGTTTAGCTCCTAAGTCCTTTAGAAAGCATTTTGATTAGATCTTGCATATTCATGTTGACTCCCAATGAGAGAACCCTAAAGATTTATGGCAAATAGGACCTAGGGGGTGCTATTGAGATGAGTCCTGACTGAAATAGGGAGGGAAGACTTGGGCATCCGCACCCTAGTCCTGCCCTATTTTAAGTAGGACCTAAATTCAAATGTCAGTTTTGTGACCATTAATTGGGTCCTATGCCAACACCTTAAGTTTGAATTACGAAATTCTTAGTGGGAATGTGTTTAGTTGCATATATAAGCATGTTTAGGGATTCATTTGTAAACTAGAAGATGATTATGAACTTTTGGTGCACTTGTGATTTTAGAGCATTCAAAGTATTCATTGTTGTAGAGCAGACTTGTCTTATTATTGTGTTTGTTATGCAGATTTGGCTTCATCTTCTCATGATGTGAAATATTTTCATCGACATGCGAGCTACACCTTTGAGGTGACATTTATCTGTGTTTTCAATCACTTATCAATTGGTTTTTGCCTCTATCTCGGAGGGATACGCACTCTCTATCTGTCAACGGTGTTCGGAAGACTTGAATATCTCTTTGGGGCTTGATTGAGGCAAGCCTCTAAACACCACAACCCCTAACCCCCTTTTCTATGATTGCAGGTTACAGGTTGCAGAAGCGGAAGGAGTGGAGTTGTAGGGAAGCATAATAGAGTGTTGAAATTGTAGAGGAAAGTAGAAAAGTAGGACCTAGATTAGGGTGCCCACTCATTAGTCCTCTGGATCCTGAAACATAGAAATCCCTGGAACAACAAAAATAAGTTGCAGACAATCTTTAGAGACCACGATAGAAACTGGTACCTTGGACTAATTCACCCACTCATTAGTCCCCAACTTTTCTGGATACTGAATCTCAAAATCTGGTATGTATTTAATTGTCATTTGATATCTCTGTGTGCGAGCATTTGTCGTGATTCATCTGTTTATTTACAATTTTATGAAATTAGGGTTTTGACCATAATTGGAATTTAATCAATCAATTAGTTAGCAAATTCCAAGTTTCCTCTTCATTCTAATGGACACTAAATTTGTAGTAGAGCCCTCTTGCAAGAGATTGTGGCTTCACTCGATTTATGTCCTTGAATGTTAGATGTGAAAGGAGGATTTAACCTTGAAATTGAAACCCCTCTTTTTACATAAAACATTTTGGTGAACCCATGTTTTTAATGAATTTTGCACCTTTTTGACTTTTTTACTTCATATTTGCATTCATTTCATTCATCACATTCTTATTGCATTTAAAAATTTACAAAAAAAAATGAAAAATTTGAAAAAATTAGCATTTTAGGCTTGCATTTTCAAATAATTTGAATTAATTTGCATTTAATTTCTATTATTTTCATTAGATCAGATTTAAATTATAGAAATTCATCATTTATTATTCATTTGCATTGCATTTTTATGCCTAATTTGTTAAAAATTGCTTGAAATTGTGCATTTTTCATATAACCTAGTTTTTGCATTAGCTAGGGTTGTGGTTAAAATATTGTTTCAGATTTTAATACTATTTTTAAACACTCATTTAGGTCTGATTTCTAACTTTAGTATTTCATCATAGTGTCTTTCTTGCAAAATTTCATGTCTAGGGTTTGAAAATCTTGCATTTTCACTAGATTTTGCCTTGTCATTTCTCTAGAATTGGATTAAAGGCATGTTGTGAAGGATATTTATGCATTATTGGATTGATATTGAGCTTATTATTTGCTTCCCCTCTTTAATTTCTTCACAACACCTCTTCTTTTAGTGATTTGCATTGCAAAATTGGGAAAAAAGTGAAAATCAAGCATTTTAGATCTTAAACATATCCTGTTCCTAGGGTTTGTTCTATTAGTTTGTGCATTGAGTGTTGCATGCTTTTGCATGAGTCTTATAACCCGCTACCCTAATAGAAATATACATTTAAGAAGAAGTATAAGACTAATGGGTTCTAGTGCTCCTGAAACAAATGGTATTCCTACCTCTGAAAATCCATTGAACACATTCTTTGCAAAAGGAGAGACACAAATTTTGCAAGACATCATACCTCCTACAACTAAAATGAAAGATCAAATATTTCATGATGTCGAGGACACTATTGAGGTGGTAACACATGTACCTAATGAACAAATAAATAAACTTGATAAAGAGCAAGCTGATTTTCAAGCACTCATGGAAAATGAAAGGATAGTAGAAGAAGCTATACCTGCGATTAACAACATAAGAGAATTGATAAAATAAGGACAAGATGGTGTTAATGTAATTCTAGTTTTAGTGCATATAATACATAATAATGTTATGCCAGTGACTGAATGTGCAAATGTTATTAATAATATGTCGGTACCGTCTCATACGCAAGTATCAACACCTATACTGATATTGGAGTATCTAATGGCACTAATTCACAAAAGTATAAAGCTAAGGGATTCAACTATCAAAACTTGGCACCTAAGGTGACCTCTTTTATGAATAATTACTCTCAACCACCGCTCCATCCCACTTATTCTCACCCACCTCTTAAATACAACTATTTGCAACCACCTTCCACTTACAATTACTCGCAACCACTTTTCATTTCCACTCACAATCACACCCCTCAAAATGTCATGCACACAAATTCTAACTCTCATACCACATCTCCTAATGATGCCCTCTTAAACCAACTCTTGCAATGAATGACCTCTTTACAACAAAAGGTGACAAGCTTGACAAATTCTTCACAAACTAATATACCAACTTATCATGCCCATAATCCCCTATCTTATGCAATCTTGAGAACTCCTATGCCTAAGAAGTTTGAAACTCCTCACTTTGAAAAATATTGTGGAAAAGTTGATCCTAATACTCATGTGGCAGCATTCACGGCTATGTGTAGTGATTTTTACTTTGAAGAGGACTTGTTAGCAAAAATTTTCCTGTGATCTCTTAAAGATACTGATTTAGAACAGTTTTTCTCTTTACCTCTAAATTCAATACACTCTTTTTTACAGCTAGTTGATCAATTCTTACAACATTTTCAAGAAAACATTTGACCTCAAGTTTCTTTGATTGATTTAGTTCATTGCAAGAAAGGTCCGAAAGAGAAGTTAACTGAGTTTATTAGTCGGTATCAAGCCTTGTATGCACAAATTCAGTATCAGATGAAGGATGAGGATGTTTAGGTGTTTATTACAAATCTACAACCTAACATTCGTGATAAAATTCTCTTGATTAAGTATAATTCTTTTCAACATTTATGCACAACCCTTCGTGATTACCAACTTTTGTCTGGTCAGTATGAAAACCAAAACTCATCGGCTCAAGTTGGTCAATCCATGGATGGACCTTCACAAAACAAATTTAAGAGGAATAATAAGACTTTCATCAAGGTTAATGGACATAATTCAAATAATTTTTCACAAGTGTCCGCTATCACTAATTAGAAGAGGACACCGTTTCAGACTAGACAAAAACAAAGACAATTTACTTTGATATCTGAATCCTATCATTCTATCATGAATCAAGTTGTGAGTAATAACCTCTAGAAGCTTCCTCTGATTAAACTATTGGATCCTAGTAGAATGCAAGGACCTTATTTTGATGCTAATGCTTTTTTGCATTTTCATCGACAACAAGGACATGATACTGAACGATGTATGCATCTTAAACATGAAATACAAGACCTCATCGAATCGAATGTTATACAGGTATCTGGTGTGAATGATAATGGAAATAAGTCGGTTGCTCCTTCAAATCAGAATTCATAGATTTTTACTAATCCCTTTCCTAAGCATACCGATAATAACATGATGGAACAAAATACAATAGAGGTAGAAGATGACTATTTGGATTATGATGGAATAGTGGGTATGATAGAAGTCGATAAGGAAAAACCTAATAACACACCTTGCCCATGAAGAAATGGTATATATGCTGAGGTTCCCCCTCCGTTATCCCTTCAAGGATCAGGAGATAACCAAAATGCATTAGAAAGACAAATAGAACAATTGAAGCAAGAGATTATAACAAAAGAAAAGATGGATACAATGCAAGATAGTCCTTCTCCCTACGATAGACAGAATCAACAAAAAAAGAGAGCTAAAGATTGAAAAAGAGTAAGACAATTATCGTTAGTAGGAAATAATAGTGGTTCCCCTCCTCATAAGCAAAAAAAATTTCAAATTTACAAGGATTTGGAAAACAAGCATCACATGGACATTTTGAGAATAAAGAACAATAAAATATGAACCACTCAAACTTCACACAAAACTTGATGGAACATCTCTCCAAGATGCTCGCAAGTTCCAAATTTTAGTATGGTTGTACTGATAGGTAAGTATTTCTAACCCTTTACCTCTGTGTTGTGTTTCCCCCGTGATGTGTTATGTGTTGTTTAGGCCTCCTAGGATGACCCTTGATACTCTTGTAAGGTCAAGGATACTGGGAGACCGCCTTTGTTGTGACCCTTCTTCTATTTGTATCATCATTATTCCATATTGCCTCCTCTATTTTCATTGTTGTGTGTTGTGTCCTAGTGGCATAGCATTGCGGTTGGTGACCTAGGGGCACCTTCCTACATGATGACCCTAGGGAACTTGTTTCTCCTCTCTTGATTTATTGTTTACCTTCCTCTAGTGGTTCTATCTAGTTGGTGGATGACGAAAAAACAAATAATACTAATACGAACCATGTGTCCCTTTAGCGAGTAAAGCAAAAATGGACCTAGTCCGTACATGACGATGGGGTTGATGTATATATTATCTGACACTTGGCTAGTAGAACCTATGAGGCCTACCTTTTTCATTTTCGTTCATTGACTATTTACTTTACTATTGCTGATACATTTAGACTTGTGGGACTGTTGATCCCAAATTCCTGAACTATTAGACTTTATGGTGTTATGGGAAAACTAATTGGGTGATGTAAGATAGATGCTTTATATTATGAGAAAACAAATTGAGTGATGTTAGATAGATGTTTTTATTAAGAGAAAACAAATTGGTTGATCTTAGATAGATGCTTTATATTAAAGGAAAACTAATTGGGTGATGTTAGATAGAAATTGGTTTATATTATGATGTTAAAAGAAAACTAATTGGGTGATGTTAGATAGATACTATATATTAAGAAAAAATGAATTGGGTGATGTTAGATAAATGCTTATTATTAAGGGAAAACTAATTGGGTGATGTTGGATAGAAAATTGTTTTGAGATTCAATCTTGGGAATGGATGTTTGAAATGCAGAAATTAGAACCTAATTGTAAAGTGACTTTCTTTATGATTATGTGAACTTGTGATATTTTATGCGAGTGTATGTTTTAATTTGCCTCGGCTATTATATGTATATATAGAAATTAACTTTGCAATTGAGTGCGCAGGTATTTCTAACTAGCCACAGATACTGGAGATCATCCCACACTCGATGTTGTAATTCCTTATGAAACTGATCTAGTTCCATGAGGAACTAAGATCAACCCTTTGCATGATGAAAATTCTGTAATGTTGATTTGCATGTTGGTAATTGGGTTAAGTCTACCCTCTTTTAATTTGAATTATAATTTGTGTTGTAAGAATTTTTGTCTTTGAATTACATTTTTAAATTTTAAATTTTTGGAGACCCTTTTCATGTGTTTTAACTTGACCCTGGGTGCTCTAAATAGGTTAAATTTGACCCTGAGTTATACCCCATGGGTCTAGGGACCTTTTTGACTTGGGTAACCCTTGGAAAACCTCCATATGGTCACCTTAACTTCACACTGTAGTTAAGTGACGAAATTGGAGGCATGGGAGGGAGAGGATGAGTGGTACCAACACTCAACCCCATCCCTTTTCACTTCCTAAGGTTGGAGATGACTCCAAGACCCACCAATTGTGCAGGACTTAACTCCAAGTCTCTCTCACAATTGGTGAGAGTACCCTTGGAGTTGTGTGGTCCCTCTTGAGAGGAAAGTAAGGGGACACATGTGTCACCCTTTCTCTCTTTAACTCCTCCTTTCTCTCCCACATGTTGGAGAGAGGACAAGTGGTAAGGGGTGAGGGAGACTTGGGGATGGGTGAGTGACATGTGTCACCTCCCCATTCCTCTAAGCTCATGGGTTGAGCTTATTTTAATCCCACTTGGGAGAAGGTGAGAGGTTGTTGAATTTTTGGAAATTTTAATTGCTTGAATGTTAATTTGGGGAAAAAGATAGAGGGAATTTTGTGGATTATGTGGGAGGGGAATTTGGAGAAGCTCTACATTAACTTTCTTCCATAATAGGGCTTTTAAAGGTTGGTTTTCAAGGCTAAGGCCTTCCCTTTGTATTTTAGTTTGCTTGCATGATGGATATGTGTGAGACATATTTTCTTGAGTTGTGTTTTGTTATGTGAGGAAATTTTGGTAGGGTGTTGTAAAAGCCTCTCCCACTTGGGAGAAAATGCTCAACAAGTGTGGGGTAGGGGAGGAGTGATCCTCCTCGGGGTCATTACCTTGTTTTTGTGGTGTTGAAAGCCTTGAGGGCATTATATGTGATTTTGAGCAATATGAGACATGGCTTGAGAGCCAAAATATGGGAACTTTTAGAAAATTTGTTAAATGTGTTGGCTTCAGGCCATAAGAGAAATTGTATTGGGATATTTTGTAGGAGTGGCACTCTTGAGTTGAGTGTGTCCACTCCCCTACCCATTTGAACTCCCCTTGGTTGAGTTCATGTGTTGTGATTATATATGGGTGTAATATTGTGTTTTGGATGTTTGTGTGTCTTGTTGTGAAGTGGAATGAGACCCTAGGTGTGTGGATGACCTCCCTAGCTCAAGGGTGACCCTCTTACGGGTCTATGGTAGGGAGGAGAGCAAGATGCGTGGTTTTCTTCCCCCTTATTGTGATATGCAGGTTCAATGGAGCAAAATGTGAAGTTAGAGAAACTCCTTGTGCTTGGAGTTCATATTTTATTTTCCTTTACTCTTAAAGCTCATGAGAGAGAGCTTGGCTTTCTTAGGAGATTTTACCATTTTGTTAGTTGTCAAAGATGAGAACTTGGATCTCTCTCTTATTGTAAAGTTGTGTTTTCTTAAGTTGTGAGAAAGCCTCTTTCATTGTATTGAAAGTTATAATTTGTTGATTTAAATTTTATCATTTAAGTAAAGATGAATGAAGAAAATTTGTTTTATAAGTCAATTCATTTGTTTGAAAATTTTAAAATTTGCCAAATATAAGAGTTGTGGTTTCAATTTTTAGATAAAGAAGAAAATTTACAATTTAGTTCTATGAAAAAGAAAATTTGTTGTTGTTGTGAATTTAGAAGTGTTTATTTATTTGCAATTGTTCTTTCCCTTAAAAAAATGAAAATATCATTATTACAATGATTATATTTTGATGAAGAATGAGCTCCTTGCCTTATAAAGACAATTTGAATAAAACAAAATATGTAATGCCCCATCATGTAACCCTAGAGAGTTAACAAAGCAATATACCAGAAATATATATATATATATTTAAGCAAGTAAATGCAATAACAGTAACCAAGATAGCATAATACACAACATAAAGAAAAGTGCACTCTAACTCCTCTAGGGAAACATAACTGCATTAGAGAGTATAAAGTAAAAACCACACAAGAGATAATCATTTTACTACTACTTCAGTTAAGAATCAACTTTTACATTTACAAGATAGTTTAATTACAAGGTTACAAGACTGATCACGTCAGTTTACAAATGAATACATAATAAAGTATACAACAGCTCTGAAGGAGGAAAGCAAACTAGAACTGGAGCACCATTGCACAAGACTCGAATCGAATCTCCAAGAAGGCCAATGGGTAGCTCTGCCTCCCAACCATGTGGAACCCTAAGGTCTCCCCCCCTGAGCTAGGAGATAACGACAAGGATTCCACTAAGCCAAGAAGCAACATCCAAAAAAAATAAAAGAATGACAACTGACATGACACAACCGACCATAACAACAAAACTACACAAGACAAGACATCACTCTAGAGGCACCACCAAGAAACAACAGAATTGCGTAAGGAGAGTGTCATCGCATGGTCCTAACATGGGTTACCTAGGCTATCTATCCCCAGAAGTCGGCCCCCATCTATGGTTACCCTGGCAGCCTCTCTGTAGGCACCGACACCATAGGGTGACACATGCGGAGCCAACAGGTCCTCTCATTGAGACAAGGAGGTCGGCCTTGCCAACCAGGCCTTCTCATCCCATCCTTAGCCTGTGAGAGCACTCAAGGCATGGGTGAGGTCTATTACTTATCTTGTTAAGTGTTTTAGTACCCCCAACCCTCTTGATTAAGTTATTAAGTTTTTCACATGCTTACAACTTCCATGGGGTTACCTAGGCAGCCTCTCAATATGCACCGGCCCCACCATGAAAGCTACTCCCTTAGCGTTCTCTGATCAATCATACATACCACAACATACAGGTAAAAGCCACAAAATAGATCCGAGCCATAATTTACGCCATTCACTAGGACACAACAATAAATCCTGATAATCTCTTCCAAAAAGAAGCAATACCATCAAGACCAAGTACTGAATCCAAGAGACCATTCCCCATTCGTTACAAGATATGAAAATCCAAATATCTCATTACATTGCCATGCCACTATCTAGACCAAAGATCAATACACCTCACCTCTGGAGTTAGGTACAACCAAAGATAAAGAAACCATAATAAGACAAGGTCAACGCTTCTACATTAACAACAAGTGGCCAGGACATCTCACAAGATTCCTACTTCCCAACAACCCAACGCATTGACATAAACTCCACCCCAAAAAATGTAATACACCAATACAACCATAAGATAAGACCAAGGAGAAAATTGAGTAATGGAGTTCAGTGAACTCCTAATTCAATCAAGAAATCATCTTAAACAAAGTTATCACAATTAGCAAAACTTCAAAACACTAGGAATTAATAAGGCAAGGAAGGTGAACCATAAATCGAACATCCTTACTTAAACGAAAGTCAAGGAAAGCTCACGAAATAATTCCACTAATAACACAATCCCAAGTTAAAGACACTCCAATACCCCGTAATATAATCAAAACAGATTAATATATAATAAGGTAATTAATACCTGAAGCACAAAATTGTTATCTCATGAAACAAGGACATTCATACAAATTACTCTAAAATTTCGAAGGACAACTATAAAGATAAAACATAACTTTTCATCAACATGTTTACTACCTACAATTAAAATACAAGAGGCAACTAAATAATATAAATTGTTACCTAACAATGTAAACATATTACCCACTACTAATTCCTCAAGAGACAAAACACATACACCTTTACTTCCCATTAACCATGACTATAAGAACATATCATTTCCCATTTTAATTTCTCATAACAATCAATGTATTAACAACATCCGTCACTTATGATTTCCTTTAAGTGAACCTACTAACTAACATATCCCAATATCAAATCATTATAAACCTAAATAGTGTAACCTTCCATTTAAGATTTGTCACATACCCTTTCTAATTAAAACATCTATAAGTACCTATTTACAATAAACAAAATCTTTCTTCGACATTAAACCAATTACAATCATCATCAAACATCTAACATTTAACAACACAATTACAATTATATACCTTCATATAAATCTACAAACCTAAACTACTATATATCATCCATTCTACGTTACAATCTAAAAGAACGATTACGAAAACAAAATTCCTTTAACCCCCACTTCCCATAAGCAAAAGTTTCATCTAATACAAAACACTCTCAAATCGATTACTACAAGGAGAATATGAATTCCTTATTTGCATGGATTACATTAACCACTTAAAATTTCTAATATAATAGTTATAAGAACAAATATTTCTACTATTCGCAAAGTTCCAACTAACACATACAATCACAAAACAAAGCGTAAGTATTTCAAATGGCATGCTACGATAACCATAATAAGCCAACAACTACACCAAATATTAATCTTGTCGTGAACAATGACTAAACTAGTAACCTACTACATTCACCATAAAATAAATAAATAAATAATCAAAACTATTAACAAGCTTACTAAAAGAGACAACGATTAGACTTACTCAGTATACTAAACGCTCAAGGAGTAACTTTATTTCTTTTTTTTTTGAACTTTGTAATTCTGCTAACTTGGGGATTCTTCCTAATTAGAAACTAAGAGGAACAAAATTTAAACTATCACTAATCTACCATATTTCTATTTCCCCTTCCTACCAAATCAACACTAGCCAGGGCAACTAGGACAGTAACTCAAACACTAAGACTTCTAATACATTTGTCCACCAGTGCAATCTAAGGAAATTATAGATCATACCATTCCGTGGCTATAAGGAAATAGTAATTACTAAAATTGACAACTATAACCCTGAACCATTTTAGCTACATTGCTTCTATAGACAAATGCTATTTTTTTTTGAGAGAGAATAGTAAAAATACCAAATCTTGGCTGAATGACATAAACAATCTTCAAATTATATAGTAATCTTGTAATGTTACTAAAGTCCTCTAAAATTCAAGCTTAAGATGCTGATTTTTATAGACTGTTATAGATCATAAAAGAGCCAGCGTTGAATCATATTTTATTGTGGTGTAAGAAATGGACCTGACACATGGCTGACCTCAGTTTCAGTGGCCTCAAAATTATGTTCTCTCTAAACTTTATTTTCTAAGTTTCTATGCAGTCAACTTCTGTCTCAATTTGCGTGCAGATGAAGATGAATCTCAAAATTCTGGGACATGGGTTTTGTGCAAAATGACCCATATTGAGTAGTATAGCGGGCAGTTTTTCCAAATTTGAAAATGTTTAGGAGTTATGGTAGAATCATTCTTTCTTGAGGACTCTCCAACTTAATCAAAAAGATGCCAAATAAATCTGTATGAACAAAGGCTTAGGGGTATATGCAGCTACGTTGCCTTTTATGTGGGTTCTAAAAAAAACTATAGTAGAACTTATGTTCTTCTCTCTAACATCTATGCAAACGTGGGGAAGAAGTGATAAGGTATGAAGTAAGGTGATTGAGGAAAGATAGACGAATTAATAAGGCCGCTGATGTAGATGGGTTAAGGCCATACAATGGCACATGATTTCATATATTTCATTCAATGTAGAATATGCACACAGCGGATTTGCTGAGAAAACTAGCAATTCATATGGAAGGTAAGTGAACTATTGTACAGGTGCCACAAGGAGACATCATCTCATGTTTTCAATGATTGCAGGAAATGCACAAAGAGGACTCGTTGCGAAGGCTTTAGATACTTTTAATCAAATGTGACGGGCAAGTGAAAATCTGATTCTACATAACTTTTGTTCTGGATTTTGGAAAGACTTCTGCTGAAATGAAGTGAATCTAACTTAAATCAAGGGGGAGGTCGAAGAGACAATTAAACTACGATCTAAAATGGCTGTTTTGGAACAGGTAATAGACATCCATCAAGCATAAGGGATAGAGTATAGCATCCACCAAGGCATACTGAATAGATGTGGTTGCAACTGTTCAGAGAGACATGCAAGTGAAAAGTGGAAACATAGACATTGCACAGAGTAGATCTATTGAGGAGCCATTGAAGTTTCAGGCAAATGCAATTAACTAACTCACAAATTAAAACAAAAATAAGATGCAGAGCAAAGGAACCTAGTTTTGAACACTTAACTGGCTGGAGATTGAAGCCGAGTTCGAATGCTGCCTCCTCCAAAACCATTCTTCCTCAATCCTCCCCCCCGTGAACCAGATTTTTTTCCTCCCCCAATTCCTCCTGTGAAAAATCCCCCTTAACAAAAATGATTCAACTCATAAAATAGATGCAAACATGCATCCGTTATCCAACAACCCCCTCCTCTGGAAATTTAAAATTTTACTAATAATAGAGATTCCACAACTTAGAGAATTCATATTCCACAACTCAAGGCACTTATTTCGCATATCAAAATTATTCTGCACCAATTATAAATTAATAACCCATAACTCCAAATTAATGACATAAATGCTCTTGAACAACAAATAATTAACTCTAGTCTATTTTAAAATCCAACCAAGGAATCAATCCAAGTTCTAAGGCAAGCAAATATTTTCATAGAGGAAACATTATTATTCTAATAAGAAATAGTATTAATCAACTATGCATGAGCATATTAACACAACTCGACTATTCTCCAAAACATAGGTTACCAAACATATAGGGCACGGACCAAGCAACACCACACGACTTGAGACCACAACCGAAGACAAGGACCGACCTAGTGGAATAGACCTCGCGTTATCTCCCATCACTAATACCCATTGGTGTAAGAACCCACTCAAACCTGCTATATCAGGTAGAGTTGAGGTTCGGTACCTGTAGCTTGCATTCAAATAGTTGGTTTGTATACGATCAAGTTCACATATGTCTACACACAGAGAGCTAGAGAATCGTGGCGCAGTAGGGTACTCGAAGCGAGTTGTACTATACCATCTCCGCTCTTTGAAATAATATCATAACAACTTCTATCTGAATTCAAATACCACAAGTCAAATGACACAAGATGATATTAATTCGCATCATAACTGAAATAATAGCAGTGCCATCAAAAACTCATAACACCTATCTAATTATATCAATCAAACATAGTTCATCAGAATAAACATAAATCATAACCTACTAATCAACTGTCTCAAAACTGAATCAATGCAATGAATGACTAACAACTATCTTCGATTGACAGAGAGCAATGCGGAACCACCGCTATCACAAGCCAATGACGAGGGGGCACTACAAAATACATGTCTTGCTTATTGTTTTAAAAAGAAAATTTGTAAGCAAATTGAAGGAAAGTTATAGTTAAAAATATATAATTATATTTAATGTGTGTGTTTTTAAATGAATGTATTTTTTTTGTCTATTTACAAATAAATTGATCTTAATAGGCTATCAAACAAAATTATAGTTAACATTTTATATACAAAGGTATATATATATATACATATATATGTTGTAGACACCCAAATTTGTCCCAAATTTGTGTATGTCTTGCAACACCTTGTTAAAACATTATCCTAGACATCATAAGCCATTTTGTCCTAATCCCATTCTTAATCCCATTTATTCATTAAGCCAATTAATTAAATAAATTTTATTTATTTAATTAAAATCACATTCAATCCCATCCTCATCCTACTTAGCCAATTAATTAAATAAATTTTATTTATTTAATTAATTTCACATGCATAATCCCATTTATCTTATCCTACTTAGCTAATTAATTAAATAAATTTTATTTATTTAATTAATTTTCACATCATATCTTATCCCATCCTATTCATCTATCCAATTAATTAAATAAATCTTATTTATTTAATTAATTTCCAACTATATCCCAACTAATTCAAATATTTTATTTGAATTAAGTCACATGATCTTTCATCACATTCCAACACTTGTCCAGTCAATCATGTGTTACAACTTTTATCTTTCATATGCACAACTAATGGGACCTAATTTTAATATTTATCTACACAAGCACACCTAAGCCTTATCCTCCTTTGCCACATGTCACATGACTACAATTTCTTGATGTGCAAAGAAACCTAACTTAATTCTATCCATCTATTTCACCTAAAGCTCTAATTGATCCTAGCCATCCATTTGAATCAAGCCTTTCCTATAAAGAAAGCCTCTCTTAAGCCATTAAGAGAATGGAGGATTCTTCTTCATGCAACCTCACTCTGCTGAATTTTCATCTCAAGCCATTATCTATCCTCTTTCGTCTACCTAGCTTGCATCTATCAACCACCAATCATCCATCATTTATCTTCTTATCAACGTTATGCTGCGGAATCGAGAAATCAACACAACAAAGCGATCAAATCAATCGAGCTCATCTTGCATCTTCGAGGTATTGAATTATTTGGGTTTAGGTTATGCATTTCAATTGTTTGATCATTTCCATTTACAAATCCAAATTTTTTGATATACATTATAGCACACCCGGTGGGACTCACTTCGCTTGATTTTTTTTGCAGGTTTTTGTAGTAAAAATTTGCATTCATATAACCCCCATTGTTAAGTTTTGTAGGTTTAATTAACTTTTTGTTGCAGATATGCTACTTTTTGAACAAAACCCTAGGTTTTAAAGATTTCATCATATCTTCCAAACGGCTATGAATTTTTCTACAAGATTTTAGCAGAAGTTTGTCCATAATATAAGGAAGCTACAGCAGAAAAATTTCGGGTTTATCGCGATTTTTGCAGTATTTATCACGTTTTTATGTTTTTTCATAAAATCACAATTCTGGGCACAAATAAGCAAATTTTTCAAAAAATTTTATATTTCTAGAAAGCTCTCGAAATTCTAATGGGGTCTATGTTTTACAAATTTAATTTGGAGCTCATTTACAGTGCGAAAAAATAGATCTTTGTCGACTGTACCGTTTCCATAAATCCATGTTTTTGGGCGTAAAACAGGGAATTTTTCTGATTTCTTTACATTTTTGGAAAGCTCTCTAAAAATTAATAGGGGTCTCTTCTTTGATTTTTTAATTTTTGAACCAAAAATGTATCGAAATAATCAAATCTAATTCGGCTATGCATCTAAAATTACAATTTTCCTTGCCTGATGAGCCTATTTTTTATGCCTGCATTATAATATCATTTTTTTTTATGTTATAGGTGATCATAAGGAGCTGGAGCAACATTAACATCAACATCTATAGCAATTTGGATAGTGAATTAACCAGGTGCAATCATTTCATTTCTCATCTTCTAATCATTGTTTGCAAACACATTTGGATTTTGGGCATAAAATAAACAATTGTTTACAAATTCACATCAAAAAATTGGGCTAAAACAAACTATTGTCTTTCATCACATTTAGATTTGGGCTTTAAAACAAACAAGTGCTTGCATTGTCTTCCACACATTGAATTTCTAAGGTTAATGAACCCCATGCGAGTGTGACCAAGTAAATGTGTATGCTCTCTCCTTGCATCCCAACACGAACTTGGAGATCAAAAACATTTACTTGTGTTGCTTTTGTTAAACCTTAGAGAGGCCTGCCTTGGTATCCACCCCAAGAATGACCTCAAGTGGTACTTTCATCTGGTCCGCTATAAAAATCAGAGGATAAGGCGAAAGCCAAGTCTAACTGGTATTAGCGCTCACCATACAGTGCTAACTTGAAAGGAGGTGTACCTTTGTGTATATTAAAACTCCTAGTAGGGTTAGTTAAAGTCTTAAGTGGCTTGCTGGATGCTCGTGGGGTGCTGGTCCCCCAGATTTTCACTAGAACCTCCTTGTGATAGTGGCCTTGCCTTTACTAGGACTTGTTGAATTGTCTTCATGTGCTTGCTTAACCATCATCACATTCTTCCAAACTAAAAATTGCTTATGTGTCTTGCGTGAGTGATTCATGTGTGTATATGCATAATCATTTGTTTGAACATTACCAAATCAAGCTCTAAACACCAAGCACATAAACAAATCAATCTAAACATTCATCCTAGTCAACACACATCATATCCAACTTAATTTCATCCACATCATCCAAACAATCCACAGCATCATCCAAATCCCTAAACAAGCACTTGTTAAAAGGACTTAAGACAAACACTTGGGTGACAACATGTTTACACCAGAAGACCCAAAAATTAAATTCCAAAGATTCCTCCAAAATATTTATCAAGGGTCACAACCCCTAAACCAAGACGCCATTGAAACATTACAATTCTTCATCCAAAGAGCTCAACCCCACACAAGCCAATCACCTCAACTACAACACTTCATAGCCCAAGTCCAACACCTTTTAGCTACTAGTCAAGCTCGATAAGCACAACAATCCTTAACCATTCATTCCCAGCCTAATCCATCTTGCCACATGTCATATCCGTCCACTTCATATCAACCTAATCCATCTTGCCACATGTCATATCCATCTTCCTATCAACTTAATCCACCTATCCACCACGTCAATGCCACATCAACCTATGAATATCCACCTCAAGCTTATTCAATCCCTCATGCCAAAATTCCAATGCACTACCAAGCCCATCCACAAGGCAATCAAGTGATATCACACGAACAACATGCAAGTCCAAATGGCCCTTTGTATATAAATCAAGTGAGCACAAGTCAACCTTGCCAACAAGATCAAATGCCTGCATCTTTGGGTTCACCTCAAGATATTTTGTCTACATATCCTACCATTACACCTAGCTACCAAGACCATCAATGGCCTTCCCAACAAGCACAAGTGAGTCCAAGCCCACCTTTACAAGAAGAAGCACATGCAACTCCAAGTGAACCTTTGTACATAAACCATGCGAGCCTAATGCAACAAGACTTAATTACCTTTGACAAGGGAGATACCAACCTAGCTAATTCATCCTATGAATACTCTCCACCATCCAATCCCATGCCAACACATGAGCCAACAAGTCCTATCCCAACATCACCATGTGATCCTACTCCTAGTCCATTGGTCCATCAACCTTCCAAACCACCAAGCCCTCCATTACCTTCATCACCATGTCATTCTAACCCTTCACCAAAGGATGCGGCTGAGATAGTTTTACAAAGAATGCTTGAAGAAAAACTCATTGAACTTCCTGAAGTAAAACCATGTGAAGAAAGTCCATATGATGAATATGATTATTGCTCATACCATAGGACCAAAGGCCATAATACAAATCAATGCCCAATATTTGTCCCAATTGTTTATAAGGTGTACCCACCTATAATGGGAAATCATGCCACATCATCCCAATCTCATGTGTCACCCCCATCTAGTCCAAATCCTAATCCACCCAATCCAATTAGCCCCCAACCTAATCCTAGTCCTAATCCTACAACATCATCTGCTATTATTGCTCATCCATTATATTTCCTATCCACCCATACACTTGCAAAGGATGTGATCCATTGGCTATTAGCAAGGCTTAAACTATCTCCATGTCAAACACCCATTTATGATCCTACCAATGAACTTCCAAAGGTCATGTCCAATCCTATAATCTCATCATGTGGTTCACATATCCTTGAGCCTCTTCAAGAGCCTTCCATTAACATACCTAGCCCTTTGAGCCCATTATGTGACCTACAAACCAACAAGTCTATTCAAGAGTCTCCAAACACAAGCCTAAGTCAAGATCCATCATGCCCTCACGTCAATAACCCTCAAGAGCCTATCAAGTCCACTCAAGAACCTTCCACTTTCATCCAAAGTCAAGAGGTATGTCAAGAGAATAATCTTAAACATGTGGAAATATTAAACTCTAATCTTAATCAAGATCAAAGCACCTCTAAGTTCCACCTATCCATGACCTACATATGGTTTGCCCTCAAGCTATTAGCCATCACCATGACCTCATTCATGAGCAAATTTATCCCTTTTATAGCCCACTTAATCCTCTTTTTGCTCATATTTTTGATCAAGGTTCTAGCTAAGATCATGAAAACCATGATGATCCATTTGGCCAAACTTTATCCATCTCATGATCAAGATAATATCTATGATGAATAAGCTATCCATGAACACCTTGATCGTATCCATAATCTTGTATCCATCCATCCATGAGCGAGATATCCAAACTACTCTTATCCATCCTCCATCTAGCCCTATCCATAATGAGCAAACATCCACTTGTCATAATGAGACATGTGCCTCTCAAGAACACATAAGCATAGAAGATCAAACAAATAACTTGGATCTTAGTGAACACAATGCTAATGATCCTCCCTCCACATCTACCATCGATCCCATTTCAAGTCCACCATCATGTCCTAGTGGTCTTACCACCTTCCTCCATGAATGTTCTTCCTTAGGACAACAACAACCTTTGTCCTCCACCTCACCTTCTCCATCTAATAAAGAGCTCAAGTCTAGTTCCCTAAGCACACCTAGTCCCATAGTCAGTTGCATCCTCCAAAACATGAACTACCAAGGTAAAGGCCTAGGCCTTTATGAACAAGGTATTTTGGAGCCAAAACATGTCAAAATTCCTCCATGCTCATATGGCCTTGGATACACACCCCAAGGTAAACAAGCTAAAGATGTTGGTAATTCCTCCATCCATCCTAAGTCCACTTTCCATCACACGCCCCATCATCTACCCAAAACATATGTTGCCATTTCACCTCTATCATCCTATAAATGTCAAAAGCATGTGACCATACACCTTCCACTATCGACTTTGCCTCCACTTTTACCAACTCCAAATATCCCTCCATCCACCTTGCCACCATTGCTTCCAACACCTAACATACCTATCATTCATAAGTATCCTTACATCCCTAATCATGACCAACAAAAGCACACATTGTTTAAGCATAAAGCTTCCAATCATTCCATCCACTCCACTAAACCCATGGGATTCCAAAATAAACATTTGGATGCCTTTATCTATAAAGCTAAAAATCTGAAAGGTCTTCATACCTTAGGACATAAAGAATCAAAATCAAAGCAAAGTTCATCTAAATAGCTATCTAAACCCTTACCTCCAAATGCAAAGCCCAAAAGCAAAATGGTCTGGGTTCCTAAGCAAAAAACTAGCAAAGCGAATGAGGCATCCTCATCCACCTCTCAAGAATCCCAATCACCTATCTCCATCCAAAACTTTCATTCCCTTCAAAAATCCCACAAGCAAAGCAAAAGCACTAAAAATACTAAATCTATGTGGGTTCCTAAATCACTTCATCAACCATCCCCTAAGCAAACACATCCATTGCTTCCTACACCATCTCATCAAAAGCTTCAATGTTTAACACGGTGTGTGCAACTGTTGGTCATGATTCTCTTCCATTCCAAGACATTCCTACATGCCTCCATCTCCCCATCTTCCATCCATTATCCTACATATCTCCCCCATGCTATCCCTATGGCCCATGCTCTAGCATAAACTTTTCATCCATCTTCATTCCATAAGCCTATATAATCCACATCATAATCCACTATCCCCATCCATCTATCCCTCTTGCATGAACCCTACATCATAATCTACTATCTACCTAATCCATCTCCCATCCATGCAATCCCTTATCAACATCTATGAGCATAATGACATGGTCCATGTGAAGACATCATCCATCTCTAAAGGGACACTATCAACCTTCATAGCAATAGACATTTGAGTCCCTCCTATCCATTACCATGGTGAAAACCTGGCAAACAGGCGCCATGTGTAATTGTCATCCCATCAAAAAAAAAAAGAGAGAAAAAAAGAGAAAAAGTAAAGAGAAATCCCTTCGTCCAACGGTGAAAACTTGGTAAACAGGTGCCTTGGATAAGTACCATGATGAAAACCTAGCAAACAGGTGTCATGAGTAGGTTGATCTTCCATGTCACTTACACTTGGGGGCACATTGTCTCATCCAACCTATGCATTTCCAAACTATCTATCCCATTATATCATTTTCCATCCTATCATGCTACATCCTACCATCCTTATCCATTCATCCATCCTTCTGCCTTTTGATTTTGATGAAGATATAGGAGCAAAATATTGAAACATGTTTGGATCTTTCTTGGCATACCTTCTTTCCAAACCAAGTCCTATCCATTGACCATTTATCCATCCCATTTAAACCAATCCATCATGTCATCCTATCATCATACGCGCCATGTAAAATCTAATCATGTCATCCCTTGGTCATGAACTTGTCATGTAAGAATCCTAAGCATTACCACCTAGAATGGGGCAAGTTATTCCTATGCAACATAGCCTTTGAAGATCACATCCTAGCTCCCCTATGATCCATCCACTATGGCGTATCCTTATCACAAGCTTTCCATCTTATAGCTTATCCCCATCTGTTTATCATGAGCTTTCCACTATAGCCTACCTATCCATTTATCATGAGGCAAGCATCCATCGCTTATATGGTCTATCCTCTCTTCCATCCCATCCAACTCTCATGATCTTGCTGTCACATTTACTATGAGCCCATCCTTTTCTCCATCCTTTTATCCATCCCTTGCACCTAGACTTAGTTTTCCCTTGCCATTGGTATCAAGCACAAAGGCTACCCAAATTGTAAATCCATTGGCATTTTCCAAAACATTTCAAAAAACACAAAAGAAAAAAAAAATCAAAATATTCCAAAAACACAAAAAAATCAATATCCAACGAAAAATCCAAGCAATAAAACCAATCATCATCAATCCAAAACAATCCACTTCAACATTCAATCAAAATCAAATCCTCATCATCATCAATTCTTCTTATTAATAACATTCATTCATTCATTTAAATCAATCACTTCTTCCAATCATATCAATCAAATCAATCTTAGCAATGATCTTAAATCCAAGTCACACTAATCCATATCAAGCCAGCTAATCAATCAAGGAATATTATCCAATCAAATCAACAAGTTTTGATCCGAATCTTGTCATAAGCCTAATCAATCATCATCATCAATGGGATATAGCATTCCCACATCCTTGTGTTGATCTATGGATATAGCTTTCCCCACAATGACAACACTATCTATCATCATCAATCAAACAATCAATCATTGGTTTATGACTTGACAAGGACAATACCTTGTTTGTTTTACATCCTTTGAGCACACTGAGAACACTTGCTTATGCTTAGATTGAGTGGACACTCTCATCATCACACCATCACTATCATCATTCAAAATAATCCCATCATCAAAACAATTGACCCAGCAATAGCAAACATCAAAACCAAAGCACATCAAGCCAACCATCAAAATAAATCCAATCACTCCAACAAATTAAAAGAAGCTCAATCCACCACATATCATCACATCATCAACATTTCATCAATCAATCTCAATCCATAACCCAATCTTTGATCATCATCAATAAAACACAAATTGGAACTACATCTCATTTCCATTGTTAAGTGCCTTGATCCCGAGGATGCAGGGTATGTAGGCAGTTTGGAGTATGAAGGAAGTGCCCAGATTCAGGGACAAACAATTTTCCTCTTTCTCCTCTCATCATTTCTTCTATCATTTATCTTCTACATCATCAATAAACAATTTCTTCCAAGCAATCTATCATTCAATCAATCCATTTCCTTCAATCAAATCAATCCATCCTTCATCAATCTTCATCCATCATTTCATCATCATCAAATCATTCCAAACAATGATCCAAATGCAAGCCATCCTTAAAGCTATACCAATCAATCTAATCAATTAAGCCAAATTATCCAAGCGCAATCAATGGTTTTGATCCTAGCCTTGTTGTAAGCCAAAGCAATTAGCCAATCAACCAACAACTCAACAAACAACCTTGTGTTGATCTAGGGATATAGCTTTCCCCACAATGACAGCACTCTCAACTATCATCATTATCAGCAAAACAATCAAACAATTAATCATTGGTTTACAGCTTGACAGGAGCAATACCTTGGTTGTTTTTGAATCATTTGTGCATGCATGCATGCTTGCTTGTGTGTGTTATCATTTTATCTTGCATTTGTATCAAATTGGTAATCATTCCAGCTAATATTCATATCTTGTGTATGTTGGAATAGCTTTTTTCACTATCCTTTGCATCTAAGGTCATATCATACCTTTTATGCATTAGACTTCAATGCTCTAAGTTTTCTTCCTCATACGTCAGACAAGGTTGTATTACGCTGGGGCACGAGACACAATGTCAGCCTGGATCCTTATACCTTGGTGCATAATGTCTAGTGCTAAATCAAACATCATGGTTGCTTACCTTCCATTGCAGCATAACACATCTCCATTTCTTCTATCTATCCACTTATCCTTCTTTCACAGCCAAGCCATTTCTTTTCAAGAGCATACTCATGTTTGTCTAACCCACCTATCCTCTCGAGGGGGCATCACCAACCTATCCTTTCTATCATCATCATCATCATCATTATCATCATCCCTATCAATTATCCATACCTTAACTTCTTTGAAATGATGTTACTCGACACAAAGCTCATCATCTTGAACATCATCTCAAAGAGGGGCAAAAATCATCATCCCATTTCATCATCATCCTCATCCTATCCTACATCATTATCATCATCCCTATCAATTATCCATACCTTAACTTCTTTGAAATGATGTTACTCGACACAAAGCTCATCATCTTGAACATCATCTCAAAGAGGGGCAAAATGTAGACACCCAAATTTGTCCCAAATTTGTGTATGTCTTGCAACACCTTATTAAAACATTATCCTAGACATCATAAGCCATTTTGTCCTAATCCCATTCTTAATCCCATTTGTCCATTAAGCCAATTAATTAAATAAAATTTATTTATTTAATTAAAATCCCATTCAATCCCATCCTCATCCTACTTAGCCAATTAATTAAATAAATTTTATTTATTTAATTAATTTCACATGCATAATCCCATTTATCTTATCCTACTTAGCTAATTACTTAAATAAATTTTATTTATTTAATTAATTTCTACATCATATCTTATCCCATCCTATTCATCTATCCGATTAATTAAATAAATCTTATTTATTTAATTAATTTCCAACTATATCCCAACTAATTCAAATATTTTATTTGAATTAAGTCACATGATCTTTCATCACATTCCAACATTTGTCCAGTCAATCATGTGTTACAACTTTTATCTTTCACATGCACAACTAATGGGACCTAATTTTAATATTTATCTACATAAGCACACCTAAGCCTTATCCTCCTTTGCCACATGTCACATGACTACAATTTCTTGATGTGCAAGGAAACCTAACTTAATCCTATCCATCCATTTCACCTAAAACCCTAATTGATCCTAGCCATCCATTTGAATCAAGCCTTTCCTATAAAGAAAGCCTCTCTTGAGCTATTAAGAGAATGGAGGATTCTTCTTCATGCAACCTCACTCTGCTGAATTTTCATCTCAAGCCATTATCTATCCTCTTTCGTCTACCTAGCTTGCATCTATCAACCACCAATCATCCATCATTTATCTTCTTATCAACGTTATGCTGCGGAATCGAGCAATCAACACAACAAAGCGATCAAATCAATCGAGCTCATCTTGCATCTTCGAGGTATTGAATTATTTGGGTTTAGGTTATGCATTTCAATTGTTTGATCATTTCCATTTACAAATCTAAATTTTTTGATATACATATGTAAATATGTTATTTTATTGCATTTTTAAATAAACTGTGAATTTGATACTTCTGTATATATATACATTTACATATATAACAATAGATGAATCTTAATATAATTAAACTAACATAAAAATAAAATACTGAGAAAATAGTGAAGTGATTGTATTTTTTTATAGTCTGTGAAATGTTTCAAGGAAAATGCATTTACATATGGGTGGGGGGTTCGAACCCCCCCACCGCCGTTACTTTTGTGTCTTTGGGTGTGGGGAGGGGGGCGGAGCCCCACCCACACCCCAGAAAATGGACTGTCAGGATTATTCCTGGACATGAAGTAGTAGGCTTGGCACTTCGCTTGTAGGCTTTCATCTGGCGGCTACTAGAACCTTCTTCATAGGTGACTCTTGCTTCACCTTCTTCATCTACAACTAATGAATGAGCAGGCTGTAGGGCTTTTCTTCACAATACAGTTGTTCTTCCTGAAAGGAAGCTTGAGCAGGCAATTGTAAAGATCCAATTGAATTAAACTGGCTAACAAACTTATCAAGTTCAAGGGCCTTTTCCATTTCTTTTGTAAGATAGAAATTCTCTTCATCATCAATTTCTAAAATTTCTGCCTGAGCTTGAGTAATAACCTTTTCAAGAAAGGCTTTTCGATTTCTTCTCCATATTCTTCTAGCCATGCTTCTTGGAGAAGGAGCATCACTGATAGACCTTTAATCAAAAGATCTTGGAGGTCGTTGTGCAGGGGAACCTAGAGGCCAAGGTTCTCTTCTTTGTAATGGTTTATAGCCATGCTATTCTGGAATCTCTGTTGGAGAGACCGATAAACCATATTGGAGAATAGGAGATCTCTGGACTGGCAATCTAGGAGGCCTTGCTTGTAGTTTTAATCAGATCGAAGCAGTCAAAGCTAATAAAGCACCTCTAAGTGCTGAAGAGAATTTCCATTCTCTTATTTCCACTCTTGAACACTTGGAAAAGCGTCTTACTGATCAGTGGATGGCCTCTGTTAAAAAAGATCTCCAGGAGCTCAAAGCCTAGTATAATGAGTTCAAAAGTCAAGCTGAAACCTGGTGGGTCGCTCAACAACGATCTTTAGATCAACAGAGAGAACTTCTACAAAAGGTCAGAAGTGAAGTAAAATTAGATTGTGATGTGCTGGCTTGTCAAATAAATACTACAAATATTCATACGAAGCATAATGGTCAGAGAATAGATGAAGTCTATGATGAAGTTCATTCTATTGCATAATTACAACTTTTGCTAGGAGATTCCATTAGAGAGGAATCTGCATCTATGCAGTCTGAACTACATCAGGAATCCATGAGAATGGAGATGCAGAAGTTTGAATAATACCGAGCTTTTCTAGCTCTACAACTTCTATTCTACAAGTTAATGCTTCGGAGGAACTCATTAAAAAGTAATTAGCTTTTGCTTTAGGTATGAGTTCATTACCTTGGGGATCTCGTTTGAGAGGGAGATCACATGTCAGGTTCCTTTTCTACTTTTTTAAGTCCTTTGTCAGAACTGTGGCAGCAAAGGCAGTTTTAATCTCTGTTAGAGATTCTTGACCTGCATCCATTTGTTTGGCTAACCAAACTACATTAACTGGTTTCTTTTTCTTTTCCTTTTCTAGCTTGGATGAATAAGCTAGATCTTGATAAAGCTGTGGAAGCTGATATCTATTTTGAATTATAATGAAATTAGAATCAATGGTGAATGGTTCCCATTGCTTGATTGCATTACTTCCAATTACACCATCATATCCATCTACTTCATATTGGACAAATGTTAGATGATCCATAAAACCATCGAATCCAATTTGAATAGGAGCTACACAATCTGCAGAACTATTTTCTTTCTCAGAATTACCAAAAGTAATACCTGTAGTTCCTTCTATCCATGCATCTTTGGGAAATGCGTTGTATCTGGTAATATTGAGATCTGCTCCAGTATCAATTAGAAAGGCTAATGGATAAGCCATTATACCTGGAAAATGGACTATCAGGATTATTCCTGGACATGAAGTAGTAGGCTTGGCGCTTCGCTTGTAGGCTTTCATCTGGCAGCTACTAGAACCTTCTTCATAGGTGACTCTTGCTTCACCTTCTTCTTCTACAGCTTGATGAATGAACGGGCTATAGGGCTTTTCTTCACAATACAGTTGTTCTTCCTGAAAGGAAGCTTGAGCAGGCAATTGTAAAAATCCAACTGAATTAAACTGGCTAACAAACTTATCAAGTTCAGGGGCCTTTTCTATTTCTTCTGTAAGAAATTCTCTTCATCATCAATTTCTAAAATTTCTACCTGAGCTTGAGTAATAACTTTTTCAAGAAAGGTTTTTTCGATTTCCTCTCCATATTCTTCTAGCCATGCTTCCTGGAGAAGGAGCATCACTTATAGACCTTTGATCAAAAGATCCTGGAGATCGTTGTGCAGGGGAACTTGGAGGCCAAGGTTCTCTTCTTTGTAATGGTTTATAGCCATGCTGTTCTAGAATCTCTGTTGGAGAGACCGATAAACCATATTGGAGAATAGGAGATCTTCGGACTGGCAATTTAGGAGGCCTTGCTTCCTGTTGAAGCAGAAAATACTTTCTTGCTTTAAGTTGCTCCAGCTTGTTGGTCAACTTTCTCCATGTTTCTTGTCCCATGTCCATGTCATGGAGTCAGGATTCAGTTTGGACAATATCTTCAATTACCTTGTCCAAGTTTGCACGGGTGTCCCTTTTGAGCATTCTGCAATAGAAGGAGACTTCTGAATCTTCATCAGAAGATTGAACATCCTTTTTCATTAGGTTTACCTGAGCTTCATCAGGGGATGATGCATATTCCTCAGAGTCTGATGTTGATTCTAATTCTGCACTAGAGAGCATGATATCCCCTGAATCTAAGGGGTAATCATTGATGAATTCAAATTCATCATTTTCGACACCTGCTTCTCAGGCAGCATGAACTTTCCCTTTTCCTTTTTTCTTGTTTCTATCCGGACACTTGTTTGCAAAGTGTTCTCCCTTGCAAATGTAGTAGGTAGGTTTCCATTTCTTGGAACCCTTTCTTTTCTTATCTCTTTTTCCAGAAGTATCCTTTCTTCTTGGGATACTTACTATCTTTCTTCTTTTTCTTCTTGTAAGATTTGTCGGGCTTTTCACAGTCATAACGAGAAGATTTGCCTTTATCTAGAAACTGATTTGAAGGCATGATCTGGTAGCACACAGAAGAGGAGAGTAGAGGTTGTACCCTTTTGATCTCCTTCTTTGCTTTTCCTTCTTCACAGATTTCTTCATTGATCTGTGTAAGGAATTGAACTAACTGAGGAAAGGTTAGTTCTTTCATTTCTATATTATTTGTGATAGAATTCTCCTATCATAGTACCAAAGCTTTTCAGAAAAGTTGTGAACATAAACTCATGACTTTGTTCACGGCCTGAGAGATAGAAATTTTCATATTGAATCTCACAATACTTCTTGAAATATTTGAGATCTTTATATTTACCTTTTATGAATTTATTGTAGGCCAACTTTTCTCTGGTGTCTGTTTTTCCCACAAACAGACGTGTCAGTTGAGCACAGACTTGATCTGCACCTCTACCAATTAACAATTCTCTGTAAGCATCATCTAGTCGATCCCAGACACTTTTTGCAACACCTGTCATGGCATTAAGAGCCTGCTTAATCGCTTGTGATTCATCAGCATTAGCATTAGTGGATATATAATTGGTAATCCAGGCTCACATGGCATCTATTCCTCTTGTATTTTCTATATCTTCAAAATGATCAAAACTAACAAGGGGAGGTGTGTCAGCTTTTAGAGTTTGAATATTTTTGAATGGATCAATGGGATTAGATCCATTGGGATTGGAACCATTACCACGAGCCATTTGGAACTTTCCTTTTGCTCGTTCCTCTGGAGTGGTATCTCTTAGATTCCCTGAGGAGGGATCATAGACTTTTTCAATTATAGGCTTCCTAACTTCAGTAGACAGTTTAGTCGAAAACTCCTAAGGTACCAGTCAAAGCAAATTGCTCAACTGGACTAACCTGTGTCTTAGGAAATCCCTGCTACTTGCTGAGGATAGAAAGATCTGGCATCAGATCGAAGCAGTCAAAGATGATAAAGCACATCTCAGTGCTCAAGAGAATTTCCATTCTCTTATTTCCACTCCTGAATGCTTGGAAAAGCATCTTACTGATCAGTGGATGGCCTCTGTTAACAAAGATCTCCAGGAGCTCAAAGCCCAGTATAATGAGTTCAAAAGTCAAGCTGAAACCTAGTGGGTCGCTCAGCAACGATCTTTAGATCAACAGAGAGAACTTCTGCAAAAGGTCAGAAGTGAAGTAAAATTAGATTGTGATGTGCTGGCTTCTCAAATAAATACTACAAATATTCATACGAAGCATAATGGTCAGAGAATAGTTGAAGTCTATGATGAAGTTCATTCTATTGCACAATCACAACTTTTGCTAGGAGATTCCATTAGAGAGGAATCTGCATCTATGCAGTCTAAACTACATTAGGAATCCATGACTATTCAGTCTGTGGTTCAAACAGTTCGTCAACATCAGACTATGAAGACAATGAATTTCCCTTCTAGTGCTAAGGGATATTTACAGGCTTAGTATGAAGGACCTAAACTGTCTACTGAAGTTAGGAAGCCTGTAATTGAAAAAGTCTATGATCCCTCCTTAGGGAATCTAAGAGATACCACTCCAGAGAAATGAGCAAAAAGAAAGTTCCAAATGGCTCGTGGTAATGGTTCCAATCCCAATGGATCTAATCCCATTGATCCATTCAAAAATATTCAAACTCTGAAAGCTGACACACCTCCCCTTGTTAATTTTGATCATTTTGAAGATATAGAAAATACAAGAGAAATAGATGCCATGCGAGCCTGGATTACCAATTATATATCCACTAATGCTAATGCTGATGAATCACAAGTGATTAAGCAGGCTCTTAATTCCATGACAGGTGTTGCAAGAAGTGTTTGGGATCGACTAGATGATGCTTATAGAGAATTGTTAATTGGTAGAGGTGCAGATCGAGTCTGTGCTCAACTGACACGTCTGTTTGTGGGAAAAATAGACACTAGAGAAAAGTTGGCCTACAATAAATTCATAAAAGGTAAATGTAAAGATCTCAAATATTTCAAGAAGTATTGTGAGATTCAATATGAAAATTTCTATCTCTTAGGCCGTGAACAAAAATCATGAGTTTATGTTCACAACTTTTCTGAAAAGCTTTGGTACTGTGATAGGAGAATTCTATCACAAGAAAGTGCGCGCTGGCATAGATGGAGACATCTATATTAAAACATAAAGAGCAAGCTAGAGATAATAGCACTCTTAAACTGAAAGAGCAAACCAGAGATAATGGTACTCTTCACTTTATAGACTTACAGACTCGACTTAGGACTTTCTAAGACTTCACTCGCCTAGAATTCATTGAGAAATAAAGGCGGCCCTGTCACCTTTTATAGGAAGAGGAGGCAGATCTTGTAACCTTCTCTCCTGAATTATAATTTGAAATCCATCTATCGAAAGTGGACACGTTGCAACTTCTTTTCATTACCCATGTGAAGATAAGCATCTTTTGGTGGGTCCCAATAACTCATGAACGGAGAAAGAAGGGGACAGACAAAGACCCAAAGGAAATAACTTTATACAAAGCTATTTTTTGATCACGAGAAAGTTAACTCGTGCTTACTGTAAGGCATGTAAGCTTTCCCCTTTTACCATGGAAGGGCCCACTTCTATCATTGTTCCTGAGTGTTAGAAATAATAATATACATAAGATCTATCTGCGAGTCAGATATTCTGTTCCACATTTCATTTGTCATTTGCAGCTGTGTTTAAAAGTTGGTATCAGAGCCGATGATGTTATTGTCTGTTGTTATCGTTGTTGTCTACCCATAACTGGCCAATAGTGTTTTTATATTCATCTGTATTGCTCCTTATATTGCTCTCTGTATTGCTCATACACATCAAGGTTCTGTTGTAAGTCCTCTCCGTGTAAGTCCCGTTTAGCTTGTTGCATCAGGGCAGATTTGAGGCTGTAATCATGTATTTCGAGCGCAGATTCGAGCGTAGGTTTGAGCGCAGAAATGGATAGACTGAGCACTTCTGGATCAAACATGGAAAGCTTCAACCATACCTCAGATCATAACTTAGAAGTTAAGTTCACCAATTTCTTTGCTGATAATGAAAGTTCATTTAGTACTTCTGAATATAGTAGTAATACTTTAGATGAAGTTTCTTCTAGTCAGTATGAAGAAAAAGAATTTCGTGTGCCTAAGATTAAAGCTTCTAAAATCTATAAGGATGTACCCAATAGTTTAGTTGATATGTTTAATAAGCATAATGTCTTAAGAATTGGTTTGGTTATAAGACTTCTCAGCAATGTCATGTAGCAACCCTTCAACATGTTGTAACTGGTGGTATTGAAGGGAAGTTAAATATCTTTTTTGATAAAGAAGTTCAGAAATTCCAAAAGGAAGCTCTAGCAAGTCCTGATAACCCTCAGTTCATGCATTTGTCCTATGTTAGGATAGGTATTACAGGACACTACCAAAAAGGTCTACCAATCATTGTAATGATGATGTTGAAAGATGCTAGATTCCTTAAGTTATCTCATTCTCTGTTAGGTACTGCATGTGACTCCATGGATAAAGGGCCAATTTTCTTAGATTGCAAATTAGACTTTCTTGTTAGTCTTAGAGATGGAAACCTTCAAGATGTTCTCGAATATAACTTCAGAACCATGAACCTATACATGAAATGACAGTCTGTTGATCATTCACTTGTCTTTCTTGTTCATTATAGATTATACAAGGTTTTGCCCTTAATGATTAACCCCAAAAAGGCACATGGTCTAGAAGGTTTTTCAACCATCTGGCAATCTACCAGTGGCAGTACACAGTTGATTGCACCAAAGATAGTTCGACATAAGGATATTAAGATGCCTGAAGAATGGGCACTAGATCTTTGGGATCGTGATAGTCAACCTGAAGAAGAGAAACAACTACAATTGAGAGGAATCTCAATTGAAGAATTAGATGATCAGGCAGTAATCTGATTCTCATCTGGCAACCAGCCTGCATTACGCAGTGGTCCTTCCATGAGAACAGAAAGAGTGTTCAATTACAACCAACCTGGTCCATTCGTGATCCCGTTACCGCGCACTCAGAGCACAAGACTACAACCCACTAAGGGTTTTGAAGAATTGTTCAAAATTCCTTCTATAGCAAAGCCTAGCAGTTCTACTACTTCAGCCATGCCTGCTAGCCCTTCCTGCACCCATAAAAAGTTTTCTGAATTAGATAACAGATTATATAGATGTGAAGACTATTCCTTTGTTTTCAATCCTCCTAGATCCGGCCATTTCTGAATGTTTTCAACTTGACAAGCCACTATGCCTAAACAAGAAATTACTGAAACCAATGAAAAGGTTATAACCACTCCTACAGGTCCTTGTCCAGTACCCAGAACCATTCCTCCTTTTAAGGACTTTATATTGTTTGATACTACCGGTACATATAAAGCTGATTTCTGGCCTCTACATCTATTTCCTGTAGCCGAAAACTCCCAAGGTACCAGTCAAAGCAAATTGCTTAACTGGACTAACCTGTGTCTTAGGAAATCCCTGCTACTTGCTGAGGATAGAAAGATCTGGCATCAGATTGAAGTAGTCAAAGATGATAAAGCACGTCTCAGTGCTCAAGAGAATTTCCATTCTCTTATTTCCACTCTTGAATGCTTGGAAAAGTGTCTTACTGATTAGTGAATGGCCTCTGTTAACAAAGATCTCAAGGAGCTCAAAGCCTAGTATAATGAGTTCAAAAGTCAAGCTAAAGCCTGGTGGGTCGCTCAGCAATGATCTTTAGATCAACAGAGAGAACTTCTGCAAAAGGTCAAAAGTGAAGTAAAATTAGATTGTGATGTGCTGACTTCTCAAATAAATACTACAAATATTCATATGAAGCATAATGGTTAGAGAATAGATGAAGTCTATGATGAAGTTCGTTCTATTGCACAATCACAACTTTTGCTAGGAGATTCCATTAGAGAGGAATCTGCATCTATCTAGTCTGAACTACATCAGGAATCCATGACTATTCAGTCTGTGGTTCAAACAGTTCGTCAACATCAGACTGTGAAGACAATGAATTTCCCTTCCAATGCTAAGGGATATTTACAGGCTCAGTATGAAGGACCTAAACTGTCTACTGAAGTTAGGAAGCTTGTAATTGAAAAAGTCTATGATCCCTCCTTAGGGAATCTAAGAGATACCACTGCAGAGGGTGTCTATTATCAACAAGATAGTCATTTAACGGCTTATGATTAACAACTAGCCGTTTCTCAGGTAATTCCTTACCATTCTCATCAACCTTTGGAACATACATAGCATGACATGAGAATGGAGATTCAGAAGTTTGAATAATATTGAGCTTTTCTAGCTCTGCAACTTCTGTTCTACAAGTTAATGCTTCGAAGGAACTCATTAAAAAGTAATTATCTTTTGCTTTGGGTATGAGTTCATTACCTTGGGGATCTCGTTTGAGAGGGAGATCACATGTCAGGTTCCTTTTCTACTTTTTTAAGTCCTTTGTCAGAACTATGGCAGCAAAGGCAGTTTTAATCTTTGTTAGAGATTCTTGACCTGCATCCATTTGTTTGGCTAACCAAACTGCATTAACTGGTTTCTTTTTCTTTTCCTTTTCTAGCTTGGATGAATAAGCGAGATCTTGATAAAGCCGTGGAAGCTGATATCTATTCTGAATTATAATGAAACAAAATCAATGGTGAATGGTTCCCATTGCTTGATTGCATTATTTCCAATTACACCATCATATCCATCTACTTCATATTGGACAAATGTTAGATGATCCATAAAACCATCGAATCTAATTTGAATAGGAGCTACACAAACTGCATAACTATTTTCTTTCTTAGAATTACCAAAAGTAATACCTATAGTTCCTTCTATCCACGCATCTTTGGGAAATGCGTTGTATCTGGCAATATTGAGATCTGCTCCAGTATCTGTTTGTGGGAAAAATAGACACCAGAGAAAAGTTGGCCTACAATAAATTCATAAAAGGTAAATGTAAAGATCTCAAATATTTCAAGAAGTATTGTGAGATTCAATATGAAAATTTCTATCTCTCAGGCCGTGAACAAAATCATGAGTTTATGTTCACAACTTTTCTGAAAAGCTTTGGTACTATGATTGGAGAATTCTATCACAAGAAAGTTCTTGAGAATCTGGTAACAGATAATATAGAAATGAAAGATCTAACACTCAGGAACAATACATTCATCATCTTCAATGCACGCTGACATAGATGGAGACATCTATATTAAAACATAAAGAGCAAGCTAGAGATAATAGCACTCTTAGACTGAAAGAGCAAACCAGAGATAATGGTACTCTTCACTATACAGACTTAAAGACTTGACTTAGGACTTTCTAAGACTTCACTTGCCTATAATTCATTGAGAAATGAAGGCGGCCCTATCACCTTTTAGAGGAAGAGGGGGCAGATCTTGTAACCTTCTCTCCTTAATTATAATTTGAAATCCGTCTATCAAAAGTGGACATGTTCCAACTTCTTTTCGTAGAGTTACCCATGTGAAGATAAGCATCTTCTGGTGGGTCCCAATAACTCATGAATGGAGAAAGAAGGGGACAGACAAAGACCCTGCGAAAACTCTCGTGACCCTGTTGCTGTGTTAAACCTCCGTCGAAGACTTCTTCACTGTGCTCCACAGACCCCCGCGCAGGTCTCTCTCCCCTCTCTACGGCTCCCCTCCACATGTTTGCCACTCCCCTACACCCCAAACCTCCATCCATAACATTGCGTCCCCCATACAGCGCCGCCGCCGCCACCATTGGCTCCACAGCCCCTCCATGGACCCTACCAACAAATCAAAACAAACAAGAATTTTTAGGGTTCTACCAATGGGAAATAAAATAAAAATATTTTTAGGGTGTTAGCATCTTTATAAAAGAAAACAAAAATAAATATATACATATATTTTATTAAAAAAAAACCTAATGTTATAAATACAATATATATATATATATATATATGTATGTATTTATATTTTCATAATTATTTGAAGCCATCATATGCATTTCATATGTGGCCATTTAAACTCAACCTGCAACACATAAACAAAGGCAAATTGGGAAAATGAGAAAAAAAATGAGAGAAAAAGAGAAAGAAAGATAAGAGTGAAAACAAAGAGGAGAAAATAAGAAAAAAATGATTTAAATTTTAGAAGACGTGACGGAGAACAAATTAATATTAAATTACAGAAAACGTGAAGGAGAACAAATGATCGGACTTTGTTGAAAAATGATTTAAATTTTAGAAAATGTGAAGGAGAACAAATTAATAATAAATTACAGAAAACATGAAGGTGAACAAATGATCAGACTTTGTTGAAAAATGATTTAAATTTTAGAAAACATGAAGGAGAACAAATTAATATTAAATTTCAGAAAATGAGAAGGAGAACAAATGATTGGACTTTGTTGAAAAATGATTTAAATTTTAGAAAACATGGAGGAGAACAAATTAATATTAACTTTTAGAAAACATGAAGGAGAACAAATTAATATTAAATTTTAGAAAACGTGAAGGAGAATAAATTAATATTAAATTTCAGGAAACGTGAAGGAGAACAAATGATCGGACTTTGTTGAAAAATGTTCGTTATCTTAATCAACTGTATCACCAATGCAATTAGTGTGATGTAAGGAAATTATTAATCCAAATCAGGAAACCTCTTGATCAAATTTAGTTTTAGTACAATAAACCCTACTCACGCTCGTGAGGTGTTATGCTGCCAGATTTTCCTAGAATTTAGGGTTTAGTTAGGTTAGTGAAGTTTAACCCTATTGGTGACATTAACTGCGTCGCGATGACCCCCTTGTTGGCCTTCATTGAAATTGGTATGTGCGCGTGTATATATTATCCCGCATTCATCTGTATTGTTTATGCCTTAAGCATACGCCACCGAGCACGCTTATGCATGTGAGGGGGTTTCTAGGGAAGCGTGGAATTTTTTTGATATTTCGTGTCATGACCACATGACCAATGTGGACATGACACATGTGATGTGTGTTGTGACCGCATGGGAAATGTGGGCATGACAGAATCACACCGTGTTATATTTTGATGTTGTCTTATTGTACTAACAAACCTTAACAATACATATGCTCCGGGCACTTTGTTTATCTTTGAATCTTGCCTTGGTTACACTCAGTTTTGAGATCTCTGTAGTATAGCCCCACAGTTATACTCGGATCTTGGACCCATAGTATAGCCTTGACTCTTTATGTGAATGATGTACATGCATTGTTGTTTATCATGATTATATGGTTTCTAACATCTTTTCTTGTAGGAAATTATGTGTTTATGGGAACATTTGGCGATTGTAAGGTGCATGTCACCTTTGGGGCATGGGCCTTGCGAGAGCCCATGTTCCCTTGTGTGTTTTCTTCCTACCTAACATGCTTGATATCGGTACACGATATCAACCACCTTAAGGTGAGGGTATATAAGGTAAGCTGTCTGATGATTTTGATACTAACGAAGCGTGTTTGTAAGCCCTTTGCGGAGGTAGGATATTGTGCATATCCTTTTATTTTAAGCCTTCTGTGGAGGTAGGATATTGTATCTCTTGATCTAGTGCATATCCTTTTATTTCAAAGCCATCTGTGGAGGTGGGGATGGTGTATCTCTTGAGCTAGTGCACATCCTTTTTATTCTAAAAGTCCTCCAAGTAGGTGGGGTTGGTGTATCCTCCCTTAAGCGTGTCTTTGGTAGTTGTTGTGGCATAAGCCCAACCATTAGGTGTGCCTATAATGTGCCTGAGATGCTGGTGAACCTAGCAATAGGTTCCTTCCATCACTTGTTGGCCATGTTTTAGACGTATAGTATGTCTTTGGCATACTATATGACAATCATGTTTTCCATGTGTTTTCCCTCTTGTATGGCATGTTTGTTCCCAAGCATAGTCTAAAGACGTGTGGCGATGAGTCCCTCCTATGCTTTGGGATTTGTATGGCATGTTTGTTCTCAAGTGCAGTGTAAAGATGTGTGGTGATGAGTCTCTCCTACACTCTGAGACTTGTATTGTGTGCTTGTTGCCCCATATGTAGTCTAAAGACATGTGGTGATGAGTCCCTCCTGCATTTTGGGTGGTGTGTTGTGTGTTTACTTTCCATGCACTTGCATCTGCATTCATTTATATATGAGAAAATGAAAAAGAAATAATCACTGCATTCACTGTGTTTTGCGTGTCTTCAATGTTGTCTTCACTGTGTTTTGCATACTTGTTACTATCTTCTCCATGTTTTACGTGCCTGTTACTATCTTCATTGTGTTTGGTTGTCTGCAGCGTGTTTTCTCTAATGTCTACCTGATACTGGGGGCTAGAAATAGTTCTCAATCTTCGTATCTACATTAGCTCTAAGTGCCTGACGTGTTTTCCGTGTTTGTTGACCATACTTTAATGCATGTATGGGCCTTGCATTCATGCATACATTAAAGTGGGGGCTAAATGTTACATTAAAAAATATCTCCCTAGGACTTTTTCCCTCCTATGTTTAGCTCTCAGGTCCTTTAGAAAGCATTTTGATTAGATCTTGCATATTCATGTTGACTCCTGATGAGAGAACCCCAAAGATTTATGGCAAATAGGACCTAGGGGGTGCTATTGAGATGAGTCTTGACTAAAATAGGGAGGGAAGACTTGGGCATCCGCACCCTAGTCCTGCCCTATTTTAAGCAGGACCTAAATTCAAATGTCAGTTTTGTGACCATTAATTAGGTCCTATGCCAACACCTTAAGTTTGAATTACAAAATTCTTAGCAAGAATGTGTTTAGTTGCATATATAAGCATGTTAGAGATTCATTTGTAAACTAGAAGATGATTATGAACTTTTGACGCACTTGTGATTTTAGAGCATTCAAAGTATTCATTATTGTAGAGTAGAATTGTCTTGTTATTGTGTTTGTTATGCAGATTTGGTTTCATCTTCTCATGATGTGAAATATTTTTATCTACATGTGAGCTACACCTCCGAGGTGACAGTTATTTGTGTTTTCAATCATTTATCAATTGGTTTTTACCTCTATCCCGCATGGATACACACTCTCTATCTGACAACGATGTTCAGAAGACTTGAATGTCTCTCCTGGGCTTGACTGAGGCAAGCCTCTAAACACCACAACCCCAACCCCCTTTCTGTGATTGCAGGTTACAGGTTGTAGAAGCGGAAGGAGTGGAGTTACAAGGAACCATAACAAAGTGTCAGAATTGTAGAGGAAAATAGAAAAGCAGGACTTGGACTAGGGTGCCCGCTCATTAGTCCTCTAGATCTTGAAACACAGAAATCCCTGGAACAACTAAAAATAAGTTGTAAACAATCTTCAGAGATCCCGACAGAAACTGGTAACTTGGACTAATTCGCCCGCTCATTAGTCCCCAACTTTTCTAGATATTGAATCTCAAAATTTGGTATGTATTTAATTGTCATTTGATATCTCTGTGTGGGAGCATTTGTCGTGATTCGTCTGTTTATTTACGATTTTACAAAATTAGGGTTTTGAGCATAATTGGACTTTAATCAATCAATTAGTTAGCAAATTCCAAGTTTCCTCTTTGTTCTAAGGGGCACTAAATCTGTTGTAGAGCCCTCTTACAAGAGATTGTGGCTTCACTCAATTTATGTCCTTGAATGTTAGATGTGAAAGGAGGATTTAACCCACCACTTTTCTCTAAGTCACTGGTCTTTTTACCTGCCACTTTTCTCCCTACTTTATCATTTGCAAGGTCTTCCTATAACTTTTCTATTTGATTATTCAACCTCTTTATTCCTCTCTACCTTTAGTAGTGATGTATATACCACATCATCGTTCCTTTTTGATATATTTATTTGTCACAACTTTTCATTCCACTAAAATCTAATGAAAGGGTGCTTACTTCATAGTCAGTGCAATGTAGTTGATCCTCTGGTTTGTTAACTCTAGGCCCAACATATATTTCCTCCATGGTGTATGTATTTGGTTCATATGTAGGTAATACCCTAGTTGTTGTAGGATTTGAAGTTATAGTAACCTCTAGCATTTATTTCTTTTTTCTTTTATATTTCTATTATTTGTGGGCAAACTCAACTTTGTAATAAAAAATTGTGGCTACTAGTGCAATCTAATGCTTAAATAAAGGAGTACTTGGAGTGTTGGGGGCCTTTGTTTGATGTCAAGGATAAGCCATTCTAATCCTAGTCACACTAATAGAGGGTGCCTACTATAATAATTCCTTTGAGATGGAGATACTTGTTGATGGGTGTTTTAGCATGCAACAACTTAGATAAAATAATGAGTAATTTATCTCTCCTAAAAGGAATCAAATCCCAATGAATTAGAAAATGACTATCCTAATGTCTCTCCTAGTTGGGTCTTGGCCTTTACAAGATAACTCAGTGTTTGATGTCTTTGTTGTTCCAACAAGGGGCCTTATGCAATATTTAGACAAACTTTACAACACACAAGGTTAAGTTGCATAAAACCAATCAATTTTTAGATTTGATAATGTATAAACAAACTAATATAAACATATATTGTCATCAAATGTATCATTTCAGCCTTTAACCAACAATACACTAACTTGCCTTCATGAAATATAAACCTTACAATAAAACTATGCAAGTTTGAAATTCCTATTCTAATACTAAACTAACAAGGTCTATTAAAAAAGTGCAAAAGAAAGGGCAAGATAGAGAAAGGTTAGAGAGAAAAACTAAAATTCAAGCTTTTACCCACATTTTATCCTTAATAATGGATAGACAAGTCTACAAACATTAACCATTCTTGATTTGACCATGATAAACCAACAATCAAGGTTCAAGAAGGTGTAATCTTCAAAGGGGTTTTCAAATCATGAAGCAATCTTCATCAAACACCTAATTACTAGTGCAATTCAACAAGAGTTTTCATAAAATGAAAGAAAAATGTGTTCAAGCTAACCACACAAAGCAATCTCCAATCAACATGATGTAGGAGCATCCAGAGGCATAAGGACAATCTTGCATCACCCAAAAAGAAGTTAATTCAAAACCATTGTAGTTGTTCTCATTTCTTCCCATAATTAGTGTTTTTGGTTCCATAATATCCAGAATAATAATGTAGGACTTTCAGTTTTTCCAAAACTGCTAAAAATAGCGACCTACCTATTTAGGAAAGTGTACTTGCCTATTTAGGAAAGTTTGTATTTGGGCATGTAATGAAGCAAAAACTTCCAGAAAGTTACATAATAGAAATATAAGACCTTTGGTGAAGGAATCAGGCCAAGATCATTTGTGAGCTGAAAGATATTAAAGTTTTTGTTTTCTGAAAAGCCCCTGAAAATTTACGAAAAGAGATATGAGGCACTAAAACTTCTCATAACATCTCAAAAAGTTGACAGAAATTCATTTATGGATTTTTGGCGTGATAGTTCACATCGCGAGCTTTTCAGCACTTAAAACGGTTCGTCAATCGGACACCCGGATCAAAAGTTATGCTTCCCGGAAGTTGACCTACTTTTGGAGGGAGTTGCAAATTTCAAAATTTAGCTGGAGGCCGCCAAAAAGTGCTATTTATGACTATTTTGGGAACCCTGGGCAGAGTAGAGTTAAGGGGGGCCAGTGTAGAGTCCAGAATAGGGGGGAAAATAGAAACCCTAGCTGATTTGGGGTTACAGAAGGCTGAAGATTCTAGAGTCTTGAGGTTGGGAAAGCTATAATGTGTTGCAGCCAGTAGAGGATTCATCCTCTGATTGTAATTAAGCATCTGTAATGTAATGAGTTGCCCAGTTCAATAAAAAAAAGTTTTATTTGCTGTGTTTAATATTTGTTATTGTGTGTTTTGTGATTTACCCCCTTCATCAAGTGGTATTAGAGCAAGGGTTCCTGAGTGTGTAGACAGATCGCCGACCGTGAGGCAGTTTGCACCAGGACCTAAGGTTGTGGGTTTGTTGCAGAGACCAAGATGCCTCCATGAAGAAACCATGTTGGGAGGAATGCTTTGACGGAAGAGGGTTTTAGAGCCCTACAAAGGCAAATCGATGCATTGCAAGAGGAGCTGCAAAGAGGGTTTGATTTGAGAACAAGAGAAGAAAGTGAAGATGAAGCTGAAGAGGAGCTATCTAAGGAAGAACAAGAAGCTGCAGGAGATCTTACAGAGGTTAGGTTGTTGAGGGCCATTTTGAAGATTGGAAAGAGACCCAGAATCGAAGTTTCTATATATTCTAGAGATTTGAATCCGGAATAGCTCATTGATTGGATCAATGACATGGAGGAGTATTTTGAGTATGAAGATGTGGAGGACCCAGATCGGGTCAAGTTTGCAAAAACAAAGTTGAAGGGCCATGCCAGTATTTGGTGGAAGGAGGTCCAATTAGAGAGGAATAGAAGAGGAAAGGGAAAGATCACCAGATGGGATCGGATGGTGGAGAAACTGAAGAAGCAGTTCATTCCTGTGGACTATGAGATGGAGTTGTTGAAGAAGTTGCAAGGACTAAAGCAAGGTAACAAGTCTGTTAAAGAGTATACAGAAGAGTTTTATAAGATTACTATTAGGACAGGCCATGCAGAGCCCAACAAGGAAAAGGTAGCCCGTTACATTAATGGGTTGAGGCCGAGTATTCAGGAGGCGATGAGCCTGGTCAGAATGACCACCATAAAAGATGCATACCAGTTTTCCTTGAAGGTGGAAGAGAAGATAAATAAAAGAATTGACAACAAGCAAAGGGGAAGAGGTCAAGGCAGAAGGACTGGTGGAAGACCCTATGGGGGCCAAAATGAAGATGCAAAGAAAAGTGAAGAAGCTGGCACTAGTCGAAATCAGAGAGGAGATAACACCTACCATTCTCATGACCAGAACAGTGGTGAGCAAAGAGGAAGAGGAAGAGGTAGACCTGGGCAAGGACCTGTAAGAGGAGGTTTCAGAGGAACCTGTTTCCAATGTGGAGAAGAAGGGCATCGAGCATATGAGTGTCCACAACATCAAGGAAGGACGAATAGGAGACCTGAAGGTAATGCACGAGTTGCACATGTAGATGAAGATGCATAGTCTAAGCATTCTGAAGATGCTGAAAGGGGAGAAACCCTAGTTGTCAGAAGAACCTTGTTGAATGAGGAGAAAGAACCAAATCAGAGGAAGAGTTTATTCTGCATAAGGTGCAAATGTGAAGGTAAGTGTTGTGATATTATTATTGATAGTGGAAGCACTGATAATCTGGTTTCAGAAGAGATGGTTGACAAGTTGAAGTTGACAAGAAGAAAGCATCCGCATCCATATCGGATTGTATGGTTGCAGAAAGACCATAGAGCTTTGGTCAATGAGCAGTGTTTAGTGAAGTTCAAGATTGGGGACTACCATGATGAGGTACTGTGTGATATCATACCGATGGATGCATGTCATATGATGTTGGGAAGGCCGTGGCAGTATGATAGGAGCACTGTCTATGATGGCCGTGCAAACACATATTCCCTAACAAAAGATGGAGTTCATCATAAATTGAAGCCCTTGAAGGAGGTGGAAGAAAACGTATGTAGTACTGCCAGAATTTGCTTGGTAGATGGTAGGAAATTTTTGGAAGGTATGAAGCATGAGCATCATTGCTTTACATTGATTCCTAAGATTAGTCAAGAGAACTATGAAGATGTACCAACAGAAGTTTCAGATATGTTGGAAGAGTTCCAAGACATTATCTCTGATAATGTACCAGAAGGTTTACCACCAGTAAGGAAGATAAGTCATCAAATGGATTTGATACCAGAAGCTAGTTTGCCAAACAAGGCAGCCCATAGAATGACCCCTGCAGAGAATGAAGAGCTGAACAGGCAAGTTCAGGAGTTGTTGAGGAAGGGACTGATAAGGGAGAGCCTAAGCCCATGTGCGGTACCTACAGTACTAGCACCAAAGAAGGATGGGGAATGGAGGATGTGTATAGACTCTCGAGCCATCAATAAGATAACGATCAAGTATAGATTTCCATTGCCAAGAATGGATGACATCATGGATTGTTTGAGTGGAGCCAAGTACTTCACGAAAATTGACCTAAGAGTGGATATCACCAAATCCGTATCAAAGAAGGAGATGAATGGAAGATAGCCTTCAAGACAAAGGAAGGTTTGTATGAGTGGTTAGTCATGCCATTTGGGCTAACCAATGCACCGAGCACATTCATGCGGCTCATGAACGAGGTACTAAAGGAATTTTTGGGAAGTTTTGTTATTGTTTATTTGGATGATATTTTGATTTTCAGTAAGACTTGGGATGAGCATCTGATGCATATCAGAAGAGTTCTAGAGAAGCTGAGGGAGGAGAAGTTGTTGATTAATCTGAAGAAATGTAGTTTTGCAAAGAAGGAGTTGGTGTACCTGGGATTTGTTGTCTCAGAAGAAGGTCTTAAGATGGACCCAGAAAAAGTAAGGGCTATCATTGAATGGCCTACGCCAAGGAGTGTCACAGAGGTAAGATCTTTTCATGGTTTGGCAAGTTTTTATAGAAAGTTTATCAGGAGTTTCAGTAGCATTTGTTCACCCCTAACTGAGACAATGAGAGGGGATAGAAAAGAGTTTAGATGGACTAAAGGAGCAAACAAGAGCTTTGATACATTGAAATAGAAAGTGGTAGAACAACCTGTTTTGGCACTTCTAGATTTTAATAAGGTATTTCAGGTAGATTGTGATGCTAGTGGTAGTGGTATAGGAGCTGTTTTGAGCCAAGAAGGTAAGCCCATTGCCTATTTTAGTGAGAAGCTTAATGATGCCAAGAAAAAGTATTCTGTTTATGATCAGGAGTTTTATGCAATAGTTCAGGCTTTAAAGAAATGGAGACATTATTTGTTGCCAAAGGAGTTTGTTTTATATACTGATCATCAGGCTTTGCAGTATCTTAATAGTCAAGGAAAGTTAAATCAAAGGCACTTAAAATGGGTTGAGTTTTTGCAGAGCTATACTTTTGTTTTGAAGCACAGGAGTGGGAAGTCCAACAGAGTTGTAGATGCCTTGAGCAGAAGGCAAAATTTGTTGACAGAAATGAAGATAGAGGTTGTTGGGTTCGATGAGCTCAAAAGTTTGTATCCTGAAGATCCAGATTTTGCAGAGGCCTGGAAAGCTTGTTTGGAACCTGTTGCTTTAGACAGGACAAAATGGTTGGATTTCATTATCCAAGATGGCATGTTGTTTAGAGGAAGCCAGTTGTGCATTCCAAGGAGTTCCATGAAAGAGAACCTGATTAAGGAGAAGCATAGTGGGGGATTAGCTGGACACTTTGGTCGAGATAAGACCATTGCTATTATTGGTGAAAATTATTATTGGCCACAGTGCAACAGGATGTGAGGAAATTTGTGCAGAGTTGCAGAGTGTGTTAGATGGCAAAAGGAACAAGTCAGAATACAGGGTTGTATCAACCATTACCTATACCAGGGAAGCCATGGGATGATATTAGAATGGATTTTGTTCTTGGTTTACCAAGGACACAGAGAGGACATGATTCTATTTTTGTGGTGGTGGACAGATTCTCAAAAATGGCACATTTTATTCTTTGTAAGAAGACTAATGATGCTGTTCATATTGCAGAGTTATTTTTCAGGTACCAAAAAGCATAGTTTTAGATCGAGATACCGAGTTTGTTGGTTATTTCTGGAGGACATTGTGGAAGAAGTTGAAAACAGATTTGAAGTTTAGTTCTGCACACCATCCACAGACTGATGGACAAACTGAAGTGGTGAATAGGAGTTTGGGTAACATACTACGATGCTTGGTAGGAGATAAGCCCAAGGGATGGGATTTAATTTTACCACAGGCAGAATTTTCTTACAACAATTCTGTCAATAGGAGTACTGGTAAATCACCATTCCAGATTGTATATGGAAATAGCCCAAGGAATGCTTCTGAGTTAAGGAAGCTGGACAACGGAAAAAAGACAAGTGCCGAAGTTGAAGACTTTGTACAACATCTGAAGAATTTGCATGAAGAGGTGAGAAAGAACATTAATAAAATGAATATTCAGTACAAGGCTAAGGCAAATCAGAAGAGGAGATATAAGGAATTCCAGGTAGGAGATGAAGTCATGGTTCACCTGAGAAAAGAAAGGTTCCCAATTGGAACATACAATAAGTTGAAAATGAAGAAATTTGGACCATGCAGAATCATGAAGAAGCATGATTCAGGAAATGCATATGAGGTAGAGCTGCTGAGTGGGATCAATATTTCCCCTATTTTCAACATTGCTGATTTATCAGAATATCATGAAGGTGGAACAGAGGATGGACCAACAGAAGTGCAGTGGAGTATTCCGGCATCTACTTCAATAGAGGAGATAGAAGAGATCTTGGATAGCCGTGTGGGAAGGAGCACTCGACACAGGCAATATGAAGAATATCTAGTGAAATGGAAAGGAAGGCCTGTTGAAGATTCTTCTTGGTTGTCTAAGGCAGAGGTTGACCGTTTGGGTTTTCCTCACACCAACACATGAGACGTGATAGGGTCACTTCTCAAATTACCCTGGGTGTCTGATGCAGGAGCATCCAGAGGCGTAAGGGCAATCTTGCATCACCCAAAAAAAAGTTAATTCAAAACCATTGTAGTTGTTCTCATTTCTTCCCATAATTAGTGTTTTTGGTTCCATAATATCCAGAATAATAATGTAGGACTTTTAGTTTTTCTAAAACTGCTAAAAATAGCGACCTGCCTATTTAGGAAAGTTTGTATTTGGGCACGTAATGAAGCAAAAACTTCCAGAAAGTTACATAATAGAAATATAAGACCTTTGGCGAAGGAATCAGGCCAAGATCATTTGTGAGCTGAAAGATATTAAAGTTTTTGTTTTCTGAAAAGCCCCTAAAAATTTACAGAACGAGATATGAGGCACTAAAACTTCTCATAACATCTCAAAAAGTTGACAAAAATCTATTTACGAATTTCTGGCATGATAGTTCACATCGTGAGCTTTCCAGCGCTTAAAACGGTTCGTCAATCGGACATCCGGATCAAAAGTAATGCTTCCCGGAAGTTGACCTACTTTTGGAGGGAGTTGCAAATTTCAAAATTTAGCTGGAGGGCGCCAAAAAGTGCTATTTATGACTATTTTGGGAACCCTGGGCAGAGTAGAGTTAAGAGGGGCCAGTGTAGAGTACAGAATAGGGGGGAAAATAGAAACCCTAGCTGATTTGGGGTTACAGAAGGCTGAAGATTCTAGAGTCTTGAGGTTGGGAAAGCTATAATGTGTTGCAACCAGTAGAGGATTCATCCTCTGATTGTAATTAAGCTTCTGTAATGTAATAAGTTGCCCAGTTCAATAAAAAAAAAGTTCTATTTGCTGTGTTTAATATTTGTTATTGTGTGTTTTGTGATATACCCCCTTCATCACAACAAATCACCAAGGTATGAACACTTCACAAACTCATTAAATATCCATCAAACTAGTTGTTGAAAATGTAAGAAAAACTCTATTGTTGTTTGGAAACCATGAAGCAAACTTTATATGATTTCAAAAATTTGACAAATATCAACAATTATCAACCAAAACGTTTAAAACCCATGAAGACAATTATATATTAAACTTGAAATCTTGATAGATATCAAAAAATTCCAAACTTGGTATTTGGAGAAAACCATAAAAAAAAATTTGGGTTATAACCACTTCAAGAGATATCAACAATTTCCAACAACAAATTAAATGGAAACCATGAAACAAACTTAAATTACATTCCAAAAGTCTTTACAATTTTTCTAACCCAATCCCACACACCTATACAAAGAGAAGTGGTTGCCTTTTATAAGAGAGGAAAACTGTGTACTTAGTTTACAATTTGAATGGCTAAGATTACAATACAACAAAGGGCTTAGATTACACAACATTAAATTTTGGATCTCAAATCAATCTTCACTATCCAAAAAATCTAATGCCTGAGAATACTACAACTTCAAAGAGAGGAAAATATTGACGGTTTCAAGACAGGTTGGCCTTGTTCACCATCATTTCATATAAATCCATTTGATAAAGTGGCATAGAACTCTAGGTAGAGTATCCAATTTGAAAAACATCCTAAAATATGAATAGTAAGTAAATGTGGCACATTTTAGTTGGTAATGAATATTTTCTAGCAATTAACAACTTCCAATCATCTTGTAGCACCCTCATCTATATTTAACTCTGGTAGTACATTTTCTATTTTTAGAAAATAATCTTAAAAATTCCATGCATCACTTGTAATCAGAGGCATCACAATTTCCAAGACCATTTGTTCTCATCTCAATGCATTTGCATTTGCTTCCTTCCTGTGCCAATCTGTTTATGGGTGTTAGAGAGAGTTGATGACATTAATCAAATTCATTGAAAAAACTCAAGAAAATTACATTTTAAACCATTTACTACCTTTTGCAATGATTCTCTATAGAACTAGATATAAAATTCATAGTTTAACATCATGTAGTAACCATAAATCTTGCAAAAGTAAAACTCTTTATAAAACATAATTGTGGAAAATTGATATATAACTAGATGTGAAATTGGCTAAGCAAACATATCCTACAATAAAAATAAATCCCATAAAGACCAATCTAAAAATAAACTCATTGTAAGGCATAGTTGGCAGAAACTTGATATAGAACCGAAGGTAGAAAATGTAAGTAGTTCGAGATCTATAATATGCTAAGTGACCATATCCTGTAGTAGCAAAGACTTCAACGACAACCAGACCCATAACTAAATATATTTGTAAAATGAACATTTGCATACATTCTTCATGGAACTGCATATAGGATCTCAATTCAAGACATATCCTATAGTGAAGTTTATCTCCGCAACTAAGCATACACATTTTTATCCTTATAACCATCTTTGAAGAAAATTCAAGAAAATAGTACTGGATGGGATGCAGGGAAATTGATGTGAATAGGATGGAAATCAAGGGTCAGTTTTAGGTGTCCTACAATCTAGCAACATTTTACAAAGAATAACCTTTTTTGCTCATTACTAACAAGTGCGGAAAAAAGATATGGAAGTGGATACCCACGGACAAGACAAAGAAATCTAGATACATACGATAAATTCACAAAAAAATGATAAGGATCCAGATCTACGGTAAAATCCTAACATATCCTATATCAAAGTGAAAACCCACAAATTGACTTCAAAAGACTTTTTAATACTAAAACATCTTGTGGGAAAGATAATAGGATGTCAATATTTGTGGGAACTAGGATATGTCATGGAGTAAGTCGAAACTCTACAAAAACTCATGCAAAAAGATTTTCAAAATACAATCACTTACACAAATCACCATTTATGGAACAAAGGATGGGATGAGGATTCTTGTGGGGAAACTTATGAGATCCGAATATGTGAGGAAAACCACATCATGCAAAACCAAGGTAAAATTTTGGAAAATAACTTCAAACGATTTCAATGTTGCAAAACTTTGTGGGAAACATGGACATGATAAGATATGATCAAAGACATAAGTAGACATCCAATATTTCATTAAAATCCATAATCTAAATTGAAACCATTCAACCCATTTGTGAGAAAATTTAAAGAAACAAGATATCAATAAAACAATGCATGTCTTGAATCATATCAAAATCCCACAAACTTCAAAACAAGAAAATTTTTACACATAAATAATCCTTGTGGGGAAAACCAAATGGATTAGATAACATGTCATGCAGTAGCAAGTTCAAAATCTGTGTCTAGTAATACGTTAAAAGTCTACATTTTGTAAAAAGGCAAGAGACTTTAAAATTTGACTAAGGAAGAACACTTCAAACCTTTTTGCAAATAATTTAGGTACTTTGTAAACTAATTTAAAAACCATTCAAAACTTCAAAATCACTTCTCTTTGATAAAAGTGAAATGGGATGAAACTTAAATTTTAAACAAAAGATAAAAATGGGTCTATATTTTGCCAAAGCAAAATGGGGCATGTGTGCAAGGCACAACAAATGGTGACTCTACTAGGAAAATGTTCCTAAGTATTTTAAAGATAAAAGCAAGTTAAGAACCCAGAATCTCTGTGTACACCCACACATTAGACCAAACAAACATGAACACATGATCAAAAAATCAAAACCAAAGCTAGCACAAGCTTCCATCTTCTAATGACCTAAGTGTGTACAAATGTATTTGTTTCCCTCCTTTGGTAACTAAGGTCATCTAGTCTCTTTAAAAGTTACATAGATTATTTTCATCTTTTGAACTACATGAACATTGCCTTACTGCCAGCCAAGCATCTATAGCCTCGACGAGGTTGTCTTTGTGATTCCACTTAATGCATAGTTCTATTGTCAGCTAGGCTTCTATAGCCCCAATAGAGATATCTAAATCACCTAACTAGTTGAGTTTTCTAATTGGATTACTAGAAAGTACCACTATTCATATCTCTCTTTCTTTATTTTCTTTTTTTTAGTTCACTTTTTTTTCTTTCTCAACTCAAAAGCAATGAAGCTTATTGCTAGGTTAGGAATCACAATGGTGGCAAAAGTGAGACCTTTAGATTTTTCACTTAATGCATGATCACAAAGACTAACTTAACTACTTCATAAATCTTAAGATGTGTAATATATAAGATCTCAAAACACTTTAGGAAATACTAAACAATTCATCCATCTCCCAAGAATAAGTATGATGCCATCTAACACTAAAAATAGAGTCCACAAGAAATCCTTAGGTTATAACTAGATTTTCTCAAAGTAAGACTAGGAAACATAATCAAAAAAATCTCATTACATACACTTGCAAACAACCCTCTAATCATCAAGAAATAAGCACCTGATTAGCAATGGAGGACCCCAAGACCCAAAATAAGAGAAAAATAGCTAGACACTGAAAACTGACCAAGAAAAAAGACCAAAGAAACTAAAAATAAAACTAAAACAACAAACTAATAGCTAAAACTAACCAACTAACAAACAAAAAAAAGCAAAAACAACAATTAACTAACCAAAATCAAAGCAAAACTAAGCAAACTAGACACCTAACAAACCATAATTGACTAGCACTATGTACAAAGGCTTAGGAAAGTGGGTATCTACACCATCTCTTGATTGATTTCTCAATATGTGTAAGAGTACTAAGGCACCTGCCAAGTCCTAAGTCTAGCAAACTCATCTTTGTATTTTAAAAGGTATAAAATGGACAATATAGACTCATATTCAAGATATAAGTCATTTAAGATTAGCAATTGAAGTAACCCATGATATCCATGATCAATCTAAACACATGTTTTCTTACCCCAATCATCATACTCAAAATGATAAGAATCATAAATCACAGCAAAAGTGGAAGATACTGCTTTGAAATACCATCTTGTTGCATCTTATCCAATACTCTCTCACCTTCATGAGGTCTCAACTCGTGATGGATCATACCTTGTGCATCAAGTACATGCAAATCACAATCAAACTCATTAATTAGTGAACCATTGTAGGGTTTAAAACTAGGCAAATCAATGACATCAATGCAAGATTCAACACTTCTAGACTCTAAAAAATGAAACATTTCACATTTCTCAACTCAACAGGTGGACAATATGATAAATCAGCTCATGTCTTCCCATGTAAGTCATCAAAATTAGTTATGCATTCATCTTTCAAAGTGCATGAGTCATCAACTGATACCTCTTTACACTCAAATGCAAAAGCAATCTCCCAAGCAAGCAAGAAATATAGACAACTTACTTCAAGATGTCGATCAACAGAATGGATCCTACATGAATCAAGCTGAGCAAAGTCTGATATGTGCATTGAATACCTATGAAGTGACAGATCTTCACTTACCTTTGACACTAGATCAATCATGTTATCAAGTGAGGGGCATGACAAAATGTCTTGGTGATCGAAGGGTAATCTATTATCTTTATTATTAACTTGCATATCAACATCAATTAAGTGAGTATCCTTGTCATTAGATATATTAGCAATATTAGATTGATCAAAACTTGATATACATGAATATGCTCTACTAAAATCAATCAAATGTAATGAAGAAACATCATCTAAATCACACAATAACCTCCATCTTTCAATTTGTTTCTCAAATTATAGTAATGCATCATGTATAACAACAATAAGATATTTTGGACCTTCTTGCACTTGTGTAAGTTGACCTATGTTATTGATTTCCTCTATTAGGACTGTTTTATCTTCACGAGTTGGTTCAATTACTTTTATCTCAATATACTCAAACCAAAATTTCTTTTTAGATTTATATATCTCTAAGTAGGGAAATTTTCCATGTAGAGCCAAATCTAACCTTGTGATGAAGGTTTGATAATCAATCTCAGCATGTTCATTTGTAGCATGTATCCTGCATTCTCTTGATGAAGTTATATGAAATATTGTTAGTGGAGGTAACTATTTTCCTATGTTCTTGTTCAATGCCTCTTTTAAAAGAGAGATGTTTAGATGACTAGGAAGATCAAGGAGGAGATCATGAGGTATATACAAAAGGCTACCCATAGGAGATAAATCTCAATATTCAATTCATCTCAAAATATGCAATAAACCAATGAAATTGAAAAGCTTGTACCAACATTACCATTCATGCCCTCTTTCTAGTGCCAATTTGTTGATATGTGTTAGGAGGAGTTCGACGTGAAATGAATGGAGCAATGTCTTTGTTCTACCCTCCTTTTAGTGCCAATCTATTGACGAGTGTTTTAGCACATAACAACTTAGATAAAATACTAAGTACTTTATCTCTCCTATAAGGAATCAAATCCCAAGGAATAAGAAAATGACTACCCCAAGGTCTCTCCCAGCCAGGTCTTGGCCTTTAAAAGATAACTCAGTGTTTGATATCTTTGATATTCAAACAAGGATCCTTACACAATATTTGGACAAACTTTACAACACACAAGGTTAAGTTTCATATAAACCAATCAGTTTTTAGATTTGACAATGAATAAATAAACTAATATAAACATATATTTCCATAAAATGTATCATTTCAACCTATAACCAACAATATACTTTCATTCATGAAATATCAACCTTACAATATCACTATGCAAGTTTTGAAGTCCTATTCTAATACTAAACTAACTAGATTTAATAAAAAGTACAAAAGAAAGGGCAAGATAGAGAAAGGTCAGAGAGAAAAACTAAAATTCAATCTTTTACCCATATTTTAGCCTCAATAATAGATAGACAAGTATGAAAACATTAACCATTCTTGATTTGACCATGAGAAACCAACAATAAAGGTTCAAGAAGGTGCAATCTTCAAAGGGGTTTTCAAATCATGAAGCAATCTTCATCAAACGCCTAATTACTAGTGCAATTCAACAAGATTATTCATAAAATGAAAGAAAAAGGTGTTTAGGCTAACCACACAAAGCAATCGACAATCAACAAATCACTAGGGTATGAACACTTCACAAACTCATCAAATATCCATCAAACTAGAGCTACTATAAATATAAGAAAAACTCTCTTGGTGTTTGGAAACAATGAAGCAAACTTTATATGATTTCAGAAATTTGACAAATAACTACTAAAGAATTGAGAATTGGTATGCCTTTCCCTATGACTCCTGACCCCACTTGTAATATACCTGAGGAATTTTCTTTCTTGATTTCTAAAGCTGCTAATAGAGAGGAGTTATCAGAGGTTTTAGGTTTGGTCAAGGATGCTGTGGCCAGGCAACATCGGATGACCAAGTGATTCTTCATTAAGATTAATAGAATCAATATCAAAGTGAGTATAATGCAGGAAAAAATGGGTAGTAGAGTGGACATTGATGATAAAATTGATTAAAAAATATAGCTTAGTTGGGATGCTATTCCAAAGGTGGGACAGATGGAAAAGGGTCTGGGGAAGTTTAGTTAGGACTTTGAAGCTCGCATTACTGGGTTGGAGAGAGAGCTAAAAGAGATAAAACAAAACCTGGAGAGGGTGGTGGACATCAACAAATGCACTATCCATAATAGTGCAGAAGGTATCATGATCCTTACTAATAAGCTGAAGGAATTCTGAGAGGAGAAGATCATGGGTAAGGCCATTCATAAGGAAGCTGGGGACAAGGATCAGATGTATGCTGGAAAAGGAAAATAGGGTAAGAATACTGAGCAGGGAGGGCCGAGCACTCGTACTTGGGGGAGTAAGAAAAAATATTTTGAAGTTGAAAAAGACGAGTTGTTGGGCATTATAAAATTGCACGAGGAGTTTTATAAGCAGGAACTAGAGGCAATTGAGACTTTAAAGAAGCTGTGATTGTACACTCAAAATCAAGACTTGGTGGCATGGGGTGATTGAGTCAGTTCTGGCGTGCACATGGACCATCTCTTTGCCACAAGGTGAACCTCCACATCACTTTCGCTCTTGTGGAAGTAGCCAATTGAGAGGAGGTGAGACACAAGGGTGGTCTGGCTCATTGGAGAGATGACTTTATGGAGAGGGGTTGACCAGTCTTGGGGTCTATGTTGTGCATTTGTTTGAATGTGGTGTTCTATGACTGTAGCTGTAAAGATAACTATATGACCCAAAGGGTCACTAGTCACCATTCTCCTGTTGGGGTTTCTAATGTTTTAGTGTTGTGTGGGTTGACTATTATTCTCATTGATGCTTTGTTTAAGTTGGTGTTGTCATTCATGTTGTTAGATGATTGCTTGTTGTATTTGAAGTTGTCTGAATCTTTCTTGTTGTTGTTGAATGACTAGTTGGTCTTGTTGCTGTCTAGGGTGGATCTCCTCTATCTCATTGAGGATTGCCTTCACCCACTCACCTCTAAGTCTAGGGCACATTTGTGAGCCTAAAAAGAGAGAGATGGTTTAAGCTAACCTTGAATTGACCTAGACTTTTGACTTAGGATTTGTGTGACCTAAGGTTTGACTTTGTTTGACCTTGTGATGAAACCAAGGGTTTTGACTAAAATTGACTAAACTTGACCTTGTGTTGGGACCAAGGGTTTGTAAACCTTCTACACTGATAATATTTTTGTTCTTTTCTATTTTTGTATGCATGCAAGCCTATATGAGTGCAAAACATTTTTTGTGCCTTTTTATGTTTATGGAAATCGAAGTGCTTTTTCTTAATCTAGGAATTAGAAAATGTATGCAAACTAGTATGAGATTACCTAATATAATGTAATCAATGTTTTTGTTTGTTTTCTAAATAGGTGGATCAATTTAATCTGTGAAACAAAAATTGTTTTTAATCTATGAACTTTGGAAAGGGAAACTAACTTAACAATGCAAATCTACTTAGCTTATCAAGGAAAAATCAACATGTATTTACTTATCCCAAGAGCAAAGTTTTGATCATCTAATTACTATGAAATGAAAAAAACATGAAGGAACCTGGAGATGCGTGAGCCTCCCCTACCCTCATAAATCCTTGTATCAGCAACCTCTAATCTTCTTGCAGCAGCAGGGTGATCCTATTGGCAAAAATAAGAGAAGAGAAGCAAAAGAAGCTTTGAAGATTTGAAATGAGCTCAATGAGAGCTTGATGAGCACTATGGCTTGTGATGTAAGGAGCGTATGGATGCATAAAAAGCTTTTAGAAAAGCTATATGAGATAACAAATGAAAGAAAAAGGCTCTAATGTTTTGTATGAGCACATGGATGCTTGATTTGGAGAGTAATAACTTGCAAGAATTGTGTGCACAAATGAAATTGCCTCCTTGGAAAAGATTTGAAGCTATGCAACAATGAAAGCTTTGAAACTTTGGAAAACTAAAGAAATAAATGAAGAAAGAGGCTCAAAGGCCTGTGAAGAAGCTTGAAAAAGCTTGTGAAGAAGGGAAGAGCATTTTCCAACTTTCCAACTTGAGAAATAATGAAGAGGGGAGGGGTATTTATAGGTTAGAAAAAGGGATGAGAGGTGAAGAAGAAGAAGAGTTAACTCAATTTGATTGGAGAGTTAACTTAGAAGACACAAGAGTGATCTGGGCTAAAATTGGAGTGATCTACCTAGTAATAGCTTATCACTCAAGAAGAAGTGAAGAAAGAGGAATGCATGGGAATGTATGAATTGATAACTAAAGATGAAAAAGAGCTAAATATGCATATGTGGGTGCATGAAGTAGTTAAATCTATCTTTGGCACAAAATTCCATGCAAACAGGAAAAAAATAGGTGAAAACAGAGCTATTTTGAGCTAGAAACTCAAGTGAACTTGAGGCTAGAAAACATGACAGGGTCTTGCATGGGTCGCCCCTTTCACTTGTCAGGGTCGCCTGGGGGCGACCCATGGGCGACCCTCAGAGGAGGGCACTTGGGTGAAAGTCCATGGTGGAAGATGGAAGAGGAGGATAAAAGAAGGGGATCTGCCTTTAGAAATATGTCAATCATGTGTCAAAATCCAAATCTCCACTTGCAAAAGTAGGATCTCCCAGGGAGATTTGGAAATAATAGGGGAGATTTGGATTGGTTGAGTGAAATTAAAAACTGAAAGCTGGAGAAGGCTTGGGAGGACCTCTAGAAGGTCTCAAGGGGTGGGAATGGATGAAAAACACTGGGAAAAGGTGAAAACACACCTACAAGACTCATACGAGGCTTAGGAACAAGGTTGCAAGCGTAGGAAACACAAATTGAAAAGTATCAAAAAGTGTCGAAAGCGAAGAGAGACCAAATGACAAAGGGGAAACAACACAAGGAGGAAGAAAGCACACGTCACCAAGAGAATTGCTATTGAGAGGATGTCTTTTCATGCTTACATGTACGTGACAAGGATTGAGACTTATCATAGGGTTCCTCATGGAGGCTGTGCGTGATTTTGGTGATTACATATTTGCCCCCTCGGGGATGGTAGTCTACATGAAAGGTAGGTACCATTGCCAAACTAGGCCTTACATGTTGTCAATTTTCTCACAATTGTACCTGCAATAACTAGTATTAGTCTAGCATCTGAATATATCAAAATGAATAATGAAAATTGAAATGATGAACATACCATAGATCGTGTGAATTCAACTAGTTGTTTGCCTTTGTTGGAGAGACCTGTAGGGATGAAAGCACACAAAACGAACACACGAGAGATGCATAAAAGAAATAGAACATGTGCTAAGATTGAGAGGAGAATATATTCACCTTTTATTGCAGATTTTGAAGAACATATTTGTTTTTTTAGGGATTTTTGATGTTTTACGATTTTTTAGGTTTTTTCAATTTTCTAATTTTTATGGTTTTTTTGGAGATCTTGCGAAGGTTTGGTCTTGATGTTATTTGAGGTCTTTGAGAGACCTAGATTGAAGATATTTCTACCCTTGCCCTCTTTCATGGGGAGATTTACACGCTTGAGTGCAAAGTTTTTCTCTTTTGACTCCATTTGAAGGAGTGACTTATGCTTAGACATTGGTTTACACTTATTGTTACAAGCCCTGATTGGATGAGATCTATACATAGCTTCAGTTGACATCTTGTACTTTACTTTCCCTCTATTGCATATGGCTGGCTAGAGATTTTATTTTTCTTATGAGAATGCATACCTAAGATGATCACATATGGATGATGCAATTTATTTTTGTCTTTTTACGATATGAATGACATGTAACATGTTTGGGTGTGATTCACAAATATGAAATGCAAAGCACTATGTTCTAAGTGCTATGAATGCCATGATGTTATGACATGTTTTATTGCTTTTGATTTTCTATGATAGCATGTATGCAGGTGGAACAAACAATGTGATTGCTCTTAAGTAGGATTTTTGACCTAGGGGATTGCGAGTTAACTTGGTATAGAGAGACCTATTGATATTTGGGATGAGATTAAGGACTCAAGTGGGAGTGCGTAGGAGATGAAATTCTTCTAAGTCTTTGAGCTTCACTAGAGGTTAAACATTGATCCTTGTCTAGATTAGACAATTTGACAAGATTTTAACTTGGACAAGTAACAAATTTTATTGGTGTTCGCTAGACTTAGATCATAGATGGCAATCAAGATAGACCTAGGTAAAAGAAAAATGGGGAAGAACAAGGGTCCCTTAGTAGGATTTTTGACCTAGGGGATTGCAAGTTAACTTGGTATAGAGAGACCTATTGATATTTGGGATGAGATTAAGGACTCAAGTGGGAGTGGGTAGGAGATGAAATTCTTCTAAGTCTTTGAGCTTCACTAGAGGTTAAACATTGATCCTTGTCTAGATTAGACAATTTGACAAGATTTCAACTTGGACAAGTAACAAATTTTATTGGTGTTCACTAGACTTAGCTCATAGATGGCAATCAAGATAGACTTGGGTAAAGGAAAATTGGGGAAGAACAAGGGTCCCTTAGTAGAAAATGGTCCTAAAGACTACTAGACTATTGGCTTTGCTCAACTAGTGCATGTGTGTGCTTTGTACCTTTCTCTTTTATTTTCTTTGGTACAATGTCACCCTTGAAGATGTGAGCTTAGACTTATCTCCACCCAAGTACAGACATTCAACAATATTCTCTCTTTCACTCTTTTTTGTAACTCTCTTTTTTTTGCTTTTTCTCATTTTTTTTGTATTTTCTAGAATGCCTCACTTAATTTTCTCATTTTTTTTTTGGATTTTTGGATTTTATGAAAATGAATGCTTTTCAAATTTGGATATGCAATTATTTGATCTCTCAATTCTCACTTTTCTTAACACTCTTATTTGATCAGTCATTTTTTTATTCACTCGTATTTTAGATTGTTTCCTTTAGAGTTTTGATCCTCTTGATGTTTTTAGCTAGCGAAGATAAGGGGCTGAGCACCACCAAAAGTTTTCATAATCCAGTTGGATTTCTCTTCTACTAGGGAAGAATTGAGAAGGTCTACTTGTAATCTTCCTTTGAACACTGTAGGTTTGAATATTGACTTTATTTATACTTAACATCATGACTCATTAAGACTGGGATTAGTGTTAAAGCTGCGAGCAAGGCTTTGATTGGAATCATTGGGAAAATGCAAATAAGGGAATGATGAATGGTAAACATGATTTATTATGGGATCTCAAAGGCTTAAAAGGTCAACTTATACCTAAGCATCCTTGGACTCCTTACTAGGACAAAAATCAAACAAGAGCCTGGCACTCACAGAATGCATGAGTGAACATAATGAAGAATGCAAAATTTTGATCTCTCATGATTTTATGATTTTTATAGATTTTTGAATTATTTGATTTTTTTGGATTTTATAGGTTTTTACAACATTTTGAGATGTTGAACTCTTCTCCTTCCATAATGCATAAGAGGCAAGTGTCATTCTGACATCTTCCTTAACTACGTGTGGACCTATCCAATTTGGTCTAAACTTCACTTGAAAGTCTTTGAAAGGATACTCGAAGACTTGGTGTAAAAATGTCATTACATTTAGTGAGGACTTGTGCACTCACACATTTCATTGTTTGATGTTTTGTCCCCTAGCTTTATTGTTTTCTATTCTTGTTGAGTTCTCAGGTTTGTTTTGAACTTTTGAGGGGCAAATGGAGTTGGTGTTAACTCTCGTAGTTTCTGTGTGGGTTTTGGTTCTTCTTCTTTAGTCATGATTTCAATCATATGAATGTTTATGTCCAAATTGATTGGAATGGCCACTAAGTTGAATGGAGCATAAGACTTTGTTGAGTGGGGATAGAAGGGGAATTCTCTTGTTGCCCACTTTCCTATACATTTTGAGGTCTTGGCTATGTTTGCAATTTGTTTTGATGTCTCTCCTTTTTCAAAAGTGTTGATTTTTGGGTCACTAGTGGTTTCCATGGTCTTTCCCTTCTTTTTGACTTGTTCCACTCTATAAAGGTAGAAAGGATCAGGATCTCCTTTGACAATGTGGGTTTGTCCCATGTGCGAGAAGTGTATTTCTTGAAATAGTGTCCTCATCCTATGGATCTAAGGCCTTCCTAGGATCATGTTGTAAGTGGTTTCTTTATTGATGACACAAAATTCACTTGGGAGGGTTTTGGGACCCAATGTGATTTCAAGATTGACCTTACCCATGGTTCAAATGTTTGGGTGATCGTGAATTCTAAGGATGGAAGTTTCTTGTGTGATTGGATTTTTGTCATAACCATTATTTGAAGAAGCAAAAAGGAGACTATGTTGATTGCAGACCCATCATTGATCATTACATGTTTAATGGAATAGTCTTGAACTTGGACTATCAGATGGAGGGGGAGATCACCCCATTTAGCTATGTCATTGTTTGAGGGTAACTTTTCAAAATCAAATGTTGAAGAAGAGCACTTTTCAATTGGTGTGTTTTGAACTAGATGGCCTAGATCTAAGGCTTTGAAGAGAGAATTCTTGTGTTTAGGAGAACTCTTGATAAGCTCTAGCATGTGAGAACAATTTGAATTGTTAGATGTGTCATCTAGTTGTTCTGGTCCTTGGGTGACACAAATGTCTTGATCTTTATCTAATTCCACAAGGCCTAAGGTGTTTTGATCAAAGGTGTTTTGATGGCTTTTGGGATTATTTCTTTTATCTTGTGAAAATGTGTCCATGAATGCTTTTTGTTGATGTTTTGGGAGGTTTGATATGAAGTGATAGTACCCCCGACATGACTTGATCTCATGCCCCCTTCTCTTGTGAAATGAGCAATATTTATCATGATTGTGATCTTGAGGTTTATGGTGATTGTTGTACGACTACTTGTTGATATTTGGGGGATAGTTGCTGGCATTTTCATTTCCCAAATTTGTATGACTATCATAGTCACAATTGTAGTTCCCTAATGGTGAAGTGTTTGTTAACCCATCTACATCTTGATCATTTGTTGAGGATTTGTTATTTATATCATGGTTTATCAACCTTCCATTGGCATAATACTCCCTTCTTCTACTATCAATAATGTCTTGGTCAATTCTAAGGGCGCTTTCAAGTACTTCTTCATATGATTTGTAAGGGAGTTTTTGGACTTGTTCTTGTATGTCATTGTTGAGAGAATGTAAGAAGAGATCACAAAGTTCCTTGTGATCCATGTTTGGTGCGCTAGTTGAAGAACAGAGAACTTTCTTTGATCGTGTGATAAAATGTGCAACCAATTCATTGGCTTCTTGTTTGATTGTTAAAAGTTCTCTTATTCCTTTCTTGACCAGTTTGTTTATGTCGAAGGTAGCCAAAAATTGATCTATGAGTTGCCTAAAAGAGTGGATCGATGCTTCTGGAAGTTGATAGTACCAATCTAGAGTGATAGCCTCCAAAGTATTTGGGAAAATCTTTACTACCACCCCATCCCAAGGAAGGAGTTCTCGCACTACCATGATGTAAGCCTTGATATGAGAGTTGGGATTACCCTCTCCTTTAAATTTTGGAAGTTTAGGGAGAGGATGTGGTAGTATGACCTGACGGATGTTGTAGTCAAGAGGCTCCTTTAAATACTCAAGGTAGGTTCCTAGGAGGGGGTTATGCATAGAGGGTCTTATTCCTCCCAACATTAACCCTTCAAGTGGAGCTTGTTATGCTTGTTGAAAGGGTATGCTAGATTGTTGATATCCCAGAAAAGTTGGATAACTAGATGGTGTCATGTTTATGTTTTGAAAATTAGGTGGGATCATTTGTGGTTGATTTTGTGCTATAGGACTCCCACCTATTTGATTGAGACTTGTCATGTTGGATGGTGAGGGAAAGGGAGGTTTGAATGATTCATTATGTGTGTCGTATGAATGGAAGTTTAGATATGGGGAATTTTGTGTTGCCCCCTAGTTTGATTTGATCTTGTCAATGAAATGATTTCCATGTGCCCTAGGCTTTTCCTCAATTTTATTTTGGCAAATTTGTTCAACCCTCCTAGCCTCAAGGGTCTTGATTCATTGGACCAAACTTTCTATAAGGTCTGTAAGTGAGGCTTCCTTCGTTCTTTGGGTTTTATAACCTTGAGATGGATTGCTATGCATTGGGGTTTGAGTGACCCTATATATCCTTTCTGATGACACTTCACATGTTGTGGACTTTTTATCTTGATGTACTATGTGGAGTGATTTTTGTACCTCCTAAGCTTCTTGTAAGTTCTTTTCTTGACAACATACTTCATTGTCCATTTCAGTGGCCATTTTTCTATGGCTTGTTATGGGTTGATCATCTTGATGGATCTTAGATTGAATGTTTACATGTGTTTTTATTTGGTCAAAGTTGTGGGGATTTTGTTGGATCCCTTTTGGATTTGTAATTTTACTTGAGGGTAAATTTCCTTGGACTTTTTGCATGAAACATTGTGAAATGCATAAAAATGTGGAAGAATCCATCCCAAAAGGATTGTTGATCGATGATGAAAGTGGGATCTTGCAATGAAACAAAAAAAGCATAACCAAAAGGTTTTGCCCTTCACGTCAGGTTCACCAAAATATGTGGTGAAGCTGACGGTGTATGTGATAATGATAATGAGATCCAAGCATAATCAGAAGGCTTTGCAATTCACGTTGGGTTCACCAAAATATGTACACTCAAAATAAGGACTCGGTGGCCTGGGGCAGTTGAGCCATCTTTGGTGCGCACATGGACCCTCTCTTCTTGCCACGAGGCAAATCTCTGCGTTATTCTCACTCTCGTGGAAGTAGCCAGTCGAGAGGAGGTAAGACACGAGGGTGGTCTGGCTCATTGGAGAGATGGACTTTGCAGAGAGGGGTCGGCCAGTCCCAGGGTCTATGTTTTTGTGCATTTGTTTAAATGCAGTGTTTTGTGACCGTATTTGTAAAGATAACTATATGATCCAAAGGGTTACTAGTCACCATTGTCTTGTTGGGGTTTCTAATATTCCAACATTGTGTGGGTTGACTGTTATCCTTGTTGATCCTTTGTTCAAGTTGGCATTGTCGTTCATTTTGTTGGATGATTACTTGTTGTATTTGAAGTTGTCTGAATCTTTCCTGTTGTTTTTGAATGACTAGTTGGTCTTGTTGTTGTCTAGGGTGGATCTCCTCTATCTCATCGAGGATTGCCTTCACCCACTCACCTCTAAGTCTAGGGCACATTCGTGAGCCTAAAAAAGAGAGAGATGGCTTAAGCTAACCTTGACTTAACCTAGGTTTTTGACTTAGGATTTGTGTGACCTAAGGTTTGACTTTGTTTGACCTTGTGATGAAACCAAGGGTTTTGACTAACGTTGACTAAAATTGACCTTGTGTTGGGACCAAGGGTTTGTAAGTTCCTTCTACACTGCTAATGCATTTATTCTTTTCTATAAGATTTGTATGCATGCAAGCCTATATGAGTGCAAAACATTTTTTTTGTGCTTTTTTATGTTTATGAAAATCAAAGCACTTTTTCTTAATCTAGGAATTAGAAAATGTATGTAAACTAGTATGAGATTACCTAATACAATGTAATCTATGTTTTTGTTTGTTTTCTGAATAGGTGTATCAATTTAATCTACAAAATAGAAATTACTTTTAATCTATGAACTTTGGAAAGGGAAACTAACTTAACAATACAAATCTACTTAGCCTATCAAGGAAAAAGCAACATGTATTTACTTATCCCAAGAGAAAGGTTTTGATCATCTAATTACTATGAAATAAAAAAAAAGCATGAAGGAACCTAGAGATGTGTGAACCTCCACTAGTACCCTTAGAAATCCTTTATCAACAACCTCTAATCCTCTTACAACAATGGGGTAGTCCTCTTGGCAAAAATAAGAGAAGAGAAGCTAAAGAAGCTTTGAAGCTTTGAAATTAGCTCAATGAGAGCTTGATGAGCACTATGGTTTGTGATGTGAGTAGTGTATGGACGCAAAATGAGCTTTTAGAAAAGCTAAACGAGATAACAAATGAAAGAAACAGGCTCTAATGTCTTGTATGAGTATATGGATGCTTGATTTGGAGAGCAATAACCTGCAAGAATTGTGTGCACAAATGAAATTGCCTCCTTGGAAGAGCTTTGAAGCTATGCAACAATGAAAGCTTTGAAACTTTGGAAAACTAAAGAAAGAAATGAAGAAAGAGGCTCAAAGGCCTATGAAGAAGCTTGAAAAAGCTTGTGAAGAAGGGAAGAGCATTTTCTAACTTTCCAACTTGAGAAATAATGAAGAGGGGAGGGGTATTTATAGGTTAGAAGAAGGGATGAGAAGTGAAGATGAAGAAGAGTTAACTCAATTTGATTGGAGAGTTAACTTAGAAGACACAAGAGTGATCTAGGCTAAAATTGGAGTGATCTACTCAGTAATAGCTTATCACTCAAGAAGTGAAGAAAGAGGAATGCATGGGAATGCATAAATTAATAACTAAAGATGAAAAAGAGATAAATATGCATGTGTGGGTGCATGCAATAGTTAACTCTATCTTTGGCATGAAATTCCATGCAAACAAGAAGAAAAATAGGTGAAAACGAAGCTATTTTGAGTTAGAAACTCAAGTGAACTTGTGGTTGAAAAACATGATAGGGTCACCCATGGGTCGCCCCTTTCACCAGTCAGGGTTGCTCAGGGGCCACCCATGGGTGACCCTTAGAGGAGGGCACTTGGGTGAAAGTCCATGGTGGGAGATGGAAGAGGAGGAGAAAAGAAGGGGATTTGCCTCTGAAACCAGGTCAATCATGTGTCAAAATCCAAATCTCCACTTGTAAAAGTAGGATCTCCTAGGGGAGATTTGGAAATAATAGGGGGAGATTTGGATTGGTTGAGTGAAACTGAAATAACACATCTTGTAGGTGTGTTATTGGAGAAGGATTGGGAGGACCTTTAGAAGGCCTCTAAGGGTGGGAATGGATGAAAAACACTAGAAAAATAACACACCTACAAGATGCATACAAGGCTTAGGAACAAGGTTGCAAGCACATAAAACACAAATCAACAAGTGTCAAAAGTGAAGAGAGAGAAAATGACAAAGGGGAAACAACACAAGGAGGAAAAAAACACACGTCACCAAGAGAATTATTGTTGAGAGGATGTATTTTTATGCTTACATGTATGTGACAAGGATTATGAATCATCATAGGGGTCCTCATGGAGGCTTGTGTGATTTTGGTGCTTACAGTGATCGTGCTAATGCTTTGCTGTGTGTTTTTTGTTTGCTTTTTACCTGTTGTTTGTGGGCTACTGGTTAGTCTAGCTTAATCTGTTGGGCAACATTTTGTAATAGGGTTTCGGGCCCCTCTCAAAACCTATTTTACCCCTTTAATAAAAAATAGTTATCAACCAAACTATTTGAAAACCATGAAGAAAATTCTGTATTAAACTTGAAATCTTGACAAATATCATCAATTTCCAAACTTAGTGTTTGGAGAGAGCCATAAAAACAAACTTTGGATTATAACCACTTTAATAGATATTAACAATTTCCAACAACAAATTGAATGGAAACCATAAAGAAAACTTATATTACATTCTAGAAGTCTTCACAATTTTTCCAACCCAATCGATCCCACACGCCTATACAAAGAGAAGTGGGTACCTTTTATAAAAGAGGCGAGTGCGCTTAGTTTACAATTTGAATGGCCAATACAATGAAGGGCCTAGATTACACAATATTAAATTTTGAAGGTCAAATCAACTTTACTGTCCAAAAAATCTAGCGGCCAAGAATAATATAGCTTTCAAGACAGGAAGTAGGTTGGCCTTGTTCACCACCATTTCATAAAAATCCATTTGATAAAGTGGCATAGAACTCTAGGTAGAGCATCCGATTTGAAAAACATCCTAAAATATGAATAGTAAATAAATGTGGCACATTCTAACTGGTATCAAACATTTTCCAACAATCAACAACTTCCAATTATCTTGCAACACCCTCATCCGTATTTAATTTTGGTAGCACATTTTCTATTTTTAGAAAATAATATTCAAAAGTCCATGCATCATTTGTAATAAGAGGAAACACAGTTTCCAAGACCATTTATTCTCATCTAATTGCATCTGCATCCGCTTCCTTCCTGTGCCAATCTGTTGATTGGTGTTAATAGTTAGAGGGACTTGATGACATTAATCCCTCAACACTTTGATGAAAATACTAGAATAATTCCCCTATTCATCCCTCCTTTTGGTGCCTTGGGAGACACCTACAAAACCAAAAGAAGTATCAAATTCATTGAAAAAACTCAAGCAAATTGCATTTTAAACCATTCACAGCCTTTTTCTATGATTCCTATAGAACTAGATATAAAATTCATAGTTTAACATCATGTAGTAACGAAAAATCTTGTAAAACCAAAACTATTTATAAAACATAATTGTAGAAAATTGATATATAATTGGATGTGAAATCAACTATGTAAACATATCCTACAGTAACGATAAATCTCACAAAGACCAATCTTTAAAGTAAATTCATTGTAAGGAACAGTTGGCAAAACCCGATATAGAACCAGAGGCAGAAAATGTAAGTAGTTCAAGATATAATATGCTGAGTGACCATATCCAATAATAGCAGAAGCTTCCACAATAATTGGACCCATAATTGAATATATTTGTAAAAAGAAAGTTTGTAGACATTCTTCATGGAACTACATATAGGATCTCAATTCAAGACATATCTTGTAGTGAAGTTTAGCTCCGTAACCAAGCATACACATTTTTATTCCTTATAACCTTATTTGAAGCAAATGCAAGAAAATAGTACCAGATGAGATGCGAGGAAATTGATGAGAATAGGATGGAAATCAAGGGTTGGTTTTAGGTGTCCTACAGTCTAGCAACATTCCACAAAGAATAACCTTTTTTGCTCACTACTAACAATTGTGGAAACAAGATATGGAAGTGGATATCCACAGATAAGACAAAGGAATTTGGATATACAAGATAAATTCATAGAAAAATGATAAGGATCAAGATCTGAGGTAAAATCCTGACATATCTTGTATTGAAACGAAAACCCACAAACCAACTTCAAAAGACTTTTCAATACTAGAACATCTTGCGAGAAAGATAACATTATGTGTATATTTGCAGGAACTAGGATAGGTCTTGGAGTAAGTCAAAACTCCACAAAAATTCATGCAATTTTTTTTTTCAAAATGCAATCACTTACACAAATCACCATTTATGGAACAAAGGATGGGATGAGGATTCTTGTGGGGAAACTTATGAGATCTGGATATGTGAGAAAAACTTGCAACATGTAAAACCAAGCTAAATTTTTGCAAAACAACTTCAAACGATTTTAATGTTACAAAACTTCGTGGGAAACATGGAAATGATAAGATATGAACAAAGACATAAGTAGACGTCCAAGAGTTCATCAAAATTCACAATCTAAAATTCAATCCATTCAACCCATTTGTGGAAAATGTAAAGAAACCATATATCAATGAAATAATGCATGTCTGAATCATATCAAAAACCCGCAAACTTCAAAATTAGAAAATTTACACTTAAATATTTCTTGTGGGGAAAACCAAATGGATTAGATAACATGTCATGCAGTAGCAAGTTCAAAACCCACATCCAGTAGTATGTCAAAAGTTTGCATTTTGCAAAAAAGTAGGAAACTTTAAAATTTGACTAAGGGAGAACACTTGAACCTTTTGCAAATAATTTAGGCACTTTTTAAACTAATTTAAAAACCATTAAAAACTTCAAAATACTTCTCTTTGGCAAAATAAAACTTAAATTTTAAATAAAAGATAAAAAGGGGGGTCCATATTTTGCCAAAGCAAATTGGGGTGTGTGTGCAAGGCACAACAATACCACACACAAGATTACTTGCATATGTGACTATCATAGTCTTTTGCCTCTTCTCATGGCCTTTTTGTTTGTAGTACCTATCAGTATTGGCCTCTTTTGAATATTCTATTCTTATGGCACTTGTTGTTCACTACTATTAGTACCTCTACCACCACCCCTAGTAGCACCAGATTCTCTACCACCTCTTGTACCACTTGAATCTTTAACATGTAACTTAGATTAAGGATTTGAAGAGCCTTAAATAGTTGTGATTGTATCTGATACTCATGATTTTAAGATGGAATAAATTGAATTGTACTACCACTAATTGTGTTCCAAGGGCCCTTTTCAATGTGCTCATTAATTGAAGCTCCAATACCTTGCACATCTATAAGTTTCTTAGGAGATCTACCTCTTGTGCTTTCCAAATGCCTTGTCTTGTTAAACCCAAACCAACACCTTCATAACCCATTTTTTGGCTATAACTACCCCTTTAGTATATGTTTATTTTGTAGTTTCAGTCACAACAAATTTATATGAGTAATCTCAACTAGAATCTCGTGGGTCCAAATTTTGCTTGTTATGACCCTCATCATAAGATTTAGAATTTATTATCTCATTGGGAGACATTCCACAATTTTCTAAACTCTTCATCTTCTAAAATATCCTATAATTATTTAGTAGTTTTTGGATCACCTCGATCCTTCCTCATAGACCAAAAGGTAGATATTTTTTGTTGTGTCCAATTAGCTTCTACACAAGCTCTTTTTAGAGTCTCTAGTATGTTTGAATAAGAAGCCTTATGAACAACTTTTGTATAAAAATTGTTATCTCTACCTCTAGCTTTGGATGCAATTGCAAACCCATAATTTATGTGGGCAATTTTTGAAAAGTAATTCCTTTCTCAATTACAATTTACTCCATTATATTTTTGATCTCCTCCCAAGAGTTCTTGTTTTTCAATCTTCTAGTAGGGATTTACTTTCAGTTTAATTTTAGTTGTAGATTTATTATTGGACACTAATTTTTCTTTAATCATCTCACATGGGTCATACTTCTAGTGAGAGTCAACATCAAAATTCAAAATTTCTAAAATTCTATGTGCCACAGTGAATGCTTTTCTCTTGAATGTGAACCCTCCACATGAAAAAGATAACGAAGGAAATAAACTCCACTTTTCTTGAATAAAAAATATGGTTAATCTGTACTATCCATCTAGCTTATATATTCCAAGGTAAAAACCCTCTATGTCACATGTATTGGGAGTCTATGGGGCTTTATTCTTGATCCATAAAATCTTAGCACATTATATTCTTCCATGAAGTACCAATTAGCCAATTTTATTTCTAATCCTAGCTAAACTAAATCTCTCCAAGTCATAGGTAATCTAGGCATTGCAATGTTTTTAATTGCTTCATAAGTTAGAGAAAAAAAGTAGTGCATAAATTATTGTAGTTCCCTCTCTTGTCACATGCATCATTATCTTATGGGTCCAATCAATTATTGGTGCCAATGTTTTTGTCTAAACATCAAAATTGGACTAAATTTGAGGCTTATTTTTCATAAACCATCCATAGAACCACCTTAGAAATAAATAACACAAGTAGGTTATGAACCTAAAGGTATTAGTGTTGGAACCTCCTTTAATTAATAAAAAATATTTATGCATGGATTCTACAATGTTCCTAACAAATCTATATTTAATAGGTTTCTAACAAAAATGGATGTTGAATACCATTTCAAGGAGGGTTTCATCCATTGGATTATCACTAACTAATCCACAAAAAAATGCTAGCATAGAAATGGTATCCTTAAACCATGATTTAAAAATTCCAATTTAATAAGAACGATTATCTAAAGGTACCTTACCATCAAATGCTATTATTTATAAAAAAAACTTTCTTTGGAGCCTTTACTAGTTGCCTCATAGTCACTGTTGGTTTTTCTTCTGAATCAGCATTAGGGTTTGCCAGTTCTAATGCACAGGCAGATTCAGCCAACTGAATACAGGAGGTTGCGTGAGCTCCTCCCCTTCACTTCTGGTTCTGCCACACCAAGGGGGGTGTCCCTATTTGATAAAAGTATGACCTTGACTAGCTCAATGACAGAAATATATAACTTGACAGCAATAGGCAGAATACTCTCACGTAAGGAACAAGATTTGTATAACAAATCACAAGGTTGGCAACATTCTTGGACATATATGTCTAGTTGGGTATGAGAGTACGCAGGGATCCTAATCCTACTCCTACAACTAACAGGTGGAAGGATGAAATGGTTTGATTTGATTTTTGGATGCAAAGCTGGACATGGTATATAACCTCAACACAGAGCTAGATTGGTGCCTATCCAGGGCTTGGAGTCGGTAGACATACACCTGTGAATGATCAGCATGAACAACTAAAACTGGATTTCAGGGGGATATACATGATATCTGCCTTACAGATATCTCCCAATACAGAGTGTTAAGCTGTCTATACTTATGGCATCCCTATTGCAGTATACCCTTCCCAATATTCAATCTGAAAACAGTTTAATCTACCCCTTGAGCAGAAGTTAAAAGATTAAACATTCAACACAGGAATTCTATGTTCTAGAATCTCAGACATTCCTTGAATGCTTGGACTCAGAAGAAAGATACATGCAAAACTGGAGACAGAATCAGCATAACACATGCAAACATAGCATTATTCATATAAAATTGACCATGAAATCAGTGGATTCATGCACAAACGTACAACAGGAGATACATAAACTTGCAAGTTTTGCTGCACAGAGCAACCAAAACCAGTTGTATCTTATTACAGAGCCAAAATGTCCAGTTTTCAACAACCTCAAATGATGGTAACATAGTCTGCTTATATCAGCCAGAAAATGTACCACAACAATTAATTACAAGGCTTTTACAAAAATCTGCCAGATACAGATCCTTCAAAGGAATGGCGCTCAGAATTTATTGCTGCAGAGATAGAAAGTAGACAATGGTGGCCTCGAGCCCTGTGCCACCATTTGGAAGTCCTCATGCCAAAAATTAGGTACATGACTGTTCAATAACTCGCCCATGCCCCTGCTACAGTCGCCATTGATGGCTCAACCACCCGCAGCCGCTTGAAAATCGTCGCAGCACTTCAAAAAAAGAAATTCCTGCCAAAGCACGTTCTATCGCAGTTTCAAATTATACAGGGAGATTAGTCCCACATTGGTGCCGCAGAGACAACTTTATCATTTTAAAAACACGGCCGCATGTATAACAAATGTCGAGCGCTTTTGCCGTGCTCGACGCATAAGCCTTTGTCCAAAGCCTATCGCCAAGACCCGAGCCATCGGCACACTCCCAAATCCTCCTGCCGATCTATCAAGTCTCGCCGACGACACCTCCTGAAAGCCTACAACTTCCATATCGGCCAGAGAAGAACCATCGGCCAACTCCACAAAACTCATCCCGACATCAATAGTCTGGCCGATGACCACAAACTACACTCTGCACCCCCGTCGGCGTGACTCCCTCCATCGGAGCATCCAAAAATCCTCTGGCCGACCTCAACAGTCTCGCTGACCATTTCACTACATTCCCCTCATCGGCCAGAGATTGACCATCAAGCTAACTCTCCAGACTCCCACCGACAATATGAGTCTCCCCGATGGCCACCAAAACATACTTCGTCGGCCAGACAACAACCATCGGGCTAGCCCAAAATTCCCTCACCGACATACAACACACGCCGATAACATCCATCGGCCAAACACAAACACATCGGAGGGAACAAAAAATAGCTCGCTGATGATGCCGATCACTCCGATGAACCAAGAACATAAAGCTCCGAACCTTTGAACCATGAACCGGTTCAAACGGATGGTTCAACTGAGAAGTTCAACGCCGAACGGAGCACTTCAAAAAGAACATTTGCTGAACACAAACACAAAGCCTTGAACCATTGAACCATGAACCAAAAGGGTTCAACGTGGTGGTTCAAAAAGATGGTTCAATCATAATCTGAGCACTCAAAAAGAAGTTTCGCCGATAGAGAAAGTCACAGCGATGAACAAGGAAACTTAGGGCCCAAAAAGAAAAAAACCCTCCAACATCTGCGCTCAGATCCAGACCAAAATGGGTACCAACAGTCACTAGCAATTACTTTTGGGTTAATGGGGATAGTTCCTAATTTTTCATGTACTACAAACCAAACTTGCTACCAACATTTTGCTCATAATAGAAAATAATTCTTCTTGGGTGTTTTTGTTAACAATTGCTTTTATATTTTCATTGTAATTCTAGGCATAGACCATGATAAATTATAGGCAAGGGAAAACCTCATGGAACATCATGTGTACCAATCCAACCACCCATGACACATTGACACTTTTATGATTAGGAAGCTTAATATTGTTTGCCTTTTTCGAGAGACATATCTAAGCTCTCTTGGGCTCTTATTAGTGATAATGGGATCATGAATATTATGGTATTTATTAATAAAACCAAAGTTTTAAGCAGTCCAATATACGAGGTATGAGTTTATATTTGGATTCCTTTGAATCGTTATCCATAGACATCTATTGCTATTAAATTTGAACTTAACCCTAAGATTGAAGGCTTATATTGATAGAAAAAAATGTACTCATAGAAAGGAATGTAGGATTTTACTTATCCAAAAAATGAATATACTCACTCTACCATGACCCACAAGTGATCTATTCTTTTGTAGCCTCACTTCGAATGGAGTATAGATGTTATAGCACTTAGTAGTCAAATTGAAAATTCATAGTACTACAACCTTAAGTTCCTACATTTTCTTATTTTTCTATTTTTTGGATTTTCTCACTTTTTTCAAGATAAGTGTCAATTATAGGTACTACAACTTAAAATAATATTAAAGTTTTAGTATGAAGTAATTATGGCCTAAAACTTCATTAAATTCCCCCCACCAATACCACTAATAAAATATTAAAATACTAGAATGTTAACTTAGACACATGACATTGAAATGGATAATTCTTCAAACAAATCTCAACTATTGTTCTAAACCAATCCAATAGATCCTAGATGATTTTAGAAGTTATGTCCCTAATATCTATGTTGTCAAATTTATATTCTAGAATTGAACTATAGTCGTCGATCATCACTCATCTAATGGTGGAAACTCACTAGAGAGTGTTAGAGTTGAAGTATTGAAGTCACTATCATGAGTCCCAAGTAAAGTTACTAAATTTCTTCATAACCTTCTATCATCAACTAGTAAATTAATAGATAAAATAATAAAATTTATCAAAACAGAGTTTTGATACAACATTACAAATAGTGATAATTAATGTGATACTACTCCTTATATTCTAAACATGGTTTGAAGAATTATTTAGAAAATTTCAATTCATTTCAACAGGTTTACTAGAAGAGTTTAAAGAGAGGAGAAAATTAAAAAAGAAAAATGGTGTCCATTACTGAAGATGATTGGAGAAGGTATATTTTCTTAACTTTAAAGTGTATGTGTTAATGTATTTGTTTCAAATGTTGTCAATGGTTTTAGGTTTACATTTTAAAAAACTTTTTAGTTCAAATTGAATAGTAATACTAAACAACTACTTTTGCAAATGTCAAAATTGGTGTAAATTGTGCAACATGCTTTCTTTTTGTAAGACCCATGATTCACAAATAAGATCATTTTTAGAGTTGAGCATCATCAGTCAGGAGTTTGCATTGTTGGCTTTAAACAAAAATTGATGGTAATATGAATGGACAATTAACTTTAGCAGGGAAGAAAGTGTAATATTAATTATTAGAATTGAAGCATGGAGTGTTGCTTGTAGTGTGTTCAGTTATGAAATTGAACTAGTCCACTTAGTCCTACTTTACCACCCTCAGTGATATCCAAGAATTGAGCTCTATTGCACTTACTAGGCATATTTCTTTGGTTGCAACTTTATTGACACTATGTTAGAGTATAAGTTGAAAGAAATCTCCAAAATGTTGCTAATAAATAGGTAAGTTTTGGATTATACTAAGTTATTTGTGGAAAGTAAACCCTATCAAGGATTTAGGAAATGAAATAGATTATTGAGAAATAAGAATACGTAAATTTGTAAACTAAAAATTAAAAGCAAATTCCCAAAGTGCTTCTTCTATTATACCATAGTGCATATATTACCTATATTTTAATAATAATAAAAATTTGTTTATCAGACAATGCAAAATATTTCTATAATTACATTATTTTAAATTTGGTAGGCATTATAAAGTGACTTGTTTTTTTTCTTATTTTAAGTAGTTTCTAAATGAATGGTAGCTATGTGTATTTACAAAAAGCATGTTTACTATTATAAATAAAGGTAAATTTCTAAATTGGTATATTAAAATATCATTCATGATTTAATAATAATCTTATATTGTATCTTTGAAAAATATATTCTAAATTATTTTCTAAAAGTTATATTCTTATTTATAGATAAATCTGGAATCTTAATGATCATGATTCACATATTTATTACTTCATTTTGCACCATGATTTGCTTATTTGATAAATTCATGTGAAGTGTTTTGTCACACATTTAGTTTGCCCAAATATACAACCATTAGTAAATGCTCCATTTAATTTTTGTCCTATCAATAGCAAGTCACATTATATGGCCATTGACATGTGTTTCTTCAATAGTTGTATTCTAGAACTTTTATCTAGAATGTTGGTGTGTCAAAAATTCCTCCATAAATTCAACTTTAGCCATTGATCTCATTGTTCATTGGATGATGTAGAATATATAAATAATTGCATTATTTTAAAATTTGTTAGAATGTATAATGTAACTTATTTTAAATGAATGACAAATATGTGTATTTAAAAAACACATTTACATTAGAAAAACTTCTTAAAAACATAATAGTTAATGCAAGTATACTTATTATTATTTCCTTTTATATTAATATATAGAGAAATAATTACAAAAACTAGAGTTGAATGTAAAAAAAATTATTTCTTTATAGATAAATATGATCCATGGGGGAGATGACCTTTAGTATTGGAAAGAGTCTAGAGGATTACATATATCAAAGATGCCCTATTATGAATCTTTGGGACAAACAAAACATCCAAAAAAGCTAAAAAGCCCAAAACAACTTATCAAAAAGATGATAAATATCAAGAGCCATCTTGGGAGAGTAACTACAACATGGAGCCACTACCCAATTCTAAACTAACCGCCTGAAAGAGAGAGAAGCACAATTAGCAACACATGATCCAAACAAACTAAAATAAAAAATAGAAACATCGTATATGCCCTAGTTATGATACCAATCACCCACTCTTTGAAATGACAACACGACTAAAACATTAGCTTCAATTTCTATCACTACAACTATCAACTTCAGTAACATCAACAACATTGGAAACCACTTGCACCACTATTTGTAGTCTCCTAACCCTCCAAAGAGCCACCAAATTTCTTATCAGAAAGTGAAAAACATTTGTAACCATGTCCTTGCCTTTGCCAAGAGGAAACCACATAAATCCTTCTCATGGTTGGACACAACCACATATAAATAATTTAGAGTCATTCATCAACCCTATCCTTGTAGTTGTTAGAATACAACTAGCCATATTGGATAAAGCCATAACATTTACAAGAAAAATCTTGCTTATATTTGTGAAACCCACTTCCTAATCATAACCATGCAATGCTGAATTTAGCTTCTACTCAAGGATAAAAACTTCCTACACATATATATTTACAAGAAAATGTACTAGATCCACATATCTTAACAAGTCCATGATATTTGATAAGAAAATTGAAGCAATGGTGCTAAAATGGTGGTGTTGGGGGAACTTTTATAGAGTATGGTGCCCTACCACTTTCTATAATCAATGAACTAATTACAAATATTTATAATGCCCCAAGCTTATGCTCAAGACATTAATGAACAAAAACTAGATGGACAAATTTTTTGTATGACAAAAGTGGCATTAAGAAAGCCACACAACACTCTAACATGCCCAAGGTGTCATAACATGTAACAACACTTGGCATGCGCACCAATGCATGATGCAAGGTGACACAAGTGAAATACTTAGAAACACCATGGGACAAACCACCATGGTTAGCATGGAAAATTAGACAAGGAGGAGAGACGAGATTTCCAAGGTCACCAAAAAATCTTTACAACATCCCTACTAGACCACCCCTCAATCATCTTAGAGATACATAAGGCGAAAAGGTTGAAACTGCTAAAGTTCAGAGTTTAGGGAAGACTTGCAAAAGTTTAGAATTTTCCTCACCCTTGCAACTTGACCTAGTAGTTTATACTTTCATTTCAAGTTTCTTCCCTAAGTTGCAACTAAGCCTAACACTACATCAAACTTTGATATTAGGCTACAACTTTCAACATGTGCAACACCCACTCAGGTTTTAGAAGATAATTATAGTTTGTGTACACTACAAAGTGAGAAGAGATTTTGATTCCTAGGTTCAGGTCAACTTCAATCTTTTGGGTTTGATTGCAACATGCATTTCAGACTTCAATTTCAGGAAGCAACTTATCATATGCAAAAGCCCAACAAAAGTTCATAACATGACATCTTTGGTATTTTGGGCTTCGAGGTCTCACTTACAATTGTGAATTGCAAAGTGTCAAGTTAACTCAGAGTCCAGAGACCAATTGCAACTTTCACCTTACAATTGTAATGTGACTCCAAACTCTGGACCTCCTACACTTTGGGTTTCATAGTCTAATTACAACATGCAACTCAGACTGATAAACCCATCTAGCATGTAGTTTAGACTATTTTAAATTTGACTTGGAAATAGAGAGTAAGAAAAATACTTAAGACATAAAAATAACAAGGTTCAATTTCTTCATTCAACAAGACATAACTTCTTCAATTTACGAGTTGTTACAAAATGGTTAAGGATAAACATTTAAGGAATTGTGGGCTCCAAATCAGCCACATGAGAGCTTCCTGATGGACATGGTTCCCAAGGAACAAGGTGGAAAGTGAATCTCACTTCCACAACTTAAAGAAGATAACTTCTAGCTCGCTAGACAACAAGCTAACCACCACAAGAAAGAAAGAGAATAATACAAGAATAAATGAGATACATTTTTCAAATCATGATACTACACATAGCTAAACATGAGAAAAATGGTAAGGAATTCCATGTTTGTTCGACACTAAGGCCGAAATAGTCCAAGGAAAAGATAGAACTCTCACCCATTATGTGGGCACAATATAGTCCAACACATAAGCATACCATAGAGTAAGATCATCATATGCAAAATAGGACTCCAACATTCCAATTTAACCATATGTACACATAGTATAAATTCCACGATATGATAATGTCCATACAATGTAAGGATCAAATTTCAACCAAACGAGATCATAATATAATTACAAGTTAGAGGCTTCTTCCAAAATATGGAAGGATCACATTCCAATACATAAATGATACAAATAATATAACTACATCAATAATTAACTACCTTTAAGGTGCTCAAATTATCAAAAATCATAACATGAATACCACAAGAATGCTGAACAAGGAACTCTTCTAGCTCCTAAGGGATCTTCAAGAATGGACCAATGGAGAATGTTACCCACCTCCCAACCATATTACCATTATCAAGAACAATAGATGTCTATGCCACTCTAGGCAACCCCAAAGTTGTGGAGAAGAAGATCATGGATATATATCACTATCAAGGCCAAGGCTCACACACATACAAAGAGTCTCAAGAAAGGCACTGACACTTACACAAGAGTCACATGATGTTGGCCTTACACACATCACTTAGCATATATGAAATATATCTCATCCACACGAATGCACAATCATACAATAATCACATAAGCATAAAAATATACATAATCATGATCACATTGAATACAAAATTTGACTGAGTAGAAGGACAAGAATCCCCAGAAAAGTACAAGGAGTTTCATCACAAATAGCATGAAAACTACAGGGAATTACGACATTCACCAACTCCTAGAGTTGTGACATGCCCTTCGCACTATGACCGAATCTCTAAAGGAATCACATAATAGGGGGAAAACTTAATTATTTTATGAACCCAAGGTGTAATACATTTTTACTTGATTAAAAATTCTCCACTTGTTTGTTTCATCGATCCCTTTGTATCACAACAACACAGGTGAGAGCCACTCCTTTTTAATCCTATACCTCAATCATGACAATACAACATCCTAAATTTACAATTTGAATGTGGCACAAAAATTAATGCAATAATTTATGACACATTTCCAAAAGATGCAAAATTCTAAAATATTAAGGAGACAATTCAGTTCATAAAATAATTCATTCATTTGAGGTCTAAAATGCAAATTTCATTCATTTTTCCAAAAACCAAAAACTATAAAATATCCCAAGGTCTCCATTAATGGAGTTCGGATGCAACCTTCAAAATTTCCAAAAATTTCTAACTTTTAAATTAAGGAAAATTTCTAATTTTCAAGAGTGCCCTTTTCATCCAAAAATGCACAATAACCTACTTCTTCAATCAATTTTTCCAAATTTCAACAAACATGGATTTTAGAAAATTTTACCATAATTTGGCCTCAAAATGCCCATTTAAAAAATTAAAAGATAAAATTAAACTACAAATTGCAATCCTATACCATTTCTATAAAATGATGCATATGACTCCACCTAATGTGGGCATAGAAAAAGGAAGAAACTTCATTTTAAATGCAACTTTAAATTAAGAAAAATACCTTCCTTCTCAATTTCAAACAAGGGTGGAGAGCCATTTTCATGAACACACACTCCAAGCAATCTTTTCCTTTCACAAGCAATTATCAAGCTTCACCAAAATCACTCCAAGCAATCCAACATTTTCCTCCAAATCCATTTTCCAAAAAATTAAGTGAAAAGAGAGAGGGGATTTGAGCAAGAAAATGCAAAAATGCAAAGTGAATAAAAAGTCTTCTCCTTTTTCCTTTTATATTTTCCTTCTATTTCTTTTTCCCTTTTCTCATTTTCTATTTGCAAGATGTTTCCAAAATGTCTTTTTTTATAGAATATATATTTTAAATAAAACATATGCATTTTCTTTTTCAACATTCACCTTGCAAAACACATATTCTAATAATAAATAACCTAGTGAATTGATTAAATAACTATACGCTAATTTAATTCTAATTGATATTTTTTTAACAAGGAAATAAAATTAATTAATTTAAATTATGTTTTAAATAGTAATTATTTCATTAAAATCCAAATATATCATTTCAAAGACTAATTATATCTTTTGTACATACCAAACAAATGCATAAATGATAATTAAGATCACCCACAAAGACACATTCATAGGTCTAACACAAGGGTATCCAAAATTGTAGTCAATTTGGATATGGTTTCATAGGTTTTAACATCACAAGGACTAAGTAGGGTGAGATGGCTAAGTGTAATCCATGTTAACGTTCTCCACATACCAACCATTGGTCTAAGACCTATAAATTTCTTGCACACTCACGTCAAACATCAGGCGTACCTGCTCCATATAATAATAGCCAAAGCAAGATAATCCACCCATTGTGGTATAAATCATAACATAATATCAAACCATCTCATCTAACTATAAATCATCTATGATTAGCATGATTCAGAAACAAGATGCATAATCAACCATAATTCAATTCTAAACAATTATAATAATTTACAACTGTATCAAATATAATGAAAATAGTGAAGCTAAAACACTGTAATATCTAACATATAGAGGCACAACATATGCATCCCATAATGCATAGTTAGAAATCTAATGCCAATACCAAACCTCAACACCTCAATGGTCATACAAAACATCTCCACAAAAGCATCTAGAATACACCATCAAAACACATTGATGGCACAACATACCTCATTGGCAAGTTTGGTGCAATGAATCATAACACATGAATCACACAATAAATTGATGAAACACTCAATACAACATATATCATGTAAATCAAAAGCACACAAGGGATACACAAGAGTGGGCATTACAATATTTTCCTTAATTTCTCTAAATTATAACATCATAGTTCCTTTATTTTCCACTTCCTTAATCTAATGAACAAACCAAAGACCAAAAGAAAACTAAAAACCTTAAACTAGATTATGCTTCCACACAAGATGTTTTAACAATCATCTTTGAATATAGATCTACCTGGCATATAGGAATTCCCATACATTGAAGAAATTAAATTGAAATATTAGTACACGGCACACCATCCTATCAACACACCTACAAAATCACTCTCATGATTAGTTGTTATTAATTGACATGAGTTTTATTATTAATTATTGATTATGTATGATGTGTGGTGACATGAATGAACATAGAGCTATACTAACACTCTGCATTGAACTATTGCCACCATTAATAAATGCCACAAAAAATGCCATTGGTGAATTAATGATTGACTCTAGTCTATTCACTAGGCCTATTCTAGAACTTTTATCCCCAAAAGTGGGTGTGTCAAATTCTCCTTCTAGAATACACCTTAAGTCATTGATCATTATTCATCAAATGATATAAAATTTTCCAAACAAATTAATTTATACCTTCTTTATATATAAGAAAAAGACATACAGTCCTACCAGGGCTTAAATTTGACAGTCAACCTTGCTTGTCAAGCAATTTTTTTATGATAGTTATCTATTCAATGGTGCCTTTAAAATACTATGACATACTTTAGTATAAGTAAATTATATAAAAACTAAATATATATATCATCATAATCCTATATAAAATTTGATAGTTTGTCCAAAATCTCTCCTTTCATATGATACTGTCTTTTCAAAATTTTAGTTGTATTTTACAGCTGAAATGCCTAAATACAACTATACAACTGTCAAATTTAAGCCCTGAGTCCTACCACCTATTGACATCATACAATAGTGACCATAAGTTTCTACAACCCTTGATCTAAATAAATAAAAAAAATGATGGTTAATTCTGAGACTTATTTCTCCAAAAGTGCATCGATATAATTTATCTCCCCAAATGGAACAACCTTTGAATCCTTGGTAATCGAATGATACATATTTGTTCCTAATTCAAGTTGATAAATTTTCAAATAAATTTATTTTTATCCTTTTGCATTAGAATATTTTGCCATTTAAATTATGTAATATATTTAAACCAGTCAATAATTCATCTAATAAATTATTTTATTTCTTTGAATCAATTGAGAATTTTCTAAATAAAATTTTATTTTTACATATCAGTCTATAATTCACTACTAAAAAATAACTTTGTTGGACAAAGTGCATAAATTTACCATAAAAATTCCAAAAAAATAATGTACTAGGTTAGGATTCGCTAAGATTTGGTATAAAATTTTAGGGGGGTTTCTTAAAGTTATCATTATTATGAAAACTACTCATGGTTTCTTGGATTTGCAATGCCTATAAATTAAATACTATGTTTTTTGTATGATAAGTACATGCTACTAGAATTGGCCCAGACATAAGATTGAATACCTTTTTCAACACCAAGTTTCTCTATTGTATTCTAATCCTTCTATTGATAGGATAATTAGAGTTGTGTTGTGTCTTGTTGGATTTTTTTAAGGGGTTTTCCTAGGGTATATCTTGTATAATGTGTGTTTCCTTGGTGTTACTTTTTTGATTTTTAATATTCTTTAACCTTTTTGCATTACTTTCCTCATTAGGTTACTACTATGGTCCCATCCACCTTATTTTTAGGTTAGCAATGTGTGTGGTAAATTTTAAATCATATAGAAATACATGATCACCAATATTGAGTTATTTCTATTTGGTGTGTTTATTATGCCAAATTTTTTGATTACTCTTTTCAATGTCTTGACCACAGTGTGAGGAGTCTTTTATCATCCAATCTCATAATTTTAAGTAATTGTGCCTAAAGGGATGTAATGTGTAGATACATGACAACATATTTTACTATAAGAACAACTTCCATACCATAAACTAGCTAAAATGGAGTAGGCTTGTATAGCCTCTTGTAAGTTGTCATGTGCAACAATAAATCAACAAACACAGAATCATCCTAGCCATGTTTGTTTTACATTAAAATTTTTTGTTAATACCTTGCAAAAGGATTCAATAGGTAAATTAGCATGTGAATAATATTGAGTGGTTTTATGATGGACAAACATATATATTCATTCAACAATATATGCATTGTATAAGCCAAAAAGTGCATTCCTCGGTTACTAGTAAGACTTATTGGGAAACCAAAGTAGATAACTCTATTCTCCCGTATAAACTTAGTAGTAGTTGTAATTGCACAATCCTTATTAAGTGAAACTCCTACCCATTGAGTGAGATAAGAAATTACATTTATGATGTAGTGAGTGATAATTCTTCAAGTTGGCACATTTATCAGGTCCACAGAGATGATTTCCCATTTTTCAAATGGTTCCTTCCAAAGAATAGATATTTAAGGAATTTTATCTCTTCTATTTGGTTTAAAATCCACTAACATGTCACATTTCTAGGCCTACTTGACTCATCTCAATTTACTATTGGCCAACATAACCTAGATAAATAGATATTTCATGTTGTTTCTACCCCTTTGTTTAATGTCCACCAATAATACCTTTGTCGCATTCATGAAAAAATATTTCTCATTTGTGTTATAACACATAGTGGTACCAACATTCATTTCATCCTAATTTGTACAACTCCCCCATAATAAGTTAGTAATGTGCAACTTTGATTGCAAGGTGCTTCTATGAATGGGTGGAATAAGCATCTGGTGCTCTTCCAAAAGATAGAAAGGATAAGATCTTTGTTAGATATTCTAGAACTCATTGAATGTAGAAGAGGTGTGCCTCATTCATATTATATTCAAGTGGTCTAGTGCTTTCCCCTATTGATTGGGTCCACAATGGTGTTTTCTTGGTTTGATGATGACTGAGAACTAAAATTCCTAGAATAACATAGTCCATTGCCATCTATGACCATGGAGGAAAGGTTCATTTAATTGGTACTTTAAATCCTCATGAAACATTGTAGCCAACATATATTTCCATTTTTATCATGCACACACCATAGTGTGTGCTTCTCATTTTGTAGTGGTATCATTTTGTTTGATACTCAACAAATTCCTTCTTGCAAAGTACACTAGGTGATCAATATTTCCATCTCTTGGATAGTCTACAATAGTGTCTATGGTACTATGCAAGGCATCAACATGCACTTTGGCAATTGGAAAATGGGTGCACTAGCTAGCTTCTCTTTAGGAACACAAATGCCTGGACTCTTGTCATTTTATCCACACAAATGGTTAATTTTTTGGGAGTTCCTCCAAGGTCCCTTCTATCTTCCCATAACTCTTAATAAAATTTCTATAATAGTCTCTATGCCTAAAAATGTGCTTACCTCTCATTGAGTATTAGGTGTCTCCAACTATAAGACCACAATAGTCTTTACAAGATCTACTAGTATGCCTTCTTTGTAGATCAATGACCTTGAAGTGTTCCAAATGATTAGGAATTTATTTGTGCATGCCATAGAATAATATTTATGTGTGATGTAATAAATAATAAATTAATATGTTAATGTTAATTTATTAAATAAGTGTTAGTTACTAGTTAAGTGTTAGTTGTTAGGAAGTTTAGGTAGTTAGTAAGTTGGAAAGATTTATAAAGCCATGTTAATGTAATAATTTTGAATGTTGAAGATGACTGATTGACTGATTGTTATGTTGGAGCTTCTAGCTCTTCTTCATGTCTAGTTTTCAATACAAACAATGTGGCAAACAAATATTTCTTCAAATATATCTACAAACTTTGACGTCTCTCAAACATTAAACACAAACTTGTAAAAAGGGATTTTGTACTAACTCATACATTATCCATTCATCCAAAAAGACTTGTAAAAATTCATAAATGAAGTCCTTAACGAGTTTGACCACTATTTGAGAAAACATAGTTGATGCATTCTTTAGCCGAAATGGTACAACATTATACATAAAAAATCCCCGTTTGGTGTTGAAGGTGAAGTTTTTTCTTTATCTTCTTTAGTTATTTGGAGTTGATGGTATCCAAGGAATCCATCTACAAATGTATGTCTTGCTCACAATTTTTCCCTCAAGGATCTCTTTAGTAAATAATGTTAGAAATTGATTGTTACAAATATTCCATTCAGGGTGAGCTAATCTGCACAGATTTTGATCTATCCATATTTCTTTACATCAATGACCATAGGATTAACCCAATCTAATTACGTGGTGCAGGGCACCTAGGTCTTCATAGGAAAAAAGTTACAAAGTGTGATTAAGTCATTTTTGGTTGTAAATAAGGTCTTTTAAGACCATGTCTCATGTTTTTGTGTGGGGTCAGTTTTGTAAAAGTTGTCAATTTTGTAAAAATTACAAAAAAAGTGCAAAAATGGGAATATGAAGAGTCATCAGTGGTTAGGAAGGCATTTGAATGGTTGGAAAATCAAAATTTAGTTGGGGATTGGTTGTAAATAGTTAAAACATGCTTTGTGAGGTCAAAGACATGGTTGGAAGTGATTTTTTTGATGAAAAACAATAACAAAAACTCTATTTTTTGCTTTTTCCTATGTTTGTTCGTTGTTCCAGCTCGTTGTATGGCCTAGTACAGCCTGTAGATGAATCAAAATTGATTGAAATTGATAGAGGAACGAATTACCTATCTTTTGGTTTTGATTTGAGTCATTTTCACCACGTTTCAAGAAAGTTAGAGTGATTTTACTAAAAATAGTCAGGAAACCCTAGGTGATAAGGGTTTAGTTGAAAAAATGAGTTTTTGAGCAATTCCACCATTGGAAAATTATAAAAATTGGTGAAAAGGAAGTAGATACAGCAATTTTAATGATTTTGGCATTTATAGGAGCAGGGGATGGAGTTTGGGTTGAATTTGAGGCAGCCATAGATTTGATTTTTCATGTTTTAGGCTTAATTGGCAGGAGAACAGTCCATTTTTGAAGGGTTCCATACAAAGTGACCTACCTTGGTTCTGAAGTATGTTGTGTAAAGCCCAAATGGGTATTTGAATATGCCTTTACAATCTAGGTGTGATGTCTACAATGAAATTTATGTAAAAAAACTCAATTTGCTGCCCCACCTTCAAGGCCTAAAGAGGTAGGACAGTCAAAATTAGGGAATTTCCATACAAAACAAACCCCCCTCATTTTGGGATATGTTAAATAAGAGCCAAAAGGGTGAATATGTGTTTACATTTTGTTTGCAGGTCTACCCCAAGAGATATGCCCAATTAAGCTTTGTTGAAGTACTACTAGGAATGATGCTAATGAGTGAAAGAAACCACCTTGATTGATGTGCTAGGGTTCTTGAAAGGTGTTGATTAGTTGAATTTGATCTTGACTACCCCTGCTCTGCATCATTCCACAATTAGGAAAATGATTCTAATGCCTAAAATTTTATTTGTCTCAACTTTGAATTTCATCCTTAAGTTGGGATTCATTTGGTACAATCATTTTTATGCATATGATTCCATCATAGATTTCGATCATCATTTTTCTAGTCATGAGTGTAATCCCTTCATCTCATGGTACCCTTTCAAGAACATGCCATAATTTTTTTATAGCTCCATAATGCATGCTAACTTGACACCCATCTAGTAATCACCAATAGTTACAATTTGAGGTTCTTCCTATATGCCAATGGTGGTTTCTTTCTTGTGCAAAGGTTTTGTATAGTATTGGACCCCTATAGCCTTTTTAGTTCGCACTTGGTGTTCACCTTTTGAGACATCTAACTCAAAAGGTGGGGTATGGTTAATTTTGTCATCATCCTCCTCTTAAACTTGACATGCTATCTTATGAAATGATCCTTGATGAACTTGTGGCTCTTCCTATTTCTACCCTAATCCTTACAATTTTCAAATAAAGTTTTAATTTCAATAGATTCTTATGTATTCTAAAGTCATTGAACCCCTTCTCCTAATATGGTGGTATCTTGGAAGATGATTCATTTCATACCTTGCAAAGTGTCACCAAATTTTAGTTGAGGTGATTGAAATTAAAGATGATTACAAACTTATTCTTCATGTCATCCCAATATTGAGTGTTGCATCATAGTTTACCTAAAATATACCACACTCTAACCTATACATTGAGAGTAACGTTAAAAACATTTACCCACAAATAAATTGGTAGTGCCCACTTTCCTACTTCCCAGACTTGTTCCACAAATTTGTAAATGGAATTTTGGGTCTTGTTCACCACTATATAGTAGGATCCCCTCCTCCTCACTGGTTTGTGTAAAATTTGTACTCACAATTTCCTTATCCTGCTTCCATATTGGTATTTTTTTAGTTTATGAGTGACCCAACATTAAGCAATTGCACTCTTTAAATTATATATAGATGAGTCAACACACTCATGCTCCTTGGAAGACATGCTTCTAAGGCTTTATGGAAATCATATTTATAAAAATCATCATATTTTGGAGAACTTTATACCAGAGTTAGACATGTTTCTCAATTCGGTCGTCAAGATCTAACCATTCTTTGAGCTACAATCACCTAATACCATTATGCAACTCCATGAAATAACATTAGCCTCCATCTTTGTTTTTTGTAGTTTGTAGTTGTAAGTATATCATTTTCTTAGCTTTGTACAACCATGTTTAATCTTTTATAACATTGCTCTTTATTTCTGTATAGTCTTTGTATGCCATTTATTTGTAGTCTTCTTGACTGCATCACTTTTATTGTAACTTTTTACTTTGTTCAATAGAAAAAAAGTATAGCTTGTGTATTGACCATTGTTTGAGAATTGAACCTTTTCATCAGCCACTCCTTTGCCTCTCATTATAATGCTTGAACAAATTGTTAGGATTGGTGATATTAATCTTGCAATCCTAGGACTATTTACCTTAATTTTTAATATTTTAATAGTCATTTATTATTTTATGTGACTCTAAGAATCATGGAAGGGGGAACTTGGACATCCCACATGAGGAGGAACTTTTTTTGTAATTAAATATTATTTTCTAGGAACTTGGAATATTCTTTGTAAGGTGGCATGGAGAGGGGAAGCTTAATTTGGCCCATGCCATCACCTTTGGACACTTGGCATAAAGGGGAACATAACTTCACTATTTATAGTGGTGTAAGAAGAATTTGTAACATTGTAAGAGGTGTAATCTAAAGCATCTTTTATTATGTGTAATAAGTGGGTAGCTTTTTTTAGACTTGAGGAGTTGTTATTTTGTCAAGTCTAGTGTGTTGTTTTTGTCCTCTAGTGAAGTTGGATGCCCAAGCTCATGAGAAAAGTCTTGAAGCTTCTAGAAAGATGCTTGTAACTCCCTAACAATGCCATGAGGTATCTTTTGCATGTAGACTACTCGGCTCATGGTTTGAGTCCATTTTGTTGGAAACCATTTATGATTTCTTGTATTACTTTTGACTATAAATTGAAGCTTGGAGTAGGAGGTTGCATAAGTTATTTTGTAAGCTGTTAAAGTAACAAAGTGCTACATAAATTTTAAGAGAGAAGTTATATTAGTGTAACTCTTTTGAAGGATTAATACAAGCTTTGAATCTCTTTGGGTGTGGAGTTTTTTCCCACAAGGGTTTCTCCACGTATATCTTGTGTTATGGTTTGCATCTATTATGGTCATTTTCATTTCCATTTATGATTTATCATGGTTAATGAACTTGGATGCTTTAAATAATCAACATACTTGGATGCTTTAAATAATCAACATACTTTCATTGTATAGTTATATCATGTTTCTATATTTGGTATTAGAGCCACGAGTTTGATAAGAGAGAGGGATACCTTTCTTTGAGTGTGTGATTGGGTTTTTTTCTACAGTGGGAGTTTATTGTATTTTCTTGCAGTTTCAAGTTCAGGGTGATAAGAGATCATGGCTAGTTCATCTCAATTGGAGATTGAAAAGTTCAATAGTATGAGGTATGAGATTTGGAAGTTAAAGATGGAGGATCTCTTGGAGGAAAGAGATCAATGGATTTCCATGTAAAAGGAGAAGAAATTAGAAATTATGTTAGATGAGGAATGGGTAAAAAAAGATAAAAAATCATGTGGCACAATTCGTTTGTGTTTATCTAATTCTATTTTATTGAATGTTTCTAGAGAAGCTACTTCTTATAAATTGTGGAATATAATAGGAGATGTTTATCAAACTAAGAGTCTCTATAATAAGTTATTTTTGAAAATAAAGTTATATTCTCTTAAAATAAAGGATGGGGACTCAGTTGTAGAACATTTGAATTTGTTTAATCTAATCTTGAGTCAGTTATAGTTAGTTGATGTTAAAATAGAGGAAGAGGATAAGTGTATTTTCTTATTATGTCCATTACCTAAATATTGGGATAATCTAATCCTTGCTATCAATGGTTCTTTGAAAGATGATCTACATTTGGATTCCCTCATTTCCACCTTTCTTACAGAGGAAATGAGGAGGAAGAATTTGGATGCGTCGAAGGATGCATTGCATGCATGAGGTAGATCTAAGGATATTGACAAGGACAAGAAGAAGGGTGATAATGACAAGTCTAAAGAACATTCCAAGTCTAAGGAAATGTATAAAACACTTGATAAGAGTAGATTGAGGTGTTGGAACAATGGTAAATGGGGCATCTCAAAAAGGAATGTAAGAATAAGAAGAAAAATAATGATGGTTCCTTTATGGATAAGTCCTTTGATGATGAAGCTACTAATGATTTTATTATTTATGCTAACATGACTTCTAATGACTCTTAGTTGATAGATTAAGGTACATCCTACCACATGACTCCTCAGAAGGAGTGATTTTTAGCATATTAAACTTATGATGGTGGGAAAGTTTTCCTTGGGGAGAACATCACACAAAAAATTGTGGGCCGAAGAGAGTTAAAATTGATTTTCAGTGATGGTCTAGGGTTAAAACCCTCAAAGATGTATTACATATCCCTAGTCTAGCTATGAATTTAATTTCTATATAAAAAATGAATGATTTAGGGGTGCATGTTCCTTTTGAGAAGAGTGGTTACAAGTTAAGAAGAGCACTAGGTGTGGCACCCAGTTTAGACTAAAAGCATGTACATGTTGTAACCCTATTAATGTAATTGATAACTTTGTATCTTGTCAACTATGGCACCACATGATGGGTCACATTGGTGAGAAGGGTCTCAAAACCCTCATAAATAAGAAGATGGTTGATGGTTTATCTGGTTACTTTGCTGATTTTGATTTTTGTGAAAATAAGAAGATGGTTGATGGTTTATCTGGTTACTCTACTGATTTTGATTTTTGTGAACACTTTGTGTATGACAAACAACATCTAGAGTATCATTTAAATCAAGAAGTACTAGTTCTAAATTTTTTTAGGAGGTTATTCATAGTGATGTATTTGGTCCTATGGATGCGCCTTATATTGGAAATTCTCACTACTATGTTTCCTTTATTGATGATTATTCTAGATATTCATGGGTTTACTTTCTGAAGGAAGAAATTGCTATATTTTCTACATTTAAAGAGTTTGAAACACTTGTTGAGAAATAGATAGATATAAATGTAAAGGTTTTAAGGATGGATAATGGTGGTGAGTTTTACTCTAGGGCCTTTGATGACTTTTGCAAGCATGCAAGAATTGTTAGACATAAAACAACTCCATATACCCCACAACAAAATAGAGTGGCAAAGAGGATGAATAGGACTTTAATGGATAGATCTAGAAGCATGTTGAGTAGTGCAAAGATTGAACAACATTTTTAGGTTGAAGTGGTTCACACCACTTGTTACTTGGTTAATAGGTCACCTGCTTCTACTCTTGTTGATAAAACTCCCTATGAGGTATGGACAAGTAAACAACTGTCAGTTTCTCATTTTAGAGTTTTTGGTAGTGAGGCATATGTTCATGTTCCTAAGGAAAAATGTTCTAAGCATGATTTCAAGGCTAACAAGTGCATTTTTCGTGGGTTATGGCGAGAAGATTAAGGGTTATAAGCTTTGGGATCCTATAGAAATAAAAATGTTATACTCTAAGGATGTTATTTTCAGGGAGCTTGGGAAATTTAAAAATGATGAACAACCTCATGTGAAGCCAAACAAGATAATGCATTTTGATAATAAGGTTGAACCACAAAAAGATGCACATGTAGAACAACAGGATGGACAGGAAGAGGAAGAAGAAGGCTCAAAAGATATTTTTGAAGAGGAACAACTAGAGTATCTTGTTACACCTATAAGAAGATCCACTAAACAATGGAAACCCATTGATAGGTATGGATATGGCCCATCTAATTTTTTTGTGTCTTTGTATTATCATATATTGACAATGAACCTAGATTTGTGAAGGAAGCTTTGTCTTCAGATGAGCACGAGACTTGAGTGGAGGTATGAAAGATGAAATAGAGGCCTTGGACAAATGTGACACATGGGATCTAGTTGAGCTTCCCAAGGGAAGGAAATCCGTTGGATGAAAATGGGTATTTAAGAAGAAATTTGAAGTAGATGGTAAGTTAGAGTGGTATAAGGCCCAATGAGTGGAAAAAGGTTACTCCCAAGTTGATGGAGTGAGTTTTGGTGAGATTTTTTCTATCATGGATAAACTAACCTCTATTATATTCCTTTTATCTATTACTGTTGCTTTCAATTTAGAGGTAGAGAAAATGGATGTTAAAACTGTTACAAGTATGTGCTAACTGGTGTTGTCATTGATGTCAACATGCTTAGGTTGTCATTGGTGTTAACTATGTCTTCTGATATTGTTGATTGTTGCTTGATTGAGTTGTCATGTTAAAGTGATTTGAATACCTTATAGAAGTACTGATGATGTTGGTATAGTTCTCTTGTTGCTGAGTTTCCAAGTGCTTTTGAGAAAATCTGCTCTTTAGAGGAAATAGTGTGTTGCAGAGTATTCTGGCTTACAAGATACTGTCTGAGTTTTTGCTCCACATTTCTTCTATGTTGAAGACCAAAGTGTGAGATTTGGATATGTTTTAGAGAAGTGTTTGAATATGATAAATCTTGAATTTGGTGGTCTAGATCTTTGTGCAGTAGAAGTTATGTTCACCAGTTTAAAGACTGTAATTGACAGAGTTTTTGGGTTGTGCAGAGGTGTCTAGGAGAAAGTATTTTGCTCCACATTTCTCCGTAGAGTTGTTTCAGGTGATGTGGTTATGAAGATATGTTTATAAGGTCCTTAGCTATCTTCATTCCAAAGGTTTTGTGATTTGGTGCTCTAGAAAGCAAGTTATTGAGTAGCAGAGCTGAGTAGTGTTGATTGTAAGCAGTTTTCAAGTGAGATTTGTTGTCTTCAAGTGAAACTTGTTGTAGCTGGATTTGTTGGCTCCTAGATGATTTTATGTTGTTCATGGATATCTCTAGATTGTTTTGAAGGATTGTGCTTAGTCTGCAAGTTATGGTTCTATTCTTGAAAGCGTGTGCCTAAACATCTCATTGTTAACACCAGTCTTGGCTGACTTGGTTGTTTACACTCTTTGCAGATGTGCTTCATGGATTGTGGAAGCGTGTTGAAGAATGTGAAGATGTATTTAGGTCTAAACTAAGCTATGAAATGTTCTACCTTCATTCCTTTTCTTCAAAAGAATGTTTAGGTCTAGACCTAATTTGAATTGTGTATGTTTGCCGACCTTGAAGACTATTCCAAAGGTTGTAGAATGTATTGCCAACCTTGATGTATGTTCCAAGGTTGATGATTGATATAAATAAGTGAAAAGGATTTGGTTGTTTGTGTGATGAATGTGAATATGTGAAGATGAAGATGTTTGTGTTGTGAGGCAGTGAAGGTGATATGTGTTGTGTTTCATTGGAACTAAACTTAGGCATGTGGTAGATGCTATCATATCAATTCATGGTAGTGAGCCCCTTTTGGCAGTGAGCCACCTCTCTTGGTAGTGAGCCACGTCTTTAGGCAGTGAGCCCCTTTGGTATTGAGCCTCTTTGTAATTCGGTATTGATACTACTATTTATTGTGAGCTAATCTTCACAATGGTTTTTCCCTTTTAGGGTTTTCTATGTAAATCTATTGTTCTCTTGTGCATGGTGTTGATGTGATTAAGTTTCTGTTATCTACTTTTCATGTTTAATCATCATAACAGAATTAGGGTTTATGTGAATTGATGTGGATGTGATTATGTTTGTGAAGGCTTAAAGTTTTTGATACAATTGATTCACCCCCCCTCTCAGTTGTCTTATGCATTCAATAATTGGTATCAGAGTGAGGGTTCCTTGGAAGTAAGCCTAACAGTTCTTAAGGTAGATCTGGGATGACGCACAAGAAAGACATTCCTCAGTTTGATGGAACCGACTATGCCTTCTAGAAGGTACGAATGCAAAGTTATCTTATTTCTCTTGGTTATAATGTGTGGAGAATAGTTAAAGAAAAATACACTATACTTGGCCATGATCTGGTGAATACAAGTGAGATAAGGGACTATGAGAATGATGGCAAAGCTAGAAATGCCCCACTGAATGCTCTATCTAATACTGAAATGGTGAAAGTTTTAGATTTGGAAACTGCTCATGAGATCTGAGAAAAATTGAAGAGTATCTATGAAGGTGATCAATCTGTTAAGAAAGCCAAGATGTAGAACTTGAAGTCAAGATATGAAACTATGTGGATGTCTAAAGACGAGAACATAACAAGCTATATGTAGAAGATTGATGAAGTTGTCAAAGATATCAAAGGTCTTGGTGGAACTCTGACTGATGAAGAAGTTGTGAATAAAATACTCAGAACACTTCCCAAATCTTACAGTCATAAAGTGTCTTCCATTGAAGAATTGCTATATACAGGCAAGCTTTCAAAAGATCAATTTCTTTAAAAACTGACTGGTTTTGAGATGAGAGAATTTGGCACTACTGATGGCCCTGTGAAAGTTGAGACTGCTTTTAAAGCTAAATTAGAAAAGACTATTAGATCAGATAAGTATGCTGTGGAATCAGATGAGGAAGAATTTGATGAGATTGGGGCAAATTTTGTAGGAAGAATGAAAAAGAGAACCAGAAAGTTCAGAGGTAAGTTACCTTTCAAATGTTTCAATTGTGGTAAGATCGGCCATTATGCTTCAAGATGTCCTGATAGAACTTTGAAGATCAGGAACAAAGAAGGTAGAGGTAATATGGTAAGGAAAAGTTACTATGTTAAAGATGATGAAGGTGTAACTGATGATGAATTTGATTTTGAAGATGGTAATGCTAGTGAATGCTTGTTTATTGCTATAAAAGAAGAACTTGTTTCTGCTAACCTTGCAAGTTGTGTGAAGGAAGGAAGTCCGGAAGAAGAGAAAGAGATGTCTGCATTTCATGCTAGAAAGGAAAAGGATGAATGGGTCATTGACAACAGATGTTCAAATCACATGACAAAAGATAAGAGTAAGTTTGTTAAATTGGAAAAGTATGATGGAGGACTAGTTAGATTTGGTGATGATGCAGCTGGTAAGATTTGTGGAAAAGGGTTAATTACTTTTGATTGAAAGCATAATACAGATGATGTTCTTTATGTCAAAGGCTTAAAGCATAATCTTCTAAGTGTTGGACATATGTGTAACAAAGGATACAATTTGATGTTTAAGGACAATGGATGTGAGATAAGGAAAAGCTTCAGAACAATAATTGCTGCTCATAAGAAGACTAATGACAATGTTTATCATTTGAAAGGTACTGACAATTGTTGTTTGATGGCTTAGACAAATGAAAGCTGGTTATGGCATAGGAGAATGTGTCATATTAACTTTGATAATCTGGTGAGAATAATCTCAGTTCAAGATGTAAGAGACCTGCCTAAGATTGTGAAACTTGCTAATGCCATTTGCAAAGAATGTCAATTTGGGAAGCAAATAAAGACAAGTTTCAAGAGAAAACAACAAACTTCTACTAGCCTGTTGGAGTTGGTGCATACATAATTATGTGGTCCTACAAGAATAAGAAGTCTACAAGGTGACATGTATTTCATGATACTCATTGATGATCATTCGATTATGACTTGGGTTACTTTTCTTAAAGAAAAATCAGAAGCCCTAGACAAGTTCAAGGCATTTAAAGAAATGGTTAAAAATGAAATGGATTTGAGGATCAAGTGTATGAGGTTTGATAGAGGTGGTGAGTTTACTTCAAATGAATTCAATGTTTTTTGTGAAAAACATGGGGTAAAGAGACAATTGTCTGCCCCCAGAATTCCTTAACAAAATGTAGTTGAAAGAAAGAATAGAATAGTTCAGGAAGCTGCTAGAACAATGATCAAAGAAGCTAACCTTCCAGAAATATATTGGAAAGAAGCTATTCATACTGCTGTCTACATTTAGAATAGAGTGCAAGTCAAGGCAAATGGAACAAAGACACCTTATGAGCTATGGTATGGAAGAACTCCTATTGTCAGATATTTCAAAGTTTTTGGAAGAAGATGCTATATATGAAGAGATGAAGAGTTGGGAAAGTTTGATGTTAGATGTGATGAAGGCATATTTCTTGGGTACTCTACTAAAAGCAAATCTTACCGATGTTACAAAAAAAGTTGAGGAAGATCATTGAAAGGGCAAACGTAAAGATAGATGAAGATATTCAGAATGTCTCAAAGCCTAATGGATATGAGTCAGATGAGTCTGCTGATACATAAATAGTTGAGGAAGACAAAGACAAGGAAGTTTAGATTGATGAAGAAGAAGCTCCATAAAGAGTTCCTAAAACCCCCAAGTATGTGCAAAAGAATCACTCAGAGGATCAAATCATTGGTGACAAAAACAAAGGAGTTCTGATAAGAAGAAGAGTTGAAGAAGAACAGGTAAATCTTTGCTTAATTTCAAAGGTTGAACCTAAGATTGTCCTTGAAGCATGTAAAGTTGAAAATTGGGTCAAGGTAATGAATGAAGAATTGATGCAAATTGAAAAGAACAAGACTTGGGAGCTTGTCCCTAGGCCTGCAGATAAGAATGTGATTGGAACAAAGTGGGTTTTCAGGAATAAGTTGAATGAGAATGGATAAGTGGTAAGAAACAAAGATAGACTTGTATGCAAAGGCTACTCACAAGTGGAAGGAATAGACTATGAGGAAACTTTTTCTCCGGTGGCAAGACTGGAAGCTATTAGGTTATTTCTGGCTTATGTAGCACATTAAGATTTCAAGGTATATGAAATAGATGTAAAGTCTACTTTTCTGAATGGTGAGTTGGAAGAAGAAGTATATATAGAGCAAGCAGATGGATTTCAGTTATCAGACAAACCAGACATGGTATGCAGATTGAAGAAGGCTTTGTATGGACTGAAGCAAGCTCCTAGAGCTTGGTATGCCAGATTGGACAGGTATTTGTTGCAGCAGGGATTCAGTAAAGGGTTTGCAGACAATAATTTGTATATCAAGGTAAGCAAAGATCAAATTCTGATTATTGAGGTCTATGTAGATGATATAATCTTTGGTGGAAATGAAGGTTTATGTAAGAACTTTGTAGATGAAATGCAAAAAGAATTTGAGATGTCAATGTGTGGTGAAATGAACTTCTTTCTTGGACTACAAATTAATCAGACAAATAAGGGCATTTTCATTTCACAATCAAAGTATGTCAAAGAGTTGTTGAAGAAGTTTGGACTGGAAGAATCTAAACCAATTTCTACTCTCATGACAACTGTTTGCAAGCTGAGTAAAGATGATGAATCTCCTAAGGCTGATCAAAGAAAATATAGATCAATGATTGGAGGACTGCTATACCTAATTGCTACCAGACCAGATATCATGCATGTAGTCTGTCTTGTGGCAAGATTTCAAGAAGATCCTAGAGAGTCATATGTCATGGCAGTAAAGAGAATATTTAGGTATTTGGAGGGAACTCTAGATCATGGTTTGTGGTATCCTAAGAACAATGACTTCAACCTAAGTGCCTACACAGATGCCAATTGGGTCAGATGTGTAGATGACAAGAAAAGTACAAGTGGTGGTGTGTTCTTTCTTGGAGATAGAGCTGTGTCATGGCAAAGCAAGAAGCAAGATTCAATATCTTTATCCACTGCTGAGGCAGAGTATATTGCAGTAGCATCATGTTGCACACAAGTTCTATGGATGAGACAAAATCTGAAGGATATCAAAATTGAGAATGAGGATCCAATTCCTATTTTATGTGATAACACCAGTACCATTAACATTTCAAAGAACCTAGTTATGTATTCAAGGAAAAAGCATATTTCTATCAGATATCACTTTCTAAGGGAGAAGGTTGTAGAGAAAGAAGTGAAGCTTGAGTACGTGCCTACAAAAGATCAAGTTGCTAACATATTCACTAAAGGTCTTCCTATTTAAGTATCTCTAGGAGAAGTTAGGGGTTATTGCTCCTCCTTTGTTGAACTAGATGCATAAGGAAGTGCATTAGTCCAGTGTGATTCAGGAGTCATTCTTTCTGGATTGATGATGGACGCTACCTCTCAAGGGGAGCAGGTAGTGACATTGGAGAGTGTCGCAGTTAGAAGGAATCATTCAGAGTAGTTAAGAACAAGTGCAAGTATGTGTAGTATCATATTCAGGGGGAAAAAGTTTGAAGAAGGTGTGTCACCCTTTGCCATTGATGTCAAAGGGGGGAGAGTTCATGTGAAAAAAAAGAGAGAGTAAGATGTATAAAAGAAAGGGGGAGATTGAGATTAGTGCATAATTGTGTCATGATGGTTTTTCACATCATATGTTGCCATTAATGACAAAGGGGGAGACTATTGCAAGTATGTCCTAACCGGTGTTGTCATTGATGTCAACATGCTTAGGTTGTCATTGGTGTCAACTGTGTCTTCTGATATTGCTGATTGTTGCCTGATTGAGTTATCATGTTAAAGTGATTTGAATGCCTTATAGAAGTATTGATGATGTTGGTATAGTGCTCTTGTTGCTAAGTTTCCAAGTACTTTTGAGAAAATTTGCTCTCTAGAGGAAACAATGTGTTGCAGAGTATTCTGGCTTACAGGATACTGTTTGAGTTTTTCCTCCGTATTTCTTTTGTGTTGAAGATTAGAGTGTGAGATTTGGATATGTTTTAGAGAAGTGTTTGAAGATGCTAAATCTATAATTTGGTGGTCTAGATTGCTGTGCAGTAGAAGTTATGTTCACCGGTTTAAAGACTGTAATTGACAGAGTTTTTGGGTTGTGCAGAGGTGTAGACCTGGGAGAAAGTGTTTTGTTCTACATTTCTCCATAGAGTTGTTTCAGGTGATGAGGTTTTGGACATATGTTTATAAGGTCCTTAGCTATCTTCATTTAAAAGGATTTGTGATTTGGTGCTTTGAAAAGCAATTTATTGAGTAATAGAGCTGAGCAGTGTTGATTGTAAGCTATTTTCAACTGAGATTTGTTGTCTTCAAGTGAAACTTGTTGTAGCTAGATTTGTTGGCTCCCAGGTGATTTTATGTTGTTCATGGATGTCTCTAGGTCATGTTAAAGGCTTGTGCTTGGTCCACAAGTTATAGTTGTGTTCTTGGAAGTGTGTGCCTAAAGATCTCAGTGTTAACACCAGTGTTGGCTGACTTGGTTGTTTACACTCTTTACGGATGTGCTTCATGGATTGCGGAAGCGTGTGAAGATGTATTTAGGTCTGAAATAAGCTATGAAATGTTCTACCTTCATTCCTTTGATTCACAAGAATGTTTAGGTCTAGATCTAATTTGAATTGTGTATGTTTGCCAACCTTGAAGACTGTTCCAAAGGTTGTAGAATGTATTTCTGACCTTGATGTATGTTCCAAGGTTGATGATTGATATAAATAAGTGAAAAGGATTTGGTTGTTTGTGTGATGGATGCGAAGATGTGAAGATGAATATGTTTGTGTTGTGAGACGGAAAAGGTGATATGTATTGTGCTTCATTGGACTTGAACTTAGGGATGTAGTAGATGCTATCATATCAGTTCATGGTAGTGAGCCACCTCTTTGGGCAGTCAACCCTAGGTAGTGAGCCCCTTTGGCAGCAAGCCTCTTTGTAATTTGGTATTGATACTACTACATATTGTGAGCTAATCCTCACCATGGTTTTTCCCTTTTAGGGTTTTCCACGTAAATCTAGTGTTCTCTTGTGCATGGTGTTGATGTGATTAAGTTTTTGTTATCCACTTTTCATGTTTAATCATCATTTAACATAATTAGGGTTTATGCGAATTGATGCACGGACGTGATTATGTTTGTGAAGGCTTAAAGTTTTTGATACAACTGCTTCACCCCCCCTCTCAGTTGTCTTGTGCATTCAACAGAAATAACTTTTTTGCATGGGGATTTTGATGAGAAAATATTTATGAAACAACCTGATAATTTTGTGGTGAAGGGATAGGAACCCTTGGTTTGCAGGTTAAAGAGATCTTTGTATGGTTTGAAGTAGTAATTGAGAATATGGTATCATAAATTTGATGCTTTTGCATTGAATGATAACTTTATTAGAAGTGAAAAAGATCACTATGTTTATTTTAAATTGATTGATGATCAATTACTAATCATTGTCCTTTATGTTGATGACATGTTATTTATTGGGAATGATAAGGGTATGGTTCGGGAACAATTACCTGCTACTTTTGATATGAAAGATTTAGGGGCTGCAAAATATATTTTGGGTATGGAAATCAACAGGGATTAGGTTAACAAAAAGTTTGGTTAAATCAAAAGAAGTATGTTGACACTATTTTGTAGTGTTTTGCCATGCATGATTGTAAACTAGTTAGTATTCCCTTTCAAGTTGGCACTAGGATATGTTTTGATCAATGTCCTAAAATTTGATGATGAACTTGAAGAGGGTATATTCATATGCTAGTGCTATAGGTAGCCTTATGTATGCCATGGTCTATACAAGACTTGATATTGCCCAAACAGTGGGAGTTCTTAGTAGGTTTATGGCAAATCCTAGTAAAGAATATTAGAATTATGTAAAAATGGTTTTCAAGTATCTACGTGGGATTTCTAACCATTGCATTTGTTATCATGAATCTAATGATGTGGGTAGGATGGTTAATTTGTAGGGGTTTGTTAATTCAATTGGGTCAGTGATCTTGATTGTAAGAGGTTCGTGAGTGGCTATGTCTTTACTTTGTTTGGAGGAGCAATTAGTTGGATGAGAAAATGACAAGCTATATTCATGTTGTCCACTACAAAAGTAGAGTATATGGCTGCAACACATGCTTGTAAAGAGGTAGTGTGGTTAGAAATATTGTGTTATGGTATCAAATTTTAGTGTAAACAATTAAGGATTGGATGTGACAGTTGGAGTGTCATCTATTTGGCTAAAAACCCAATGCATCATGCTCACACAAAACATATTGATATCTAGTATCACTTTATTTGGGAAATGGTTAAGGGTGGTAGAGTCATGTTATAGAAAGTGGACACCTCAGAGAATGTTGTAGATTCTCTCACTAAGCTAGTGAGCATGAAGAAGTTTAGGTGGTACAGGGAGGCCATGGGCCTTGCCTCTCCTAGAACCTAATTTAATTTATTTTATTCCCTATTATGCCATTGCAGTGTGAATATATCATGTGAGATAATGTTAGGATTGGTGATATTAACCTTGCAATCCTAGGACTATGCACCTTAATTTTTAATATTTTAATAGTCGGTTATTATTTTATGTGACTCCAAGAATCATAGAAGGGGGAACTTGGATATCCCACATGAGGAGGAACATTTTTTGTAATTAAATATTATTTTCTAGGAACTTGGAATATTCTTTTTAAGGTGGCATTGAAAGGGAAAGCTTAATTTGGCCTATGAAATCACCTTTGGACACTTGGCATAAAGTGGGAGGGAATCTCACTATTTATAGTGGTGTAAGAAACATCAATGACATTGTAAGAGGTGTAAGAAAGAATCTTTGACTATGTGTAAGAGGTAAGTAGCCTTTTTTGGACTTGAGGAGTTGTTATTTTATCTTCTAGTGGATTTTTTTGTCCTCTAGTGAAGTTGGACACCCAAGTTCATGAGAAAAGTCTTGGAGCTTTTTGAAAGATGCTTGTAACTCCCTAACACATGTCATGAGGTATATTTTGCATGTAGACTACTTGGCTTATGGTTTGAGTCTATTGTATTGGAAACAATTTATGGTTTGTTGTATTACTTTTGGCTATAAATTGAATCTTTGAGTAAGACGTTGCATAAGTTGTATTGCATGTTGTTAAAGTAACAATGTGTTGTAGAAGTTTTGAGAGTTGTATAGGTGTAACTATTTTGAAGGATTAATACAAGTTTTGGATCTCTTTAGGTGTGGAGTTTTTTCCCACAAGGGTTTCTCCATGTATATATTGTGTTATAATTTTCATCTCTTATTGTTATTTTCATTTCTATTTATGATTTATCACGGTTAATGAACTTGGATGCTTTAAGTAATCAACACACTTTCATTGTATAGTTATATCATGTTTCTACACAAATATGTTTCATATTTAGGATACATATTCTTGACAATATCCTTAAAGTTTGGGAGGTTGCATAATGGGTTATAGCTTTAAATCAAATGCCTTTATTTTTAAAGTTTAATTTTAAGAAAGTTTATATAATCACATTTAGTAATTTTTAACTAAATTTAATGTTTAGTAAATGCATACTCTTTTTATGGATGCTTCAACCTTCATCATTACTAATGTTCATCAATTATATGATTTAGCATTTTGAGTTTTATTTATCAATGTTTTTTACTTGATCCTTTGCTTTATATTTTAGTTATAAAAGAATTTGGGTATCTCCTTGTTTATTATATTCGTGAGGGTTTAGTTAAAAGTATTGCACTTCACAAAATTTTCAATTCTAATTTGTTTAATAACCATTTTGTAGATGTAGATTCCTTTCTATTTATCTAGATGATGAGGAATTTTTTCTTCAAACCACGTATTGTCTATATATATTTTTATTGTCCTTTGGTTCTACTTTTCAATTAAAAAAAAACAATTCTATTGTTAGAATCAAATACCTTTGGTTCTACTTTTCAATAAAAATAATAATTCTATTGTTAGAAGCAAATACCTTTACCTAATTGGCTTTCTCAATTTTATTAGAAGTGTAACTACCCTAGAAAAATGTTCAAATTCTTTGGAATTCTTATTTCTTTTTAAGCTACACCCTCTAAATTTCATAAAATAAGTTTTTAATAATTCTCTATATATATGTCAATGTTCAAATTCTATGGAATTCTTATTTCTTTTTAAGCTACACCCTCTAAATTTCATAAAATAAGTTTTTAATAATTCTCTATATATATGTCTCTTTTTCCTACATTCTTAGTATTTATAGACAATGGATTTATACTCCTTGTTAAATATAATAACAATTTCTTAATTGACAATACCAATGAGATGTTAATTTATAAATGATAAATACTAACATTTGGACTTATTTTTAGAACCAAACAAAATAAGAAAGTGGTTTGATAGCACGTGTAAAAATATAGTTCAGATGGTTACACATAAAAATTATATGATTTGGGATCATATTCCTTAGTAACAATCAATTAATGAATATTTTTTCATTTTTACCTAATTGTCAATAAACCTTAGTATCTTTAGTGTAGCAAAAGTGCTTCCATAATAGTGACATTTGTAGTAGCTTCTTTTAGAACACTTATTGTGCATTGATATCACAAGTATTAGTAGTTATATAGCTCCATAATTATTCCTGAAAGGTTTATAGCCATATTGGTGTTATCATAGACCTTCCACAACATCACAATTATACATCACTATTTCACATCTTTACAATAGGGTTCCATGACTCCACAACAAGGTTTTGTAACATGTAAAACATGATAAACAAAGCAAATAGTATTGTAACTAACAATTACTTATCATTACATAAACCATCATCAAGCACTCACTAATCTTACTTGAATCTTTCTAAAAATCCATTAAATTTAATTATAAACATAAGAATATACAACTAATTTAGGGATTCATAAAGCACATTTAAATTTACAAAAACATATTGTGAATAATTAAAAATGTACATAAGCATTACCATCAATTTGTCCTTACAATTTATGAGACTCTAATCTCTTTGGTTGGTAAAATGCTTTCATTGAACCCCTTTTATCCAATGTGTTGAGATCTTCAATTTTAACTTGGAATTGGATCATAACAAATTTAAACCTATGCCATTTTTACTATGGAATGTTTCATCAAAAGTTTTCATTAGATCTCAAGTGTTAATAAATATGATATGTGTGTTTTGTCTACTAAAGTAAAGGTAAGGTAAAGAAAGTTTGTTAAACACAGGCAAAAATTACCTATAAAATATTTAGCTGTAGATGTTCTTTGTGTAGAATGACCCATTCAGCCCCTTTCCACTATTGTAAGTACAAATTGTACAAAATAACCTTCACTACTATTGTAGGACAAATTATTGCAAGAATAAAATTGAACTTTAATTATCAAGTTCTTATAGCACAAATCACTGCTATAGGGTTCTAAAATTTTAATTTTGTACATGGATTCCAAAAGTTTGATTATATAATTACAATAATATTATAACACCTTTCCAATCAGCTGATTGTTGCTTAGAGCAAGTAACCTGAGTTTGGAATAATTTCTTGAAATATTGATTTTCAGATAGAAGTCAACTAGTTCTAAATTCATACATCTCCATAATCTAGAATGTATTTGTTCTGAAAAGTAGTTGTGATGGAGAAAAAGACTCCTTACCTGTTGCAGTCAACCGAGAATTCTTCCAGATAGCTTGTAACTCCTAACACTTAACCAGAGTAGTCTTTGCAGTTGGTTAATCTCCTTTGGAAGGCCTCCTACTAGCATGTTGACACTCAAATCCAATCTTTTAGTCATAGAGAGTCTTTTAATTTCTGATGGTATGTGCCCACTAAAAAGATTATTACTAAGGTTCAAGTAGGTTAAGCTGGTAAGATTGGTAATTGTTGTAGGTATGTTTCCTCTTATCTTGTTGGATCCTAAGTGCAAGATAGAGAGTGTGGAAGAAAGATTTCCCAAAAAGGAAGGTATTTCGTCTGACAACTGATTTTTAGAGAGATTGAGCGTCTCTAGTTTGGTGAGCATACCTATTTCAACAGGAATGGGGCCCGTGAGACAATTTCGTAACAAGTCCAATTGAATCAGTGTCGAGAGGTTTCTTAAGGAAGAAGGGATGATGCCTGACAACAGGTTTGCAGAAAGATAGAGCCACTTTAATTGGGAGAGCATGCCTATTTCACCAGGAATGGGACCATGGAAAGTATTGTCAGACAAATCAAATTCCATTAAAGTAGAGAGGTTTCCAAAAGAGGAGGGAATTGTACTTGTGAGATTGTTATCTCGTAAGTCAAGTATCCACAATTTTGGCAAGAGGCTCAGCTCAGCCGGAATATTCCCCTGCAAAGAGTTGGAGTGGAGTAACAGCATACCTAAACTGCCGCAGTGGCTAAGATTCACTGGAATGTGTCCTCCTAATTGATTTGTGTGCAACAGGAGTTCATTCACATTAGAAAGCCGTCCCAGTTGAGGTGGAATGACACCATGAAGATCGTTGGAAGAGAGGTCCAGCGACTCCAAAGCAGAAAGATTCCTCACCGCAGGAGAAATGGTGCCCTCTAAACCCATGTTTGTGAGATTCAGCCCAACTACTTTTTTCGAACGAGGAGAGCAAGTAACGCCCGTCCAATCACAAACTGGAATATTGGCATCCCAATTGGCTAAAGAATTATTGGGATCAACGCTTATTGCAGCTTGGAATGCCAAGAGGGATTGTTGGTCCGAAACATTCTTCCATGTATATGACTGCACTGCAGTAGACAATTAAAGGACCAAGGCAAGAACCAACATCAACAATACTATGTATTTCATTTCCTTCAAATGCTGAGAACATACACTGAAATCTCAAAATCTCAGTTATCAATGCCAAAAGAATTTGCGATGGATTGCCTAAGAGTAGGCTCTCTATTTCTATTTCAAGAAAGCATCATCCCATCCCCTCACTTATGAAATCCGCATAAAAATAGGATTAAAAATCCCTTGGAATAATTAGGGATGGTCATGAGATATTGTGGACTATAAAAGAATTCCATTTCCATTTCAGTTTTTTACAATTTTCTTTTTCTGTTTTAGATATCACAAGTTAATTTAAAACAAGTTTGGAAAAACAAATCATTCTTTCTTAACAAAATATTTTTGATTCAAGGATGTATTTTGTCTATATTCTAAGCCTTTATAAGATGACTATTAACATTGATAGACAATTGTTTTGGGGGTTGTGGGGGCATGCCCTAAGACAAGGGACCTAGAGAATTAATAAAAAAATTATTGATCATCTCCATGGATATAATGCACATTTATTCCTTAAGAATTTAAATATCATTAATATTGAAATTATATAAATGTGTAGTAGTGAAATTCGTAAACTCATACTCATGTCAATTTTCATTTAGTTTTATATTTATTTTAAGGAGAGTGCACTTTCATTTATAAATATATTGACAAATGATGTAATCTTGTGCAAAGTTAAGTTTTTTCTTCTATGTTATCCACCTACCTTATTACACATCTTTCTATAATCTACCACTTATCTCCCATCCCATCTTCTCATACTCTTAACATTCGCCCAATCCACTCATTTAGACTTATATGTTCATATTTACTTCCATGTACACACTATCCATTATAATCTAACTCCTTCTCTATCCTCAGAGTAGTTTGTGGTTGTGAGGTCATCGTTACAGTCACAAACTCCTCCCACCTTAATTTAAAAATTAAATGTAAATTTTGATCTCACCTTTACCCTTCCTGCCTAGAGCTAACTAAACACAAGTTTACGTGTTACGTTGTTATGTCTTTGTATTTAAAGACATTTAACATATTCATTCTAATCATCTAGAAATCAAGAAATCAAATTGCATTTACACTTTTTTTGGTACTCTAAAAGGAACCTAGCTCTTCAAATCATTCTAAAGGCATTTGCATGACTAAAGAGTGTTGTTTTCAATATTGTTTAATTTCATAACTTAACAAATGTATTTATTAATTGTTGATTGTCTGAAATAAATTTTTGATTCCTTGATATTCATTGAGCAGGGGGTTTTGTGAAGGGGCGTCAAATTCGATGGTATTGTTATTGTTATTTCTTTGTATTTAAAGGCATTTAACACATTCATTCTAATAATCTAGAAATCAAGGAATTAATTTGTGTTTAGACTTTTTTTGGTGCTCTAAAAGGAACCTAGCTCTACACAATCATTCTAGAGGCATTTGCATGGCTAAAGAGTGCTGTTTTCAATATTGTTTAATTTCACAACTTAACAAAGTTATTTATTAATACTGCCATCCCCTATTAGTATCAAGACAATACTAAATAAATCAAGGCATCTCGAGTGAAATAAAGAAGAACAATATGTAAATTACATGGGTCAAGTTCACAATTGAAGGACAAATTTCCGGTTGTGAAACTATCACTTAGAACTATAAAATTCATCCCAACACAAAGTCTATAAAGAATTATGATTCCAAGATGATTACTAACCTAATATCAACCATTTTATCCTGAGACATACTAGATCTAGATATTCTTCATTCTTTATGCATTCATCAATTATGTACCTTTCTTTCTTAGATTTACATTTCACACATTCAATTATTATGCATTAAATCAAATACCCAACTGCCATTTGTTTACCTAGGCTGATTTATGCTTATTTATATTCATTTGACTGGATTAGCCCAGGTCACCTATATTATGATATAAACCAAATTATACATCATTTTGATATCATTCCTTTACTCTTATTAGGATTTTGAGCCATTATTGCATAATCTTGTGATTTCTACTTTAGGCTTTGCACATATGTTAGTCTTGGATTCAAGCAAGAAAATCACACCTTCAAGAAATACCTGATAGGAGATTAATTTCACACATAGTGTATCATTCTTTTAGTTTTCCATAATTCTCATACCAAAGAAGTATAAAACATGGAGAATATGTAATGAAACTCAAACCTGATCCCTCCTCCTCGTCTCCTCTCCACTAGTTTTGTCTCTACTTGTTTCCCCCTTCTATCCTTGTCACCTATCTCTTCCCTCCCTCTTCTCCCCCTCCTATCCACTTCGGTACCTCTTTCCCCCTACCCTGTGACCTCCAGTTCCTTCCTCTTTCCTCTCCCACTCCTCCTATCTTTGTCCATAACTCTCCACCCATCATTCCAGCCCCCTTCATCCCTTGCCACCCTCGCTCCTCCCTTTCTCTCCCCTTAACCTTTTCCCTCCTCCTTCAGCTCACCTCCTTACCCCTTGCCTTTCCTCCTCTCTCGAGTCTTCTTCTCGCCATGCTTTCTCCTTCTCCCATGCTGCTATTCCTTCTCTCCCTCCTTGTTGGCCTTGCTCCTCTTTTTAGGGATGTCACTCTTCCCCCTTCCTTTTATGTCATGTCTCCCACATCTCTCCTAGTTTCCTCTTTGTTTCTTTCCCCCCCCTTTTTTCCTTCGTTTCCTCTTGCCCCTTCTTGTTATTTCCTTCTTTTTACTTTTTGATTCTATCTTCCTTCTATCATCTCTCTTAGTTTCACCTCTCTCTTTTGTTTTGTTGCCTTCGCCCCTCTTATTCCTTTCTTTTTTGGTCCCCTCTACTTGCATTTTTTGCTTCTCCTTGCACTTTCTTTATCGTACTCAACGTCTTGCTCTTTACTTTTGATTATTGCTTGGTTCTCTTTCTCCTTTGTGTGCTCCTCTTAACACATTCTATCCTCCCGTCCTCCTCTCAATTTATTCATCTACCTGTTTTACTTTTCTCTATTCTTTCCCTCTTAGGCTCTTTATGCTTTGGTTTGATCTTAGTTTTCCTTATATTTTCTTCGTTCTTTTTAATTTTAATTCTTTTGTGCTTTATATTCTCTCTCTTGCCCTTCTCTTACTTGCACTTTTTCTTTTGGGTTTGTTTCAATTTTTATTCTCGCCTTCCTTATTTGTTATTACTTCTTTTGTTCTTCATATTATTTATTCTCCTAGTCATTTATTTCCCCCTTCCTCATCTTATTTTTATTTATATTGCTTTCCTCTTCCTTGCTTTTGACTTTATATTTACACCTTTGCTCTTTCTTATCCTTGCTCCTATTATGCATAATATAGCAATTATATATATATATACATATATATGTATATATATATATATACATATATATATATATTTTGTCTTTTGTCTTTCATTTATATATATATATTGTCTTTCGTTTATATATTCCACTATTCATTCTTTTTATCTTTTATGTATTTTTACTTTATTGTTTATGTACTTTTAATCGGCAATGATAAAATATATAAACCATAATATATATATATATATATATATATATATATATATATATATATATATATATATATATTTTATCATTTTTTTTATATTTATTTTTATCTCTTTTTTGTTTTTTATCAATTATTTTTATTTAAAGGATTATGTTTATATTTTTTGGTTTATTTTTATCATTTATGTGGTTTATATTTTACTTCTTTCTTCTTTTTTCCTCTCTATCTTGCACCCTCTTACTTATTTTCTTTTCTCTTTTTCTCTATTTTTATTTCATAGTTCTTGGTTTCTAGTTGTTCCTTGCCCTTCGTGCCATCTCTCACTTCTTATTAAGCCCTCTCTGCAATTTTATCCATTACATTCTCCTCTTTTTGTCCTAATGATGGATCATAGAGTGTGATCCGAAACATTAACGGAAAAAAGCAAAACACAGTGTCTCCAGAAACTACACACTCATATTATGGACTGTGGAAATATCATGTCTACAATATATAGACTCATTCTTATAATTATTTGCATGTACATGTGTCCCTGTTCATTAGAGCCCTTTATTGACTACCTATAAACTATATAAACAATACACTAACTAACATGTCTCTACGTGGTTGGTTCCATAAAAATCTGCATATGATTTTCTTAATCTTGCTAGTTCATCTTTATAAATCTATTTAACTATGGTAATGAAGATAGTAGTACACAAATTAATGCTAATATCTTTTGTCTTTCTCTATAATTTGTGTCTTTCCTACTTGACTAATTTCTATTTTCATAAGGAGTTGTTATTTATTACTAGTTTTTCATAGACGAATATCAAGTTCAAATTCGAATTTAAGCTCACATGGTAGACTATGTTATCTCACTCATAATCTTTTAGTTTTCCTGGAGTTAAGGTCCAAATTTTGTTTACGTAAAAGACACATTGTCAATTTCTCTATTTGTAAAACCAAATCATTAGATACATCTAATTTCAATATAGTATTTTAACATACTATACATAAGGTTATCCTTTTTTGGAAATATTGTTGTCATTGATGTCAAAGGAGGGAAGAGGAAATTGACCAGGTTCATAGTTTGCAAACTTTTCAGTTCATCAATCTCGTAGTTGACTGATTTGGTTCGACGTTGATTGAGTTCAAGCCGATTCCTCAGTTAGCCGATGGGAATTTCTACCAATTGTATTTTGGTGAGAGTCTTGTTTGTTATCGATGAAATTAAAGGTTTTATATCTGTAGTTTTTGCCGATGAGTTCGTTCTCTTTATTATCGGCCGATTCGTTGGTTTTAGAACTTCTTAGTTCACTGATGGAATCTGTCGCCGATGAAGACAAGTGAGGAAACAAAAGTTCACAAGTTGAAAAGTTGAAGTCTTGGAGACTTGCCAATGTTGAAGTTCATTGATTTGGTTTGGCACCAACAAGGTTCGTCGATCGCCCAGTTTATCGATGGCAAAGTTCGTTGATTTGGTTCGCCGCAGACAAAGTTCACCGATCGCCCAGTTTTGTTCGTCAATTTGGTTCGCCGCTGACAAGGTTCACTAATCACTTAGTTTACCAATGGTGAAGTTCATCGATCTGGTTCACCACTAACAAGGTTTCCTGATCACCTAGTTCGATGATGAAGGCTTTGAAGAATGGAGTTGGAAGTTTCTTTGGATCGCCGATTGGCAATATTGCCGATGAAGCACAAGTTGATAAAGGATGGTTCGTTGAGATACAAAGTCATTGACCAACTTCATTATGGTAGCACTGAAATTAATAAGGATAATATTAAAATAAAATGATTATTTATTAGGGCCGACCCCTTTGAAGAATAAACGTCTCTCTTGCTAGGCTGACTCCCTTGACATAGCCGCTCCTTTGGAATTAAATAAAAGAGAAAATAGTTATTGAGTTTCAAAGTTAAATATTTGAAGTTGGCCGACCTATGTATGTTTGTGCCTCCTTTGGAATTAAAAAAATACTTATTGATGAGGCTGACCCCCCTTTGAGAAGGCCGACCCTATTGGGTGAAGAGTCATGATTGGAGTATAAATAGAAGTTGAAATAGAGGTTAGAAATGGTGTAATATAATACTTTATCATGCGAATACAAAGCAGAGCAGACTTTATGCAAAGCAAATCTAATACAAAGAAAAATTCTGAGGCTGTGCACAAAATTGCTCTATCATTCTGAAGAAGCAGATTTTTGAAGAAGCGTCAAAAGTACAATGTCATTCTAATGCAAAGAAGATTTAATTGAGAGTAGATCTAACACAATGCAGAGTTTGTGAAGTGTGAAAATGCAAAAAATTATGTTCAACATCTGTTGAAGAAGCAACATCCTGAAGGTGAATTTTTGTAGAAGAGGTTGGTGCCTCCTAAAAGAAGAGATTAGTGTCTCTTGCTGAGTTGGTTCTCACTTGTGGGGATTGGTGTCTCTAGTGGGTTGGTGCCTACATGTTACATCCTCAACTTTGACTATGTTTAAATTTTACTTTTCATGTGATTAACTGGATAATTAATTTCATAGGTTAATGATTTGGCGTTTAGGGAAAATGTTAGGATAAATCATTGGTTATATGGATTATGATTAATGTTTTAAAATTAGACATGTGAGATTACATGTTGTTGGGATTATTTTAGTATAATGCATAGTAATTTGATGATGATACACTAATCATGGTTTGAATGATTGTGAGTGTAACCAAGAAAAGAGACTACCAATTCCAAGAAGGGAAGGAGAGTATCACTTGGGAGAAGGAAATAGATGTTGTGGAAAAAGTTAGGTTGCCATCAGGGTTTCAAAGTTGTTCTTTATGTGAATATTTGCGAGACAGGGTATGTATTAGTCATCTTCCCTTGTTTAGTTGATTTCAATTTGACTATTTTCGTCTTGTCGATTTAGGGTTTCTTGACGTTACCTACGTCGATCTGACTAAATAATATTCTTGGAACATTATTATTGGTTAGTATTGACCATTGTCTTTTGTTAGAGTTTCCCTATGTATATTTATATATTAAGTTTTGTGTATATTGATTTAATTATTCTAGATATAGTATAAGATTGCGAAGTAGGGGAGTAAGCCTCGACCCCATGTTCATATTTTGATGCATGTTTAATTCTAACACCATATTATTGGTAATTCTATTTTGGTGACAACATAGATTATTTTATTATTCTCATAGTATACATATATGATGTATAAGAATAATGTGGGTTATAATTATTTAACCACCTTTTGCTGTGATGATCATCTTATGGTTTGTTATCACTACGTGCATGTAGTGAACCCATACCCCCATAATCCTTGAAGGATGGAGTGAGTGGTAGAGTACCAATGGATCAGCATAACCAAGACATGAATATAGTACTTCATGTGCTGCATGCTCTCGATGAGAGGGTTTATAGGATAATGGAGCATATATTTCCATGAAGAGCCTACAAGAAGTTAAGACTGTTGTCACCTTCAATTGAAAGGTGGTATTTTATGTTTTTATCTTTCGATGAGTCATGTGGAAGGAGAGCGCAGAGCTTTGACTCGAGCATAGAGAAAGAGTAGCGTTGAGAACATTAAGAAAAGACACTACTTCGAGCTTAAATCTCTCTATGTGATAGTGCATACATATATATTCAGGTACATTTGGTATCACACTATCGTGTGTGGTGTAAACTACTCTCATGCTTTCTTGTCTTGATGTTGATATGCACACATAGAGACATCTCTGACCGTGTTTGATATATATGATAGCATTGCATTATAATATGAAGCTTTGTCGAAGGCCTTTAAAGGCCAGAGTCTTCAAACATTGCTATAATAGTTTGATAGTCCATCAAAGCCATTAAGGCTGAGGGATTAAGAACATTGTCAATAAGGCTGAGGACTTAGAATACTATTGTAGCAGTATATTGTTAAACCTCCAACCATGGTATCGGCCGACACCCTATTATCTTTAACCATAGACTGTAAAGTCTTTATATAAAGGAATGCTCTCGAAAGATAATTGCTATCCATGCTTTCCAAGTAAGGAAAGATAGCTTATATATTTGTTGATAGGCCGAGAGCCACATGTTTTCTGAGTGCTAAGTCATTCTTTTGAATACTATTGTAGGAAGAACTTCAAGTCACATAAAATGGGGTTTGTGTTATAAAGCTTTCTTTATTAAAAGCTGTTATCTTTATGAGCATGTGGGTTATTCTTTGTTAAAAAATGAGTAGCAGGCTCCTTATTTTTCTATTAAAGTTAAACTGGGATGGTATTGTTACTACCATTATTACACTACGAGTGCATGTTTGAACCTTGAACACGAGGTAAGATGCATAGATATAGTCTTGCATTATTCTTGAATAGAAAACAATAGAGCTTGGTATCTCGATAATTATGTTATCATTTTTGATATTTACTTATAAAGATGGTATTAACTATCTCTTAATTTAGTAATGATGAGAAGGTATTTTAACCTTTTAAGTCTTTAGTAGACTAAGAATATTAATATGATAGAAGATGATATTCTTTTTATCTTTTGATAACTAAAGATTTTATAATGACTTCGGGACTGGAGAAGATAGATCTCTAAGTATGTGCCCGACACTTTTGGCTAATGTGAACTTCCTTTTCATACAATTATATGTCGACTTGAATGGGATATGTTTCAATCAACAAGGATCAGATGGAGATCCTTTAACCAAGCCAAATATTTAAACTCATCTCATGGAGATGTTGACCACAACTAATCTTGTGGTTGGAAACCAAGAACTAGTACACTTTAAAAAAAAGAATAGAGTGGTGAGGAGTCACAAAATTCCTTGTTGCAAATCCAACAAGAAACCTTTGACTGTACTCCAGTAAACGGAGTTGGAAACTTCCAAGATGATGGACTAAATCCATGAGTAGGAACGGTCAACCAAAAACACAAGAGGATGAGATAACTTCTAAGTCGAGTTAGAGGTGTGTGAACATTCGACTATGTTCATTGTGAAACATTATTTATATTAAATCTTTGGCCAAATTAATGCATCTATCTCTACATGCATTAATCAGTTCACTGTGCTCTAGATAGCATAACCATGCAGTAGTGTCATACATAGTTAGAGTGGATCTATAGTTGGGTGAAAGTTCAAAGCCGTGTCACACTTTTATAAAGGAAACGACCAACACTGATATAACTTTTTAACTTGAATCGCTACATAGTGGCGTATATGTTTTGAATTTTAAAATGATCTAAACTAATAAAATGTATATTTTTTTGTGTATTTTATGTTAGTATTTTAAAAAAATTAAAAAATTATTTAAATTTAGTTTTTTTATAAAATTGACACTATAATTCAGTTCCTGATAAAATGCTGAAAAATAAGGTTGAATGGGACATCGCATTTTATATAGTAAATTTCATTTATTTTCCTTCTATATTTTTTGTGTAATCATAACTCAAAACTTTAGTGCATAGAATAATTTTTTCCCCAATTTGATAAATATATATTTTAAATAAATCTTGGAAGTTGTGTGTAATGAAAACACAACTGTCTTGATGGGACGTCAACTTTTGTCTTGATTATTTATCCAAAATAGGAAAAAAAAAATATCATCTTGACAAAGAATCTCTCCTCTAGTGAATAAACAAAATAAATGATCACACATCAATAACACAAGGATTTACGTGGTAAAACTCCAGTAATATGCCAGAGAAACATCCACGAGGCAAAGTATCGGTATTCTTATTGTTCAGAAGAAAAATTTACAATCCTCATGCAACTGCAATTACAATTACTTGCCTTTGAAAGGCTACAAAGATTAAAAAAATATCTTCAACATAATTGCTTCCATCAAATTTAGAAAGTAGTTTTTTTTTCTTTAGGAAAAAATTAGATTTAAAACAAAATATTTTTTGTTTTCTTTCAAAGATAAGCGTCTTGCTTTCTTTGCTTTATCTTGTTTTAAAAAATCGAACAGTATTATGTAGATGTTCTTTGTGTATAATGAGCCATTCGGCCCCTTTCCACTATTGTATGTACAAATTGTACAAAATAACCTTCACTACTATTGTAGGACAGATTATTGCAAAAATAAAATTGAACTTAATTATCAAGTTCTTAGAGCACAAATCAAAACTTCCATAGGGTTCTAAAATTTTAATTTTGTACATAGATTCAAAAAGTTTGATTATATAATTACAATAATATAACACCTTTCCACTCAACTGATTGTTGCTTAGAGCAAGTAACCTGAGTTTGGAATAATTTCCTAAAAAATTAATTTTTAGATAGAAGTCAACCATTTCTAAATTCATACATCTCCATAAACTAGAATGTATTTGCCTAAAAAGTAGTTGTGATGGAGAAAAATACTCCTTAGTTGTTGCAGTCAACCAAGAATTCTTCCAGATAGCTTGTTCCTACTAACACTAAGCCATAGTAGTCTTTGCAGTTGGTCAATCTCCTTTGGAAGGCCTCCTACTAATATGTTGCCACTCAAATCCAATCTTTTAATCATAGAGAGTCTTTTAATTTATGATGATATGTGCCCACTAAAAAGATTATTACTGAGGTTCAAGTAGGTTAAGCTAGTAAGACTGGTAATCGTTGTAGGTATGTTTCCTCTTATCTTGTTGGATCCTAAGTGCAAGATAGAGAGTGTGGAAGAAAGATTTCCCAAAGAGGAAGGTATTTCTCCTGACAACTAATTTTTAGAGAGATTGAGCATCTCTAGTTTGGTGAGCATACCTATTTCAACAGGAATGGGGCCCGTGAGACAATTTTGTAACAAGTCCAATTGAATCCGTGTCGAGAGGTTTCGTAAGGAAGAAGGGATGATGCCTGACAACAGGTTTGCAGAAAGATAGAGCCACTTTAATTGGGAGAGCACGCCTATTTCAGGAGGAATTGTACCTGTCAAGTTGTTTTCTTTCAGGTCAAGCATCTCCAAATGTCTAAGGTTTCCCAAGGAAGAAGGGATGATCCCTAACAACTAATTTTCAGAGAGCATGAGCATCTCTAGTTTTATGAGCATACCTATTTCAGCAGGAATGGGTCTTGTGAGACAATTTCCTAACAATTCCAACTGAATCAATGTTGAAAGGTTTCCTAAGGAAGAAGGGATGATGCCTGTCAATTGATTTTCAGAGAGCATGAGCATCTCTAGTTTGGTGAGCATACCTATTTCAGCAGGAATGGGGCCTGTGAGACAATTTCCTAACAATTCCAACTGGATCAATGTTGAGAGGTTTCCTAAGGAAGAAGGGATGATACCTGACAACTGGTTTGCATAAAGATAGAGCCACTTTAAATGGGAGAGCATGCCTATTTCAAGAGGAATTGTACCTATCAGATTGTTTTCTTCTAGGTCAAGCATCTCCAAATGTCTGAGGTTTCCCAAGGAATAAGGGATGATGCCTGACAATTGATTTTCAGAGAGCATGAGCATCTCTAGTTTGGTGAGCATACCTATTTCAGCAGGAATGGGGCCTGTGAGACAATTTCCTAACAATTCCAATTGAATCAATGCTAAGAGGTTTCCTAAGAAAGAAGGGATGAGGCCTGACAACTGATTTTCAAAGAGCATGAGCATTTCTAGTTTGGTGAGCATACCTATTTCAGCAGGAATGGGGCCTATGAGACAATTTCCTAACAATTTGTAACGCCCCACCCTGAATACCTTAGAGAAAATACATTTACGCTATAGGAAACATAATTTTTTTTTAAAAAAATAAGATAACAAGCAATGTTAACTTAATTAATTACACCATTAAACTTATAAAATGATCTCTAAGGACTCAAGGATGCATTACTTACACATTTACCAGCATAATAACACATATTGCTAACATCAGTATCTGATCTAAAACCAATGCATGATTAAATGGCATATTCAAATTCATTATATGTCATCAAAATATATAATCTTCATGATCAAATACACAACTGCATCATTTTCCTTACACATAGTTACATCATTACATCATTGACATCTTCTGTCTACATCAAATTACAGACATTAAGAATGATCAGGTACACAAGTCAGGTACACAATTATCTTCCTTAATTGGTACAAGTACAATTGTCTAAAACTGAGCTAATCCTTTTTTGCACATGAACTCCGACAGGGAAATAACCAATGGATAAGATAGCTCTTCCACCCGACCATGTGGAACCCTAAGGTCCACCCCCCGAGCTAGGAGTTAACATGAGGTCCCAAATGACAACAGTCAGGTAGACAAAGACTAACATGAATGAAGGATGACTAACTTCAATACAACACATGACAACAACACAACACAACTTCCAGAGGCAACACATAACATAAATGGAGAGACCATACAAGGAATGCTAGGTTGTAGTAGGGAGAGTGTCATCGCACAGTCCTAGCATGGGTTACCCTGGTAGTCTCTCACTAGACTCCGGCCCCCATCTATGGTTACCCTGGCAATCCCTCACTAGACTCCGGCCCCATAGGGTGACACATGCGGAATCGACCTTCCTTTCGTGAGGACAAGGAAGTCAATCTTGCCAACCAGGCCTTCTCTACCCATCCTTAGTCTGAACGAGCACTACAGGCCATGGGAGAGGAATCCATTTATCTTGTTTAATGTGAAATCTACCCTTAACCCCCTAGTTCATTTTAGGTTATCACTTGGTTAATCCACTTTCAATGGGTTACCCTGGTGACCACTTTGGGTGCCAGCCCCACATTGAAAGCCACTCTCCTTGCTACACCTAGTAAGCCTTAACCATTAGGTAAGACAGATCACATCATCCTACAGATACATACAATCATAACAAGGCGGTATTCCACTTGCATACCTAACGTAATCATGAGGCAACCTCTTACTCATTATCCAAAGCAACATAGGTTTATTAGACCTTTAGAATTCATAGGTCTCTCCATTCCATGACTCATATTGAGGCTCAAAACAAGACGAGTACGACTAAACGGATATCACTACATCCACAGGAAACACACTCATCTTGTCTAGGTCGAAAATCAATTACAATGTCCAAAGACTGACTTACATTAAACTCTGCAACATTAATTACTTAAACAAGTTAAATTTAGGTTAATCATATTACATCAATACAATGAATCGACTAATTTTCTAGCTTGAACCCTCCAAATAAATAACTATTTCTAACAATCACCACCTCAATCTCCTTATCCTAAAAATTAAATTTACTAGAACCTTTATTATAAATTTACCTATATGATTAAGGTTAACTAAGAATACATTTATAAATAACTAAAATTCTTTTGTAACTAATTTAATAATTTTCCAAAAACCTCATCCAGGTTTAAATTCTATATTTTAATTTCTCCATAATTTTTAATTTAAGAGAGTAGAATAAGTTTATTAATGGATAATAAATAAATCCACTTTATTCAAATACATTTATAAATAGCTTGATTTTCTCAAGAATTAATTTAAATTACATTTACGAAATCAAAACCTAATTCTAGCATTGTGATTAAAATTAATCTCATAATATATTTCATCCCCAAAAGTAAAGTCAATTATCAGTAAAAATTAATATTAAGCTAACTTAATAAAAATCATAATTCTAATCTAAATAATTTACATAACTAAGCTATCAAAATAGGTCATGGTTAATTCTAATTAAAGTTTGACTACATGATGTTAAAGCATGTAAATTTACTTGTGAGTAGTACAGGATACCAATGAAAAGGTGTTAAGCTGTTTTCCTTTCACCCATGGTCTAACATTAATTGATACGATAACCACGAGATTTCACGGGAAGAAAGTTAAATAATGATCACTCTTAGAACCCTAAATAGACACTCATTCAAATTGGATGATTCACAATAATATAAGAATGTATAACTATAACTATAATTTTTTCCTACTAAGCAACTAAAACTGTCATATAATCCTACCAACGAAATAACATGTTAGTTCAACTTTAAAATTTCATTGTATTTACGAAGGACTAAGAGGCAATGAAGGTGGTATTTCCTGGCATGAAAATACATTACCTTTGTCTAACTGTTATGTGCACTAACCTTAGGTTTTAAATAGGATAATTATATACAGCTTTTGTTGTGACTGAGGTGTAAAATTGTTATTCGCTGTTTGACCATTGAACGGTTTAATATTTAAGCTGTGAGAGGTTAGTAGTTGCATATTATATCGGCACAGAAAAAAAAATGGAAGTGAAACCCTAATATTTCCCTAACCCTAAAATTTACTTATTAACTACAGATTTATTTGAAAAGACTTTAGAACTTGCATCAGCGAATCCTCAAGTGTAAAGCCAGATTTCTCAACCTAAAGTGACGCCAAGCAGGAAGCCTTGGATCAGAAATGGACATCCATCGCTGGAAACGGTCATGTATAAATTCCTTGAGATCTAAAAGGTATCAAATGCTAAGCAAAGTGGGAAAAAGAATAGATGAACACTCGGAAATGATACTGTTTATAACCCTGAGGATATATATATCCTTTAATTTATCCTCAACATATCATCAATCGCCAAAAGTTCTATTCAACTCACGAGTCAGAGACTTTCCCAGCGTACGGTTTAATATATGCTTTTTCAATTGTGCCTGAGCGATTTCTGAACAAGGTAAGAGTAATTCTAATCGTTGTTTGATCAAAAGAATTGAATTGTTATTCGAATTAGACATGTATGTGAAGGGCGAAAATGTGAGGACGCTTGAATCAAGATGTTTTTTCACGTTTTTTTCTTTTTTTTTGTTTCAGACGCATGAGTACATGGTCTGTTCTATGCGTGACAATGATATGCCTGCGTATTAGACTAGTCATAAATTTCCTTCTCTCTTCCATACGACCTGCGCTAGGATTGGAGGAGTTGTATGGCAATTCCTTTTGCAATCAGGTGTAATTGTGTTTGAAGGACAAACATGTATCTCAGTGGCTCTTTACTGAGGTCTAGTGATAAGCTGGTCCAAGAGGAAAAGATAAAATATGTGGGTCTGTCCGAAGCTGCGGCTTCAACAATTAGCATGGTCCATGCAGGGCGTCTAATCTCTGCTGTGCAGCTTGAATGGTCTCTCTAGACTAGGGATGCTGAGGCCCAAACTATTCAAAGTGAAATGGCATGAAAGATGTACATAAACAACAGACCACAAGATTAGAACTCAGAATCAAATACTTGTGTATAACTATCCTGATTTGTTTAATTTCATTTTTCCCATTCGTAGGGAGTTGGGGATTGGGATTGTTACATACAGCTCATAGGCAAGGGTTTCTTTGCCTCAGGAGCGAAACTTCTTCAAAGTGTGGCTGATAAAGACTTCCGTAGGAATTTTGCCTTATTAGCATTGTAAGTTGTAACTAATATCAACATTAAAAGATGAAGGGGGATTGAGTTCTACATGCAAATAGAAGCAAAGCTTGGGATTGTCGACTTTGAATCCAGCGACCACTAAACATTAATGGCAACCATTAACATTGATACCTTGCGTGGTTTGAATGGTGACTGGTGGTTGGGAATGGAGAGCCATGAATATGTAATCTTCAAAATGCTGACTCAAATTGTAACTAATGAGGACGGCCTTAACAGAAGAAAGGTAAATATATTCAGTTGTGTTCGGATTTAAAATCTAACACATCCCTAATTATAAATATTGGTCTCTGTTCATAGAGTGATTAGAAAGTAATGTCTTCGACAGAGTTAAAGGTGCATAAGAAGGAAAATTTCCAGTGTGAAACATTGGCGAAGGGAAACATCATAAAAGCATATGAAATATTTGACATAAAGCCTCACAAGCAACATGGAGAGCAGTAATTGCATAATATGCACAGAATGGATTCGTAAGGATGATCTAAAATCTTTAAATCCAGACACAAAAGCATTTAAACCATTAAAATCATTCTAAACTTTTTAAAATTATCCTACAAAAATTGGATAACATACCCAGATTGATTTTTCCACCCGATTCAACTTTTCCCTTCTCTCGATTTTCCAACCCCCTTCTCCAGGCAAAAATCCCCCTTTTTAACAAAATATTGGTAACCAATTCATGGGAAAGAAAACTAACTTTCACGTCCCCAAACTAACTTCAAATTTATTAAGTCCATAACAAAATAGTTTGATTTAATTAATTCAAAGCACGGTTAAAATATTTACACATTATTGTTGTTATTATCATTAAATTAACATTATATATATATATATATATATATTAATTTTTGCAACTATAGTTTATTTATATATATTTATTATTGTGTTCTAGCACCTAAATTAACCAAGGCATCAAGCCAAATCAAATAAAATGCCAACCTAATCATTTAATCACATGACTAAACCTTAACAACACCAACTGACCATAATTGGAAACACAATGTGAACTCACATCCCAACCAACCTCAACTAGCAGGGTAACTAGACGCGACGCTCATCCTCATTGCAAAGATGGTTTAGGGCATGGGACCTCATGTAACTCCAAACAACTATTCCATTGGCGAAGGCACGCTCAAACCTAATAAATCAGGTGGAGTCGGTGCCTAGTACCTGCATCTTGCAGCAAATACATGGTTAAACATAACAAGATATATATCCACATGCAGTCGTCTAGTGAATGGAAATCGCAATGGGGTAGGGTACTCAAGAGCGAGTAATACGACACTGTCCCATTCACGTTCCTGTATAAACAAATCACTACATTTAAACAAGATTTCTGATTACTTATCAACAACATAAAACAATCAATTATTTCACCATCAAATAGAGCAATTAATATCAAAACATCTGCAACATCTAGTTTATTTATCAATTGTAAAGTATGAAATAACAGGATCCAATATCCACAACTATTATCATATGATTAGTTCCATAATGAATTAACAAAACAACAAAGGATCCATCATCAGATAATCTAAGATACTGTCAAAATGTCAAAATCTAATGAGCAACTATCAATTAGACAAACGACAAGGTGAGGGGCACTACACAATTCCAACTCAATCAATATCGAAAGGTTTCCTAAGGAAGAAGGGATGATGCCTGACAACTGATTTTTAGAGAGCATAAGCATCTTTAGTTTGATGAGCATACCTATTTCATCAGGAATGGGGCCTGTGAGACAATTTCCTAACATTTCCAACTGAATCAATGTTGAGAGGTTTCCTAAGGAAGAAGGGATGATGCTTGACAACTGATTTTCAGAGAGCATGAGCATCTCTAGTTTGGTGAGCATACCTATTTCAGCAGGAATGGGGCCTGTGAGACAATTTCCTAACAATTCCAACTGAATCAATGATGAGAGGTTTCCTAAGGAAGAAGGGATGATGCCTGACAACTGGTTTGCATAAATATAGAGCCACTTTAATTGGGAGAGCATGCCTATTTCACCAGGAATGGGACCATGGAAAGTATTGTCAGACAAATCAAATTCAATTAAAGTAGAGAGGTTTCCAAAAGAGGATAGAATTGTACCTGTGAGATTGTTATCTCGTATGTCAAACATCCACAATTTTGGCAAGAGGCTCAGCTCAGCTGGAATGTTCCCTTGCAAAGAGTTGGAGTGGAGTAACAGCATACCTAAACTGCCGCAGTGGCTAAGATTCACTGGAATGTGTCCTCCTAATTGATTTGTGTGCAACAGGAGTTCATTCACATTAGAAAGCCGTCCCAGTTGAGGTGGAATGACACCATGAAGATCGTTGGAAGAGAGGTCCAGCGACTCCAAAGCAGAAAGATTCCCCACCGCAGGAGAAATGGTGCCCTCTAAACCCATGTTTGTGAGATTTAGCCCAACTACTTTTATCGAACCAGGAGAACAAGTAACACCCATCCAATCACAAACTGGAATGTTGGTATCCCAGTTGGCCAAGGAATTATTGGGATCAACGCTTATTGCAGCTTTGAATGCCGAGAGGGGTTGTTGGTCCGAAACATTCTTCCATGTATAAGACTGCACTGCAGTAGACAATGAAAGGACCAAGGCAAGAACCAACATCAACAATACTATGTATTTCATTTCCTTCAAATGCTGAGAACATACACTGAAATCTCAAAATCCCAGTTATCAATGCCAAAATAATTTGCTATGGATTGCCAAAGAGTAGGGTCTCTATTTATATCTCAAGAAACCATCATCCCATCCCCTCACTCGATGAAATCGGCGGAAAAATAGGATTAAAAGAAACGTAGCGTGGATTTCGCTGGAATAATCAGGGATGTTCTTTTTCTAGGTGGTGAGGTATTGTGGACTATAAAAAGATTCCATTTTCATTTCCATTTTTTCCAATTTTCTTCTTCTGTTTTACCTACCACAAATTAATTTAGTATTTTTATCCTACTTTTTAGTAAACAAGTTTGAAAAAACAAATCATTTTTTGTTAACAAAATATTTTTGATTCAAGCATGTATTTTGTCTATATTTTTAGTCTTTATAAGATGACTATTAACATTGATAGACAATTGTTTTGGTGGTTGTGGGGGCATGCCCTAAGACAAGGGACCCATATAATTTATAAAAAATTTATTAATCATCTCTATGGATATAATGCACATTTATTGCGTAAGAATTAAAATATCATTAATATTGAAATTATATATATGTGTAATAGTAAACTTTGTAAACTCATACTCATGTCAACTTTCATTTAGTTTTATATTTATTTTAAGGAGAGTGCACTTTTATATATAACTATATTGACAAATAATGTAATCTTGTGCAAATTAAAGTTTTTTGTTCTATGTTATCCACCTACCTTATTACACATCTTTCTATACATCTATCACTTATCTCCCATCCCATCTTCTCATACCCTTAACATTCGCCCAATCCACTCATTTATTACTTATATGTTCATAGTTACTTCCATGTACACACTATCCATTATAGTCTAACCCCTTCTCTATCCTCAGAGTAGTTCACGGTTGTGGGGTCATCCTTACAACCACAAACTCCTCCCACCTTAATTTAAGAATTAAATGTAAATTTTGATCTCATCTTTACCCTTCTTGCCTAGAGCTAACTAGACACAAGTTTACGTGTTATGTTGTTATGTCTTTGTATTTATAGGCATTTAATGTATTCATTCTAATCATTTAGAAATCAAGGAATCAAATTGCATGTACAATTTTTTTGGTGCGCTAAAAGGAACCTAGCTCTACACAATCATTCTAGAGGCATTTGCATGACTAAAGAGTGTTGTTTTCAATATTATTTAATTTCATAACTTAACAAATGTATTTATTAATTGTTGATTGTTTGAAACAGATTTTTGATTCCTTGATATTCACTGAGTAGGGGGTTTTGTGAAGGAGTGTCAAATTCTTGATGGTATTGTTATTGTTATGTTGTTATGTCTTTGTATTTAAATGCATTTAACACATTCATTCTAATCATCTAGAAATCAAGGAATTAATTTGCATTTACACTTTTTTTGGTGCTCTAAAAGGAACCTAGCTCTACACAATCATTCTAGAGGCATTTGCATGGCTAAAAAGTGTTGTTTTTGATATTGTTTAATTTCACAACTTAACAAAGCTATTTATTAATACTGCCATCCCCTATTAGTATCAAGACAATACTAAATAAATCAAGGCATCTCGAGTGAAATGAAGAATCTAACAATATGTAGATTACATGGGTCAAGTTCATAAGTGAAGGATAAATTTCCAATTATGGAACTATCACTAAATATAAAATTCATCCCTACACAAAGTCAATAAAGAATTATGATTCCAAGATGATTACTAGCCTAATATAAACCATTTTTATCCTGAGACATACTAGATCCGGATCTTCTCCATTCTTTATGCATTCATCAATTATGTACCTTTCTTTCTTAGATTTACATTTCACACATTCAATTATACATATTAAATCAAATACCCAACCGCCATTTGTTTACCTAGGTTGATTTATGCTTATTTATATTCATTTGACTTGATTAGCCTAGGTCACCTATATTATGATATAAACGTAAATAAACATCATTTTGATATCATTCCTTTACTCTTATTAGGATTTTGATCCATTATTGCATAATCTTGTGATTTCTACTTTAGGCTTTGCACATATGTTAGTCTTGGATTCAAGCAAGAAAATCACACCTTCAAGAAATACTTGATAGGAGATTAATCACACAACATATCATTCTTTAAAGTTTTCCATAATTATCATACCAAAGAAGTATAAAACATGGAGAATATGTAATAAAACTTACTCCTTGCAAATATTTAGACTCATTCTTATAATTAATTGCATGTACATGTGTCCTTGTTCATTAGAGCCCTTTATTGACTACTTTTAAACTATATAAACAATACAATAACTAACATGTCTCTACATGGTTGGTTCCATAAAAAAATGCATATGATTTTCTTAATCTTGCTAGTTCATATTTTTAAATCTATTTAACTATGGTAATGAAGAGAGTACTACACAAATTAATGCTTAATATCTTTTGTCTTTCTCTATATTTTGTGTCTTTCCTACTTGGCTAATTTCTATTTTCAAAAGGAGTTGTTATTTATTACTAGTTTTTCATAGACTAATATCAAGTTCAAATTCAAATTTAAGATCACATGGTAGACTATGTTATCTCACTCATAATCTTTTAGTTTTCCTGGAGTTAAGGTCCAAATTTTGTTTACGTAAAAGACACATTGCCAATTTCTCTATTTGTAAAACCAAATCATTAGATACATCTAATTTCAATATAGTATTTTAACATACTATACATAAGGTTATCCTTTTTTTGGAAATATTGTTGTCATTGATGTCAAAGGAGGGACGAGGAAATCGACCAAGTTCGTAGTTTGCAAACTTTTCAGTTTGTTGATTTGGTAGTTCATGTTGCAAGTATAGGCCTAACCGGTGTTGTCATTGATGTCAACATACTCTTTTTGTATTGATGTCAAGGATTGGATGAGTTATGCGCTGAGGATATTGAGAAAACTAGTCCTATCAGAAGTAGAGAAAATCAGTGAGGACAGTGAAGCTCTATGAAATGAATATCCCAGCTAGATGAAGATCAGAGAATGCGCATCAAAGGGTTTGTAGATATGTGTCTGAAGATGATCCAATCAAGATTTGAGAGATCCGCATGAAAATTTGGAGGAGTTATGGCCATGAGAGTAAAACTAGTTTTGGTAACTGTTCAAAGGTGACAGAGTGACACAAATAGGTCCAGTGAGATCCAGAAATGCAAAATCTTGTTCTACGGATCTGGTGGCATGTTTGGGAAGCTAATGTGAATTGACAACTCAATTAGTTCATGGTTTGGAGGTCCACAAGCAATCCTTCTAATGTGACAGTAATGACCGACTGTGTTCTTGAGGTTCTGGATGAAGATGCAAATGATTTTAGTAAGCAGAAGTGGTGCTGATGTTCTTGGTGATTCAAGAAAGCTTGTGGGGGTCTCTAGATTGTGTCTAGTTTGTGTTGGCGGTCCGCATTGAAGATAGAGCTCGTAATTGAAGATTTACCTTCCAATGATGGTGTTCTTCCTAATCTTGGCTGACCAGATGTCTTGCACATATTGCAGATGATCTTGAAGATGTTTTGTGAAGCCTGGCATGTTCCACAAAGAAGATTGAAGTCCCAGCTATGGGTAGCTGACAGTGTAATATTGCACATGAAGCTTTTGTAATAAGTCAAGTTATATTTTTTTGTATTTGCTCTGTAATAAAATAAGTGTATGTTATGCTGACTTTGATGATTATTCTAAAGTTGATGTCTTGTATAAATAAGAATTGTGAAGTCATTCAAAAGCATCCAGGTAGCGATGAGTAGGTGGTAGGAAAGAAGAAGGAAAAGTAGAGCAGAGGTGTTGAGCTTAAATGGAACTGACTCAAGCATAGTGAAGATGCTAATCTTCAGTTCAAGTATGTAATATTTATATTATTCTATAGATAATGTGTCTCCTGTAGGTAGTGGGCCTCTTGTGAGCAGTGTGCTTGAGCAGTGAGCCCTAACTGGCAAGTGCCATTTTATTCATCTTTATTCTTCTATCAGAGAATACAATCTTGGGTTAATCACCCCGTGGTTTTTCCCTTAACTAGATTTTCCACATCAAAATCTTGGTGTTATATGTGTTGAATTTGTCTCTTCTCATGAATTATTGCATTATGCTTCCATGATTAATCTTTGATATGCTGTTGAAATATAAGAAGGCTTAAAGTAGATAAAGAATAGAGATTTTTGTAACAATTGATTCACCCCGCCCTCTTAGTTGTCTGTCCCAAATCTAACAATTGGTATCAAAGCTAAGTTCCTCTAGAAGAAGCTTAACTACTTGAGGAGATCCAAAATGTCGACCTACAAGAAGGATAGTCCAAGGTTTGATGGTTCAAACTTCACTGCTTGGAAAAGCCGCATGGAATGTCACATACAATGCATGAGATATCAGTATTGGAACATAACCTCAATTAAATATGTTCCCCCAAGGAATGGCTGCACAACTCTAGATGAAATCAGAGATGCAGAGAATAATCTTCGAGCTAAAGAAGCCCTACCGAGTGCCTTATCTGATTCAGAGCTGACAAATGTTATGGGATTGATGATTGCCTATGAAATTTGGACAAAACTTGAAAATCTATATGAAGGAGACAAATATGTTAAGTGTTCCAAGCTGTAAAGTTTGAAAGGAAAGTTTGAAAACTTAAAGATGAGTGAAGATGAGAATATCACTTCTTATATGAAAAAAGTAAATGAGCTTGTTTGTGGCATCAGATGTGCTGGTGGAGTACTGGATGAAGATGAAATTATTGCTAAAGTTCTCAGATCTTTACCCCCTACTTATAAACACAAAGTTGCTGCCATTGAGGAAATCAAATCTTTGACAACTATCATAAGGGATCAATTGGTTGGTAAGATATCTGCATTTGAGTTAGCTGAGTCTGGTGATGCACTTCCCAAGACTCAATCTGCATTCAAAGCTAGTGCCTCTACAAAAGGCAAATAGAGATATGATCTAGGTGAAAGTTCCTCAAGAAAATTAACTTGGTATGAGAAAGTAAGAAAAGATCTGGAAGAGGATGAATTTCAAGCTGAACAACTTGAAGCCCTCATTGCAAAGAGACTGCCAAGAGGATCTGGCAAGTATGAAGGAAAATTACCATTTAAATGCTTTGCCTGCAATAAGATTGGTCATTTTACCTCAAGGTGTCTGGAAAGGTTTTCAAGGCCAAATCCTAATAGTTCAAGGTTTCAGAAGAAGTGTTACTATGTTCAATAGGATGATGGAGTGACAGATGATGAATCCAAGACAGGAAACAAACCTGGAAGTGACTGGGTGTTTATTGCCATCAAGGAAGATGATCCAATGCCTATTGAATCTGCCAATCATAAGGTGATAGAAAGTACTTTGGCTACTCAAGTTGAAGAAAAGGATGAATGGGTTATTGATAGTGGATGCTCTCACCATATGACTGATGACAAGAGTAAGTTCCTAAGCTTGGAAAATTATGAAGGTGGAGTTGTAAAGTTTGGAGATAATTCTGCTGATAGAATTAAATGTAGTGGAACTATTTCTTTTGATGGAAAGAAAAAACCAGTGATGTTCTGTTTGTTGAAGGTTTGAAGCATAATCTTCTTAGTGTTGGACAGATGGTGGATAAAGGCTATGATCTCTGATTCAAAAATAGAAAATGTAAGATTTTTGAAAGCTCTGGAACTGAGATTGCATCTGGTATGCAGACAAAAGGTAACATCTTCCAATTGGTTGGTACTGGTAAAAGTTGTTTATTTGTTCAAATTGATCAGAGTTGGTTATGGCATAGGAGAATGTGTCATGTAAATTTTGATAATATCATCAAGATAAGCAACACTCAGGCTATAAGAGATCTTCCAAGACTAGTGAAACCTACTAATAGTTTGTGCAAATAATGTCAGTTGGGAAAGCAGAACAAAGTCACATTCAAAAGTAAGGAACAATCTTCAATTGGATTGTTAGACTTGGTACACACTGATCTCTGTGGTCTGGTAAGAATCAGGAGTCTACAAGGAGATAGGTATCTCATGTTGTTGATTGATGACCACTCTCGGATGATGTGGGTAACTTTCTTAAAGGAGAAATATGAAGCACTTGAGAAGTTCAAAATATTCAAGGCTATGGTAGAAAATGAAACTGGCATGAACATAAAATGCCTCAGGTCTGATAGAGGTGCAAAATTCACATCCGGTGAGTTCATATCATTCTATGAGAAACATGGGATAAAGAGACAATTATCTGCTCCAAGGACTCCACATCAGAATGGGGTAGTGGAGAGAAAGAACTAGACCATCCAGAAAGCATCTAGAACCATGATGATGGAAGCAAATGTTCCTCACATCTATTGGAGAGAAGCTATAAGTACTGCTATCTATACTCTTAATCGAGTACAAATTAGAGGCAATACTGGTAAGACTCCTTATGAACTTTGGTTTGGCATCACTCCTACTGTGAAGTATTTCAGAGTCTTTGGTAGTAAATGCTATATCAAAAGAGATGAAGATCTTGGAAAGTTTGATGCTAGAAGTGATGAAGGAATTTTCTTGGGATATTCTACTCAAAGCAAAGCATACCGGAGTTACAACAAGAGATTAAGAAAGATTGTAGAAATTATAAATGTGAAGGTTGATGAAGGCATGCAAAATCCCTCAAGGTATTATGAATATGAAGCAGATGATCAGGATAATGTCTCAAATCAAGGAGAACCAGTCCCCACTCTAGTTTAGATTCAGACTGATCTGGAGAATCTTGATATACAAGAGGAAGAGACATGCTTGGAAGAACCTGTCCAAGAATCAGAGGTGCAAGAGAATCCCAAAAATCCCAGGTATGTAAGACTGAATCATTCTGAAGATCAAATCATAGGAGATAGAAGCAAAGGTGTTCAAACAAGAAGGAAAATTGCTCAAGATTTAGTAAAGTATTGTTTGATTTCAAAGATTGAGCCAAAAATAGTAAGTGAAGCATGCAATGATAAAAACTGGGCTAAAGCAATGGAGGAAGAATTGATACAGATTGAAAAGAATCACACTTGGGATCTTTTTCCCAGACCTAAGGACAAAAATGTGATTGGGACTAAGTGGGTCTTCTAGAATAAACTGAATGAAGATGGTGAAGTGGTTAGAAACAAAGCTAGATTGGTCTATAAGGGTTATTCTCAAGTAGAAGGAGTTGACTTTGAAGAAACTTTTGCTCTGGTGGCAAGAATTGAGGTAGTCAGATTATTCCTTGCCTTTGCTGCCTTCAAGGACTTCAAAGTATATCAGATGGATGTCAAGTCTACCTTCTTAAATGGTGATTTGGAAGAAGAGGTATACATTGAGCAACCAAATGGATTCCAATTGTCTGATCATGGTGATATGGTCTGCAAATTGAAGAAAGCATTGTATGGACTCAAACAAGCTCCAAAAGCTTGGTATGAAATATTGGACAAACATCTTTTAAATATTGGTTTCAACAAAGGCACTACTGATAGTAATCTATATTTTAAGATTGATCATGAAAGTATCTTGATTGTTGAAGTATTTGTTGATGATATCATCTTTGGAGGAAAAGATAGCATGTACAAGACCTTTGCAAATCAAATGCAAAGTGAATTTGAGATGTCTATGTTTGGGGAAATGAATTTCTTCTTGGGTCTGCAAATCACTCAAATAGAGAAAGGAATCTTCATATCACAGACCAAGTATGTGAAAGAATTGTTGAAGAAATTTGGGATGGAAGACTCAAAGGCAATGAATGCTCCCATGGCAACAGGATGTAAGTTGAGTAAAGATGATGAATCCCCTAAGACTGATTAGAAAAAGTACAGGTCAATGATTGGAGGACTGCTCTACCTTACTCAAACCAGACTTGATATTATGAATGTGTTGGTCTTGTTGCCAGATTCCAAGCTGATCCTAGAGAGTCTCATGTCATGGCAATCAAGAGAATTCTTAGATATTTGAAGGGAACAATTGAGTATGGATTATGGTATCCTAAGGATCATGACTTCTCTCTTCATGCATACACAGATGCTGATTGGGCAGGAGATGTGGATGACTAGAAAAGTACCAATGGTGGTGCATTCTTTTTGGGAAAAAGATTGGTTTCTTGGCTAAGCAAGAAATAAGAGGCAATATCTCTATCCACTGCAGAAGTAGAATATATTGCAGCAGCAGCCAGTTGCACTCAAGTATTGTGGATGAAGCAAATGCTAAGAGATATCAGAGTAGAGTATGAGGAACCTATCACAATCTTCTGTGATAACTCAAGTGCAATAAATATATCAATAAATCTAGTGTTGCATTCAAAGACAAAACATATATCCATCAAGTTTCACTTTTTGATAGAGCAGGTGAACAAGAATGAAGTTAGATTGGAGTTTGTGCCCTCAAAGGATTAGATTGCAGACATTTTTACTAAACCTCTACCTAAGGACTCTTTTAAGTATCTCAAGCAAAAGTTAGGGGTTATTACCCCTCCAATTCTAAATTAAGGTGCACTGATGTGCATCAGTCCGGTGGATCCCACAATCATATCTTATGATCCAGAATGATGTTAGGAGGTAGCTACTCAGGGGGAGTAGTCTGTATGATTCTGAAACATGAGAAATAGTTGTAAGTATGTGCCCTTTGCCATTGATGTCAAAGGGGGAGTAAAGACATGTGAAAAACAAAAGGTGGTTGCTGATCAAAGAGGGAGCATTAAAAGGAAGAGAAGACATGTGAATGGCTACTATTGATAAGGGAAGCTATGTTAGTCAGTAAGGAGAAGTTCTTGTCTTGATGGTTATAGCCTCTTTTCACATTATATGTTGCCATCAATGACAAAGGGGGAGATTGTTGCAAGTATGGGCTTAATCAGTGTTGTCATTGATGTCAACATACTCTTGTATTAATGTCAAGGATTAGATGAGTTGTGTGCTAAGGATATTGAGAAAATTAGTCCTATCAGAAATAGAGAAAATCAATGAAGACAGTGAAGCTCTATGAAGTGAATATCGCAGTTAGATGAAGATCAGAGAATGCACGTTAAAGGGTTTGTAGATATGTTTCTAAAGATGATCCAGTCAAGATTTGAGAGATCCGCATGAAAATTTGGAGGAGTTATGGCCATGAGAGTAAAACCAGTTCTGGCAACTGTTCAGAGGTGACAGAGTGACACAAATAGGTTTGGTGAGATCTGGAAATGCAATATCTTGTTTTGCGGATCTGGTGGCATGTTTGGGAAGCTAATGTGAATTGACAACTCAATTGGTTCATGGTTTGGAGGTCCACAAGCAATCCTTCTAATGTGACAGTAATGACCAACTATGTTCTTGAGGTTCTGGATGAAGATACGAATGATTTTAGTAAACACAAGTGGTGCGGATGTTCTTGGTGATTCAAGCAAGCTTTTGGGGGTCTCTAGATTGTGTCCAGTTCGTGTTGGCAGTCCACATTGAAGATAGAGATCGTAATTGAAGATTTACCTTCTAGTGATGGTGTTCTTCCTAATCTTGGTTGACCGGATGTCTTGCACATATTGTGCAGATGATATTGAAGATGTTTTGCAAAGCCTGGCATGTTCCACAAAGAAGTTTGAAGTTTGAGCTATGGGTAGCCGACAATGTAATAGTGCACATGAAGCTTTTGTAATAAGTCAAGTTGTATTTTTTGTATTTTCTCTATAATAAAATAAGTGTATTTTATGCCGACTTTGATGATCATTCCAAAGTCGATGTCTTGTATAAATAAGAATTGCGAAGTCATTCGAAAGCATCCAGGTAGTGATGAGCAGGTGGTAGGAAAGAAGATGGAAAAGCAGAGCAGAGGTGTTGAGCTTAAATGGACCTGACTCAAGCATAGTGAAGATGCTAATCTTCAGTTCAAGTATGTAATATTTATATTATTCTATAGACAGTGTGTCTCTTGTAGGCAGTGGGCTTCTTGTGAGCAGTGTGCTTGGGCAGTGAGCCCTAACTGGCAAGTGCCATTTTATTCATCTTTATTCTTCTAATAGAGAATACAATCTTGGGTTAATCACCCCGTGGTTTTTCCCTTAACTAGGTTTTCCACGTCAAAATCTTGGTGTTACATGTGTTGAATTTGTCTCTGTTCATGAATTATTGCATTATGCTTCCATGATTAATCTTTGATATGCTATTGAAATATAAGAAGGATTAAAGTAGATAAAGAACAGAGATTTTTGTAACAACTGATTCACCTCCCCTCTCAATTGTCTATCCTAAATCCAACAGTTCACTGATTTGGTTCGACGCCGATCAATTTTGCTAATTCCTCAGTTAGCCGATGGGAATTTCTGTCGATTGCATTTTGGTGAAAGTCTTGTTTGTTATCAGTGAAATTGAAGGTTTTATATCTTGTGTTTTTTCCAATGAGTCCATTCTCTTTGTTATCGGTTGATTTGTTGGTTCTAGAACTTCTTAGTTCACTGATGGAATCTATCACTGATGAAGACTTGAGCAAACAAAAGTTCACAAGTTGAAAAGTTCAAGTCTTGGAGACTTGCCAATGCCGAAGTTCACCAATTTGGTTCAATGTCAACAAGGTTTGTCAATTGCCTAGTTCACTAATGGAGAAGTTCACTGATTTGGTTCATCACCAACAAAGTTCGCTGATCACCCAATTTATCGATGGCGAAGTTCATCGATTTGGTTCACCACCGACAAGGTTCGTTGATCGCCCATTTTACCAATGGTGAAGTTCATTGATTTGGTTCACCATTGATAAGGTTTACCAATCACCCAATTTTCCAATGAAGGCTTTAAAGGATGGAGTTGGTTTGCCAATTGGTGATATTATCGATGAAGCACAAGTTGGTAATGAATAGTTCGTGAAGATACAAAGTCGCCAACCGACTTCATTATGGAAGCACTAAAATTAATAAGGCTAATATTAAAATAAAATTATTATTTATTAGGGCCAACCTGTTTGAAGAATTACTTCATTTGGAAATAGACGTCTCTCTTGATAAGCCAACTCCCTTGACATAGCCACTCCTTTGGAATTAAATAAAAGAGAAAATAGTTATTGAGCTTCAAAGTTAAATATTTGAAGTTGGTTGACCTATGTATGTTTGGCACCTCCTTTGGAATTAAAAAATACTTGTTATGTCATAAAATGTCCCCTTAGGACTTTTACCTCCTAAGTTTAGCTCCTAGGCCCCCTTAATTTAATCATGCACGTGTAAAACTTGTCCCAGAGAAAAATCCCCTGAAACCCATGACAAATGGCGCTTAGGGGCCTATCTCAATGCTTAATCAAGACAAAAAATAGGCCTCTGGACTTGGGCTCCCGCGCCCTAGTCTAGACCTATTTTGTCATGACCCTAATTTTAAAGTGTCAGTTAATGACCATTAAAAGGTTTCCCTTTATTGGCCTTTTCAATTTGAATTACGAATATTAGTGAGAATGTATATATAAACATGTTTAGGACTTCATTTTACTCCTAGTTAACGAAGGTAAACTTATGATCATCAAGAAAAGAGCATTCAAGGCATTCACTGTGTTGCAGAGTAGAATTGTGTTGTGTTTGTTGCAGATTTGGATCCATCAACTCATTTCCTCATGATTTGAAGGCACTTCATCTCCATGAGGGTTTTCACCTCCAAGGTGATATCTATTTTATGTTTCAATCAATCTATCTTATCATCTAATTTTTCCTTTGTCCACCAAGGACATGCACTCTATCTAACAATAGTGTTGGAAGGATTGAATGCCATTCTAGGGCTTGATCGAGGCAAGCTACTAAGCACCACAACCCCTAACCGCTCTCTTGTGATTGCAGGTTACAGGTGTAGAATCTTGCGAAGAGGAGTTGCAGGAGATCAGAGTAGAGGATAAAGATTTAGGATCTAAAGAAAACAACAAAGAATATCCCCTTCTGGTCAAGGGCACCCACCCCAATGTCCTCCTGATTACCATTGTCAAAAACTCTGAAACAGGTTGCAGTCTTCATCACCTCACTGTTCCAATCTATAAAAAAAGTGGCCTGTTGGACTTGGGCACCCGATCTGGTGTCCCTGATATTTCTACTTTTTGGAATATGAATCCTGGTATGTTTCTAATCTACATTTAGTTCCTTCCTGTGTGATCATTTGTCGTGTTTCGTCTGTCTATATATAATTTCATATAATTAGGGTTTAAGGCTTAATCGGATTAGGGTTTGAGCAAATTTATCAATACATTCCAACTTTCCTTATCATCTTAAAGTGACACCAAACTTGTAGCTGAGTCCTCTTGCAAGAGGAGTGACTGAACTCCATTTATGTCCTTGAATGATTATATGTGAAAGGAGGGTTTGATTAAATCTATCTGAAACATTACCAATTATCATCATTCCCACTTTTCATATATAACCTTTTGGTGAACCTGTGTTTTTACTGAACTTGCATCTTTCTGAGTGTTTTAATCAGTTTTGCATTCATTAATATCATATTCATCATCATATATTAAAGAATCTTGCATAAATTTGAAAAATTAAAAAAAAATAGGCATCTTAGGCTTGCATTAAGGCACAGTTTGCATATTTCCCTTGCATATTCATTGAAAACATTTAATTTTCTAATATTTACATCAGATTTGAGATAAATTATAGTATTTCATCATTTCATGATCTTTTATTTTGCATTTGCATATTTCATTTGCTAGGGTTTTGCTTAAAAGTTGCATTTTTCATATAACCTAGTCTTAGCAAAAACTAGGGTTTGTAGGCAAAATTTTATTTTCAGGTTTTGATACTCCTTTACAACATTCATTCAAATCTGATTTTGAAGTGTAGTGTTGGATCATAATGCATACTTTTGCATCCTATCTTTGAAACTTTCACTTTTTGCATTTACACATTGTGTATTTTAACAAAAACAACTATCTTCACCCTTTTGATTGTGCATTGAGCATTGTAGGACTTTAGCATCCTTTTTGAATCAAATATAAGCTATTTTTACACATTATACCTGATTAGATTCCATTCATTCATCATTTTACATGGTTTCATAGCTTAATTTCACTATTAGGGTTTTAAAAAAATTCTTGCATTTTAGTACATTTGGCTAATTTTCCACCTAGTGTTTCAAGATTGGCGTGTTGTGACAAATATTGCTACATTATTAGACTGATATAAGGATTTTAGGTTGTTGTACCTTATTGTTGGCAAGAGACACTATATGGATTCATGATTGTTGTCATTGATGGCAACAAAGTTCATCCCACACATCCGCAGGACATGGTATGTCTCTACCGGAAGTCAGAGTGAAGAATGTTGTGGTCCGGTAAACAAGAACAGAGCATGTGGCGAGGTCTGATAGACAAGTCTGGATCTCTCAGAGGAAGTATCTTGGTGAAGTGCAGATTTGGGGAAGTCAAGAGGAGTATCTTGACTGATAGACTCCAAGGTTTGAGCCTCCGGTGTGGAAAGGATAAAGAGATATGGATGCTTGAGTGTTGGGTTCCCAAGTGATAGTGTGAACAGAGGAAGAACTGACTAGCAGAGCATCAAACTTTATTCCAGATGTGTTACTGATGATTGAAAAGGATCTTAAGGCATAATTTATGTTTGGCCTATGTGATTGATGACTTCTACAAGTATATGCTTGATCTGCATTACTTAATGTGCAAGGATTCAACCGATAGATCAAAGTTTGTGAAAAGATTGACCATTCCGGATGCCGACTAGAAAGGTGATGAAATCACTTGTGCAGATATATATACAAGATGGATTTAGTTGTGAGATGTGTCGTGGGTGTTGGTAATGTGTGAATAAAAGTAGAAGAGCAGAGTGAAAGCAGTAAGAAAGTTTTGGTATGTAAAAGGAAAGCAACATAAAAGAAGAGGAAAAATGAAGTTCAGTAGATCAGTGTACTAAGCCTAACCAGAACTAAACTCCAGCAGATGTAGATGCTCCCAATCAGTTCAAGTATTGTATAAACACTCTTTTTGTAGACAATGAGTCTCTTGTAGGCAGTGTGCCTCTTGTGAGTAGTGTGCTCGGGCAGTGAGCCCTAATTGGCAAGTGCCATTTTGTATTTCCATTCTTCTAACAGAGAATACAATCTTGGGTTAATCACCCCGTGGTTTTCTCCCTTAACAGGGTTTCCACATCAAAAATATTGTGTCATGTGTATTTCCATTTCATGGTTATGTTTGCTTATTTGAATTAATGCTACATTGATTATTAAGAAAGTTAGAAAGCAGAAATAATTAGGATAACTGATTCACCCCCCTCTTAGTTATCAACAATTGGTATCAGAGCCAAGTTCCTCCTAACAGAGTCGAACAGCTTGAGGAAGATCTGGGAATTCAAATGGATGCATATGGTTTAAGGGAGCAACTCAAGATTGCCCTTGATGATCTTGAACAGTCAAACTCTGAAGTCAATGAATTAAAGGAAAGACTCAAACAGGCTGATGATTTCATGAGAGAACTAAAAGACAAATTAAGTCTCTCTATGAAAAAGAGAAAGGAGCTGCTTCAGCAATTGGCAAGACAAGGTGAAGCAAATGATGCAAATGAAGAGCTGAAGGAAAAAACTGAATTGTGTGAAAAGTTATCAGAAGAAATCATTATGGTAAGACATGAAATGGAATTAGGAGTTATGAAGTTTACCCAAGAAGTTGAAGAGAAAAGAAAAATTGAAGATAATTTAAGACAATCTCTCAAAGAGAAATTAGAAGATTGCCACTAGATGGATAGAATTATCAGACATCTTGAATTTGATCTTGAAGATGCTAAAGATAATGAAGAAAAACTTGAGGATCAAATTGTTTCTCTCAAAAGGGATCTTCAAACAGCAAATGAATATAAAGAGAAATTCAAGATAAGTTCTGCTCAACTTGAAGTTCTTCTTGGAAGTCAAAAGAGGGTAGATGACAAGTGTGGTTTGGGATATGAGAAAGGAGAAAGATCCGGATCTGGTCAGAAGAATTTTGGATCAGAAAATCCAAGGAATAGGCCTAGAAGACCTTCGGTAAGACAACCTAATGCTCAAAGATATCCATCCTTCAATGGATACTACCACAACTGCAATAACTTTGGTCATAAAGCTAATCAGTGCAGAAAGAGAATGAATCAGACTAATTCATCCTTCTCCGGACAGTGTTTTAACTACAAAAGGTATGGTCAAAAATCTCATGAATGCAAAAATATGCAAATGAACAAATCATTCAATGGTAGATGCTTTGCATGCAATAGAATAGGTCATATGGCTAATCAATGCAAATCAAGAGGATATCAATCAAATATGCAAAGAAATGTTGTTTGCCAAATTTGCAATAGATCCGGTCATATTGCAAAATTTTGTAGAAGCAAGAATCAGGACAAAAGAGGTTCAGTATATCATAATCAGAATCAAGATAAGGGAAAACAAAAAGTGAATGCGGTTGAGGTTCAAAATGAGATGAACAAGATTTGGGTGAAGAAAAGTACAGAGAATGTAGAGGATGGATCCGCACCAGACTCTGGTGCTGATATTTCTTCCAGAAATTAAAAAGTGAGCTCTGGCTTAGGGGGAGACACAAAGAAAACCTTGTTCCCCCAGCCAGTCAATTGGTGCCAGAATTGGCACAAGAAGAGTTGCGGATTGAAGGGTTCATAAGGGAAACGTCCAAACAAACTATGGTTAAGATTTGGAAGATCCGCATGATGTTTAAAGATCAGGATTGATCCGGTTCTTCAAGTCATCCGAATAAGGTAAACTAGAATAACTTAGGTCAAGCATTTATTGCAACCTGACATTAGGGTTTGCGGAGAAATATAAGGGTTTTCTCATTAATCACTTGTTCATTCTGCATTCAAGAAGAAATGAAAAGGACCTCTGCAACAACTTCTCCCAAAGATCAAGATGATTCTTCATACAACTCAATCCAAATTTCATCGTGTGCCCTAAACAGCGTAAAAGGTATTCTTTGTTCTTGATATCCCTCAGTAAGATTCTTTGATGATGGCTACTTCGAATATAGTAAAGATTTGTAATAGACCTCGCCCCACATTTAAGAAACATCCATACAAGTCCTTGGAGGTAGATCCCCTAGGAGCCTTTTCCAGTGTTTCGCATGGCGTATTGCATACATAAGACATTAGGGTTAACATACATGCGAGTATTGAAGAATTTGGGGAATTAAAGTTAGTTGATATCTATCACAAACAGTTGATAGATGATTCTTTTAAGATTAAACCTCAGTATAAAGCCATCCGGGACAAGCATTTTGTACAGTGCATTCATTTCCCCTGTTTTGAGGAAGATGAATGGGTCTAGTATGTGTTGAGTAGAGTACATGACAATTTCCTATGGTTGAATAAACCATTTAAGATCACCAAAGATGCAATTAGGGCAGTAACCGGTCTGCATTCATCCGGTGGAATACTTGTTCTTAAGTTTGTCAAGAATCAGATAGTAAGTGATGCAACCAGATCAAAATTTGACAAGAGAGCTATGACAATCGAAGACATCACTGAACCGGATGTCAAATTTGCTTCCATGATAATTGGTTACAAGATTTATCACTCCAATAGGGAAAATTCAGTACCGAGAACTGCAGTTTACACAGCCTATCAAATGCTAAAAGAAAATGCTGACTATGATCTGTGTGAACTTCTTCTCAAGCCAACTGTTGGAAAATCCTCAAAAGATTAAGAAGGATAAGAAGAACTCCTTCAAGTATGGTGGCTTGATACTCTGCCTATTCTTTTATTACATGAATGAGCTTCCCGGATCCAATGGATGGGTATGACAGAATGATAGACTGGTTGCCATCCAAATCAGAGACTATTTGCATGGGCTTGGGGATGCTAAAGCAAGAAATACAACCCTGTGGGGATATTTCAAGAATTTTCAGAACATGATGCAAGCAAGAGAGAGAATTCCCCAGTCTCTTGTTGAGAAATACAAAGACACTGTATGTTTTATGGTAGAGACTGATCAGTGCGTAATGGAGGCAGTAGAACCAAGAACTATATGGATCATGCCTATGGGGTATGAAGTTGATGAACAAATTGTGGAGCTGCATGTTCAACACATGCTAAGTCAGCCAAAGGATCCAAAGGCAGAAAGGTTTGGAACCTTTGAAGAACTAAGTGTATAGATTCATGTGGAATTCAGACAACCAGAGATCAAGAGAAAGGTGATAAAAGAAGTTGAAGATGTTGCCAAAGGATTTGGCATCTCAAAGGAGGCACTTGATGCCAACAGGGAAAAGAGGCAAAAGGCTGAGGAAGAGAAGAAAGAGGTAGAAAAGGAAAGCAAGGAAAGTGCTCCAGTAGAAACCTCCACCCAGACTAGATCATCAAAGAGATCTGCACCTGCCACTGCCAAAAGCTCAAGGGCATCTAAACTGGAAGCAAGATCATCCAGTAAAACAGAGAAAAGAACCAAGACTAAGGCCACAAGGTCTTATGCAAGTCAAAAGGATGAAGAAGAGACTGAATCTGATGAGGGGATAAAGGAAATAAAGAAGCAGAAGAAGAAAGGATCCGGTAAACCTTCCACAGGTCAAGACAAGGAAGAAATGGCAGAGGAATTTGTTGAAAAGCCCACCCTATCTTTAGAAAATGTAATCAAATTAGTCACTGTGGATGGAAACCTTCAACCAATAGCTGAATTCTATGATGATTATAATGAGGCTGACCAAAAGATCTTGCAGGAAGCTACAGTTAAGTATCTGAACATATATAATAAGGCTTTTATTGAAATTATATCTCTTATTCCCAAGAGCCTAGAAAAGGAGTTAGAAATAAGAAAGAATAATGCCATGGCAAAAGACCTTGAGATCTGGGAACAGATAGCTATTTAGCTATATCCTTCAATTGATTCAAAGCAAATGAATATGATTTTTAAAGATTGCAAGGATGAGTTCAGGAGCAAAGCCATAATGAATTAGCTCATGCTTGGTGAGACTGACAAGGTAGCAAAGGACACAGAAGAGATTCTCTGGAAAGCCTTCAAAAGATTCAATCTTCCTATCATAGAGGACTTGGGTGCTAACCCCTTGGCCACAAATATTGTAGAAGAGTTCACTGAGAAAATGGTAGAAGTAATGGACACCGATGCAGAAACAACTAAGGACTTGGAATCCTCTGCTTCGAAAGAAGTGGCCCATGAACAGACTAACATCACTCCTTTGGTTTCCCCTGTTGACTCTAGATCCAAAGGAGAAGAAAGAGTAAAGGAGAAAGAAGCAGAGGTGAAGGGAAAAGAAGATATCAGTGCAAAGGTTGTGGAAGGGGAGAAAGCTCCAAAAGATAGTTCTGTAACTGTAGAAGAAAAGAAAAATCTATCTCCAGCAAGAGACACTGCAGAATCAGTCAAGGACTTTTTGACAAGATCAACTATGGAGATTGATGAACTGGAACTATTAAAAGGGCCATTAGATTTTGACTCTCTATCACCAGTGCAAACAATGAAAATAGCTTCATTTGCAAATGCAAAGGCCAAAGAGAAACTACTGAAATCTCACATGGAAGACTGTGAGCTTATATAGGTAGCATCCGGAGTTTTGGAAAAGATCATGCCATCTTTTTAGAAGGATCCCACAGCCTCCTCTTCTGGTAATCTCAAAACTCTAGTCAGCAGTGTTAGCACACATTTTGATTCTCTAGAGAAGTCAGTTGAAGAAAAGGTCTGGAAGGAGTTTTTGGATAAGAGATTCTATGAAGTATAGGGTCTGATAACAAATGATAGGATAGTTATGGATATTGGGATAAAGAGCTTGGAAAATGCTCTTAAAGATGGCAGAAATATGTACAAATTTTGCTTATCTTGGCCCACAGTGACCAAAGATATTGAGAGGAAAGTAAAAGAACAAGAGGATAAACTACTAAGTCTGTCTCAAAGTTTTGATCCTCTCTCATCCTCCATAGTAAATCAAGAGTGTCAGTCTATTGCAATCACAAATGCAATAAAGAATTTTGAGAAGGAAAGGAAGAACATAATTAGTCGGATGGTTGAACTTAGAAGGATCATTATCCCTAAGTTAGAGGCCATGCATGAGGCCATAAGTGAGGCTCAGACTATCACCCAAACCAATGATCTGATAGATCTTAAAAGGGCAGAAGCTTTTGCTTTCCTGTTGAGTGGTCACATCTCAATTTTGGATAGAATGAAGCAAAGTTGGGCTACAGAATTCATCCAATTAAAGACATCTTTTGCAGACATTCTTCAGTTTATGTGAGTATGTAATATGCGGCTAAGTATAGTTAATTTTTTTTGAAAATTTTGGTATGCGGACCCTACCCTTTGCCATTGATGTCAAAGGTGGGGTGAGGAGTAGTGAAAAATGAGGAATCCAACTAAGGGGGAGCTCCAGAAAATGTATATAAAAACAGAGCATCAGCCAAGGGGAGCATAGTGTAAACACTTAGTCATTTTTCACTAAGTGTTGCCATCAATGCTAAAGGGGGAGATTATTGGCAAGAGACACTATATGGATTCATGATTGTTGTCATTGATGGCAACAAAGTTCATCCCACACATCCGCAGGACATGGTATGTCTCTACCGAAAGTCAGAGTGAAGAATGTTGTGGTTCGGTAAACAAGAATAGAGCATGTGGTGAGGTCCGACAGATAGGTCTGAATCTCTCAGAGGAAGTATCTTGGTGAAGTGTGGATTTGGGAAGTCAAGAGGAGTATCTTGACTGATAGATTCAAAGGTTTGAGCCTCCGGTGTGGAAAGGATAAAGAGATATGAATGCTTGAGTGTCGGGTTCCCAAGTGACAGTGTGAACAGAGGAAGAATTGACCGGCAGAGCATCAGACTTTATTCTGGATGTGTTACTGATGATTGAAAAGGATCTTAAGGCATAAGTTATGTTTGGCCGACGTGATTGATGACTTCTACAAGTATATGCTTGATCCACATTACTTAATGTGCAAGGATTCAACCGACAGATTAGAGTTTGTGAAAAGATTGACTATTCTGGATGCCGACTAGAAAGGTGATGAAATCACTTGTGCAGATATATATACAAGATGGATTTAGTTGTGAGATGTGTCATGGGTGTTGGTAATGTGTGAATAAAAGTAGAAGAGCAGAGCGAAAGCAGTAAGAAAGGTTTGGTATGTAAAAGGAAAGCAGCATAAAAGAAGAGAAAAAATGAAGTGCAGCAGATCAGTGTACTAAGCCTAACCAGAACTGAACTCCAGCGTATGTAGATGCTCCCAATCAGTTCAAGTATTGTATAAACACTCTTTTTGTAAACAGTGAGTCTCTTGTAGGCAATGTGCCTCTTGTGAGCAGTGTGCTCAGGTAGTGAGCCCTAATTGGCAAGTGCCATTTTGTATTTCCATTCTTCTAACAGAGAATACAATCTTGGGTTAATCACCCCGTGGTTTTCTCCCTTAACAGGGTTTCCACGTCAAAAGTATTGTGTCATGTGTATTTCCATTTCATGGTTATGTTTGCTTATTTGAATTAATGCTGCATTGATTATTAAGAAAGTTTAGAAAGTAGAAATAATTAGGATAACTGATTCACCCCCCTCTCAGTTATCAACAATCATCCTCTTTATTTAATAACATCTTTGGCATATTTACATTGAAAAAAGTGAAAAAATCAAGTATTTTAGGTTCATAAACAAGTATAGTTTTGCATTATTTCATTGCATATGTCATAAATATCTTTCAAGTCCGATCTTGCATTCATTTTCAAGCATATTTTCATTGGTAATTTGAAAATTTTGCATCATTTCATACTTTTGCTTGAAAATTTGCATGTTTTTAATTACACAATGTGTATTTCAACACTAAAGGGTTTACACACTTCCTTCACATTTCTTTATGCAAGATTTTCAATCATTCATACTGCCTTGTTGTGTAGCACTATCTACATCATACTTAAATTTTGTTTGTAGTGAAATTGGAGTGTGTTTGATTTTTAAAAACCTGGTTTCCTCAAACTAGTGTACACTGAGATATCATACTTTTATTATGGATACTTCTTGTTATTCATCTTTGGAAGATTTGTTTGCATACATCATAGACATTGATAATTTTTCCAAATTTACTCATGACTATCCTCAAGTCTTAAAATAAATTGCATATATCTATGATGTTGATATTTCTATGTGTTCCACATATGAAATCCTTTGTTATATATCTAATTTTGATAATTTCACAAATCTCATGGGAACATATCCTCTGATATTAGATGATCTCACTAAATTCATAGATAATAATACATATGTTTCATCATTTAGTAGTGATGAATTCAATATGTTAGATGAAGACCTAGATGAATTTATCTCTATTGGACATTCTACGATGCCTCCTATTGCTAATACATGTGATGGTAACTTAGTTTTACCTTATGATCTCTCTCCCCAAGTTGTTCCCACTTATGAGGACACTTTGGCCAAAAAGGATAGATTCATTGACACATCCCTTAACATCACATCACCATCTTTTTATTCCAATGCTCTCCCTAGCCAAGATGAAGCATTAGTGAATGAAGAACCCCCTCTAACAAAGAACATTCCATGGATAGATAATAAGCATTCATCTAATTATATTACAAATTCTATCCCTACCTTAGTGTATGAAGTCTCTATGGATCATCCTATCGATCTTCCTCCTTTAGTTGAATATTCACATACCTTGGATATCACTAAGGAAGGGAAGACCCTCGATCTCCCTCCTTTGGTTGAATGTTCAAGTCACTTGGATATCACTAAGGATGTAACAACATTGAATACCTCTCCCTTGGTTGCATGTTCTTTGAATATCACTAAAGATATAATCACCAACAATCCTCCTAACACCTCACCTTCCCTTCTTTCCAATGCTCTTCCTTTGAAAGATGAAGCATTGGTGGTTGAAGAAAGATCTCTCAATTAAATCCTTTAGGGATGGATGTTGAGTTCGATCAAGGTGAAAACAATGTTAATTTAATTATCATTAATAGACTTATTCCACCTACTAAAGGGATAGAAATTAAGTGTACTAATGTTAATACAATATCAACAAGTTCAAAACTAAACATGATACATCCTGAGATGATAAACATGGATTGTCCACCAGGAAGTATCCCATTGAACCAGGTAAGTGTTTCTCCCTCCTTAAGCCACACTCACTATATCACCTATTTAGTTGCTCTCAAGGGTGGCCTCCTCCTAGATATACATGTTGTTAGTATTGTGTTGTGTTCCCCTGTGTTGTGTTATATGTTGTTTAGGTCTCCTAGGATGACCATTGATACTCTTGTAGGGTCAAGAATACTGGGAGACCACCTCCATTGTGACCATTCCTCTATTTGTTTCTACATTCTTCTATCCTTCTATTCTCTATTTTATTGTTGCGTGTCACGCCTTAGGGGCATAGCTTTGTGGAGGGTGTTTTGGGGGCATCCTCCTACATGGTGTTCCTAAGGTAGTTGTTTCTCCTCTCTCATTTTTATTGTTTACCTTCTTTAAGTGATTCTACCTAGTTGGCAGATGATGAAAACAAACAAATACTGATATGGATCGTGCGTACCTTCAGCAAGAAAGAAAAAATTGACCTAGTCCATATATGAAGATGGGGTTGATCTATATATATATCTGACGCTTGACTAGTAGAATCACTCTATGTGATGTATCATCTTATGTCATTTCTTGTGACTAATATTTTACAATCCACTCAATCTGCTCTTGTACACTTTGAATGGTATCTCACCTTGTTTCTACACTCAGTTCTGAGGTACCTACAATATAGTCCAACGGTTATACTTAGCTCCAAAATTTGTGAGTATAGCCTTAGTCCTTGATGTGATTGTTTTCATGCATAGCTTTCATGATTTAATCTTGTTGTTTATCTTAGCACATTAAATATCAATGTGTTTGTGGGAGAATTCGACGATCTTAAGCACATGTCACCTCGGGGGCGTGGGGCTCTTGTTCCATTGTATGTGTTCTCTCTACCTTAATGTGCTTGATATCGGTAAGTGACATCAACCACCTTAAGGTGGGGCATATATAATGGTATCTGTCTAATGATCTTGGCACTAACGAAGTATGTTTGTAAGTCTTCTCTGTGAGGCAGGATGTTGTATCTCTTGAGCTAGTGCACATCCTTATCTAAATTGCAATAAAAAATCCCTCTCTGTGAGGCGGGATAACATATCTCTTGAGCCAGTGCATATCCTTTTATACAAATCCCTTCTACGGAAGGCGAGATGGTGTATCTCTTGAGCTAGTGCACATCCTTTTATACAAAGTCCTCATTGGGAGGTTGGGTTGGATCTTGAGCTATCCTCCCTTAAGTGTGTCTTCAGCGGTTGTTGTGGCATAAGCCCAACCTTTAGATGTGTCTGCTGTAGAGGAAAACTAATGTGTTGTAGACTTAACTAATTCAGGGGAAAACCTATCTGAACAATCCACTCTATCACTATGCATTCCTACATTGAATTATAGACTAGGGAGCGTAAGCTTGTGATGGTACTTGCAAGGTATATGTCTTCAAGGCTCATGTGGTTCCCAAGCTATTCTATCTTGAATTTAAACAAACAAATCTATCTTGCTGGAATTGACAGAATTAGAAAACAATAAAAACAACTATAAATCCTAGTTGCTACAGGTACCTACAACAAGATCTATAGATAACTATTACAACAGGGAAACTGTAGAATTAACTTGATTGAATTGTCAAGAATGAAATGATTCATTGCTGACCTCCGAAGGATTTGTAAATACACTAATATGCAATTGTTCATGAACTATATCTAAAACATAATACTAACTTGAACTCAGATTATGTTTTACAGAAAACTAATAAACCAACATTAACTGAAATGAAATAAACAAGGAGAGAATCAGTACCTTGAGTGGCCAGCTCAAGAGACTATCTTCCTTAACTAAAACCAAATCTAATCAGATTCTACATATCTTTGTAACACATATCATAGGTTAACTTATTCCATACACAGAATCAACTCATATCAAATTGTTCAACAACGAAATCTCTTTTGTCATATCCAGATTGTATTCCATAAATGTAACATACTTGGGTCTTTTCACATAGAAAAGGAAATGATAACTGCATCCAACTAAACTAAACTCTGCTACCTTATATATCTCATCTTCCACTTACTATAAAAAATGGAGAGAGAGCCTTATTTACTAATTAACTGACTCTGACCATTTACCACGCCTAGATACTAGGTCGTGGAGTCAAGATCACATTCTTATTCTAATTGACTATAAGAAGAAGAATTCAAATCAAATTAGAAGTATGATGCATGAACAATGTCCATAACCATATTTGAAACAATATCCACTCCTTAATTTATTACTATCCATGATGCTCCATAATTGTCTTCAGCTGTCTCTGCATTCTTAGTGTTGAAACTCATTCTTCTATTAACTCCTTTGTTTGCAACCCGTTACAAATGCTCGATCTTATCGTGACACGTCTAATTTTGCACATAGAATTAGTTCCCAAAGGCATATACCACAAACATTCTTCATGACTAACCATAAAAACATCTTATTTATACTTTTATACATATCTACATCTAATTCATTCATTAGATACTATGATCATCGCATTCCATATTAATATTATAAGTTCAGGTCCTAGAAGTATAAAGAAGGTCAACATATCATAGTGTAAACATGGATAAATGTCTTAAAGGATGCTATGAAAGAAGTCTTTGAAGTATAAAAAAGCAACATAAAAGAGACTAATTTTGCAACCCATCATTTCCCCCCAACTAACCTTTTGCTTGCCCTCAAGCAAAATTACTCAAACAAATACCTAGGGAAATGAATTATAATGTAAAACTATTTGTCTCAAGTCCATAACTACCTTGACACCCTCACTCTATTTCAAATAGAACCCACTGTAGCATGAAAGCCTTTGTAGTCTGATAGCTTCTGCAATCGTGCATTCCTCTCCCTTTTCTCCTGTCCAGTGTGGAACTGGATATAAGAGTAGAGGTGGATGGTAGGTAAGAGGTAACCATGCCATACCTTAGTTCTCTGAAATTTGAATGTACATGTGCAATATTTCAGACATTTTCATAAATTTATGCAAGGAATGAGGTTCTTTCCGTTGAAGAGTAGGTGTCGAACTAAGCCATCTGCTTTGCACATATCTAACACAATCTTGTAACATGGATCCCATCATTCTCTATACCCTTCTGTGATCCCTTATTCTTAGGTCCATAATGATTTTGCCTGGGCCCTTATGAGAGAGAAGTATGTACCATTTTATGAGGACATCTTCAAGATTAAGTGCCTCTTGTCTGATTGGTAGTGATACCTTCTCATATTCTTCATACCTATCCATCAATTCTCCTCTCAATTTTTCATTATTTAGGTATGATATTATTGCTCTTAGCTGCAAATCTCCAACATTTATAGAGGGATTCCATTATGTATCTTTTTCTAATAAGTAATTGATCAAACAGAACTCACATAGCTGATCTTGTTGTTCTATACTGACCTTTTGAAAATAACTGAAGAAACTATGTCTAGACTGCAGAGCTGGTTGGTCATTAACAAATCTATTGAATTCAAAAATAAGAAATTTCTCCTTTAAAAATAATGCATAAACCCTTGAAGTTGGTCTTCATTCAATGATTTCCATGGCCCTATCAATTATACCGGCCATTTTTGCTTCTGGCTTCTTAATTTCAAGATTCTGATTCTCAATTATTTCATTAAAATTTTTCCTTTCTTTATCCCAATTTTCTGTATCTTGTTTTGACCTACTAGTAACTTTCAGCAACTCAAAACCCAATGAAACAGTAGTATGGAATGCGGGAGTTCTTACCTCAGGAAATCATGGAGGGGGTTCCTTCTCCTCATCTGAGATGATATTGCTAATAGCTAGTTGTGCTAACAAATCCAATTTAGACCCTTGATTTTGTGTTTGAATCCTCTCCTCTAATTCCTATATCCTCTTTTCTTTTTCTGTCTCCTTCTCTTCATACCTCTTTACCTAATCCTCTAGGGTTTTGATTCTGTCCAATGCCTCCTGAAGTTCTTTCTAGAGGTCTCTTTCTTCTAACAATTCATTCCTCTGCTCAGAATTTACATTACCACTATCATTGTTATCAGAAGCATTAAAAATTTCTTTAACAAGACTACCAGGGGTTGCTTTTCTCATCTTTTTGGCAATAAATGGGTCCTCTAAGTTAGAGCCAGAAGAAGAAACATACCTTTTCTTCTTTGAAGAAACATTCTCATTATCCTGATTTGCAGAGATATCATCTTCAAGTGTATCAATAGGAATATTCTCAGGAGCATTTCCCCTTTCCTCAAAATCTTGTCTCTGTTCTTCAATCTTTTCTTCAGCCATCTATTTCCTTAATTTGCCTGATCTCCTTGGGGTAGTGGTTTCTTGTTCAACAGCCCTTTTCATCTTCTTTTTACCTTTCCTCTTCTGTCTCTCCTTTGCTTCCCTTGTATTGACAGTTTCCTTCTTTTTCCTTTTTGTCTTTTCTTTGTTGACATCTTCTCCTTCCTTCTTCTTTCCTTTCTTGCTTACAGGTTTTGGAGTCACATGTTCAGGAGGAGAGAATGAAGGTTCCCTTGCTTCTTCAGGTCTATTTTTAGGGGCATTTTCCTCTTGTGGTTCTTCATGAACAGGTTCATCTACAGGTTCAGCATTGTATGGGGGTTCCTCTTCCTCCTCATGAGGTTGCTCCAACAAGGTGGAAATATCAACACAATCCTTAAAGGCCTCCCAATCAATCTGTGGGTATTGTATCCGCAAACTCCTCTTAACCAGTAGTGCAATTAGACAATGATGAGACACCAAAGTATCTGCTGGCTTTCTTTGGTATTCTGAAGCCATTCTCTTTAGGAAGTTATAGAGGTAGTTTGGGACATTCATCAATTTCTCATGATGAAGATGGTTCAACAATTTAAAATGCACAATGTACAGCATATTATACCTCCCATCACAAGTGAAATACTTGATAATGTAGGTAGTACATTTGCCCTAGAAAAATGGCAGAGATAGACTTTTTGTACCTTGAGTTGTTGAGTCTAAATGCTCGCATCGCTTGCATAATTCCTCTCTGGCAGCGGCTGCATCAGCTTGGGCTGGATATTCTGACCCGATGCATGGCAGTCCAGTCACTTGGGCAATAGCTACCTCAGAAGCATCAACCATTAACCCTTTCACTACTGCTTCGTCACTTTGCAATGTAACTGCAAATTCTGTGGCCATATCATTGTCATACTCTGTCAATTTTAAGAAGTATTCAAGCCATCCTACTCTGGTGAAGAGAGGTAAAACTAGCACATCTTTGAGAATCTCCTTGTGCACAGATGGCTCTCTCTTTACTAAGTCACCTCCCATGTCTATAATCCTTTGTATAATTCCACTTTGCCACCTTGTTAGACTTAACCCCTATTCTTTATCTTCTCTGCAATTCCTCTTATTACTCAGGGTTAGCTCGGATTGACTTAAGCAAAGATATTAGGAAGGTAACTCTCACTGGTTATTTACATAGTACACAAGGATGAAAACTCATTTGAAAACCAGTCAAAAAATCAAGAATGACAAATGACACAAGAATGAGAACCCTTCCCCCTGACTAAACATGAAGTGACCTCACTCACGTGGCAAAGGAAGTGGTAGGAAGTTGCAATTATTAATTGGAATGTATGAAATATTATCACATGCATGAAGTAAATAAGGATAAGGATAAATACATAAAAAGAAATTTAATGGCAATCATGAAAGGGTACCTTGGTAACAATGTCGTAGAAAGAAATGTGGGAGCACTTTTTGATAGGAGATATTGTGTATGATGTAATTAATCTGCCAGAACTGTAAGGTCATGCATGCGGATGAATGGTGAGGTGGCACGTCAGTATGTGCGATTTAATGGAATTGCTTGAAATTCAGCGTGTGAGGTGTAGGCACTGTGATGAAGCAAGGCGTAGTGTATGGATTGAGTGGATTGGTGGTGCATTACATGGAATACATCTACAGTTTCTACAGGTACTTGCAGCATTGTTCCAAAATGTAGATTTGGAAAGTGATCAGAATAGGTGTAGAAGGAACAGGTCCCAGCAGAAATTTGTAGATAGGTCCCAATAGAAATATGTAAACATATCCCAGCTGAAATATGTAAACAGGTCCTAGCTGAAATATGTAAACATCATCGTAAAGGTGCGGTGTGTGCATGTGGTGCTGGGTAAGTGCAAGAAGATGAGTTCAATTTTGGCCAAAAAATGGAAGTGTTTTTCCTATTTTTCAAAATTTGTCGTACTTGGATTGACAATTTGAAGCACTTGTACATAAAATATTAAGGTGATGTAAAAATAAGAAATGTAGGATTTTGTTTCTAGTTTTCAAATATGTAATTTTTTCTAATACCCAGATGATGCAAGTTGGTGTTTTATTGGATGTACAAAAAATAACTTTTTAAAAGTCCCTTGTTTTTTGCAAAAGCATGCATGTGTACGACCAACATAATTTGACCTAAATTAATGTATTTTTCTAATTCCTTTTGTGGAAAGATTCTTAGGATGTTGAATTTTGGTTAGGATTTTTTTTTGTAATTTTTTGATAAATATATTTTTTTATTAATTTTTTAATGGCCCTAATTAGTATTTTTTAAAACCTCTCGTGTACGACCAACATAACTTGAGCTAAACTAATCAATTCACTAAATTTTTTTTTCATCATGTAGAGAATGATGTCTAGTTTGGTCAGACATAATTTTTTTTCAAGAAACTTTCAAAATCAAAAGTTATTAAAAAAATAGTAACTTGTGTTATTTCAAGTTTATGGGTTAGTTTGTTGGGAAAATAAATAATAAATAGAAAATTATGTTCAATAGCAAAAAAAATATTACATATTTGAAAACTAGACTTTGAGATCTATAATAGGTTTTAATTTCATTAAAATATTCTAAAAAAAAAAAGTCATCAGCGGTAGTGGTGAAACTAGTTTTTTCACTTGTTGTTTTCATGGTCTCCTAGTTGCAGGTCCAAAGCTAAGGTTTGGGTTTCCAAGCCTAAAACCAATGCAAATTGGCGGGTTTGAAATTTCAAATTTTTAGAAATGGGTACCCGTTATAAATGGGTCCTCGTTCATAATGGGTACCCATTTTTATATGCATATGGCTATTTTTTAAAATTTTTTGAAAACGGGTATTCATTTTTTAAAAAACGGGTACCCGATCCTAAAGGGGTACCTATTTTTTTCAAAATGGGTACTCGTTCCTATTGTGTGGTTACACAACACGCCCCATTTTGACTTGGTAAAACAAGGGCCCAACTTTTGCTTGGCTTGTTTTTGTGCTTTCTGGCGGTTTTGGTAAAAAGTAAGTCATGCAGATCATCATGCATGGGAGGCTGGGTAAGTCATCATCATGAGGTTAGTTTGTCAAAGTTCATATTTCATTCCAGTAACCTCATATTTAGAAAGAGCATCAAATTTCATGCAAGTTTGCCTTTTGCATCACCCTAATATTCGCTAGGGTGTGAAAATTATGAATGGTCAAAGTTTGGTCAAACCTGATATTCGCAAGAGCAGGATCATATTTTTTGTAACATCAGTCATGTTACCGAAGGTCATCCTGATCTAATTTATCACCCGATAAATCATGCGGTCTAAATAACCGGACGTCAATTTTAAGTGATAGTGTCCTTTACCCGTCGGCGGCCTTATGCATTTCACAAGGATCATATTTCTCAATGTAACCCGATATTTAAATATCCTCCTGCCGCGAAATATCCCCCTAAGCCAATATCTTGATGATATCATTCAAGTCTGATAAATGAAGAAACGATATGACGATGACATCATCATCACATTTACCTCTTGGCAGGATATTTCATAAACATGATCCTGTTCGCATAACATGACGATGATGTCATCATACCTCAACGATATAGTGAACGAATATCCGGATGACGTCACCCCGATATCCTTAGAATAAGAAAAGGAATGACTTCGGTCATCATCACCATCTCAACACGACCCGATATTTTCTAATATCCTCTTGACGTATAAAGCACGACTTAAGGGTGCACTTATCACCCGATATTGTCAGGATGGTGTTTCCTCTCGAGGAGGACGATCATGATCCTGCTCACATAATATGACGATGACGTCATAAGTGCCATAACGCTGAACCAAGTCGATATCCTGACAACGTCATCATGATATTTCGACACTGGGTCATTTTTGTTGCGGGGGTCATTTTCAAACATCCCCTGATTTCCTAACATGACGATGATGTCATACTATTCGGAGGGTGATATTCCCATTATTAGGGTCATATTTCTTAACGTCCCGATTTCCTTCAGTATGACCATGACGTCGGCTTTTCACATTTTAACGAAGCCTGTCCATGATGATGACATCATCATCATATCCTGATCTATGAAGAGAGTCATATTAGTTAATATCCCTCATATTAGCTAATGTACATACCCGGACCCGATAGTTTTATTCAATGGAATTTAGTGAACAGAAGCGCATGTATTGCATATGCATGATCTTATGCATGCGATAACTGAAAATGTAAGGCTTGCAGATCATATGAAAGGTCCCCATCACCCTTGGAATACAAAAAAGGCTACCGGAAGGTGAAACTATTTGCAAAAATTCAGAGAAACTCAAAAATTAGGAAATTTTTGACCTTCCCCTTGGCAGGGTCATAACTCCTAGCCATGTTATCAGAATTTAAACTTTTTGGACTCATTGGAAAGATAAACTAGTTATCTAGTTTGAGTTTCCCGGTCACTTAGGCTTAACGCCAAGTTACTGACAATGTGTTGAGCCCTGATTTCGCTCCGAAGGCCTCCGAAAATGCAATTTACTAAGATGTAGAAAATACGAAAAAAATTACATTTTTGATATTTTTATCAAAAATCGCTCAAATGACCCTGGCTGGACCTGATCAGATATTGAAACTATTCTAGGGCCTGACAGCATGTTTTTCAGTCAACGATAGTCACCCGAACCCTCTTGACCACCTATGGGCATTTAGTTGCGCGAATTTTCTCATATGCTCAATATTCATAACCCGATATATATAGGTTTGCACATTCACAGCCTAATAAAATGTAAATGCTTATTGTCCTGCTAGTTATTAAATGATGATGCTTAATTCTTGTCTGTTTGTTGCAGGATGTTGGAGCTATATGAAGTGGCTGAAAATTGCCAACTGGCAGGCAACATGACCCTGAGCAATGGAGAAGATATACATTTGCCAACTGGAGACCGAATCATATCAAAGATGCTGGAATATTCTGTGCCGGCTATACATTTGCCAACTGGAAAAGCACGTGCTATTCATCTGGACCATTGATTGTTCTGGGAGGATCCTGATCCTTGGATCATTGTAACTGTTTTCTGGCATTTGCTCTATATATGGGCCAGAACTTGTCATAAAGGAGAGATATACATTGGAACATCTGGCACAATAAGGCCAATTACTGTAGAATCAAATACGAGGTCGAATTGCTGAGACTAATGAGGATTGAATTGTTGAAATGTCAAGGTTCTTTCTTCAGATCACTGTAAATGTACCTGTTCTTGAGCATACTGAATGGATATGAAGTTTCAGATCACATCCTGATTGTAAACTTTACGTAATCTTCAAGTTGATTTCTGGATATGTAATGGTGAATGCTGTGTTCAAATAGAAGCGCTTTCATTTCATTGCATGTTGTTGTCAACTTTTCCTTTGAAGATTTGCACTGGATCATGCGGATTTGTGGAATGTCCTGGTGAAGTATGATTCTAGTTTTCTTCTCTTCATTGTTGTATGGGAACATGTATGTGGATCAGTGATCTCAGTTAAGTAGTTTTGGGAATCTCATTCTCTAACCCTTTTTCTCATTTTAATTTCATTGAAATCACTTCCATAATTGCAAATCATGATAAATAACAAGCAGAACAGAGAAATATGCTGACATCTCATAGATAATTGAAAATCCTTAGCATATTTGAGCAAAGTGCATGTAGTGTTGAAAATATCATGCAAAGAATTGCAAATAATGGTAGAAATCATGCAAATATCAACCTGTAAGCATATTATTTGACTAAATTCACAGCGCAAAGGTAGAATTATTGGAGATTTATGCAGAGCAGACATATAGAGCAGGATATTTGGAGAAATAATGATGAACTTTGTAGAAATTACTAAAGAACGTAAGGCCCCTGAATGATTAACAGCAACACACATCAACCATTGAGTAACGTCATTAGATTATGAACTAATTAACGGAGACTTGGGATCATGAATTCTTTGAATTCATCGTATCTTTCAAGATGAATAAAGGTTGATGTGTAACTTTTATTCTATGTTTGTTTATGACCAACATCATCATCAACATAAATTGGCGCTAGAAGGAGGGCAGAACGGGAAAAGACACCATTGCTTTAGTCATCATTCATTTTATGCAGGCTCCTCGCTCCTAACGCAGCATAAATTGGCGCTAGAAGGTGGGCCTGAACAAGGAAATATCTGGATTTCTGTAAATATTGCATAAATATTTCATCATTTGAGTTAAATGTCTGCAAATATCTCTTATCTGAGAGGTTGTGGTTGCACCTTTGCAAAGATCTAGCTCAAAGCCTCAAAGATTTGTTTGATTTTCCAAACTTTCAAGTTTTATTTTGAGATATGTTAGATCTCATTAAAATTCTAAAATTAAAAAAAAAAAAAAAAAAAAAAAAATCCTAAAGAATTGAAATAGAGTCTCATTTTGAGGGATGCATATGAAGGCAATTGTCAAATTAACATTCCTTTATTTCAGGAAACTTTGAATAGGCGGCTTTACCCTCACAGTTTGTCTAACTTTGGTTTATCCACCTGTTGCAGGATACACCAGACTGTGGAACATAGCGAAATAAATTGATTAACTTTCCTTATGTTACCTTTTGAGTCGCCCTTATTTATTCATATATCGGTAATTTTTCTTAAGCAAGAGTCAGTTTACCGTATTATATTTTTAGTCATATCTTCGCTTTGTAAATTGACTCTTAGTCTTTCAAATTTTACCCGTGTGTCGTCTTTGTATAAAAGGTTTGAACCTTTGAACCCGAAAGTTCAAGGTTCAATGGTTCAATATGTCTGAAGTGTCATATAAAGCAAGCTGTCTTACTGTTTGTCTTAAGCGTCTTTGTACTTTCAGGTTGAACTTGAACCTTCCACGCGTACCCTATAGCGGGGTTCAAGGTTCAATGGTTCAATGGTTTTAAGGTTCAACACTCATTGTCTTCCTATGAGTCGGGTCACACAGTTTCCGTGTCTATTAATGTATCGTTTGTTGAACCTCCCACTTGTACTCTGCCGCGGGGTTCAACGGTTAAAGGTTCAATAGTTCACTGTTTTATAATTGGGAACCTTTACCGAAGCTGCGTAACTTTTTGTTGGTGCACATAACACTTGCGTCATTGAACCTTCGTATTGAACCGCGTCTTCACAAGTTCAACGGTTCATAGATCAAGTCCCTATTTCGGTAAGTCAATCTTTTGCCTACCTACAAAGTCCAGTTCACATGCTTGAACCATCACATTGAACCATCGCATTGAACCATGTCCCACAGGTTCAATGGTTTAATAAGTTCGAAGATTTGGCAATATTAGTCCTGTTTGCTCCCGCAGCTTTCTAAATCAAACTTGGCGGGAAAGTTGGAGGAAAATTTATCAGAAAACCATCATGAAACCGAGAGCTCTAATTTAGCGGAGACTATAGATAATCATTGTACTCCATGATGGCGCACGAACATTACTTGCTATTAATGAAGAAATCAGAGTTCACGTCTTTTCAAATATTTTTGGCACGTATTGTTCCAAGCGATGATTATTCATTCTGGTAAGCACCATTATTAACCAAGAACAAGCTAATTTTAGCAAGAAAATATACTATGCAATGTGGAGAAGGATAGCGCTGGAAGTGTAAGGCTCTCGTTTTTCAAGTTTTCGCAGTGAATCCAAATATCCTGAAGGTGAGTCCTGTTTCCCCTGTGCTATTCCGAATTCTTATACTGGAAAGAAGAGCCTCTGGAATTTCTGTTAATTTCAAAATTTGAAGTGTTTTATTATAATAGTCCAAGTATGTCATTGAAATCTACATGTTTGGGAGACGAACATGGCCCTGGTCTCACTTACTCTCACTCAGAATTTGGGGATACTGCATTAGTTCAATATGATTTAGAGGAATTCATAGGAAGAACTAGAAACCCTGTCCAAACCCCCACAATGAAGAAAATTGTGGACAGTGGTCTAGTTGAAGCCACAGCCTTTCCTCAAGATATATTCTACCCAGAGTTGGTTCAAGAGTGTATAAACAGATACGATCCCCAACACAGGTTGCTGTCTGGGCTAAGGATGAAGGTAAGTGGACAAGTGTGATAAATCAAATAGAGGAAGTCTAGAAATATGGACTGGAAAAGTTTTTGGCAGAAAAGAACTTGACTGGAGTGGACGAGGATTTGTTGTACGTGAACAAGAAGAATATGGAATGGAGGAACTCCATATCCAGACAAGGACGCTTTGAACTCTCAAAGCTAATTAAAGAAATAACAGAATTTACTCAATCACTACAACATGATTTGCAATGCATCGATGTAAAATACTTAAAGGATGACGGAAAGCTTGTGGAGGATGTTGAAGCAGTAGCCCAATCCTTCAGAGACAAAATCCACTTTATTAAAGAAAATGATAATATTCTGATCGAGGATTTCTCCAGGGTTTCCAAAGTCGAGTCTCTGCTCTATCTCTGCATCGATGCACTCCCTGAGCACAAGGAAAAATTTGGGAGGATGCGAAGGGAAAAGGAGGTCTGGAAATTAAGGATGAAACACATAGGTATACCAAACTTCCCTAAAATTCAGGAGTTCGTGGCTGCCTTTCAGGAGTGGAAAGCCCAACATACTTCCCAAGCTACCGACAACAAATCAGGAGATGCTGATTCATCGCCCCAGTCATAACCTCGTTGGCTCGTTCTTTTTCTGTTCCTCAATTTATGTTATTTCCAGCAACTTTGATCTTTTATAATTAGTTGTTAAAACTAAATCCTGTACGGGTCAGAGTTATGTTAACTCTGGGTTTAATTTGCTCAAAGACTTGGTTAAGATAATCATATATATATGTTTTTCTTTTTAGAGTTAGAGATATAGAGAAGTTAGAGAAAGAAAAGAGGAGGTGAATTTCAGAAAGACTGTGCTTAACTTTTGCATTATATGATGATTGTTTGAGTAAATCTTCATCTGTGAATGAGAAAAGAACAATTGCTGCTTATTTGGATCTGTGCGTCTGAATGTGTGGAATCAGATTTTCTGTGTGAAATCCCCTTTCACTTGGTAATTGCTCTTTATTTGGACAATTTATCATATGTGTTCAGTTCTTTATTGGTTTAGCAAGTTCCTATGAATGTATTCACATATTCGAAGATACCAAAGTAAAATCTGTATATTCTATCTTGTTGCTGTATAAATTATCGCGTTCATGACATGGCTATGTATGAATGTTAGTCTGCCTTAAGCATTTTCTGGTTAAAAATGCATTTGATTAATTGAATAGGTTAAATTCATTGAAAATCACAAAGGGAGCTGTACCTAAAAATTCAGAGGGGAACTAATTTAAAAGGTTCACCCATTTGTTGTTTAACCCATTTGTTCTTTTAAAGAGGGGTATAGAGTCAGAATAGATTATTTTCAGAATAAAGACAAATCTGTTAACCAACACCTTACAAGGTTGGATTTATATTTGAAAGGACTAATATTCTTCCCAGATGCGTTCAGGGTTGAAATTTGCCAAGAAAATGAAGAAGTTCTGGAGCAGCGAAATGAGGAAATTTTGGAACAACAAGCAGAGACAACACCAGAAGTTATTAGTTGTCCAGACACTGAAGTGGATCGTTCCAAAGATTTTGAATTATACTTCTCTAGAAATATACAGTGTGGTCAATTATTGGGTTTACCCAATGATGATGTCCTGATTGAAAGTTGGTGCAGATTACATGATAAAGAGCATTCAGAGAGAGATTGCTACCCTTGCTTGGTCATGTTGAAAAAGATTCTAGAAAATATAGTGGCTGAATTAGTTCCAGAAGGTAAAGAAGAGGAAACATCTTTCCTGGATTCATTTTATGGTCAGATTGATAGGAGTTCTCTACTTCCTAATACAAGTAAGGACCAGTCAATATGCAGGTATGAATCTTGTGAAAATTCTAGAGAAGAAACTACTCATCAGGATAATATTTTTGATTCTGATCCTAATACTTTTGATAAAGAAGATGAAACATCTTTCCTGGAGTCATTCTATGGTAAAGAGAAGTGTAAACAAATAGTAGAACAATTTAAATGCACTGTTGATGATGAAGTTCCTATGATAGTGACTAATGGAGTCACAGAAAAAGAAATAAATGCTGATTTCATAGCAGACTGGGTTGAATTGAATGATCAAATACAGGAATGTTGCAGCTTAATGGAACCAAGCACTTTACTAGATAGAAGATGTGAATTATTTAATGAACAATTCCTGAAAGATGAAAACGCAGAAGACTTTGGAGTTGTTGTGCATGATCAGACGTCACTCGAGAAATATTTTGAAAATGAAACAGGGAAGTGTTCTTATCAGTTGAATGCCAATTCTCCTTTACAGTCAAGTGATTTAGAAATGATAAATTTCTGTATATCAGGTTATGATGATAAAGATACTCATTTAGATGCTGATGTGCAGGAAATTGAAGAAAATATTGAGAAGTTTCCAGAACTAGAGGATAAATTGAACGTCCAGAATGGAGGAATAAATATGGATAAAGATGAAGAAATAATGCATCAAAAGTCATACAGCCTTCAAAATGAAGAGATACCAGACATTCAGCCAAACAATGAAAATATAATGACAAATGAAAGACCAGCTGTCAATAAACGAGCATGTCCAACAACAGAACCAGAGATACACCAGGTTGTATTTCTCCTTTCCATAGTGAATTATGTTGATTATTATTTTGATTGTGGAAATTTGAAAGATAGGACATGCATATGGATTAATCATGAACATGATGAGCTTCCTCAGTTGCTGATCATCAAGGGTTATTCTGTTGAATACAATGAATTTAGAATATTGGAATATTTTTTAGAATATAAAGATAAATTTGCTAGGTTGAGAACCATAACTAATACCCTAATGCTCCTGCACAATCAAAAGAAGTATGCAAATACAGGTGTATTTGGGTCTTTTTCTAGTTTTTGTTTGCCTAGTAGTGGTTTGTATATAATTTTGTAGGTTAGTTGTTTGTACAGTTTGCTTGTTTTGCTTCCTTGTTTTGCTTTCTGTTGTTTTCCTTTTATAGGTTAGCTGTTTGTACAGTTTGCTTCGCGTTGTTGAGCTTTTGTTTTGGTTGGGCAAAATTGGTGCACCTTGTTACTTAAGAACACTACAGAAATTGTTAGAATTCAAAGTTGGATATAAGTTTTTCTATAGGTTGTAACTCATATCAGTGTAGGTATCCTTGATCAGGTCTGTGGTATCATTTTCATCAGTACTACTTTTCTTGAGTCAAGGTAATCCTCACAATGATACACCTAACAGCCTTGGGTCTGTTGAACATATCAGTGTAGGGGTTAAGTGAAAAATCTAAAGCTTGCCCTTGCTACCATTGCAATTCTCAACTTAATTTCAACAAGTGACCATTCCTTGTATCATGAGGCTACAACTGTTATATCTTAAGAAATTAAATTCAAAATATAAAATAATAAAATGGATTTTCTAAAAAATCTAGATTAAGTCATCTAAGTAACTCTACCGGGGCTATAGATGCTTGCTGGCAGTGGGGCTCTACTTAGGGGAATTGCAACGATAGCCTTGCCGGGGCTATGGACGCCTGCTGGTAGCAAGGCTCTATCCGGTTGGCTATGAGGGATGAACCAAACTACGTAGCTTAACACCAGTCACTGATTTATTCAACTCACTTTCAAGATGAGTAAATGAATCACATGCACACAATTGATCCCTTATCAATTCGTTGTTACATTGATGAACATGATACCAGCTAGAGAAGATTAGGATGCTCATGCTCAATAGGAGTTGGAAATCTATGTTTTAACTCATCCTCACCTTTTGGATTATTTGAATTTTGTTGTTTTCTTTGGTGGCAAGTTGTTGTGTGGTTACACAACACGCCCCATTTTGACTTGGTAAAACAGGGGCCCAACTTTTGCTTGGCTTGTTTTTGTGCTTTCTGGTGGTTTTGGTAAAAAGTAAGTCATGCAGATCATCATGCATGGGAGGCTGGGTAAGTCATCATCATGAGGTTAGTTTGTCAAAGTTCATATTTCATTCCAGTAACCTCATATTTAGAAAGAGCATCAAATTTCATGCAGGTTTGCATTTTGCATCACCCTGATATTCGCTAGGGTGTGAAAATTATGAATGGTCAAAGTTTGGTCAAACCTGATATTCAAAAGAGCAGGATCATATTTTTTGTAACATCAGTCATGTTACCGAAGGTCATCCTGATCTAATTTATCACCCGATAAATCATGCAGTTTGAATATCCGGACGTCAATTTTAAGTGATAGTGTCCTTTACCCGTCGGTGGCCTTATGCATTTCGCGAGGATCATATTTCTCAATGTAACCCGATATTTAAATATCCTCCTGCCGCGAAATATCCCCCTAAGCCAATATCCTAATGATGTCATTCAAGTCCGATAAACGAAGAAACGATATGATGATGACATCATCATCACATTTACCTCTCGGCAGGATATTTCACAAACATGATCCTATTCACATAACATGACGATGATGTCATCATACCTCAACGATATAGTGAACGAATATCCGGATGACGTCACCCCGATATCCTTAGAATAAGAAAAGGAATGACTTCGGTCATCATCACCATCTCAACGCGACCCGATATTTTCTAATATCCTCCTGACGTATAAAGCATGACTTAAGGGTGCGCTTATCACCCGATATTGTCAGGATGGTGTTTCCTCTCGAGGAGGACGATCATGATCCTGCTCACATAATATGATGATGATGTCATAAGTGCCATAACGCTGAACCAAGTCGATATCCTGATGACGTCATCATGATATTTCGACACTGGGTCATTTTTGTTGTGGGGGTCATTTTCAAACATCCCCTGATTTCCTAACATGACGATGATGTCATACTATTCGGAGGGTGATATTCCCATTATCAGGGTCATATTTCTTAACATCCCGATTTCCTTCAGTATGACCATGACGTCGGCTTTTCACATTTTAACAAAGCCTGTCCATGATGATGACATCATCATCATATTCTAATCTATGAAGAGAGTCATATTAGTTAATATCCCTCATATTAGCTAATGTACATACCCGGACCCGATAGTTTTATTTAATGGAATTTAGTGAACAGAAGCGCATGTATTGCATATGCATGATCTTATGCATGCGATAACTGAAAATGTAAGGCTTGCAGATCATATGAAAGGTCCCCATCACCCTTGGAATACAAAAAAGGCTACCGGAAGGTGAAACTATTTGCAAAAATTCAGAGAAACTCAAAAATTAGGAAATTTTTGACCTTCCCCTTGGCAGGGTCATAACTCCTAGCCATGTTATCAGAATTTAAACTTTTTGGACTCATTGGAAAGATAAACTAGTTATCTAGTTTGAGTTTCCCGGTCACTTAGGCTTAACGCCAAGTTACTGACAATGTGTTGAGCCCTGATTTCGGTCCGAAGGCCTCCGAAAATGCAATTTACTAAGATGTAGAAAATACGAAAAAAATTACATTTTCGATATTTTTATCAAAAATTGCTCAAATGACCATGGCTGGACCTGATCAGATATTGAAACTATTCTAGGGCCTGACAGCATGTTTTCCAGTCAACGATAGTCACCCGGACCCTCTTGACCACCTATGGGCATTTAGTTGCGCGAATTTTCTCATATGCTTAATATTCATAACCCGATATATATAGGTTTGCACATTCACAGCCTGATAAAATGTAAATGCTTATTGTCTTGCTAGTTATTAAATGATGATGCTTAATTCTTGTCTGTTTGTTGCAGGATGTTGGAGCTGTATGAAGTGGCTAAAAATTGCCAACTGGCAGGCAACATGACCCTGAGCAATGGGGAAGATATACATTTGCCAACTGGAGACCGAATCATATCAAAGATGCTGGAATATTCTGTGCCGGCTATACATTTGCCAACTGGCAAAGCACGTGCTATTCATCTGGACCATTGATTGTTCTGGGAGGATCCTGATCCTTGGATCATTGTAACTGTTTTCTGGCATTTGCTCTATATATGGGCCAGAACTTGTCATAAAGGAGAGATATACATTGGAACATCTGGCACAATAAGGCCAATTACTGTAGAATCAAATACGAGGTCGAATTGCTGAGACTAATGAGGATTGAATTGTTGAAATGTCAAGGTTCTTTCTTCAGATCACTGTAAATGTACCTGTTCTTGAGCATACTGAATGGATATGAAGTTTCAGATTACATCCTGATTGTAAACTTTACGTAATCTTCAAGTTGATTTCTGGATATGTAATGGTGAATGCTGTGTTCAAATAGAAGCGCTTTCATTTCATTGCATGTTGTTGTCAACTTTTCCTTTGAAGATTTGCACTGGATCATGCGGATTTGTGGAATGTCCTGGTGAAGTATGATTCTAGTTTTCTTCTCTTCATTGCTGTATGGGAACATGTATGTGGATCAGTGATCTCAGTTAAGTAGTTTTGGGAATCTCATTCTCTAACCCTTTTTCTCATTTTAATTTCATTGAAATCACTTCCATAATTGCAAATCATGATAAATAACAAGCAGAACAGAGAAATATGCTGACATCTCGTAGATAATTGAAAATCCTTAGCATATTTGAGCAAAGTGCATGTAGTGTTGAAAATATCATGCAAAGAATTGCAAATAATGGTAGAAATCATGCAAATATCAACCTGTAAGCACATTATTTGACTAAATTCACAGCGCAGAGGTAGAATTATTGGAGATTTATGCAGAGCAGACATATAGAGCAGGATATTTGGAGAAATAATGATGAACTTTGTAGAAATTACTGAAGAACGTAAGGCCCCTGAATGATTAACAGCAACACACATCAACCACTGAGTAACGTCAGTAGATTATGAACTAATTAATGGAGACTTGGGATCATGACTTTGAATTCATCGTATCTTTCAAGATGAATAAAGGTTGATGTGTAACTTTTATTCTATGTTTGTTTATGACCAACATCATCATCAACAGTTCCAAACTACATTTTTCATTTGCGGGAGACTTCTGCAAAATGTATACTCATCTTTGTGCTTTCACCCTGCTATGTTTGCATGTGTTTTGAAAGCAAAAGAGATTATGCCTCAGCTACAGGGGTTAAGTATTCTAACTCAACTCCTGCATCACTAGTTAGGCCATGTGGGTCATCCTTTAACGTTGCCTCAACTGGTGTCATAGTATCCTCATCAAGAGTGCCAGAGGCACCATATGTAGTAGCTATGGAAACAATGAAGTCTTCCTTCTACAATGGCCTCTTATATAACTTTAGTCTATGTCCATTGACCAAGAGTGAAAATCAAACCTCATCTATAGTTTGCAATTGAATGGCTCCATTTGGGAAAACTTGCATGATTTCATAAGGTCCAAGCCACCTGGATTGGAGCTTGCCCTTGAAGTCTTTATACCTAGAGTCATATAAAAGTGTCCAATCACCAGCTGTAAATGCTTTGTTCTTGATATGACTGTCATGCCATTTGACCCTCTATTTCTGGATAACTTTAGTATGGTGGAGTGCCTCTAACCTTATTTCATCTAGAGCATTAAGATGTTGAATCCTATCTTGCTGTGCTGCCATCAAATCCATCCCAAGCTCAACAACTGTCCTTAATGTTTTATGTTCAAATTCAATTGGGAGGACTGCTATCTTTCCATGAACCAATTCATATGGGGTAAACCCTGTGGTAGTTTTCTAGGTTTTCTAGGTGGTTCTATAGGCCCAAATAGCCTCTGGCAACCTAGTAACCTAGTCTTGCCTATGGAGTTGTACTGTTTTGGTCAGGATTTTTTCCAATTCTCTGTTGGTTACCTCAACCTATCCATTGGCTTGAGGATGATAAGGGGTAGACCTTTTATGCCTGATTTGATATTCCTCCACTAACTTGGTGATGAGATCATATGTAAACTGAGGACCTTGATCTGTTACAATTTCCCTTGGCACACCATATCTTGTGAAAATGTTCTCATATAAGAATTTAGCTACATTACCTTCTCTTGCAAACCATAGTTCTTTGACCTCAACCCATTTTGTAAGTTAATCAATACATACCAGAATATACTCTTTATTGTTGGAGGTTGGAGAAATAGGACCAACAAAATCTAGTCCCCACTTGTCAAAAGGAGCTAATGAAAGTTGTGGTTGTAATGGCATTTCATCACTTTTAGTTGGTCTACCCATTCTCTGACACCTATCATAGCCTCTTGTATATTTGATAGCATCCTTATGAAGTGTTGGCCAATAATACCCTGTTGTCAAGATTTTGAAAGCTATTCTTTTTGCTGCAAAGTGTCCCCCACATAGTTCATCATGATATCAAACACTTCATCTTCTTTAATGCATCTTCTTATGATGTTTTCTGGTCTAGTATAGAAGAGAAAACCTGAAATCTAGGAGTAGGGAAAGCATTTGTGAACAAGTTGTCTCCATTGCCTTTGTGAAAAATATCTTGGAATATGCCCTGTAACCAAGTAATTTGCTATGTCTGCATACCATGGTGTGTGTATAGTGAGAGAAAATAGATGCTCATTAGGAAAGGAATCATCAACCACACCATCTGAGGATTGAGTGGGCAATCTAGATAAAAAGTTAGCAACTACATTAGCCTTACCGGGCTTGTCAACAATTGTGATATCAAATTCTTGAAATAATAATAACCATCTAACCACCTTGCTACCCACTATTGGTTTGTTCATCAGATATCTGATGGCGGTGTGATCAGTATGAATGAATAATTTGTAGCCAGTTATGTAGTGTCTAAACTTGTTGATGGCATAAACAACTGCCAACATTTCTTTCTCTGTCACTGTGTAGTTTAGCTCAGCCCCTTGCAAGTTTTTACTGATGTAGTAAATTGCATATTCCTTGTTGCCTTCTTGTTGGCCTAACACTGCCCCAATGGCAAAGTATGAGGCATCTGTGTGAATATGAAAGGGCAATTTCCAACTCAGACCTCTCAAGACTGGGGCATGTGTCAGGGCTACTTTCAATTTTTCAAAAGAATGCTGACATTCAAGTGTCCAAGCAAATTCAATATCCCTAGAGAGAAGTACAAACAAAGGAGCAACAATCTTGCTAAAATCTTGAATAAACCTTCTATAATAACCTACATGCCCAAGGAAACTTTTAACATCCTTCAATTTTTGTGGAATAGGCAATGTAGAGATTATTTTGATCTTCTTTGGGTTGACCTAGATACCTGTAGATGAAATGAAATGTCCCAACACCACTCCTTTAGTCATCATCATAAAACACTTTTCATTACTTAAGGACAAATTGTACTCTGTGTATCTTTTCAAAACTTTTTCAAGATTCTGCAAAGCCTCATCAAATGCTTCACCATATGTGGTGAAGTAATCCATATAAATCTCCATGTTGTCATGAACAAAATAAGAAAAAATACTAAGCACTACTCTTTGAAAAGTAACTAGAGCATTGCACAGTCCAAATGGCAAAACAAAGTATGCATAGGTCCCCCAGGGGTAGGTAAATGTGGTTTTATCCTGATCCTCTGGAGAAATCTTTATCTGATTAAATCTGCTAAAGCCATCAAGAAATGAGAAGTACATCTTTCCTGCCAAGGAATCTAGGACTTGGTCAATAAAGGGTAATGGAAAGTGATCTTTTTTGGTGGCAGTGTTGAGTTCTTTGTAGTCAACACAAACTCTCCACTTGCCACCCTTTTTAGGAACTATCACCAATGGTGAAACCCATTCACTGTCTAAAATGGGGTAAATAAAACATGCATCCAGAAGTTTTTGAAGTTTGGCCTTGACTATATCCCTTAGAGTAGGGTTCATACGTCTTTGTTGTTGTCTAATAGGTCAAAAATCATCATCAATATAGATCTTGTGCATGCATAGATTTGGGTCAATGCCTTTCATATCACTATAATCCCATGCAAAAGCTATTGAATTGGACTAAAGGACATTCTGAAGGGATTGCTCCTGTTCTTTAGTCAAGGCATTATTGATAGTCAACATCTTTCCAGGTTGTATCTCTAATGGTTTAGTCATTGGTTGAATGGAAGACACATCAAGGCTAGGAAAGATTGGTAGATGCTGCTGGGGTAGTAAGGCATGAAATAATTGAGAAATTTCTTCTATGGAGCTATTAGGTATTATACTACATAGTGGATCCTGCAAACAGGAAAGGTAGTCTTGCTGCTGTGGGTGCCTCCCATAGTCATTTTGGAGACTGTGTGCCAGTAACTCATCTTCATCTTGGATATTGAACAAAGGACTACGTTCAATGGTCACCAGGGTGTGCAACGAATAACTGTCCTCTTCTTGTAGAGTAGGCCAAATAGTTTGCTCTAGTTCATGGTACGGTTGGGCTGGTTGATACAACACCAATTTCTTGGTAATGGTTCCATTAGATATAATCATGTTTTCTGACTGATAACCTATAAATGCATCAGTTGTAGAAAGCCATGGTCTACCTAGGATAAGAGGGTAACCAGCAAGATTGACTTTAGGTTGTAATACAATGAAGTCAGCAGGATATTCCCAGGAATCTAATGCAATGACTAAGTCTTCAATGATACTTCAGGTTTTACTATTGACCTATCAGCCAATTGCAGGATAGTTTGAGTAGGTCTAAGATTGGTTAATTGCAACATTTGCATTGTGTCCTTAGTCATGACATTGATTGCTGCACCAAGTCTATTAAGGTATTCTTGATTAGGGTTCCATTGATCTTGACATCAACCACTGGACTTCCTGGATCGGTATACTTAGGAACAGTGATATTTCCCAACATGATGTCGGCAAGGTTACCTAACACATGGACTATTTTTGGGTCTATTCTTTTTCTCCCTGGTTTCTTGATACAGAGATCCCTAATTGTCTTAGTGTAGATAGGAATATCTTTGATGGCCTGAATCAAGGGTATCTTTATATTTATATCTTGCAACTGTCCTATAAGGTCATTGGGAGGTTGTTCTGGCTATTTTTGGATAACCAAGCACTCAGGGAAAGGAGGCTTAGGGTTTGATATAGGTTGAGGTTCCTGAACTGGTTCAAGTTCCAAGGGTGATTCATCTAAGGCTTTCTCCATGGGTTCGCCATCCCCCAGCTTTGTGATTTGGGGAGATGAAGGACCTGTAAGGTGTTTCCCTGATCTGAGGTGAACATTACTTACCTCAACTCCATAGGTGGGGTATTGTATCATTTCATTAGTATAAGCCTATTGAATAGGCTTGTTGTTAGGGTTAGGTGCAGGTTGGGCAAGAATTTGGGAAGGTCTAGGAGGTTGATTGGGAGGTGCTGGTGGAGGCATGATGGCTTGTTTTTGTGACTGTGGCTGAGGTGGAAGTAAGGGTTGCTGATATTGGGAGTTTAGTTGCCATGGTTGGCCCTTGTTCCATTGAGATTTCCATTGCTATTGTTGAGTAGGCCATTGGGGGTTATAGGTAGGGCCTTGGAAAGTCTGCTAAGGCCATTGCTATTGTTGGTTCCACCCTACCTGTGGAGTAGACCATGGTGGGCTTTGCCAACCATTTATGTTAGCAGGCCAGGGCTAGTTATTCCAAGTAGAATTTTTTTGATTGGTAGTAGGAAAAGATGAATTATAATTAAGTGGATCATGGGGCATACCTTGCCTTTGATTCCACAGTCTCCTTTAAGCAATAAAGAATAGTTGCCCATTGTCACCTTCAAATGTCTGAAGTTCTGGCCTTTCAATCTTCTCCTGCTAGATACTAGCAACCCTTTTGCATTTACAGTTGGCCTTCCGTTGGCTACAGCTTGGGCAGCGTTTAGTGAGCATTGCATCTACCTCCTCTTGTTTCTTTTTAATGTGGAGGGTATCCAACTGTGTGGCCATATGGCTAATGATATCTTCTTTCATATTGGTCAGCAGGTTACTAATTTCCACTCAAGAAACTCCATTAACTAACTTGCCTGCAATAGCTACTCTTTCTCCTCTGGCTTTTCTGGAAAAAGTCCTAGAGTAGTTTCTGCAAGTTGTACAAATATCTTCAAAGGGTAATTGGGAGATATCCCCTATTCTAATGAGATTTAGGGCATCCATGTAATCATCACTGACCCCTCTTAAAAAGACTAGCTTCAATGATTCTTCGGACAACTTATTCTGAGGGTTTTTTTTTAGGGCAAATTGGAATCTTTCCACATAGTCTTCCAATGGCTCCTCCTCCAGTTGTGACATCCTAAAAATGTCATCTCTCCTCTTGTCATGTCCTCTACAGTAGTCCTTGTATTTTGTCAGGAACTTTTTCCCAGTCCCATAAACCATCTCAAAGCAACATCTTTTAGGGTAGCAGGGAACAACTTGAGCCTATAAGGATTAGTGGTGTAATCATAACTCCCACACAGAATGTCAAACTCAAACATGAAAGTGTCAGGATCTTTAGTCACCAAACCATAGAAAATAGGCAAAGCAGAAGGTGGTATATTGTTTAAGGTAGCTGCCTGTGCTAGGTCTGGTATAGGGAATTCAAATGTAGCTTGTCCTGGAGGATCCTCTATGAATTCTACCATTGTTCTAAAAGATCCCTTTGTGGTAGTAGAGGAAGCTAATGGAGATGTAGGGGGTGTTGATGAAGATGTTAAAGGAAACTCTCCTTCAGCACTTCCTATTGTGTAGTTGTTAAAACTAGTTGTACCCTCGTTGTTCTGAGAAGTTGATGGGAGGAACCTTTCTCGAATGTCTCTCTACCTCCACATACAATATATTGAGCTTTATGTTTCAGCGGCCCTACACAATGTTAATAGAATGCTTGGTGTTTTTTGAAAGGTGTTTTGATTAGCTCTAATACTAGAAAGCATGAAACCATTTAAACTAGGAAAACATGTAAAGAAAAACCAAAAATGTGCCTAAGAAGTTAGCACCATCCCTGGCAACGGTGCCAAAAATATAGAGAAAAACTAATGTGTTATAGACTTAACTAATTCAAGGGAAAAACTATCTAAATAGTCCACTCTATCACTATGCATTCCTACATTGAATTATCAACTAGGGAGCATAAGCTTGCGATGGTACTTGCAAAGTATATGCCTTCAAGGCTCCTGTGGTTCCCAAACTATTCTATCTTGACTTTAAACAAACAAATCTATCTTGCTAGAATTGATAGAATTAGAAAACAATAAAAATAACTATAAATCCTAGTTTCTACGGGTACCTACAACAAGATCTACAGATAACTATTACAACAGGGAAATAGTAGAATTAACTTGATTAAATTGTCAAGAATGAAATGACTAACTGCTGACCTCTAGAGGATTTGTAAATACACTAATATGTAATTGTTCATGAACTATATCTAAAACATAATACTAACTTAAACTCAGATTATGTTTTTTACAGAAAACTAATAAACCAACATTAACTGAAATGAAATAAACAAGGAGAGAATTAGTACCTTGATTGGCCAGCTCAAGAGATTGTCTTCCTTAACTAAAACCAAATATAATCCAGATTCTATATATCTTTGTAACACATATCAAAGCTTAACGTATTCCATACACAGAATCAACTCATATCAAATTGTTCAACAATGAAATCTCTTTTGTCATATCCAGATTGTATTCCATAAATGTAACATACTTGGGTCTTTTCACATAGAAAAGGAAATGATAACTGCATCCAACTGAATTGAACTCTACTACCTTATATATCTCATCTTCCCTTTACTATACAAAATGGAGAGAGAGCCTTATTTACTAATTAACTGACTTTGACCATTTACCATGCCTAGATACTAGGTCGTGGAGTCAAGATCACATTCTTATTCTAACTGACTATAAGAAGAAGAATTCAAATCAAATTAGAAGTTTGATGCATGAACAACATCCATAACCATATTTGAAACAATATCCACTCCTTAATTTATTACTATCCATGGTGCTCCATAATTGTCTTCAGTTGTCTCTGCATTCTTAGCGTTGAAACTCATTCTTCTATTAACTCCTTTGTTTGCAACCCTCTACAAATGCTTGATCTTATCGTGACACGTCCAATTTTGAACATAGAATTAGGTCCCAAAGGCATATACCACAAGCATTCTTCATGACTAACCATAAAAACATCTTATTTATACTTTTATACATATCTACATCTAATTCATTCATTAGATAATATGGTCATCACATTCCATATTAATATTATAAGTTTAGGTCCTAGAAGTATAAAGAAGATCAACATATCATAGTGTAAACATAGATAAATGTCTTAAAGGATGTTATGAAAGAAGTCTTTGAAGTATAAAAAAGCAACATAAGAGAGACTAATTCTGCAGCCCATCATCTGCGGCATGTTTTAGATGGTGGGACTTAGCAATAAGCTCCTTCAACCACTCGTGTTTGCCATGTATAAGACGTATAGTATGTTTATGACATGCTATATGGTACTCGTGTATTCCATGTGTCTTCTTTATGTGTCTTTTGTCATGCCCACATTTCCCATGCGGTGATGACATGCAACACACATGTCATGTCCACATTTGTCATGTGGTCATGACATGAAATATCAAAAAAATTTCACACATCCCTAGAAACCCCCTCGCACGTGTCAGCGTGCTCAGTGGCAATATGCATAAGGCGTAAACATCTCATTCAAATTTAGGGTATTGCGATCACATGCACAATCCCCTGCGTGATGATAGCCGACTAAGGGGGTCAATGCGACATGATGAGCATTGCCATTAGGGTTAGGATCGATTGATTAAAACCCTAAGTTTTCCTAAATGAGTGAAGGGATTTTGACACAAGTTGAAATTAAAACCCTAATTCTATTGCATTAAAAGATTAAATAACAACTTATTCAAAACCACTAGTTTGCAGAAACACTAAAATATTACTCAACACAATGTCTAAATTCCTTAAGAAAATTAACCCTAATTACTGACAAAAATACGACAGCATAATGCCACTAGGGCGTATATAAGAATTATTCTAATTAAGAAATCATGCTTAAGAGTTCACTAAACCCACTAGCATTGATCTATTAAACTAATTATGCTAGGGAAATTAAATTGCCGCACTAAGGTTCTCTAATAAATTGACTAGATTAGTTAATTAAATTAATAACCTACTTCATTAAAATCCAATATACGAATAAATTAAATAAGTCAACCTTGCTATAAAACTATTGCTTTCATATTCCACTAGTTACAATATTTAAAATTAAATCCCTCAAGGTTTAATAATTCACTAAACTATTAACCTAACCCTTGAATAAATAAAATGACAACATTAACTTATGCCACCCCCATGATGCAATTAAAATAATATACCTAAGAACATAAAGAGCTCAAAAACATTTAAATTCATTCCCCACCTAAATAAAATAAAAAAATAACTCCAATGAGGTCAACAAAAATAATTTCCCTAAGAAAAGATAAAGTGCTCCCATCACCCACAAAATAAAATTAAAATTAAATAAAAATCATTCCCTAAAAGCACCCAAATAGAAAATCAATCTCCTTATGAAAATGAAAACAAACCCTAACTCTATCTTGTTTTCTCTCATTCTATTCTTTCTCAAGCTTCTTCTTTTCTCATTTCATTGTTTTTCCCTCTTCTTGTGTTGCAGGTTTTAAGCTAGACACAACAACCGTCACTCTCAAAGAGGTATACTTATTGTATATATTCATATTAGAAAGACCTCTTTTTTTATCATATATATATATTCATATTATAAAATATTGTATGAAACAGGGCAAGCAAAGGGGCCGAACAACTAGATCAAGGGAGTGTCGGTTAGAAGGCAAAGGTGCCGCCAGGGGGGATTAACCCCATTGCAGGTTTGAAGTTTAAAAAAAAACTAGTGGGTGGGAGGTCTGTCCCCCCCACCATCAACAACAACAAAGGAAATGGGCCATGGTGGGGGTTCGAAACCCCCCCACCGCCATCAGTCCCCCTTCCTTCGCCGGCCGTGGGTTGGCTGAACACATAAATTTTTTTTTATTTAAAATCTCTTTGTTGTTGGCTTCATTCGGTCCATCAGACATGAATTTTATTCGCATATACGTAGTTCATAATATAATATAGTATATATATATATATATATTATTTACATAGTCAGCTTTATAATGATGTTTCCAGTATAATAAATCATATATATATATATATATATATATATATATATATATAAGTAGGATATACACAGTTTTCACAGTTAGATAAAAAATAATTTACAGCAAGCATTAACATAAATGCACATATATATATACATAAAAAATATTCTCACTATGACAATATAATCATTTTTTGATAAACTAAAAGAATAGGTTAAATAATACATGAAATATATATATATTTTTGTCAATACATATACATAATTTTTTTTTTTGAAAGGAAGCATCAACTAAATATATTTTCTTTGCAACTCTACACTCTAAATCAGCAACACAACTTGTTTATTTTTCTAAAATAAACCAGCAAATAAATTTATTTATTTATTTATTTTTGCTTGCAAAAAAATCTAAAGGTAACCACATTCATTTTTTTTTTTGGAAATAAAACAACACATAAATTTCATTTGCTTGAAAACACATGCAAAATGGGAACCAAAAATAATTATATTTTGACAACAAATGTATCAAGGAGTTTATTACATTTTTGTAACTTCTAAAATAGAGTAACACAAAATAAATTCATTTAAACTATACAAATGAAGAAAGTATTTTTTCCTCTCTTTCTTTGAAACAACAATACAAAGGCCAAACATGACCAAGGCTCTCAATAGACCAAAGAAACAACAATGGAAATAATTTTATAGCACTTCCTCCAAGTACCAAAGCCAACAATAACACCTGCAAGATACAAAACAAGGGAGCGAAACCAAGCCACATAATACCGCTCTCCTCCCTACCATAGACTCACTAATGAGTCACCCTCAAACTTGGAGGTCATCCACACACAAGGTTTCTTCACACCACAATACAACAATACACCAACCAACAAAACAAGAAGAACTCCCATGGTTTAACACATCACACAACTCATAAAAATGAGTTTGAAGGGGTAGGGTAGTGGACATCACTCAACTCAAGAGGCCACTCCAAATATATCAAAAAAATCAACACAACCAAGGCCTCAAGCCCAAATATTTATACCAAGATACACATATAATCCTCCATGGCACTCATGCCATACAAAATTCTCATACTCATAATCTTGCCCTCAAGGCCAAAATACCAAAACTAGGAGGTGACCTCGAGGAGGTTCACTCCTCCCCCACCCCACACATGTTGAGCATTTTCTCCAAATGGAGAGGCTCTTACAAAAAACCTCAAAACCCCACAACATTAAAGAATAAAAACACTCACAAGCAAACACACAAGAAAAGTAAATACATAAGGAAAGGCTTCAAGCCTTGAATCCTACCTTGATAAGCCCAATAATGGTAGGTAGTTGAAGTAGAGCCCTTCCAACTCCACCTCCAAGTCCTTCTCCAAATGTGCCTCCAAAAAACCTCTAACTCTCTCCCCAAATTCAAATAAAATGTAATGAAATCAACAACCCTCTCCCTCTCTTTAAGAGGGGTCAAAATAGGCTCTCTTCATGAGCCTTGAGGAATGAGAAGGTGACACATGTCACCTTCTTCTTCCTCCTCACATCCACTTGCAAGCTTCATGGAATGTGGGGTGACACATGTCACCCTCCCATTCCACCAAGTTTTGCCCCCTCCACTTGTGCTCTCTGACACATGTGGGAGAGAAAGGTGGAACCCAAAAAGGATGAGGGTACCACAAGTTTCTCAATCCTAACTTCCCATAAAAGCCCACAAAACCCCAAGGTACTCTCACCAATGTGAGAGAGCCTTGGAGTTGGGTCCTCTACAATTAGGCATCTTGAAGACTCCCCAAGCCTTCAATTCAAGGTACCCCAATGCTTGGAATGAGGTGTGGATAAGGTTGAGTGTTTGACTCAACCTTACACTCCTCCCCAAACTTCTATTTTCGTCACTTCACTTTAGGGTGAAGTTTAAGTGACCATATGGGAGTTATCCTAGGTTTAGACAAGCTCAAATGGTCCCTAGACCCTAGGGGTACAACTCAGGGTCACTTTTAACCCAATTTGAGCACCATAGGATGAATAAAATCATATGAAAAGGGGTCACAAAAATTAAAACTAAAAAATAAAGTCAAATAAACATTACACATTCACAACACTAGAAATAAATCAACTAAAAATAGGTAGACCTTTCCCAATAGACACCATACACAAACATTACGTAAATTCATCAAGCATTTACACAGTTGATCTTGGTTCCTCTTGGAACTAGATCAGCTCAACACGGGATTTCACAAAATCTGTGGGATGATCTCCCATTTTCCATGGCTTGGGAAAAACACTTGTGCACTTAAACAAAAGATTAATCCAAGATGTATATAATAGCTGAAGAAAAGAAAAGCATACACTCACACCATTGTATAATCATTTAAATCATCATAAAAATCACATCATAATTAGATTCATAATTTGCATTTCTATAAACCATCTCAAGATAAAAAATCACATAATAAATCCATAACATAATCCCAGAGGTAGTATCTGAAATAATATCGTAATGCATATCACATGTCTAATCATTAGTGAATAAAAATTAGGATCTAATCTCATCACAACATACTAGGCATAACTAATCAAAATAAACAAGTATAGTCTAGAAAGTCTACATGCCGGGATCAACAGTCCCCAAAAGTCTAAAATATGTCTCCAATATTAATATGAAATGAGAAAAATAAGGGAGTGAAACAAGAGGCCTCACATCCTCCCTCCTAAGACTAAAATTCCTCCTGGAAGTCATCAAAGAGGTGAGGATAAAGTGTCCTCAATCTAGCTACATCCTCCCATGTCACCGTGACCTCATCATAACTATCCCACTAAACCCTAACCTGGTCCAGCTCTCGACCTCGAAGGCCTAGCGTCTGACAAGCTAATATGTGAATTGGCTCCAAAGCCAGCTACCCATCCGCCTCTACCTGTAGACCACTCTAGTCCAATACATGAGATAAATCAGATATGTAATGCCTCAAAACATATACATGAAAAACGTCATGGATGTACGACAGGCTAGGTTGCAAGACTAGATGGTAGGCTGTGTCCTATCTGCTCCAAGATCTCAAAAGGCCCAACAAACCATGGTGTGAGCTGAGATCCCTTTCCATAATAGATTGGACTTTTGTGTGGCCGCACTCTCAAGAATACTTTGTCACCGACCAAGAAGCTTTGATCTAATCTCTTAGCATCGGCATACTTCTTCTATCGATCCTATGCCTCCTGAAGTCTCTATCTAATCAAGGTCACCTGCTGCTTCATATCTTTCACCAACTTTGGCCCTATTGCAACCCTGTCCTTAATACGGTCCCAACTCAACGGTGTCCTGCAAGGTCTTCTGTACAAGGCCTAAAAAGGAGGCATACCCAACGAGCTGTGATGCCCATTATTGTAGGAAAATGCAACTAGATACAGATACTCCTCCCATCTAGACTGGCGATCCATAACTTACACACGGAGCATGTCATCTAAAACCTAATTCACCCTCTTTGTCTGACCATCTGTCTTAGGGTGATAAGCTAAACTGAAGTTGAGCTGTGTGCCCAACACCTACTGTAATGCCCTCCAAATGGATGATGTGAACACTGAGTCCTTGCCAGAAATGATACGGTGAGGTACCCCATGTAATCTGACAATCTCATCCAAGAATACTCTCTCTAATGATGGTGTATTGTACGTCGTGCATACAGGTGAGAAATGCGCCACCTTGGTCAACTTGTCAACCGTCACCATGATGGCATCATGGCAGTGAGATGACATAGGAAGACCAACAATGAAATCCATGAAAATGGTGTCCCATTTCCACTCAGGTATCTCGTGAGGGTATAAAAGACTTGTTGGATGCTAATGCTCGGCTTTGACCCTCTGGCACTCAAGGAAATGATCAACGTACTCTGCAATATCTCGTTTCATACCTGCCCAATGGTACAACTATCACAAGTCGGCATGCATCTACTTCACCCCTAAATGTGCTGCATAAGGTGCTTTGTGAGCCTCTGAAAGAACTACTACACGTAGGTCACCTGCACGGGGTACATAGATGCGCTATCGATGTCTAAGTAGCCCATCTGCCTCTAGGGAATATCCTACAAACTTGCCCACAAGGGCCCTCTGTGATTGGATCTCCTGCTACACCTCAAGAAACCACTCATCCTTAGGCAGATGTTGAATGATGCATCCTCTCAAGTCCATGCTCAAGGTCAAGGTCAGGATCTCGTGGCACCTCTAACTCAATGCATCACCAACCACATTCTCCTTCCCTTTGATGTAGTGGACATCAAAGTCATACTCGCAAATAAACTCCATTCAACGCTGCTGGCGGGCATTTAGATTTAGCTGCGTGAATATGTACTGAAGACTGTGATGATCTGAATGAAGCTCAAAGAAACAACCCAGTAGAAAGTGTCTCCAATGAACTAGAGCATGAACCACTGCCATGAGCTCTAAATCATAAGTGGGGTAGTTTAGCTCATGGGTCTTGAGCTTTTGCGACTCATACACGATTTCTCTACCACCCTGCATAAGTACGACTCCCAAACCCTCAAGTGATGCATCAGTACAAACCATGAAATCCACTGCTGGATCAGGAACTGATAAGATGGGAGCACTGGTAAGACTCTCATTGAGGACCCCAAAGGCCCTCTTGCACTTCTCAGTCTAAGTGAAGCTCTACCCTTTCCACTGAAGGGAAGTGATGGGGTGTGCTATCCTAGAGAAGCCCTCTAAGAATCTGCGGTAGTACCTGGCTAACCCCATGAAACTCATAACCTCTGTCACATTGGTGGGTGCTGGCCAATCCCTGATAGCCCTGATCTTCGATGGATTTATAGAGATACCATCGCCAGATAGGATGTGCCCCAAATACTATACCTCAGATCTAAAAAACGCACACTTCACCAAGTTGCCAAAAAGATGCTACTCTCTCAAGCACTACAAAACTTATTGTAAGTGCTCCTCACGCTCCTCCTCAGTCTACGAGTAGATAATTATATCATCAAGAAAAATGATCATGATCTAATCCAAGGACGTACAGAACACCTTGTTCATGAGACTCGTGAACACTACAGGGGCGTTCGTCAAGACGAAGTGTACCACAGTGAACTCATAATGGCCATATCAAGTCTGGAAAGCAGTCTTATGGATGTCTGCCTTTATGATGCGTAACTAGTGATACCTGAACTTCAAGTCTATCTCAGAGAACACCCTAGCTCCTTGCATCTGATAGAAAATATCATCAATCTTAGGTAGAGGATAACGGTTCTTCACCATCACCTTATTAAGCTACCTATAATCCATGCACAGATGAAGAGACCCATCCTTCTTCATGAAGATAACCGGTGCGCCCTAGGGTGAAATGCTAGGTCAGATGTGCCCCTTCTCAAGAAACTCCTCTAACTGCAACTTGAGCTCTGTGAGCTCATGTGTGGTCATCCTGTAGGGTGCATGAGACATTGGCTCGACACCCAACACTAAATCAATGTGGAAGTCTACCTCTCTATGAGGTGGCATACCAGGTAACTCAGGTGGAAAGATGTCAGCAAACTCCCTCAAGATAGGATGATCATCTAATGACACCTCTAGCTCATCCTCTGATTTGTCGCTAACAGTGATGGCAAACAAATGACATCCCTTTCGCATGTAACACTTAAGCTGCTGATCAGATATCATATGAACTATCATGGGCTTCTGAATGCCCACTACCTCGACTGATGTGCCATGATCATCTAAGAAACTAATTGCCTTTCAGCGGCAATCTAGCTTGGCTCTATGAACTACAAGCCAATCCATGCCTAAAACTACACCATAGGATCCTAAAGGCATAACCCTAAGGTCGCATAATGTAGTGAAGGCCCCCAAAGATATCTCACAATCCTAAACAAAAGCATCTACTGACATCTTGGCCCTAGTGGCCAACTCAACCTCCCACCTATCACCCTACCTGGAGGCCACCAGGCTGCTACACTCCACTAACGATGGAGATATAAATGAATCAGTAGCGCCAGAATCAAATAAAATAGCAATGGGGACATCCCCATTCATACCTGCTGTCTCAATCACTGAGGCCTAGAAGTCAGCCTGGTAGTTGTCAACCGCTGCAAACATACGGTGGGATCTACCCACATCTCCAATCGTTTGCTCTAATCCTCCTGCACGAGGCTGTCCCCCTACCGTAAAGCCCTGTGGGAACTCTCTGGATAGATGTCTTGCTCCACTACAAACATAGCATGGGCCCTAAGCCTATACTTGTCCAGTCTGTGTCCTACTACTCTGCTGCTGTCCAGTCTGACCAGTGGACCCCTAAGAACCTCTGTATGACTGCTTAGATCTAGCGGGTCCCGTAGGTGGTCCCAGTTATCATTGATACCTATGTGGGCTCTATTGTTGCCAACTATGGTTATGTCCTCCCTACTCCCTCTGCTAGGGCCTGAACCTCTGTTGATACTGCTGCTGTGGAGGCCTAGGAGGTAACGATGATGAACTAAATCCTCCTCTCTATGGTGGTGGTGGTCGATAGAAACTCTACTGCTGTTGTTGGCTATGATCCTGAAACTGGGGACGTGAACTCTGACCTCATCCCTAAATCTCCTCTACGATATATGCCTTCTCGATAACATCCCTCATGGTCTGGGGGTCTACCATGCGCACTGGTCCTGATATCCCATGATTCATACCTCTGATAAATTTGTGAACTAGAAATTTTTCATCATGGAGGTACTCTATGTACTGTGATAGCTCAATGAATCTACTCTCATATTGCACTATGGTAGAACCTCACTGCTGCAAGTCATGGAACTCATCAATCTGATGCTGCCTGTAATGGTTTGATAGATATCGCGCATTAAAGCGCTCTATGAAAGTGTCCCATGTAAGAGTGTCTAGTGATAGGTGATGTTTGCACTCCTCAATGTGCCACCATGTCGCCACTACATCTCTCAAAAGGTGAATTGCCACGCGTGTCTTTGTGTTGCTCCCATAAGGACACAACATAAAGCACCTGTCTAGACTGATAAGCCAAGCCTCAGTCTCATCTCCCTATGTGGTTCCTGTGAAGGTGGGTGGATTCAGCCTAAGTAAATCTTTGATGGGGTCCCCTCGATCTTTGTGTCCTCTAAGAGGCTCATCCACACCATAATCATAAGGCCTGTGATAAACCTACTTTATCCTCACAGACTCCTCTCACCTCTCATGATGCGGAGGGCTCCTACTATGAGATCTGTAAGCTGAACCGACCTCCTCTACTGTGGTGACATTTATCTCTACATAAGGTTCTACACGTGGCACCACTCGCAGCTTGACATGGGGCTCTACACATGGCTCTACATGCGAATCATCACGTGGATCCTCTCGCGGATCAACGCGGGGTTCAACACACGAATCGATACACAGCTCTACTGCGGATGGTGGTAACCTCTCTAACACTGCCTGTAATGCCTGTAAGATTTTTGGTTTGATATTAGGTGCGGGTGGTTCCTGTGGTGCCGGCGGTCCTTGACCCTCAGCTGAAGAGTCACTATGTACCTCCATGGATGCAGTGGCACATAAATGTGCTTGCCTCGTCCTGGGTGGCATCCTACAAGAACAAGGTATTCATGAATCAGATGAATTTGTGGAATAACAATGTGCCCAAACAAGCCTAGTGTTTAAAGTCAGGCTCTGATACCAAATGTCATGCCCACATTTCCCATGCGGTCACAACATGCAACACACGTGTCATGTCTACATTTGTCATGTGGTCATGACATAAAATATCAAAAAATTTCCACGCATCCCTAGAAACCCCTTGCATGCATCAACATGCTTGGTGGCAATACGCATAAGGCATAAACATGTCATTCAAATTCAAGGTACTACAATCACATGCACAATCCCCTGCGTGATGATAGCTAACTAAGCGGGTCAATGCGACTTGATGAACATCGCCATTAGGGTTAGGATTGATTGATCGAAACCCTAAGTTTTCCTAAGTGAGTGAAGGGATTTTGACATGAGTCAAAATCAAAACCCTAATTCTATTGGATTAAAAGATTAGATAACAACTTATTCAAAACCACTAGTTTGTGGAAGCACTAAAATATTACTCAACACAAGGTCTAAATTGCTTAAGAAAATTAACCCTAATTCCTGGCAAAAATTCAGCAGCATAATGCCACTAGGGTGTATATAGGAATTATTCTAATTAAGAAATCATGCTCAAGAGTTCACTAAACCTACTATCGTTGATCTATTAAACTAATTACACTAGGGAAATTAAATTGCTGCACTAAAGTTCTCAAATAAATTGACTAGATTAGTTATTTAAATTAATAACCTACTTCATTAAAATCCAATATATGAATAAATTAAATAAGTCGACCTTGCTATAAAACTATTGTTTTCATATTCCACTAGTTACAATATTTAAAATTAAATCTCTCAAGGTCTAATAATTCACTAAACTGTTAACCTAACCCTTGAATAAGTAAAATGACAACATTAACTTATGCCACCCCCATGATGCAATTAAAATAATATACCTAAGAAAATAAAGAGCTTAAAAACATTTAAATTCATTCCCCACCTAAATAAAATAAAAAAATAAATCCAATGAGGTTAACAAAAATAATTTCCCTAAGAAAAGATAAAGTGCTCCCATCACCCACAAAATAAAAATAAAATTAAAATTAAAATTCCCACCTCACAAAAGAAACCAATTTAAAATTCATGCCCTAAAAGTACCCAAATAAAAAAATCAATCTCCTTATGAAAAGGAAAACAAACCTTAACCCTATCTTGTTTTCTCTCATTCTATTCTTTCTCAAGCTTCTTCTCTCATTTTGTTTTCTCATTTCATTGTTTTTCCCTCTTCTTGTGTTGCAGGTTTTAAGCTGGAAGCCATGGCCGTCACTCTCAAAGAGGTATACTCATTGTATATATTCATATTAGAAAGCCCTCTTTTTTTTGAGTATATATATATACTGGTAATAAACCAAAGATAACTTTTTTTTTTGAGCTATAAACAAAATGTAAATATGCTGTGTATATATATTTTTTCCATATTATAAAATATTGTATGAAACAGGGCAAGCAAAGGGGCCGAACGACTAGATCAAGGGAGTGTCAGTTAGAAGACAAAGGCGCCGTCGGGGGGGGATTAACCCCATTGTAGGTTTGAAGTTTTAAAAAAAATTAGTGGGTGGGGGGTCCGTCCCCCCACCATCAACAAAAACAAAGGAAATGGGCCACGGTGGGGGTTCAAAACTCCCCCACCGCCCTCAGTCCCCCTTCCTTTGCTGGCCATGGGTTGGTTGAACACATAAAAAAAACTTTTTTTTAAAATTTAAAATCTCTTTGGTGTTTGCTTCGTTCGGTCCATCAGACAACAATTTTATTCACATGTACGTAGTTCGATATATATGTGTGTGTGTGTGTGTGTGTGTGTGTGTGTATTTAATAGTATATGATTTATTAAACTGGAAACATCATTATAACGCTGACTGTGTAAATTATATATATATATAAGTAGGATATACACAATTTTCACAGTTAGATAAAAAAAATTCCAGCAAGCATTAACATAAATGTATATATTTATTATATATATATATATATATATATACATATAGATAATTCTATATATATATATATTTGTATAAATATATACATAAAAAATTCTCACTATGACAATATAATCATTTTCTAATAAACTAAAAGAATAGGTTAAATAATACATGAAATATATATATATATATATATATATATATATATATATATATATATATATATATATATTTGTCAATACATATACATAATTTTTTTTTGAAAGGAAGCATCAACTAAATATATTTTCTTTGCAACTCTACACTCTAAATTAGCAACACAACTTGTTCATTTTTCTAAAATAAACCAACAAATACATTTATTTATTTATTTTTTCTTGCAAATAAATCTAAAAGTAACAACATACATGTTTTTTTTTTTTGGAAATAAATAGCAACACATAAATTTCATTTGCTTGAAAACACATGCAAAATGAGAACCAAAAATAATTATATTTTGACAACAAATGCATCAAGGAGTTTATTACATTTTTGTAACTTCTAAAATAAAGTAAAACAAAATAAATTCATTTAAACTATACAAATGAAGAGAGTATTTTTTCCTCTCTTTCTTTGAAACAACAATACAAAGGCCAAACAGGACCAAGGCTCTCAATAGCCCAAAGAAACAACAATGGACATAATTTTATAGCACTTCCTCCAAGCTCCCAAGCCAGCAATAACACCTGCAAGATATAAAACAAGGGAGGGAAACCAAGCCACATAATACCACTCTCCTCCCTACCATAGACTCTCTAATGAGTCACCCCTGAGCTTGGAGGTCATCCACACATAAGGTTTCTTCACACCACAACACAGCAATACACCAACCAACAAAACAAGAAGAACTCCCATGGTTTAACACATCACAAAACTCATAAAAATGAGTTTGAAGGGGTAGGGGAGTGGACATCACTCAACTCAAGAGGCCACTCCAAATATCTCAAAAAACTCAACACAACCAAGGCCTCAAGCCCAAATATTTATACCAAGATACACATATAATCCTCCATGGCACTCATGCCATACAAAATGCTTATACTCATAATCTTGCCCTCAAGGCCAAAATACCAAAACTAGGAGGTGACCTTGAGGAGGTTCACTCCTCCCCCACCCCACACATGTTGAGCATTTTCTCCAAATGGAGAGGCTCTTACAAACACCCTCAAAACCCCACAACATCAAAGAACAAAAATACTCACAAGTAAACACACAATAAAAGTAAATACATAAGGAAAGGCTTCAGACCTTGAATCCTACCTTGATAAGCCCAATAATGGTAGGTAGTTGAAGTAGAGCCCTTCCAACTCCACCTCCAAGTACTTCTCCAAATGTGCCTCCAAAAAACCTCTAACTCTCTCCCCAAATTCAAATAAAATGTAATGAAATCAACAACCCTCTCCCTCTCTTCAAGAGGGGTCAAAATAGGCTCTCTTCATGAGCCTTGAGGAATGAGAAAGTGACACATGTCACCTTCTCCTTCCTCCTCACATCCACTTGCAAGCTTCATGGAATGTGGTGGTGACACATGTCACCCTCCCATTCCACCAAGTCTTGCCCCCTCCAATTGTGCTCTCTCACATATGTGGAAGAGAAAGGTGGAACCTAAAAAGGATGAGCGTACCACAAGTGTCCCAATCCTAACCTCCCATGAAAGCACACAAAACCCCAAGGTACTCTCACCAATGTTAGAGAGCCTTGGAGATGGGTCCTCCATAATTAGGGGTCTTGAAGACTCCCCAAGCCTTCAATGCAAGGTACCCCAATGCTTGGAATGAGGTGTGGATAAGGTTGAGTGTTTGACCCAACCTTCCACTCCTCCCCAAACTTTCATTTTCGTCACTTCACTTCAAGGTGAAGTTTAAGTGACCATACGAGAGTTATCTTAGGGTTAGACAAGTTCAAATGGTCCCTAGACCCTAGGGGTACAACCTAGGGTCACTTTTAACCCAATTTGAGCACTATAGGATGAATAAAATCACATGAAAAGGGGTCGCAAAAATTAAAACAAAAAAATAAAGTCAAATAAACATTACATATTCACAACACTAGAAATAAATCAACTAAAAATAGGTAGACCTAGCCCAAAAGACACCATACACAAACATTACAAAAAGTCATCAAGCATTTACATAGTTGATCTTGGTTCCTCTTGGAACTAGATTGGATCAACACGGGATTTCACAAAATGTGTGGGATGATCTCTGATTTTTTGTGGCTTGGGAAAAACACATGCACACTTAAACAAAAGATTAATCCAACATGTATATAATAGCTGAAGCAAGGAAAATCATACACTCACACCATTGCATAATCATTTAAATCATCATAAAAATCACATCATAATTAGATTCATAATTTGCATTTCTATAAACCATCTCAAGATAAAAAAATCGCATAATAAATCCATAACACAATCTCAGAGCTAGTATCTCAAATAATATCGTAATGCATATCACATGTCTAATCATCATCAATGAATAAAAATCAAGATCTAATCTCATCACAACACACTAGGCATAACTAACCAAAATAAACAAGTATCGTCTAGAAAGTCTACATGCCAGGATCAATAGTCCCCAAAAGTCTAAAATGTGTCTCCAACAGTAATCTAAAATGAGCAAAATAAGGGAGTGAAATAAGAGGCCTCACATCTTCCCCCTTGTGTTGTTTCAAGGGTGTAGCGATGAGCTCCCCCACGCTTGGGTTTGTTTGACATGTCTTCCCTCATGTGTGGTATCAAGGGCGTAGCGATGAGATCCCCACACACTCAGGTTTTGTTTGACGTGTTTTCCCCTTGGTGTAGTATCAAGGGTGTAGTGATGAGCTGCACCTACATTTTGGGTTTTGTATTGCATGTTTTTGGCAGTTTCAAGGGTGTAGCGATGAGCTCCCCCCGCCCCTTAGTTAGAATTTTTATTGCATATATGAAAATATTATATCAATGTATTCATCGCGTTTTATCTGACTACTCTCATATCTTTATCGTGTTTTGCATGCTTTCTCTGTCTTCTCCATGATTTGCATGCTTCTTACTGTCTTCATTGTGTCTTGCATATGTCTTCAATGTGTCTTCTAATGCTTACCTAAGATTGGGGGCTCGAAATAATTCTTCAATCTTTGTGTATACCTTAGCTTCGTGTGCCTGGCGTGTTTGATGTGTTTTCAACCATACTTTAATGCATGTATGGGTTGTAAGATCATACATACATTAAAGTGGGGGTTAAATGTTATGTCATAAAATGTCCCCCTAGGACTTTTACCTCCTAAGTTTAGCTCCTAAGTCCCCTTAAATTAATCATGCATGTGTAAAACTTGTCCTAGAGGAAAATTCCCTAAAACCCATGACAAATGGGGCTTAGGGGCCTATCTCAATGCTTAATTAAGACCAAAAATAGGCCTCTAGACTTGGGCGCTTGTGCCCTAGTCTAGACCTATTTTGCTAGGACCCAGATTTTAAAGTGTCGGTTAATGACAGTTAAAAGGTTTCCCTTTGTCGGCCTTTTCAATTTGAATTGCAAATGTTAGTGGGAATGCATATATAAACATGTTTAGGACTTCATTTTACTCCTAGTTAACAAATGTGAACTTATGATCATCAAGTAAAGAGCATTCAAGGCATTCATTGTGTTGCAGAGAAAAATTGTGTTGTTTTTGTTGTAGATTTGGATCCATCAACTCATTTCCTCATGATTTGAAGGCACTTCATCTCCATGAGGGTTTTCACCTCCAAGGTGATATCTATTTTGTGTTTCAATCAATCTATCTTATCATCTAATTTTGCCTCTATCCACCAAGCACACACACTCTATCTAATAATGGTATTGGAAGGCTTGAATGCCATTCTGGGGCTTGACTGAGGCAAGCTCCTAAACACCACAACCCCAACCCGTCTCTTGTTATTGCAGGTTATAGGTGCATAATCTTGTAGAGAGGAGTTAGAGGAGATCAGAGCAGAGGATAAATATTTAGGATCTGAAGAAAATAGTAGAGAATATCCCCTTCTAGGCAAGGGTGCCTGCCCCAATGTCTTCCTAATTGTCATTGTCAGAAAATCTAAAATAGGTTGTAGTCTTCATCACCTCACCATTCCAGATCTACAGAAAAAGTGGCATGTTGGACTTGGGTGCCCGCCCTAGTGTCCCTAAAGTTTCTACTTTCTAGAATCTGAATCCTGGTATGTTTCTAATTTGCATTTAGTGCCTTCTTGTGTGATCATTTGTCATGTTTCATCCGTATGTATATGATTTCATATAATTAGGGTTTAAGGTTTAATAAAATTAGGGTTTGAACAAATTTATTAGTACATTCCAACTTTCCTTATCATCTCAAAGTGACACCAAACCTATAGCCGAGTCTTCTTCCAAGAGAAGTGACTTAACTCAGTTTATGTCCTTGAATGATTATATGTGAAAGGAGGGTTTGATTGAATCTATTTGAAACACTACCAATTATCATCATTCCCACTTTTTATATATAACAATACTTATTGATGAGGCTGACCTCCCTTTGAGAAGGCCAACCCTATTGGGTGAAGAGTCATGATTGGAGTATAAATAGAAGTTGAAATAGAGGTTAGAAATGGTGTAATAAAATGCTTTATCAAGCACATATAGAGTAGACTTTATGCAGAGCAAATCTAATACAAAGCAAAATTCTGAGTGTGTGAACAAAATTGCTATATAATTTTGAAGAAGCAGATTTCTGAAGAAGTGTTGAAAGTGCAATGTCACTCTAATGTAGAGCAGATTTAATTGAGAGCATATCTAACACAATGAAGAGTTTGTGAAGTGTGAAAGTGTAGAAAAATATGTTCATCATCTATTGAAGAAGCAACATCCTGAAGGTGAATTTTTGTAGAAGAGGTTGGTGCCTCCTAAAAGAAGAGATTGGTGTCTTTTGCTGAGTTGGTTATTAGTTTTGGGGATTGGTGTCTCCAGTGGGTTGGTGCCTACAAATTCTATAAGTGAGGATTGGTGTCTCAAGTAGGTTAGTGCCTACAAAGATTTGTAATAGAATTTTGATTTTTATTGTGACTGGATTTGGACAGTAGATCCAAGTAGTCCTTCTCCGTGGTTTTTCCCAAAAGGGTTTCCATGTAAATCTTATGTTCTCAATTGTGTGGATCTCATGTGTTTACTGCTTTTATGGTTATTAAATTTTAATAAGTATAAAGATTGTCTTAAATATTGATTCACCCCTCTCTCAATATAAGTGTGTGCTCATCAATTGGTATCAGAGAGGGTTCCTTCAAAGTATAGTTTAACTGCTAGAAGGTAGATCTCAAAAGCACACATGGTCGGTCAAGAAATATTCTCCTCAAACAGGGCTCCATTATTTTATGGAACAAACTCTGCCTTCTGAAGCATAAGGATGCACACCTACTTAATGGCTCTTGGCTTTGACATTTGGCAATTAGTAGTGGATGGTTATACAACTCCATCATCTACACTAAAGGTTACAACTAAAAAGAAAGAAAGTGAAGACAATGCAAAATCTATGAATGCAATCTTATGTGGTTTATCAGAATCAGAGTTTGTCAAGGTGATGCATTGTAAATCAGCAAAAGAGATCTAGGACAAACTTAAGAACATCTATGAAGGAGATGACAAAGTAAAGAAAGTCAAGCTTCAAACTCATAGAAGACAATACGAGAGTTTGAAAATGAATGACGAAGAAAACATTGTAGCATATCTCCTTTGTGTGAATGAAATTGTCAATAGAATTCGAGGGTTTGGTGAATAGGTTGAAGAAGTAATGATTGTGCAAAAGGTGTTAAGGTCCCTTCCCTTGAGGTTTGATGCCAAAGTTTCCTCTATTGAAGAAATAAAGGATCTAGATAAGTTAACTATGGATGAATTCTATGGTATCCTCACAACATATGAAATGAGAACCAAAAAGGAGAAATCATCAAAGCGAGAGGTGGCCTTCAAAGCCTCAAAGAAATTGAAAAATAAAAAGCTCGAGCCAAGTGATAGTTTTGATAATGAATTAGACAAAGAAGAAGCTCATTTTGTGAGGAAGATGAAGAAAGGATCTAGCAAGTACAAAGGTAAGTTGCCTTTTAAATGCTTTAATTGTGGAAAGGTAGGACATTTTGCTGCCAAATGTCCATATCTAGAAAATGAAAATAGTGATGAGGAAAAAGAGAATAACATAAATAAAGGTGGCATACATTATCAACATAAAAAGAGCCACAAACAAGGCAAACATGAAAAGAAGAGCTTTCACAAACATAAGAAAAGCCTCTATTCCAAAGAGAAAAGTATCTCATCTGAAGAAATCAATGAAAGTATTTCTGCTAGCGATAGAGAAGAGATTCTATTCATGGAAATAGAAACAAAAGGTGATATCTTGGAAAATGAAGACAAAGAAAAAGAAGGGCAAGATTCAGAAGGAGAAGAAAATACTGAAATTGATGGAGAAGTAGATCTGGAAGAAGAACTCATTTGTGCCCTAAGTGAAATCAAGAAGATTAAGAAGAAAAATTTGAAACAAAAGTTATAGCTTCAAGAGTAATGTGAATCTCAAGAAAAAATATCACAAAGTCTTGAAGAATCAGAAAAAAACTTATCATCAGCCTAGAGATTCAACTTGAAGAGGCAAAAATGATAGAAGAGGAGGTAAGAATTTAGTTAAAGATCAAGGAAGAGAACTACAAGAAGCTAGAATTTGAGATTGTTTCCTTAAGGAAGTAACTTGAAAAAATAACTTCTCTGTTGAACAAAAGATTAAAGTTTGAGAAGAGTATTGAAATATTAGATGATACTATCAATTGCCAAAGGTCAACATTCATAAAAACTGGTCTTGGCTATGAGGAAAATCAAGGGAATACTAAAGAAGATCAAAATCCAAAGGCTGCACAATCATTGAAGAAGATAAATGAAGAAAATCCTAAAGGTTATGCAAATCTGCTTAAGAGCTCCATCAATAATGAAAGAAACAAGAAGAAAGAAGATGATGTCCCACAGAAAACCAACACTCATCACAAAGACATCAAGGATAAAAATATATTTAGAAGATCATTCCCTCAAAGACAACCATATATGACTAGGTTCCAGAGTTCCTTTTATGGTTATTGCTTTTCTATAATCGTTTTGGTCATAAAGTAATGGATTGTAGGGCACTTGCAAGAAATATTTTTGGTCAAAGAGCAATGGATTATAGGACACATACGATAAATAATTTTACATGGAACAAAAAAAGGAAGTCCTTATGGGTTCTTAAGTAGAAACTACAATTCATTTGCTCCCATCTGTTATAAGTGCAACAACTATGGTCATACAACATGATTTTTTAGAAGTGATTTTGTGGAACTTCCTAGATAAGACAAGAAGATGGATACCCTTGGCAAGCAAAAGGAAGAATATACAAAAGTTTGGAAGAGGAAGCATGATCAAGAAAAATAAAAGAAAGAAAAATCTATGCTTGTGCAAATTGCTTTTCATGCCCAAAATGAAGGAAATCAATGATACATTGACAGTGGATGCTCAATCCATATGATAGGGGACAAGAGAAAGTTTCTCACTTTGAAGGAAGTAAATGGAGGTATGGTAAAATTTGGAGATAATGCTATAGCAAGGATTACTGGAAAAGGTACTCTTATTCTTGATAATGGAAAAGACAAAAATAAAAAAATATCTTGTATGTTGAAGGTTTGAAGCATAATCTTCTTCGTGTTAGTTAAATGTGTGATCAAGGACACACTCTCACATTTCATGCTCAAGGTTGTGAGATCAGAAAGGCATGTACAAGAAAAATAGTTGCTGATGCAAATAGAACAAAAAATAACATATACATCCTCAGTGGGATCAAGGGAGAGAAATGGTAAATGGGATAAACAGATGAAAGCTGGTTATGACATAGAAGAATGGACCATACAAACTTTGATAATCTATTAAAAATCAACACAAAACAATCCATAAGAGATATGTTGAAGATTGCTAAACCTTCAAACACTCTTTGCAAGCAATGTCAATATGGGAAACACACAAGAGAAACTTCAAATCAAAGGAGTACTCAACAACAAAGCCATTGGAACTTGTCCATATGGATCTCTGTGGGCCTACAAGAACACAAAATTTGCAAGGTGGTAGTTATTTTATGTTTCTCATTAATTATTGTTGGCAAGAAATGGGAGGGAAACTAGTCCAGAGATCTGGTCCTTAGTCAAGTCTGTAAGTCTCGTTTATACCCTGATTAGACAATGCAAGAAATAAGAATAAATATTAAGGAAATCTACTATGCGGTACCATATAAGAAAAGCAAGATATCATGACATATACACAATGATATCAGACTCCTTATATCTCAATTATATTTGTTTCTCATTAATAAGTACATACATGTTTATACCGATAGGCTTGAGTCCCTACCTTATACATATTATACTCTCTACCTCACTTTTCACTCTTACTTTACATTGCTTTGTGTGTATCTCCTATATATCTACCAAGAGGTGTGTCCTTCCCAAAATACCTCTTTATGAGTTGGAACTTATACCCTTCACATATCCTTTGTGGTAGTTGGCAGTAGAACCTACTGGATGCCCTGTTCTCTGCCAACATCACTCCCCCTTTTAAAAGTATGTCTTGTCCCCAGGACATGTTCTTTAGTTTGTAGGTAGGATGTTTTTGTAGATTACCCTGAGCTAAGATAGAGTAGTATCAAACGTCAAAATTTGTATCTGGCTTTCAAGTTGGATATATGTATCCGAGCTGCTTCTCCTAAGGTAGCTAGTATTTTTACCTTCTGTGTAGTCTATTTTTCTTTAGTGAATACTCCAATTAAAGATGCCATTCTCAAGCTTATTGCTTCTCTAAGCTATTTGATTTGTGATTTTATTTGTTTACTTTGATCCTAAAATTGTTGCATCTGAGAGTGTAAGATCTCTACCTATGCCGTTATAGCTCCATTAGTATCTTGTACCAGATCACAGGTACTAGCTACTTGTGTAATCTATGTTTCTAATGCCTCTATTTGTTCTTTTACGTTCTTAGTAGTAATAGGCCATTGTAAACAAAATTGGTAAAGTACCTTGGCCTATTCTATACCCTGTTAAATGCTCTTTATTTGGGCTTCTAGTTTATTGTGTGCCTTTGCACATTTGTTAGAAGCATCAACTATTCTCTTTTGATTGATGTTCTCTATTATTTTCTCTTCTGTCTTCTTCTCCAAGTATTGAGAATGAGCCTGAAAGCTCCGCATTAGCTATTTAAGTTGTTATGTTAGAGGTAGGGATGTGTCCCTCTATGCTTTTGCCATTTCTTTTTTTATGATATCTACATCCTCCATTAGTATCTCACTTCCCTCAATATGTTGCTACAAAGTTTCTTCCCTCGTTGTGGAGTGGAAGATATCACCTAATTATAACTTATGCAAAGGTGAGATACCGAACAAGTTTTCTTGTCCTCCAATGACTGGTAGTTGTAACAGCTAAGGAATCACCATGGGTTGTATCTATTTTTGCTACACTAGAAAGTTTTTGATAGACTAGATTGGGGAGGCAGAGGAGGATGCATCCTAAGAATCCTGTTGGGTATCTCTTGTATCTGGAGCCTCTTCTTGTTGTTGTCCATCCTCCTGCTTTGTATTGGTGTTGTGTGGAGGAGAAATGTTTTGTTCTATATTCTGTGGAGGATTTGTATCCTATTGTGCTGCAGTGTTCCTTGCCTCCTTAACTGTATCATATATTTTCTTTGTTATTTGTTTAGTTTCTGCTTGTATCTTATCTTTGTCTACTTGTTCCATGTTCATAAGGGTATCCACCCTTTGTTTTGACCTAAGATCTATGGCTTGTATTTGTGCTATCTTATCCTTCTCCTCCGTGGAGATAGAAGTACCCACTCCATCAATGGCCTATTTCCTGAGATCTTCATCCAACTTCAGGGATTTCTCTCTTCTTTGACTTAATGCATCTGCTAGGCTCTCAAGAAATTTTCCCAAGAGCTCGTCTATTGTTTTATTTTTCTTTATCATTTATTTGATTATTGCCTTTTCAATGATTTTCTTATTCTTTGTAGATACTCTAGGATATAGATCTACTATCTCTTGTAATAAACCATGACATTCAATCCCATTGTGGATTGCATCTAGGCTCAATGGCTCTTGTGGAGTCTCCTATGTTGTTGGTTTTTTTTTTTTTTCCTTGTTAGTTTTGATACCTCTTCTTCCCCTTCTTCCTCTTCTACCTCTTCCTTAGGGGATTGCTTTTTCTTTCTTTTAGCATGTACCTTTTACCTAGGCCCCTTTTTCTTCTCAGCACTCATCTGTACTAGTTTTTCTGATACTATCCTCCTATAGATTGATACTATTTGTGATGATGCGGTAGGTTGCGGTACTGTTTGTGTACTAGTTGCCGCAGATGCACTTCTCCCTGATCTTATTGGTGTTTGTGAAGTAGTGGGCTCTTGCAGAGTTCAGGGTCTAGCTTGCGAAGCTTCCGTAGTGGCTTGTGAGGCTGATGCAATGTTAGATGGTGTAGATGTGCCCTCTGGAGGTGGGACTTCCCATTGTTTATGTAATTTATCTTTATTCTTCTACAAATGTTCCTCCACATGTTTCTTGTGCATCTTATCCATTACTTCCTTGTATGTCCCAAATCTTTTTTCATTAGTATCTTTAGGTTTGCGTAGTAAATTCTCTACATAGGCATTTATTTCTACCTTAGAAACTTCATAAGCTAACCTAGGTATCCAAAAATTTCTAGGCTCTATTGCCTCCATATAAGTGTAATCTTTATCTACCATGAAAGTTTGCAGTTCATATATTGCTTCATAGATTCATATGGTAGTCTTTCTCTATTTTGCATATCTAAATGTAAGGTTTTAAATAAACCCCAGTACATGGTAATGAAGGCTTTTGTGTCACTAAAATTTTTAATGTTCTATTTTATTTGTGCAGCAACTGATGTGAGTTGTTGCCAAATTTTTCCTTTGAACCCCGATAATTCATTGAGAAAATAGAATACTAGGCATATAATTAAAGTTCCATATTGGAAATTGTAGTTTGACTCCTTTTTCCTTCTTAGGTTCTCAATCAGTTGTGCCCTCATCACTTCACAGAGGTTAAAATCTTTTCCCTCTTTCACCATTTGATATGCGGTGTGAATTGCTATGGTAGTAGATGAACCCTCTCTGTTTGCATAGTATATCTTGTAGGCTATCCCCATAGTAGCATACCGGACCCCCAGGTCTATGATATCTTTTACACTGAGGCTCCACCCATCAGGTTTTGCTCCTGTAAGCTCAGTAACCTTATCATTCTTGATTTCCTTCATTGCCAGTATTGGCCTTGTTGAGCTAAGTCCGATCACCACCTTGATTGCATCCTTTGTTATGCGGTAGGGTTTGCCTAAATAGATAAATTCATCATGGATCCAGCTTAGAATTATCCTTATCCACTCATGGGCATCGTTGAAATATGGGTAATCTTTCCATATGTCAATTTTCTTAGCGGCAATGTTCTTATATTCATCAGAGTACCCTGCATCTCTGAGTAGTGTGTCCCTTAGCTCCTCGAACTTCATATGATCAATTTATGAGATCAGGGAATGAATGTACTTCCAAACATCTTCAATGTAAACCACATCTATTGGTACATTAGAGAATGCCCCTTCTTTGCCCAATTTCATGTTGCCTTGAATGGGCATTTCTTGTGTTTAGGCCTTGTTTTTCAGTCACATCGATGAGCACTAGTGTAGCCATCTCATCTTACTCACAGTTTGTCATCTAGGGTTTGATAGTTTTATAGCTCATAGCTTAATTTTCTCAACTTGTTCAGATGTAAATGAGCATTTTAGGACATCTTAGGGTATAAATAGCCCTAAAAGTTGCTTTTAACATTTATTATTTTTACCTGTTATGTTTCACGGGTTTTGCTATCCGTTTATTCTTGTAAGCTGTTAATGGTTACTTTATCCTATAATATGTTACAATATGATACACTTAGTATGTTACATGTTTGAATTCTACCACATTTCATCTTTTCATCCCAGAGATTTGTGATAATGTTTTAGTTGAGCTCCATTAACATATCCGACCGTTATTCTTCCTTCCATAGCTTTCAATTGCACCACTCTGGATTTTGAAATTTCATGAATGTAATATGGTCCTAGCCATCTTATTTTGAGTTTACCTTGTTTCTTAAACTTACTGTCATAAAAAAGTACCAGGTCTCCTTCATTGAAATTTTTCCTCCGTAGGTTCCTATCATGCCAGGCTTTTTGCTGCTTTCTCTCTAGATTCATGTTATAGGCTGCCATTAACCTATTTTAATCCAATTTCTCTAGTTCTTCAATTCTCTATGTCAATTATTACTCTGTATTTATTTTTAGAGTCTACGTACAAAAGTTAGGAAGTATGAAGTGTATTAGTATGGTAGCATCCAGGCCATAAACTAGCTCATAGGGGGTGAAATTTGTGGTTCTTTTGTATGTGGTGCAGTAGGCCCCCAAAGTATCGTAGGCACTTTTAGGTCCCAATCTATCCTAGATTTCCATCACATATTTTGGTTAATGTCTTCCCAATGATTTTGTTTAAGGTCTCACTTTCCCTGCTTGCCTGAGGGTGATATGGTGTGCTCTTGTTGTGTTCTATCATAAAAGATTGTGTAACTCCACAATCATGTTATTTACAAAATGTTTTCCTCAGTCACTTGTGATACTGAGAGGACATCCAAATCTAGTGATTATATTCTCATAGAGGAATTTTGCAGTTGTTTTTGTGGTACAGTCTTTTGTAGGTATAACTTCGTACCATTTGTAAGATATTCTATTTTGGTGATACTGTATCTTGATTTTGATTGTTTGACCAGAGGATCTATGGGTCCAATAAAGTCAATTGCCCATTTCTCAAAGGGAAGTGCTGATATCGGTCTTAATGAAATTTCATCTCTAGCGGTAGGTTTACCCATTCTCTAACAAATGTCATAATATTTTACATATCTTTTAGTATCTTGGAATAGGGTAGGCCACCACAAGCCTGCTAGTTTGATCTTTCTTGTTGTTAAGTCTCCAGAGTTATATCCTCCTACTATACCCTCATGTGCTTCTTTTATAATATCTTCTCTTTCATGTTCAAATACTACCCTCCATATTATATCATATTTCCCTCTTATATGTTGTTCTCCTTCAATCAGTGTATAAGGAAAAGCCTTCTACATAAGAATTTGTTTGTCTTGCGGAGATGTCTCAGCTATAAATTCTCCTGTGGCCAATAGATATGCAATATATTTTAGTTCTCTTGGTATCGCATTGACCCTAAATAGGTTTGCGCCAGGGAGTTCTTCTTCATGGACATTTGGTTCCTCCCCTATTTCAATTCTTGATAGATAATCTAGACCTTGGTTTTGTTTCCCCGGTTTCACTTTGATGTTAGACTATTTCTAGTGCTTCCCTTTCAGTTGTAGTGTAATTCTTCTCGGCTTTTGATAATTTCCTACTAGCAAATGCTATAGGATGGTCTTTAGTTCCTTTAGGTTGAGCTAATACTCCACCTATTGTTATGCCTGAGACATCTAGATGAACATGAAAAGGAATGTTCCAATCTGGGATTATCAAGATAGGAGCTTCAACAATTTTTTGTTTTAGTATGTCAAAAGAAGATTTGACACTGCTCATTCCATTCAATATTTCTTCCACTTTTATTTTTGACCAATTCTTCCAAAGATGGTTCTATTGGTGCATAACCCTTTATAAACTTCTGGTAATATCTAATGTAACCTAGGAAATTTTTTACTTCTGATGGTTTTTTAGGTGGTGGTACTGTGAGGATTAAATTTACTTTCAAGGGATCTACCATCAACCCTTCCTTGCAAATGATGTGTCCTAGGAGAGTTCCAAAAGGTACCACAAATTTGCATTTCTTGAGATTTGGTGATATTTGTAAACTTTTGCATTTGTTGAACATCATTCTCAATGTCTCTATGTGGTCTTTCACTAGCCCATAGATAGTCTAGTCATTGAGATAAACTTCTAAGAAATCATGAAGTCTTTAAATGCATTTACCATTATTCTACTAAAGACTGCTGGTGTATTTTTGAGTCTAAAAGGCATCACGATGTATATGTAGGATCCCAATTCAGATGCAAATATTGTCATAGGTTGATCCTCTTCTCTTATCTTTACTTGGTGATAGCTATAAAATCCATCAGTGAATGAATATAATTCCCTTCCAGCAAGTGATTCCAATATCTCCTCTGTGAAAGGTGTTGGGAATAGATCATGGATGCAAGCTTTATTTAACTCTTTGTAGTCTCTGGATATTCTTATTTCTCCTAATTTCTTGTTTTGTACCACCATTGGGCTTGCTACTAACATCTTGTCAATTTCCACCTTGACTCTTTTCTTCATGTTAGGGTTGAGCCTATATGGCCTCTTCTTACCTGGCTTCACTCCTTTTACTTGTATGCCCACTTCTTTAATGCCTTTCATCTTAGTGAAGGTCCTTGGGAATAGATCTTCAAACTCAGATAGAATCTCAATCACTTGTGCTACCACTTTTTCATCCTAGTAGTCTCCAATTTTTGCTAATTTAGGATCACCTTCATTTGTAATATTTTCTTCTCTAATTTTTAGTGGTTCATTGTAGTATTGGTTCTTTGGTTCAGTCGATATTTCTAGGTCTTTTTCTGCTTGCACCTCAATATTTATCTCTTCATTCTCCCCATCATCTGTCTTTGTGGTTTTATAACATTTTTGATCCATATTCTTTAATTGTTGATCTATCCATTCTACTAATTTCCATATTCCTTCAAATCTTGGTGGTGGTGTACTGTACTCTGGTTCATTTTTCTCTTCCTTTGTTTCTTGTTAAAAAAATATCTCTTTTATTTTCACAAGCATAACCTGTATAGAATTTTCTTGACTATAAAAAGAAAATGTATTGATAAAGTCAGCTTGTACTTATTCCCAATCCCTTATTTCTTTCCTTTTCTCTTGGTTGATATACCAAGTTTGGGCTATTGGTGTTAATGTCCAGTAGAATAGGTGTGTGTATTTATCCTTTCTATGTTCTTTTCATGTGTTCCCATGCTAGTATGCAAGTGGTTAGGTGTTGTTGCGGTGGATTTTGGCCTTGATATTTAGGTATTTCTTTGTATTCTCCATGCTCCAGTAAGTATCTCATAGTAATAAGGAGACTAAATGTATGCCAATGTTGAATTGAATCCCTATGTGTGGACCACCAATTTGTTACATTACATACTAATGTATGTTGTATTGCTTGTATTCTTCTTTGATCTTTTGAAATGATTATCTCCATCTCATTCAAGTATTGTTGTAAGTCTTTAACCCCTAAAATATTTGGTAGTTTCTTTGGTTTGTTTTGATAGCACATACCATTTACGGTGGATTTTCCTCTGATGCAGAGGATTGTGGTATATTTCATTTATTGGTGTGGACCATGCATATCCTCCTAGTTCCTGTCATTCTCTAGGTTTTGAGCTCTAGTTCATTTTTGATCCATGCTTCTAGGACTTCTTCACTATCAGTGTTTTTATTCTCATTCTCCGCCTCTATTTATCCTATTGAGTTTGGTTCTCCCTCTGTTTTATTTGTTTCTAATCTTGCTATTGTGTATATACTCTTAGGGTAATCATCATTTTCTTCTGTATGGGTGGATTCTTCGATATAGGCCTCTTCCATAGGTATCCCTAAAGGTATGAATATACTTTTATTACCATCCACAAAAGATAGTTCCTCTTTGTGGGAGTCCACTATGCCATTGGCATCCACAAACCATCTTAGTTGAAGCAGTGCATTAAAGGAAATCCCTTGTTCTTTCATAGCAACAACCACAAAATCTACTACATGTTTGATTCCCATCAGATTTACCTTTACCTATTTCCATGTTCCAATGGTTGATATGCTAGACCTGTTACCAAAATTTCACCTATAGCTCAATTTGGTAGAGCTGAAATAGTTGATTACATCAAAGGTGAAAGGTATTCCAACAAATTTTTGCTATGCTTAACCATTGCAAATAAAAAAGGTAATGTTTTTAAAAGAGAATTCAATTTTGTTATTCAATGCTTTGCAACATAAAGGGAACTACATAGATTGCAAGATATTGCCTTCATTCATTTTGTACTGAAAATATACACAAGACTGCATAAGTGTTGTTGTTTTATACATTGAAAGGAAAAGAATGCTCAAATGTCCCACACAAGCCATGGGAGTAGTTGAACTAATGCAACATAAGGATATACTATACATCTGAAGATAAAAGTAGTAGAAAAACACATGAAAGGAAGTATATCCATCATTGCCTGTTGTGGTCTTGTGTTGATTTTTGTTATTCCCAGCTCCCCCTTGCTCCTGAACTTCACATGAACCTGCAGATGATTGAAAGGATTGATTAGAGCTCCAGACATAAATCTCATCATATGTCCTATTAACAGAGGTATAGCATATGTTTATGATGCATTAAATTAGTTGAACAAGTACCAAATGTATGCAAGAGAGCTTGAAAAATCAAACATCATAGGAGCATTGAGCTTCACTATTTTTTTTTATCTAACATGTTTGTTCACTATGTAGGTATAGGTGAAACTTTCATTGCTGGATTGTTTTCATAATTATATGTGGAGGAAATGTGGCTCCCACAAGGGTTGAGCCCATCATACTACTCCCTTATGTTTGTTGATAGGGAGCTATTACAGTCATTCGTGACTATGCTAAAGAAGGGTACGACAATCATCAATGACTGTACCAGCTAAGGATGCACTAGGGAATGTAGTACAAAGAGTAAGACAATCATTAATAGCCGTAGGACAACTTCTAAATGCAAAGTGCATCCACAACTGTACCATGGACAACTAATGAGGGAGAACAGTCATAAATGCCATTCATAATGACAAAGCACAAAGCCATGTTTCTTTACTATCTAGACATCATGCAGAGACACACTAATGCCATCAAGTGAACATGCAGTACATGGGTGTATATGATCTACAAGGATATAGACAATGGACACCACAATCATCTTGGACACAGTCAAATTGACAATAAATGCCTACTTTGTCATTATGAACATCATTTAATAGAACAATAACAAACATTCCAAGGAGCTACAATCATTTTGGAGATGAAACAATCATTCCAATGTATGAAGGGAAGTCATGAAAGCAGAGTAAAGAACAATGATCATAATGATTATACCAACCAAATGCCCAAGAGCCAAATATAATGCAGGTACAATCATTGATGACTGTACTAGCCTCATGAATACAATCATCAATGATTGTACATGCAAAAGATCACATAGTATTTTCAATCCAAACAATGCATGGATGGATGTCAAACAACAATAGCACATGAGAGAAGAAAAACAAGATACAGATCTCATTGTCATATGTCTATTACAATAGAACAACTAATGTCATGAATGGTACAGTACAGTACAGTACAGTCCATGTCAACTATCAAGTGTGCAAAGGAAGAATAGGGTACAAATCCATGATTTTAGGGTTATAATGATCAAGATGTAGATCTATTGCACAGTAGCCATACCGCCATGGCACTATACCATAGGTATGGTGGATACTTTGATGCAATCACAAGAAGGTAGTCAAGAAATATATAGAAAGTAAGCAAAAGCCAACACACAGTCATATGATCACAACTTGAAGATCATGATGTATGTTGAGGACAACGTAGATCAGTCTAGTCTTAACATCAAAGACCCAAGGTCTATTATGAATCTTGCATACAAATAAATAAAAGCAGAGGCCTACAATATAACGCTGGAGCAGCCTTGAAGTTATCAAGTCTACATACCATGGAAAGATGATGCAATACATGACAATAGACAATAGAGGAGCCTACAAGATCACACATATTACCCTATCAAAGGATATGTCAGAAGAGAAGAAGTCAAGAGCTGGACATATCATGCATAGAACAATATAATTGTTTGAGGAGATTAGGTGCTGAGGAAGCAAACCATACAAGTCAAAGATAGCAGAGGTATGACATTACTAGAGTATGTAAATCTTAGACTATAGTCATGTGATTCTAAGGTAGAATTTGGTCTCTCAGATAGACCTACAGGAATCATGCAAGACTATAAATAAGTCACTATCATAGTCATATGGAGGGTATTGAAGGCTGAAGTTTGTTACAAACCCTCACAATCATGAAAGCCAAAGTTTCAAACCCTAGCCGTGTATTTCATAGAATCTTTTCATGACCATATGAGTACAAAACCTTGAGTGAATATGCCCAGATTGATATCAAAGTGAATAAGTCACTATTTTAGTGAGTATACAAGCATGTATAGTGGTGAAACCTCAAAATGAAAAGCCACTGTCTCAGTCCACTTCATAGCAAAGAGTAAGGCAAAAATATAGAGTATAAGTGTATTTCATATGCAGAGGTAACAAATAGTGCAAAAAATACAGAATATAAGGCATTTCTGAGAGACCGCAACATAGAACAATGGAGAATATGCCAGGAGCAAAAAAAACCAACAAATAAAGGAGTTATTTTTATCATTTTTTCCTTGTATAAGTGGTGGGAAAGCATGTTTTGAGTGTGTTACTTACCAGTGAAAGAGGATAGCTTCGTGTAGCAGCTTGGAGAGTTCAACAGAGTCCAAACCCTAAGTATGGTGGCGCAGAGAGTAAAGCGAACAAGAGTGAAGTGTAAAAGTCAAATGAGCCCGTGTTAGGGAAAAATCATTACTTTTGCATATAACAAACCCTAAGTATGCTTGACCACATTATAGCTTTTGTCACTTCATTTCCAAAAAATCAAATAAGCATTATTCCCCTAGGCCATGGTCAAGACTTTTCTTATTGAAAATATGGTGAATGTGAAGAGTTCCCACATTTTTTATGCTTTAATGATGAATAAACCCTTGTGAAAACCAAAATCATCACTAGTATGCATGAGTTTAGGGCAAAGAAAAGGATGTAAACAAATATTGAAGGTAGACATTCATAAATTACCTTAATATTTGGACTATAATGCATAATAGAATATCATACGCCACTTATTAAGGTAAGACATAAGTGTCTACTTTAACTCCTATTTTGAATAGGTTTGAATTGTCCTAAGATCATTCATAGAAATGGAAGATAATTTGAAGAAGAGTTGCTAATCACCAAATTAGAGAGGAGATTTGTTGACTTTTAGTCAACTAGACTTTGTTTGGAGTTCTATTTTTAGTTGACTAGTGGTAAGGGGCAGTTTGGAGCTATTTTAGCTCGTTTTGGAGTAGTTGTGGACCTCCTTTTTAGGGATTCTCATCTTTTCTCATGAGAGAGATTCTGTTGGATTTAGGACAGACAACTGAGGGGGGGGTGAATCAGTTGTTACCAAAATCCTGTTCCTTATTCACTTTAAACCTTCTTATATTTCAACAACATATCAAAGATTCAATCATGGAAGCATAATGCAATAATTCAAGAGTAGGAACAAATTCAACACATATAACATGAAACATTTAACATGGAAAACCCGGTTAAGGGGAAAAACCATGGGGTGACTAACTGAAGATGGTATTCTTTGTTAACAGAATAAGATGAATAAAATGGCACTTGCCAGTTAGGGCTCACTGCCCGAGCACACTGCTCACAAGAGGCACACTGCCTATAGGAGACACACTATCTATAGAAGAATATAAGTATTACATACTTGAACTAGAGATTAGTATCTTCACTATGCTTGAGTCAGTTCCATTTAACCTCAACACCTCTACTCTACTTTTTGCTCCTCTTCACTACCACCTTCTCATTATGATCACCAGTATCCTTTTGAATGACTTCACAACTCTTATTTGTACATGACATCGACTTTGGAATGATCATTAAAGTCAGCACAACATATACTTATTTTATTATAGAGTAATTACAAAAATACAACTTGACTTCTTACAAAAACTTCATGCGCATCACTACACTGTCGGCCACACATAACTGGGACTTCAATCTTCTTCGAGGAAAACTCCATTCTTCGCAAAACATCTTCAAGATCATTCAAAACATGCACAAATCATCCGGTCGGCCAAGATTAGGAAGAACACCATCGCCCGAAGGTAAATCTTTAATCACGAGCTCAATCTTTAATGCGGACCGCCAACACAAATTGGACACAATCTAGAGATCCCCACAAGCTTGCTTGAATCACCAAGAACATCCGCACCACTTTTGCTTACTGTAACCATTCATATCTTCATCAGAACCACAAGAGCACAGTCGTCCATCACTGTCACATTAGAAGGATTGCTTATGGACCTCCAAACCCTGAACCAATTGAGTTGTCAATTCACATTAGCTTCCCAAACATTCCACCAGATCCGTAGAATATGATGTTGTATTTCTAGATCTCACTGGACCTATTTGAGTCACTCTGTCACCTCTGAATGGTTGCTAGAACTAGTTTTACTCTCATGGCCATAACTCTTCCATGTTTTCATGCGAACCTCTCAAAACTTGACTGGATCATCTTTAGACACATATCTACAAACCCTTTGATGCGCATTCTCTGATCTTCATCTAGCTCAGATCTTCACTTATAGAGCTTCACTATCTTCACTGATCTTCTCTATTTCTGATAGGACTAATTTTCTCAATATCCTCAGCATATAACTCATCCAATCCTTGACAACAATGCAACAGGAGTATGTTGACATCAATGACAACACTGGTTAGGCCCATACTTGCAACAATCTCCCCCTTTGTCATTGATGGCAACATATAATGTGAAAAATTGTTTTAACCATCCAGATAAGAACTTCTCCTCATTAACTAACATAGCTCCCCCTATCAACAACAACCATTCACATGTCTTCTCTTCCTTTAGTGCTCCCCCTTTGATCAGTAACCACTTTGTTTTTCACATGTCTTCTCTCCCCCTTTGACATCAATGGCAAGGGCACATACTTGCAACCACTTCTCATACTTTAGAAACATACAGACTTCTCCCCCTAAGTAGTAGCCTCCTAACATCAATCTGGATCACAAGATATGACTGTGGGATCCACCAGACTGATGCACATCAGTGCACCTTAATTTAGAACCGGAGGGGTAATAACCCCTAACTTCTCCCTGAGATACTCAAAAGAGTCCTTAGGTAGAGGTTTAGTAAAAATGTCTGCAATCTAATCCTTTAAGGGCACAAACTCCAATTTGACTTCATTCTTGTTCACCTGCTCTCTCAAAAAGTGGAACTTGATGGATATACATTTTATCTTTGAATGCAACACCAGATTTTTTGATATATTTATTGTACTTGAATTATCACAAAAGTGATAGATTCTTCATACTCCACTTTGATATCTCTTAGCATTTGCTTCATCCACAATACTTGACTGCAACTGCCTGCTACTGCAATATACTCTTCTTCTGCAGTGGACAGAGATATTGCTTCTTGTTTCTTGCTTAGCGAAGAAACCAATCTTTTCCCAAAAAGAATGCACCACCACTGGTATTGTTCCGGTCATCCACATCTCCTGTCCAATCAACATCTGTATATGCATGAAGAGAGAAATCATGATCCCTAGGATACCATAATCCATATTCAACTGTTCCCTTTAGATATCTAAGAATTCTCTTGATTGCCATGACATGAGACTCTCTAGGATCAGCTTGGAATCTGGTAACAAGACCAACAACATTCATAATATTAGGTCTAGTTTGAGTAAGGTAGAGCAGTCCTCCAATCATTGACCTGTATTTTTTCTGATTAGCCTTAAGGGATTCATCATCTTTACTCAGCTTACATTTGGTTGCCATGGGAGTATTCATTGCCTTTGAATCTTCCATCCCAATTTTTTAAACAATTCTTTCACATATTTGGTCTATGATATGAATATTCCTTTCTTTGTTTGAGTGATTTGCAAACCCAAGAAGGAATTCATTTCCCCAAACATAGACATCTCAAATTCACTTTGCATTTGATTCGCAAAAGTCTTGCACATACTATCTTTTCCTCCAAAATGATATCATCAACAAATACTTCAATAATCAAGATATTTTCATGATCAATCTTAAAATATAGATTACTGTCAGCAGTACCTTTGTTGAAACCAATCTTCAAAAGATGTTTGTCCAATCTTTCATACCAGGCTCTTGGGGCTTGTTTGAGTCCATACAATGCTTTCTTCAACTTGCAGACCATATCTCCATGATCAGACAATTGAAATCCATCTGGTTGCTCAATGTATACCTCTTCTTCCAAATCACCATTTAGGAAAGAAAACTTGACATCCATTTGATATACCTTGGAATCTTTGAAGGAAATAAAGGCAAGAAATAATCTGACTGCTTCAATTCTTGCCACTGGAGCAAAAGTTTCTTCAAAGTCAATTCCTTCTACTTGAGAATAACCCTTACAGACCAATCTAGCTTTGTTTCTTACTACTTCACCTTCTTCATTCAATTTATTTCGGAAGACCCACTTAGTCCCAATCACATTTTTGTCCTTAGGTCTGGGAACAAGATCCCAAGTGTGATTCTTTTCAATATGCATCAATTCTTCCTCCATTGCTTTAACCTACCTTTCATCATTGCATGCTTCACTTACTATTTTTGGTTCAATTTTTGAAATCAAACAATACTTCACTGAATCTTGAGCAATTTTTCTTCTTGTTTGAACACCTTTTCTTCTATCTCCTATGATCTGATCTTTAGAATGATTTAGTCTTACATACTTGGGAGTTTTGGGATTCTCTTGCACTTCTAATTCTTGGATAGGTTCATCCAAACTTGTCTCTTCTTCTTGTATTTTAGGATTCTCTGGATTAGTCTGAATCTGAACTATGGGGAATTGATCTTCTTAGTCTGAGACATCATTCTGATCATCTGCTTCATACTCATAATACCTTGAGGTTCTTTCGATGCCTTCATCAACCTTCACATTTGTACTTTCTACAATCTTTCTCAATCTCTTGTTATAATACCTATATGCTTTGCTTTGGGTAGAATATCCTAAGAATATTCCTTCATCACTTCTAGCATCAAACTTGCCAAGGTCTTCATCTCTTTTGATACAACATTTACTACCAAAGACTTTGAAATAATTCATAGTAGGAGTGATGCCAAACCAATGTTCATAAGGAGTCTTACCAGTATTGCCTTTGATTTGAACCCGATTAAGAGTATAGACAACAATGCTTACAACTTGTCTCCAATAGATCTGAGGAACATTTGCTTCCATCATCATGGTCCTAGATGCTTCCTGGATGGTCTGGTTCTTTCTTTCTACTACTCCATTCTGCTGTGGAGTCCTTGGAGCAGATAACTATCTCTTTATCCCATGTTTCTCATAGAACGATATGAACTCATTGGATGTGAATTCTCCACATCTATTAGACCTGAGACATTTTATGTTTATGCCAGTTTCATTTTCTACCATAGCCTTGAATGTTTTGAACTTCTCAAGTGCTTCAGATTTCTCTTTTAAGAAAGTTACCCACATCATTTGGGAGTGGTCATCAATTAGTAACATAAAATACCTATCTTCTTGTAGACTCCTGATTCTTTCTGGACCACAGAGATCAGTGTGTACCAAGTCTAACAATCTGGTTGAAGATTGTTCCTTGCTTTTGAATGTGACTCTATTCTACTTACCCAACTGACATTCTTTGCACAAACTGTTAGTAGGTTTCACTAGTCTTGGAAGATCTCTTACAACCTAAGTGTTGCTTATCTTGATGATATTGCCAAAATTCACATGAGACATTCTCCTATGCCACAACCAACTTTGATCAATTTGAACAAACAAGCAACTTTTACCAGTACCAACCAGTTGGAAGATGTTACCTTTTGTCTATGTACCAGATGCAATCTCAGTTCTAGAGTTTTCAAAGATCTTGCATTTTTCATTTTTGAATAAGAGATCATAGCCTTTGTCCACCAACTATCCAACACCGAGAAGATTATGCTTTAGACCTTCAACATACAAAACATCACTAGTTTTTTCTTTCCATCAAAAGAAATAGTTCCTCTGCCTCTAATTCTGCCAGTAGAATTATCTCCAAACTTTACAACTCCACCTTCATATCTTTCCAAGCTTAAGAACTTGCTCTTGTCACCAGTCATATGGTGAGAGCATCCACTGTCCATAACCCATTCATCTTTTTCTTCAACCTGAGTAGCCAAAGCAATTTCTATCATCTTATGATTGGCAGATTCAATAGGCATTAGATCTTCTTCTTTAATGGAAATAAACATCCAGTCACTTCTGGGTTTGTTTCCTATCTTAGATTCATCATCTATTACTCCTTCATCATCATCTTCTTGAACATAGTAACACTTCTTCTGAAACCTTGATCTATTAGGGTTTGACCTTGAGAACCTTTCCGTACATCTTGAGGCAAAATGACTAATCTTATTGCAGGCAAAGCATTTGAAAGGTAATTTTCCTTCATACTTACCAGATCCTCTTGGTAGTCTCTTTGCAATAAGGGCTTCAAGTTGTTCATCTTCTAACTTATCTTCTTCCAGATCTTTCCTTTCTTTATCATACCAAGATGATTTCCTTGAGGAACTTTCTCCTGGATCATATCTCTATTTGCCTTTTGTAGAGACACTATCTTTGAATGCAGATTCATTCTTGGCAAGTGTATCACCAAACTCAGCCAACTCAAATGCAGATATCTTACCAACCAAGTAATCCCTTGTGATAGTTGTTAAAGATCTGATTTCCTCAATAGAAGCAACTTTATGTTTATAAGTAGGAAGTAAAGATCTGAGAATTTTGGCAACAATCTCATCTTTATCCAATATTCCATCAGCACATCTAATGCCACATACAAGCTCATTTACTTTTGACATATTTAAAGTGATATTCTCATCTTCACTCATCTTTAAGTTTTCAACCTTTCCTTTCAGACTTTGTAGCTTGGAACACTTAACATATTTATCTCCTTCATATAGATTTTCTAGCTTTGTCCAGATTTCATAAGCAGTCTTCAATCCCATAACATTTGTCAACTCTGAATCAGACAAGGCACTTAGTAGGGCTTCTTTAGCTCGAAGATTATTGTCTACATCTCTGACTTAATCTATAGTTATTGGACCATTCTTTGGGGGAACACATTTAGTTGAGGTTATGTTCCAATACTGATCTCCCATGCATTGTAAGTGACATTCCATGCGGCTCTTCCAGGCAGTGAAGTTTGTTCCATCAAACCTTGGTCTGTCCTTCTTGTAGGTCAACATCCTAGATCTCCTCAAGTGGTTAATCTTTTTCTAGAGGAACTTAGCTCTGATACCAATTGTTGGATTTAGGATGGACAACTGAGAGGGGGGTGAATCAGTTGTTACCAAAATCCTATTCCTTATTCACTTTAAACCTTCTTATATTTCAACAACATATCAAAGATTCAATCATGGAAGCATAATGCAATAATTCAAGAGCAGGAACAAATTCAACACATATAACACCAAGAATTTAACTTGGAAAACCTGGTTAAGGGAAAAACCATGGGGTGACTAACCCAAGATGGTATTCTCTATTAAAAGAATAAGATGAATAAAATGGAACTTGCCAGTGAGGGCTCACTGCCTGAGCACACTGCTCACAAGAGGCACACAGCCTACAAGAGACACACTGTCTACAGAAGAATATAAGTATTACATACTTGAACTGGAGATTAACATCTTCACTATGCTTGAGTTAGTTCCATTTAAGCTCAACACCTCTACTCTACTTTTTGCTCCTCTACACTACCACCTTCTCATTATGATCACCAATATCCTTTTGAATGACTTCTCAACTCTTATTTATACATGACGTTGACTTTGGAATGATCATCAAAGTTAGCACAACATATACTTATTTTATTACAGAGCTTTTACAAAAATACAACTTGATTTATTACAAAAACTTCATGCGCATCACTACACTGTCGGCCACACATAGCTGGGACTTCAATCTTCTTCAAGGAACATGCCATGCTTCACAAAACATCTTCAAGATCATCCGCAACATGCACAAATCATCCGGTCGGCCAAGATTAGGAAGAACACCATCACCCAAAGCTAAATCTTTAATCACAAGCTCAATCTTCAATGAGGACCGCCAACACAAACTGGACACAATCTAGAGACCCCCACAAGCTTGATTGAATCACCAAGAACATCCGTACCACTTTTGCTTACTGTAACCATTCACATCTTCATTAGAACCACAAGAACACAGTCGCCCATCACTGTCACATTAGAAGGATTGCTTATGGACCTCCAAACCCCAAACCAATTGAGTTGTCAATTCACATTAGCTTCCCAAACATTCCACCAGATCCACAGAATATGATGTTGTATTTCCAAATCTCACCGGACCTATTTCAGTCACTCTGTCACCTCTAAATGGTTGCTAGAACCTGTTGGGTCTAAAAAATGCAGGTTGTGGATTCTAAGGGGATGCCAAACCCTATGGTCAAATCCACAACATTTTTGAACCAATGACTTGAGTTTGACCTTATCAATCAACTTCTCCCTGCACTTTAGGTCCTGCTATAACCTAGGTGGGTGAACCTTTGATTATCAAAGCAGGTTGTATGATTAAATCAATGTTGGTTTGCTGCTAGTTTATCCGATTACAATGGCATACTTGTAAATTAGATGAGATATTGTAAACCATTTCTAAAGAAAGCAAATGATTTAATCTAATTTCTAATAGAAATAAATAACAACTAACATGAAATGAATCTAAACTATAGCGATAAAATAGAGTAAAGATTTTAAACATAAAATAAATCAATAGTTAGACTGGTGCTTTGTCCATTTGGGCAATGGAGTCAGGATGTCAGAAACAAATAATTTGCATCAAGTAATAACTTGATCTGATTGGCACATATAACTATTTGCAACTTGTACAAATGTGCAAGGAAGAAATTATTAATTAATTCTTAATAATCTAAAGGACATAATTGTATTAAATGCAAAATATTAAAAGGATTTTAATCTTTCTGGAAAGAACCAATTGAACTTTGCAAAATAATAAATCAAATCAACTCTGGAGACAAATTAATAACCCTAATCAATTAATCGTACTTAGTAATCCATTCAACAATCTAAGATTACTATAATTGATGAGAAAGGATTTAATTCTCCTTGAGAAACCAATCAAATCAACTATACTGAATTAGCAAATGTAACCAGACAATTTGAACATATCCTTAACACATTCAAACTGAATAATCAGAAAATGAATGACATGAAGATAATTAAATTGATTGAATTAAAAACAACAAACAGATGATACCGTCACAATGTATTTCAAATTTGAATCCTCAACTACTGCCTCAGAATGTATCATGCACCATAGCCTTTCTCAGAATGAAATTGCATAGAAGGATCAAATTTACATCAGATTGAATCAAATCTAACCTAATCTAATCCTAAAATGCTTGAATTGTCTTTTTGTAAAAATATCTATTTCTAATCTAATACTAACCTAATTCTAACTCTCCTCTTCCAGGTCCTGGGATCTCTATTTAAAGAGATGCAACAAGCCTTAGACCCATTGCAAAATTCATGACAATTGATAACTAGTTAAACCTAACCATGAGAACCAACATTATTCATTACATAAATTAAATAATTTGATTTGAAACACTCAACAAATCTTCGGAGGCTAGAATATAATAGATAATCTTCCCCATTGAGAGCCACTTGATTTGCATTCAATACAACCCTAATCCTACAAAGAAAACAAATTAATCATCAGATAAACAATATATAAACATATAACTTGCAGAACCTTAGGACCTTTATTGTGAAGTATTGTTTCCTTATTTCCTTCGTATATTTTCTCACTGATGTGTATTTAGGGTTTTTATCACCGTGACATTTTATCATCAATTATCACTTTGTCATACCCAAGTAATTGTCTTCAATATTCCCTTTTAGGGCTCCAATAATTTCGAAAAGACTTTGGTATACTTTGGCATGACTTATTTAATTCGTTCTAGGCAAAATAAAATATTTAATTGGTTGCTTTTGCCAAATTAAATACTTAATCTTGTCATGTTTGATAATAAAATATTTTAATCCCAAGCCTTACTAATATTTACTTAATTTCTCACTTACATTCACCCACACACTTTTTCACTTTTATTTGGCAAAATTAAATCACTTGAGTGAAAACAATTACTGCTCCTCGGCGAGAATGTTTGACCAACCTTTGTATACATTTAAAAAAGGATTACTCACTTGGTTAATTTATTCTGGAAAATATTTTATCTCCAAGTGGAAATAAATTTGATTATTAAATCTATGTTTAGTAATTTGATTATATCCCCGAGTAAAATGATTCTTCATCTTGTATCTGCATTCATATTTTGGTGAAAACATTTTAACATTGTATTATTCTTTATCACATTCATTCATCATTAGTAAATTTAATTAACTCACTCCCAGAAAATCTTCATTTTAATGGGATGATATTTTGCCCATCGGCGGAACTATTTTTTTTTTTTTTTCCACTGATAGCCATTTGTAAAAACAGTCCCAAGATAATAAAAATGGAACAGCAACAGCAAAACAGAGAAGACATAGGGCAAACAGAGTTGAATAAACTTAGAAATATATATTCATCTAACTAGCATTACATCCAAATGCTTGTCCAATAGCTCTCTCTAATCACACATATATATAGCTACAGAAGCTTTGAGGCCTGGAAGCTTCTGGCATTCTAGATGATTCTAAAATCCTAGAATGTTCTTTTCTAGAGTAGTTGGAAGTTTCTCTTAGAAAGTTCTTTTCTAGAACAACTGGAAGCTTCTTCCTGGAATGTTCTTTGGAAGACTTCTAGAAACATTATAGACAATCTTAATAATTCCTAACATCCCCCCTTAAGATTGGCTAGAATAGTACAAACATAATACAAAGGAGAGGGGAAATACAAAGGAGAGGGGAACATTATACTACTATCCCCCCTTAATGTTCTCCTCTAGCATACCAAGCATGCCTCTTAATTTTAAGAATTTGGCTTCAGTCATACTCTTAGTGAATATATTAGCTACTTGTTCTTCACTTGGACAAAGTTGAAGATTGACAATAGATTCTTGAACAAGATCCCGAATGTAGTGAACATCGATCTCAATATGCTTTGTTTTAGTATGAAAGACTGGATTGTTGGCAACCTGTATGGTACTTTGATTGTCACAATACATAGTGCTGGCTGAACTTTGTAGAAAACCAATTTCAAATAGGAGATTTCAAATCTTGCTTGCTTCTTTTGCTGCTCTATATTCAGCTTCACATGAAGATAATGATGTAGTTGTTTGTTTCTTGCTGCTCCAGGTAATAGGGCCTGATCCAAGATTGAAAACATAACCACCAGTAGATTTTTTATCATCTATATCACCACCCCAATCTGAATCAGTAAATCCAACCAAAGAAATCGAAGACTTATAGCCATAGTAGATTCCAAAGTGTATGGTTCCATGGATGTATCGTAAAATTCTCTTAGCAGCCAGCCAATGACTTTGTTTAGGTGCCTGCATAAATCTAGATACAAGATTGACTACAAAACAAATATCTGGTCTAGTATGAATTAGATAAACCAAGCTACCAACAAGCTGTTTATATAAAGTGGCATCTACACTCTTGGAAGTACATTCTTTAGTAAGCTTGACTCCGGATTGAAATGGGGTAGATGCTGGCTTGTATTCAAGCATGTTAAACTTTTCTAAAAGGTCCAAAGCATATTTTGATTGTGAGATGAACAATCCATCATGTAATCGACAAACTTGTAAGCCAAGAAAATAGTTTAGTTCACCCAAATCACTCATATGAAATGTCCTCTTAAGATTTGATTTTAAATCATTGATTAACCCAATATTCGGTCCAGCAATGAGTAAATCATCTACATAAAGTGCAACAAGAAGAATATCATCTTGAACTTTCTTCACATAAAGATTGGGATCTGACTTACATCTCTTAAATCCATGAAGCTAAAAATACCTATCAATCTTCTCATTCCATGCTCGTGGCGCTTGTTTAAGACCATAAAGTGACTTCTTTAATCTGCAAACAAGATTAGGATGTTGCTGATCTACAAAACCTGGTGGTTGATTCATATATATTTCTTCATATAAATCTCCATTTAAGAAAGCATTTTTGACATCCATTTGATGAATATGCCACCCAAGACTTGCAGCCAAAGAAAGAATAATTCTAACTGTGTTCATTTTAATGACAGGAGCAAATGTTTCTTCATAATCAACAGCCTCTTTTTGATTGAACCCCTTAGCAACCAATCTAGCTTTGAATTTTTCTATAGCACCATCTGATTTAAATTTAGTTTTGTAAACCCATTTGCAACCAATAACATTCTTACCTTTGGGCCGGGGCACAAGTTCCCAAGTTTAATTCTCTAACATATTCCTCTTTCATGGCTTGCTCCCATTCCTTCTTTCCTCTAGCTTGCTCATATGAGATTGGGTCATTTACTTGTAAGACTTTGGCCATGAGAGCACTACCATTCCTTCCTTGGATCTTTGAGCCTTGTCTATATATTTCTTCAACACTCCTTGTCTTTTCTCTAGCTAAAATGACATCTTCTTCATCATCACTACCTGCAGAAAATGGCTGAGTACAAGCATTAGTAGTTTCATTTTCAATAGTATTATCGTCATCAGTAGTGCTCATCTCATCCTCATCAATATTGGCTTCATTTCTTTCTAAAACATCTAAAAAATTAGAAACATTTGTTGTTGTAGAGTGAGAGGAAGCGGCTGTAAGTTGTGAAAGCTCATCAAATTTTACATCTCTACTAACAAAGACCTTTCTTGTTGTCAAATCATATAACCTGTAAGCCTTTGATTCTTCACTATAACCCACAAACAAACACTTATGACTCTTTGGTTCTAACTTTTTCCTCTTTTCATCAGGAACATGTGTCCAAGCAATGCATCCAAATACTTTAAAATACCCAATGTGGGGCTTTCTACCACTCCAAGCTTCTTCAGGGGTAATATTTGGGAGGGCTTTAGTTGGAATTCTATTCACAAAATATGCAGCACAAGAAATAGCCAAACCCCAAAATTTGTTATGCAAACTTTTAAAATGCAACATACAACGAGCCATTTCTAAAAGAGTTCTATTCATTCGTTCAGCCACTCCATTTTGTTGAGGAGTATAAGGAACCGTTCTTTGCACCTTAATACCACAATTTTCACAAAATGACTCAAATGCATAGTTGCAATATTCACCCCCATTATCCATCCTTAAACACTTAATTCTTTTTCCACTTTGAGTTTCAACTAATGCCTTAAACTTTTAAAAAACTTCAAATACTTCATTTTTCCTTTCAAGAAAATAAACCCATACTCTTTTGCTGTAATCATCAATAAAAGTTAGAAGGTACCTGACACCTGAAAGTGAAGGATACCTTGGTTCACATAGATCACTATGAATGAGCTGCAATGGATAATTAGCTCTTCATGCTTTGCCTGAGTCAAAAGGATCTCGATGATGTTTTCCTAACACACATCCTTCACACACACCTTCAGAAGCTAAATTTTTTGTCAATCCACTAACCATATCCATTCTAACCATATCTTGTAATTTTCTATAATTTATATGTCCAAGCCTAGCATGCCAAAGATTTGACATATAATTAGCCTGAGCAATAAAAGCATGAGAGAGTGTGTATTCATCATCAACAGACCCCACAAATTTAAATAGACTCTCTTTATGATCAACTCTACCAATAGCAATTATATTGCTTGGGTCTTTTCTATCTCTAACAATAACTTGATCAGCGGTCACAACAAACTTATATCTAGCTTGAACAATTTTATATACTGAAATAAGATTCACCCCTAATCCTTCAACCAGCAAAATATTTTTCAAAGACCCATTCATTACATTAACAGTGCCTGTTCCTAAAACTGGAAGTCTCATTTTATTGCCAATAGTAATTTCTTGATCTAAATTCTTCCCTTCATAAAAATCAATAAACAAAGATCTATCCCCAGTCATGTGATATGATGCCCCTGAATCTAAAATCCATTCTTTATTAGAATCTGAAGCAAAGTATCCCCCCTTAACACTACTTTTAGGTCTAGCAATTACCTCTTTATTTGATCTTTCTTGCCTTTTTAGAGAGATGGCTACAAGGCTATGCCTATCCTTCTTGCCATCCTTGAACCTTTCTTGCTTGGGCTTGTACTACTGCCTTTCATTGTCCCTCTTCTTCAAACAAAATTTCTCCATGTGATTTTCACCTCCACAATACCTGCAAATAATTGATTTCCTTCCAACTTGCTTTTTTGTAGAATCATTTCTAGAAAAATGGTTAGAACCATCATTTCAAAATTTATAATTTCCTTTCCAATTCTTCTTTCCATCATATCTAAAAAATTTACTCTTGGCTGCATATGCATGATTCTTCTTAATATGCCCTTCTTTAATAAGCTGAACCTCTTCATCTAGTACAGACTTACAAAATTGATCAAAAGTTTGCTGGGGGGCATTGGGAGTTAGTTGGAGAACCCTTTTCCTTGATTCCTTAAATACCTTGTATGGCTGGGGAAGCTTACTTTCAACCATTGCAATCAACTGAAAATCTTTTTTTGCATATTCAACACCTATTTTCTTCAGCTAAGCATTTAAACATGTAACTTCATTAAAGTAATCAGACATTTTTTCAAAATCAGAAGGATCTAAATTCACCAATTTTTCTTCTATGCTAAACATGCTAGCAATATCTGCATCTTTATAATCTTTTTCTAAGCTCTCCCATAGCTCTATTGGATTATTAGTATCAACAAATCTTCTATTGAGATTGGGGCTTAAAGCTTTACCAATAATACCTCTAGCTTGTTCTAGCTTGCATTTCCATAGCTCCTTTTCTTTTTCACTTTGGGGTTCTCCAATTTCCTTGTTCACTATCCTCCATAGAGACTTTTCTCTCAGAGCATTCTTGACTGCAATCTTCCAATCTGTAAAACCACTTCCATCAAATATTAGCAACACTTCATTTGTAGAGCCCATGTTAGCCAAAAAATTAGTTTTCAAACAAGTATCACTCTACAAACAAAAATCACTCTAACAATATCAGCCTTGTAAACAAATCACTTCAGCATTATATTTCCAACTGAGCCTTTAACTGAATCTCTAGCTGAACCTGGAAAAAAAAATCTAGCTGAACCTGGCTCTGATACCATGTAAAAATAGTCCCAAGATAATAAAAATGGAACAGCAACAGCAAAACAGAGAAGACACAGGGCAAACAGAGTTGAATAAACTCAGAAATCTATATTCATCTAACTAGCATTACATCCAAATGCTTGTCCAGCAGCTCTCTCTAATCACACATATATATAACTACAGAAGCTTTGAGGCCTGGAAGCTTCTGGCATTCTAGATGATTCTAAAATCCTAGAATGTTCTTTTCTAGAATAGTTGGAAGTTTCTCTTAGAAAGTTCTTTTCTAGAACAACTGGAAGCTTCTTCCTAGAATGTTCTTTGGAAGACTTCTAGAAACATTCTAGACAATCTTAATAATTCCTAACACCATTTACAATTTTTTCTATTGTGTTTTATGTTCCTTTTCTCTCTTATTCCTGCACATTTCCAAATAAAGCTTTTTAAGAAAAGTTAATTCATTAAGACGGGGAAGCCCTTGTAATTCTGGACAGTCATATATCTTGAGCATCTCCAGCATCAATGCCTTCCTCCCCTTGAAAGTCAACATTCAAGCGTCCTTTCAGCTCTCTAGCTTGTCTCATTCGAAGTTGATTGTATGAATCCTCCAAGACATATGCTCTTCGCACAGATATGCGCACAGAACTGTAATTTTGATGATCTTGATGTTGTCTTATTTTTGACCTAAAATATGCACGTTTATTGTCAAATTCAATTAAACGTGGAACCTTTAACAAGAGAGAGAGAGGGACTTCTCAAGCAATCTTGAATTTTGGTGGATGAAGGCATTCAAAAGTCTCTCATGCTTCTCTGCAAACTTCATGAGAGTGATACCCTTTTCATCAACTTTCCTTTGCTGAGCTGTTGAGGAGAGGGACTGCATGTTAGACACAATCAAGCTTGTAGCTTCTTTTACCTGTAGAGAACTTGTGTCTCAAATTACTACTTGAACCTCTTAGTTGAACCTATGTTTTGAACCTCTTTGTTGAACCTTTCTAGAGTTCATTTGGTAGGTTCAATGAATTTTAGTTCAACTGTTCCTTGGTTCATTGGTCTGAGGATATGCGATGTCGGCATCGCTGTGACGAAGCACTATCGGCCAAATTTTGTGGAGTTACTCCGACAGGAGTAGTCACTCCGACGAAGGTTACGGTCGTCGGCAAGACAAGGCCTATCGGCCAACCTTTGTGGAGTTACTCCGACAGGAGTAGTCACTCCGACGAAGGTTACGGTCGTCGGCAAGACAAGGCCTATCGGCCAACCTTTGTGGAATTACTCCGACAGGAGTAGTCACTCCGACGAAGGTTACGGTCGTCGGCAAGACAAGGGCCTATCGGCCAAACACTATAGAGTTACTCCGACAGGAGTAGTCACTCCGATGGCGTATGTCTATCGGCAAGAGAATACCCGTCGGCTAAAGGTGTTGGGCCAATGTACTGCGGACATCCTGATGGAAGTTTTATTGGTATCGGTGAGACAAACCTCTGTCGGAGCGAGGGCTAGATCTTTTGCCGATGGAGAATGTCATACCGATGGTAACCTTGGTGATCGGGGAGACAATGCTCATCGGTGGGAGGTGAAGTCTGAGGGCCGATGGGAGTTGTTATGCCGTGGACTTGGAAGCTTGGTATTGTCGGCAACAAAATTGCTGACAATACTCTTTCGCCTGTTGGCGGTTATAAACTGCAAAGTCCTTTGCGACTTGGTACATGTGGGACTAAACGCCTCACTGAAATGTGAACCGTTGCGACGGTTAGATGGCAGCGACGTATGAGGAATCTGTTCTATCAGTTAGAGCAGAAGTCTGTAACGACTCTTGTTCTTGCAGATTGGAAATAGAATGATATGTCTATAGGTGTCGTTGGTATTATGATGATGAGACTTGAATAGAGGTTCGTTCTGTAAATGTACAGGGAGATGAACTGTGTATGATGTCGAGAATCAAACACCAGAGCAAGAAGCTGAGTTCTTTATTGTAACTGTATATCTTACTGTAATAAAGATTGTTTTCTTGTGGTGGTGGGTTTTTTACCCGTAAGGGTTTTCCCACGTAATTCTGTGTGTCTGTGTTCTAACTATTGTCTATTTTGGTTTCTCTTGTGTATTCATCTGTGTTATTGTAATTTAAAAAGTGACTGGTCTACACTGTCCCCTGGGAATTAACATTAGGGAAGCTGTTTTCCGCACCTGTGCTTTCCTTACAAGTGGTATCAGAGCCTGGCCTGTTGTGTTATCCTTGTCGGTAGTTTGGGTTTTTTGTGTTAATTCTGTTGTGTGGGAGTTCTGTAGAAAGTTATTTTTTAAATTAAATAGAGATGGCAAGTACATCAGACAAAATAGACATTGAGAAATTCAATGGCACAAACTTTGAGTTGTGGAAACTTAAAGTTGAAGACATGTTAGTCTATAGAGATCTTTGGGTTGCTGTGTCTGGAATTCAACCTACAGGCATGAAGCAAGAAGATTGGGAACTGATATGCAGAAAAGCCAAAGGACTGATAAGACTGAGTTTATCTGACTCTGTTCTATTGAACATCCATGAGGAGAAATCTGCAAGTGATTTGTGGAAAAAGTTGAATAATATTTATCAGGGCAAGTCCTTGGTAAATAAACTTTTCCTCAGAAAGAAATTGTATTCTCTGAAGATGGATGAAGGTGCATCTGTAGCAGAACATCTGAGTGCATTCAATACGATTGTTGCTCAGTTGACATCTATAGGTGTAAAAATAGAAGAGGAAGATCGCTGTATGCTTCTGTTATGTTCCTTACCTGACTCGTGGGACCATCTGGTGATGGCTATTGGAAGTACAACAACTACGTTTTCTCAGGAAACTATTGTTGCCTCCTTGTTGTCTGAAGAGATGCGGAGGAAATCTTCTGGAATGGCCAAAGAGGCTCTGTCAGTTCGTGGTAGATCAAAGGAAAGAGGCAAGAAGAAGGACAAGAAGTCTAAGTCCAAATCAGAGGGGAAATCAAAATCTCCTGGCAAGAAGTCCAAGGTGAAGTGCTGGAATTGTGGACAGAAAGGTCATGTCAAGAAAGACTGCAAAGAGGAGAAAAAGAAGAAGAAGAACTTCTCTGACTCTGAGTCTTCACACAGTGATGCTGATGCTTTCATTGCTGCTCTGGCAACACCTGCTTCTGAAGATGTTTGGCTGATTGATTCAGGAGCATCCTTTCATATGACATCTCATAGAGAGTGGTTCACAAAGTATGAACCCTATGCTGGTGGCAAGGTGTTCCTGGCTAGTGATTCAACACTGGAAATTGTTGGCCGAGGTCGAGTCAGAATCCAGTTCCCGGATGGCAGAATAAAGGGAATGAATGAAGTTCTTCATATACCAGGTCTGGCTCGAAATTTACTTTCTGTTAGTAAACTTAATGATGTTGGAGTGCAAGTTACTTTTGTGAATGGTGGCTGTAAGATGACTAGAGGTTCTATTGTTCTGGCAAAAGGTGAACGCATTGGAACTCTGTATAGGTTAGATGCTAAACCAGTGTGCTGTAATAATGTCTCTGCAAAATCTGAAAAGGCTACTATTGTAACACATGACGTAAATTCTATGGAAGTTAAACTTCCTGCAGAGAAAACAATGCTCTGGCATCATAGACTTGGTCACATAGGTGAGAAAGGTTTAAAAACCTTGAAAAACAAAAATCTGGTAGATGGGCTGATTGATTGTAATCTGGAGTTCGATTTCTGCGAACATTGTATATATGGAAAGCAAAACCGTGTTTCATTTTACTCTAGTTCTCATAAATCTTCTGGTGTTCTGGACTATGTGCATTCTGATGTTTTTGGTCCAGTTGATGTTCCTTCTTTATCTAAATCAAGATACTATGTATCGTTCATTGATGATTATTCAAGAAGGGCATTTGTATATTTTTTGAAAAACAAATCAGAAGTGTTCAGTCGATTTAAAGAATTTAAAACTCTTGTGGAAAATCAGACTGGTAGAAAACTAAAATGCTTGAGAACAGATAACGGTGGTGAATATTGCAATGCGGATTTTGATAAGTATTGTGTAGACCATGGAATTAAAAGGCATAAAACTACACCTTATACTCCACAACAGAATGGAGTTGCTCAAGAAGTATGTTGAGTTATGCTGGTCTTGAACAGAAGTTCTGGGCTGAGGCAGTTGCTACAGCTTGTTACTTGCTGAATCGTTCTCCTACATCAGCATTGGTTGATAAGACACCTATGGAAGCATGGTCTGGTAAGAAGCCCTCTCTAAGACATATTCGAGTCTTTGGCTGTGAGGCATATGCTCATATTACTGAAGTTAAAAGATCTAAGTTGGATAACAAGGCAGTTAAATGTATCTTTGTTGGCTATGGAGTCGGTATTAAAGGATACAAGCTTTGGGATCCTGAAACTGAAAAGGTAATCTACAGCAGGAATGTAATTTTTAGAGAGCTGAAACCATTGGTTGTTGATCCTCAACCAGAAAAGACAGAAGAAAAGAAAGAAAA